>BNCP01000025.1:0-1200000 GCA_019650235.1 Volvox reticuliferus
CGAACAATTATGCCCCAACTGAGCAGCACAATAAACACGCCTGCGACGTAACCCCACGAAGGCGACGCGGGGAAAAGGACCCAGACACCTACAAGAATAGCACGCCGGCGACGTGACCACACGGCGTGACAGGACGGCAATCTCTACAAGAATGCGGAGAGAGCCGCGAGCAATTTATGAGACTAGGGGGAGAAACGCGCAGTAGGCGCCGAACCATCCTTCCGCGCGTTCGCCACGATACCTGTGTCAGTCTTCTCAAAACAACAAAACTAAACGGCCCCAAACGCACACTTGACGTCATGGTACGGTAACGCTCCTGAAAGCAGCAGCGGCAGACAAAACATGCAACATTTAATCGTTCCAAGCAGCAGAACAGAATGCTACTTGATAAAAAGAGCCGCATTAGTTCTCTCCGCGGGCCAATCAACAGGGCACAGAAGCTCAATCTGCAGCCCAGGGCGACAACATAAAGTGGACATTCGTTCATTAGCGCAAATGACTCCGAAGAGGGCGCCATACGAGCAGCCTCTCTTATCACCGCATGCCGCCTAGGGCGCGTGCGGGATGCAGACCACCAGACATAATCGAGCTCATCAGAAGCACTAGTGGGCCGCTGCTTCCTCTTGGCAGATGGCAAACTGTGCATGAAAGATCGGGCGGTAGTAGCAAGCAGCAAAGCAAACAGGACATCGCGCATACCCACACAAATTGCACGTCCTGTCCCACAATCTCGCACGCTCAACAAAAGCGGCTTCGCCGTTATCATGCACTACAACGATATGAATGCCACAGCAGCCTTTCCACTCGGATTCGGCACTGCAGAAAAGCCAACCTCAGCCACCGGCACGCGCCACAACAACCAAGGCAACCCCAGCAACGACCAAGGCGCTCAGATGAACAAGCCACTGCGCACCGTGTCGATGGTAGTGGAGAGGATATGTCACTTCAAGCCTGCCGCTCGAAATTGCAGTAGCCGGAAGATAATTTGCACACCGAAAACGAACATACCTTACTGGACAGCTGTGCCGTATGCGCGGCAACCCCGAACGACCAAGGATGGAGAGAATGGCACGGGCCATGGTGATCATGCCGCTGCAGCTAAACCAATGCGGGGAGGCTCCCCGCGGCCGCGTGAAGGGCTGCAGGCCACCAGCATGGAGGGACACGGGCTAAAAGGGCCTGCACCTCGGCCTGCGCATCCACAAGTTTGCATTGCGCCATAATGAAGTCCTCCGAGGCATCCCAGCGCTGCTGCAGCACCTCCTACGGGTCATACCATCGAGCGAGGAGTTTGGGAAGTGTTTCTTGGCTGGGACAGAGTAGGCTTAAAACCCAAGGCCAAAGGATACCACCTATTATCAATATAAGAACTAATCAGATCCAAAACGCCTCAGGCTGCAATCAACCGGCATGGTTAGCGCGATATTTAAGAACTTACCTGTTCCATATCTCCGACAATGGCGAGGACCAGCGATGGCTCACTGGCCAACAGCTCCGGTGCGCCAAGAACATCACGAACGTCATCCGCGTCGCCTAACAAGTCGTCAAGCTCATCAAGACGCAGCTTCAAGGCATCGCAAACGCGTTGCTGCCTGCGGTAAGATGCACGAACAGACGCATTACGAAGATAAAGTCATAATCAAACGTCAGCCCTTCTCCTCCCTTAAGTAGGCTGCCAACTTTACCCAGGCATCGATCTCTGACGTCTGCGCACTTACTTCTCAAGAGTCTCAAGGCGCGCTTGAATAAACGTGTCCCTGAAATAGAAGTTAAGGTAACAACATATAATCAATATGGGGTGTCAGGACAGAGACCACTATTGCCACTTACACATATTGAGCCTTCCAGTTGGGCGCGGAGGATCCAGATGTTACTGCAAAGCTGAAGTCGTCACGAAGGGCATGCTCATACAGGTAAGCGTTTCCAGCAATCAGGCGACGTAAGTCGCGGCATGAAGATTCCATAGCGCAAAGGTCTTGTCCGCCAAGCTCTTCCAACACACGCAGCTGCAACTCGAGCGGAAGGCAAAGAAAATGTCCCAAAGAAGGTCGTGCCTCGCAGGTGGCCTGCAGTATGCATGATACCTAAATAGCTATCCTCGCGGCAAATGCCCAATGCACACAAAAACAGACATCAGTGCACAATCTCGTACCATTTTCACTTAGCGATAAGTCACTAAGGGAATCAGGACAGCTCGAGCGCCAAACGCTGTGAACAGGCCCTGAATATTCGATGTAGTAGATGGCTCGAGATAGTTTACTTGTGAGGATGAGAGAGTGCAGTAGTGCCGTAAATTAAAGAAGGCACCGGCGTAAACGGAGAATAGACACGGGCCGCCTGTGAAGACCGAGGAAGGCGGGTCGACCTATATCTCCAACTGCTCCCCGGCTGCTATTGTAATGTCATTAAGGTAAATAACACTTACCACTTTAACTCACATACAAAATTATTTACAGAGAAGCCGCCTTATCAATGCAAGTCGGCTCGGCGATATCTGGTACGGACGAACATTTAGATACGCGATGATTGAGATACACTTAACCTGCCAAATCCCCAAAGTACCACTCCTCCATTTCAAGAAACGAGACAAGCTTCATAACTTTAACTGATGGCAAAGTAATTATCTAAAGGGAACCGACCCAAAGGTGTCAGTATTGGCAAACATTCCTTGGAAGGCACATGAATTATCGTTTTTGCCATCATAAATTTCACAATAATGCTTATATTTGTGCTGTACTGCAGTGGTAGATTTTGGTGCTATACCTCTTGTTCGCACAGCGGTTGAGAAGTTGACAAACCAACTTTGCTGAAGCACATGCCATAGTCCCAATAATATACATTTCTTTACATGTTAAGAACTTATAAATATATCATTCACATCGAGCTTCGTTACTGAGTGCAGACTGAAAAATGACAGGGTTACCTGCTGCATCACGTGGAACTGCATAGGAGGCAAATATTATAGGACCATATCTTAATTCCAATTATGTCGCACAGATGCACCTATCTTAGAACATTGTAGACATGAGTCATCCTACACCCATGCTTTACATTGAAATAAGCTTATATACCAAATGATCGATTTAAATTTTCTGGGCTTTCAATGGAGCGTTAGGTCGAGGTAATATGCCTGTACTTACTCTTGCGCTTTTTTGATAGGTTGACGATGGATGACAATGGATTGACGATCGTGAACCAGACGCCTGCCAGACTATAAACACAAGATAATACAATTATTTCCGGAAAATTTCTATGAGGCATTTTTACGTTTGGGCATGGTTTCAACCGCCTGATTTTGGCTCGGCCAGGCCAGGCCATCTCGTGCAGACAGGCTTTAAGGGGGAGAGGATGATAACAAATGGCATACAAATACCACATGAAAACAAAAGGCGAATTGTTTACATCGGAATAGAGTTATCAGATGGATGTCTGATCCCTTCCGGTCGCCGTTGCCTGATGAGCTCCTGCTCTCAAAATTTCAAGGGCTCCAAAGCAATGGCGGAAACAATCGCCCTAAGATTGTTGTCTTGCTTCCTTTTTACAAGGGGATTGTATGAACCCAAGAACGCACCATATTCCCGGGATGGACTTCCGCTATGTATGTATACCTGCTATGATCTGTCCTGCGCCCTTCCGCACAAGTACGCTCCGGCCCGGAGCAACTTCAGCAGGACACAGTAAGATGAACTTCCGTTGCTGCGACATGAGCTGTCTGTGTCTGGAAAGCATCCAGTGGCGGGTTACTGAACAAAGGGCAGTTGGTCGCGTCGGCTCTGCTTGTCCTGCTTGTCTTACATTCATAACCTGTGTTCCCGCGGTGCTCTCATTTCTGTCGGACACGGATTGTCGGTCTAACAGCCTTTTGCTTTAGCGCCGGGGATTAGGCTTTCTTTTCACGATGCTACTTCAGTCGCGAGCCCCTAGACCTCCCTGGACCAAATTAACCACCGTGCGCCACCCTTGGCTGACCTTGCCGATCTCTTCTCCGTCCCACACCGCATGGGTTAACCCAACATCATAGACCTCCCCTAACTTTCTGCTAACGGCCCACGTCGCGGCCGGCTTATCGCAGCGGTACCCGGTGCCAAATCGCTCTCGATTATTGGGTCCAAACGTGGCACCTAAGGACACACCATCCGCAGGTCTCGCCTGCGCTGACTGCTGCAGTTATCACAAGTTTGCTGACTTTGGAGGCTCAGGTGGAACCTAACATGAGGTTGAATCTTTCCACTTATCGGGAGGGCACGCTATTTACCTGGGGATGCAAGAACCACCTGTGTTCCTTTCAGCGCTCTTCATGGTGGCATCCTGCCTGTCCGCGCCTCGATGAGCGCCTCCTTGGCCCCGCGCAGCAAGAGGACTAGAAGAAGGTTCTTCTGCACGTGACGACATGCCCCAAACGGCATGTTTTCCTCAACCGGAAAAGGTGCTGCTGCAGAGCTTTAAACCTGCCCGTAGCTGCCAAGCCGAACGTGGCAGAACATGACGACGCAGCAGGCTAGGCCGAAACAGCAGGGCCATTGCCGTGCTCCCCATCACCGCCACATCTCATTCGGCAGCTTCACAACTTTCAACCGAATACCTCACCCTCGGCAATCGACATGTACGGCAGAGAGACTTACATGTATCGACTTCAACATCCAAGCAATGAACAGGGCACGAACAGGCACGATGCATATATACAGGCTGCCGTGCAACTGGGCCCTGGTGGACACTGCCAATGCACCAGCGGCCCAAAGGAACTGCAACAACGACAGCCAACCACCAACAATCGATCAACCACCAACGACGTGTGACTAACCGGGTTAAGGAGAGGTCGTCGGAGAATGATCAAAGCAAAGCCGATCGGCTTGTTGCTGATCGGGTGCATGTCCAGGCGTATACAGCAGGACACTCTGGCCTGACCACCGAGACTATCCCTGCCTATTTCCCGCCAAGCGCCAACCCTTTTTCATTTCCCTTCTCCCCTAAAAAGGAAGAAACAAAGCGCCTTTTTTTATGAGGTGGACCATCCTAGGCAGAAGCAGGGCCGTCAGCGGACAGTCCACAGTCTTAGCGAGTCCGGTTTAGACAGTCCGGTTATAGTCCTAATCGAGCTCCTTATATCGATAATCTTCGGGCGCCTCGCTCGTGTGAACACAGCCCCATCAGGACAGCTTCTTGAGGTTGCTGTTAGCCGGGCCGTTGATGCAGTTGCCGCAGCTGTCGAACTGTAAGGGTTGGCGGGTGCGTGGTTGGTGGATGGGGGAGTCAAAGGGATGTGGATAAACAGGATGTGGCGACCGGCGGGCGGGAGGTACACATAACAAGGCCCAAGGCGAATCGTAGCGCCCTATAGCTGCATAACCTATCTGAATTGTGATCTGCGGGTGGTGCCACCGGGGATGAAGGACACTCGCCTTTACCGGGGCATCATCACGTGTGTAAAATTTCACGTACCTCCGTTCGTACCTCCAGGCAAGGTATCGATTGATACGTTCATCACCCTTGCCACACAACGCAAAGATGCATAGGAGACACGTCGCACGCGACCTCCTATGCATCACGCCCCAGACGCCCTCCTCCCGCCTCTCCTTCCCCCTCCCGCTCCCCCGACTCCTCACAGCTTCCGCACTCATCTGCAGCGCACATACTTTGCCTTCTCCTCCCCGTTCCCGTTCCCTTTCCCTTTTCCTCGTGAGACTCCGCTGTCGCAAATCAACTCATCACCCAGCCTACCTGCGAGCCATGGCAGACACAGTCGAAGGTGGCATCGTTGGGGTTCCACTCGAGCAGACAACCCATGTGGGGGCAGATGGCCGAGTGCTTGATCAGGACACCCTCCGGCGTGCGGAACGCCGCCACTTTGGTGGCCCCTTCCTGAAGCACCGCACCCTCGCCTGCGTGAAAGTGGGGACGGCGACTGCAGTCTGCGCTGTTTTTTCTTCACGGCCGTCAGCTGGATGAATGATAGCAGCTTCGCAGTGGGGAGTGGAGGCGGTTCGACCGCCACAGGATATTGATACGCAGCCGCAAGGACGCAGGTGCATAATACCGGTAACCAGTGCGGCTAAAGGCGCTCTGGTTCCTGCGTTACTCAAGTGAACACACAGGAGCACATAGAACAGCTGCTCCCTCCCTCCCTCCCTCCCGCAGAGACATCAACATGCACAGGGCCTACATATCCCGGCGGGCTGTTACCGGTCTCAAGCGCCATATGCATGAAAAGCGGAAGCCACGGGTGGGTCGGCAGTCCGGCAGCCTGGACGGCAGCTCGACACCATCTCCTCCTCGGGCCCCCGGCAACCCCCTCCTCTCTTTCGGAATACCCCCAAGGACCGCACCCGGCTTAAGATGATCCTCCTGGGAGCGCCCCATAAGGCCCAGAGCGCTGCGGGGTAGTACGGTGTCAGCCAGGCCGCGGGCGGTGGCGGCGGCCTCACTGGCTAGGTCCTACCCGGGGCGAGGTGGAGTGGTGGTGAAGGTGGGTATGTGGAGGTGGGTATGTGGAGGTGGGTATGTGGAGGTGGGTATGTGGAGGTGGGTATGTGGAGGTGGGTATGTGAAGGTGGGTATGTGGAGGTGGGTATGTGGAGGTGGGTATGTGGAGGTGGGTATGTGAAGGTGGGGAAGGCGGAAACGCTGGAGCTGTGATGCACCAAAATGCGTGTGGGGATGTCGCGGTGAAGGAGCACCGGACGAAGAGGAAGCTTGTGAGGTGCGGGCAGGGGCGTACGACTACCGAGTACGAAAAAACACCTACCTTACCCGCCACACACTCGGTTGGTGGCACGCAGTGAGTAAAAGGGGGGAGGCTACGCACTCAATGAACATCACTACTGAGTGCTCTTGGGTGCTGTGCAGGATTGTGGACGCCGCAAACTTGGCAACAGATCGGCAAAAGTACTCTTCTGATGAAGCTAAGGGCGGCCCGTCGTTTACTGCCACCGAAAGAACAGCACAGAGCCTCCGAAACCTGAAGTATTCAGTGCTGTACAGCACCGTCCCTAGTCCGTACCTCGAGGCTGGAAACGTTCAGTGCAGGTTTGATGCGAGAGGGGCTGTACAGCTCGGCCCAGGGATGCGCTCGCCCTGCAATCAGATCTGCCAGGATGAGGGCCGCTATGGCGCTGCCCGTCATCCCCTGACCGCTGTCGCCTGCATATGGCGAGATTACACGAACAGAGGGAAAAGGAAAGCTGTACGGAAACGTCGCGAGCGAGCAAGGAAGCTGTACGGACGGTGGGTCTAGAATGAAATGACCGGTGGGCCGAGCGGTTGTGGAGTTCTGGGTCGGAATGACTCGAGGACGCGTCGGATCGATGAGGCCTCTAACTCGGGCGGTGAGGGGTTTTAGGGGGGTTTTGAGCTCTGTTCCGTTCACGTAAGCAGCACCCCTCGTCACCTGTCGCGATGTAGCGTTTGACTTGAGTGACGGTGTTGACCGGATTCAGTGGATCCAGACCGTACAGGCCGAGTAGGTCAATGGGCTCGTACACCTGCACGACAACGACATGTCTAAACTCAGATGGTGATTGGGAACTCCCCCGTTAAGGGTGCCGCGGAGCCCAGGGGAATACGGAGCCATGCATCCGCTGGCCGGCAGGTGGCCCCAGTCATATCTTACCCGTCCTGTCACACGTGTACGTGGCGACTGCAGGACGGGACAAGCAGGATACGACCCCGAGCAGGGTCGTACATATCTAAATACACGACCGTCCTCGACTGACATGCGAGGGAGATAGCTCCAGGGTTGGGCCACCGCAATACACGACCATCTCCGTACTCCCCAAAAGCCTACAGGTTCCTGTGACCGGATTCGTTTTCCTCCTCAGCCCCGTACACAAACACACGCACACACATACACACACACATATAATATATATATATATACACGCGCGCGCGCGCACACAAGCATTATCACTGCTCCCCCGCCCCCCTTCCCTACCCCTCCCACCTGTCCGCTCCACCGATACAGCACCTCCCCCGCCTGCGGCCACCTCGCCCGCGTAAAGGCCTCCAGGGCCTCCCAGCTGTCCGAGTACTTGGACGGATACTGACCCGTCTGGTGGTCCTCCCCTGAAGTGCCGTGTGGGGCGGGGGAGAGGAAGGCAGGGGAAATGGTTACCCAAAAGAGGTGATAACCACTGATCTGTACGAAACCGTACGACATGTAAGGCGTTAATTATCCGACGCAGTGGTCGTCTGATCATTCACCTCCCACAAGCAGTACGTCGTACGGCTGCTTGCCGTCCACGTCACCGGGCTGCAGCCGGATATAATGGTAGTTGTGCTCCGTGCTCCACCAGTTGGCGCGGGCCGTACTGCCTGTGCCGCAGGACGACGACACAAACACACGTGGGCGAGAAGAAGCACGCAAACTCTTAGAATTTCACGTATGTACGAGCATGCAATAGAGCGCGCACAGCATGCACATCTCCCCTCAGCGTACATACCCACTTGCCACTAAACGCCCCTAAATTCCATACCGCATGGAATGTCGTACAACCTCCTCCCCCTCCGCCTAACCCGCCCACCTTTTGGCACCTTAAACCCAATCATATAGGTGCGGTTGGCCTCCTGGCGGGCGTGTACGGCAACATTTCGGTTGATCGGGCTGTTTGTGGCGTACACGATGGACTTGCGAGCCGTCACCTTGGCCCCCGTGCTGATGGATACCTTCATGGGAGCATGAAAACGGGAAAAATTGGAAAGGGACCCGGCTAAGGAGGCGATTCTATGCCATATGCATAAGATGTACAGCAATCTACTGTAATGTACTATAATGTACTGCAGCGTACAACAAAGAGCTGGAAAGATTTAGGTTTCTCATGAATCCCTAAGTCACACCACGCAGGGCGTAAATCCCCACCTCACCGTGCCAGCCAACTGTGGGTCCAGAGAGTCCTGGACGCGCGTGTTCTCGTACAGTCGTACGCCGTACTTCTTTGTCAGGACATTCGCCAGGCCGTTGATGTACTTCAGAGGATGAAACTCTGCCGACCTTATCACAAGTAGGATGTAAGGGGTCGAAGGGGGACAGACCGATAGGACAAGCAGGCGGAAATGGCGGGAATATATCAGTTCGAAATAGTTGGTTGGTCGTTACATTACAACTGTTTTTTACGCCGCCGGCGTACCCGCCGCAGCTGCAACGCACGGATACGCTTACCGTTGGGCCCTATGTATTCGCGAATCATTACCATTGCAGACAAATACTATCCTCGCTGCCGGGCTCCCCACCCTCCGCCCTTTGCCCAAACCCAACACCCCAGTGCCCGCACCCGACCCACCGGGGGAACAACAGCGCCTGGCCTAGCTTGCCGTATTTAGGATCTGCGGACAGATCCACCAGCCGTACATCCGACATGCCCGCTCGAAGGCAGGCGGTCAGCTCGTCCCGCAGCATCTGTACCGTTGACTGCGGGACCGAGGTGCGTGTGCGCGTGCGTGTGTGTGTGTGTGTTTTGCAGAGATTTGGATATCGTACAAAGATTCGGAATGCACTTTCAGCCAGTAAATAATGATGACCTCCTGTGCAGGTCGGCAATGCCAGGCAGGTTGCAGACCGGGGGGGTTTGCATTGGGAGCGTGTGAACCATGACCCATGGTACGTACGCACGGTAGGCCGTGCGGCGGCCCACCGGCCTCCTGGCCTCCTCCGCCCGCCCCATCACGTATCCAGTTAGCCTGATTGCTTGTACGATCCTGCCCCGGTGCCTCTCCTCCCCCTCGACTCTTACCACTGATACCCACATACAAACACAAACACGAACACACAATACGTAGGGGTACACACACGCGCGCACCGGCTTGTCGTCGTGAAGGAACAGGTAGCCGTCCAGGCGGGTGAAGTCGCACTCAATGCCCTCATCCTGCGGGTGTGTCAAGGGGAAAACCACGTGCGGGCATGCGTGTATACGTACGGAAAGTACGGTTAGTATGGCCGCTGCATTTCGCGTCCGGCACACCAGCGCACAGGCGCACAGAGACACAGACACACTCGCTGCCCCGTTTGCACCAGGTCCTGTGGGGGCAACCTGTGGGGTAACCCAAACGCGACTTGCCTGTGTGTCCTCGGCCCCCTCGCCCCCACCCACCTCGCCAAGACCTCGCTACGAGTCTACGGAGCCGCCCGTTCCACTCCCCCTCCCCCCTCCCCCCTCCCCCCTCCCCGGGGATCGGAAGCCTCACCCGCACGACCCGCTCGTGGAAGTCGATTGCAGCCAGATGCGACTCGGCCACTTGGCGGGCACCTTCTTTGCCGTACTGTACGGAGACCAATTAGGAAAAATGCGTGTGCAAATTGGGGATGGCATTATAAGGCGATGACATTGGATGTCGTCCCCTCCTCAAATACACCGTGCCGCCCCGGTGGAGGAAGGGGCCCCCCTCGCTGCCGGGCCCACCTCCTCCCTCTCCACAAGCCCTTCATGTCTTCCTTCCGCGCCGTCCCCCAGGCCCCGGACAGGGCCACTTCTTCACACGCATAGGTTGCCCCATTAGGCAACAACGTTTGCGCGATTCCATCATTGCACCAAATAGCCAACGTACAGACCCCGTCTGGGGTCCCCAACCTCTCAGCCCTCCAGGCCCCCGGGCCCCCCGCTCCCCCAGCTCCTAGACCCCCAGAGCCTCCGCCTCTCAAACCCCCAGCCTCTAGACCCCCAGAGCCTCCGCCTCTCAAACCCCCAGCTCCTAGACCCCCAGAGCCTCCGCCTCTCAAACCCCAGCCTCTAGGCCCCAGGAAGGGAACCCCGTTACCCCTTGATTGGTCAACACCCCACGGAAGCACCCCACCTTGCTCTCAATGGTCCCGTACCAGTCGTCATTCCACTGCATGATGTGCGCGGAGGTGCGCCCGGACTGGCCGCCCCCGCGAACCCGCGCCTCGAGAACCACCACGTCATGGCCTTCGGGCCATCAACCCAAGCGATGGTGCAGCGAGAAGCAACGGTGAAGCAAAGGAGACGGTGTTGGCGAAAAAGAGGAACAGGAGGAGGGTGCACGGGCAACAAGGCGGAAGGCGGGAGGGGTGGTGTTGAACCTGCGACCTGCCTGCTGGCGCCTCCCCTCCCCTTTCCCCCTTGAGCCCGTTGCCCCAATAACCGAACTTTACATCCACCCATACCCACCCACACGCGCAATCACCAACCCCCTCACACATACAAACGGATTTCCCGCATCAGTCCTCCCCCAACACACACGCATGCATGCCACAAAACCTCGCAATGGACCCACCATCTCTCGCCAGCTGGTAGGCGATGCAGAGTCCCCCCAAGCCCGCCCCCACTATCAGCACATCGCAGGTGGTGTCTGCAAGCAGCCGCGGGAAGGCCGGGTGCTGTGCCTCCATGCCCCACACGTTGCGCACCAGCCCGGGTACCCGCTGGTTGCCCTGAGGATAAAAGTTCGGTTTGTTGGCGGTGAGCGAGAAGAGGGAGGGGAAGGGGAGGAGGGCGAATAAACGAAACCCGGTGCTAGTGCTCACGAAACAAGGACTAGCTGACCATGAAGGTTGGCTGACGGTTGGCCTCGTCCACTCAGGTAACCGACGCGGAGAAACTAATCGTAAACCAGGTAGCCGCCAAGGCCGTGAATAAACGCAGAACAAACGCAAGGGAAGCTGTAATGGTGCAATATCCTATCAGCCTTGCAGCTGGCGGTGGTACGGTACCGTACAACAAATCATTGGCTGCGAGAAGAAAGATGATATCTGCACGCGGACGTTGCACCTCCGATGCAGGTGCACCTCCCATTCCCTTAAAAACCCTAAACCGACCTGAGACACGACCAACGCACGAACCAGCCCCGGGCAAGCTGGATGCCCGCGCGCGCGAGAGGGGAGGGGAGGCCACGAGACGGAAGGGGAGGAAAACCACCTGCCCCGGTGGATCTGCGTGTGAGATCGGACAGTTGTTTACGATACACCCACGCACCTTTGGCAGCGTTCCCACTCCAGGGAACCTGGCGTAGGACCTCATCTTGTCCGCCGGGGGCCTTATGGGGTGCGATTCCGCCGGCCCTGCTGGGCCCAGCACCATGGCGGCCATTGACTTGGCCGTGTCGGCGACGGAGCGAGCCGCACCCGCCACCGCCTCGCTCGCCTTGAGAGCCTGCTCCATGTCGTCCTCGCCTTCCTTCTGAGTCCCTGGCAGTGGCGCACCCGGCTCGTTGCCCCCCTCTCTGGAAGGCCTTTCTGCCGCACTGCTGGCACTGGTGCTTTCGCCACCACCACCTGCTCAACTCGCATGGTTTCCAGGGGGTGGGGGGTGGGGGGTTGGGGAGGGGAAAGGGGTTTCGTGCCTTCGTGGAGGAAATGAGGTCACCAGCATTATCCGAATCTTACGAACAGCGAGGTGCCCATCGAAGGCGCGGCCTCAGCACCTGTCCCGCACATGTGCCCAACTCGCTCACGGCTCCCAAAACCCGTCCTTTGCAATTTATATTTTCTTGTGTTTGTCGTACCCGGGCCCGAAACCCGCCGTGTTACGCAACCGACTGACGCACCTGATCCGAATTCTCCGCTGGCCCCCTTCACCCGGGGCAACCCTTCCGAAGGCGACGAAAAGGAGGAAGCGGAGGACGCGGAGGTGGGGAAGGCGGCGTGGCAATGCACCGGGGAGGCGATACGGTACGGCGCGTTAATGAAGCGGTCCTTGCCGCCGCCACCGCCGCCACCGTCAGAGATAAGGACGTGGCTACGGTTGCCGCCGCTGTAGCAGCAGTTACAGCTACCGCACCCCTGACCCACGGGTCGCCCGCGAGCTGCTGGGAAAGGTGATGCTGTGGCAGAAAGGCTGAGGGCCGGAAGCGATGGGCGCGGCAGGTCGCCGATAGTTCGGTGAGAGGTTCTATACGCGGTTGCGGCGACTAGGGACGTGGCCCTAGTGGGGAGTCGGTTGGTTAGGAGCAACGCAAACATAATCGGCGTTTGTGGGTTAAGTTGCCTAATTAGGACACGGCGCTCAGTGGGCTGCTCGTAGCTTTGTATTGAATCGGGGGTGTGATCCGGCAGCACCGGTCTGAAAGGGACGGACCCGCGGGTCGGTAATGGCCAGTTCGGCGTTTTCAGCCTGATGGGAAGGATGGGAGCTAGAGGAAGACCCAAGGATAACGCTACGTGTGTTCTGTTAGTGTAGGAAGCACCGTCGTGAGGATTTTACCTAAAAGGGAACAAATTGACGATTTCGTGGCCTTCACGGAAGGATGAAGGCCCCGTACAGGTATCGTGTATGTGTTGGAAACGAAGTACGCGTTGGCGTTAAGATCTAGCGTTTTAACGTGCAGCCGTTTGACGTTAGCTTCAGTCGGTTTATACGTTTGTTCTTCTTCTTCTTCCTGTCTGCTTTTCCGAAACAAGGATATACGACCTTTTTGCTGTCGTGCGATGGTCCGATCATCGTTCCGATGACGCGATGAGCCCACGAGAGCTGAAAGTCATGACGACCAAAAAATCTCAAATTATCTGCTTACCCTGATCAGTAGTGCGAACGCAACAACCAATGTTAGGAAAGATGGCTAGAGTCCAACATTCTTCTTTCCATCTCGCATCTGTGCACGAGCACAGAAGGGCAGAGACCGACACTTCAGGCCGGTACGCCGCACCTGGAAAGCTCGCGCTCACGCTTTCCGTCATCGAGATTAGTTAGAGCCCTGCTGAAGCAAAGGTCATCACATCTCTCGCATGATCGCAGCTCTCCCGCGATACGGCGGTGCCAACGAGGCCCTGCAAGCCGCAAGCCTGCAAATTTCCAACTGCCGTCGACGGTTGGAAATTTGGCAGCTGGAAACCATATAAGAATGCGCGATTTACAACGAAGCAGAATTTCAAAAATTCGAAAGCCAAAGTGGCTTCACAGGGCAACGCCCAGGAAAAGCGAAACGGTAGCTTTCGGTACCTTGGCACTTGCTGTTCGGAAACCGTTTCCGGCATCGGGAACAGATTCTAACAAGCATAAAAGTCATATGTATAATCAATGTTGTTACAGGAGGATAAACTTTGGCGTTTGCGTCGTCATACTGCCCTCCGCTCCACACACTTTGTGACGGCGTAACGCGGCATAACGTTCGACGCGTCCATAGCGAGAGCGACGGTAATTTGGTACCCGATGTATCCGAATGCCTCATCCGATATGCTGCAAACTACTCATATATGGTCACATCAAGCATGCTGTGATGGTACGACGCATCATGGGCCCGTCCAAGAGCCCCAACGACGGATTAACCGCATGTCAACCGCCAACTGCCGAACGGAACTGTCTACATCCCGTTGTTCGCCTACCAGCTGTCACGAGCGCCGTTGAACACGTCCGCCAAAACTTGTGTTGGCTTTGTATCCGTCGTCGTTCCGCTTCTTCCCCCTCGAGAGTAATATACCACGTTGAGAGGCCAATATACCAAACAAAGAAAGCCAGCAGGAAGAGGCACACCGCACCTGCCAACGTCGTAATTGCAAGTGCGCTGCGCCGGAGCCGTCGCAGCCCGGAAGTGGAAACTCCGGGCTCTGTGTCTTCAGCGGCTGCAGCTACAGACCTTTTTTTTCCGGGGGAGGCTGCACCACCTGAGCAGAGCTCCCCTCCCCTGCACTTTGCGGCCTGAGGTTGGCCAAAATCGCTTTGGATCATCCCGGCATCCCCCAACATCTGACAGGACAGCAGGAGCTAAATCCAAAACACACACGAGTACACACAGACCCACGCGCGCACAGCATCCCACGGTCCGTGCGCCATGCAGCCGCACTCGCGCTTTTCTCTGGACCTCAGACGCCTGTCACTGATGCTGGCGGCGCTGCTGTTGGCTGGCGTCTCGACACAGGCGCGAGGCGCGTCAGGACAGGGCCTGAGCCCGGGAGGGGAGACGTGCCCCATCTCACTGGCCGAGCTGCAGAACGTTGACTACTCGCAAGTCAAGATGAGCTGCGGTATGCAGGCAGGCTGGCAGCCGACACGTGTGCTTTGTTTGTGTCAACGAAGGACATAATGATGTATTGTATTGTACGTTGCGGGCCGTGAAAGCACATCTTCCCTCCTCTCCTCCTCCACACTCAACACGGTCGAGAACCCTACACCCACTGTTTTTACCACGCTGACAGGTTACCGAGTGCTCCTTGGGCCTGGCATCGGAGAAAACAAAACACCCCTCTTTGCACGCCGGAAACGCACCGGTGCTGAGAACAGATCCTGCTGTGACGGGCGTGCTCCGAAACCGTCCATCATTGCTCCTTCCCTCCTTCCGTTCGCATTCTCCCGCCAAAAGTCCCACCTTAAGTCCCACCTCATCCCGCAGACCACCCACCTAGCAGCTACTCGGTGTCATCACCTCCCCTTCCAGTGGGCGTCCCCGCCCCTCTTTCCCCTCCCCTTCCCCTTCAGTCCCTCCTCCGGCCGGCAGCCCGCCCCCTTGCAGCGCCTGTTTGTGCGATATCGGCCGAGCGCTGTTCTCCAGTCTGAATGCCGCGGGAGTGGACGTGACTGAGTTGGCGGGAGGATCCGATCAGGCAGCACTCCAGGGGCTCTTCCAGGCCTGCCAGTAAGTTTGTTTTGCCGTATTGCTCGCGCAACCTCCCCTGCTTAGGAACCACAAGACAAACCATCGTGACAGCGTCTGTCACGGCAGGATCCGATCCAGTACGACAGGATCCAGTATGGTGCTGGGGACCATGATACTTACGCCACTTCGTTGACAGCCGAGGTGCCTTAAGCAGCCCATCCTGGGGGGCCGTGTTGTGTAACAATACGCCTCGAATGGAGGAACAAACTGTCACCGATTGACTTGATAATCTTTGGCACTGTCACCTCTGGAGTGCTTGAGAAAGAAGATGGTTATAGTCCACGAAACAATCAGGCTTGAGCTAGGGTGCGCTTGAGCTTGGGAACCCCATTGGGGCCGGGGCCACAAATAATCAATCAGCCGTGCGCTTAGTTGCGGCTCCGAGCAGTTTGGATATAATGCACTTCCACTGAGTTGGAGTTCAACACGTAGCCACGTAGCGATCTGGGTTCCAAGCTTTCAGAGATCAGGTACATTGTCCTCCTCGCCTACCTTTAGTCCTCCCCACAACAACGCAAGCACACCCTCCGTTACAAACATTCTGTGATGACAGGATGGCGTTGGGTGCTCAGCTGGTGAGCGCCGCAGGACTGGATCTTGACTTGCTGACCCAGCTGCTGGTGTGCCCCGTGGACTCCATCACCCCAGAGTGCGTACGAACGCAGCCCCGGATCCAGCCAGGTAAGGATGGCCACTACCAGCCAGGTAAGGATGGCCACTACCAGCCAGGTAAGGATGGCCACTACCAGCCTCGCGAACGCGAGCGTGAACTCCTAACAAGGCAGGAGTACATGTGATTATATAGGTCAATTTGGAAACCCGTACATTTGCGTACAAATACCAAGTGAGCAAGGACAAACATGAGAACTTCTTTGTCTGTGATGCTTGTGTGTTGCGCTGCCCTCAGAGATAACGAGCTTTGAAGGCCAAGAGGTTACCAATCCCTCGTCCCAGCCCTCCGGCAGCTCTGCTGAGCCCGATGCAAACCAGCCCACTTCTTCGCCGGGCACGAACGGCGGCCCAACCACTTCCCCAGCCGCACCAGTCCCGTCCTCAACGGCAGAGGACTCCACCGCAGCGGCCCCGGTGGCGGTGGTAGCGGCGCCGACACCGTCAGCTCCCACTCAACAGCCCAAAACTGCCCTAAGCGGTCCGCCCAGGCAGGCAGCAGGGGGAGCCGGTCCTGAAGCTGACACGGTCAACCCTTCGGCCGGCCCACCCTCCGGCCCCGCCGCTCCCGCCGCCAGCCCAAATAGTAGCTCCGGAGATAGTAAACGCAATAGCGGGAACGAGTCGAGTGACATTGCGCCGGCGCCCATAGAAACGCCTGCCATCGCCAGGCCCGGTACCAGCAGCGGCAGCAATCCCAGCAGGCCAGGTGGTCGGGGCGGTATCGGCGAGAACGCTGTCATGCAAGGCGGGTCTGCGGTTTCGCGCGCCTCCATGGGTTGGTCGACCATTGCAGCTCCGCTGATGGTGGCCGCTGCTGTGCACGTCCTCGTGGGCGGGCGGCACTGAAGACCCTTGAGACCCTTGCCCCCGCTGCGGCGCGCTTCGGCCGGACTGTGATCCTACAGCTGTCTGCGGTCCACTATTTCAGCACTGGCAAGGCCCACCTCATACGTCATCGTGACAGGATCACCGGAGGGAGGGACGCAGCGTAAATCGAAGAACTGTACTTCGCATTGTTTCGTTTCCGACTGGAGGGGGTGTTAGAAAGAAAAGCGCCCGCTGGCCCCCAGCCGTATTACTTCTTTCTCAATCCCCTGCTGGTATATCACGTGCGTGTGTCGCTCACCCTCAACAGGTGGTCAGGTGAAAGCTCAGTACCATCGTACGACGTCTAGGCATAGGCTGGGTGGATGGCTGATACAGGCCTTAGAAAAGAACACTTTTGTATTTATTGCTATATCCGAGGTGCTGTGTATGATGAATGTGTGACGTGACTGCATACGATTGCTGTATGTACGGTTTCGTTCTTTCATTATTATACCGCAGGGCCGCACGCGTGCTTTTGCTGCATGATGAAGCTGCATATGGCATACCGCCCTGTAAAGCACTTGCACTTTGGGAAGTTCATGCTGTTGATCGCGGCCGTGCTAGCCCGTTGTGCAAGCCCACGATCCGACCCCTGCATCCCATTTGCCCAGATCATGTTCGACCACAATGGTCGCCGAGGCGCTGGGCTATCTGCAATTAGTGAGTCCTGACGGGGCTCGTCACTTTGCACAAATCCCACGAAGCGAGCGCATCCGCGTATTGCCACCCACGTATTGCCACCCACGTATTGCCACCCACGCCCCTTGGGGGCGGCTCCCCGCCCTTTTGGGCGCTAATACGCCGCGGCGTGCGCAGCGTTAGGCAGAGCAGGCTACGCCTGGGGCCCCCCGCCAGCTCGCATCCGTACCACGAAGGCCTGCAATAGAGAGAAACGGATCGTGCAACAACACGTGTTCAGCAAAGCAAATTGCCTGCGTTTCTCAGATTATCGAACATGCCAGGGATCACTTCCATGCAAACCAGAAACGGAGATTGCAACGTGAACACTCTTGGAAGAAGTATCTCCATGATGTCGCGGGGCGCATTGAGCCTCAAACAACCTCCAGACCAGTGGCCTTGCCTTTTACCAAACCATCACAGCTACCCTTCACATCTGCGCCCCCAGAATGATAAGCAGGCGTAGTGTCAAGTCGAGCACAAGCAATGAAGCCCCTGCACACACACACACACACACACGCGCGCGCGCGTCCTCCTCCTCCTCCTCTTGGCCCTCCTCTCCCCTGCATACCTGCTGTAAGGCGTCCGCGTCTGCATGCAGCCGCACCGCCCTTAACAACCCTGCCGCGGCCTGAAGGTGAACACGAGGCGTAGCAACCCCGGCCCAGGAGGGAACCGGCCCAGGAGAGGAAAGGACATTGCATAATTGAAAGTCACAAAGTCATTCGTTTGGTGGCCCCACCACGTGAACCTGGCCCGTACGATCGCAATTGCGTGTGAGGACTGGTCTGGAGGGGAACACCAGGCCACGAATGAGAATTCCAGACCATAAGAAGCCCTTCATCGCCAGACCTTGTACTGATACACTACGACACAAACTACTAGGGGCGCTTCTCCACAACACGCTGGGCCTTATGCTGCCGTACCGGGTACCTTGGGCTTTTGAGCGGTTCAGTCGCTGTGCGATTACCCGTACCCAGCTGTCCTTTCCCAACCATTTGACCCACGTCTCAGGGTTTCGACACCGCCCCCACCTGCAGTGTTCTTGCGTTCACATCATCGCCGTTGCCGCTCCCTGCGCCAGCGGAAGCGGAAGCGGAAGCGGCTGCTGCGGATACGGCCGTCCTCACCCGCAGTGCCCTCGCCAGCGGAGCGAACAACTGCTGATCCCTAATCCCCGCCGAGTACAAGCACTGCGCCAGGCGCAGCAGCTGCTCGGCCTGCGGACAGAGCGCACCCTAGAACTGAGGAACGATACCCCATGAGAGCATGATGCATGAATGCACACCACCACATCGTGCCGCTGCGGCAGCGCTCAGCGGAGCTCATCGAAGCGAGCCTCAGCGTGCACCTCTCGTCTGCCTCGCGCTTCCTAGCCCCTACCTGCAGGCCCCCTCATCTTAATTATTTCAAGTTCGTATCCCCCCGAATCTATTGTGCCAGTAACCAGTGGCGCACACGCCGTGCAGCGGTGGGGACGCCCACTGCCACTGCGCCACCAAATGTGTGAGACGAGCGTTATGAGCTGCCGACCGCTGCCAGCGGAGCCGCAGAGCCGCGCGTCCCATACAGCACAACGTGCAGCACACATCCCCCTTCCCTCCGGATGTTCTTTAGACGGTCCCCCGTATCCGCCGGGGAAATCCCGACGCACCGTGTACACCCGCCGCTCCGAAGCCGGTGCCGATGCCGTAGGAGCCGGCACAGTGACTGCCGCCGCCGCCGCTTCCGTCAAGCGCTGAAGGAGGTGAGTGTCGCGCAGGCGCGGTGGCGAAAACATAGCTGCTACAAATAGCACCTGATCCGGTAGTAAGTACTCGGCTCGAGCCGCCAGCGCGCGACTCAGTACACGTAACACGGCGGCGGCACTCAGCCAGGCACCTGCAGCGGCAGCGGCAGTGATGCCGGCTTGCGACTCTGTGGCGGTGGCGGCGGCGGCAACGGTAGCGGCTGCTCCGACGCCAGTGGTCGCCGTCGACACGTGGTACATATCCGCCGCAACTGTCACCAAATGCGCCGTCGTGACCTCCTCGGGCTGTAGCCGCAGCCGCCGTTGCAGGCCGGTTGCAAGCTCGTCAAGCAGGCCGCGTGCTGCGCAGTGACCGACCCACGGGTCAGCGACACCTGCCGCGAGCGCCGCAGCGACGGCGCTGAGGCCGTCAATGCCAGCGTCTTCTGCCAGGCGGAATACCAGCCCTTCGACAAGGGACGCCGCCAGCGGCTGCGACGCGCGCAACACGCCGGCGGCCGCAAGGTCGCGAAACGCACCGCAAGCGATGTCCACAGGTGCTTCATACGCATCACCGTGCCGTGTTGTCCGCTGCAGCAGCGCTTCTAGCACCTGCTGCTGCAGTCGCTGCCGCTGCTGCCGCTGCTGCTGCTGTAGTTCCTCAGCCGCCGGCGTCAGCTGCACAGCCGGCCTCGGGGTCACCGCATCCAACTCTGCTGGCGGCATTACGGCTACCGCCCTTGGCAGCGCGGCACTAGTTGTGCAGTCGTCATCACTGTGCGGTGTGCCACCACCTTCCGCAGGGCTCGAGCTCACATACATTGGCCGCGGCGTACGATCTAGACATTGGGGGTGCGATTGCAACCATCTCGATAACCAACCGGCAGTGTGCCAGACATTCGTATGGCTGTCTGAAAACTGTGGAGTTGTGGCCCCTGCCGTAGGTGCCTCAATGGTTTCGGAGCGCAATTCAGATGTCGAGGAATATTTGCCATGGTCACGGCGAAATAAGTCGCTGTGGGGACTTGAGGTCACTGAGGTCACTGACGTCGTCGGCTCACCTAGGCACCGGGACAGAGCCGCCAGCTGGTGCAGCAACAGTCTGAAGAGGGCGGGAAGCAACGGATCCAATCACAGAACGTCAAAGATGTCCCCAGGAGGGCATCTTTGACTTGTCGTAAAGACTGGGACAAAAGACTCTGTGGGGCAGCGCGTGACGGAACTGAGTTACCCGTCGGCGCCGCTACTCCCCTCCCCTCCTCTCCTCTCCCCTCCGTTGTGCTGCTGTGTCCTCCGTGTAAGGGCCTCCTACCTTTTGGTTTGAGCGGTCATTAGAGTTCCATATCACCCACCACATGGGCACCCACCATATGAGCACCCATTACGTGAGTGGGCGGGTCAGGTCCCTAATTCTACACTTCACATCCAAAACCTCCATGACTGTACATAGCTCAACTGGCATATGGAGAAGACGCCGCTGCGGAGCTCCCCCCGCCATCCCTACTCAACCATCTCCCCTTCACGAAAACACGGCACGACATGTCACTTACCCATCGACGCCCACCATCAACAACCGCCGCGTGGCGACCGCTCCCAGCGTCTGCAGCCACCGATCTGATGACTTTCTCGGCCGGACGCCATCATCCGCGGTGCCACTGCCACCACGGGCAGCAGTGCCAACCGCGTTGGCGCCGCCATCACGGGCAGTGGCCAGGTCACGTGCGGCACACCAGGAAGCGACTAACTGCTCAGAAGGGACCGCCTCAACGTCACGACACAGGAGTGGTAGTAGCCACGATACCAGGTCAGCAGAAGCCTCCGCTAGCTGGTCGTTAGCACGCGAAGCAGCCGTAGCGGAAGCCGATACCGTAGCCACAGCGGCGGCAGTGGCAGCAGCGGTGGTGGTGGTGGTGGTGGCAGCAGTGGCAGCAGTGGTGGTGGTGGCAACAGTGGTGGTGGTGGTGGTGAAGCCCAATGCTGGGCTGCCGCCACCGCCCATATCAACATCAGTCCAGGGCGGCGACGCTGGGCACAGCACGGCTGCCGCCAGCTGCAGCAACTGGCTGGCGGCAACGGCCGCGGCTGCGGCGGAGGGGCCACCGCCGCCGCCCTCGTTATTGTTGACATTGTACATAGCAACGTGGGGCCGCCGCTGCAGCTGGGTAAGGTGCAACAGTAAAGATGGGCCCATAAGGCCCAGTCGCCACAGCGCACCGCACAGGGCCGCCAGTTGGAGCAACGGGAACCTGATGATGTTTATGATCACGCGGTATGCGGAATAGGGCGGAAGGGGTTAATAGGGCCGATAAGGCAAGTGCGGAATATGGCACAGCTTCCGATCGCATCACATATCACATCATGCGATCCGTAACCTCAAGGGGCATAACGGTACCTGTAAGGCGGGGCCCGCTGCAACGTTGCCGCCAGCTGCCGCGCGGCCTCATGCAGGTGGGGAAGCACGTCTGCGCGTCCCTCCTCTGCCGCCGCGAAGTCCACTAAGCTAGCCACCGCCAAAGTCGCCTCCGCCAACTGCTGCTGTCGCAGCAGCAGCTGCTGCATACCCCCCGCCACGGCCTCCTTTCGCAGCCCCGCATTTGCCGTTTCCGGAAATGTTTTCCTTCGGGGTCCTTCTCCCTGCATTAGCCATTCAGCAGCCGGCGCCGTCACTGCCTTCAGCAACGGACTTAATATTTCGGGCCCCGGTACGACCTGCCGGCTCGCCAACCAACCGAGCCCCTGCACTGCGGCCCTCGCCAGCACCACTCCGCCGGTGCCGTCAGCATCACTGCCTGCTACAGACGCCTGTGGCGGGCCGTCCCATGGACTCAGTCGCTTCCGCCGCTCCGCAGCCACGGCCGTGGCCTCAGCCGCGGCGACCAGCAACTCCAGAGCGCCTTCCAAGAGTGATACCGGAAGGTGCTCCTCCGGCTCCCGCGCGTCAACCTCCAGCAGTTCACCGATGGCCTGAAGCACGGTGGAGACCCCGCCGCTGGTCCCAAGCCGCGCCCCGGCCCTGCCCTCGTGACCACGATCGTTGGTGGTGAGACCCTCCTGGAAGCTGCCGCAGAATGTGGCAGTGGTGACGGTGGTTGTACTGCTGCTGCTGTTACTGCTACTGCCCCTGTTTTGACCTTCGGAATTGTTGGGGGAGTCGACGGTGTCGGGCAAGGCGTCCAACGCCCAGTCCAAGGCAGCAGCCACGGCTCCTTGATGCTGTAGCTGCTGCTGCTGCTTAAGTTGCATTAGAAGCACTTCGGCAAGAGCAGCCATCTCTCCAAGGACGGCAGGAAAGGGGCTGTCAGCGCCGCTTCCCTCCCCATGTCGCAGGCGGGATCCTCCTAAGACGGCTGCGCCCCGAAGCCATGCAAGTGCTGCAGCGAACTCGGGTTTCGGAGCGGCTATCATGGGAGCGGCATGCAGCAGCAGCCGTTCCGCCGCCGCCACCACTGCTGCTGCCGGCAGTAGCGTCCAGCCGCCTGCACATGAGCCGGTACCATCCCTGTTGGCACTAGCTTCAAGGCTACGTGTCCGCAAGGACTCCGCCAACATCTCGGCGACCCTTACTGCAGTACGTGGCCAGCACCACCGGCGCAGCTCTTCGTCGCTGCTGCGTAGCACTCGCGCTGCCACTGCCGCCGCCGCGTGTGCAGCCCAGGCTGCTGCTTCAGAGGGGGGATACGTCACCACAGCTGCGTCCCTTTCCGCATCAGGTGTTGACGCCAGCGGCGGCAGGGAGACAGACGGCGACCTGACCGCCGCCGTCACAGCCGCAGCGGCTGTGTTTTGGTGCCGCAGCAGCCGCCAGATCAGGTGCCAGTCCGGAATTCGGCTGCGTCTCGCCAGGTACTCTGTAATGAGCGCAGATACCGGCAGTCTGAGCATGTCCTCCTCCTCATCTCCACAGCCAACAGCGGAGCCAGCGGGGGACTGTCCCTCCCCCCACGAGAGCAGGCCAGTCACCCGGCGTAGGTACGCGGAAGAGGACGCCAGGACAATCGCCTCGAGCAATTCTCCAGCTCCCGCAGATGCAGGACCCGCAGCGGTGCGATCACTTCCAGTAGCGGCAGCGGCGCCGGCGAATTGACCCCGAAGCGCTTCCACGACTCGTATAAGCATGAGGAGATCGTCGGCACTGGGGCTATAGCTGTCAACGGCGCTACTGCTACTGCGGCTGCGCCGTCGGGTGCCCACGTTACCGGGCAGCCCGGATTTGGCCGCCCCGTCCGAGTCCAGCAGGTCGGTGCGGGGATAAAATGTAGCGGCGGCCAGGCGGCAGAGCTCCGAGAGTAGGAGCAGCTCCGGGGCCACCGCCGCTGCGGGAGCTGGCAGCGACGCTGATGAAGCCGCCGCTGAGGATGTCGAGATCTTGTCCGTTCCAAGGACATCTGAGCCACCAGGCGCTGCTATAGACGCACCAGTGACCCATGGGACCCCTGGCGCCGCAAGGTTTGCCGTAACAAGCAACGCGTCCCACACGGCCTTGCTCAGGCCCGGTTGCCTGTGCAGGTCGGGTCCGGACCGCCAGGCCAATGCCAGTTGTTGTATGACCCGAGCATTGCTACTGCTACTGCTACTGCTACTCCCCCCGCCCCCGCCCCCTCCGTTGACGTTGCCGCCGTCAGTGTCAGTACCTATGTCGCTGCGCGCCTCAGGCAATAGTAAGTTTGTGGATGTTTCCACGAAGTGTGCCACTTGCTGTATCAGCTCCACATCTAAACTGATGGCGAATGGCGCTGCAGTTGATACTACTGCTGCTGCAGTGACAGGCACTGGCGTCGTTGCAGCCGGCAGTGGTCCTGATGGTCCTGCGACAGCGGCTGGGGCCCTCAGTGCGCCATCCGCTAGCAAGCGCCACGCCACCAACACAGCACGGAGGGAGGCGGCTGCGCCCAATGTGGTATTCGTCAGAATGCCGCCAACAGTAAACGAAAGCGGGCGGGCCACTGTCAGCAGCAGCTCCCGGAGTGCCGCCTCCGCTACTCCAGCCTGCAGCAGGATTGTCCGCGACCGCGCCGCCGCCGGTGTTGCCACTGACTCCGCCAGCTGCTTGGTCCCGCCCGGCAGGGAACTAAGCTCCCCTGCGGCATGCAGCAGCGCCGCCAGTCCAAGTATTCCATCCGGACTTTGCCCCTCCCCAGCCCGCCTCCCCAGCCCGGATGTACACCACGGGTCCTGCAGCGAGGGACTTCCGCCCTCCTGCACATCTCTGCGCAGCGGGACCGGAAACAAGCAACGATGTGTCGATGTGGACAGGGCCTGTTGCAGCACGTACAGCTGCGGGTGGTCAGTTACATGCCGACCGCAGACCGCCGCTGCCCGCAACACGAGTGCATACTCCCAGGCCCGAACAACGCTGCTACGTCTCTGTTCGTACTCCGTAAGCTGAATCGAACCATCTGCCGCGGCCCCCCCCACCGCGGCCGCTGCGTTACCAGCCACCATGTCAAGAAGTCTATCCCACACGGCCTTATCGGTGATGGAGAACTCGCAACAAAGGGCGGCCAGCTCCGAAGCCGCCGGCGCGGGAAGGGCGGCCAATGGAAGGGCCCCAGGGGAGGAAGCGGCCATGGCTTCGCAGGCATCCGGCTTTCTGCCAAGCCAGGCGAGCAACCTTGCAGCCGCGCGGCGACGCAGGTGCGTGCTGCGCGATCGGGCGGCCTGCCGTGCTGCGGTTAAGACGTCACTGAGTTGGTCGCGGAGCGAGCCTGAGGGGTAAACTAACGGACCGGACGCAGCAGGTCCGCCTCGTGCGATGCTGCGGAGATCCTCAATGGGCCCGGGACTCGCCGCTGTTGTTGCGGCAGCAGTTGGTGCGCTCCCTTTCACCCGGGGCTCCACACGGCCACCGTGATTCGGATTGGCATGTCGTCCTTCACCCGCCTCCAGGGAGTGCAGGTCGTTGAGAGCTCCCCCTGGGCGCCGGCCTGCTGCAGATGCGTCCACCACTGCCGTTTGCACTCTCCGCCGCCTCTCGCTGTAACTGAGGATGCGCGGCCCGACAGAGGAGAACTCCCGCCATGCAACTGCAGCTCCGATTGAGGGTGCGGCGCTAGCGGTTTGGCAACCACATGAACGCCGTCTGATCTGGGTTCCCACTGGAGCCGTAGATGTTGCTATTGCTGCCGGTAGCGGCGGCGCCCCGTTCAGAGAGCGACAGTATTCTGCCAAGCTGGACGCTGTGCGGCCATGGGACTCGCAAGCGAATAATGACGCCAGCGGCCCCAAGCTTTTTGCGGTCCTTGCGGAGCTCAGGCTGGCGGGAATTGCGGCTGCAACATCGGCAGATATCGTTGCGGGCGTGAAGTAGGACCCCCCGACTTCGGCTAAGGCTGAAGTCGCAATCTCACACGCCGCAACATGCGGCCGCGACGATAAGAAGTTTTGTTGGCCCTAGCGGAAAGCGTTCATGCAACAGTTGAGCAAGTTTTTGATTGGGTAACCTGCGCGGTACGACAAGAAGGAGAAAGGCAACACGGCAACACGCAGTGTATTTACCGTTCTGCGTAAAGAATGCGTTGTATGCCTCCAAAAGCGGCCTTGGGGCCCCAGCAAAAGCAGCCGCAGAGCTCGCTTGCGCATACCCCAAAGCCGCCTGAGCCTTCAATATGGGAAAGCTTGATGATGCATACATTTGCACCATGCAAAGAAGTTATCTCCTAAACTCAGTTTATTCAAGTGCATCGCCCGAGACCGATATCGTACGCAACGATAAACATAACAACAGAGCTTGGGGTTTTCCCAAGCCATTTCTATCTAATGTATGAAATAACGGCTTGTAACTGCTATTCAAGGCCATAATTTCGATTGCCCACTTGCCATATCATCATCGTCATCATCGGTTGACTTTTACGACACGACCTACACGCAGACCTCAATGCATATCTCATGCAACACAATGCGAGCCTCATTTTCGGAGTAGGACTTATTTACATAGTTAGGTTCGGGGGCAATCCGTTTCTCGGGGACTCTGCAACAGGAAGCGATCCCACCTGCTTTGGCACCTTGGTCGGCAACGCCCGGACATTGAGTTGCAAGTAAGGCGTACAGAGGTGCTATCGCAGTGTTGTGCTGATGCCTTAGAGGCAATGTGCGCAGGATAGCCTGTCATGCTTTTTTCCAACCGCTTTTAGCTCACTGGACGCCTGGAGGGACAGGAATCATATCCTTGCATTTGGCATTAAATGATTTTCCCAGTGGTGTTCTTATGCGCTGGGGTTGGCTCATTACAAGGTGATTGCTGGCTGGCTGTTGCGATACATGCCCCGTTCCTTCTACCTCGCGCAGAGCTCCGACCGCACGCTTTACGCCATGCTCACGGGCCAAGCTCAGAGCCGTAGTGGTCTGCGCCAATACTGCTGCAGCTCCAGTGTTTGTGCGGCAAGGAAGGTGCCCCTCTACAGGTGCGTTATCTTGGCAGGCAATGACTCAGGCTGCACATGGACTTGCAGTCTGTTATAGAGGCCAGCATGGCTGACAAGTTAATCCCGCTTTTTAGGATTTTAGCTGATTGCAACGAAGCCCTGCTGTGCCCGGGATGACCCGCTTTTGACGTCGACCCGAAAAAGCGCCAGCAGCAATAAGCATTCGTTCCTTGCACCCAAATCATTTCATGAAAATTGTACCACATTTATTTTGGTTTGAAATGACACCTCTGGAGATAGTCGCCCCGCTGTTTCAGAGCGCCTGGAGAACCCTAACGTGGTAAACGACCTTCCGCTTTTTTTGCAAACAGCGTGCATGAGGCCCGCTCCAACTGTTCCCTCGCCCCCAACCACCCACACATACACACCTCCATCTAGGCGGTCGATTGAGCCGGCCTCACTGTCCAGCCCCACCCTGCTGCGTGGCATGCGTCTGCGGGCGAACAGCGCAGCCGCCGCGGCCTCCCCCGGCGGCGATGAACCAAGTAAAGACCAGGTAAATGTGCGTATGCTTCCCGTTGTCAAACTGCTGGCGCGCCCTACATTAGTGTGCAATGGGTGGTGAGTGTGCGATGCGGTAAGAAATAGAACTAGGCACCTGATGATGGTCGGAATAGGGGACCGCGACCTGTTGTGGTGACAGTGACGATGTGAGCGACCCTTCACTGCGTTTGTTAGTAGCGTTGGGGACAGGTGGGGGCGCCCTGACGCCGCGCCCCTGAGGGAGAGGGTAGCGCAGGGTGTGGGAGTGTAGAATTGGAATCCGCAGGACTTCAAAAGGCAGTATGATTGTAGTGCTGGTGCTGGTGCTGGTGGTAATGGTTGTCATTTGCGGATCAGCCCCCCGCAGCGACGGTGCTCCATTGTGCGCCGGAATAGCGTCCATGTCGGAAAGGCCCCAACTTCTGCCCTGATGATGTTGCAGTGTACTCACTTATAGTGCACTCCGTGTTCCACCAGGCGCCGCCCTACCGGGTCAGCAGGGTCTTAAGTCCATCCACACACCGCTAACCCACCAGCACGTCCTCCCAATTCATCACCCCCGTGAACCTGTTTGGCAGGCGGCCGCACCGGCCCAAGCCGCGCCAGCCGCTGCCACTCCAGCGGTAGCGGAAGCCCCGTCGTACAGCCCTGACTTCATCCGTCGCCGTCTCTTGGTTTTTGTGGGCATCGTCATCGGGTACGCACCGCTCTTGCACTCACTAGAGTGAATGCTACTGCAAGATGCCGGGAAGTTTGATCGGGGTGTGGGGATTGGGCGCCGGACCTAGACGTTTTGATAGCTAGCTCCCACATGCGAACGCCCCAATCCCCTTCAGTTCTTCAGTCCTCTTCGGTCCTCTTCAGTTCTTCAGTCCTCTTCCAGTGCCCCTTGGCCTGACGCACGAACATGCGAAATTCTGCGTGGTTCGGATCACTTGCTCCACTTTGCAACAAAGGTTCTACCTGTCATGAATGTACAGTGACTTCAGGAGGACACACAAGTTCGCATTCGGATTCTGAAGCCGCCTCCCGTCGCGACCTGCCACACCTTGCAGATATTCGTCGTACTACCTGACGCGCAACTCGCTGACGTACACCGCGCCTGTCATGGTAGCGGACCCTGTCCTGCACATGGATATCACTCAGATCGGCGCAATGACCTCCATCTTCCCCATTGCCTACGGTGAGGACAGGGAGGGTGGTTATGGAAGTGGCAGACCCAGATGCCTGGGCCTACCGGGTGCGAGGTGATGGATGATGGTGGTGGTGATAGTACGGTGATAGTACGGTGGTGATAGTAGGGGGAGGAGTAAAAGATACCATGGCTGGCTTCAGGTTCAAACGGAACTTTGTGTAGGCTCGTATTCAAGCATGGTAAAAGGAACGAGGTAGGGATTGAAGCAAAGAGGGAAAGATAGGCCCCCAGATTTGCGGATCATATCATTGTGGGCCCCCATGTGCGATCCTCGGTGCCGAGGACGCCCGCTCACGTGCGGGAGGACGTGGGAGCAGACTTGGGAGTGCTTGCTGTGGGCACGGTGGTCGTGGATGATGCGGGGCAGCTGTTCACGGCTGCTGTTCATGCAGCGTGCGCCGTTGCAGCGAAATGGCGGAGTCCGCATACCTCCCATGACGATACGGCTCTCTGATGCTCAATATGCACCACAGGTATTGCAATGTGCAATTTGACACGTCTAGCCGTTGAATACAACCTTTCCCCCCTGCCCGGCCCCGCTCAATCCGCGTCCCTGCTAGGCATGTCTAAGTTTGTGAGCGGCGTGTTAGGCGCCAAGTTCTCCCCTTCGGTATTGCTGGCGGGTGGCCTCATGGCGACTGCTGCGGTCAACATTGCATTTGGTTTCGGCACTTCACTGGCCTGGTTCTGTTTCTTTTGGGCGCTCAACGGCACCCTGCAGGTGCGCCTGACTCGCGTGTGTTTGTGTGCGTGTGCGTGTACGTGCGTATCTGTACGTGAGGAGACGTGTTATATGCCATCAAGCGCACATTGCCATTGCATGGAGTCCTGAGCACAGCACGCCAAGCCATTCTCTAAGTTTTCCCTAGCGGCCATCCCCGCCTAGCAATGGTAAGCCTGTGCTCTTGAGCTGCGCGCTTAGATCGTCCCTCCCTAGCGCATCAGCCTCCTCGCTGCCCCTCCCTCCCCTCTTGGCCTCCTTCCCGGCAGGGCGTCGGCGGTCCCTGCTGCGCACGCATTCTGACAACCTGGTTCGCCAGCAAGGAGCGTGGAACGTACTGGGGCATGTGGAACATCGCTCATAACCTGGGCGGCTTCGCGGCGCCGCTGGTGGCGGGCGGCTTCGCTAAGGCGATGGGCTGGAAGTGGGGCATGTGGGCGCCCGGAATCATCGGTATCGTTGTCGGCATTTTCGTGCTGCTGGCCTGCAGGTAAATCGCGGTGCACGCGAACCAATTACCCAAGTAAGCGTAAGTGAAGAAGTAAGCTTGGACCAGTCTGACCGCCTCCCTTCGCCTCCCGCTTGGCAGGTTGGGGCGGTGCCATACTGCAGCTCCTCTGCCTGGGTGCCCTGCTCACCCTGTCTTTCCCCTCACATGCCGCGACCCATGCCGCACAGCGCGCCCTTCTCCCTTTCCATTCATCCCGTTCTTTTCCCGCGTGCAACAATTAGCCAACCTATGGGCTGGGAAGATGCCAGTTTTGGCACCGGCACGAATCCCAAAGCTTCAAAAATGGTGAATGGTATTAGATGTCTTTCTGTCGGTCCTCTCTGCCGCGTGTGCATGTATGCGTAGGGACAAGCCCGAGGACCTAGGCTACCCCGCGGTAGAGCCCACCGACAGCAAGCCCAAGAAGAAGGACGAGAAGCCCAAGGCCGATATCTGGGGCTCCCTCATGAACTCAGTGCTGAAGAACCCTTTCATCTGGGGAATGGCACTCACCTACTTCTTCATCTACGTCGTGCGGCAGGTGAGTGCTGGGGGCAAGGGACATGGGCAATCACGTGTGGGAGGCCGCTCACTGGTCGAGCAGCTCCGCTTTGTAATGCATATGGAGGAGGAGGAGGAGGAGGAAAATAAGAGCGCCTGGAAAAAAGAAGAAAAGGATATATGACGGCGAGAGGTGACAGTCGTCGCTGCCGTAAAAGGAGGAGCAGCAGAAGGCGTGGGCTGCCTGCTTTTCCCCCCTACTCGTACTCGTAGCAACCCGGGGTCACCTACCTGGTCTACGTGCGGAGATTGCATGCATGCGATCATCGATAACATGACCCTACACCCGGGAAACTGTTTATGCCTAGCCAGACCGCCTTTCCTGTTCAACCAGCGCGTTGCTCTCCAATCCCAATCTTTTATATAAGCCCTTCCATCCATCCATCCATCCATCTAGGGTGTAACTTCGTGGTTCGTTTTCTACCTGATCAAGGAGAAGGGCATTGAGGACGCGGCGCAGGTGTGTACTGGCAGGGAGGAACGCGATCTAAGGAGCGCGAGGGGGGGTGCTTGCATTGCGTCGGGGGGAAGGGGGGAACGGGACGTTGAGAAGCACCTGGCGTAGGTGTACACGGCACGGCAGTCGCGCTCGCACGGTGGACTTCTTTTCCTACGGACTCAATTCTGACCACAAGCTGACTGAACGCCCAACCGACCGATCACGCCCTCTTCAGGCCGCCGTGCGCGTATCAGGCCTTGAGCTTGGTGGCCTGGTGGGCTCCCTCATCGCGGGTCGCCTCTCCGATGGCCTCATCCGCAATTCGGGAGGCAAGGGCGGCAACGTCGGCAAGCGCGTCACGGTGGGTGGAGCTGCGCCTGTGTGTCTACCTGGCTTACTTTGCCTTTGCAGCTGAGCTCCGGTTCTGTCATTGAAGCATTTGATCTCCGAGCGTTTCCAATCCTTAAGCTGAATTCGTCCTACATTTCCGACCTCGTTAACCTTTAGGCATCAGGCAACCTCAACTAAACTTCTCTCTTTCTAACCCCCTCTCTCTTTCTCTCTGTGATTTTGAGCTTGTTTTAGTTCCTAGGCTGTTTGTTATCGTTGTCGTTGCCGTTTCATTCGTGGTCTGTTTACCCTAAGGCACAGATGCTAAGCAATGCTAGGTAACCCCAAAAGGGTCTTGCGAGTTGCGACCCTTCTTTCCATGTTTCCCGCCGCGGCCCACTTTTCCCCCCTTTTTTTTCTTCCCCCAGGTGGTAATGTGGTACACGGTGGGCATTGCCCTGGCCCTCCTCGCCTTCCAGGCGCTGCCTGCCGCTATCCCCGCGGCGGTGCAGTGGTTCAACGTCTTCATGATCGGCTTCTTCCTCTACGGGCCACAGATGCTCATCGGCCTCTGCGGTGCGGAGCTGGTGGGCCCCGACTCGGTTGGCGCGTCGGAGGGATTCCTGGGCTGGATCGCCTACCTGGGTGCAGCGAACGCCGGTGAGTAATGCATGGGAGCAAGCACAAGGAAGAAGCGGAGACGAGGCTTGGGGGTTTCTCCCATGCATTAGTTGGAACGAACCGCTTTCCATGAGCATGTGCGATTCCGTGGGAAGACGTGTTGTTCCATGCCCAGGTGTTAGATGTCCGGATATGTGCGCGTACCTGTACGTGCACGTACGCAAGTGTTTGAGTGGGAGGAATAGCTTGTTGATGGCTAGAATGCTTAGTGTGAGGAAGCCTGAAACCTCGGTTTTAATCCCTAGGAACTTTCTGTCACCTGAAGCCATTCTGGTTCCTATTCAGGCAACTAAATGTTGAGCTCCGAACTCGCAAATTCTGACTCTGATTGCCGACCCTCCAGGGATCCCACTCTCCATTATCGTCAAGGAGTACGGCTGGAACGCCTACTTCTCAACTCTGATTGGGGCCTGCGCTGTCGCACTGCTGCTGCTGTCACCTATGACCAAGCTGCGCAGCTTCGTGCAGCGTGAGACAGCACGGAAGGAGCGATTGGCCAAGGAGCAATGAAAGTCGTAAGGCAGTAGCAATGCGGTGGTGTTCGCCAGAGGAATTTGGATTTGGTCACGGTCGAGGGTTTGGCCATCCGCAAGACCGGATACATAAGGGGTAGTAGCGTGTCCACAGCACTCTTATGGGGGCTCGGAAACGCGCCGCCCGTCTTGGCATTGGCCGCTGCCCCGTAGCGGGGCGCTTTCTTTTCTTCGCGGGGGTCTTCATCTGAGAGAATGTTCGTTCGAAATGGGGTCGTGCGCTGAGCCGCACCTATGGGATCTGCGGTGCTATTTGAGGCCCAGGTCACATGTGCGAAACGGTGCGGCCGCCGGCGTTGATTGTCGCAGGACACACCCCTCCAGGCGGTTTTTACTTGTGCGCCGACTGTTCATCCATGTGCAGGCGGTTCTCGTACCTTCGGATTTTTGCTCTTGCTTACGTTTCTGAAGTTGGCGGATTGAGAGGCTCCTTTGGCTTACTTGTCGGGTTTGCTTATGACTCATCACGTCCTTCGTCTTTTTCGTTACGTGCCGTGTGGGGCTGCGTGGGGATTTGCATCCTGTCATCGTTTATAATGTGCTGAGGGACATGACAGGCGCATGCGCAACACATGATTCTTGCGTCGGCTGCAGGCGCCCAAAGAGAAGACATTTGTCTAATTACTTTGTAGAATTGACACTGTTCGGCGGTAATATATACTACCGGGATACGCGTGTCCGCTGCACATATGCGAGGGTAAAAATACAGAGCAGGACAAGACTATTATGGTGTTTGCCTGGGCATGATTGATTCGGATGTCGGATTTTTGTTTTTGATGTGCGGATGTGGGTCGGATGCTCTCCTACACTAGCGGCGAGCTCTCTGTTTTGGTTGTTGTTGCTGTCCTTCTACCGCCGGATGCAGTCTCCTAGGAGAGTTGGCAAGCAGGCGTGCAGAAGAGAGAGGAGGTGACAATGTACTCGACGACACAGATACGCCAACCCCAACCTGCCAGTGCCAGTATGGCTTGTTGGGTGCTACCTGTTTCCCGAGTCGGACTTGTACCGCAACCTTTCGTCATAATCGGACGTACACCTCAAGTAGTGACGCAGCTTTGGTTGTGGTAATGTTCTCTGAGGTCTTCACTCCTCACAAAAGCAGGGCAGAGCTTAGAAAGGCCGCCGCCCGAGAAACTTGGGTGTGCATAATACACCTCGTAGGGGATCACATCGTTCACAAGCCCCATCTACCAGATCTACCCCATTTTACCCCAGAATATTACTGGAATATCTATTAGATATATAGATAAATAGATAGATAGGCACATCAAGCTGCAGACGCAGATGACCGGCCCTGACATGGACAGGCGCAACGCTTGAGACTGCTGCTTGTTTGTACCAGTACCCATGAACCTGTGTTTGTACCAGTACCCGGCATCCAATGGAAGTGGAAGTACTTAGGTTGGAAATATATCAACGGAGATAACTGGGGCAGCACTGGAGCAGTCGGACACGAGGGTGATAACTTCACATGGCCTACCTGGTCATCAAGAAGAAGGTGCAATTGTTGGCGGGAGTTAGGACCATCTGCAGTCATCGGGGGGGCTGAGAGATCAAGGAGCACGACATGCGATCATACTTTTCGCTACTGTTGTTGGCTGCGTGTGAAGACCAACAAATGGACACGGCGCAACTGTAGGACAGTAGGACGTGAAGTCTGTGGTTGACAGGTCAACAATGGCACTAAATACGGCTGAATTTTGAAACAAGGCCAAGGGCCAGGAAGGCCGGCAACGTCCTAAGAAGAACGCCCTTAGCCTGCATCATCCCAATCACACTGGCCAAGCCCGAACAATGTGCGTATCAAACACACACATCTGATCAGTCAACAGGGCGAACTAATGGCGGCGCTTTTTAATATTAAGTAAAAAAACAGGACAACGGGAGGTCGAACTATCCGACCTCCCGTGAACCTACCGCACAAATCTGTCTGTACATTCCGCTCTAGATCCCACCCAGGGCCTTTCCAAGGGGGCCGAAGCTTGCCGCCCATCTTGGCCACCTCCTCCTCTAGGCTTTCAGATACCCAATATGGCCATGCCAGACTTGTAGGCCTGGCGCTGCGGCCCACCCAGCAGACCAACCTTTACCGTCAAAAGAAGACGTCTTTCTCCCCTGTCCGTGCTCCCAGATCCCAAGCGAACTAGCAAGCCGTCATCCGGGAAAGTCCCCGTGCCACGATGTCCAACACCCTGATGATCACGGCAAATCATTCACTGACGCTATGAGGAGCGTTGCCGCCGCTACTTTACGCATCTTCCTCTTCGCCCTCCTCGTAGCCCTCATCTTCATCGTAGCCATCCTCATCCCCTGCGCCGCAAGGCAAACCAGTAACAACGCTTGTTGTAAAAGCGCATTACAGAAATCCGGAAGATGCCGGGAGCGGTACGACACGAAGCAGCAAGAAAACGGCAAACAGGTACGGTCTGGGCAAGAAGAAGTGATGTGCACGATACAAACGAATATCGCACCCCAAATTACGGCCGAATTGTCAACACGATGCGAGTGCGTGATTTCTGATGACAAAGACATTACATTAACATCAGTTGTGCTTAAGTTTCAGCTATCTGGACATGCAGGTTTGCGGATCTCGCGGCCTTTAAGACACGAAGGACGTTTTCAAAGATCTTTATGCGATCGTGTACACCAGGACGGCCTCCCTATCGCGCTGCCAGGCGATGGTAACTCCTCCTGAGAACAGTGCAACCAGGTTTTCTCCTTCTCCTGTCCCCCATCAGCCCGCTTGCTGCAAGGTTGGCGAAAAATCAGCGAGTTGCCGGTACGCAACCAACCCTGGATTTCTGGATTATTCATGGGACAATGCTTGCAAGGCGTCAGAAAACCTCTGGCTGTCCCTAATTCCTACCTTCTTCGATAGCTTGCCCGCCTGGACCCGCCGCGCCAGGGGGCACTAAGAAAACCTGCCCACTGCCGTCCTTTGGCATGATGATCCGGTAGCCCATCTGCTGGAGCATCTGAAGCATTGCCGTGTTACCGCCCCCGGGACCCGCAGCCGCAGCTCCAGCCTTCTCGACCTCCCTCTCGTCGTATGCCTCCATGACGTTATCGTGCGGCTGCACCTCCACGTCTTCGTCGTCCGCGCCAACGAGCAGCGGTCCGTCCTGCTCCCGTTTCACCTTGTATTCCCGTCGAGGCTTGCGCGTCGCCCGGGCCAACGGTGACTTTTCGGTGCTATCCTTTGCATCTGGTTTCACCTCAGCTTTCTTTCGATTGGCTAGATAGCGCCGGACGAGGAACGCGACGACGGCGACCGGCAGCGCATACTGCTGAACCAAGCCTTGGGCGATGCTGAGCAAAGAAGGTTTGGGTTGCTTCGCTTCCCACGATTTAATTGCAGATGTACTAGATCCAGCGTATGAGGACATCGTAGCTGCCGGGGTCGGCCGCCGACCAAATCCGACCTCAACCGACGACGGTCGGAACTACGTCACGCCAGCCGATCTAAGAATTAATCTTTCTAAATCTTGAAAATTTCGCATCAATAATAATTTCCCCGCCGCTCGACTCGTGACATTGTCAAACTGGTATGTCGTAATGTACCAACCACAATCCTGAATGTCGAAAGATGTATGCGTCCATTATGACATGTTACATATATTACTTCTTTGGAAACGCTTTCGTATTGTTTTGTTTCTCACAATCTGAGTCTGTCGAGGTCAGAAACTATTGAAGAGGCAATGCTTAATTGGTAATGTAACACGTTTCCACAGCGATAACAACCTTATTTTTAACATGAACAATTCTGACTTTCGTAAGTTACTTGAGACCCCTCGTGCGGAGAGATGGGGATCCCAAACCCCGAGCAATCAACCACAAGCGTCAGCAAAGCCAAAACAAAAGGGCGAACACAAGCCTAATCGTTCTCATGGACGTCCTGGGTTTAAGAAGCCAGCCGACAAGGGCAAGCCTGAGGACGCCGAGGATGACGATGGGCCGAAGTACCGGTAGGCCAATAGGGGTTCGCGTCAATGCCAAATGGAGGCCGTTAGGCGGGGTGAACGTGGGAGGCCTGTGTAAGAAGGCATAGAACGGAGTTAGGGGAGGCTCATCGCTTCAACCCCGTCGCGCAGCCCCACCATCCAACATCCGTCCCATGTCCTTCCTCTCCCAAGAAAGCCGCATTGCATGCAGCCAGGAAATCGGTTGTCCAACTACCAATCCTTTAGGTTGAGGCAAGGGATCCTCACGGGGGCACTGGAAGTGCAGGCAGGCACACCTGGGAGTTTCTCAGCCCCCAAACGTACACCTCCCTACCACACCACCATCCAACATCTGTATCCACATGGCTAACCCTCTTACCCACCATCCACACCTGCAACCGTGTTCACATCTATGCCTTAGCGACCGGGCGGAGGAGCGCCGCCGCGGCAAGAACCTGGATTACGAGGATGCCAGCGCAGTGCTGTCGGCGCTATCAGGCGCCGGGGGCGTCGGGGGGGTTGCACCCGGGGACCTGGGCACCGTGGACCTTTCTAAGCTGAGCGAGGAAGAGACCAAGTACTTGGGTGGTGACATGCGGTTTACCCACTTGGTGAAGGGTCTGGATTATGCGCTGCTGCACAAGGTGTGTGGGGAGCAGGATGGGCCATACCACCGCAGTCAAGGCCAGAGAATGCGGTAGCTAGTAGAGAGAAGTACAGCATGGTATCGGAAAGTGATTGCGCGCTGGGGTTTCGAGCACCAACCATAGGAAGCTGGGAGATGGGTTGGGAGACAGATTGCAGCGCCATGCTAGGGAGACGGCCGGACCACCCGCCGTATAGAACACAGAGGCTAGTTGGTACTCTGTGTTGCGACTTGCCTGGCGGGGCTGGTGCAAGGTGGCGGAGCATTGGAGAGGAGCTCGAGGCGGGAGTAAGGCCGGAAGGCCGTCTTAGGACATAGGAAGGCCTAAAAAGAAAATATCTTCATAGCTAGGTGCGCCCTGACCCCTGACTTGGATGCAAGACCCCCCATAGGGGGCAAGGTAGGTTGGTGGTGGGACGATGCTCTTATCTTTCGTTTAGATTGGATTGGCGTATAGCCGCGCAACCCGGCGGACAGTGAGGTCATCCTTAATCCATGTGGATGTGGGTGAGTGTGTTCCCATGACCCGCACGCGCAAATGCAAACAGACACGGAACGAGATCACCAAGAAGAAGGACGGCGATGAGGAGGGCGACCAGGAGGGTGAGGGACAAGAGGGCGATGAGGGGAGAGAGGCCTCCCGCGATGCGCAGGCCCGCGCGAACGCCCGTGCGAATGCCGCCTCAGCAGCGGGGCGCAAGGAGGAGGTCCGCTTCACGACGCCACTGGCGCGGTCAGTGTTCAGCACGCTGTTCGCTGCACCGCGGACCAACGTACGGGAGATGTACTTGCCGCGCCGTACGGCGTTCGTGTATGACTTCGATAACGAGGACTCTTTAGACACTGACATCCCAACAACGCTACGTCGGCCCAAGAGTGAATGTCCGCCGGTAGGTGTAAGCTTATCTGGGGCTAGAGGTCGCCAGATTGGATTTGGGGGTTCCAAACGGGGGCGGCTTGAGGAATACTGTTTGGTTGGAAGGATAATCTATTCGTACAAATCCGTAGGAAATTTATTCCGGCTGCTGGTTCCGGTGCATGCTCCCTGTGCACGAGCACGCGGCTACATGGCTAAGTTGGTACGTGATTCATCCATCGGTGTGAATGCAGTAGACGATTAACGCTTTGTTATTGTGCCATCTGGGTAAATCCCCTTCTCCGTCGCACCCCACACCTGCAGGCGATGGAGACGCTCTTCGCGGGTATGGACAACGCTGTGCTGGACCGCATCGCACGCATCTTGTCATACGTTCGCACGACGGCAGACGGCAAAAGGCTCAAGCGAAGAGATCGCGATGCGCTGCTGGTGCGGTGCGGGTGGGGTGGGGTGCAGAGGGCTCTGACCTGGCGCGGGGCCTGGCGGGGAGGACGTTTTCAGCAGCAGTGTAGTTCGGCCGGAAAGCTTACGGGGCAGCACCGGGATGGGCGTACGAAACCCGCTGCTTGCAGGGCAAAGGGCGGGATGAGTGGATGGGCGGAGGGACGCATCCTCGGGAGGGCGGCTACACAGGCAGGGGTTGGAGACGCATAAGCCACTAAGCTTCGATTTTCAAAGCCAATCTTAACCAGGGCTGGAGTTCCGCCACCGGTTCCGCAGGGGATAAAGCACGAAGTTGCCGCAGAAGGCCATCCGGCAGCTGGTGGCGCCGCCAGCCACGGACCCGCAGGCGCTGGGGGCGGCCGTGCAGCTGCAGGCGGTGGGGTGCGTCCCTCAGGTCCTGTGGACGATGACGATGACATCTTCGGCGATGCGGGAACAGATTACAGGCCTACCAATAACAAGAGCTCTAAGGCTAAGGAGGCTGCCGGCAGGGACCAAGGCGGGGCAAGGTAACTGCAAACTGCTTGGTAATGGCGGCGGTGGTAGTGGTGATGGTGATGTTGAAGCTGATGCTGATGGCGATAGTGGCGGGGATGGCAGTGGTGGTGCTGGTGCTGGTGCTGGTGGTGATTCAGGCTCGGGGAATGGTGGGGGCGCTAGGATGGATGGTAGGAGAAGGGCTTACGGGGTACAGCACGTGCTTACGTGGAGCATGCCTTGGTTCTTGAGCTGTAGCCTGGTTGTGGCGAAATGACGTAACTAGTGATGTAATGGCGCGGTTGCATGCCGTAATGGGGTGGGCGCGGTCGTCCTGAAGTGGCACGCAGTGACGCGAAGTGCCCTGAAATGCGTGCCTTAAAGAGAGCGGGACAAGATGGGAACGCGGGAAGAGAGCGGGTTGCAGTGCGGCGTAGGTTTGCTGCTTCACCCAGCGATGGTACCTCTGGTTTCGGCGCGCTCTCAAACCCACCCTAGATTGCGTTTCTCTGCAGCTGAGCATGCTCCGTTACGTCCTCACCCGCGTCTCACCGTCCTGGTTCGGTTCTCGGCTTCGTGGCACTCATTCACTCCTCTCCTCCTCTGCATTTCAACTGCCGTCGACGGGGCCGTTCTCATTGCACGGCTAGGAGGGCGGATGGATCGTACTTCGACTCCAGAGATACTATGGCGGATATTCCCATGCCTGGGACGAGCATACGGCGTCCGGGGGCGGCCGCAGCGGAGGGTGCCGGGGGCGGCGGCGGCGGGGATGACATGGAGCTGGAGGAAGGGGAGATGGCGCCGCCGCCGCCACCGCTACCTCAGACCGCCGGGGGCATGGTATATGGCGCGCAAGCAGGACCGCAATACGGCGCTGCATTCGGAGGGCAAGGGTACGACCAGTACAATGCGTACGGAGGTCAACACGGTTACGGCATGGATACAGCAACGGCGTATGGTGGCGCTCAGTACGGCACATCGGCATACGGGGGTCAACAGGGCGGCCAGGTGAGGGGCTTGGCTGTGCTTTGCTCGCGGGCTGCTGGATCTGACACGTGGGAAAGCGCACGTGGAGAAGGGTGCTACCCTGGAAGCTTACCTTCATAGTGTTGGTATTTTGGAAACGTCCCGGCAGCCACCACTGACTCTGCAGTTATAATGAACGTTCCTTCCGTCCCTTTGCTGATATGCGGCCTGCTCCATTCCGCATTTTCTACCGCAGCCCGGCAACGCATACGGCAATGCAGAGGAGCCAAAATGGCGCAGTCGTCCCAAGGTTCGCGGTTGTGAAGGCGGGCTGGCGGGGGGTCGCAATGCTTTCAGACACGGGTATAGGGAGCGGATCAGTCTCTACTCTTCAACCGGCCCTCCTAAACTGCCTGGTAACGGGGGCTGGGCACTGGGTGCCGGCCGCTGCCCTCCATGCTGCTGGAAGCCACCTGCATCACTTCCCTCCCTCGTCCCTCACCTCCCTCCCTTGTCTCTCCGCACCTGAAGCTGCAAAGCGTGGGCTTACGTAAACGCAGTTCATTACTTTCGGATACGAGTTACTCAAAAACGTCCACGTACCCGATGCTGGGCGCTGTAATACCCGTTTGGCTCCTTATGCGCCACGAGTTTAGATAAAGAGTTGGAGCTAAGCTGCGCGGCGTGTCTCATACCTCTCCTTTTCATGTCCAGGACGCCAAAGCTCGCGGTCTGGATGCGGAGGCAGACGACGACGCGTACGCGGAGTGTTACCCGGGCATGGCGGGCTATGTGGGTGCGCTAGTAGATTCAGACGATGAGGGCGGCGATCTCAGAAACATGGACTCCAAGCAGGCCAAGGGCAAGACGAGGTGAGGGGGCTATATCAGGGGGCTGGCTCTAGGGAAGTGGAGTGCAGACACGGCAGCTATGAGGGCATGGGGAGGAGGAGGAGGACAAAAGGGATACCGGCAGAAGTGTCTTACAGTCGACTACTGTGGATCAGGACTGTGGCTGCGATTGTTGAGTGCGGGTCTTGCGCGGCCGCCGTCCATAGGTCCCTTATCGACCCTATATCGTGGGCCGCCCCAAGGGATCCGTGTGCTGGTATCCGGCCTTAGCCCTCCACCCGCACCGTTTCCCCCCTCCTTCTAATACCGCCTGTCCGCACATTGGGATCCAGTGTACCCATTTGGCCATCAAGCGCCAGGTCCTCACACCTGGTCCTTCCGCCATCGCTTACCCCTTACCTCGTCACCTTCCCCGGTACCCTCCAGGGCCGATTTCGCTACTGACGAGGAATGGCAACGGTACAAGGAGTCGCGGGAAACCCTGCCGCGAGCGGCTTTCCAGTATGGGGTCAAGCGGGCGGATGGCCGGAAGAGCCACAAGGAGCTGGAAAAGGTATAACATGGCAGGGTGGAAGGGTAGCTGGGATGGGGTGGTGCGTGCTGACGGCTGCGTTTGCAGTGTGGCCTGGTGTTCGTGCTTGAGGAATTGCCTCTTAATCCGGCGCCCATTAACTTGTGAAGTGCGCTTTGCTGGACCGTTCCCCTGTTGCCCCGGCGAGATGCCGACCCCTACGAAATTAAGCTTAATTTGAACTAATGTCGGCTTCTGCCTTCAGGGTGCCGTCCAGGAGCAGCGACAACGTGACCAGAAGCTGGACGGACAACTTCGCAAGATCGAGAAGCTGCTCCAAGATAAGGGCCATGAGCACGGGGCGGCGTTCGCACGGAAACCGAAGGACATAGACGCCGGAGGGGCCCCGGGGGGTCGCGGCGATGAGACGCCTTCAGTGTTCCGGAAACGACAGCGGATTTGATGTGCCGTGCATGGACCGACTGACGTGTGTGTGGGGGGGCCTGCCTAAATTGTGCTCGTGGGAGATTGGGGGTGGGGATGAGGTAGGTCAAGCGCACGGGAGCCACGCTGTTGAAATGCCGGACTGTCGTCCGGTCCGGGACCCGGATCCTGGCCTGGGTCATAGCAGGCACCATGTGCAATCGGTGCGGGGCGTTTTGTTGCCGCCGGAAGGCCTCCGAATGCTGAGGCTCGAAGGCCATGCATTAGCGATGAGATGCAAGTCTCAACGCTGCGAAGTTGGTGCTCGTAAGGGGACTGCATTTTGCCGGGGAGAGTTGCAAACAAAGCACGTGCTTGCGGCGCAGGAATTCAGATAAGGCTGGCTTGTTCAGGCACTTGGATCTCCCGGGGGAACATTGAGAAACGTGCTGTGCTTGTTTTAAAAACGGCCACCAGGTGCACAATTGCATCGTTGAGGAAAGGATGCATCGTTCCATGAAAGGTTGGAAAGGAATGTCCACGTACCAGTGTACGGAGCAGCGGGACAACTGCAACCTAACATGTGCACCGCAAGCACAGGTCCGGTAGTGCCGTATAGCGCTTGACACAGCAACTTGTTAAATACCAAGAAAGCATGGGCTGGACTGCACAGCGGGCAGTCAGGGTCCGATGTGCACAAGCCTACACTTGCGTACTTCGATGTTGCTTGTATGCTGATGCTTATCGTGGCTCCTGCTGTGGGCCAGCAAGAGCAAGCTGTACCTTCTGGAACGCCTCCAACAACAAGATTCCTCCGCGCTGTAGCTGCGCATGCAGACGGATAAGGGCAAGGGCCTTTGAGCTGACTCTTCGTATCCGAGTGCACATATGCACGAGTGAGTGAAGGCGGTTTGAAACCAGCTCACGGCAGCTCCGTTACTTGGCGCCTGGCTTCTTGGCTTTAGGCTCCGGCAGCGCTACCCGGCAGTATCCCGGTTCTACCCGGCTGCCCGGCGTGGAGGCCACCAGGAATCCCATCGCATTGGGCTGTGCGATGCGGGCTTCATCCTCCAAAGATCCAATTACCAGACCCTCCACCACGCGCTGCCCCGCCTGCAGCTCCACCTGCGGGTCCCATGAGTTAACCAGGCGCGCGCCCAGAAAGGGGTAAGGAGTACAGTAAGCGAGCGTAGGTGTGAGAGGAGTAAGGAGGTACATCAGCGTCGGATTCTGTCAAAAAGCTTTTACAAGCATGACCGGTATTGACTTAAATTCTTCGGTTGAAGGTGGCGTGCTGGATACCGTGCGTGCGTGGGCAGGTGGATCGGCCGGTGGGGCATGTTTGGGGACGAAATGTGGGAGAGCAAATGGGGACGATGAGCGAAATGTAAAGTTTGGTAAGGCCAGAGATCTTGGAGGGGGAGCAGCGTGGTATGTTCAAGCATGTGCATAACCTTCAGATCGTGCGGGACCCTGTGCCGTTTGACAGTGAGCCTACATTATACACAGGCGCGCTCAGGGAGCGAGCAGCTGGAGACTGCTGGTTCGCCACATGGGGCCTCCTCACACCCAATTCACTGTGCCCCATTCACCTGCACACTGGTCACAAGTTGTCCATTCACTCGTGCCAGCGGCAGTGCCGGCGGCATGTTCGTGGTGGTGCTGACCAGTAGCCGCACCCGGGTCGAGCCATCCGGCATCAGTGTGTTGACCACAAGAGCCCGTAGCAGGCGGTCTGGGGCCAGCGGCCTGGGGTGCTCTACGTGGAGGGTCAGATTGACCTGGGGGGCCGTAATGGGAAGAATCAGAGTCCCGTCGGTGGCAGCATGGGCGAGTGTGTTGGCTGGGCGAGAAAACAACCCGATGCACGTGATGAGGAAATGGCAACGCAATAAACGAAAATCCCGCGAGTTGATGGATGGATGGACGGATGGATGGATGGATGAACGCCTTGTTGATTAGGACAAGCGAAGTAAGCGCTGAGCCACGAACAATGGAAGATGGTGTTCAACGTATGCGGCCATCAGCTACGCTTCTGCGGAAAGTTGCGTTTTTCGGTTGACAACGCTTCGGGCTCCTTAACCCTGCCACCCCATGCCCTTCCTTCTCTCCCACTGCTTACACGCCGGCCATATTCCATGTCCGCAGTGCGCCACACGTGACCGGGTCGGGGAGGCTGGTTGATTACTGGCGTTGGTGCCGGGGCCCCGTGGGCGGAGGCTGGCTTCTTAGCTCCTTTGGGATCGGATGGCACCGGAGAGGTAGGCGGTGGTAGCGGGGTCTGCAGCTGTGCGGAGACTGTAAGGGGTATTGAGCAGGGCTCTCCCAGCACCACCTGCAGGGCGGATGTGCATTTGGGGCGCCATCAAAGAGAAGAATGGTGTAATGCCAAGCGGAGCGGAGACGTAAGGCCAAAGCAGCAGGAGCATGCACAGTGGCGGGAGGGGCTTGCGCCGGGCATGACCTGGGAGATGGAACAATGGGGCACACGATGGAAAGAAGGCATGAGGTGAAGGAGCCGACGGGCAGGACTAGAATCAATTGATGGCTGCATAGCGGGTTGCGCGGTGGCCAATCCGGGTAGGGAGTATGGTGTGTAGAGGCCGACCGGGCCGCGAACAGGTCCTTTAAGGTGCGCAGCTGTCAGCCCCTGGCCGTTACTACATACGTCGAATCACTATCCTGAGTGGACCTTGTTCTCGCCTGGACAAGATAAAATTCACTTGCCACCCGCCACCCGTCACCCGCCTCCTTACCGGCAGGAGGGTTGCCACCTCTGGTTCCCAGCCCGCGCCCCGCGCAGTCGCGGGTGCCTTGCGGCCCGCAGTTGCCTTCTTGGGGTCATCATCCGCCAGCCAGGTGATAGTGAGGCCAGTGGGGACGAGTGCTGGGACCCCCGCGATGAACTGGCCGCGGTAGGTGAGGCCGCTGCGGGCCTGGAACCACTCGCCCTGGCCGTGGTACACACTTCGCCCCCAGTCACCCTGTAGAGGGGGAGGCGACCGGAATCAAACAGGATATGACGGACGAGGCCGCGAGTATGGCCTGAGATATCTATTACAAAGGCACGAAGGCACGAGCGGGGAAAGAGAGATGGGGCACTGAGTTGCCCCTGACCTCTGGGCCGTTTACTTATGTGGAGGGCCAAAGGGGCGGCAGTACGGCGAAGTAAGCGATGGGGAAACTATGAAACGTTTGCGGGCGCACATCCATGACGGCGCCCAGGGGGCTTAAGGCACGTCGGAACACCGCTCGTGGGTGATTTAAAACCCTAAGTAACCCCCCAGGCTAGTGTCACTGATTCCGTGTGGAGGGCCTTTCGTCTGGAGTAATGTTCTGACGCCTCTGCGCCCACCCCGCCTTGCCATAGGCACCTCAGCCAAAGCGAATCGAGCTCCAGTGATAACCCACCGAGCACACATAGAGTCTTCAAACACACGGCACCCGCCCCTGCATCCGCTTGAATGGCAACGGTCCCTGGCCCCTACCCTCACCTTGTACCAGCTGCCATCCGCGTAGGTGCACTCCCCGTAACCGGTGGGCTCGTTATCGACCCAGCCACCTTCGTATCTTCTCCCGTATTGGCATGGTCGACACAGCGACCCACAAAAGGGCGATTCGGCAACGGAGAACGAAAACCAGGCGAGGAAATACCATGAGCCGGAGAAAAGGAGTCGTGTCCGTGGGCATGGGGAGGTTGAGATGCGGCAGACAGGCATAAGGATGATCACGCTCAGGCTCCGTGAGGGCCTCATACCCAAAATCGTGGATACCCCGCCGACCCGTGCGCAGATGTGCGCCCATGAAAAGCTCAGCGCGCCCATCGTCCTGACCGTGAGTTTTGATCGGTCTCCATCCTGTCAGAACCGGAAGGTCAGTCCCATCCCAGCCCGGCCCAGCCAGGGTCCACCAAGCATCCGTTCGCTCATCATGACTTGCTCGCTAACATCTAAAAAGAGACCTTTCCGCCGCGCAGCATCCGAAGCCCCGACGTACCTTCTTCCATCTACGCACGTCAGCACGCCCTGGCCCGTGCGCTTGTGGCAGGCGAAGTCCCCCTCGTACACGTCCCCGTTTGCGAACGTGTATACTCCCACACCTGGAGACGTGGTCAAGGGATGGTGGGTGATGCACGGGAGAAGTGGGAACAAGCAGACGGAGACCCCAGTCGCCCCGCTTAACCCCACCTCACCTCATCCAACCCCACCCTACCCCGTGATCACCTTGGAAGGCGTTGCGCACGAGCGGACCCTGGTAGGTGTCTCCATTCGCCAACCGCATCACTCCGAACCCGTGCATCTCCCCCATTTCAAAGGTACCTGCGAACCAGCAGAACAACAACAGCCGCACACTCAGCAGCCCCACATTCTTAAATCACGCCAAGATGAGCCCGTCCCCCACCCTATACACACATATAGATAGATACATACATATAGGGTTATAATATTATATCGCCCTATATGTATCGTTGCCTGGTGTTCCCTTGACTAGTTCCAATGGTTTACGACCTGACAGCTACATCTGGCAAAATGTCAGAACAGCCAGACCTCATTCCCAGGGATCTTGGGTAAGTTAGGGGCATGCCTGGACAGTGCCATGCAGATATGTCCGGTGGCCGTGCTTTAACCTGGCCCAACCCCGCTTGCATCCAAGGTACTTGCCGCCCGGCATTACGTGTGATAAGTTCCCCGAGCTAGTGAACTTACGGCCTACTTACAGTAGCGGCGGGGCACGACTAAGGGCCAAGGCCCAGAGCCGCGGCCGGCCACACACACCTACCGATGTAAACATCACCATTTGCGAATCGCCGCGTGCCCTGGCCAATGATTTCACCATCCACAAATTCGCCTTCGTAGAAAGCGCCGTCACGCATGCTGAGCTTCCCGAGACCTGTCACCGGGGGTGGGGTTTGAGCTGATGGGTGAACTTGGGCCTACTGCGTGTCGCGTTCCCAACATGCTTGTATTCGTCACTGTCCTTTGAGTCTGGAGTATTGCATTACGTTATGGCTAGATATCCGTGCTTGAATGGACTTCGGGACGCAGATGCATGGGCGGCCGGTAGCAAGGTCGTTGCCTTGGTTGCGGAATGCTGGTGGCAATGGCAAGGATCGATTGCTAGCTGCAGCCTTCCAGCATCAAGATGAGGCAGTGTATTTCCATCTGCCTACCATGTTTTTTGCCATTGACCCATTGCCCTTCGTATTTGAAGAAGGAGTTGGGATAGGTGTAAGTCCCAAACCCGTGCCGACGCCCCGCGACGTAGTCCCCTACATAACAGCGGTCAAGCTCGATGCCGCGCACGCCCGTGCCTAAGCTTGGAGCTGTATAGAAAGTGTTAGATCCAGCTGGCCCCGATGGCCCCGATGACGCCGGGTCAGGAGGCATGACCAGGGACATGCTCTAAGGATGTTGGGTCGCCGTGGTCCAAGGAAGACTACATAACCGCTACATATATACGCAATAAGATATCATTCGTTTAATATGAATCCGCTTTCCCGATTGCCGACACCGGTATTATAATATGCAATCTATTTTCCAGCCTTCAGCACGGGGCTATGGAATAGCTACGAAAAACGACTACATGTATATTTTCCCCAGAATTACATGGTTATGAAACGCTTGCTGTGTTCGGTACGGACCGCATGAAGTACTGCCGACTAACGACACTGTTGACGGGTCGGCAAGGAAAGCCCTAGCCAGCATCGGATAATAGTTGGGGTTTTCTACTCATCCTATTCATTTAAGAAAGTAAGCATGTATTCGCCCTCGTGCTCTAAGTGGTCAAACGTGTCGCTTGCGTGGCACTGATGGTCTTGGCTCGAATCGGTACCGTACACTGTATAAAAATGGAGCTTTGATTTCACTTTCCATCACTTGGATGCCATTGCTTTTGCGGCCCAACCCGGTGGCCAGGCGAGCTCTAGTGTGGCGCGGCAGTGTCCGCGACACGAATGCCGCCTCGCGCGCTCTGACTCCCGTCGCGGCAACTCGTCACCTTTTTCGCGACCACTCCAATGGTGACCAACATGGGTCTAGAGGCCATCACGAGTCTCAGCATCACCACCACCACCAGGCGGGCCAGCTGCATCACCGGAACCCCATTTACAGCCAGGTAGGGTTGACTGCAACCTCCACGTACAGTGTCCACGCCATTCAACATGCTCCGAGGTGGTTGCTTACCTCCCTGCAAGTTTGCCAGGTTGTGACCCAAACTGTAGGGCCTTATGCATACGGCCAAACGGACATCTTATTTTAAATATACCCACACCCGTTCAAACGAAATTATCCCCGCTGCCGACCAACTCCCTCATCACATATTATAAAACACAAGGATAGCAAAAAGAATTAGCAGTTGTCGATTAACTTCCTTAGCTAAACTCCATCCCAAACATAGTAACCACAAGTAACCGCCAATAACCACCCATTCGTCACCCGCCGTACCAAACCCAATCATTACCTAATTATCTTTTTCTTTTTCATCCTGTTGCCGAACCTGCGACGTACTTCAGGCCTCCGGGCTATCGTCAGATTGGGCCTCTCTGTACCTGGGAGCAAAGCTGGCGCTATGGTCCGGACTGTGCTACTTCCCATACGATACAATACCTCGCACGCTCCAGGAGGAGGGCTTGAAGCTGGTCGCTTACGGCCGGACAAGCTTCACGTGCTGGTGTGTCTCGGGCGGCCATACAGAGGAAATGCATAAACAGCACGGCGTGCAGTGCTCGTGTTCCCGCATACCCATTCACAACTACATCCCTATCCCCACCCAGTGAAGTTTGCGCTGCTCGACTTCGGGACGCTGGACGTTGCCGGACGGTGTGCATTGCCCGTGTTCTTGGGGTATTTGGCCATGGCCGTGGACGCAGCTGTCCCCTGCCCTTGTCTGCTGCTACTGCCCGCAGGTATGTGGCCGACGGCTGCGTCAATTTTGAGGCACTGCCCCGCCGCGCGCTGCCGCGGCTGCCACTAGCTTACACGCCAGGTGCAGCTGCTCGAAGCTCAACCACCGCTGGGGATGCAGCCACTCCCGGCAATGACCATGTGGATATGCATGGCACTCCTGACAGCGATAGTGGTGGCGGCAGCGATAACCAGCTGGACGGGAGTAAACGCACGGATCGCGAGGACAGGTTCGCAACAACACCAGCCGCGGAAGCAAGGACAGCAGCAACAACAGACGCATGGAGGACCATTAATGACGATTACCCGCCCGATCAACCTCCGCCGCCGCCGCCACCGCCACCGCCACCGCAGCAGTGTACACCGGCGGAAGGCGGTAGCAGCACTTACGAAGCCGGAAGCGCCGAGTTACAAAGCAGCAGAATCGGTGGCAGTACCTGGGCCGGCCACGCCGACGATGGCCGCAGTAGCGGTCACGACACGGGCTCCCTACAGGGCCATGCTCACGCCGCTAGTACCCCGGGCAAAGGACAAAGCAGCCATGCCTTTGACCAGGGCCACTCGCTGCGCGGCGGCCACATCCACCTGCACCGGGACTCGCCGCCATTTCATCTGCGGGTGCAAGGCGCGGCGGCAGGTCCAGCCGGCAGCGGTGGCGGCGGCGGTGCTCACGCTGAAGCAATGGACCAGGCGTCGCCACTGGCAGCACCGCGGCACGAGCCGGGGACGGGGCCGGGCCTTACGAGTGCTGTCTCAGCGGGCACCCGGTGCCGGTTTATCTTTCTACGCGGCGTGCAGTGGGCGGCACACGATATGAATACGGTGGGCGACAGGGCGTCAGGCGGGGGCTGGGGCGGGGGCTGGGGCGGGGAGCTGGGGGGGAGAGCTGGGGGGGAGAGCTGGGGGGGAGAGCTGGGGGGGAGAGCTGGGGGAAAGAGGTAGCGATCCCCGTATCTCGGAACACAACGGTTACATGGCGGCATGGCAGGCGGATGCGGCGAGGAAAGTGAATACAGGGGACCCCCCGGGGGGGGCTGCGGTGAGTACCCCGGGCTTACGAGTCAAACCCCAGCTTGGTGAACCAGGCTGGGCTTGTGGTGAGGTAGGACTCTGGAACATTCTTCGAGTTGGAGGGAGTCAGGATGGTACCTTGGCATTACGTTGAAGCGCGTCTTTTATTTTTAACGTCTGGGCCAGAGTACTGTACTGAGCCGGCTTGGCCACCCGCCTTTGCGCTGCTGCTTACCTGCCATCGCCCGAACCGTCAGTTGTCGTTATCGGCGTCACTGGCCGCCTTCTGGCCTGAGCCGCTGCTCTCACCTGGTGGAGCGGCTGCGGAACCGGCGACCGGCAGGGAGGTCTCCACCGGCGCAGGCAGTGCCAGTCTGTCCTCCTCCTCCTCCCCCGCTCCGTCACCTTCCACACCCTCTTCAGAGCAGCTGGTGGCGCATAGCGGAGTGGCGGCCATGGCGCGGGAGGTGCTCTCGGTGATACTTCCGCATATCAGGTGAGAAATAAGGCCTATTTAGGGCAGCATGTGGCGAAGAATGTCCCCATGCATTCCACATGTGAGTACGATGACTTTATGGTGAACCCAGTACGAATTATCAATTCGATGTGTGGCTGAGGTGTTTGTGGTCAAGGAAGGCCTTTTGGTTTCAGAGCTGCATCTCGGTGGGACATGACATAGACAAGTTGCGTTATCGGTCGGGGTCGGTAGGCGCCAAGCTGGGGTTCAGGCTCGGGGATGGGGTCTTAGCTTTCTCGGGAAGGAGCGATGATGGATGAGTCACCCGCCTCACTCCCGCGAGGAAGCCGGCAGATAACGCAGCCGGACGTAGGAGGGCGTTAAAAAGCACATCCGCCACCGCATGGTACTCATGATGTCACTCCGCCGCAGGGCGCCCTTCCTTTCTGGATTATGGCAATCCATTGCCTTGATGCCTAAAAGGCAAGCACGCACAAAGAATCTCTTGCTCCCCTCTCCTTCTTCTTCTTCTTCTTCTTCTTCTTCTCCTTCGCCTTTCGTGTCTCTCTGCTGGCACCTGGCAGGGAGGCTACTGCCGCAGGAGTGGACCACTTGGTGTTCGCAGGGCACTCCCTGGGCGGCGCACTGGCCAAGTTGCTGTGGGCCATGTCCATACTGCAGGGTCACAGGTTCGCGGGAATACTCCATTTACGTAGTGGGGGGGATTAGATCGGTGCAAAGTACAAAAGAGGTCCTAGTCGAGACCGAGTCGGGTATCAGGCGGGGCAGATCATCTCTCACCCGCAAGAGCATTAACCGGGTGAATGTCTGGAAGTGTGCCCTTGGGTCGGGAGTGCAGTTGCCCACGTTTTGATGGCACATTACTGTGAGGTCCTCAGTTGGTTCTGGAGCTGACGAGGGCAATAGCAGAACAGACGCCCTGGTGGGGGTTGGGGGTTGGGGAGGGGGATTGGGGGTTTGATGGTGACGTGGGGGTTGGGGGTGACGTAGTGGCAATGGTGGGGGGTAGGGGACGACGAGCTGAGCATGATGCGTTGACTCGCATATCAATGTACGACCCTGGCATGAGCGCCGCAACTCTTCGCGCCTCCGTGTATGCAATACACTCCTCGCACTGCGTGCTTAGCGCAGATGTTGTGTACGCGTACCGCGTACCAATATCCACAGCTTCGCTTCCTCCTCCCCTTTCGATGACAACACCCGTCGTCCAGGTCCCCGGCCGCCACCTCCTGCCACACGTTTGGATCGCCTCCCGTGCTGGCCCACGCCGCGGGAGGTGGAGGGGCGCGCGTGCTGCGCGTGCTGCGCGCACCGCCCACGGCCGCCGTGAACTGGGTGCTGGAGCACGACCCAGTGCCACGCGCAATGCTAACGGCTGACCCCTACTTCTCGGCGGCGCGCCGCGTGGTGCCGGGCCTCTCCGCGCTGTTGGCGCTCCGCGGCGCAGTGCTGGGCGAGGGCGCGGCGCTCAGTAGCGGGCGCTTCCTGTACGAGACGGTCGGGGAGTTGCTATTGCTGCGCTGGTCCTCAAAAGGTGTGGTATGCTGTGGCAGATATGACTCGCTCCTTAGCCCCCGGGTTTGGCGTGATGATTAGGGTCTTAAGGTTGGAGCCTCCGATGGAGATAATTCCTCACCTTAATTTACGTACATTCCTACATACATCAAGGTGCGTAAGAATTCCTGTGTGGCGGTTTCTTTCTGTCGCGTGGGCTTACTCATTAGTGTTGCAGGCGGAGGAGGAGATACCTCCATATAACGGTAGAAGCACAACCTGACGCGGCGTAGTCCCCAACATGGTGCCTGTGGCTTTACAGCGCCACATGATAGGGGATGAGGAAGCTGGGGACAGGCGAGAGACCTCTCCCAACCTCTTCAGGAGCTCTGGCCGCCGGATGCGGCGATCCCAAGATGCCAAAGCCTTTTCGCTACAGGCGAACCCATGTCCAAAGGCTTTGACCGAGTCCTGTGTCTTCCCCGACTCTCTGCGCTTTTGATGTCCCATAGGTGGCTGTGAAGTCGTCCCCGTGTCGGAGGCCGAGGCGGAGTCGCTGCTGCAAATGGCCCTGGACGAGGCCATCACCGCCCCCGTGCGCTCATTGCAGGTGCGCAGCGGGGTAGGTGGGAGGAAACCGACGGACCCGTGGGTTGCAGGAACTCACGGGCACTGCACGCAGACCAGCGGTGCCGTATATTTGCCTGTTAGTTGGCTACTGGATGGGTGAGCGCCTGACTGGGTGGCTGGGTGGATGTGTGGGTGGCTGCGGTGACGGATCCGGTAAGTTAGATTGGATTGAGGGGAGGGGGGGTAAAGGAGTTTTTTATGCTCCGCAGCGGAGTAGGGTCCGAGATGGCACGGCGCGCCCACAGCCCTCAACCCCGTTTTCCTTGATGTTCCCCCCCCCCGACTTCCCCTGGCAAACCCGCGTTGCCGCAGTACTGGCTTGACCATCACCACGCGTCCTACCATCACGACCTGGAGACGGCGGCCCTGGCGGCGTACCGCAAGCGAATTAGAATTCACCGGTCTACCATGGCAGGGCAGCAACAGCAGCGAGAGTAGTAGCTTGCGCAGGCGAGGGCGGATGGGGATGGGGATGCGGCGCCAAGGACTGAGGCCGAGGACTCGTTCCTCGTCAGCCAGGCGGCGGCCCCCGCCCAACTAGGCCGCATCTTGCTGGCGTACGCCCCACGTTTCAAATGCAGCTCGATGAAGCTTTTGAGGCCATAGTGGCATGGAGGATTGTAGGGTGTAGTGATCAGGGAGGAACTTCCCGCGCTGGTGATCAGACGACATAAAGTTTGGGGGGTGAAGATGTCTGCTAGCCAGCGCTGTGTTGCGGGAACGGGGAGCCCGGCAGGATGTGTAACGGCATGTGGTGAAGGGGCGGCCGTAGAGCCGCCCTGACAGGCTTGCAGGGCGAGTGGCCAGTGCCAAGTGGCGGGGCCCGCCCGACCGGCTCGGTTCGTTTGTCTCCTTTCTTGATTATCTCTGGTTTGTTCATTTGTTGGTGTCCATCTGGTCGTTCTTTTGGTGGTATTTGTACTTGTGTTGTTGGAGGTTGTTCGTTTGGGCGTTATGTGTTGCGTGCTACGTTATGTGACCAACGGGCAGGAAGCCAACGACCTTGTTGGACAGGGGCCAAGCACCCCCCGGCAATAAATGACCTATACTCGACCGGCTCCAAGACGCTCCGTGACGCACTTGTGCAGTCGCTTTCATCACGTTCCTGGGAGATGCAGCTCTCCACCGCATCCTTCCTCCTCGATGAGCTCAGGGCCATCACATTCACCTTTTTTCTATCGCTTTAGCTTGTATTCGAAGTAACTGGCAAGCACCTAGTTTCCATGGTGCATGGCTTATGACATCACCTGTTTGGCTGCTTTCGCAGCCTCGTCTTACATTTGCGATGAGGCCCCCGGTTGGGGGAAGGGGGGAATGCATTTGCATTGGCGTCGTGTGAACTGGAAGAGGTGGTTGATACCTTATGATACTGATTGCATGGCCGCGCCAATCCAGGTGCACCCCAGGTGGCGATGGCGACCCAACCGCTAAAGAAATAAGTGATCTCAAGGTCATCCCTGACTTATATACATATCGCAAGCGCGGGATGCGGAAGCCATGAAAGCCGCGCGTGAAGAGGATACACATATACTGGGGAAGGCCATACGCCATACGCCAATAAAAGAGAGAAATTCACTCAGTTGCAACACCGCCCTGCAATATCAGTCGTCGCTGATCACGCAAACGTTGCCAGCATTAATACACATCGGGTTTGCCAAGTTGGAAAGCGATCAGAACGCAAGGACAGACTTTGACTCCTGGGAACGGATTCGGAATCTTACGTGCGCTCGTACGGAACCACATAGAAGTGCCCTAAAGCACACGTCGGGAAGTGAGCGACCGGTAAATGGAAACTGTGTTTGATTGATTAATTGAGGGCAATCAGTAAAAAAACGCAGCCTGGCAGAATTATTTAGCAGAACCAGGGGTCTGACCCCTGAGCAGGGGTTACCGTACAGTATTGTCCTAAATTGGCAACATTTTTCCATATTTCGCTCTCTCAGGCATCCTCCATAAGACGTGGCCCTGCGTGGCCTCTTCCGCTCGTCCACATCCACTCGCTGCAGGTACCACCTATTAGTGAAGACACCGAAGAGACTAAAGCGACTACATGCAGACAATTGCCAAAGACGCCATAGTGGTGCGCTGTACGACTACCTGGACACCCCGTCGGAAGAGGCACTTTGGCCTGGCCACGGTAGCTTACCATTCGCATCATGCAACGTGCCTCACAATTAACATTAAGAGATAGAATTCATTACCACCTGACAACAAAATGCTCTCTCCACACGCATCAAGGTATGCGCCTTTTGTCTGCGAGCCCTCCAGTGCTCCGACTGATTATCAATATGTATCCCGACACCTTCTCGCAGATGCAGCACACCAGTACGTTTGATCGCATGCCATGATTATAATTCAATCCATGGCGAAGGTCATTAGCTTCGTAAGGGTACTAGATATTAGTGGCGAAGGGGTGCCGTTGGCAGCACCGTCGCCTAAACAGGAAAGAAATGAAAAAACAAAGTAGCACCCGCTGTCCTGCTCCTGCCAATATGAAGGAGTAGCCGGGACACGTCTCAAATGAATAATACATTAGAAAAAAGAATACTCTTCAAGGGAGGAAACAGCTAGGGAAGAATGCAATGCAGCAAGAGCAATATCGCTCGGGGGCCGCGGGATCCTGCGTGACCCTCCAAATTGCCGAAGTATCCATGACCGCTGCCATTGGGAAGGTGTCAGGTTCATCTTTTTGTAAAATAATTCACGGAACAATCACATAACGTCCCTCTTGGGAAAAGGCCCTATATCATGGCTATATGGTATAGGCGCATTTGATGCACTCCCTGAGCGGATTTCCCCTTACCCCGCCGGTGGTGCAAGTACGCAACGTGCGCCAGCGCAAGGTCACTGGCTACTCTGTTCATCTTGCACATCCTAGAGCAGCAGCAGCAGCAGCAGCAGCAGCGCCACTCAGCCCGTCAGATACTAGCCGCCGCCCTCTCCTGCGTCCCGCACCGCCACGCCTGAAACAATAATGATTGCTGCAACCTTTTTCACATGCTGCACCAGCTGCTGCTGCTCCTCCGTCTGCTACAGATTTCATCTACTGCTGCTCCTGACGGAAGACCTTAACGCTAACGCGCGCCTGTTACAGCATATGCTGTGTGTGCATCAAATTGCGGCGGACGTGGGCATCGAGCTCCTGGCGCATGCTCCAGGAGGGGTACACCTCTCCGCTGCTGCAGGTGCTGCCCATGTAGCCGCCTCGAATTACCATTGCGGGACACATGTCCAGCCGCTTCACACTACCAACGTTGGGCCCCGAGGCGCATCCAGCCAAGGCCACGTCCAGCCCAAACCGCGCAGCAACATCTTCCATGGAAGTAGCTGCTGCTGCTGCGGCGGCGGCTGCATCACCACCACCACCACCACCGCTGCCGCTGCTGGCGGACTGCTCCATCTGTGCCGCGTCAGCGCGGATCGCATAGTCAGCGCCCAGCGGCACCAACGCAAAGCGCACCCGACCCGCGGGCCCGTTGCCGTCTGCGCCGGCCATAGCCGTGATGGTGGGAGCAACGTGGGCCCAAGCCTTCTGGGAGACATAGATGGTGGCATGGAGGCGGTTGCCGCGCGCCGCCTCTGAGACACCTTGCCAGTATTGCGCGAGTGAGGCGGGAACAAGTGGCTGCAGCAATGCCGGCAGGTAGTCGGCGGCAATGGCAGCTAACGGGATACCGTCCGACGCAGTGAGCTCTGTGACACCGACCCCGTCATCTGGGGTGGAGCTCTCGGAGGCGGTCAAGGTGGTCGTCATGGGAACGTGATTTTGGCCCGAGACTTCGGCGGATGCCGCCAGTGAGTTGTGGGGGGGGACAGTTGGGCACCCGATGGTGCTATCGGGCATCAACTTGGCGGCATCCGTGTTGGGGTTGGAGGCCGGGGAGTAGTTTGATGTCATTGGTGTCGGGAAGGCGGGAACTGCGGTGGCGCGGTCGAAGCAAGACGGTGGAGTGTGGACCACGAGCGCTTCACCAAAGGCCTCTTCCAGGAGCTGTGAGGGGGTCCGAGGGGACGAGGGGCTCTGAAGCGTCAACCTAGGGGTGGCCCAGCGCACGGAGCGCATGTCATGGCAGGACATGGCGCGGACAACTAAATGTCGAAGCCTGATATTTCAAAGAATGAAATTTTGACACGAGATACCGCTTGGTTTAGATACTAATTTTGACATCCCATTACGCAGGCGCGGGATTTGCGGAGGGAAGGGATGGAAGATGAGACGTCCTAGGTCCAGGACCCAGTCAACAAGCCGCACCGGGAAAGAAGCTGAGCGCAGCGGCGACTGGATGCTTATGGGGAAAACGTTGCAGGGAGAAACGGCTGGCGGTTGTACAGAAGTGAAGCTCACGAGTGCCAGCGCTGCGGCCATTTCCGCAACACCCATAGAGGCGCTGGGAGCCTGTGCGCGGAAGCTGCCTCGCGGCTGCCCAGCAGAGACATCGTCACTCAAATCAGAAAAATCACGCATGTTGACAATTTTGCCACGCCAATTGGTGTCCTGAAGTGCCGCGACTGTGCGAGGTGCTGGAGCGACCACTTCGGGATGTGGGTTCAAGCCATACTGCCGCTCGTGTTGCAGGAGGGCGCACCAGGCGTCCGGGGGAAAGCGCGAGCGGCCAGGCGGCAGGGTGGCATTGTTAAATATCTGCTGTGCATTAGCAAGTCCAGAACGGGAGAGACGGAGGAGGCAATGCGCGTGCATGGTTGGCAATAGTCCCTGATCTTCGCTCTATCCGTAACCTCCAAAGCCCAGAGGTGATGCTGGTGAAATCCTCACTGCGTGTTTAAAACCACTGGTAACTACACAATATGAAATGCGGCTTAAACATTATATTGTCTCAAGCACGTCTCGTTAACTGGCACGGGGTAACACGAGGGTAACGGATGTGTGCAACGTCGGTTGCAAGCCAACCAATCCGAAGGAAGCATAAGCGATATCGAATTATTTGCAGCTTAAACGTCCTTTTTTATAATCAAGCGTCCGGCCGTGCGAAATTGATGCAAGGCGCACGGTCACTGTACGAGAGCTACCGGCAAGCCCGACATTGAAGATGGTCATCGACGTGCATGGTGCATGGTATCCGAGGACGTCATGAGACAAGTTAGATTGCTGTAGTAGATTGTATGGGTCAAGCTCTTAGTTACCGGTCATGTATGCAAATGGGTCACTGGTGTGTCGTTTCGGTTACATTCAACGATGATTCCGGCCTGATTCCGACACTGTTCTGAAGCTTCATAGGTGTTGAACTGATTCACGCAAAGTAACGCAAAGTAAAATAATCCTTATAATGATTATGTATGCTGTGGTAAATATTTGCTGCTTCTCAATCTTCCCGAGATTACTTGTTTGCCGAGCAACTGTGACAACCACCGCCTGGGCTCCGAGCCTTCGATAGACCAGAACGTAGGGCAGACACAGAATGAAATCAATATATAATACAAGACCTCTGTAGATGACTTGGTGAGATGTAAGCTAGGCTCAACGCTGATGGCGTTCGCTCCTTGTGTACGGCTTATAGTAAGCGCTAGTGCCGCTGGTTGCCATGCCGAGCCATCAATCCGGATGTCGTAGAGACAGGCTAAATGAACATTCATTTTTCTGAGGTTATGCCAGTAGCCTCGTTAACTATATTATACTGAGAGCATAAGGACTGTCGATATTGAGCATTTCCTTTATCATACATCTACCAGTACAACAACATTAACTCAATAAAGGTTGACATATACTTCCGCTATCTAGATTTTCCCGGATTGCTGGGGTTGTCGGTGCGCAATCCTTTGAAAACGTATCTGCATGATAACGAGATCATAGTGTTAGAAGAAATGGAAGACAGTGAAGTTAGCGCAAATGGTCGCACAAAGTGGGTCGCGGATGCGCAGTTAAAGTTGGTGCAGGGTGCTTTGCATCGACTTATTCCGCATGCTGTAATTGCAGGATGCTTCCACAAACATTGGTGCTCGATCATGTATCTCCAGCAACTCGTTTGCTGGAGAAGCGTCGGCAAATGTTCGAGGTGCAGGAGGCTTTAGAGGCGCAAAAGCTTGATTTCAACCGTAAAGAGGAAGTTTTCAAGCGGAGGGAGGAAGCTTTAAAGCTTAAGGACCTGGAGCTGCAAGAATCGCTTATTCGATTCAGCAAATTCCTCCAGGAGAATGACTCCAAGCGTGCACGGGCGGAGAAAAAAGCAGCGGATGAGATTAAAGCTCGGCTACAAAAGGAGAAGGAAATCGAGCAGCTTACGGATGTTTTGGAGGAGCTTAAATCGGAGAAGGAGCGAATTCTGGAGGTCCTTGAGAAGAACATGCGGTACGGCTTGACATCCAGGAGACGGGGAAACGCTTTGGGACGGCTGAACGTTGGGGATTGAATGCCAACGTCCTATGCGGCCGTATGGGCTTTACTATGCTGTACGGCACATTTTTACGGGCTCGCACATTAATTATTCAAGCATATCTCTCTCCTCCGTACGGAGCATAGCGTACCTCCTCCTCAACGCCTGCAACCCCACAAATTCCTACTGGACACCTCGCAGCTACCCGAACATTAAACATACTTGCGGTCCTTCCAAGCCGCACCACGCCAACCCAAGTTCCCAAGTTCCCGAGGTCCTTGGGGCCCTTCCACACACAATTCACGTCTTCCTTTGCACCTGAAAACCCACAAGCTCTTCGCCTCCCACCAAAAAGTCCTGCGTATTCCCCACTAACGATTCACGCACACGATGTTGTCGAATGATGCACCCCCAGGTACCAGCAGTACCTGGAATCAGTTCTTGAGGTGGCTGACGAATACCAAGAGGTGTCGGACCTTCTGTTGCGACATGCGACGCTGTCCGCCACGAATGCTGACCTGAAAGACCATCAACGCCGATGCAGCGAACTGGCAGAGAAAGTGCGGACGGAGCTGCAGATTTACGTCAAGCAGAAGACGGATGAAATCCTCAACCTCAATAACCAGGTCTGTAACGAGCTTCAAGCATGGGTTGCCATCACCATGCCAGGGAAGGGCTGCTGGTAAAATCGCCATTCCAGTGTGGCCATTGTATGGGTCCTTTTCTTTCTGGCCTTAGGACTGAGGAAGGACGCGCCTGCAAGAGCCCGTTGAAGGCAGGACCCTCATGCGGACAAAGGGACGGATTGGATTGGTCCCGGCTCTGACGAGAATGCGCTGACCGGGAAAGCAAAATGGGGAGAGGCATATTGTGACGTAACGCTTTGCAGGACGCTATGTGCTTCGTGGGAAATCCTATTGCGCATTCCTAACATGGTTCAGCGCGGCCATAGGGCGGGATGACAGCTGGGGGCCCAAATGACTTAACGCCGCGCTCGTAGAGGCACCTGTGTATTTGCCGCTGGACTGCTGTGTTGCCGCACACACGCACAACCCCAAACACTGCTCCTCCTTCCCTCCGCATCATGCGCAGGTTGCCAAGCTTAAGACGGAGCTGGAGGGTTACGAGGCCGAGGCGATGGTGCAGGAGGCCAAAAAGGACTCTAGTCTTCAGGTGCGAGGCACTCCATCCCCTTCACGCCACGCACGCTATTGCACATGTACAGTGGGTGGGGGCCCCGCCCTTGCGTTAGCGTCTATGGGATGTGCGCTCGGGATGTGCGGAATGCGAGAATGGCGATGCGCTGAGAATGCTGCGATGCGCTACGAATGAGCGGGTAAACTTGCAGGCGCTCCGAAAGAGAAACCCTGTAGAGAAATCCTACCCGCGCAATGCTGCCTAAGTGCCGCCATCCTTCTGTTATGTTATGTTTTGTCCCCCACGCAGTGCTGCTGTGTATCATCTACTACTGAACGCTTCCTCTCATGCCCCTCCCCACAGATTGCCAGCCAGCGCACGTTGGAGTATGGGCAGGTGGTCCTGTCGGCCGACAATATCTTCAACCGGTGCCGCTCCAAGAGCTCCATCGGGCACCCTGCAGAATCCAATCCCCTGCACCAGCTGGATGTAATTGGCAACTTCGTCTCGGACCTGGGCGCAATCATCAAGCAGTACCGCCTGGAGCAGGCCAAGCGCACGCAGACGCGCACTGAGGATTGAGGGGTTGTAGATGCGATGACGGGCCACTGAGGACGCAGACCAGATTGCGGCGATATTTGCGAGGAAGTAGCTGAAAAAGTACATGAGGGACTGCATCAGATTGGATGGGGCACTGCGGCGATTTCGTAACGGAAACGGTAAACTCAAAACCGGTAGGTGAACGCGGGACCTAATGACGACGAAACGGGCGGCTGCTCAAGTCAATGGAAACAGCAATTCTGTATACTGTACGGAGGCAAGGCAGGGTGTATGTCGGGTCTTGGCCCACATCATATGGGCTGGCCGTGAACAACAGTCGATTGGGCGCATGATTGAGCGATTCCTGGAAAAGGCCGGAGTGATTGGAGGCTAGCAGGCGGACAGGCCTCGGCAGAGGTCTAGGAAGCGGCGTGAGGCTGACTGGCCCCGGCATCGACCTGACGGAGGAGGAACGCACTGGGACACGGGCGGTGTGGAGACGCCTCACACCTCATAAACACCTGTCGTCGCAAAGGTTGCAATTCCTCAAATCCCAACCCCAACCGCAGATAGCTGCAATGTAGTCGGCGGATAGTGTGCTGTTTCCCTGTATTGGGGAAGACGAAGGGCCTCACCGGTGAGGCTGTGTGTACTATTATGGACACTGTGTATTCGTAGCTGTGGCAGCGAGGATATAGCAGGCTGCGTGGGCAGCCTTAGTTAGGCACGGTACGTGCTACCGGAGGCGAGGACTCTAGCCCGTACAAACATTACGTGCGTAGGAGGCATGATGTTTATGTCTCCTTTTTGAGCGGAAGTGAGAGGGGCCGTGCAACACCTCCGAATTGTTTTACCCTAGCTTCTCTCTTATACCAGGCGAACTGCTGCTTCATAACGCACGGGCATATGGTTTATTTACAGTACAGCCGGTTAATCATAACACGAACAGGAAGAAGTAACCCCCAGGTCAACAACCCAACGAGTAGCAGTTCCTCTGGGCATTTGGGTTCATGTAGGTGCGTTGCCCGTTGTCCACCTCCTGTTGGCATGCAGCAGCTCGTTTCCATGAGATTAGCCGCACACGCAGGCCAACGGACCCGAGTTCCTAAACATGGCGACATGGCTATAAACTCCAACACCGAAACCCTAGAAACATACAACGCGAAAAACTCCACAGAACTGCTTTCCGACCATCCCGCACTGTACCACACTCAGCACAAGTGTCGACATGCACCCTAGCCCGCATGCCTTTGGACGCTTGCAAATGACAAAAATTCGAGTGAGGTTAGAAGGGAGAAGGAAAAAGCAGGAATACTCGAGCGGTACGGGGACACCCGTTGTCAGGGAGCCCCCCGTTTCGGCATCCCCCATAAAGGCAAGGCCTCGACAGGACTATCGACCCCGATCCTCACAGGCACTGTAACTGATGAGTTAACCACCGCTACCACAACTAAAAACGCGCATTCTAATCTGGAGAACGACGACCCAGGTCGGTTGTGCGCATCACCAGCAACATCAACAGGGAGCCGGCCGTCCGCAAAAAACGGAACTGGGTCGGGTCGCTCGTCCAGTTGGTTATGGTACATAAGAGATCAGAACATTTAAGGTCGTTAGTCAACCCCGCGGGGCACTGTTAACGATACAATGTACGGCAGGTGACCAATGCCTCTTGCAACCCGGCGCTCTCGTATTGGGGGGAGGGTGCAGGAAGGCATTACACATACACATTAGTGTCTCAAGCTACGATATTATGTGTATGCGGTAAGGGCTTTCCTGCGGCCATGGCCTACGGAAGGCGGGGCCCGCACATCCAAGCAAGGCCCCGAAAAATCCGAAACTTCAACACGGGTGATTTCATAGTCGAGTCGGGCAATGGGGCCTTGACCCACATGCCTGTGGAATAAGGCCCCACGCCTATCACCCACTATCAAGCACATTACCCAATTGCTTCGCAGGCCCCAACATAGGCCCCTGTGGAGCGAACGGCGGGTCCAGGCGACAATGTGTCTACGGAGCGGATCACGCATGACTGCTGTGACCAGCATCAACTTCACTGCAGACACTCGTGCTCTTCTTGTGACAAGAAATGTCAAACCAAACGAAAAATCGGGCCCGCAGGAAGATTGCGTCCTTAGATACTGCCCAAGGGAGTCTCCAAGAGGCCCACTGAACCCCCCCTGCTGTCACGCAGCTCACGTTGCAAATAGGCCGTACCGTCGCCTCCGCCAGCTCCATCAGTGGCACTGGTAAAACTCGCCGGAGACACCTACTGCTGCGTGTGTTGCTGTTGCCCAAGCTATGGTCCCGCAGGTCCCGCTATGAAACCGCCGAACGTGTTCTCTCCGCTGTAGGTGATGTACAGGAAGCCGTCCTCGTCCTTATGGTCCTCGTAAATGGATGACATTAGCGCGGCTGAGAGCATTCACGTACATATAAAGAACGTGCGCAGGGATAGGATGCGAGAAAGTGAAAACAAACAGCAGAAACAGCCAGTGCATCATGCAGGTAGGAAATTCCAGCAGCTACATGATGCTCGCACGATAAGCGATGTATGAAAAATCAAACGTGTATAGGGCTTTGGACGCGGGCAAAACTGAAACGCATGGCATACAGTTCCAGTGCGGATACTGATTAGCCTGCACATGGGACTCCCTTTTCGTGTTGGTCCACAGGAGTTGCCCACGGCTTCGGGTGTATGTGACAAATCACCGGAACGTTAACCCGAAACAGGAACGTTATTGTACCTCCAATCACTATCGTTCATCAAAAAACGGGCAGATTGCAAGCTTAACCCCAGCCCCAGTGCGTCAATTGCGGTTGTAACCGCGTCCAAGGACCCAGCTGCCAAGAGGCTAGCCTGCCACTCACCAGTTGGCGGTAGGACGTTCTTAACAAAAATAAATATGGCCTTCTCAGGGCTCAGCTTTATCCGCTTCCGAATGACGTAGACGAATTGCCCTACAGTAAGGTCTGACGGGACCAGGTACCTGCGGTTGCCAGGATTGCGTTAGCCGGCCTTGACACGCTGGACTTCAGTTCTTCAGGACTTACTTTTTCTTGTCGATGTCTGGAATATCGCTCCTTTCTGCCTTCTCGACAATGACCTGCAGTAAGCACGAAAGGGAGCCCATGAGTCGAAGGCTACAAGGTGCGATATCCCTTGGTCAGCCCAATCCACCCATACTGCACTTACAGGAATGCGGTCAGGATACTTTTCTTTGATGCGCGCCGCTTCAGCTTTACGCTTGTCTGCAAAAGCCGCGGGCCAAGCGTGAGACAAGTTTCCGAAACCCTAGACCTTCAGGAGATGCGTTCCATGCTGCTTACCAAGTGCATGCTCTTGCTTGAATGTAAGTGGCCGTGCAGTCACCATTGTAGAGTTGTTTGTATGTCAGAATGACAAGTTAGCAACCAGGCCCAAGAAAGTAAGTACTCTCTCCACGTTTAAGGCGTTACCAATTTCAATATGACTTAATTCTAATTTTTAGTTTCCTGTAATCCTAATTTTTAGTTTTACATGTAAGTCTCCAGATTGGTGAAAATAAGCTTTCACAAGGACTTGCAGTACGGTCCCGGAGCTACGATAAACAGCAGACCAATGCTTTGGAATCACACATTCTGTGTACGCTTGCCATGCTTTACCAAGTGCGAGGTCTGATGCAACGATTTACACACCATACGCGCGCTGCCCCTTTGCACAGGGCTTGTATAGTGGCCACTACGCGTAGGTAAGCATTTAAATTCAGTGTCTAGATCAACTGCGATGGATTCTTGATCTGGCTTGATTATTGCATGACATTCAGGCAGGAGCTGCAAAGGCTCCTTTGGGCTAACGTTTTCAACCTTAGGCTGAACCAACCTTAGGCTACCTAGAACCCGTAACCCCTGACAAAGAACTCAACCTGGGTCCTTTGCCAAAACCAATGGCATTAACGCATTTGATTGCGCAAGCAACAGTACAGGGCGTTGCTACGAAGGGCCGTAAACCGACCCTCATCACTGAATACCCAGCATGTGTACATACAATAATCCAAGACACAAACACACACATTACCCCTTTCCCAAAACCGCCGAATGGCCGCACCTCAGACCTCTGCTTGGGGGACACATTTGTGCCCCACTGCAATCCGCCGCGGTTGAGGCTACCACTACCACGCTCGCCGCTATGGCTGCCCCGCGCAACGTCAACCTCCTCGTGGTTTCGGGGCAGGACTCACCAGAGCTCGAGGTGCTGAAGCAGCTACCACCAACGGTGACCATTGTGGCGGTTGGTCGCAACCTGGATGACCTGGCGCACCTAACTCCCGAGCAGTGGGACGGCATCACGGTGCTGCTCAACTGTGGTGTCGGCAAGAATGCTGGCAAACGCGATGACATTCGGGTACGTGCAAATTGCTATCCAAAAACAATAATCAAAAGTGCTATTTTCTTCTCCAGCGCCGCGGGACTGTGGGAAAATAAGATGGTCTTTTCTCATGAGGCTTCCATCCGAGCGGCAGTGTGGGAATGTGTGTGTGTGTGTTTTGCCCATGGGACAGATTACCCCAAGGAATAGGGAATATGACATTGGGGTGCGGTGGGCGATGGCTCCTGAAGGGCGGGAATAAGAGGCGCGACAGAAGGACCGACAACATCAGGGGGCCCGGGGTTGGGGCACGGATGAAGGCATGCGTGACTCCACTCCACATTTAACGCCAACTCATTCGACATGTGCAGTGCATATGCAATGGCCATGTCCGGTTTCCCTTGTCCTGCGCAGCAGCCAGCTCCTGCCGCTGATCCACCCTCGTGCGCCACCACCTGGGGGTTCCCCAATGACCAGCCCACTTTTTGGCCTTTTTGGCCTTTTTCCGCCTTTCTTTCTGGCGGCTGTGGGCACGTTAACCTCCAACGGCCCCAAACCCGTCGATGATGTGTCTCAATAGTTCGTGAACCTTGGTGGCTGTTCCGGTGGAGACGGCATCCTGCGGCACGGAAGAATGCGAAGGTCATGTCCCACGCCGGCATCACTCATGTTGCGCGCAGGCCCTATGGCCCAAGCTCCGAAACCTAGAGTGGATGCACAGTGCCAGTGCGGGCTTGGAGCATCTGCTCTTTCCGGAACTCGTAGGTGGACCCGTGACGTTGACTAATGCCAAGGTAATGTAGCTGGGGGTTGGCGGTTGCAGTTGGGGTTGGAAGACAACGCCCTACACGTTCGGTGGTAGGGTACGGGGGGACGGGGACTACACGCTACACGTGTTGGATTCGACTAGGGCTACATGTGGCTGTAAGCCCCGGCCGAATGGCCGATCTGCACGGCGGGCAGGTTGCCGTGCTGGTTCAGAAGGTCGAAAGGAAAATTTGCAAATGTCTAGCATCAGGGCCTGGAAGGTCGGATCAATCGGGCCTGATGGAGTTGAGACGTAGTTAATACACTGAACGTCTTTGGACATGTCACCTCCCCTCCGATGTGCCTGGGTTTAAGTGATGTTCTCGGTTTCTTTACACAAGGAATGTGTTCGTGGCCCTTTTTTGCACTTCATCGGATGCGCCGCTGCATGCAGGGAGTATACAGCCACAGTTTGGCGGAGTACTGCCTAACGGCATGCAACTGGTTCGCAAAGGACCTGCCCAGGCTGAGGAGGCAACAGGTGTGTGTAAGGGGGGTTGGAAGTGCTTCCAGGTCTGGCACCTTCCCAGACGTCGCGAACGGGCTTGTTACTTTACGGCTTACCATTTATTTCTTGTTGAGCATAGAGCACCCCCCCCCCCATGTTTCAACCGTTGCGGCCACAAGATCCCCTTGGCGGATCTCACCGTGCGGTGCAGGCCGCCGCACAGTGGGAGCCGTATGACGTTGAGGAACTGCGCGGGAAGACACTGGGCATTATCGGGTATGTCATAGTTACGTGCGCATTCCGATTGAGGGCTTTGCTTTGCTCAACACCCAGGCGCACCTCACCCTCTTAACCCGTTGCCCCTCATCCTTAGCGATCCACATTTCCATGTACGGTGTGGCATGCGGCATTCATACCGCGTCCTAATCCCCAAGTCCTGTGCTCATTCAGCAGCAACCGGAACGATGTCTGAAGGGCCATCATATCTAAAATTGCGCACAGTGCTTCCCTTCCATTTACAGCACTCGTCTGCCCATCCCGTGTATGTGTCATGTCTACGGCAATCGTTGTCGGGCTAGGTACGGTGACATCGGCCAGGCATGTGGCCGGCTGGCCAAGGCGTTCCGGATGCGGGTGGTGGCGCTGCGGCGGCGAGTGGATCTTTCAGCCGAAGAAAAGGCGGCGGGCATTGTGGTGAGCGGGTCCGGACTAGGACCAGGGGTAGAAATAATGCACATACCGCCGGCGATCAGGAACATAATAGCAGCTCGACACACTGCCGCCTGGTGCAGCTGCTGTGCTGTGCAGCTGCCGTGTGGTGCCACTGCTACGTGGTACCACTGCCACACAGTGCCACTGCCATGCAGTGCCGCTGCGGTGCAGTACCGCTGCGGTGTGGTGCAGCTGCCATGTGGCACCGCTGCCGCATGGTGCCACTGCCGCACGGTGCAGCTGCCACGTGGTGCAGCTGCCGCATGGTGCCGCTGCCGTGCTGTACAGCTGCTGTGCTGTGCAGCTGCTGCATGGTACTGTGTACCGTGGTACACCCATGTACCATGTGGTATGCTATTGTGGGGTAATACTATTTCTAATGATACTACTTCATTCAGCTACTCTTGTACTCACAATTATTATAATTGCTACCGCTTTTATTAGCTAGTCCAGTAATTTTTATTTAGTTGCTTTTAGTTTTTTTATTAAATTTATTTCGTTTTAGTTATTGTAGGTTTTGTCGTTTTGATCAATATCTTTTGGTTGCTCTTTGAGTATTTTATTATAGGGCTAGGTGAGCCACTGCCATGTGGTCCCACTGGCATGCAGTGCCGCTGGCATGCAGCACTGCTGGCATGTGGTGCCACTGCCGTGCAGTGCCGCTGCTGTCTGGTGCCTCTACCGTGCCGTGCCACTGGCATACAGTGTCACTGCCGTGCAGTGCTGCTGGCTTGCAGTGCTGGATTATCATGATACACCCTTTTAAACTATTTGGATAACATGCTATACTGATAGGAAGACAATCATACACGTGATTCATAAAATATATCAATTGCTAGCTAGCTGATGAATGAGATGCTTGAGGTGACCAAAAGTATTAACTACATACAGACCACCACAAATATCTAAGAGAAAAATCAGAGGAATACCTTAGGGGAAATACCTAGACAGAAATTACTAATAAGAAATATATTACAATTGCCCCCGCTTGACTTACAACATTGAATTTTAAAACTTATAATGCAACAAATACTATACTATTCTGCCTTTACTTGTCTAAACAAGAATCTACTGTGGACCCCAGTAAACCGAGACAGTGGAAGTGCGGGGAACTGGGACAGCAGGCCCCAGTCCCCACACAACCACCGAACACTTCTAGGTGTTAACAGCATTGAAAGCGGTAGTCAAATATCTATATATATAAACATGATTTTGACAGTTAGGGCCTATAGCGGTTCTTAACGGCAAAGTTGCATACCCCTGACCCCTGGGTGAAAGTCTTGAGCACGTTAAAAATAAAAAAGACTCTCACGACAAAAGTTATATGCATTATAAGCCGTTACATTCGTGGTTTCACCGTGATTCTGCTCCGCACTTAGAAACAGGCAAGCTACTAGTAGTTCTGGAACTTAGGAAGAGGCCTGTTGCCACTAAGAATGCATACAATTCCACTTCGACGTCAGCCCAGACCATGGCAAACATGACAAAATCCATACCGTCGCCAGGGACAAGGTCAACGGGACTACGACCATATTTAAAATATAGGGGAACAACAAAGCAGGGCGACCTGCCAGCCCAGGGCCAGCACCAGGCTGTAAGCTGGCTAAGCGCTGCCATGTTACGCCTGTATAATGGACAGATAAAAAGATACACTCTGACAACTGCGATGGGTGCAAAGGGCTGCTTCGGATGGATGGCCGCCTCGGCTCCCAGTTTGCTGAAAAAGATGCCAGTTACGCGCAGTGTTTCTGGAAAGGTTCTAATATGTTGACTGAAACATAATGATGGATCTTCTATTTTCCAGAAACCCTGCGCATAACTGGCATCTTTTTCAGCATACTGGGAGCCGAGGCGGCCATCCATCCGAAGCAGCCCTTTGCACCCATCGCAGTTGTCAGAGTGTATCTTTTTATCTGTCCATTATACAGGCGTAACATGGCAGCGCTTAGCCAGCTTACAGCCTGGTGCTGGCCCTGGGCTGGCAGGCCCTATATTTTAAATATGGTCGTAGTGCCGTTGACCTTGTCCCTGGGGACCGTATGGATTTTGTCATGTTAGCCATGGTCTGGGCTGACGTCGAAGTGGAATTGTATGCATTCTTAGTGGCAACAGGCCTCTTCCTAAGTTCCAGTACTAGTAGCTTGCCTGTTTCTAAGTGTGGAGCAGAATCACGGTGAAACCACGAACGTAACGGCTTATAATGCATATAACTTTTGTCGTGAGAGTCTTTTTTATCTTCAACATGCTCAAGACTTTCACCCAGGGGTCAGGGGTATGCAACTTTGCCCTTAAGAACCGCTATAGGCCCTAACTGTCAAAATCATGCTTAGATAGATAGATAGATAGATAGATAGATAGATAGATAGATAGATAGATAGATAGATAGATAGATAGATAGATAGATAGATAGATAGATAGATAGATAGATAGATAGATAGATAGATAGATAGATAGATAGATAGATAGATAGATAGATAGATAGATAGATAGATAGATAGATAGATAGATAGATAGATAGATAGATAGATAGATAGATAGATAGATAGATAGATAGATAGATAGATAGATAGATAGATAGATAGATAGATAGATAGATAGATAGATAGATAGATAGATAGATAGATAGATAGATAGATAGATAGATAGATAGATAGATAGATAGATAGATAGATAGATAGATAGATAGATAGATAGATAGATAGATAGATAGATAGATAGATAGATAGATAGATAGATAGATAGATAGATAGATAGATAGATAGATAGATAGATAGATAGATAGATACCGCTTTCAATGCTGTTAACACCCAGAAGTGTTTGGTGGTTGTGTGGGGACTGGGGCCTGCTGTCCCAGTTCCCCGCACTTCCACTGTCTCGGTTTACTGGGGTCCACAGTAGATTCTCGTTTAGACAAGTAAAGGCAGAATAGTATAGTATTTGTTGCATTATAAGTTTTAAAATTCAATGTTGTAAGTCAAGCGGGGGCAATTGTAATATATTTCTTATTAGTAATTTCTGTCTAGGTATTTCCCCTAAGGTATTCCCCTGATTTTTCTCTTAGATATTTATGGTGGTCTGTGTTGTACCCTTCTGCCTTTCAAGCATGTTTCTGCATGTGTTGGCGTTAAGTGCTAAGGCACAAGCACAGCAAGCCAAGTGTACCATGATGAGGGTCAGGGACAGCGGAAGTCTTCAGAGGCCAGGGGTTACAATGTACGATCCAGAATGTAGGCTATCAGAGTTGAAGATGGTCCTTCATCATCTAGCCGCTCCTAGCAATACTCAGGCTTAGCTCAGGCCAGATAGAGCGCATCCAGGCTCAGAATATCAATGTTCAGGATAGTCCGATCAAAGGAGATCAAAGGCAAGTTGTATTCGATACAAACAAGGCCGTCATCGCACGTCCTATACTCGCGATGTTGGCTTGCGGTACATCTCACACAGATCCTTGATCCACATGCGTGACATGTTTGTAATTGTGGTTCATTTGTTATGCTGCCCAACCGCCACAACCGCCACGTCAGTCGATGCGAGAATATCCCATACGGTCATGTTCAGCACGCGTACACGTGGTGGATATTGCATGATAATTCAGTATACGAGAATGCACGCTCTCAGATAATCATTCTAGTGCGCGTACACGGACTTGCTCTGGTCGCATGACTAAAGCTTCCGTGCGGCGTCGCGCGGTCCGGGCCGCATTCTCACACTTGTGCGTCGGGCAGTCAGACCATTTGCATAATAATGAACGGGATATTAATGCTTATAATATTATGCCAATAGAATGCTAAATCCCTCATGTGCTCGCATCGCTCGCACAATGTTGGTTGTCACATTACCGGTCACATTGCCAGAACGCATGCATAAGACCGATTTATTGGTGCATAACTATAAAGCGTGATGCCAACATGACAATGCACTTAATTGCGGGTTGCCAGGCGCCTTACCAGGTCATATGGTCTGGTGCATGGGTGTGAGGCGACCCGTGATACAACAGTCTGTATGTAGTTAATTTTTTTGGTCACCTCAAGCATCTCATTCATCAGCTAGCTAGCAAATGATATATTTTATGAATCACGTGTATGATTGTCTTCCTATCAGTATAGCATGTTATCCAAATAGTTTAAAAGGGTGTATCCTGATAATCCAGCACTGCAAGCCAGCAGCACTGCACGGCAGTGACACTGTATGCCAGTGGCACGGCACGGTAGAGGCACCACACAGCAGCAGCACTGCACGGCAGCGGCACCACATGCCAGCGGCACTGCATGGCAGTGGCTCACCTAGCTCTATGATATGTTAATAATAATAATAATAAAATACTCAAAGAGCAACCAAAATAGTCGGATGGGTCCTTTGGCCCCCGGATTGGCACCGGCATCTGGACAGAGCTTCGTAACCCCCGGTGCATATTGTTGTATCTCTGTCATATCCGCCTAAACAAAGGCTCGATCGAAGGATGCCAGGCAACTGGCCAACCTGGATATTAGCCTCGAGATACCCCAGGATACTACAATTATCCCCCCTTCCAATGGGTGTGTCCTCACACCCACAGGGACAATCGTGACTCAATGGCATTCTCATCCCTGATGGCCTGATGATGGAGATTACACCTCCCTTGCACACATCAGCCATCCACACATCCACACTGATGGATGGGGGATTCGAGAGGGTCAGTCACAACCCGCTCGATACCAATTGTTGTATCTCTGTCATATCCGCCTAAACAAAGGCTCGATCGAAGGATGCCAGGCAACTGGCCAACCTGGATATTAGCCTCGAGATACCCCAGGATACTACACATATGCTTTGCTGCGTCCGTTGCGCACGCACAACCTGCGTTGGTGGCCGCTGAACTTGCCGATGTGTCTGAGCAGCTCGCCACGTTTGCTTGTATGGCAGGATGACATCTTTCCTCCTGAGCGGCTCCACGATTTGATGGCTGCCAGTGACTACGTGGTAATGGCCACCCCATACACGCCATCGACACACCGCTTGGTGGACGCAGCCGCCATCGCAGCGATGCGGCCCCATGGCGTGTTCATCAATTTGGGGAGAGGGAAGTGCGTGGATGAAGCAGCGTTGGTGGAGGGTGAGCCACTGTCGCTCAGCTGAGTCCGGCGTCACGAAAATTGGGAAGGAGGGGGAAAAGCCCGGTCATTGGACCCGATCACAGTAACCCGCAGCAACCGTGAAATGCTGGTACCTGCTCGGGAAGGTCAGCGCTGGTGCCATGGGCCCGGCCTGATCCTGCCGCCAATAACGGTCGTGGAAGTACAGCGCCATGCGGCCTGGGCGCTGAGGGGCGAAGCACGAGGCACAGCTGCAGGGTTGGCTTAGGGCAACCCAGATGAAGGGAGGTGGAGGAGGAGCCGGGCCCCCGTGTGTACGGCATTACCATTACACGTCCATTTTTGCGCATCTTTTTTGAGGTATACGGCCCTCCCTTATCCCACGCATGTGTTCTCGCATGTATCCCATGCGGGTATTTTAATGGCATGCAAATGCGCTCCACCGCTGCCTTCCCAACGCTGTAACTGACAAGAACCCAACGACCCCAGAATTAAACTTAATCGCCACAATCTTGGCACGTGCTTTCATAATCTCCTCTCCTTGTGCGCCATGTAGCACTTCAGGCGGGGCGCATTCGCGGTGCCGCGCTGGACGTCTTTGAGACGGAGCCGCTACCGGCTGACAGCCCGTTGTGGAAGCTAGACACCGTGTTGCTGTCTCCACACTGTGCGGATCGTACCAAGGAGTTCCAGGTGGGTGCCATGTCTGGTCCCCAGTGCCACACGGGGAGTGGTCTGGTGTAGAGGATTCTGACTGTAAGGTGGTATTACCCGCGTATCGACTCACAGATTGCATCCATTCTCTTTTGCGTTTGGCCCCCACGTCATATCGTGCTGCTTTACGCCTTAGTGATCATGTCGTTACGCCGAGAGGCTTCTGCTGTCATGCGATTAGGCCTCCTTTCTGAAAAAGACTGAGGAGGGCCGGCGGGATCCCAGGGCCGATATGCGCGCTTGTACTGGGATGATGACGGTAGTGGTCATGGTGGTAATGGTCGTGATGGTGGTGGTGAGGGTGGTGAGGATGGTGAGGAAAGGGTTGGAACGGTGAGCCAGCGCAGGTCCCCGGCCTGACGAAGCCGTGTGCGCAGGGTTGGATCAGCAAGGCTGCCACTGACGCGCACTTGCGCTTGTATGTGGGGGATACGCATCAGCTGCGTCAACGCTTCTTAGACTCCATATTGTGTCCCTGCTGGGTTTCGCATTGGCGCTCAACTCCGTCCACGCGCCTCTGGGTCAACGGACGTCTTCCACCTCCCGCCGTTCCAGCACAACCCCTGAATCTCTCGCCCTGATAGTTCGAGAGCCTGGGCTTCTTCGTGGAGAATATGGGCCGTTTCGTTGCTGGGCAGCCGTTGTCCAACGTGTGTGATAAGAGGAGCGGCTATTGAAGTGGAGGTTGGACTCATGTTATGGTGAGTAACGACAACAGAGAAAAAGACAGAATGGAGCGAGCGAACATTGTTGGGATTTCAACCACATAGAAAGGGAGAAGGCTGATCCCCGCTGCCGATGGTGTCTTTGCAACGAGGGCGATGCAAAGCAGGTGTGTATACGTGGAGGAGAGTACGGTTGGTGATTCATAAGTTGGCAGTCGCACAGACTAGGCATGCAGGGACGGGGGAGAGCGGGGAGCACCGCCTAGATACTTACATAGCGGGCGGAGGGCGCGGGCGGAGGGACAGGCGCGCTGCATGCCTCTGGTGATACTGTGGTGCCACTTCAACGACGGGGCTTTGGGCGTTCTTAAGCAGAGGTAAATGTACGTGCTATGTGGGGCAAGTAAGGCAAACGTGATGGAATGTAGGCAAAGCGACCTCTGGCGTAAGAGTGCTATCAGTTGCTGCTAGCTTATGGACCTTTACAGGAGCGGCTCACGGCTTCAGCTGTGTTTCTGGTGGATTTTGCATTACGCACACGAGCAGCGATGAGCCGCATACAACTTGGATCCGTGCAAGGGGCCGTCGCCCTCAGCGCATGCCTCTCAGTGCCAACAGTGCTAGACTAGGAGATCGAAATAGAAATGCGAAGAGAGGGGTATGTGACGCGAATCACATCCGGCCTGCTATGTTGCCGTGTGTGGTGACATTGGCGCAGGCGGGACAGGACAAAGATTCTTCAACGCTCTGATCCCTGTCTATTGTCTATTAAGCTGCGGCAAAGTTCACGGGTATATGAGGAGAGGGGGCAACTGGTGGTGTGATGTATGTCACACCATCCCTTAGGCATGAATACGTATCCAATCCGATGCGGTGATCAGGTCATCGTTAATGGAATGCGAGATAAAAGCCGTCACCTTGACCGTGACACGCTCGTGTCGCTCATGGCATGCGTGCTCGTGTTCTCGTGTTTTCACAATTCTAGGAAAACATCTCATCAGGATACTTTGTAACCATGAATGCATAAACACACACGGGGATGATGACATTGGGGAATGCACGAGACGGTGCACCTGCAACGCAGGCAGGTAAAGACCCCCATGGTGTGTACATACGATATAGAAACGATAGGCATGAGTGGAACGTATAAAATCACACAACGCATAGCTGCGCAAAGCTGTTGTACAAGAGAGGTACATGGCCTTAACTAGGCTTGCTTCGGGCTGATGTCCACGTTCCGTTCATACTAATGTCCTTCATTTGATAAATGCACACCATGGAGATTGATGCCAGGTTTATGTTGCACCACGTCCAGGTCTGAGCAACGGTTGAAAAAGCCTGTCGTCCAACGAAAGTACATGGCCTTCTAGGGGTGGATATGTGTCCTATTCCTAAGGCAAGCCGTATGCACGGAAAACATCAAAGAGTACTCGAGCAAGGGCTCGACCAGTTGGCCGCTATATAAGGCCTTGAAGGCTTAGGACGCCTTCGTGCATGTAACGAAGTGAGAATAGAGGATTTACATGATGAGAAAGGCGTGCCGAACCCTGAGCGTGCCATACGTCCCTGCATGTGGGGGAGAGGTGCTACCAAGCAAGCGAGGTTTCTGAGGGGCCTGAGCACCCGAATACTGGTACCGGTTTACCTGTTTACGTACAAGCGAATGGCAACACGGTGGACTCACAAAACTTTGAGCTTTGCCAATCACGGTCTAAGCTAAAGTCCATGCATTTTTTATGATAATATCACAGGGTTTCTTCTTTAATAATAATATGGTCCAATGCACGGGGAGTGTAATACTATTGACCCCGGGAAACGAAAACCCTTTAATAAATGGGTTAAGCCATTAGCGTATTTCCAATTTCACACTCTTGTATGATGTAACATATAATCAAAATTTTTTACTAGTTGACTTGCTACAAATGTCGTTAACACCCGTTGATCTGAGCTACCAATACGCGATGGTAGCTTGATCTAGCTGACGATATTGTAGTCCATCTGGATAGAATGTCAAATTTGTTGGATTACATCGGTGATGACCGGTCGTCGACCGCGATCGTTGTGCTGCTGGCAGTTTTAGTGCGGGTTCTTACCGGCCTTTCCTTGTACTCGGGTGAGTTAAAGGCTGCTAAATGCATCCCTCTGGCAAAACAATAAACGCGAGGCAGCGGCTTACTCTTTCAGGAGCCGGAGATGCCCCCAAATACGGAGACTACGAGGCTCAGCGGCATTGGATGGAACTTACCATCAACTTGCCTGTCAGGAGTTGGTGAGGCACGGGAAAGGTGGCGGTTATTGACCGGGTATGGGGGGGACGTTTCAGGGGAACGTCTCCAGCAGGCCGGTTATGCTGCAAGAGCCTAAATTGCGCTGTTCCAAACAGAGGATGCCTTCCGTAACTTCAGTCTCCACACGCGGAGGACAAAAACCCTTTGCCTATCCCATTCCCTCTCTCTCCCCTTCAGGTACACTGACTCGCCGGTCAACAACGCCTCATACTGGCCGCTAGATTATCCGCCACTCTCCGGATATCAGGTGACGAGCTCGCCGCTGTCCTTAGCGGGATAGCCCGTTTGGAGCTGATCTCCCCGCTGTAACCTCCTGTCGTACGTGTCGGAATGCAAGCCAGGACCCATGAACACTGGGAAAAAGTAAAATAAATCTGCGCCCTGATCGGCGTGGAGCTTCGCAACGGGAATTCATTAGTTGTTGACAGCTGCACCACTTTGGCAAAATCGTTCGATCGAACACATGGGTCGTGGCCGTTGGTCATTCTATAACGTAAACAGGCGGTTGATACGTTCCCAGTCTCTTGCTAGACAACATCTTGCCACGAGTGCGGTCAGGGGAGTTTGCGGCACGTGTGGTGTCAGTATGGTATGCCTCCAGCCGTGGCTTTGCTTACACTTTCTTGATCCTTTAGTCCGAATTAGTGGATCAATGCAACTTACGTCCTTCTAAACTGATGGTTTGTTCGCAGAGCTGGTTGTGCGGCCAGGCGATGCGGGCTGTGGAGCCGGCATCCGTAGAGCTCGTCAAGTCGCATGGCTATGAGACCCCCACCTCCAAGATCGTGATGCGCTGGACTGTCATTGCGGCAGATCTTCTCGGTGAGGTGGGCCCCGGGACTCCGGTCGGTGGGTCGGGGGAGTTGTGCGCGGGTAACGATTGGAAAATGGCCGCCCTGGAAAGGAACTGGAAAAGTTGGAGGAGAGGAAGAGAGTCTCTCTGGGTCGTTTGCTGAACTACTGGCTATTATTCAATCAGGTCTGGGAGGAGCGAGTGAGATCACGGGGCGAGGACGTAAACTCTGGCTCTCTGTCTTACCTCACACATTGGGCGATTGACGTCGGCCGGAGGAGCAAAATGGTCCTTAGTTTGCGGTATCAAATGTCAGGTGTTCCGGTTCGTATGCTTATGCAGCCTGGTTCAGCAGCAGCATCACCTCATCACCACGGTGGGATCCTCGTCAGACCGTGTTGTAAAACTGGTCTGGTCTGGCCGGCAAATAGCAATTTCGAGCAGAAGTAGCACCCGTTTAAACATCGTTGGTGTCAGACAACCTTCGTTTTGCTCCTGGGTGTTGCCCGGGGAACTTTCAGCTCTTTGACCTTTGTCAGTCCGTCCCGAATGGGTTACGTTGTTTTGGAATCTTGCCTACGATGGGCAGCACGCAAAAGGCTTCCGCTCCTTGGCCCCCAAACGCCTTATAAGTCCTCAGAACACACTGGGGAGATTTTCTATGCTGGCCTGCCCCTCCCATTCTCGTTCTTACTGGTTGTCATCTCACAACATTACGTGGGTCATGCACTCCGTCCCGTCCTCTTTTGAGCCGTCCGGGTTGCATGCGTCCTGATTCCGACCCTTATTGCATTTTCCTCTTTGCCCCCATATCCCGGCGTCCAGTGTATATCCCGGCTTGCTTGGCCGCTGTCTATGTCTTCTACGGATCCTCTGCTTCGCCCTCTTCGTTGTCGTCCTCGCCTGCTGCCAGCACTGCTGCCACAGCTCGCCGTGCCCGCGTCTTGGCTCTCATAGCCTTATTATTCAACCCCGCTGCCATCATCATTGATCACGGGCACTTCCAATACAACAACATTAGCCTGGGCCTTACGCTGGGGGCAGTAGCGGCTATCGGCGCGGGTCGCCAGCTCCTGGGGGCAGTCCTGTTCTCTTTAGCGCTTAACCATAAGCAGATGGCGCTGTTCTTCGCGCCGGCGTTCTTCGCCCACCTCTTGGGCTGGGCGCTGCATTCTGAGCGCCACCGCGGAATAGGGGCAAAGGTAGGGGGACGGCAAGGCCAGGGTTAGAGCGCGGCCCGCTGAGAGCCGGCAGCGCATTTAGCAAGCTTCCAACGAAAGGCAGCTACCGATCCGATCTCAGTTGTTAGCATTGGGTGTTGAGGTTGGGGATTGGGACGTGTGCAGCACCCGCTGTCGTCGTAACGTCGTTCTGGTCCCGCCGATGTCCCCTCCGCTCGAAGATCCTCGCGGTGAGCAAACTCGGTCTCACCGTCATAGCCACCTTTGCAGTTTGCTGGGCGCCGTACCTCTCGTCCAAGGAGGCTGTCCTACAGGTATGCGTGTTTCGCATGCTAAGCTGTGCGTAATGACGTAATCAGTTCCGGAGCTTGCGCGTATTGAAGCAAAGCCTCACGGGCCACTAATATGCAGTCTGAAGCTGCCTCTTTTACCAGTGATCAGTACAGCATGGCCGGATGAGAAATCGATCCGCTGCCTCTGTTTCATCTTGCTGTTCAAAGCTTTTTCGAATTCGTGCTCGTCCGCGCCAAGCTATACCAGCAAGAAGGCCTCTCAGCTTCACCAATCTCTATCTAATTGACTGTCAATCTACATAGGTATTAAGCCGGATCTTCCCCGTGCGTCGCGGCCTGTACGAGGATTACGTGGCCAATTGGTGGTGCACCTCCTCGCTGCTGATCAAGTGGAAGGCTAAATTCCCGGCGCCCGTGCTTCTGCGGGCCGCAGCAGCGATGACACTGGCCGCGGCGGCACCCGCCATGGCCCACCAAATTATGGGGAGACCTACTGGCGGTAGCGATCGGGGGCCATCACGCTGGGGCCTCCTGCGTTGCTTGGCCAACTCGGCCTTTGCGTTCTACATGTTCTCCTATCAGGTGCGCTGGCACAACATGTCGCATGCTGTAGATGCCGAAGCCAAGCGGCAGAAGGCGCTGTTAGTACCCTACACACTTGGCGTGGTGTCCATGTCGCACGCCTGTACCCTTTTCCGTGCAAGTTAGAACGGCTTTAATCTTCCGCCCAATCTCTTCGCCCTGGTTGTTGGGGTACAGCTTCCTCCCTTTACTTCTTCTGCAGGTTCATGAAAAGTCCATTCTGTTGCCGCTTCTGCCGATAACGCTCCTGGCGGGCGAAGAGCCCACGCTGGCGGCCTGGCTTCCCATCTTGGCAGCTTTGTCGATGTTTCCGCTGCTGGAGCGCGACGGCGTGGCACTGCCATACGTAGCGCTGTGTGCGCTGTATGGTGCTGCCATGGCGGAGCCTGCGCTATCGCTCGCGCGGCAACTACAGCAGGTGAGGCCTGCGCTCCTCCACGGGAGCTAAACGGCATAAAGCAAGTGCTTCGGCGCATGCAGCCCTCTGCATACAAGTATTAGCCTCTGTTCACAGAGATGAAACGCCAAATCACCAACTACGCTGAGAAGTGGCAACGCCCGGGGCAATATGGCATGTCCAACCTAATCCAGGCGACACAAAAACCGAACCAGAATAGACGTGCACCTTGTCCATGTAACTATTTATTTTAAACCCCGCCTGTGTTCAAACTTACCCGCGCCTCCTCCCTGGTGTCGCGTCCCGCAGGCCCAAGCCAGCAGCAAAGCTAGGCGGCGTAGTGGTTGGCTTAAGCAGGCGATGACTGGGTTGTCGGGCAGGGCGGTGCGGCACTGGGTCGTGCTTGCAAGCCTGGCAGTGGCAGGGGGCCTGGGCCTGCACGCAGCCCGCCTGATACTACCACCGCCAGAGCGGCTGCCTTGGCTGCATGACAGGGCATTTATTACAGCGGCCTTTGGCGGCTTCGCGCTGGCGTTCACTTATTTGCAGGTCAGCCAGTGGCTGGAAGGTGATGGAAGACGTAGATCCGCTGCCAAGGCGCAAGGAAAACGCGACTGAAGAAGCTGGAGTGTGGCGCGCAGAGCGTTCAGAGGCTTGCTATGGGCAGGGTCGTGGCGTATTCCCTATGGCGACGGCTCAGGGGATGGCACAACGGGGTGCCGGGGACTGGTGAAGTGGTGAGGGTGGAGGTACAGTGCGCGAATCAGTGCTGCAGGGTTGTCAGTCTTAAGCTCAAAGTTCGCTGGATTTCTCTCCAGTCGCAAGCCCATGCGCTTGCTAGATTCAGCTTACGGGGTTGATGTCGTTAATCCAATTGGTTCCACCGAGATACAATTACCTACTGTGTGTGGGATAGAGGGAATACGTGCTGAGAAACGTATCTGAAGCATTTGGAACCGTTCATGATATCTGAAAATTACCGTGTTAACTATTAAGACATTCCAAAATTGAGCATCTCCGTACCACGTCTGGTGTACCGCATGCAAGACTCCATGATGACGCGTCAGCAGTAGTAAATTACAACTAATGCGAGAGATATGTATCTGGAACGAAAACTTTATGATCCTGCAGAGTGGACCGTCTTTTGGCAGGAAGCTCCCACGTCCTATCGTCCCATGCCGTCATGGTTACAGGATGGTTACAGGATATCCTTGTTCAGGCGCGTGAAAATTAATTCGATGAGTGGTTACCTTTTTATTTAACCGATATCCGATCACCGGTCATTTACTTAATTTGCTGGCGGCCTCTCTGCGTCTGGCCCCTTCAACGATGTACACGTCGACCATAGGGTTCGGCGGACCTCTAAAGCATTATGCTTTCGCGTCTAGGAACCCGAGAAATAATGTATATAAATTTTGCCCATTTGGTACCTCTGCGCGTCCATTAAGACTTTTGACGCTTGTAAAGGCCAGCGTAGAGGACCAGTGGCCGGCCCCCACCTCTTACAAGCTCTGGCCAACGGAAATGTGGGTATATGTATGCCACGTGGCTTTTGAATACATCATACTGTAGATACCGTAGATATGTCGTGGATTGTACCGAGAGTACTTACGCGTGGCAGTTTCCCAATAGCGTCCCCACTCAACCGCATCCTCTCACATGCTTTTGGATAACCGCAGATCAATCAGCAGCGGGGTATACAACTTCGTCCAGGGTTCAGAGCTCGTGGTGGGTTGTACGTACGAACCCTTAAGCCGTACACTAAGTGCAATGTTCTGAAACCAAATGAGCAAATCAGGGTGCCTTCTGTATGCGGTACGTAGCCGGCTGGTAGCTTCAAGGGTGCTCCCGGGGACCCACCACCGCCTTGCCATCTCATGCCGATGGCTAGCATGTATGGCATCCAATGCACCGATATGTACTGCCATGTACGGCAATGTATATACACGCTCCTCTCCCATACGCCGATCCATCTCGTGATGTAGGCGTATGCAGCACTCGTGGATGCGGGTTTCTCGGGCGACTGGAGCCGCATTGGTGTGCTGACGAGTGGTAGGTTAAGGGCAAAACGCAGGCCCAGTCCTGGAAAGTCACGCTTTCTAGCCTGGCGGTTGCGCTGCCAGAAGACGCGCGCATACACGTGCTTATGTTGACGTGGGCTGACCGGGCGCCGCACGTCGCTCATCCAAAATTCTATCCGCTGTTGCTATACGTGCGCCGGGTCAGCCTGAATGTGAACGTGCAATCATAACTCTTACGGCAATGCCACTGGTCCCCAATTCCCGCGCCTGTCACACCCGGCAGATCAGGAGCTGTCGGCGCAACAAGCGTGGTGGTTCATCCTGGTGGCTCATTCCGTGGTTGCGGCAATTACAGTGGGGTACGCGCTTCGGCGGGGCTATCCGCCGCTGCAAGCAGGTGTAAGAGTAAGTCTGTCTGTCTATTGATGTCGCTGGAGCGTAGTGCGCCGTGCGCCGAAACGGGGTATTGGATTGGGGTTTATTGGGGACAGTACCAGTTATCTCGATATGCTCTGCTACCCTGCAATAACTGGGCGAAGGTGCAAAGTTAGACTTAAACTGGTCCGGATTGAGGTAACGAATCATCCCAGCATGTCGTACAGCCTAGAACGAAGCCTATAGAAATGGGATGGCATCTCCTAAGGGAGACTATGATCCATATCCCCCGAAGGACCCTATCCTTCTCAGCAGTGCAATTGCCCACCGCGGCGCCACATAGGCACATACCTACTTCAAAGTTACCCTCTTGTGCATGAATGGCAATGGACGAGGGTTACTAGGCAATTGCCACTATTCACAGGGTCGACTTCAATCGCAGCGGTGCTTGCCCAGGGTGCAACCCTACGGTACTTACAAAATAAAATCTCACAGTACGCGCACCAGGGTGGACCCTGGACGTCTCGATATTGTCAACCTGCTTTTACTAAATGAGTTCATGTGGCAAGCATGATGAACGAGAGGTGGTGGGGTAGCCTGATCATGCGGAGGCCGTCACCTCCACACCTTCGCACCAGTATGTGCACAACCACATCAGGAAGCGCCGGACAAACACCAGGCTCCGTATGTCCCCTCGATCGCTTACCACAGGACCACTCTATGAACTTTTTACCAAGTGTCCGCCATGCGCGCTCAATTCCAGGCACGATGGGCCCAATCGGCTACCGCGCACGTCACGTATCCACCGCACCAGTAAACCTTTCTGACTGTCACTGCCGTATTCCGGCCCCCCATGTCTGACCCCACAGGGTTTATTGTTCGGCACGCTCGGCTTGTACGATGTTTATGTCCGGTGTCAAAGTAATCCAGTCCAACGGAGCTAGCCGTTCATTTAAGGTCCGCACAACTGCGCCGTCCATATCCGCCTCAGAGGAACTTTCTTAGTGAGCGCCTCTTGGTGCTGCTGGGGAGCTTAAATTACTGGCTACAAGTCCAGCGGCCACCCCACCACCTCCCATTCCCGTCTCGGTCCATAATGGCCCCTTCATGAAGATGGGCCCACTGCCGGAGTCCTGTTCGGGGTACGCCAAAATAAGTCTTGCAGTTTCACGACGCGGCTGCTGTGCACGCAACATGTCCATGGATTGAAGTTCAGCGGGGGGCCTTATATGTCGTATCACCAGCCGCAGGATCCTTACGCATATTAGCAACTAGGGACGATAACTACAAGGCTGGTAAAAAGCTTTTGTATCCCACACCCACTGAGGCAGTGCGGCTCCGGGACCCCTGGCAGTCAGTGCGGCTTTGCAGGCATGGGCATCTTGACAGGTTCGCCCGTAATGATGTTGTGTGTAACGCTGTGCGATTTTGCGTGGAGGTGCGCAGCGCGCTCCTGCCGCCTCTCCTGATAGGCTGAGTCCTGTGGGCCAACGAGATAGCAGTGGGAAGAAGTGCCGCAAGATTGAAGCGTCACGTGAAGCGGCCGAAGTCGGATCCTGGGGCACAGATGCAGGTTAAAGTGCCCGTCTTGCGCAAGCAGCCTGCTCAAGGTCGCATGCGTGAGGACCGGGAAAGCAGCATCTTCCACGAACGAGGCCCAGTTTGGACATTTCGGGATCTGCAGAGAAGCTGTTTTGAAGGCGCGATAAGTGACCCAAATAAAAGACGACCCGTGGGCTAAATGCATTCTGGTGAAGTGCAACCCTGCATCGGTCACTGTTCCGGTCACTCATCCCATCAGGCCCAATGATTTGACCACCCCTGGATTTGACGCATCGCGGCCGTGAGTGCCAGCATCGTACCTTGGACGCCAGAGCCTGCCCGCTGTTGTTCCGATTGTAATCTAAACTTATGATGTTGTAAGACTCGCCGCTCTGATTTCGCCGCGCACCACTACCCATGGCCCGAGCCGTTTCGTACTTAGTTGCCTCACGTTGTTCCATGGCCTGATCCGCGGCTTTAATGCCATGTTCACGATTGTAATTGACCACGCGTTTTGTTGCATACACCTCCTACAGCCATGCGTTTGCATAACGTTAACAGGGAAGAGAGGGGAAAGAAAGGGTGGTAATAAAGTTGTTGCCCCTAAATATCCACACAGCCAGTTGAAAACCCGGTGAGCCTTGGCTCACCTCCTTCTTCTCTAGGGCTCCTTGCTTTCGCTGGTAGTTTTCCCCTGCCACGTCGCGGTTGAATCTATCGTGCTCGTCACAGTACGACGGAGCTTGGCGCTCTGGAACAACAGGGCTGCCGAAGAAGTTTTCCGGTGGCTGCAAAACATTCCTCTTTCGAGCTTGAAGGCGGGACTTCTCGAGGAAGTCCTTGTCACGAGCTGCCTCTCGCTGCTCCCGGCTAATTGGCTCAAGGTTACGGAAACCGCTGGGGCCCACTTCGCCTGCTCCTCTTGCGGCCTCCATTACAATGTTTTGTTATTGTTTGTAGTATTCGTGTTTGATATCAAGGATGATTCAGGCACCAATAATCATCTAGCGTAGGAAATGATAAGTATTTGAGGGATATCACCTTTTAAAAACTGCAATTTCTAGGACCTTTCCATTGACTATATGTAGTTCTCATAAAGTTTTTGTATAATGCATCTCAGTCAAGCGGCATGAAGCCTACTTCAGGAAGTATAATCCTGATGTACCACGTCCGACTGATCGAGATATTCACAAAATATTGCCACCTATAGATGATGCTGTTGTTGGGTTGTTTGGGGTACGGGACCAAGGTAACATCGAAGCTCCTTAGACTTTCGATAGTGCGAAGCTAGGCCGTCTATGACACATATCTGCAATGAGCCGACATACGTCAAGTAAATTTATGCAATGTTAGCCCTATAAGCAGCATAAGGGCTACATGGAGCTCCGAAGCCTGGACGTTTCTCGTGCGTCCGAGATGCACTGGAGTCGCCATCCATATCTCCTGTATCAACTCCTGCCAAGCTCATGCCAACATTCTATGCTCCGGCCTTCACTCAGAGTCGTCCCGAATTCCTCGCCAGGGCTCTTCACTGCCATACCCGCATGAAGTGTCGTCCGCAGGGGAATATAACGAGTTTCAAGACATGCCCTGGCAGCCCTTTCGTGCGCCACCTTAAGAAAGATCAATAGCAAACGCCGCACGGCAGCATCCAGGCGGGCCCCTGACCAGATCTCCAAACTTAATCGCAGGCATATACAGCAGACGCACGCACGCATGCTCGCACGGAATCTACTGTACCGGATGGACCATAGGACCGACACATCCCACTACTCCACGCGGCATGCCGTTGTCCACCGTCGCCATCATTTCACACCCAGCAAGGCGTCCCCCTAACAAACCAGCAGGACTACAGCACTAGTGCATTAACCAAAGGCAATTTTCCGCCGCTGTCCTCAGGGCTCCCTCCACCTGCCGCTGAGCACCCAGGAGAACTGCATCCGTATCCGGTCCCACGCTGCCTCAAATGAGTCCAGGGCGGGCCGCACGTCCAGAAAGAACGCCGCAGGGGCGGTCTGGCCCGGCTGCGGTGCGCCATTGTAAAAGTCAATCACGTAACGGACCTGCAGAGTTCTCGAAATAGAACGGCCAACGCGGAGGGTTCATCCTTTTTGAACACCATGAAGCCCCCGGCTCCGAGACCCTGAGGTTGCGCAAGGGCCTAAGCGACCAGGATCAGGCGTAATAACAACCCCAGTTCATGGATCTGTGGGAATTTAGATTGGCCTAAGGTATCAGGATCATGCTAGCGAAGGCATTCTGAAGACGTGGTATGCAATCCCGGTATGTCGACAAAGCGCCCAGCCCCGTTGCACCGTAATAATATTTTCAGACTGTTACATGGTAGGCTTTCCCTGTGGATCCGCATTTTCCGTTAAGTTGAGTCATTAACCAATCCCAGTGCTTTCACCTCGCGGCCGCAGCGATCCACTACCCAGTCGTGTCGGTCGAACGGAAGGCCAAAGCCCTACAAAGAAGCGGCATTCGGAGCGATAAGCGCCATAGGGGCGAAAGTCGCTTAGTATCTCCGCATCTCCGACATGGACGGCCTTGGAATTAGGTTTGGCAAGAGCTCATTTACAGCTGCAACTAAAGGAGCCTGCCAAGTGCAGACGAGTCTTGTTGGCCTGGAACGCCTCACGCTTGGAAAGCAAGCTAGTTGTATTGTTGGTTGCAAGCCTCAGTACAGCAACTACAGCTTGTACAAGCCACGAAACTGCCGACGGAGCTGGATGGCAGCACGTACCGGCATGCTAATAGACCTCCAAGCCTCACGCCAGACGGAGCCCCATAATCATAAGGGAGCCTTAAAATTCCAGCTAGTATGTCCAACTTGTACAGCTTCTGATATAGCCCGCAAGGAAAACCATGCATGCCCTACCTTTGGTGGGACTGCTGGGACTCCCATCCCTAGAAACAACAAACCAGTTGTTCCCCGGCCTCCACCTGGCACCCGAACACGGGAACCCGTACCCCGGACCAATCTTGAACCCCAACCTGGAACCAAGCAGCCCAGAAGCTCCTGGCGATTCGGCGCACTTTCCAGTTATTCGGCCCCCCTGTTTCCCTGCTCCCCTTGCATCATCATCTCCAGATTACCCAAGTGCCTAGCCAGCTAGCACACCGCTCTTGACAACCCACCGCGAAATTGAGTAGCCGCGCCTTAGGGCTGAGGTCACTGGGGCGGCCCTGGAAGCGCTTGAGACGCGGCGCGGAACACTCATCGCAATGCAGCCGCTCCCAGGCCATCACCTCCCGCCATGCCCGCTCATTAACGGTGTTGTGTATCGCCACCACACTGCGCATGTCATCGACTTGAGGGTCCCAACCCTGTCAGAGCAGATGGCGACGGTCCGCAATGTGTGGGGCTGTCGGCAAGGCCATGGAGGCAGTAATAAGTAACAGAAACGCAATGCTGCGATACGCCCATCATCACAGGCAGTCAGTGCCACGTCACGGCCATGGCTTTAGGTGTTCCCCGGCGCTGGGGCTGCATGAGGCAACATGCAGTGAGCCGGCACGAGAACGCAGAATCCTGACAGGCAGAAGGCTCACGGCGCCAGCTGTGCGAAGAACATGCATACAGCCATTTCGTGTGCTGTCGGGACACGAAATGGATGCAGCATCCGTGCCGCAGGCGCTCAGCTACACCCAGGCACTGGCCCTCGGGTTTCAAGTCCCCGTTTCATTTCAGTCTGCTTCCATTCTGAGAATATATCGCTTCCCACCTTGCGCTTCATGGCGTTATAGAACATTTGCTCTGACGGATACACCCAATAGTTCTGCCCGGCCTGCTGATGGGGCGGCAATTTTTCAGGAGGGGTCATAGGTATGCTAGACACCTGGCGCTGCGTGTTGAGCCCCGGCTGGAGAGACTGGTTGATAAGCCCTGAGGGAATGTTGTTTAGAGGATTGAGCGTGCCGCCATCTGTTGGCCGGACAGGGCAGCTCCCCGGTGCGGACGGCAAGGACGAAGGTGCTGATGGCGAGGACGTGGCGGCAGCCGCATAAGAGCAGCTAGACGGAACCTGCATTGCCCGGGGGATAGTAGCATGCGGAGCTCACCAGGGGCGCCTAGCCGCAAGCTTTAACCCTGCTGGACGGCCACGGACACGGCAGCGTGTGTGTTTGTGCTACCAGAAGTTGAGCATTGAACATACTTGCAGACCCATAACTCCTAAATTATAGTTGGAGGTATTCTTTCGGGGATAAGTCGTACCTTTTGTTGCCCAGAGGGAGCGACCGGAGGCGATGTTGCGCTATCCGATGCTCCGACAGCGTCAACTACAATCCATAAAGTATGCAAAGTTGGGTCTATGTCCACTGTTTATTAAGCTGATAACTTAGCCTAAAAGCTTGCCTTGCGAGGTGGATGTAGAAGCGCCACAGTTCACGCCGTCCGTTGATGATGATAACCTCGCAAAGACCCGATTGGCCCGCTCGGCTGGAATGCTACCTGGTGCGCTATCAACCATTTTTGATTAAACGAACACAGGTATATGCACGGTTGGCAGTTGACTGCCGAGGGTTCGAGACGGTGTATTTTTCCTTGTGCTCTTGCTTCAGCAGCCCGACAAGCCGTCTCAACCCGATCTTTACAGTTATTTAAAAAGCGATGACATTTCCATTGGTGGTGTCAGATAACCTAGTCGTATTGTGTTCACGGGCATTGTTCGCTATTTCCGTACACTTGACGACCAGAGTTCTGATTAGTTTTCTGAAGCGTAGCGAAGAAAACTACGGTTTCCTGCTACACTCGAGGTACGAACGGTTGTGGTTCTGGAGCAGGGAAGGTTTGTAGGCGGCGGTGTGTCATTTGTGTTACTTTTCGAGTTGCGTACGTACGTAGTCATCGGTGTAGGTGCTGGGCCTTTGGCTGGCCATTCTTCGTCGCATCTGCATCGGTGTTCCCATTCGGCTCGACCCATCCCTTTGTTTATTACCCCATTGGGGACAATAGTGTGTAACGAGATTTAGCAGAAAACCACACTTATATTCGACAAATGAAGTCCTGCCTGGCCACAGTTACACGCCATGCAATATGCTTGAAGAATAGTAACTCCAAAACACAAAACATGCAATGCAATCAATAGTAGCTTCCACCAATACCCTGTGAAATAAACCCAGCGCCTTTGGTCCACAGCAAATCATTACAGAAGTAAGCCGTTCTGGCAAGCCGTACCATCCTGCATCTTAACAGCTAGCAGACCAATGTCACGGGCCCTACATCGAGGCTAGCAAAGCAGCTCCAGTTTGTTTATGCTGGTTGCACTTGGCCACCTTGCCTGCAGGGCACAGGGCGTGCAGGGAGGGCGTGGGGTGCGGAGCCACAGGGCGCGACAGCATGTAGGAGCACCCGGAATCATCTCTACCCAAATGTTTGAGTGCGCTAATCAATGCCACCAACACAACCAAAATTCCTTAGGTCCCACCCTTGCAGGCATCGCCTTAACGGGTGTTAAAACATCGCAAAAACGTTAAGGAGAACATCCGCCCTGGAGGACCCCTACTCACTGGTGGCCACGTAATCATCCCAGCATGGGATGTTTTCCGTCGCCTCATTCACCATGGCCACGATGAGGCGCACCAGGTTGTTTTGGACAAACTACGATGCAGGGGTACAGCGAGGATGAATCCATGGGTGCGAATGGGTGTAGGGTTCACAATAAATCAAGGTAATTCATGGCTTCCCCGGTGAGCGGGGATGGTTAGGCTGCTTGTCGGACGAGCGCCAGCACCTGACCCAGAGGATCCGTGTAGTCCCGTGTGATTGAGTGCACCTATGCCCAGATTTAGACGGCCTTATCTGATGCTGTAACAGCTTAGCAAAGGTGAACCCTCAGTCAGGCCGGGCCGGAAAAAACAGCTTGCAACTTGCAGGCCTACAACTGCCCCCCGACCAGTGGCGTTAACGGTAGAGGCTCTTCCGTCAGATGTTGAAATAAAGCTCATCAGCCATGTGCGACAGCAGCAAAACGGTTAGTCAGTGCCCCATCAAACAGTCTTCGAAGTCAACCCACCGCTGGTGGCTCCGGCAAGTTCCGCGGTGGGGGTTTAACACTGTAATCGCGTTTATCAAATGTGTAAACCGCCAATGTGCTGTTGTCAGTCATGTTACCATCTTGGTCGAAACGGCAAGGATAGGTGAGATGTAGAAGGTAAAATGGTTTCCCCTCGTAGTCCACCTCCTCCTTGTCGAAGGGCGGGTGCGCCAGCATGTTGGCGTGCACCTGCCCAAATGGGAAGAGAACCAATGTGGGACATGGATGACCTCCATTGGAAGAGAAATCCTGCCAAAATGACGACAAGCAAGATACCGCACCCTGCCACACGCCTTATAAACAAATCACGCCCAACATGTCAGAGTCCCTTAGCACGTACCCATCCGAGCGCCGGTGCAGCCTACTCTCGCACGGCATAGCCGACAGCTCCAAGCACCCCAGCGCACAGCTCTGAACGCGCCGTCATGCTACCTCTTTCACACCGCGTCCTAGACCAGGCCTTAAATACAAACATCAGACAAACTATTCCAGGCACTATTATTTGGCTAATATCGACCGGGCTGTTTCGCGTACGACAGAAAGGCCAGAAAACGCGTAACCGCAAATTGCTAATCGCGCCGATTCCCTCATGGGTTCATCCCATTCGTTTTCTCTGAGTACCTTCATGTTGGCATTCTGGCCCGCCCGGTAGGTGGCCAGCGAGTAGGCGTACATCTCCAGCACCCAGTTCCACGCGTCATGCGCCTCCTTGTCCTCATAAATGTCCAGGGTTGTGTTGTACCAGATAGGTGCCAGCACACGGAACTCGTCGACACTCACGAAGGTGGGGCTGTTGCCAATCTGTGGCACCCGGTGCACCTCCTCATCGCTCACATTGCCGATGAATTTGCGCACAACGTCCGGGTAGTTCCAGGGCACGATGTAGGAGAAAAGCGCCGCCCCTTGGTACTCACCGTTCATGAGGTTGGGCATGGGCCGCATGAACAGGTGGTCCGTCTCGCACATCACGAAGTATTTCTGGCGGTGGTTAACGACAATGATGGGGGCGATATCGAACATATCAAAGCGGCGGCGAAGGAGGTGGTAGCGTTATAGTGGTCAGGTTGGAAGATGACGGGTTTCATCCGATGGTGCGGCGGTCCAGCGATGGCGGCGTGGCGCGCGGGGTGGAGGTTGGACAGGTGCCAATGCGTCCCATGAAATGCGGAAGGGTGCAACGCAGCAGGAGGTCCGTTAGTAAGGCGAGTCCATGGACCAGGAGGTGTACTGTAATTGCATGCGCATCAGTGTTTCCTTCACGGCTTCTGTGTGTAGTTCGCTGCGGGGTACAGTACTGCAGCTGCGGCGTGTTGCAGCGACCGTCACCACCATTTGCGCAGTGCCGTATTGCTGAACTGCTGACAGCTATCGGCTTATGCATGCCATGCTTACCCATGCATTACCCCGACCAAGGTTCGCTGTCAGACTGGTGCCAGTGTTATAACTAATTGGTTCCATGGCGTCCACCCGATCTGCGAACTTAATTCCCATCTCTAACCCATCGCCCTCGACCGCTTCCAGACGTACAGACCCCGGCAAAGAATAACCCTTAAATCAGCCCGGTCGCATGACAACAAGCTGATGCACCCAGCTTGCCAAACCGCCGTCAGGTAAACCAACGCCGGTGGTCCCGGCAAGAAACTATTTTAAAATGTGGGACACACCGCTTACAGCTGAAATGGACCTGCCTGAGGTGCGGGTTGCACATACCCACGCTCCTGCGCCCCGTCTGGCTTGCTAGATTGCTAGGCACCTACTGATCCCTCCATTTGTCCCCGAGTTCACCATAGCGCTTTTGGACGCCCTGAGGCCACCATTCTAGGAGCTTTCGAGTACACTTGTCTCCCAGGTGCTCCGCCAGCTGACGCCTCACCTCGGGAATGCTGACTTTATTTATCCATTCGATAAAGGCATACGGCCGGTTGAGTACGATATATGTCGAGTTCTTAGAGACCTCCGGCGGCAGGGGATCCACGACGACGGTGGGAATCTCGTCCATCAGGTCATCCGCCTTGCCGCTATGTAGCAGCCGGGTGAAGCCACCCATATCGCAAACGGCCTCACGGAGGCAGGCATCTCGCTGCTTCTTGTACCAGTAATAATGGATGCGGGCTTGCCAATGGTTAGAAAACCCAGCCGCCGTAGTAACTACGTGGTAGGCCCGGGGATTTTGGACCGTACTGCCATATACCAGCTTGGTAACAGTGACGGTTTCCTTTCTAACCGGCGCTTCGGGGCACGGGCTGGGAGACGCGCTCCCCTCAACCTGGCCCTTGCTCTCGAGGTTGACAAGGGTGCGGCTGCGGAATCCGAGGGCCCTCGAGCCGTTAGATGCGGCACTACGGCTGTCACCCAAACTAGCCTGGAACACGCTATACAGGAAGAAGATCACCGCCGCCGCGACAAAGAAACCAGCTGCGTGCTCGAGGCGCAATCCACGGCGCCGCGCAGATGACTTCGCTTGTGACCCGGCCTTCATCGCGATAAGTCTTTTTATGAGTTGAAAGATCGCTACGTCGGCCTGTCAGACCCGCTTTCAACCTTCAGCCGTTGCACCTGAGCAAACCCAGAGTCGTCTCACTACTTAATCATCTCATATCTGAATATTAAGTATTCTTGCTGGATACGAGTTAGTATTATCAGCCTTTACGATCATCTTTTGCTGTGCAATATCTGATCGGGTCATCGCGGTTCGCAGCTTTCTTGCACAACAGCTGTCCAACTGCCTGTGAGTACAACTCCTGGACGAATCATCATACACCATCGGAACACCAACGAATGGCTGCGTATAAACTACCTAAAATTGCATGCGCAAATAGCAAGCTTATCATACGAGGTTTTTTAGTAACGACGCCGCTCGTCCGGTATGCGCTTGCCTGAGTTCGCCAAGCAGAAGAATTGACGCCTAAATATGATACATCAAACAGATTCAATGAGCATTTTTGCTCATGCATTTGGTATAGGACGGGTGGTTGGCAAATTATTACCGGTAAGCCGAACCCCGTGGTGAGCCATGCGCGTCAGCCTTGACACGACGTTTGCACAGCTAAGGGATTCATCATCTTCCATGGGCCAAAATGGAAGCGATGGCAATGGCCACGCCAAGCTCCTGACAGCTGTCTCCGACACCATGAAACGTGCGCAATCGTGGCGTCCAGGTGAGCGCGGGTAAAGCCATACCGTAAGTGGAGCTATGGGAAAGGGGAAAGGGGGAGGCGAAGAAACGAAACAGGGCAGCGGATCCGCATCCCAATTTCATTGTGATATACCGTGGACAGCCAGTTTGACCTATCCATCCGCCTCGATAGCCAGCATAGCTGGACTTTGAGCAACACCCATTAGAATGTTGCTCAGAGTAAAAGGTAGCCCCTCAGTGTCCTCTCCGCCAAACCCACATGCCATATTTTGAGTTCCTGGCCTGGGTTCTCTGTGGGTTGTAATCCAATAACCCCTATATGCTCGTAACTATCTAAAACTACTTAGCTCAGTAAGGTCACATCCAACGCCATCTCTTATCACCGTCGTCGTGATCTCCATGTCGGCCTTCATTGCCAATGCTAGCACGATGCGGGGACTGGTTTCACCGGCGCGTCCTAACCTTGGAGATTCCTAATGACCCTGCCGCTGGCCTATCAACCATGCACATCATCTATTGCAGTGCAACTGTTGACCAGGGTCGTCACAAAGGGGTCGGAGGCGCCGACAGACACTGTTGGAGCAGTCCCCGGTGACGATGGCGGTGGCGAGGGCGGTGGCGAGGGCGGCAGCCTTAGGTCCGCTGACCGGCGATATCATGAGGTGGTGGGGGCCAGGAGGTACTGCAGTGCACTGCACTGTGTTACCTTGGGCTATGGGGTTATCCCCTCGGGCGTAGTTCCTTGACCTTGGCTTATTCCCTTGGACACGTGAGTTTTAGGGGCACATGTCTATGCGGCACAATGTAAGGGCTGGTTTCAGGGTACCATATGCCAGTTCAGCACTCCCCAACTCTAAAACTCGACGCAAGAACCCACTTGCCGAACAGCATCTCCAGCTACGATAATGGAAAAAGCGGGGACTTCACACACAGGCTCTCAAGGAAATGGTGCTTCTGAAGCATGCCATCAACGCTTTAATCAATCTGCTGCCGACCTTGCACCTTCCCATTCAGTTTCTGAAGCTCTCTTCCCCTTTTCCGCACTCCGCTCCTGCCCATAGTCTCGGGCGGTACCTGCACCCCGGCGCGTAATGTCACTGGTGCCCCGGCGGTCCTCGGAGCCGCTGGATCGCAGCCCCAGTCACGGCCGGGGCCACAACGGTAGCCCAACTCGCAGCAGCAGCCGCAGGCACGGCCGATCGCACCACGCAGTGCCCGTCTCCACCACTCGTGTACAGGTGTGGGCAGGTGCTGTATGCTGGACACGGGCAGTGGGAAACATCAACCCGTACCAACTGATGGAATCAAACTGACAGTATTGGTGGTGGCGATGCTTGTGGTTGGGACCGAAGGGTCGATAGGCGTGAGCTATATCCGGGCAGGCACATGTGCCGGTGTGGATGCATATCAGGCCTCACTGTCTTCAAGCTGCCTTGTTACCGTATTAGCCCTTACCGCAAGTCATGGTTTTCGTGGCCCTTTGTACTCATGAGTCTATGTCTCAATCCGTATCTTTTGGCAGGACGGAATCAAATGGGTCAACCTGGTGAAGTTCGTTAACCTGGCAAAGCTGTTCCGGCCGTGCCTTCTGCCCCGGAACCGACGGAGGGTGCGATTTGGCCCGCAGACCACGCAGCGCGGCCTGCGCATGCCGTCCAGCGGCGGGGAGGGAGGCAAGGTGCGCAGCTGCACGGTTGAGCTGGGGCTAGATGCTGGAACGGGGGTTTCGGCCGCGATGGCGCGCCGTTCGATCAGGGTGTTTCCGAAAACAGAGGGCGGGATGGGAGAAGAGTGCTGGTGTCCACAGTGGTGCCAGTAGCGTGTAATCGTAGTCTAAGGCGCACGTTTAGCTTCGGACAGGGCTCCTATGGTCGGGAACAGGGCAAAGTATTCATTGCATCGCATCAAGAATGAACCGCCTCCGGGATTTGATGGATGCCTAATTATACAGGGCCGGGTATGCGATCGATGTTTGTTGATTGTGGACAGACTGGACACGCCTTCTCCCTCCATGGATTTCCGTGCATCACGCTGCCGTGCCTGACATGTTCGATCTATCTGGTACCCCTCGCCAGCTCGCGTTCTTCCGTCCTAATCCTGTTGAAGAAGTGGAAATCCAGTACTTCCGCGTGCCCGTATTGGCCCTCGCAGACGTCTTGTGATGTATCCACCGCAGGTGCAGGGACCAACACCGGGTCGCCTGCTGCCGCTTTACGGCCAGTATACATCCAGGTATGATGACGTTTGCCAGGCCATGCATTGGCCAGTGACGAAGTCGTTCAACTGTGTGGTCCAATGTTTGCCTAAGCCGTACCTAACCGACACCTGGGTAACCCGCCCGCCAACTGAACCCCTCGCCAGCTGAGCTCAGCTGCTGCCTGTGTTAACATCCTAACCCATCAAGCCCAGCATCTCATCTGCCCTCTTACTTAACCGGCTACCTCGCTCGGTCCAATGTTCCCGATCCCAGATCCGTCAGGGCCGGCAGCTCGTATGGCCTAGCTTCGAGGGTATGGACTACAGTTGCTTCTGTGTGCTGCTTGTGGGCGGGCAGATCCTTGGAACCACGCAAGCGGTGCCTCTGGCGCAAGGAGGCGGCGCGGCGGGCGGATGGGGGGCCGGGGGTGGGACTGGCGGTGGCAACATTAACACGGTGCAATGGAACGAAGGATTCAGCCTGCCACGGTCATGTTTTGCGGTAGGTGGTACAAATTATGTACTTGTGCATATTTGCTACCGCTGTAAATAGCTGGTCTAGTAATCGTTTTTAGGTAACTAGTTATTTTGAGAGAGTTCTTTAGCAAATTTTCACCTGTCGTACTATCACCCCTATTACCGAGTCCTAGCAGTGTAAGGCCCTCGGGAATTTTTGCCGTCGCCGGCAAAAATGTGATTATTTGCTCGCGAGATATTTTGTTAGCTGATCTAATAAATGTCTTTTTAGCTGTGATCTTTCCTTTTCCTCTTAAAGTCAGTCTAGGAAATTTTCGTCTGTCGTACTTTCACTTCTTTTATTGTAGATAATTCCTTTTAACTATGATCTTTTTACGCTTGTAGTTTCCTTTACCTATGTATTTTTGTTGAGCTGTAGGCTCAGCTCTAGCGTACCAAGTCCTAGTAGTGTAAGGCCCTCCGGAAGTTTTGCTTGGCTTGACAGGCAGGAAGGGCGGGACAGGGAGTGGGCAAGGGAGTCACATGAAGGGGAGACAGGGAAGGAGGAGGGAGTCACAGGGGGCTTAACTTTATTGTCGCGTCCTCAAATCTTAATCACAGTATTGGGATTCCTTTTACCAGGATATCCTGTTGTTGAGGAATGCTTTTCAAAACTTCACATGCCTTTGCGGTAAATTCATTACCTCTATGTAACTTAACATCTTGAAAATGTTAGACAGAACGGTGGCAGTGCAGGGAAGCGGGGTAGCAGACCCCGCAACCTGCACAACCACCGTAACGTTCAGGGCCAGAAGAGCGTAAGCGGTAGCCCCATGGATATTTAAACGTATGATTCAGTACGTACCTGGAAAAACGGGAGGCAGGATAGCTTCGGTCTTCGCACTGGTGCTAGACATTGGCTTTTGCCGGTTATGTCCTTAAATGCTGTCAGCGCTTCACAGCTTTTCGACTCGGTGGATTTACGTTGGCTGCCCTCTTGCTTTGGCATCCTTGACTCCAGTTCAGAGCTTCCTAAAACAGTTCCAATGGCGTCGGCTTCCCCTGTCAGGGCGTCGCTGGTGGTCGCGTGGTGCTGGAAGTATACAGCAGCGAACCGGTGGGAGACGATGTGCTGGTGGGCCAGGCGGAGCTACTGCTGGGCCCTATGTTGGCGGCGGAGCAACCCCATCCCCTGGCCACCGTGCTGGACCTGCAGGTAAGGGTGGCTAGCCAGGGTGGATACTTGTCGGCTTTGAGCTTCTTGTATTATATTGTGCCCGGAGGATTTATGCATATATATGTACCAGTTAAACGGGTGGGCCTTCTGGCATGTAGAAGCTCGTGATCCGGTCAGTCCACCTGTCGATACCTACCCCATTCGGACCCTGCCAGGCCAGGCGGGGGCGTGATGACTCCACCACCTCCATAGTGGCTGCTCTGCTCGCTGACATTTAACCCCGCGTCATTCGTGCGCGTCCCCGCCGACCTGCCGTAATTACCATACGGCTAATTGCCCATCAGGCCCTCGACGAGGAGACGGGCCAGGTGGAGCCGGGAACGTGCGGAGAGTTGCACGTGGCAGCCTGGGTGGAGGCGGAGATGGTAGACACGGGTGAGTTAGGGATACTAAATCCCTCGGACGCGGTCACGAACTTGTGATAGGCTATGTTGTGGAAAGTGAGGGGTCTGCTTGGTGACCTGGTCCGGGTTGCATTGGCGTTGGGCCTAAACATTGGGATAGACTTCATGTGTTCATCGAACGTCTGCAAACGGCTGCTTTGCACGCGGTCAGAGGCGCCAATTATGCAAAGCAAAGCATGTATTCCAGCATTGCAGGAGCTCCGGGCATTTTTCTTCTGGGCCGCCTGGCTGTTCCCTCCTGTGCCTCTCCTAACCCTCGTTTCCATAACCCTGTCGATCACCGCTCGTCCCCGCCCGTTCTTTCTGCCATGCAATTTCCACCACAGAAGCCCATCGCCGCTACGCCCTACCCACCGCTGCACCTGCGGACCTGGGCGAGGCGGGTGTGCTGACCAGCAACCTGTCCGCCCCTTGCGGAAGCAAGTCCATGCCGCAGGTGGTCCACAGTCCTCTGGGGACACTGTACGAGGAGCCATGCGTGGTTGCCTTCAAGATCTCGGTGATGAGGGCTAAGGGTGGGCGGCCGTTTGATAGGCAGGACGACTGGCAAAAGATCGCAATGAGAAATAAGATAGGATTTTGAAGTGCACAAGAAGTCCATCCGACTCCGGGGCCATTTCCGGTTTTCAGTTTCTTCAGCATGCTCCAGCATAGCCATTACTCATGGAGCTTTGGCGTTTCATGGCCGTCGCATGCTTTGCTGCAGGTGGTTGGCCTTGTGAACCTCTGCTATGACGTGCTGCACGGAACATCTCAGAGGATTATGTCCAAACGGAGGGTACGGGTTGAGGCGCACCGCTCGACCAGCAACTTGCAGAATGCAAGGGACGCTCGCGAACCACGAACTCCCCGGGACCGGGAGCGCCGAAGGACCCAAAGCAGTGCCGGTGGCAAGTCATCGACGCCGCCGGGGGTGCGTAGCAGGTTACTGGTCGGCATTGCATTTGCGAATCTAGAAGATGGCTAGTGGAAAATGGCAAATGGGGAGGCGTTCACTGCTGCCCGACCTCACGAGCTGAAGTGCTATCCTGCCGTCCCTGTCAATTACCAAATCACCCACGCTTGTACCCCTGTCCATCGATGTGTCTCATTGCTACATCCCGCGCCGTTGCAGGGAGGGCATAACGGGCACAACATCCCGTTCGCCTCAGCTTCTGTCACCCGTGGCATGGGCCCCTACTTGGACCGTCTGAAGCGCAAACAGCAGCAACAACGCATGCTGCGACAGGTGCAGAACCCTCGTTCCTCGCCGGACAAGTCTGGCGGCGGAACGGCCGCCGTGGCCTTTGGCTGCCTACCGCGTCTTGCCTTTGCATTCCGCCGCCACACCCAGCGCCACCTAGGTGGCGGCCGTGCCGCAGCGGCCACTGGTGCGCCAACGGATGAGCTGATTGAAGAGGATGAGGACGCAGCCGCTCCCGGCGGTAGTGGGGCCGCTGGCAATGGTGGTGGCGCCATCGCCGATGACAAGACAGTGTACGGTGACGACGCCGACGAGGAATCGAGTCTGACGATGAATCTTACCTTGCCGTTGAGCGGCATGACTACTGAAGATCAGGCAGCGGCCGCGGGGCAGGGTCAGGGGGTCTTTTGCTACTTCAAGGTGAGGAGCTGCGGCAAAGGGATGAGGGAGGGAGGGAGAGTCGCCACGTGCGCAGTACTGAGAGAGGCCTGAAACGGTCAAACCGGCCAAAGATGCGTGGTAGCTCTTTCTTTCGTGCATACAACCTCCCGAAGATGTTGCTCTCCGCTGCGCAATTGTACCTAGCTTCCAGCATGTGAACTTTGCGGATGAGAAATGAGGCGCCTGGCGGCGGTTCAGCGTCGCGTCAACCCAACAACCAGCGGTCTATAAAAAAGAACAGCCCAAGATTGCAGATGTGCAGCATGCAAACGAGAACGGTGCTCGCTGGGGAACGTGCAAGTGATGTCTGTACCGTAAGGACAGGTTTGGGTTTCTGCAGGTGGCCCTATGCAATCTTCTTCCACAACCTTCGGGCTTGGACCTCATCGGGTTTGGATACTGGTTTGTTTGCACTCGCACTCGCACTCGCACTCCCCTTTCAGGTGTCCGTCGATAAGCAGTCCCACAAGAGCCGGCTGCGCTGGCTGCCCGCGCCGATGTCGCCTCCGCAAGGGCTTACCCCCGGGGAACACCTGCAGTTCATGTTAGACGCGGCCGCGTCAGTGGAGTTGCATCCCTCCGTGTTTGTGTTCACTCTCACACGCCCGCTCAGCAACGTTCCGGTCGGCCTGGCCATGTACGTTACAACCTCCGCGAGGTATGGTATATGCGCAACATATATACGGGGATATACTTTATCTGGTCTTGCGTACCTATTAAATAGCACACGTTGTGCTTTAACGGGCGCCAAGTTGTAAGGGGCTTCAACCCGACAATGGCCCCATGCCGTTGCGTCCCACTAATGGCGGCCTTCCCTTCATCCGATGCATCCCCGACGGTGTTGTGCGCTACAAAGAGAATACGGGCCTGGTGGGCCTCCGGGAGAGAATACGGGCCTGGTGGCCTCCGCCTCACAACGTTGCCATAGCGTCGCGAAATCTTTCGTGGCCCGTTGACTGGTCTGTTTCTTTCCCTGCCGAGTCAACACCAGGCGCCGCGGCCGCGTGGTGGGGCGCTTCACGATTCAGCTGTATGACCTCTTGGACCGGGTGTTGGGAGCGGCAACTGGCGGCGGGCTGGCGGCGGCTCAGCGCCCGGATATGGGCGTGACTGGCAAGAAGGTGGAGGTGATTCAGGTGTTTGAAGAGGCGGAGCTAGGTGGGTGCGCAAGTGCACGGCTGGATGACTGGAAGTGATTCCGTGTGTGTGCGCGCGTGTATGTGAGCGTCGTGGCAAGGTATTGGCCGCGCTTCGCTTGACCTTACTTAGACTGTAGAACCGCATTTCATTCATCCTGCATTTTCTGACAGTGAGATGGAAGCCAAGATTCCCATGCGTGAGGTACTTTTGGCCTAACGCCATGCAAAGCCAGAGGAAGATGCACCTCTCCTGACGCACTCTCCAAATAGGGACAGCACGCACATGCTTGCCTGCAAACCCATTGGAGGTGAACCCGCCACAACACCGCCGTCCAGGTGCCGTGCGATTAATTATACAATTGGCGGACGTGGATGAGCGCGCTGCGCTGTTCCGCCTGCCGCTGGTCTCAGATCCACAACAGTTGGTTTCGGAGGGCGCGCTGGGACCAGCGAGTGGCTGCTCCTTCCTGTCAGCGTCCATGCTGTTACGGAAGGGTGCGGCCTTCAGGCACGGCGGTGGGAGCGGCGGCGGTATTGGGAAGCCCGAACAGATACGCATGCTGGGCCCCGTGCTCTCCGACAAAGAGCTTCTGCGACAAGTGCTGAAACGGTGCGGCGTTACACTGGTGGTCATGCCCAGCGGAAAAAAGGGAGGAATTGGAAGATACAGCGGCGCCGCGCATACACGGCCTCCGGGTCATGGGGCCCGCCCATCCTGGTTGGGAAAGGCAAGGCTTGAGGAGGACTCTTGCGTCAATGGACACGAAATCGCTCGGGTGAATAAGTCTCAACCTAACCCCCCGGAAGCGAATTTAGCTCTCCCTTGCTTCATAGCTTTTCATGTGCTAGCAGACCGCACCTCCTACATCGCTTACTCTCACAATTGCTGCACGTTGCGCGAACCCAACAGGTCTGATGTGGAGCCCGATGTCGAGGACATGTTCCTAACCAGCTACAGACGAGTAGGATCAGTAAAGGCTGCCGGCGGCGGGGCGCTGCAGGTCAGGAGGGCCTCGATGTGTGCCGTTCGTGTATCCGAGTTTGCGTATGTTTATATTGGCTACGGGCTTGCCTGGAGACCCGGGCAGCGCAACTGGGCTGATGGACTCACAGAGCAGAAATGGGAAGGTCTGCCATGATGGCGGCCGGCGCCAATCCCCTGGTCGCGAGGCCTTGCAGTTGGACCCGTTCGCTTCTCTGCCCACCACCACCGGGATGGCCACATGAGGCACCTAAAGTCCTGTTTGCAGACCAGACCCTAGACCAGAACCGAGGTTCGTTCGTGGTGTATGTCCCCAACCCGCCGGTCTACTTGTGCACTTCCACACGCTTCTGCCCCCAGGCAAGGGTATTAAGCTTCCGCCGAGCTGGTCTTGGCGTCAGCGGCGGCGGCTGGCAGCCAGATCGCAACACAAGCCACGTGGACCCCATCCGCGTTTTCAAGGAAGCCCTGGCAACTAACCCCCCCGGCGCCAGCTTCATCGGCGCTGACAAGGCCGCTGGCAACCCCACTACCACTGCCGCTAGCAGCATTATCGCTAACCTGTTCCGCGACCTGGACGGTTTGGCCTTCACCGACCAAATGTCGTCCCTGGAGCGCTCACCGCGCGTATCCATCGCAAGCAGGGCTGAGATCGGTGGTGGCGGTGGCGGCGCCGCTGCTGCAACCGGCGGTGTCGGCGGCCGCGGTTCCCCAGCCGCGGCAGGCGCAGGCTTCGCTTCGCGTGCGCTGGGGTCGTTGGTGCTTCGTATTGCTTCCATTAACACCAGTGGGGTGTTGGCGGGCGACAGTTGCTGCTGCATTGTCAAGTGCGGACCACACTGGCTGCGGACGGTAGACTGGGGCTCTTCGCAGGACAATGGAGGCATGCCACAGTGGCAGGTGTGCGCGCACGCACTTGGGGACGATGCGTGTGGATGTCCGTGGATGTCCAAGTATGGTAGAGATTTGGGTCATGTTCGGGGTAAGGGAGTCTGAACATAGAAGATCAAATGTGCCATCGCACGATGGTCTGTGCATGGCTTATATGTATATCGCACGTTTTTATGTATTTGCGAATATCTTGAGGCTAGGGTCTCCCAGCGCTCCGGATCTCTCGGTCGCGCCCTCTGCAAACCCAACGCTTCTTTCACGACTGTTGTCCTTCCGTCGCGGCCGTCCCCTTTCTCCTCGTGACGGGAGCCAGGTGGTCATTCCTCTATACAACCCCGCCACCATTCTCACAGTTGGCATCTTCACGAACTCCACGAAATCGGTGAGTGCGCGGAACTTGTCTTGTGGCACTAGAAATAGCAGCAGAAGCAGTGGTGGTGGTGACGGCAGTAACACTGGTATAGAAATCGCTGTTCCTCCTCAACCCCTTCTGCTCCACCCTTTTTCACCCCAGCTGCTTCACCGTCATTCACCCTAGCCGTGCTGGTTGCCCCTCGTCCTTTCCTGGACTCCATGCAATGTGTGTTTCTATGCCCCAAACATTCCCCACCACACCCCGATCCCACCTGACCAGGTAATGGGCCTCACCTTTAACGATAACATGGCACTCGTGTCCAGAGTACGACTGAAGCTGTCATCTGTAAGGCCCTTCCGACGGTCATGGCACATCGTCGCTATGTACATGAACGGTACGGCTTAAGGCCACAGCTGTCCAACTGCTGCCAGGGAGGAGAGTATGGAAAATTACATGGGCAAACTCGCATGCTGATGGGTTAACGGCGTGCCACGTGTCAGTCCTGTACATGGACACTATAGCAAAGCGCCATGTCCACGCATTGAAGCCGCAATTTACTGTCGTGTGCTGCAACCCATGCGTCTCCTTTTTCCATGCCAACCTCCCCCGTGCACCTATTATATGTAAACATCCAACATAGTGTCCTTCTACGACCTTGGTTATACAATAATTTACGCTTGGCTTGCTTTGGATGGACTCTCAACCCGTCAGGTGCCACAGGGCCCGCCACACCTGGCGGGATGCCGCTGGTGGCCGTGCTGGGCCTCAAGATGCAGTATTGCAGCTTGACAACCCTAGCATTGTCGTACTTAAAGCCCACGGCGCCCGAGTCACTGTACGAGTTGGAGCTGGAGGCGGACATGGCCCTGAAGATGGAGGCGGATGCGCGGAAAATATCTGAACTGTGAGTCGGGGCGAGGAGGAGGTTGGCGCTTGCCGCGGTGTTTTACATGTCTGTGACCTATAATAGATCTCGAAGTAGGTTTGATGTGCTACTGCCCCTCCGTTGCCCATTTCTCGTCACCCTCGCCCTCAGCTGGCTGGCCTCCGCGCAGCCGCCCATACCCCCAGCAGTGGCCAGGCTGCTGCTCGACGACGGCCGAATGACCTTCCAGTTCACCCGCACCAAGAACAACTGGAGGTAAGGCGGCTCCTTAGCCCTTCTGTGCAGGATAGGGACCGGGACCATGTATTGTATAGCCGTAGGCAAACCCTGAAGGGGCATGTCTTCCACTTTTGAACCTCGAGGAGGCGGCTCCTCGTAGCATCCGCGCGGCTCGGAGGCAAGCTACATGCGAATAAGGCAAGCCACATTTGAGCATTCCTAGGTTGAACTCCTCAAGTAATAAGCCTTCGAACAAGGATGTTGTATCCTTAATGCAGAGATCGATGGTTTTGTCCGACATCCGTGATCCAGTCAACACTCATTGCCACTCACTGCCACCTGTCTTTTCAGGCGTGTCAAAGCCGGCATGCGGCTGCTCCTGAGTTTAAATGATTGGTTCAAGCACATTTGCAGCTGGAAGAATCCACAAGACAGCTTGGAGGTGGTCTTCTGTATCGCTCTACTCTGCTACTTGCCCACCATTGCGTGCAAGGTGTGCGTTGCGGGTTTTAGGGGTTCGGGTTCACAGAGGCGTGAGGAAAGGTAACTCTGAACGTATGATAACCCCGGTGTCCTCTCCGATTTAGGAAGGCGTGAGCCGTGAGGGAGAGGAGGGAGACCAGGAGGGTGCAGGAGAAGGACCGAATGCACAACCAATATCGTTCTTCATGACGCCATAGCACTAATGTCCACCCTTTGTACGGCGGCCCCCATCCCTCGTTCCGCAATCCTTCGCAGTTGTTCTTTTACATGACTGCGCTCCAGGGGTTCAAGGGCTTCATGCAGTTTCGTCGCAGGGTGAGAGCACTGGTAGACAGCGGCGCCGAGGCGGCGGCTTCAGTCCTCATCTCACCGCGGGGAGCGACAGGCAACGGCGTGGAATTCCGGGGCGACGCCGCCACAGCTGCCGCCGCGGCGGCTGTGGCCGCGGCTGCCTGCGGCGGCGCACGTGAGGCAGTAGGCACGATGGTTGACGTGACCATCGGCGGCGGAGTTGTGGAGGCTGGTTCGGACGATGAGGCCGGGGAGGACAGCAAGGTGCCTGTAGGCACGGTGGCGGAGTTCAAGCGCAAGGTACAGTGCGTGGTGCGGTTGGGTATCTGCATGGGGTATCGGACGTGATATAATGGCCTCAACTTGGCATTAGAAATCGGCTGGAGGTAGTGGCACTGTGAACTGAGGACCTCGGGCTGCGTGGTATGGTACCTGGCGTGTTAATGTTCAAGCAACCAGGGCGCGGGGCGAATCCAACAGCAGTGATACGAATCGATCTTAAGAAGATAATACACAGCGCATGATGAAACAGCAGAAGCAGAGGTAGAACGCAGTCCTCGTTCTTGTTTGGATACGGACAACGGTTTCGTTCTGCTCCCTGCCGGACCGCTATTGCCGTCACTAAGCCCCAAACCCCGTCTTATCACGCATCTCGCACGACGCAGTTCGCCGAGCTGATTGAGTTGGGGCTGCTGCTGCAAAACCTGTTTGACGACGTGGCGTCTTTATTGGAGAGAATGCAGGTGTGAACGGGTGTGCGATGGGTGTGCGCGAGTGTGTCAATCTGTCGTATCTTCCAGGGATGTTGCTACGCACACAGGTGTAGATAGCAACTTTGGGAGGCATCCCATTATGCCTTTGCATGAAGGATACAATGATGTGCGAATGGGTCGCATATCCGGGGCTTAAAATGCGGCTTCGCGCTTGTGTCTGGGCTCTGTCCGCCCAACCTTTCTGATCTTCACTCGAAGCCTGAAAATTAACGTGACGGACAACGTTTTTTACAGCCAGGGATATGGGGTATTACCTCGGTGCTCATTAGTGCTGTCAGGTTCTCCGCCTTGGTCCTTACTTCCCGTCCACGCTCGGAGACTTCTTTCCCCTCTCCTCTTGCCGGCTGACCCACACAGGCGATCCTGTCCTTCCAGGACATGATAGCATCGTGTCTCACCATTGTGGCATGCGTGCTGCTGGTTGGGGTGGTAGCGCTGCTAGGCTTTCCTACCACTGTGTTCCTGGTGCTGCTGTGGCAGGTCCGCCCGCCCTCTCTACGGGACGCACTTCCGCCACCACCCTTTATTTATTTCATGAAGCTGCCGTGCAAATCGGCAGCTGAATTCGGTTGAGGGACGTGCGGCGCGAACCGCATAATTGATGAACACACGACACTTTTTGGAATGAATTCGTTCGCATACGCATTACTTCCTCACCTGTGAAAGCGGAGGGGAGGGGGAAGGGGGCCCCGACGTTGAGCAGTGCATGCCTGCAGAGTGGCATGGTCTACCGGCAGGTGGTTTCGGAGCAATTTAGATTTGGTCTTTGGACAGATTGGACTTACACTAAACGGGTGACGTCAGGCGTAATAGCGGCCTAAATAAATATTGGCGTGCAAACCGACGGTGCATAGCCAAGTCGTGGCCGCATGCGACGGACAATAATATGGGCTGCCGACTATCAAGCAGGTGGGTGGAACTGTGCAGGGTGGATACATTGTGCGAGCAACGGTGCAATACCGCGACCTATACCGCGTAGACACTATATAGCGCAGGTTCCTTGTTGTTGGCAGCTGGAGGCGTCCCAGACAGGATATAGCTTCGAGTGGGTCAGAGCAGCAACAGCGGCAGGTACTGAGCTCCTCTGAGGCCTAGGCGTAGCCCCATCCATGCGTGCAAAAACGTCTCTGGAAGTTCTGGGACATGCGGGTATGGATACTGGCTGCTCCCATGCGTTCGACTGCGCATGGTTCTGTCGGCACATAACTCGTTTGTGAGGCGGCAATGGCCTGCATGAACAGTCGCGTCCAGCATTATGGGCGGGTCCCGCAGGCACCGCCGCCGTACAGGCTGGGCGGTGGTAAGTTGAACCTTAAGGTGAGTACCTGTGCTGCCTATTCATCTGGAGTGCTTGGTGTCCGGATAATCGGCGTCGCGCCATTATATCTATTAAACTTTCAACCTCCAGGCTTGCGTTACATCGCAGCCGTAAACTTAACTCAGCTGCTTACGCATTTCATGCGCTGTGGTCTCATCGCACTATAGATTTGTTTATAACATATGTTTTCGGACTAAGTTTTGCGCAGGCTAGGTTTTGATGCGGTGTGGGTTAGCCGGGTGATGCCGGGAGAATGAGCTGTCATGGCAATGTCGCACTTAGTTAGCGCTGGTGTATGCGGCCGCGGTTTGTCGGAGTTGACTAAAAAATGCAGGGAAGCGCAGCTATGTGCTTCTCAACGTAAAGGGATCCTGTCAACCCCCACGATTTGCTGCTGCCCTACATTACAACAGATATGTGTGTGCAAGACACGTCGCAGGGTTATGAGCGCGGTGAGGATCTTCCACAGGATCCCACCTTAGCCCTGGGGATAGACTGCATGTTCATAACCATGAGCCGGGGCCACGTGAAGTGCGAGCTTTCCTGACCGTCCACAGTCATCTTCAAGTTCGCCATGGCGACTGCGCTCTCTGAAAGCAGCGTGATGAAGGACAAGATGTGGCGGACCCACTCATAAGAGCTCGTCCGCTGTGATAGTCGTCGCGTCTCGTGCGCCAATACCTCCAGTCCCTGACAGCGCACTCTCGCGCCACACCTCCATGCTCCAAACCAGTTCATTGTCAAAAGCAACCAGTACCTGCCTGCCGCACATCCGCACGCACGGATGAACATGCATATTGCAGACCAACGCCATTCACTAACACTGATGGCCCCCAGCTGCGAGCTACCTGACCCAAGCCCCAACCATGATGGGTCCGCATTCCGCAAGCCGAGACTAAGTCGGCAGCTGTCTAGCAGTGCAGGGTCCTGTCCACGGAACCCAAGACGATAATACCACCGCTTCTTCCGGCAATCCTTGTTCCCCGTAGTACATGCCCATCCGAAGTTGACCACAGGTCCGCCACCAGCTCGGCCCCAAGCACTACTACATAATGATAGCACGATGGCAATCGCCCCCACTGCGGTCTTCAGTCATTGTCCTGCCATAAGCACAGCCGGTGCAGCCGCCGCTGTACGATATCCACCCAGGTCTTTCGTAAGAAGCGCTCGCATGCACTCCACGCACGCCTAGGACGCCTCCACTGAACCATCTATAATCGAATGGTTGTGTTAATGAGAAGATTAGGCCCAAAGCAAGTTTATAGCCCGAAAGTCCGCGTACCAGCATTGCTGTCCGGGTGTCGTCCAAATTACTGTCCGGAGAGTATGTAAAAATGCAAGGCGTCGCACATGCACCGCCCCGCGGCGAGGAGTTAATTATCATCGCGCCGCGCGGCCCTGGGCCCCAGCCGTCCTGGGACTGGACATAAGCGGCGTGTTGACAGCGGGTGATGAGTCGAGTGAGGGCTTCGCGGAGAAGAGCGAAGCAGGTGGCTCTGCGGGCTTAGGCGCATTGGCATTGTTGGCATCCAAGACCCGGGCATTCATCTCCCGCAGTGCCTGAGAGAAAATAAGAAGGTATGAGGAAAGGGGGAAAAGGTGGGATCCTTATCTTTCGGGTGCCAGGATCACAAATTTTCAATACACGAGCACATGAGACGAGCTGTGAGCGATCGGGGGACAGGCACGAAGCAGTGCAACTGTGGGGTGACCAGTACGCTGGTGTGCATGTGTACCCTCAAGGCTAAACTGGGGGAAAGAAAGGTACGAGAGAGAAAGGCCTCGACAACGTAGTAGCGGAATCCAGTTGTGTGAAGTGACACAGGACTCGGCTTGTGAAGAGAGCCCTAGTGCCCCACTGTAAATACCTGCATACTGGGTAGGCCTAGGCGACGCCGTACGGCTTCGTTTCGGAGCAATATCCCTTGTGTCACGCCGAAAGCCGTGTTGGAGACCCACAGCAGCGCCGTACCCGCCGCCACGTAGTTCCCGGCTGGGATGAACATGAACGCCAGCAGCCGGAATATCCACTTCATGGTCCTTCAAGAGGAGACATGATGGGAGTTAAGGTGGATAGTCCACGTGGTCAGTTGGGGAGTACGAAAGGTTCCGGAGGTCTAATAAAAGATTGAGGCGACAGTCCAGGGATGGCACGAAGGTAGGATATTGCGGATTTCGCGTGTATGGTCGCCACAAGCTAGCAGCACGTCCCCCCGGTTTCTCGTCCCAACCCAGAAGGGAGCCCGGGGCCTACTTGGTAGCCTGCTGTCGCTCCGTCGGCATAGGGCCCGCGTCGCCTGCCAGGTTAATGCCATACTCCACCATCGCCAGCGTCACCAGGGTGCACATGATAGGTAACCCAAAGTATGGATCTGGTTGCGTGAGATCACCGAACCAAAATGCGCCACCGGTGGTGAGGGAGGGCACCTAAGGCGTGCATACGCGCACGGAAATAATCACAGGTGAGGCAAGAGAGGGACATACGACGAGGAAGCTGCATGGGCACATGAGTAGCGGGAAACCGGATCCAAATACGACGTGCTGATGTGGATCACGGCATTCAAAGCCATGTACATCAACGCTTGCTCCCGAATCAGTTCCATAACTAGGCGTTCGACGGGGCTGTTCTCGCCATCCGGCAAAGCCGAAACCGTGATAGATAGCCCAAACCACAGAGTGGAATCCCGAAATAGCCCAACCGGCAACCCTCGAACGGTCACCGGGCCCATAGCCGCCCTGGCCCGCCTATCAGAAAGCCCTTAAAAAGCGACGCGTACGCGCAATGTCGCCCAATGTAGTTTTCCAGCCTGTCCCAAAAACCTCTTATCGTGTTCGCTCGTCCGTCCTCCTGGATGGTGATCGTTTTTACCTTCGCGGCCATAAGCTTGCTAATGCCATTAAATATGGACAAGAAGACGAAGCCGTTAAAAATCATTACCCCCGGGACCATCAGCGCTGTCTTCACCGGGTCGCCGTGTTTTGACACCTGGGGGTGAGGGGGGGACGTGAGCTCCTCGTAACAGTGGTGAAAGAAAAGGACCACGCACGTGCGCTAAGCGTTCGCGCGCACGTGCGCAGGTCGCTGCAGTAGCTATTTCCAATCATCGAATTGATTAGAACGGACATGCGGAAGTACAAAATCGAGCGCGCGCTCAGGTCGGCCCGCAGGTCCTCAATCCGTAGTGCCCATCCGGGTGCCCACCTGAGCCGTGTACTCGGCACGGAAGGCGTTAAATAACCGGTCGTGCTCTGCCCGATTGGTCTGCGTGGCGGGATCATAGGCGCGAAGTGGTCAAGGGGCGGTAAACATGATATGCAACCTGGACACGTAAGCTATCGATGTGACATCGTCTCGCGGTGGACTTGTATAAGATTAAGACCGGCAGTGAAGTACCAAAGCCTTCTAAACCAGGCGGGAATCATGGCGCAACGCAAAATGCATGAGTGAGGTTGATCAATGTAGCCAGTGTCAGAAGGGCTCCCACGGACGTTCCCTCTCCCCTCCCATTGGCCACATCTCCCCTCACAATCTAACCCAACGGGGCCCAGGACCCCGGCTCGGGTTCAACATCCCCAGCCTTTTTCTTGCTCTTCCCGTGCCGTTCCTAATCGTTAAACCTTCCACTCTTTGGGATACGGCCCGTATGCCAAAGCCATAGCCTTACAGCATCGGAGCCAGCCCAACACGGTCGTATCGAGGAGTCCCCTTTCTTCTCACCGCTTTCATGGCCGCTTCTTGGAGCTTCTTGGCGTGCAGCAGAGCGTAGTTAAATTCCTGTGTAAGGTACGCGCCCGAGTGGCGGCGGCGTCCGGGAGGTGAGTGGAAGAGAGTCAGCTGCATGGTGGACGCCCTTGGGATGCCGGCGTAACGCAAAGGCAGGGCATGAGGGGCTGGGCAGGGAGGTGCACGGACCAAATTGTCCTATGATTACAAAAATACCGGAGCCGAGAAATGACCATCATGATTGCTCGTAGGTACATGTGGAGATACCAAGGCTTTGGAGATTTGCCCTGCGTAACCGGCGGAGCGCGCCCGTATGTCCCTTGCTCCCACGGCCCTTGCCAGGACCCACCCGCGGTCCCCCCCCCGCAACATCCCGCCCCGTCCCTTCCCTACGTTCCCATTCCATTCCCTTGCCCCGCTCCTGTCCTTTCTTTGCTTTCACTACGCTCATCAAATTCGTACCCTCATTTCCTGCCCCGTCTGATGCACTTGGGGCTTTCACCCACCATCATTTTAGCTGAGCCCCGCTGCGCCAGCACCATCATGGGGAAGGTACAAAGGCGCAGGCTGATGTTAAAGATCATGATGGACACCCACCTGCAGAGAAACCAGCAGGTAATCAATGCGAGACGAGAAAGGATCGGGTCAGCGGAATCCAAGGATTTGGCCTTCAAGATTTCGTAATCATCATCCAGAGGATATGTGAACGTGTGCTCCAACGGGATCCGATGCCCTCTCACTCGCCACAGGGCCGAGTTCCCCTGCCAGGACCCCACCTGGTACTTATTCATCCACTGCCCTACAACTTCGCGGCAACTGCCTACATTCTTACCCCACCACGCGGCATGGTATAACCTGCCATGATGGGTCTCACCAGGGCGATCCAAGGCTTTCGTGTATCGCTTCCAAGCCACTGATGCACCACGATGCAGCAAAGAACGCATCTGCCTTAGCGCCTAGGATGGACGCCCGCTCAAGCGCGTCGAAGGCCTGGTGAATGGCGGTCGCCACCTCCGTTGCGCTGCTCTCCGGAAGGGGGAAGAACTCGGGTTGCGGCATCAAGTCCGTCCCGCTCGTGGATGGAATGTCATCTGTGACTCCACTGCTGGCCGTGGATGCTGGTCCGCTGCTGCTTTTGGTTGATGCATAGCGCATGCCGATGGACCCGTTCCACGTGTATTTTTGCTGCCCAGATGCGCCGCTTCGACGTTGCTGCTCGTCTAATTGGAGATGATGTATAAGGGAGCTCGCGCTCAAATAAGCTGACTGGAAACCTTGCATTCCAAAAGTTGATGGTTCTGGGTGCTGGAGCAGCATTGCTGCTCCACGCTGGAAGCCGCGCCATCTTTGCGCCATCAATTAATTCAATTAAATGGTTACAGCGTTAGCGAGTAAGTTTACTTTCGGCCCCAAAAGCCGGTTTGGGAAAGATGATGATGCCGAGCAAGGGAACGTAAGTAGGAACCGCGAACTTAGGTGCCGAGAACTTAATATCAGACAAAATACCACGACATGTCACATCGGAGAACACAAATTTCGGGGTTTCGGTTGCTGGCCACAGATGTCATGTACGACGACCGGTACCAGCGGTATCATCTGTTAGTGAATCAGTCAGTCAGCACAGCTAAGGCCGAATGTGATCGCAGCACCAACCCATCGCTTTTAAGGACACTCGAATTATCAGGGTGGGCCTGTGCCCACCGGGCCTCAACTTTGGGTATTACGGCGGGAATCTTCGTCAACTGACAAATTAGGGTTTTCCCATCATCAGCATCATCCCGCTTTCTGAGACGTTCTCCAACATATACAGAGTAGTCAGTGACCTGCAAATTACATGGATTCGATCAACTCCGCAACCATCTGATTTAAAAATTCAGCCCAATTTATAAGATTTATAATAGGACATTCAGTCCTACACGCATTCACAATCGGCAAGACGCAAATACACATCTCCCCCGCAGGAGATCGCTCCTGCGTTTGCTGGCCATATTTCACGATGGCGACTCCAGCATGGTTCCACCACCATTATCCCCGAACTCCATGGACTGTGTGCGCCAGGTGCTCCATGAAGGCACCACACCAAGCCGGCGCCTTGCCCTCCAGTATTGCCAAAGCCGACATCGCTAAGACCCGTGGCCCTGCCGACAACTCTTGTCGCGGTACCCGAAGAATAACCCAACCATTAAACGGAAGTAGCCCTTAGCTCTCCGGTGTTAATACCTGTTATATCATTCCCGCTGTGAATGCGCATAAGACCTTCCCGGCCCCCATTGTTTTCCGCGCTCTTCATTCCCTCTCGTTGTCGTCCTTTCCCTGCTTCAAATGCACTGCAACGCTCGTCGTGTGACCCTCGCTTCTCCCCACCGACAAACCTGCGCGCCAGTCCCGCTGCTGCACCGAGTCACCCCATGCTCCATGCCGGCTGCGTCCCCCTCCATCGAATCCCATTGCCCTACATGCGCACGCCGGCGCCACCTAGATGTCTGTCTCCTGATAGGACATCAGAAGAGAAGACAAAAACACTCATGTGCCCTCTGAGTCGCACCTGAGGCGGCGCACCAGCATACGTGGTCTCTGGTACTCAAAACGCACATTCCTACTCTTACACACCGCTATACAGGGGCACAACACACATACACAGAAGTACACATCTCCTACTCGAAAACCGTCCACATGCTTTCATACGCAAAATAAACATGACCGCATCATATCAGGCGTGGGCTGATGCGCACGTGGTGAGGTATGGCGTATTAGAAGAACGACGGAAGGGCACTGAAGGGACCGCGCCCACCGCTCATTACTTACTGGGCCCCTTTCTTCCTCGCCGCCATCAAACAACCCAGAGACGGCCAGAGACAGCTCGCCCCGAAATAGCATCTCAAACAGGCCGTATGCTGGTACCGTTATGACTCATCCGCTGCTAAGCGGCTCACCCGCATGCCGGCCGGCAAAGCTAAACACACATAGTGCTCTCGCTGCCATGTCCTCTGTCCTGCCAGGTCTGAGTGTGTTCAACGGGGACGCACGGGCGGTGCCTCCCTCAAGCCCCCTACCAAATACCAATATAGCAGGAGCGCCCTCGGGACAAGCTCCAGTGAAGTCCCAAAAACCAGTGATTGCAAGCGAAGCCGTCGCCACTCGGATTACCCATAGGCATCCATGACTATCCAAGGCCTGCCAGCGCCCATGACCCACCGGCAGCAGCATACAGAGGGCTGCCGCAACATACAACAAACAGTAGGCAGTGCATGAAATCGACATCGGGCCTCGGGTGCCTAAACAGTGCATGGCGGCAGAAAGTGTAGAAAAATAGAAGATGGCGGAACAGCAGCAAAGATACCGCTTGCCAGAAGTGTCTTGAGTCACGCCAAGCACGGCAAGTAAATCTATCGTCTTGCGCATTCCCACCGCCTCGTGCTCCTGCCACGTGTCAGCACCTCTCCGCTCCTTCCCTCCACTTCCCTCCACTCAACATTCAGTACGGCTCACCGCCGCACGGCAGACGTCCCCTAAAACTGACTTGCCTGCACATATGGCGGCAGCGCTCGCACGGCATTGCATGAGGCACTCTCAACACGCAATACACTAAACACGTGCTGCACAGGTAGGCTCATCAACGGCCAAGACAAAAGAATGAACAACGGAGAAGCCAAGTGGTTACACGTATCGCTTTGTGCTAGAGCACAAGCTATCCTTTGGCCGTCCCTAATCACTTCTTGAGTCCTTATCGGCCCATCCTTGCAGAGTCATATGTCATATGACCGCAAGCCGCCGCGTTAAGCTACCTGAACGACAGCTCAGGCCCGGCTAGCACAGGCCCTTGACGCCCCTTCCAGAACCGAACACGCAGCTCGTGCCATACTCGACCGCTCCACACATTAACCATGACGTGACAAACGCAATCCTCATCCGTCGTGCTCTCCTTGCCGGCCCCGGGCTCTCACTTAGGCACGCCTCAGTAAATGGGAGCCCCGTTTTCCGATGTGTCTCAGATCTCTCTTCTCTTCTCTCCTCTTCTCTTCCCCTCCCTGTCCCTGTGCAACAGAGCGCCCTCAGAAACGTAGGCCCATGCCCGATTCCGCCCTTCCCACTTGCCGCCGCTGCTCCCTTGTTGCCAACCGGGTACTTCTCAATGCGGTGCGCCGCTCTGTGTCCGTGCAATCTGCCCAACCTTTCGCTAATCCCGCGAAGGCGCCACCATGCTGTTGCTGACAGAATTTCATGGATTTCCACGCCGCAGGCTGCAGTGCCCAGGCCCATGGCAACAATTACTTGTAGGGCGTACACCCGGGTTAGCTTCTCTTCCTGCTTGCTACTCATGTTCGCGTTGCATCTCTCATTCCGCTGCACTCCTGCCCTGCTCTGTTCAGCTCCGCACTCCATAAGTCGCCCGGCCCCGACTGCCCTCCGTCCTCCCCTTACTTGCGCAACAACTGCTCTTCCCGTATCAACAACTCCCGGTCATCGCCGCCGCCGCTGACCGACCCCTGGGTCAGTGAGCTGCTAGCAGTGCCGCCATCGCCGCCGCCGCCATCTCCGCTACCTTCTCTGGCCCCCAGCTGCTTGCTAACGAAGTATACGATCATAGCCGCTGCAGCCACTCCGCCGGCTGCCAGCAATACAGGCCGCGTGTAGGTTCCAGAGCGCTCCGCAAGCTCTGCGGAAAAGGAGGATGCGTACAACGAATGAAGTGAGCAGGCGCCGCGGATCAAGTTGACAGGAGAGATTGAGATATGGGATGACGTGTTAGTAGTAAAGGCTGTTGGCCCCATACACATCGTTCCCCCATCATGTCGCCATGACTATGTGTATGTCCTTTGCATTGGGCAACCACACACACACACACTAGTCACCACCCGAACCGTATGCTTTTCCCCCGTGCACGCTCGAGCTGGCTATTCTTGAAGCATTGGCCCCGAAGCAATAGAAACTCAAAGGCCCACATACCTCCAAACACGGTCCCCATGTCCACACCGCTCTCCAGCAGACTGCGCCCCGCGCCGCCCAGCGACGCGTACAGCACGCTCCACACCGCCATGCCCACCACCGTTCCCCCTAGGAAGGCGGGTAACTGCAGCGGCGTCAGCCCCAACACGTAGTTGGAGGCGGAGAAGGGCACGACGGGGGTTAGCCGCAGCAGCGCCACCGCAATCAGCTGCTGCCAAAACGTCCCCGTCTCAATGGTACGCTGCACCTCCGCCAGCTTGTGCGCCACGGCGTTATGGGTGGCGGCGGAGGGAGAGTCTCCCGCCTCCTCACTCATCTCCATAGAAATGACCTTAATGGGTGGGTTCGTCGGGGAAGCATGGTTAGTCGGGAAACGCTCGGCGGACGGGGTAATGCAGAGAAGCGGGATGCGGGGCAGATCTGGGGCTGTAAAGACAGCAACTGCATGGCGAAGTGCTGGCATTGGCGAACCCGTCCAGCTCCACTCCCCCTCACCTTCTCCGCCAGCGGGCGACCTATACCCCTGGAGATCACGAAAGCATTGACCGCAGCCAGGGTTACGCCGAGCAACATCAAAACAGCGCCCTGGACGCGGAGGAGAAGCCAGGGAACGGGGGGTTGCGGTATACGAGGTGAGCCCTGTGCGGGCCATCGAAAAGCGTGGCTCGTGATTTTGCCCTCCCTCTCATGGCAGTAGATCTTCCAGCTCGCTATGACGGAATCTGAGGCGGACGGCACAGCACAGCGCTGTTTGCGGTATGTACCCGGCATTTCCCCCCTAGAAAGCACATTTCCTGAAACTCCTATATAGTTAAAAGCTCCCGCACCTGCACCAGCTCACAAGAGGTAATTAGCTACACGCCATCAACCGCATTAGACACGCGATATCCACAGACGGGGGAAATGCCCTGAATCCCTGTCGTCCTCCACATCGCACCTGCTTTCCCCCGAACAGCAGCCCGCTGGCGAGCGAGAGGGGCTGGGTGGGGAAGAGCGGAATCATCTCGCTCAGCATCACCACCGCCACAAATACCAGGCCACCTGCGGGGCCCATGGCCTCTACTTGGTCCTGTGGTGCAAATGGGGGTTAGGGGTTGTTGATAGCAGGTTCGGCAGGTTGGGGGGGAAGGAAAGGGATCTTGGGCATGAGGTGCCCTTCGCTTCAACCTTCGTGGCCTGCCGATACCAGCCTCAGGGTGCTACGGTGAGTACCCTACGGTGAGTACGCTCCGCTGCCTACCTATCATAGCCAACAGTGCATAGAATGATACATAAATCCACAGTCTGGAGCTCATTATTGAATAAAGCTGTCAGTAGCTTATTATCAGAGGGCAGATATGGACTGAACGCAGAAGAACGGACTGATAAGGCAACCAGGTAGGAAGTCCACGCTAAAAGCGGGGTGACGCTTGCAGATCGGAAACAGAAAAAAAACACCGAGAACCGACACACACCAAAGGTATGCGATGGTTCGCGCGCGCCGCTTGATGAAAGAGATGTGGTGCATGTGCAGGAAGCTGTCACAGTGACGCCAGACGTTACCACGTCGAGTTGCGGGTTCAACGGTCCAACGCATAACATACGCACCAGAAAGTCTTTAAACAGGTCAAAAGCTCCACCTGTGAACGTTCCGCCATTGGCTGATGCCGAGTCGACGAGGGCCAACGATAAGCCCGTCACCACGGCTAAAATTGCCGCACGGCTGCTCCATGTCGCTGCACCACCACTGCAGGATGGTAAGTCCGGGGTATTCATCGCCAGTGACCTTTCACTGAGTTGCCATAGAACGTCGCGGCTGGTTGTGCTGCAAGGTTGCTCTTCCAGCTGTGTGGACAGCGAAGCCGGACGTGGACCTGCCTGTCCGCAAAGGCCGGTAGGCAGAGTAGGTTGAAGAATAAGCCTTCTTGTATGAACATACCGACTCTTCACCATGGGGCAAGAGCCCTGGTGAAAGAGTGGTTGTGCCATCGCCGGGATATGCTGAAAAAAGGTTCTTCCACCTGCAGCAGCTGTCCACGTATCCAAGTTTCACAGATACAATAAGTCAATGACACTGATGATAAATCCAAGTCTTCCTGTCCCAATGAACCCTGATTGTGACAGCAAGTAGCCTACGTGGTAGGAGATGAGCTTCAGCTGGACGGCACACAAACCCTTTGAAGAATCGAAAACCTACATGAACAGCACTGCAGTTTCAATATGATCCTGAGCGCCGTAGAACGGAAGTGCAAAAGGTGCCCTTACGCCGTACTGCTAAAGTAATAAAAGTTCCCAATGGACATTCATGTTGCTACCCGGAATATACGCATATACCGGATCTTTCTAAGCAATCAACATTTCGCGCGATTACTTCATATAACTATACGATGTTCATGGACTGACGCAAAGCTCATGCAGCTTAGTCACGCAGTTTTTTCGGCCGTTCGTTCCGGCAACGAGGCTCTTCCCCTGCTCAGTCAACTTGTCCTGCACTGCCGCTGGGAAGCGTTTTTCCAGCTGTCAAGTCTGCGTTCCGATTCGCGCTTTATACACACCTACAGCACCAGCAGTAACACCTCGTTTCTTGTCTGCCTGGCCGGCTGGTCCCTTCCACCCCGTTTTCCCACAACCCCCAGCGCCCCATCCGTCATCTCTTCCCTCTCCAATCCCTTTTATGTCAAACCCACCCTCTGGACCTCCACCTCCGCCAACCTCTTCACCCGCCATCTGTCATCATCAAGCTCGTCAAGCTCGTCTGGACCTGATTCGGGGACTTCCAACGGGCCCCATGAACTGTTGGCCTCCAAGTGCCGCGTCCTGCCCTTTAGCTTAAGCCGTGAAGATGCAGCGCGGGAGTGGCAACGCCATCATGAGGGCTTCTTCACCTCACAGCCGGCAAGTGCCACCATAGTCAAGGCCTCGCTCCTGCCGTTCTGGTGCATCAGTACGGAGGCTCATGTGACTCTACACTCGGCTCAGGTACGTTGCGACCTCCACCACGCGTACATGTACATTTAACCCTAAAGTATGTGTCTTCTGCCCTGGTCAGCCTGCGAATTCCTCCTGTGTCTCATTTGACAGCTGTGGGGAGTTCTCCGTTGGGCACGTAAGCGCACGTTCCTGTGTTCCGTACAAAGACACGGGCGCATCGTGCGGGTTACTGGCGGTGCTCAATGCACATATGCTAGGCGGAAGTAGAGGCTTAGGGTCAACGGCAGGCAAGGTTGAACTCGGCACGGTCGGCACGGTCGGCACGGTCACGGTTTGCTCCACGACCCACCAGACCACCGGGGTGTGCGGCACTACCCGCAAAGGAGTCTGTCGTGGTACGTGGACTCAGCTCCCCAGATATCCATCCCCATTACCTATACTCGCCAGCCTCCCCATCAGCCACAGCAGTGATCTTCGCTCCCCACCCTCCCCACCACACCCACACCGACCACCACGACCACGACCCACGTCACTCTCACCACCCGCATCATTGCCACTAATGCTGGCACCACCTTCTGATTCCCTCGGTCACGTAGATCGGTCGTGATTACATCGCCAGCCGCTACAACCCCATGACTCGCCGTTACGAGCCGCGTTGGGAGACTATGTGGCACACGGTCGTACCCAACTGGCGCTACAGCCGCCGCTGGAGTACCGAAACAGAGGAAACACAGGTGTACGGCGGATCCAAATACCGCAACGACCCTGCGCTGGCCCGCATGCGCCCCGGCGAGTACGTCAGACAGGCGCAAACGTACAATGAGTATTTGCGGCGGGCTGCCGAACAGGAGCAGCCTGATCGCATGGTGCCATTTCGGCTGGGCCCCGCTGAGGCCGTTGAAGCGGCTCGACAGGCTGTCAGGTGCGACGTGCACCTTCCAGCGCTGCAAGGCTGACGGGGCCGGGGCGATGCGGGGATTGTGTTTAAGACCCAGCTGCGTGTACCAAGAACGCTGCGACGTCCGGGACGCTCGGGACCGCCAGCACGCCGCACATGCCACGATCGAGCATCAGGGTTGAATCACCACCACCACCACCACTATCATCATCGTCATCATTAGGGTTATAATATCACCATCATTAAGACCACGCTAAGAGCATGCAACACGCATGTTGTAATGCCTTGCCCTGATCTAACAGCAATAACACCATCTCATTTTCAGCTCCGTGAGAGTTGTTCGCAGCTGCTGTCCATCCATGGCGCCGGGAGTGCGGACGCAGTTATGTAATGCTGTCACACGGGTGGGACAGCATCTCCACGAGGGCACGATTTACGACGATTTACATTTTGTTCGCTAGTTGCACGTCTACAGGGAGTCGGAGCTTCGGAACGCTGAGCAGCAGCTCCTCCGTACCTACGGGGGTAGTCGAGTGCAGCTGGTTTCATTGGATGTGCAGCTGGCGGGTCTGACGGCCACCCCGGTCTTCTCACCCGTTTTTGTGTTCAAGACGCGCGTCCGCGGCACGTCCATGCGCACCTACGTCGCCGGTGGGTTTGTTCAGGGCGGCCTGTACGGTGATGTCGGGGCAACGTTTAGACCACCTTATAAACCGATTCACATATGTATATATATATGTATACATGTGTGTGTGTGTGCTGCTTGCCAATATTTATGACGAAAGATCATTTGCCTGTTCCTGCGAGGCCTTTGGCTGGTTGGTGGCAACGAAAGATCACGGCGCGGAAAAACACAGATCCGACAAGGACACCAGGAGCGCTGAATCGTTGTATTGTTGTACGTGTCAGCATTATATCGTTGTTGTTGATTTTTGCACCCCTGCTAGCGATGTACATATCACATACATGATTGGTCCACGAAGTGCAACTATTTTCCGGCTGCCTCCTATAGGTGACATGCAGCGGCCCCCGCGTTCCGTGTGACCGGGTTCGTGTTTTTTCCTGGGCACTTCTTTCCACCTCCTCTCTGTGACACAGGGTTTCGTGGCGGCATGACGTCTGGGCCCGTGTTCCCCAACGCGATGCGCGTTGCAGCCACCGCTGCTGCTGTGGCGCCCGTAGCGCTGCTTGCCACGGGCGCTCTAGGCGGCGCCAGCTGGTCGGCCGCACTGCTACTGGGCGTATGCCTGCCGTACCTGCTGGCCTACGGGGCTGCCAGGTTAGCCCGGGTTGGAGCCCCCTATTTTTATTTTTCTGGCAATTATTAGGGGGGATTTAAGTTGCTGCCCAGGTGGAAGCGGGGGAGAAAAGCGTCAAACAATGGCTAGGTCGTGAGTGCGACGTAACGTGAAAATCGCTTGCCTGCAGGCAGCTGGGCTTTCATGTCCTTAGGACGCGAGAAGCGCTGCCCCCGACCACACGCGCGAAATTCTGCGGATGTTGCCGAGGAGGACCTTTGGTATATTATGTTACGTTACGCTATTGACGACACCCGTCACGGCCCGGTTCTGCCTTTTGAGTGCTGCTTCAGCTCCCGCCAGCTCACTAAATTTCACTAAATCCGGTGGTTCTTGCTCTGCGCCCCGTGCACAGTCTCAAGCTTTCTAGTAGGCTTTTCATTGCTTATGCCCCGATGCAGTTCTGCCTCATAACGTGTCGTGTCCTGCAGCCTGTGGCCCGAGCTGCATTCCAGTTTCCTACGCCTGCGGGCCCGGCTGCAGCGGCCGCTGCCTGATGCGGCGCATGAAGAGCAGGAACGGTGGTGGCGGTATGAATGGGTGCGCCAGGATACCGACGACTCGCAGGGATATAGCTACAGCGACGATGGGACCTACAGCCATAGCTATCGCCGAGGTGGCGGCTTTGACTTTGGCGGGTTCGCGCGCGGCAACGGCCATGCGGGACAGCGGCAGGACCGCAAGGATAGCAGTGGCGGCTACGGGTGGTGGCAACAGCAGCAACAACAGGAACAACATCAACAACAGGTATAAATCCCTCGTTGTCCGTATATAATATAATATATATATATATAATTTGTATGGATCCTCCCTGCCTAAACCTATACAGCTCTACTTTACTCCCCGTTACCGCCTATGCCACAACACAGGCCGGCGGTGGCAGTGGGAGTACCCGTGCAGAGGCCGGGTCTGACCCTAAAGGCTACTACCGTATTCTGGGCGTTACCCCCAACAGCAGCACTGAGGAGATACAGGCGGCTTTCAGGGCTGCGGCGCTCAAGTGGCACCCAGATAGGTACGTAGAAGACATAGGGTTACCGGGCGGTGGTGGGAGGCGATGTGGAGTGGAGTATGCCGGTGCAGGGGCGGCTTGGTGAAAGGTCAGCGAACTATGGCCGGCTATGCAACACAGGATGGGCATCCGGTGAGGCTTTGCTTGCGACATCGATACCGTGCAGCACAGATCCTGTTGCTCGTTACAGCTCAGGGACAAATTGCTGTCGTCGGGTTCAGAACCCCGTTCGCGATGTCAGAAGAGTGTCGGCGCCATGTTTTAAGACGCAATCCAGCCCACTACACCACTTCTGCGACTTGTCCCACCATTTCAGAGCGCGATCTCAGCTCTGATGGTGGCATCATTTTACGACGTGAAGACAATGAACGGATAACTGGTCCGGTGCTACTATCGGTCCACAACGCTTGGGCAAAAAATTTTGTTAACGCATGTCACATCAGCATCGTCGAAAACTCAGTGCGCATAATTCGCTACTCGTACACTCGCTGGGGTCCGTTCGCGCAAAACCTGTCCAGCTGTCACACCTTCCACATCCATCCCGGCAAAGCCCTTATTCCAATTCTCATAATGCGGCCACCCCGACCTCCTCCTGCCACCCCAAGCCCAAATGCATACGCTGAACATGCTTCCCCTCGAGCTTCCTCTTCCCTTTGTAACCCTGTCTTTTAACCTGCCCCGTACCCTCCCTGTCGCGCCTGGCCGCGGGTCCACAATCGCCATCCCGTGGGCCCACTACACCAGGCAACCTGACCCCGCACGCAAGGCCGAGAGCACCCGCCAGTTCCAGGCCGCCCAAGAAGCCTATTCTGTACTTCGAGACCCCAACCGCCGCTCATCCTATGATCGCGGTGCTGTCTAGTCAACCTTTCAAGCTGTAATCGCAATACACCATAACAGTCGTCCAAGTCGGCATCATTAGGAACGACATTCATTTTGCAGCGACATTCCGCTGCATCACAGCTCCCCAATGCTGGAGGACCCGGCTGCGGTTACAACATTTGTAGTCAGGCACGCAAGCTGCCGCGGTCACCAGCGCCCAGTGTGTTGCGGCCTGTTGATGGCTTCCACGCTCCACAGCCAGCGAAACAGTAGCGTCCGTCTACTTACTGACTTCGTTCCTGATAAGACATACACACACGATGACGCTGCTGCTACCGCCACCACGCCGCGGTGGCGGCCTATACAACGCTACGCGGTAACCTCATCCCACTCATCAATCCTCTGTGCTGCTGGCTTCCTTGTTTGCCATTCAGCTCCATGGCGGGCACAACGTAGGTGAAGTCACTGAGGGAAGATCCGGCGAGTGACAGCACGTCGTTAGGCGGCGAGAATATACAACTCACGAAAGTCCGCTCATAGTGCCCAGCTGCCGCTGCTGCTTCTCGAAGGCCGTATAAAAGCTTCCTCCATTACTACCTTCTGGCGCCACCGCTTCCTGGCCCGCTGAAATGGGAGGTGGAGTCATCAAGGCCCTCGCTGCCTTCACACGCAGCGTCGTCTGTCGTTGCTCCAGCGCCCATTGTCGTGGCCTGGGCCTTTCACCGCTTGTGTTAAATCCTGGTCCTTAGCCGTCCCACCTTCCTTCGGTAGCCGTGTCATATATGGGCTGCTACTTGCTGCCCCTGACCCCCTTATCCTCGGGTATTGGATTGTGCGCAACCCAATGAGCACCCGAAGTGCCCCGATATTCCAACCTTCCAACACGTTGTTCCGCCGTTTTGACGTGAGAGACGCGCCACGTCGTCCCGGCTACATGTACAGCCTGCTCTGACCCTGGCTGGCACTTCCTACTACCCCATCCTCAATAAGCCTCCTGTAGCACCACCGGAAGGGGAAGCAGCTGCACCGCCTTGTACTCTGGGAAAGATGCAGTGCAGTTAAAAGACAATCTGTGCGGACTTGACCTTCTTCTCCACCTCGCTGTATGCCTCGGCGAACTCCTTGGCCTCCGCCTCGTTGCCGTCCCCGCCCTTTATTGGCTTAGGCAGGATGAGCAGACAGGATGTTGGCCGCTTGCTAAGTGCGGCAGCGCCAAGGTCCTGGAGGAAGTAGGACGTGGGTTGGGCGGGGCTGAGGTTTACTACCGGGGTCTGAGAAGATTGGTAACGCTGCTGTCCTCTCATAGTCCTTGCTCGCGTGACCCTCCCTTTCTGGGAGGGCTGGTAGAAGCATCACTGCCCGGATATCAGTATTCCTCTGTTCGCGCTACCTGCCATCTTGCTATAGGTAAAGCAGGATGGCAGGGAGCGCGAGCAGAGGAACCAGTATCCGGGCAATGATGCTACTAGCAGTCGTAGACCAGCATCTCGGCAGTGATGCCGGGAACAGGCATACTGCATTACAATGCGACACTGAAAGCCAGGTGTGTGTAAGCACGTGTGTGTTACTGGTACGCTCTTGTAGCTATAACACGCGTTGACCCTCATCCTTCCCATCCTAGGGTCTCATCCTTTTGGAAAGCCACAGAAGCTTGCCAAGCTACCATGGGCTCAACGGCTCCTGTAGCACCTGGCACACAGCCTCACTCTGCCGTGGACGAAGGGAGGTCCCAAGAGCACGCACAAACACATAAGATATCCTTGCACGTCATTACTCACCTCCTTGGACGGCACATAAATGTATTGGACCTTATGGTCCTCGCAGACGATGGGAATATGTGTGAGCACGTCGATGGGAGAGATGTCGCCTGCCAACACACATATCCTACATACACGAGTTATTGTAAATAGTCTGGTTCGTTAATTCCCACAAACTAAAAGGCGATGCATGAAGGGCTGAATAGCAGCCTCTGTGCGTTGAGGGCCGGCGGGCGGCGGAAAGCCCAAGACCTGGGCAGCACTCACCCTTTTGTGTTTTTCCGCAAAGCTTTGACGACCTCCTTCACTCCTCGTCGAATCTGCTTTCGCTTGGAAGCTTTCTTCGCTAGCTTGTAGACTTTCTTGCACAACTTTTCGTCCGCCAATGGCTTCGCTATGACCGAGCAGAACTTCTTCTTAGTCTCATAGTCAAGACCTTGTTCCCCCTTCTCAGTGTCGGTCTTGTCGGACTTGCCCATAGTGAAAGTTGTATCGGTGTCGGTGGCGGCGCTGGCGAAAGTTGAAAAAGTAGTAAACAAACAGCCACTGATTCACAATATGGGAAGCAACCATAGCCAATCAGTTTCGTCTAGCCTTCAGTCGCCATCGGTGCAACCAACAGTGTATCGTACAAAGTACGGGTTCATGCATCAACCAAATTGTTCATCTTACAATCTCCCCTACAAACAAACCATCGGCGCTCATTGATATGATCACTTTGTTGGATGCACTAGGTCCGGAACGAATTGATGTTTAGGCTCCGCACTTCGAGTGTCGACGTAAGGCAAGGAACATTGGCTACCATCCATGGTTTGAAAACTTAGTAAAGAATATAGTATTACATTTTAACTGCTGTCTTTTCCTCTGGATCCTAAGGAAGTGCTCGTGCATGCGACCCGCTGAGCTTGGAACGAAAAGCTCCTGACGACTGACGACGGGGCTCGATGGAACCTGACCTAGAGGCGGTGAGTAGTGCAATACTGTCTGAATTCTCGCTAGCGTGGGACCAGAACTCGCCGCTGGGTGAGATGGTCCCTAACCAAAGGCCCTCGGCTTTGAATCAGGTTGCCTCCACCTCTTATGAGGGAACCGCGGACACACTTGGGCGCTGGAATGGTAGGGGTCATGTGGCCTTTAAGAGCGGTGCCACGTACGATGGCAACTGGTCCGCGGGTCAAATGCACGGCCACGGCAAAATTACCTTCCCTGATGGCATTTGCTATGAGGGCGAGTTTCAAAACAATAAACTTACTGGCAAGGGGGTGAGTACAGCTTCTGCACTCCCGCCCGGAGTCGCATGCGAAAGCCGACTTACATCAGAAGAGCGAGATTGGTGTGGCCACCAGGCGAATTGGGGGTTCAACTCCGATGATGCGAGTCATGTCCTTACAAACAAGCGGGTTCCACCGAAGGCCTGATTTGTATGGGACCCGAAACACAGCAAATATGACAGTGACATCTTTCACTGTACCTGAGTCTTAAATTTGTGTATTGGGGCCCAAATAGCAGTTAATAATAGCAACAAACTCAATCAGCCGTCTCGACGTTTGCCCATTTAATTGCTTATTCAATGTCACCCTAAGCTAATGGCAGAAACGTGACGCGCTCTTTACGTCTTTGACGTCGTAAGCCAGTGTTCGGCGCGTGTATATGGGCGGCATGCAGGTGTACACGTGGCCATCAGGGGCCTGTTATGAGGGCCACGTAGTTAACGGACGGCGGGAGGGTCGCGGGCGGCTTTCGTTCACCAAGTCACCGGCGGTATACGATGGCCAATGGCACAACGGGCTGCGACACGGACACGGGGTGTTGTACACCAACACCGTTCGTACCAGCTATTACCGAGGTACGGCACGTTCCCTAGTGCAGGTCTAAATCCGTGTCCGTGCGACCTAAGTTTGACGCCCTAAATACCTAACACGCAATCACGTATGCGTATCTGCTTCCGTTGTTCCTGGGAATTCTTCGCCAGGCAACTGGGTCAATGACACGAAGAACGGCTCGGGAGTGATGAAATACGACAATGGTGACGTGTACGACGGCATGTGGGAGAACGACAAGAAGAAAGGCTTGGGCACCATGCGCTGGTTGAAGATGCGGCAGCAGTACAGCGGCGAATGGGACAACAATGTGCCCAATGGCGCCGGGCTGCACGTGTGGTTTGGCGATGGGGAGATGGGCGTGCCTGCACATGCGCAGCTGCTCATGCACAACAGGTGCGAGGGAGTTGAGGAGATGTACCGCGAATCTGACATCACGCCAGCTGGGGCAAAGTGTTATGCTGGACCCGCGCACGGCCGGGTTTTTGAGACAAGCCATAGGAAGCCGAGATGAACTATGTCATGCATGGCTCATGAGGGCCCTTTGTATTGATTATATGTAAAGCTGTATGCGCATACGTGAACTACGACAAGAAAGCCTGGCTACAAAATTAATACCGATTAGTACCGAATGTAGAAATTAGACGAAGAACAAAACTCGGGAGCCTGAAGCTGCCCGTAAGGCGGTATGGACATGGGAAAAACAAAAACGGCGCAACAAAGGGACGGACTTGGCGGCCGGGTCATTTTCTTAAGCTCCCTCGACCTCGACATGCCCAGCCGTCCTCCGACCGCCTTGCGCCCCGCAGGTATTACGGCCACTTTAAAGACGGTCGGCGCCATGGCTACGGTGTGCTATACTACGCCACAGGTGCTCGTTACGAGGGCTACTGGTTGGGAGACCAGAAGCACGGCCCCGGCTGCTTCGTTTTTGAAAACGGGGAGGTGTGGGCAGGCGTGTTTGCGCAGGACCGGCCACTGCTGGCACCCGGGGACACGTTCTCACCTAGCAACACGGGTATGGTCATGCAGGTGAGGCTGGCAGCGGCGACCCCGGGGTTTGGTGATCTGGCCATACCATGGGGAAAAGGAATGGGTTGAGACTACTAAGGGCGCTCAAATGTGTAAGGATAAGAGGAGTACAATCAAATGTGTACTTCAAGTGTGGGACCTAGTGGGCCGGGTGAAAACCTGCAGGGAGCAGCGGAGAGAGGTAACTGATGCCCAATATTTTCGTGGCGCTAGGTTACGGTCTGTATCATCTGCATCATCATATCTGCATCACGGCATTTTATCGCTCGTTGCGTGCTGTTGGGTCTCCAGCCTTGTCGCTGAAAGCCACACGACTCCGTTCACCGCCTCCAGATCGACGATCTCTGTGAAGAGGAGGAGAACCCTGCCGTCAGCCGCCGTGCCGTGTCCAATTTGCTCCTCTGCTACAACACGGAGCTCCGTTCACTGTACGACAAGTATTGGTGAGTCGTCCTCGATACCGCCTTAACCTGAGCCCACGGGCCCCTCTCCTGGACACACCTGATGAGTACTCAGTCCTCCTTACTACGCACTGCCAGCCCACCTGCACCACCACAATCGCTTAGCCTTATGATTCACCGTGGATGGGGCCTCTGACTGGGCCATGCTGTGGTAAGCTTGACTGGACCCCAGGTCAGCGGCTTACCGTCGGTGGGACCTTGCCCTGGATATGCTACCTCACACAAGCCCTCCTCCAAATCCTGCCCTGCCCTCCCTGGCTTCTACCATCCGCTCGGTTCTCTGTGACCGCAGTAAGCGCCCCTCATACCACCTGCCCGGCAAGCTGCCACGGCTGAGCTTCTCATTACGAACGGCACAACTGTGGGAGCTCCTCAACGACTGCCGGCTGCTGTCACCACAGCTCACGCACAACGCCATTGACGACATTCTGGCCACGGCACGGCTGGCACCGGAAAGGCTGCGGCACTTTCGCCAACAAGAGGCTCCAAACGCGCTGGTGTCACTGCCCCCCGAGCAGCGCCGCTTCTGGGACTACCTTTTCAATGAACATATGCCCGGTGGCGTCCACTCGCCGCAGGCAGATATGACCTTCCGCGCCTTTTGTGAGGCCATTGTGCGGATTGCCGCCATGCGCTTCAACCATCTGCCGTCTTTGGAGCGCCGACTCCATGTCGCTCTGACGCAGCACCTGTTGCATCTGGTCAATAAGGCCAAGGCCGCACCGCCAGCACCACCGGCGCCCCTGCCCATACTACCGCCAAACACATCCATAGATGCGGCTGGGGCAGCGCTGGCTGCGGCTCACGACCGCTTGGCAACGGTATTTCTAGAGGCTGCCGGCGCGCCGCCGCCGCCGTCCAAGGCGGAGGTTGCGGCAGCGTTGGCGTCACCGGAGGCGCGCGGTGGTGCGGCCACTATCGCGGGTGTCATCGCGGATCCGGTGTATGGGGTAACGGCGCCAGCGCGGTCGCTGGCGGCGGCATTGATGAAGGCCGCTAGCAGCGGCACCCTGATGCACCCACTGCCCATGAAGCAGGCGCTGCTTCAGCTCCTATGGAATTACATCACGCGCAATTTGTACGGGCCCGTACAGCGGTAAGCTTGGGAGCAATGGCTTGAGCAGGGACTGAGCCACCAGGAGGTGCAATGCATTCTAGGATGGGTGATGGTCCTTTGGACGGGTTGAACGTTAACGGGATAAAGTCACGTCTTCTCACACCTCCCATCGTGTCCGGATGCCACAATTTATGGTCTACTCGCAGGATGACGATGGAACCCTCCGAAGATGGAAGCGGCTACCGCACCGTCGTACTGTCACCGGAGGACGAGCAGGAAGTAATGTTCGCGATGGACACACCTCTCACGTTCGCGGAGTGGCAGGATGGGGTGATGCGCATTGTCTGCGATTGGGCAGATCCACAGGCGCAGCTGCCGGACCGGCTGGCTGCAGTGCTTAGCGATGGGAGGAGACCGGCAGCGGCGGAGCCGCCTGCCGAGGATCACGACGGCCTAGGCTATCTGAGCATAGCGGGCACCAGCTTCTCAGGAAATGGCCGAGAGCTCAGCTTAGGAGGGGCTCTATCTGCGGTAGGAACCGCTGAAGCTGGAGCCTCGGGAGAGGTACGCTCCGGTGAGGTCGGGGAAGGGCTGACGTCAGGGGAGGTGCGGAGTTTGGGAGAAGTACGGAATTCAGGGGAGGGGCTTCCTCGGAACGTAAGCGGTGGCGGGCTTGGTTCCGGAGATGTAATGTTTGATGGGTCTTAGCGGAAGGAGATGGCCGTAAAAAGGTATTTTGCATTTATATATTTGAGTGCCTGCGGTACTGCAGGGCTTTAAAGAACGTTAAACGCGGCCAGCGTCAACTGCCAATTGATGTAAATATGCCTTACCAATTATTGTTATCCTTACGAATAGATGGTTATTATTGAGGTCTATATAAGTGGAGGAGGCGCAAAGGTTGGACGGCTGACGGTGCGATGGGAACATGGACAACAGTCTTACCTGCCATAAGCCCAATCCAGATTTGGCAAAGTGATGGCGTGATTACGGGGGTAACGACGCACGGTTCAAGGACCACCATAACAAATGAGTACGACATGCAGTCGCCTATTTTGTAAAGCTGAACACAACATGATCCTCTTCATTTCCCAATGTTTTACATCAGCTATCTGGGATTTTGTAGCTCATTAGCTCATATCAGCTAGGTATCGCCGGCAAAGATTTCGCTTAATCCGGCTTAATTAATACGCAGTTGTCCTTTCTGTATCACGTGAAGTTCTACTGGCGCAAAGATGAGTGATCGGGCATCTATCACGCCTACCCTTAGGAAACTCTGCGCTTTATTGCGGCGGATAATGGACAAAGGGGCTGCTTCTAAAGGCAGACTATTATCTCTGCCGATTGATCTTCTAGAAGATCTTCGAGATACATCTCAACAGGTGGTGTCCCGCTACACTTGTCTCACACTACCGAACGTGCGAGAGCAGCTTGACGCTCATTACCCTAATTTTTGGTCGGATGCGATGATCCTGCACATCTGGGCCCTGGAAGATTTTATTGGTTTGCATGCCAGTTCGAAGAGCTTCGATCACAACGTGCCGTTGACCAGGAGCTTGGAATTGATTTGCGTCACGCCAGGCCTCCTGTTCGCTACGAACGCCCTGCTTACTCGTAACAAGCAAGTGAAAAAAATAATGTTCGACTCTACACACGGCAATCTATTCAACTGCTACGCGACAGTTTTCGCCGCTATCGGCGACGCTCCGCTGCCGTACCTTGAGTTTTTCATCATCACGTTCAGTCTTCTCCTAATGGTCATGACACAGACGGGTATGATGGTCACGGGCAAGGCTGCCGACGATAATCGAATTCTGGCACTTGAGAAGGCCCCTGCCAGCCCATTTTGCTCATCTTTGTATCGCGAATGGATCAATGCTATCGCTTCGAGTCATCTTCTAGAGCACAGTTGCAAAGCCTTCATCAGACTGGAGGCACTTGCACAAGCCTCGTTTGCAGCAGGGAGCTGGAACCAGGCGAAACTGTGCCAACCGTTAGTCGACATGGCCATCCGCCTTGGCACTTTGGTATACTGCACCGCGTATCCGCACTTGAAGCAGCCAATACTTTCTCTTTGCCCCCGGCCTCTGGCGAGGCCCGCCTCGGGCGATTCGATGCTCCTCGGCACCCTGGGCACGGTTCGTAAACTTCTGTCGGGCACTTGTGTACAGGTGAGCAGGGGAATGGTTGGGGTTACTGGTGAGGTTGACGCTTTCTGCATGCACTGCGAAATACGCGGGCTCATGAAGGAGTATTTTTTTCTTGTATGCTAGGTAACTGCAGATGGTACGTGTCCCAGCATCCCAAGACAATGGCTAGGGTACTGTACGCATGTTTGAAGCGTCTCCCTAACATGCTCACCGCCGCTTTCCCACCCAGTGGAATTGGTTCACTTTGCTTCACATGTCTTCCGCGTCCTCAACTGCTATCCCCAATGGTGCACTTGTGTATTTGCTCATTTTTCCATCCATCACAGTTTTGGCTGGGTAAGGAGCTGATAGAGGCTTGGCTGGCGGCAAGGGGAGGTGAAGGCAAGACATTTGGCACACCGGCTGGGGTGCTGCTGCCGATGCCACTTAAACTCGGACTGGCGCCGCATTTTCAGTACCTGATGAACTTGTGCACGACTGTGTGGCAGGTACGGCGAGTTGGTGGCAGGGTCCTTCAAGTGGGTAGCTGTTTGTTCCGAATAGAGAGTAGGAATAGGAAGCAGATTAAGCGAGCTAGGAAAGGTGGTATCAGTGTTAGTTAATGTGCTGCTGATGCCGGGTATTGCGTATTGGGTATATGGGTATCAAAAAACGAAAAACAGTTTATTGTATTCCCTTATTTTACCTCAACACATGTGTGAAAACTGTCTTGGCAGGAAAAATATTTACCATGTAACAAACACGTGCTATGTGTCCCGCGAACCTTTTATGTAGGTTCCGGGTTCCCCCGGAACATTTTAGGGCTTAGCCAGGTAGAGTTCCAGGGCCCTCCCGGAAATATTCTGTACGCCTCCGGGGAATATGCTTAACACTTTGCTTGCTTTACGCGAACACTTGTTGGCTTGAGAAACTTAGGAATCTGCTTGGCTGGCAATGCCGTTGCTTGACAAAGGCAAAAATGTCAATGCTATAAGTTCTGTGGGAAATGTTGTTTTGTCTAACTGCTCACAAATTAGACTTATAATTCGTTTTTAGCTAATAAAACATATGTAGTTTTAGCTTTTCCTAAGTGTCAAGCATACATCAGTAATCCCCGTAACTTGATCTTGCTTTGATAAAAAATTTCCGGGTGCACCCGGAAAAAACTTTTTCTTCACGGGGCATGTTTTTTGTGCCCCCGGAAAGCCAAACTTCTCACCCGGCCGAAATTTCCCGTGGATCCCCGGAGCAGACCCAACACTTTTACGGCTTTTTTTCTAAAATTCTCAAGATGTCCGGTCCCGTCTGGGGTGAAGTACCCTGGTTGGTAGATGTGCAAAACACAGACATAGTTATGAGTTGGTATCGCAAAGGCAGCGCTTGGGTACTGAACGATGCTTGAGCCATGTCCTTGGGGCCTTGGGGGACATATAGACAGGAGCAGGGCACTGCTTCTTGAAAACCTTTTATTCTATGCTAGGCATTCCTTTTTGTGAATGACGTCAAATTAATTCGCAATACAACATTTTGGGTCTTTGCGCACATCTCACGTTGGACTGCAGGTGACCGTGTCAGGTCCTTTACCACCGCTGGCGCAAGTCACGCTGGGGCGGCAGCAGCCGCTGGTGGTCATGGCTGACTTATCACTGCCGGCCAGCATGCCGTACAGTGCAGTGAACGTGTACGACCTGGCCCAGGAGTCGATCTGGTCTATAATCGAGCTTATGCCGGTATTTGCCCGTACCCGAAATGCGGATCTGAACAGTATTGGGAATACCATTAGGCTGCTGGTACGACTGATTTCGGAGCTGGAGCCCCGCCACGCGGTGCCGCGTCTACCCAGCCTATGGCGTGTGCTATCGCATTTGACGCCGGGTATGTCGCTTGGCGACCCCAATGTCACAATGAGTTACTACAGAATAATTATGACCTTGCTGCAGTTGCGACTAGCTTCGGATGTGAGACTCGGTCGAGATGGAGGTGAGCTGGAATGATGAACTGGGGCACACCCGCTGGAAACTGTTATAGGTGTTCGGGATCGACGGATACCGTTATGGACGCATCTGCGAAAAATGCTACGTAGTATGCATTTTGATGTCACGAGCTGCATATATGGAGCATGACGCGACGCGGGTACACCTGGGCGTTCATATGTGCAATTGATGAGATGGCTAACAATCTTGCAGGTTGTACGTCACCAATTGCGCACTGTATGATTTATTTGGGAGTAAGCGACTTGTTTAGTGCTGCTAATATGCGTTGTGGGTTGCTCCTATTGCCCATTTCCCGTCTCGTCCCCGGCGATGAGGCCATTGCGCTTGTACTCTTGATTGGAATTCTGTCTCATCTCCGCTCCGTGCAGGTGACGGCGGCCAGCAGTGCTGCTATGCATCTCTCCACAGTGCTCTGGGCTCGGGCTTCATGGGATCCCTGGAGCAGACACTCCGTCGACTCGGCCAGCTTTGCACCGCGACTGTCTCAGCTGTATCCGAGGCCCTCAACGTTGCTAACATCGTCCTGCGTGCCTCCGGCGTATGGCCAGCAGTTTTGGCCCATGGGTTGGAGAAGGATATCGCGTCATTGATCGCAACACTCGGCAAGGTGGCGCATGCACTTCACGCCTGCAGCAGCAGCTGCAACATGTCCATTGGCAGCGCGATGGGGGCTTACACCGGCAATGGGGGCCCAACCATGTTTACTGTGTACCTGGTAGCGCTGATGGAGCAGGCCGCCGCCATTATCCTACAGCCCTGGAACCTCGCGACAACCGGCGGATACGCCGCCGCAGTCAACCTTGGTTCCTCCGCGAGCAAGACTGGTAAGACATGTGGAAGCAAAAAAAACTTGGCCAGCGGCACAAGTAGTGGCCAATCCAAGGGACGAGGTGCCGTTGGCAGTGGCAAAGGCAACGGTGACGCAGCCCTTGCGGCGGCGAAAAGACGGCTGCTTGACCTGGGCAACTCGTTGGAAATACACTCTGCAAACCTTCTCAGTGTAGATTGGCTCGCGGACGTGGGTGGTCAACCACCGCCCGGCTCGCCCGCGGTGGAGCAGCAGCGACGCCTGGCCGTGTTTGCTATGATACATTGGTTGCCGCGAGTCATGTCCCTTTCGCCACTGGGCACGTGGTGGTCAGTCAACATGAGTAACGCCGTGAGCCGCTTGGTGCTTTTGGTGGCTCTGCAGTATATGGAAACTACTTTTGCAGCGGTGACTGTTGAAGCGGTGACTAAGTTGCAGTCAAGCTATAGGAGGTGCGCATCATGGCGCGCTCTCCTGATTTTCCGCATGGGTGTCGTGAACTGGCTGAAGAGTGTGTTGAACTGCTTGGAACGGATGCAGCGTCAACACCCTGAGCTGGTGCAAGGCGCATTGGACGTGCTGGAGGTGTTGGTCATAACAACGCCGTCTGATATCATTTCTGAAATTACCGTAATCTCTAGCAGCTCACCTGGCATGTCAAATCCGACCGATGAGGCTGTGAAAAGTAAGGATAAGGAACAGGGTCGTGGTAGCGGGAGCAGCAGCACGTCATCACAGGCAGCATCCAGCACGACGCCGACTTCCAGCGACGCCTCGTGTAGGCTGGAGGAGGCCGTTCTCCTGCGCTTTGGCCGCAAGAACCTGTTAGCGGCGCTGCGGAATCTGAAATCCAAGGGGCCGCTGCTGGATGACATCGACAATGTCTTCACCACGATGCCAGATGAGAAAGCGCTGCGTATGGAGGTGTTGACCAAGCACCACATCTCACTGCTCCCATTGCTGCCGACACCAGAGGAGGTGGAGCGTGCCGCCGCAGCTGTGGGAATTCAGGTGTGCGGTAACCCGTTCTGCAACACGCTGGGAGGTGCGCACGAGAGCGACCTGGAGTGGAAACGTTGCTCTCGATGTCAAACAGTGAGCTACTGCAGCGCGGAGTGCCAGCGGGCGGACTGGAGCGCAAGTCACAGGTTGAACTGCAAGAAAACGACTCGTCCTACCGGAAGCTGACCTGCGTCGCCATGCTGAGAAGCCATTAAATGAAGTGAACGCCGAAGCCAGTTAAGGAAGGGGACATAAGGAGGGATTGGGTAGTGGGTGGGTGCCTAGGAACGTCGGATCCCCTCAGCTGTCGACCCTGTTGTGCATCTCCGGGCCTTTTCCGGGGTACGTAGGAAAACGCAGTATGGATAGGAAGCGGCGGTGTCAGGACGTCGCCCAAGGAGTGTTTCTTGTTTCCTCTGTAGTCCAATCCGATTGGAAATCATAGTGCCATCCCTTCTGTAATTGACAGTTCAGGCCACGATGCGGTGGAGGCCAGGTCTGGTGTGCGAGTTGCGAAGGATGCGCAGTTTACCTTGACGAACGTCTACGTCGCTTTCGACAGGGTGATTGGCCTCCTGCGCACTGCATCAGCTGAGTTGGCACGATCACTGCTCTGCCCCGAAAATAGGTGTTAGCATGGTGCGAGGCAGCCCAAGGATAGGGGACAGGGCCCGTTGTAAGGATTTGTTGCGTTGCTATGGCATATGGGCTATTGCATGCGCGGAGGATTGGGTGCAGTCACGGACTGGACTTTCCTGGGGATAAGGAAGGTGTATGTGACGGAGACGGTTGTTTGACAAGCCAAAGGGGAAAGCATATGGAGTCCTCGTGTGGATTGTAACAGGTAGATGTCCGATTGCCAAGGCTATTTGTAACAGTTGGTGCGATTGGTGTAGCCTATTGGCCGAGTGGGACCGTGGTTGCTAGCCAGGGTGCCGCGACCCGGGTACTAATACTTGTTTACGGAATGCGGCTGTTCACGCTTTCAAGCTGAGTGTATATGCTACTTAATGTTCACAGTGGAACTGTTCGTTATAACGAGGTGTTTTAAATCTACCAATTTGATGAGCTGGCTTTGTTTTTTCTCTAAACGATCTTAAGCTTTTTGTGAGATTCTGGTCGGTACATCGAAAGTCGTACCAGCGAATTGTGGGTATGCAAGGTTATGTCGGCTCGAGTGGGGTCATTTCCGGTGGGTAGCATGATTGGTGCCGTGAGGCGCCATTCACCATCGCGGTACTTAATCTTGCAAAGATGCCAACCCGAAAGCCTCGTAAGATAGCAGTCGCAGAGAGTTCATTAACGTTTACGTACAGTTATTGACATGTTCCACTCACGTTAGCCGGTATGGTGCTGATTTGATTGGGTTTTTTAAATTCACAACCTACAGGTGCAGTGCCTCCTGTGTTACCGTCCTCCAGGGGTAATCTAGGACCAATTACGTTGTGGGTTGCGGGAAAGCCAAGCCTTTCCGAGTATTAGAGAGAAAGCCTTTCAGGACACGTCCTTGGGTAAACGTGGATGTCGGTGGCACTAGCAGTATGTAGTGATGGTACCTGGTGGTGATTGGCCCCCGTGTACGCCTTCATTGGAGGGATCCAACATCACGCATGCGCAAAGAAACTGGTGTGCATTCCTCTTGCTTCGCTCGTTGGCGTAATGTAAAAATATCCTAATTTCAGCTCCCAAGACGAATCGTTTGCGGACTAAAGCTCAAGTTTGAAGCTGTCCGTTATCAATATCAGTTTCATCATCAAGAATTTTGCAACCCGAACATATTGGACCTTGTTATACACGGACAGTTAATTACGACTACGACATCAAGCAGGGGTTAAAGTTAACCAACTAGATTCTATAATTCAAGCATATGCCATATCACGAAAGCTGACATTACATTAACCACTTGTCTTCGCACCTGACTGCATACTATTGATAGTCTGCTCTTCCAAGAATGTCAAGATATGCCATGTCACAGCGGCGTGTTGGCCTTCCGGTGCAATGTCAAGCGAATACTTATGAGCTCCGCATTTGCGTAAATCGTACCTGCAAGCGTCAGGGTTCGGAGCAGGTGGCCGTTGGCGCTGGCTTTTTGATGGCTCAAGATCACGACGTTCTCTTTTTTAAACAGAAGTCCGCCTTGCCTGCAGTTGCTCAAGTTTGCAGTTGATCTTGGCTTGCCGTCTCTCAACGCCGCGCCGACAGGTTGTCTGGGTACGTCACTGACTGCAGCCTGACAGCCAGATCGCGCTTTGTTTCGTACTGGTTTGCGATTACTAAGGCAGAACGCCACCGCGTAACCTGTTCACTGTACTGCAGGCAACTGCGGGAATGGGCCCAACATGGTTGTATTGCCTGATGAGCAACTTTTGCACCATGTTGCAACGCCAAATGATTTAGCACAGGTGCGCACCGTCAGGAATTTTCGGGTAGTCGAGAAAAGTATTCCAGCACGGAGATTAAACTCTTGATTAATCTGCTTCCCACGTCCAGGTTCTGCGTTCCTTTTGTCAAACAAGCATCGATGACACCATCCTTCAAACGACGCAAGTACGACAATGAAGCAGTCTGCTTCGTTCTTGGAGGATGAACTCATTTTGCACTACCCGGTGCCACGCACTTTTTTCGCATCGCAACATTAATGGCTCTGAGATACCCATACCGATCCATATGATTCAATATGTTATTAAGCTGAACCATGACACCATAGCCTACGAACATCTTGGGGCAGAGAATGCCAGTGCACGACCAGTCTGCAGGCCAACCTAAATGCAACATGGCCCGTCTACCGTGTCAATGGCTCTCCCGCTGCCGTCGTGCAACCAGTCCCTCCTGTTTTCCCTCGGCTACAGCTCCGCCTGGCCGGCAATGCACATGCCGCACAGCAGGACTTTCGCCAAGCGATAATATGTTACTCCCAGGCATTGCAGCTTGGGCCATCCGTTGGCACCCACATGCTGTACAGCAACCGCAGTGCGGCATACCTCCAGGCAGGTGCCTACACAAGGTTTTTGTTTCCATAGAGCCAAAATAGCCATACTCCGTCGTATCGTATGTGCCGGGGTAGTTATCATCATAGCTGCGGCCGGGTGCTTTTTTACCGAAGGTCGTAGGGGTTGGGGCTGTGGCGGTGGTGTGGACAGAAGAGCCTTGCCCACAGGCCGCCATATTATCGTGCTCACCCTAAATCTGTATTGTGAATCTAAGGAGCCCCTTGGCATCACGCGCTATTGCACCTACGTTACAGAGATGAAGGCATTGAAGGCATTGACCACCATTCTCACCCTCACCACATCTAAAAATATACTAGCATCACCCCCACCCCATCGACACCCTCCATAGGCAGGTGATAAGGATGCAGCGCTGGCGGATGCCCAGCGAGCAGTGGAGTACGCGCCACCAGGTTTCCACAATGTAAGCTCGTCCTAATGAATTGGTGAGGGACCTTGCATCCAGTACCAGGCGGCCATTAGGGTTACGAGTCGGTGTTCTTCCTGAGCTGAAGCGGTGGGGAACGGGGTGAGATCCCCACCTAGGCGGTGGTTGCACTTTTCCGGCCCCGCGGTGGGTCCCTGTTCCCCAGTGGTTGTCGAACGCCTGTCTCCCTGTTGAAAATGACTCATCTTCCAACAGACACCGCCCGCCCTGGCTCACGCCATACCGCTACTCTCCCAAGGTACACCAATTTACCAAAGCCAGGTGACCGTGCGTCAATCGCCATTTTCGTCCGTCCGTCTGGTCCTATTCACTTAGCTGGGCGTGTGGCTTTGAGCTGATGTGCATCCGCCTTCTGTCCTCATCTCCCTTCTGCTGCCGCCCTCTCAGGCCACTATTCGACTGATTGACACGTTGTTTGCACTGGGGCGGTTTGGTGACGCGGCCGAGATATGCAAACGGGCCGCGGACCAGGACAGCTCCTTCAAGTTTCGTGAGGAGTACACGGTGAGTTTGTGAAACGACCTAGGCGGTATATGCCAAAGCGTCTGTGTTTCTGTATCGAGTTTGCTGCAGGAATAATTCTACCTGCTGGCGACCTTTCAAGTGTCCACCGTCTTGTATGTGCCGCAACTTGCGCTGGCGACCGCTATCATGCTCTCCCTACTTTCACTATCCATGTCAGCAACTTCCTGCGCTTTCCCTTAGTGTTTGGGTGCACGTGTAAACCATATTAAAATAATACCTGATCGCCAAACACCTGATGACGATCCTGGTGCCGTCCTCCAGGTTATTAAAAAGGCCTTCCAGAGCGTGGGGCACAAGGTCTAACGACTCGCAGGCCTCATGGAGCTTCTGAGCTTCTGAGCCTGAGCGGAGGCTGTATTAGGTATGGAAATAGATTACGACGGAAGCGGCTGGACGCGGGCTCGCCACTATACCAGCAGCGCTTCACACGGTAGCGAAGAGTGAGCTGGTGATAAATATGCAGCTATTAATTGATTGGCTGCGTCTCGAAAAGATTGGTTTCAGGGTTTAAGCAAGGCAGAGGTAGTGGTTGTATGGTACACACCGTTTGGGGTCTAATAGTTTGTGGGCTCATGGTAGATGGTGCAATTCGGATCTGCCTCGTGGAATCCACGGACAGCTGCCCAGAGCCAGCCGCACGGCCCAGGATGTGGCATTTCCGAGGATAAGCACGATGCGTTTTGTGAGTCACCACATATATTAAGAAGCGCTTACAAACTCGGTGAGCAGACCGGAGATCTTACGTATTGGGAATGCTTTGGGAGGTGGAGGCCGGGGGGAGCTTTGGGAGCTCGACTCGAACATGCGCTGCGTCGGTGTGTATTTGCTGGGTTAAGCTCAAGAGACATGCTACTACACAAATATTGACATGTTGTACACGGTTTGAGAGCTCAAATGGAGACTGGCTGGTCATGATGTATATACCACGTATTGCGCACAACACTTGGCATGCATGATGCAGATGTTGTGTGCTTACATGTGCGGTTGGCACGGTCATAACGTTTTTCGCATAAATAAGTCAACCGACAACAAGTACGGACTTTTTGTGCCCAATTTTGGGACCGCATCGTGAAGTGTGCGAGATCGCGATACCTTGTCACAAGCGCGGCCCGCTTAAGGGGCAAAAGCAAATTTGGTTGGCGTCAGGCAGGGTAATACCGTTAATGGATGGCAGCGATTGCATGCGTCCGAGTGCCAGACAACGATGTAAATTGCCGTGGATGACGTACGAATGTATGAATCTGTCGCGACGCTTGGGATATAACCGTAACTGCTGCTCGAAGCTAATTGAGCAGCGTTGGTTTTAGCATGCCTGTCAAATGTCCGTGCCGTCCATCCCAACATCCTTATCGGCGTGCTGGCCAAGGTGAGTCATGCAACGTGGCAGTATCGGTCCCTTGCTAGACTGCCAACAGGTTAAGGAGCCAGGCTAACATGATCGAAGCGGCCAGCTCCGGACACTCCCGCTCGTATGGTATGCAAATCTACGTCGCACCCACCCAGCCCTCTGTGCTCGTTAGGCATGACCAAGACGCTACACCTGTACGAGCCACACTTCATTTCCCTAATGGACGAGTGCCTTGCTTCGGACCACAAGCTCATGGCCACAGCGGTTCTGGAGCCCTTTATGGGGAAGGCCAGCGAGACGGATGCCGGTCCCGGGGCTTTCGTTGGCGGGTACAACTTCTCATTGTCCTGCGGCTGCTTAGTGCAGGTGTGTGTGTGTGTGTGTGTGTGTGTGCTGGGGGTTGCCACCGCAGGAGATGATAGTGGTGGTGGGCCCAGGACGCATACTTGTGTACGCCGTCACTCTTTCAGGGTCACGTACTTATGGCTGGTGCACACGTGGACTGCGTCTCTTACGATCGGCACTATATGGCGGGGCATCGTGCCGATCCTTACTTGTGAAGCATCTGTATACCGGCCCCAGTGGTAGCCTTCATTCCATCCGCGTTCTGATACCCACCGGTTGGGTCTTCTGACTTGGGGGGCGCAAACCTGACTTCTTCACTGACTGCTCCGGGGTTTGGGTAATGTGGGCGAAGGAAGGCTCAGAGAGCATACAAACGATCAGATTGTATTTTATGGTTGGGTCGTTGATAATTGTCAGGATTCTTCGTTTCATGTCGTGCTTGCCTTTTGCATTGTTTTGCACGTCGTTCTCGCAGCCCAAATGGGTGGGAGATGCTTGCCTGACTGAGTCCCTGTGGCTATTCGCAGGCTGCGCGGCAGCCCCAAGTCATGCGGCGATACCGCATGAGCTTCCGCTTTTTCCTGTACAACCAATGGGTGTGTTCCTGCCAGGTGCGACCGGCTCTTCTGGACGAGCCGTACTCTGGTTCGGTATCGTGCTCGGACCAGCAGCGGTTGACACGACTGACGTTTACGCCCCCTGTCTGGGTACCAAATCACAAATGCACGATGCAAAGACTCGTGTTATGCAGTAGACATGTAAAAACACCTCTCTGAACCATAAACAACTGCCGCTTTCGATCTGCCACTATCCATAAGAGAGGTATGCACATGCGTGCTGGCTGGCATAATTCCGTTTCCTATCCTCTTCCAAAGTCTTTCGTGCTCCTGCCGCTGCAGGCACTCGTTGTCGCAAAACGACCCCGATGTTTCGAAGGATAACCGACTTGTGCGGGGCAACCCAGTCGGATACTGCAGCATCTGATTGACTGCAGCAGGGACACCAAATCATGTCCAAGGTGGGCTTGCACGTGTACAATCAATTGCTTCCCACCTGAAGTACCTTGCCGTACTACAGGCCTGGAAGACCAACCTCAGATGTATTCATCGAAGCATCCGCGATGAAGAGCTGTATCATGCCCGCTTTGCTCTGATCTAATGCGTAGAAGGCGGTCTCATGTTTATCTTCATGGGGGGCGTGCCAGTTATCGCCGCGGGTTCAGCCCGCACATGATTGTTGCATTATTCGCGTCGTTTATGCCATATGTGCACGGTACGACAGCTTGGCATTCAGCTGTTGACAGCGCCGGTTAGTACTTCAATCTCTTGCATGCAAACCTGCCAATAATAGACGCAGTTACAAAATTGTAAACAAAAAATGCAATTTCCCTGCATTGCCACCTTGGAATCAGCCTAATGCCCTAAAGACCAAATCCCGATGTGTGTCTTACACGAATGCATTCCAACGACAGCTTTGCTGGACACGGCAAAAATGAACTGCACGGTGGTTACCGCGCAGCATACAGATGTACACACATTACCGAGAGACAAGTCGAATGTTCACCCATCGCACATCCGTGATCCCCTCGGCCCCAGGCATCCAACACCCGGGAAAAACACATCACGCGGCACCATGTGCCGCGAACTGCCGTCGTCACCATTGTTGCTTCTGCTCCTGCTGCGATTAGTTCGGCACCAAGGCCAAACAGGACTTAACGAAAATGCAACTCCCAACATTTTTTGAAATGATGCGCGACTGGCACACTGTGCGGCGCTTGGGCGCTTCAGCAATTCACAACTGAAAATGTTCAAAAAAGCGCAAGGGCAGGAAGCCATGCTGGAACGCCACGAAGGGCTGCAGATGGGCACGCAGGCCCCTATCCAAAACCGCCATTCAATTCCACCAAGCTGTCCGCCCAGTCCGCTCAAACACTAAGCGTCGTATCCGCATGACCACGTCATTCGGATCCGCACTCCATACAATTCCTCTTCTCTATCCTGCTGGTGTCGCCAACGTAGCAGGCATACCAATTGTCGGCGCCAGATCCCCGGCCGTGAAACCGCCTCCACAGAGCGCCGGCGCCGCCTCTCTAGGCGATGGTGGGGGGGGGCTTGGGAGGCCCGGACGGTTCCGGAGCAATCTTGTTGCCTGTGTCGGAGTTGGCATCCGATTCCGAAGCAGGATGGAGCTCAAGGCACGAGGATTCAACGTTATATGTCGCACTTGTTACGAGCTACTTGGGAGACACGACGTAACTCTCACGAGGGGTACCCCAGTACGGGCCATTTGACGTCATTAGGACTAATTAGGATGTGTACGATTAAGATCCTGGAAATTTACACACAATGGTCTGGAAAGCAGACGTTTGCGGCAGCGCCCGCTCGCCCGCTCCTCCCAACCCACACACATCTTCCCCCCCACACACATACACACTATATCCACCACCACACAATCCCGATCCAACCCGAGCAATTGACCTGTGGCTCGTAGATTGTCTTGGATGCCCTTGGCGATGTCCTTGCCTGAGGGCCGACCCTTCTTGTCCCAGTACCAGGCACCGCCCACCACCGCCGCCGCCAGCCCAATACCAGCGGACGTGTATATTGCCACCTTGCGGGCTGTGCGGGCGTCAGCCTTGGTGGTGCCCCCAGCGGTGAGGGTGGTTTCCAGTTTATCCGCCGCACGGACGGTCTTGGCTGCGAGGACCAGCAGGGCACAGAAAGCACGTGGCGAGCGGGGCATCATTAAGGTGATCCCGCCTCACTCGGGCAGCAGGTGAAGCGATTGATAATGCGGTCGGTACATTTCGAATGCTGTACAGTGGTGCCAAGGTGAAGGGGCGCGCGGAGGCGAATGGTAAAGGTCCAAAGGAGTACTGCTCCGGTCGGCTGAATTCTCCATGCTCCGATCGGCAGTCCTTTCTGGCTTCCCGGCCGACCACACCGACGTGCGACAACTCGGCCCTCCCACCTTTCCTTTGACGAGGGCCTGCAGACCCACAAGACACATCCTTCGCCTATTTGCTCATTACCTTCTTCACACACATGCTACCCCCCCCCCGCACACACACACACAACCCTCCCCAGTTCCTGCAAATCTTATGCATTCTAGCCCTGTGTGCACCTGTACAGGTACAGGCATCGGCAAGGTACTGATACTCACACTCAGCCTTGCTGGTTCCCCAGCGGAGGGCGCTTCCCGCGCTGACCGCAACATCCTTGACACCTTCAAGGGTGCGGCGGACACCGCTCTTGGCCGCGTGCTCCACCTCCTCCACCAGCTCCTCAGCACCACGGGCAACGCTCTGCGGACATGTCGCATGAACACCCGGGGTATCGTGCAACGGCCAATCCTTGCAGCACCAGGGGGATGTATGGTTCGAATAGCAAGTCGGTCCACTTCAAACAACCGAGCCCGCGAGAAGGGACGTCACACCCCAAGACCCGATACACTCGTATGCGCGAGCCTCTACATGGCAGGAGTTGTGACACACACGCGTCGCCCATGTGTTGCATCATGACCACTACGGCTTTTCCACAGTTCCACATTCAAAACAGTCTGCCATTCGACAGCATGGCCAATCTCCATTTCTGGCAAGGCAAGGTCCGCTCCCCCTGCTGCACCTTGGCCGTGTGCTTGGTGTCCTTGGCCACGTCCTCGGCAAAGTGCTTAACATCCTTGACAGCTCCCTGTCAACACGAAGCAGAGAGAAGCCGAGATGAATCGAAAGCCTTCATTGGATTCCCACTAAGGTGGGACGGACCTTCGCCCTCTTAACCCTTCTAACAAACACCAGCACGCCTGACTGCAGGGAGGTTTGATCGACCAGGTACAGCGGCAGGGCGGTACGGGAGGCCGATCCTGGGGCCACCCTGCTCCCCTCCTCTTACCTGCCTTTTACCTGCTCCCAATTCACTCCCGTAATGCAACGGACAAGATTAAGGTCCTGGCCAGCTGAGGAGGGATATCGGGACTGTTCAGTAACTGTCCCAACCTATTGGAGGCGGCTCAACGGCTTACTTTAACAGCGTGCTTGGCGTCCTTGGCGGTGTCCTCAACCGCGTACTGCAGATCCTGAAGTTGCGGTTCAGGGTTTGGGGACATGTTTGCCTAAGGCATTCGCGAGGTCGTGATGTCAGTCGGATGGGTCAGCTGCGTGTTGGTTGTGCTATGGTCTTAAGATGCAAAACAGGGGCGAGCCACAACGCCAATCTGGTCAATAAGGATAGGATTGTCACTCCAGGGTCACGCAGACAAACGTTTACGCCTACCTCGTTCACAGCGAAAAGGGAAGGGCCTTCTACCCACTCCATCGTTAGACATCTCGTTTACCTTTGCACCGCTCTTGATGGCATGTTTGGTGTCCTTGGTGGTACTCTCCATCGCGTGCTTCGCGTCCTTGGCAGTGTCCTCAGCCGCGTACTTGGTGTCTTTGGCGGTGCTCTGCCAAGGGAGAGAAGGTGAGGCGAGATAACTGGGTTGTGTGGGCGGCCACAGAAGGCACATGCTGGAATCCGCCGCCGCAAGACACCATGACGCGGGCAGCAGCGACGCGGCGATGACCACCGAGCGAGGAGTTCAGAACGGCGGCGGCCACCCGCCGAGGGTTGGATATTTAGCAATTACTTGTGCAGATACGGGAGACGTATCACACGATACGTGAACTCGTGTTCTTGCGCATATCTTACATCAAATCCGTAACATTTTCCTGCGCTGTGCTCGTCTTACCCATGCATCTATCCGTCAACATACGGATCTAAATCTGGGGGCCTCCGACGGATTCGGTGAGCTGCGGGAGCTGGCCCCTTACCTTGACTGCGTGGGAGACATCCTTGCCCTTCTCCTCGGCGCCGTAGGTCACGTCCTTGACGCCGCCCTGTCAGACAGCAGGGTAACATGTGGAGGGGGTTCCTAGCGCGGACGCGGACGCGGACGTTTATTCGTGAAGGCGTATTCGCACCAGGCGCACAACCGGCCTTGGAAACGGAACGATTGGCCCTGAGCCCCCACCGCGAAGATTAATCTTGGCACTGCTACGGAACCTACTTCGCCACACGAGGCCCTCCCTCATCAAGACGCTATCCTCCGCTGGCGCCTCACCTTCACCGCATGCTCAGTGTCTTTGGCGGTGTCCTCGGCGGAGCGCTTGGTGCCCTTAAACCAGCTCTGGAGGTGAGGATTTGGGCAATACGTCAGGGGCAACTACGAAAGACACGGACACGGACCCCAAGATCGCTGCTGGGGTGTTCGCGAGGGGAAGGAAGGTGTCGATGCATGGCTAATCCTAGGACAGCCGTTTCTTCCATACCGACAGATAGACAAAATGAGTTTTCAAAGGAAGCCCGCGAAGACAGGACGTGGTGGGCGCACACGCAGGTACACCGGCCGCAAAAACCTTCACACCGTCCATCACCGCGTTCTGAAGGACCATTCCTCTTCCTCAGGAAGAGGAACTGCACCATCTGCACTGATCTCACACATCTCAGCCGCATCCGCTCTCACTACATACCGCTTTTCCCCAATAGGAAAAACGCCAATCCGCACTCAGTGCCACCGGCGCCGAAAATGCTGCTCACTTTGATGCCATGCCCGGCGTCCTGCGCTGTGTCCTCAGCGGCGTACTGCACGTCCTTGGCGGTGCTCTGACGGCGGGGAGTGGAAACGAGGTTAATGGAGATGAGGGGTAACGCAACCCCGCACCGCCGGGGTGCCGGGGCATCCAGCAGGGCATTCCGCAGCCGCCGTTCCGAGCTGAGACAACGCCCCTAAAGAAGCACACACTCGAAAGCGGCACTGATCCACTACCGCACTCGCCTTGGCCGCGTGGCCGGTGTCTCGTGCAGTGTCCTCCGCTGCGTGTTTGCCGGATGTGAACCAGCCCTTGGACACGGGAGAAATGATGCGTTTGTGCACGCGGGGAGGGTGCCATCCTAGTTACGCCTTCGCGAAATATGGGGGCTATTGGGCCTAAGTGCTATGGGCGCAGCGTTAGGATGCCAGGAGGAACTGGCGGGTGCTTTGTCAACATGGGGGGCAAAACGAGCAGACGGAGGCGGCGGTGATCGGCGCGCGAAATGAGCAGGACGCGCATGCAGCCACCGCACATCTGCGGGTCCTTCGTGTGTCTACGTTTTCCTTGAGACAGGGAAGGGGGAGGTAAGGGGAGGGGGAGGGGAGAGATCTCGGACGCCGCCGCGACTCACCTTCCCGGTATGGCTCACGTCCTTTGCCGTGTCCTCCGCGCCGTACTTGATGTCCTTAGCGGTGCTCTGATAAGCCATTCCAAATAGGAACAACAAAGGGGTGGGACGGAGCGGGTGAAAGGCCAAACAGGCGAAATGATGATTTCGGCGCCGAGCACGCACAGAGAAGGGACACTTGCCCCGGGACCTTCGGCCTCCCTGCCTCTTGCCCCTTATCTCTTCCTTCCCGGCCCCCACCCGTTCCGCCCCACCTTGACCGCGTGCTTTGCATCCTTGGCCGCGTCACTGACTGCATACTTCGCGTCCTTCGCGGTGCTCTCGACCTCGTGTACTGCACACGGTGTTGTTGGGGTCCGCGAGGGCCCAGTCGGTGGTGAACAATGAAAGCGATATGGGCAGTGCACAACGGGGAGGAGGGCGGCGAGAACCGGGGAGCAAAAAGATTGGATCACACCGCATTCCCACGTCCGGACGCAACCTCGTCAGCTCCTCCTTTCCGTGCAGCTGCGTTCTGAGGCCTGCAGGAGGATGCATACAACCCTGCCACTCCATCCACCAGCTCCCTCACCCGCATGCTTGATCGGGTGGCGGCGGCGCTCGCTTTCCTTGTACCAGTTCCAACCCAGCCACAGAGCGCCCACCCCCAGCAGGGTGTACAGCACCTGGCTCACGGTCCAACCCGAGGGTAGCCAGGGAGGTTGGGAACCTGTGGAATACGAGAGGGGGCCAGTGGGGGCGGAGCCAGCGGGTGAGGTACGGAGGGAGGGCGGAGAGGGCATTACTAGGTATACGCCCTCGGCAAAACATTTTGGGTGGTTGCGCCAGCAGGAGGGTGCAACGGTGGAACTTTTCCCAAGCGAAAGGAAGAAATGAAGCTTGCAGCGAGCGAGCTCCCGGATGCGAAGTCCCACGCTGTGGTGCAGCCTCTCTGGGTTTCGCCATTCTGCCGCTGTGTTGTTTGGCCTTCCTGGGGAGGATTCCGTGACCCTCCGAGAACCCAGGTCCTTACCGCTGTAATAACAACCATCACCAGTGTGAACCGGCACCCACGAAGCAGACGCTCCCCACACCTGCACCCTTCGAGGACGTGCTCACCGGAGGGGCCGCCCGACGGGCCACCGCCGCTACGGCCGCCGCCGCCGCCGCCGCCGCCACCGCCGCTGCCGGTGGGGCCGCGGCCGCTCCCAAAGGCGCCAATGGTGGGGAAGCCCGGTCCAGTACCCAGAGAGGGAGTCACCGGGGCTGCAAAAAGGGAGAAAGATGAATTCAGAACCCTCCACACAAGGCGGGAAACCAGCCCGGGGCAGATTATGGACATGTTTCGGGACCACAGCGAGCGATCAATGCTGTGCCTGCGTTACCGCGACCCTGCTACATGGGACCTGTGGGCTGCATGACATCCTTAAATACTCTCACGGCTTACTGCAGTTGGAACCGGAATACGGAAGGCGGTACCTTCACCAAAGCACAGTCAGTGCTTCGCAGCAACTGAGGATGCAATGCAGTCAACACCGCGTCTACCCAAGCCAAGACCAGCACCCACGGCCCGCGATTTACCCGGGGTAGGGATGGGCGGTGTTCCTGAGGAGCTGGGAGCTGGGGTACCCGGTGGGGGTCCTGCTGGGCTGGGCGTGGCGGCGGCTGGGGCCGGCGGGGTGCTGCGGGCGGGCCGGCCCTATGGGAGCGGTTTCGGAGCAAAAGGAACAATTTGTAAACCGAACGAGGTCGGTCCTCCTGGTCTGTGATACTTGCACGAGTGCTGGGGGTATGCCTCACACGGCGGGAACGCGTAAGCTAAGACGCGCACTCGCACGCAAGCCCACACCAGCCCCCGCGCAAACTGTCTAATTCAATTTCCTGAATCGACATATGCGACAAGCGTAGGGCCGGGCTCAGTCCCCGATCAGTAAGTGCCTTGTATGTTATATCCACTCCGAAATCAGCGCTATCCACCACCCACCAAGTAACGTAAGCCGTGCAGCTCCTTACGTACTAGCAGAGTGCTATTACATCGCGCACCTTTCGATACCGCATTGTGACCCTGGACCTCGTTCCCTCCCGCCGCCTTAACACGACCCACGGGTCACTCACCCCTGGAGTGCTGCTGTACGGCGGCTCAATGGTGGCCACGATGGGAACCGTAAGACGACCTGCACAGGGAACTCAAAGCGGGGAAATAAAAGATTCGAAGTCCCTAAACCGCCAGGTCCACTCTCCTGCTTCCGCGGGTGCGGGTGCCGGTACGGCATGGTTTTACCTAACCATCCTTCTCAATACATCATGAAGCTTTTGGCAGAAGTGACTCGGGTGCAGCAGCCAGCTGAAGATCTCTGCTGCAGTATCGCGCGTCGCCGCCGGTGCATGCACAGCTTATGACAAGGGCTAAGGCTTGTGGGAGGGTGCGTAGCCGCCCCGAACCTATAACATATGAGTAAGTCTCCCAATTCCGTCCATCTGGTCGTGGAAACGGCGCTTTGACGACATGTACCCAGGAATGCCTGGCACCAGTGCTCCGTACGCAGTTATGTGCGAGCAAGCTTTCCGCATAAAGTGACTCATTCACGAGACAGCCCTTCAACGTATGATTTGCTGCTCATCCAAGGCCGTGGGCACCGAGAACTGCAAGCTGATAATTATGTCCGCGAACAGTTTATGAGGTCAACCGCCCGAAAGATGAAACCAGGCACCTAACGCACGATCATTGAATTATATATTAATTTGGGATAACCTGCAGTCGCTGATAAAACTGATCTGAGAGGCATGAGTCCAAAATTCGAGACTCCAAACCCCCAAATTAATCCGAACGGTCCGGCCATAATCATGGGACATTACCCTGCTTCCCCTGGACGTACCCGTCCGGCGGAGTGGAGGTGCGACCCGTGGGTTAGCGCGCAAGGCGGGGCGTGCACGCATCGCCGAACCAGCTCCAGGACGCAACTGCGATACCGCAACTCCCGCCATTCCTTGGAACAAGAAACAATGAAAAATGCGCCGCGCCGCTTCTGTGTACTTAGTTTAACCAGCAAAATGCGCCGCCTAGGCCCGTTGGGCTGGTGGCTGCAACAAGGAGGGGTTTACCGGGCAGAGCCACAGGTCAGATGGAGGTGGCAAGACAGGAAGTGAGTATGGAAAGGGAGTTCATGACGAGTTGACGACAGAGGCGAGGCGCAAGGAGCGGCGAATGAGCCCTACTTGGAAGTTTAACGCGATGTTCCGTGGCTATCGCTCATGAAGCTCGAGGCGGAAGGATAAGAGGATTAAAATCCACCGCACCAGGAGTAGCAAAGACGGGGGGCGTTTTGACGCGCGCGCACTACCGGAGGGCTACCTTACAGAGCACTTTAGGGTTGCAACTGGGCAAGAAGATTCGGTTAATATAATAACTCGAGGGGCCCTTGCATTTTTTACGTTGTGCACAATATCGGAATGTTGATTATCTTTACCTTTCGACGAGGTCCGGCTCGTCGGTCCTGAGCCGGGTCTTGAGGGCTACGTATGGCTACGGAAGGTCAAGAACAAATCGGTGGATGCACGCCTTGTAGATTTCCTAACTGTGTATGTCAATAACGTCAGGGCGCCGTCAGTAGATACATATATGCGATTAAAGAAACTTGCGGCCAAGGCTCTAAATCGTGCGACGGCTCATGGGAACTGTCGCAATCCCAGTTCATTCGACCAGTTTGGACGGGATGATGAGGTCATCTTGTGGGTTAGCGGCCTAGTATTGCTTCTATAAATTCCGTGCCAAATCTGAGATTAACGTATATAACCATTATAATAAGAGTACGGGCGCACACGAATGTTGGCTCATATGCGTGGCCTTGTAAGCGACTTCAACTGCGTTTCCGACACGTTCGACAGCAACTTGTCCCTTGGGTCGGGTATCTCATGGTTAAGCTTCCCACTGTAAATCTATATGAAATGCCATTACCGATAAAACATTATGCTAGTCATTTCCAAACATGGAGATTGCCTGGACTCGGGATGCAATTGGTCATCCATTCGACGATATGCATAGTAAAAAGGACAGGCACAACGTATGATTGGTTTCCTATATGATAGCCCTTATAGCAGCATATACGTGGTTGCCATGTCGGAATGCTGACACATGGATATATTCGTTGACTTGAATAATTGCTTACCGGACTACCGGTACTAGTTTATGCTTCTAAGCATGGCGGAAGAAAATTAAGAGTTCATCCCTTGATAGGTTCATAACTTCATCCCTTGACTGTATATATGCAAGCCATCGTAATGAGAAGTTGGGCGCATTGTGCCCAACACCAGCCGGATCATAACTGAAAGTGCAGAATAAGCGCTTGACACGCCGCTGGGCAATCGGGCGGACGAAAACTAGATGAAAAGCGATCGAGTGGATTTGCCGTTTGGGCCGTTCGGGAAAATTGGAAACGGCTTTGATTTGGATCTGGATTTTGCAACCGTCACCAACAAGGTTACAAGGCGAAGATAGTGGAACATCCCCTAAGGAATAAGCCTTATGATTAATCGGTAATTTGTTCTATACTGTATAACATTTTGAAAGCAAACGTATTGCTGTGACGTCAGCACTTAGCAGTAAAATAAAAATCTACGCTTTCAGACAATTTTTGCTGTCAGCTAAGCTGTGAATATGCTATGCAGTCGAGAGTTGAATTCTTCACGCCTGTTTGTGAGTTAATTTGCTTGGTGTGAATTGCGGCTCGGCACCGTTGACGTCCGTTGTGGCAGCAAAAGCACTGATCGACTGACGCCTTCCAGAGGTTTTGTTTGCGTGCACAGGTTGCTAACAAGCACGGCCTGAGGTTTATGCCACTTGCCCGGCCAGGTGCGAAACGTAACTATCGCAAGTTTCTTTTCGTATGCTGGCCATACCACTGTTGAAGGCAGCGTCGCTACAATTACTTTTACCATGCCTAAAATGTAGGCCGAGTTCTTTTTTCGACAGTCGCGTCGACCGCGAGCCCGGCCTCGGCTAATCGGCTTGTGTCGCTACCTCGGCAACCGAAATTGGAAAGCCGTCCTCACGATGAACGTGGTCATGTTGAAGTTTTCGAGGCTCAGCATCGCCCATTTCCGGCAACGATGCGAACTTCGCCCGCGAACGTTGCGAGGCCGCTCGTTTGGCCGTTGGCGTCCGGCTCGCTGGGAGGCTCGCATACGCAACCCGCCAATTCTGGCCTGGCAGCTTACGGCTGGTGCGTGGGAGCCTGGGGTTACTGAGGTTTTCAAGACCACAGTTGTCAATCCTTCGGATGGTGACTTTTGCTCAGAGTCTAGCGATTGCTCAGTTATTCAGTACAATTACAAACTCATTGCACAGGTTTAACAACTCAGTGTAGCTTTTTGGGTGTCTGACATTGCGACCGGTCCGACTCTTGTCCCGCACCGTTCCGTGAAGCTGTTGCCCGGGTGGGTCGCCAAAACGTGCACTGTCCGAATTGATGACAGCCGTACACAAACCTTCTCAAATATGTTGGAGCTTTCAAGCGTTTGGCATCTCGTTGGATCACCGCACAGCTCTCGTGGCCTGGTTATCCATCGACAAATTTCCCAAACTTTCAAATGGAATGGGCACCAAATCGCTGCGCACTTGGCTATACAATGTATTTCTTCCAAATAAATAAACGGATTGCAGTTACCGCCTCTTTGGACCGGCGCACATAAGCAAGCGCGGGGACTGCCTGGTGGCACGACTCTTCCCCGGCGCACGCTTAGAGCTCCTCAGCGGCGCAGGGTCCGTCGGTACCGCCATTGAGGGCAGGACGACTGTGGTGCCGGATTCACGGCGGCGCCGCCATGCCATCACGGCGGAGGCGGCTGCTGCTGGTGTGCTGACCGAGGTCGACGACTGGGACGTGCGGTGCGTATGTGCCAGCGATAACGAGGAGGGCGACCAGGTTAGCAGCATTGGCAGCATCGGCGACGATGGCGCTGTAGCAGAGTGCGTTTTAGTGGCGGCTTATGTGGAGCTGGGCGGCAGCGCTTCCAGCGTCGACATGGTAAGATCGGTGGGCGAGCCATGCGGGAAGGCTTTGTGCCCCCCTCCTGGTTTTACGGTGCAAAGATTGCGAAACTCTACCTTGTCAGTGGGAGGGAAGGTGGCTGCGTTCCGTCACCCAACTTGAAAGGGGGGAACTGCAGCCACATCATCGTGTGGGGGAAGAGCACCGGCTCGATTATGGCTAACATACCAATATCTGCGTTGGCAGCATGAAACCGGCAATCGTTCTGCGCAGGTGGACCTGGCGTTGCAGCCCGCTATTCACCATCACAACGGTCACACATACCTCTCCGTCCGCAACCTGCCTCCGAGCGCCGTTATCGTGCTGAGTGCGGATGGTGATCTCAGTCACCCTGTCAATGTGACGCCACCGGAGGTGCCCAAGGCTGCGCCCCCACCGCCAAATGCTTTCAATGGTAGTTAGGGACGCACTCGCAGCTACTACAGCGGCGATGTGAGACCCTTAGGTAAGCAGTCCATAGGTCATCTGGCCCGGATTGCGTTTACAGGATGTGGTCGGGAGAGACTGGACCTGGACCCTGCAGCAGGAACCTACAGGTGGCGCAGGGGGGGAAAGTACGTCGAGTGTTAGGGTTTTACCCACCTTCTCCTCGGCTACACCCCTATTGCCTAGTGCTTGTTAGGAAGGTCGATGCGGTCGCTGTGCGGGGGTTGCCTAGAGCCACGGTTGGGCCAGAGGGCCAGTATATTCACGAGCTCTAGGTGAGTTTTAAGGGCGACTGACGTTTTACGGATGCAACGTGCACCCATGATCTGCCCTCGTGGCCGAATGCAACAGGTTTTCGCATCGTGCCACTTCCACCAATCCAAGTTTCCATGAAGATGTGGGCGCCCCTAAACACATGAGCTAAGGAAGCTCGTAGATAAATAGCACACAGTTGTCACGGGTTGGCGATTGGGAGTTGTACGATGTTGCTGGTTACACAGCCATCGATGGTATTGGTGTGCAGTTGGCGGGTGCTATGGCCTGGGCTGAGGTGGGCGCAGCTTACAACATACAGCCAAACGGCCCGCAATACGCGTACACCATGTTGCTGGTGAGTCGCTCGGCCAGATGGGCATCGAAAGACGCCAGCGGCTTGTTTTCGGCGCTGTGCTGTGCGCTGCTGCATCCGCTATGGAGAATCTGGGTGGGACATGCTGCTGATTGTGCGCACCTTGCGAGAGGACATCATGCCTTGAGCCTGGGAGTGGACAAATGCTTGTATGTATGGTGATAGGGTTTAGGGGCGGAGAAGACGAGTGCCGTCACAGGGCAAGGGGTAAGGCGGGTGTTATTGCCCTGCCCGGTCGCGTCCCCAATGGGCATCCCGATGTACATTTGGGCGGCGTGTTGTGTCACTAGCAAAATAGGGTGAACCGTGCTATAAGGTTGCGATTTGTACGGGGACGCTTGGCACATGCACGTTATCGTGCTTTGCCATGTGTCCCTCGACTCCTGGAGGGAGCTGTATGGCATTTTAGGTAACCTGGTCTGCCATGTCCCAGTTGTAGGCAGTAGACAGTTGTTTACGTTGAGGTGGCCCAACCAGAGAACCCCTTCCAAAGACGGGACTGGGCGCGTGCGGAGAGGAATGTCTTTCTCACGCACGTATCCACGCCGTTGGCAGGTATCCATGGATGGACAGGAGGGGGTTCTCTGGAGGTCAGGTAGGAAACAGGGATGCGTGGTCCGTGAGGTGGTTTGGACGTGTACCGTCCCGGTTCAATAGCTGCCCCCTGCCAGACTTGAACTAGATGTCGTTGATAAACATAATTTTGAGTGTGTAGTAAGCTCGCCCATAGGCTCGGCTAAAAATTTGGATGCAGAGCTGTTTCATGGACTTTCCCTATTCTTGATGATGATGCCGATATTGTGGCGTTTTCCATAGTGGGCTTCACCCTTCCACGCCCACTGCTCCGTGCATTGGCCTTGATGACATATAACGAGCAAGCATTTCCCTGCTGTACAAGTCTATCCTGATGCCGCCTGCGGTGCAATTGCGCGCCACAGAAGCAGCAAATATGAAACAGCACTGGTTCAACCAACAGGGGTATTCCCTTCGTGTATATTCTTAACTTCTATTCGTTGCCGTTGGTTGCTGTCAGGTTGCCGTATGGCATACGGTTTTCCTTTTTTAGCCCGCATGTGGCTACATTCTCACTGTTGTCATTTAGTAGCGCGAGGTTCATTTCCCGTGGGCGTAACCTAGCTGAAACCCGAATCCGTGTGGCAATACCGCAAATGTGGCGAGAGTTATTGCTCAGTCTGTTTGATTTCCGTCAAAACCGATTTGTGTTGGCTGCGATTTTGAATCACGACAACAAGGTTCTTTACATTTTTACCCATAACGAACGGAATGGCCCGGAGGCCAAATATGCGTCCGGTCGCGACCCTAAATCCTATTGAAATGTGTGGTCATGTAGTCGTATGACGTGTTATTGACGGGATGAATGTGTATCGTAGTACCATAGTAGTGCACAGTAGTACCACCAAGCCGCAACAGAGATTGAGTATATTGCATAGGCCAGAATTTGTAAGCGACATTGCTTGTAGTGCCCCCATCGCATCCATGTGCCGAAAAACTAAAGGCTAGATCCTGACGCAGCCATAGAAGCGAGGAGAGGAAAGGCGAGAAGAGAGCGGAAGCTGAAGCACACCCCGGTTTCGACTCCGGGTGTTACTCCCCAGGTGTTGGAGCGCAGGGGCAGATTCACCCCGCAGCCAATAATGTCGAAGGAGAAAGGGGCCACACAGCGCACAAGGCCACATGGAACGGAACTGAGATTTTACGACATGGCGGTACGAGCAAATGCCGCCTGCCATTCAGTGTCCTAGTACCGTACCTTAAGCATAGTGCGGGTGGGGTTGCCGCTGCACGTGTAGTCGAACTCCCCGAGATGGTGGCGCTGAGTGCGCGAAAGTAACGGTTTGCCAAAGGAGGGACATGGAGCCGCCGTACGGATCCACCAGCTGGCCGGGAAGTGGGTTCGAGCGTGCAAGGAGGCGAACCTACGAATTTTCTAGTACTCCACGTGAGGGCTGCTATCTCATGCGTGGCATGTCTTGAAATATGTTATGAAACGGAATCGAAAGTAGGTGGTGAGTCTTGATGAGCAGGTCACTCACAAGGATGTGACTGTTTTTGATGTGACTGTTCGGTTTGCCATTGTAGCAGCCCCTTGTACGAACGCGTACGTGATTGAATGAATCAGGCATCCGTACCAGTACACATCTGCTTGGTGTATGTACATATGGGAGGATTGCAGGATGCATGCAAAGGAGACTGGAACCCAATAATGGGACGATAGATAGACAGTGAATGGACTCTACTGCTGCTTTGTCCCCGACGGAGGCACCAGCTGCGGGCAGCGCGAATACGTTGGCGCATGCTTACGTCATCATTGCCGGGGACAATAATAGAGGGTGGCACAGCAGTAGTTGAAGTTGCTGTTGCTGCTGCCGTACTACCACTCCAGACGACTCTGTCCTGCTTCCCGCTGGGCCGATCAGCAACACCTGCTGTCGTCGCCACAGTCTTCATTCCGCCGAACAATGCAGACCTTTGGCTTGTGTTGAAAGGTGTGTACACGGAGTGTTTGTCGCGGTGCTGCAGCAGCTGCGTAGACGGGGGATGACCTACCGGATCCAACGCACTTGCTGCCGCCGCTGTTGGCGGCACGACATCCATGGCCGCATTGTTATTGGCATCTCGGGTATTGGTCGAACCAGCAGCCGCACCAATTATGTGGACTAGGCTGTCTCTGTGGACGTAGCCATAGCTACATATTCGGATAGACAGATAGATCAAAGGATGTTGCAAACATATATATGTACGTACGTACGTACGGGATTTTGAGAATGGAAGATTCGCGGCGGACATATGTATACTGTGGCACCCAGGGTATGCGGCAACGAAAGCCCATAGCGCCATACCCGCGCCACGTCCAGCCGTTAACTAGTAGAGCTACTCGCATTGTCAAGACACCGTTGAGCCAACCTTTGGGGGCGCTCTAACCGCTTTAACCAAGAAACCGCCGCGGGGTCCTGCTGTAGAATCCGAGGTTCTCGCGAGGTACACATTCATTTTAGACTGCCGCTGATTACAGATTATCCGCTGCAGATTTCATTCCACTGCGCAATAGACGCCACCTTCGTTGCTCTAAACACGACATGACGTGTTGGCGCCACGCACTCTTAGCGCCACCCCAACGCAACGCCACAAAATTGCATGATCCGTGCGCCTCCGTGCGTTGCCATACACAAGACGTCGTTCGAGGCCAGCCACTACATGGCTTTGATGGCACATTTGGCAGCCAGACTGGCCCGGGCTCGTCCCATTGCCTCCAGGGCGAGCTCCACCCGCCGACCCACATCGCGCGTCTCCATGGCCAGTAACCGGGTCCGGACTATGTACATGCGCTCCTGAAGGGTTGATTGGAAATGATTGACAAGCAACAGTTAATTGTGAACTGAGCTGAAGCAACGGAAGGCATTTTGAGACATGGCGCCGAACACGTTGGGGAGTCGTCGCGGCGTTCATGGATGAAGCTCAAAGCCGTCCATGCCGTAGTCCATGCTGTAAGCCCACCAGAGTATGGAGAGCGGCGTGGTATCGGAAATGAGGACGGGGGTGCTGCTGCAAATTGCACCTTTTTAGTAAGCTTAGGACTCCGAACGGAAATATGAAATGCCATACTGGGTCTCCTCCAATTGTGTGCCACCCAATGGAGCGGACAGGCAATGCTACGTGCGGATCGCATGGACTGGGTCCGGCGGCTTCTCTCTGCATGCACCTTTTCGCCGATCTTCCCACCATGCACGCCTCATCCAGCCATGCTATTGGACCCTGACCGACAAGCGGAGGCGTGATTGCGGTGCTGCGGCACCTGGGCGGGATTGGCGCAGGAGACCAGCAGCCCCCTCCCCTTCACAAACGAAACCGCAGTTTGGGCTTTGGGCAGCATTCGGAAGTCCATTGCGGGAATGGCCATTTTCGCTATTCGCAAGACCCAGGGACTCTATACGCGGGCCGCCGCATACCCACTGAACTGGATCTCATTTCCTAACCAGCGGTATATCATACCTCGGTACTGGCGTGCGGCAGCCATTGCAACGAAGCCCAGGACAACCGCACCGCTTCTTCGGCGCTGAATTCCTCGTCCTCTTCGTGTTCTTGTCCTCTTGTAGTGCCCATGGGCGCCTGTTGCAAATCTCGCAATAAGGCTCTATTTCGTCCGCTACCCAAACCACTGCTTGAAGCACTGCCCGTATCGCTATTCAAACGGCCTTCATCGCCTGAGGGGAGCGATGCCGCGGCGATGGGGCCTCCATTGGTGCCGTCGTGTCCTTCATTGCCTCCATTGCCTCCATTGCAGAGCCCCTCTACTTGATATTTATCGCTGGTGCTCGGGTCATCCTCACCGCCAGACGTTTGGCCCTGCATTGACGACCCTGGTTCTGATCTCGCCGGTTGCCCGTGGGTCACTGTGTGCCGCTGTATCCCAGGGGTGATGGGCGTCCCGTGCATCCACCGCATGGCCTGTTGGAGAGCTGCCGTCTCGTCACAACGAAACTTGGAGGCCAAATTCTGGACGTCCTGCGGGAAATACAAAGAGGTATAACAAGGCATGAGACTCTCAAGTACCTGTAACGTAGCCAAGCGAGGCAGGCAGGCAGCTGGTGTACCCGTGACTCAGCGAAGCGTCTTCTGCACCTATGATTGCACCTAGCGCTGACCCTCTGATCTGCATATATTGCAATGTCCAGGAAAACTGACCCGCATAATCTCTCGCAGCTGCTCCACCTTGGCCCGCAACTCCCTCTCCTGGTCAGTGCCAAGCTCGGGGGGCTGGTCAGGAAGAGGGTACACCTATGAGACCGCCACGGCGGGTAGAAGGGTCGGGACGTATGACAAAAGAAGCTTATACTCCCTGGCTTTCGGTCAAAGAATCTGGACTCCGTCTGAATGATCCGGTGAAGCTTCATCGCTTTTGAACCATGACACCGACCCTACCCCGATTGCCAGGTGACCACCGATGCTCATTCCGTTCGGTCCACGCTTCCTCTAACCTATGTCCTTGGTCCCGCACCCTGGCCCTGACTCTGACCCTAATGCTGAGGTCCTCGCTAACCCACCTGCGCCCGCATATAGGGCCCCGTTTGCGGCAGCCCACTGATGCCCAGTCGCGCCTCCCCGCGGATACGCACCAGATAGCCGCCCGTGTAGGGCTTAGCGCTCAGAACCTGACGTATACGGGAGGGTTTCCACCACCGCGAAAGAGCTGCCTTTTGTCTGCCTCAAGAGCAACCATTGGCTCATACCAATCGGGCTTTGATCGTCATCACACGCGCCTGCCCCCAAGTCAGAAGACCCAACCGGTGGGTATCAGAACGCGGATGGAATGAAGGCTACCACTGGGGCCGGTATACAGATGCTTCACAAGTAAGGATCGGCACGATGCCCCGCCATATAGTGCCGATCGTGAGAGACGCAGTCCACATGTGCACCAGCCATCAAGTACGTGACCCTGAAAGAGTGACGGCGTACACAAGTATGCGTCCTGGGCCCACCACCACTATCATCTTCTGCGGTGGCAACCCCCAGCACACACACACACACACACACCTGCACTAAGCAGCCGCAGGACAATGAGAAGTTGTACCCGCCAACGAAAGCCCCGGGACCGGCATCCGTCTCGCTGGCCTTCCCCATAAAGGGCTCCAGAACCGCTGTGGCCATGAGCTTGTGGTCCGAAGCAAGGCACTCGTCCATTAGGGAAATGAAGTGTGGCTCGTACAGGTGTAGCGTCTTGGTCATGCCTAACGAGCACAGAGGGCCGGGTGGCTGCGACGTAGATTTGCATACCATACGAGCGGAAGTGGAGCAAGACTTCGGAAGAGGATAGGAAACGGAATTATGCCAGCCAGCGCGCATGTGCGTATCTTTCTTATAGATAGTGGCAGATCGAAAGCGGCAATTGTTCATGGTTCAGAGAGGCTTTTTACATGTCTACTGCATAACATGAGTCTTTGCATCGTGCATTTGTGATTTGGTACCCAGAAGGGGGGCGTAAACGTCAGTCGTGTCAACCGCTGCTGGTCCGAGCACGATACCGAACCAAAGTACGGCTCGTCCAGAAGAACCGGTCGCACCTGGCAGGAACACACCCATTGGTTGTACAGGAAAAAGCGGAAGCTCATGCGGTATCGCCGCATGACTTGGGGCCGCCGCGCAGCCTGCGAATAGCCACAGGGACTCAGTCTCTATGACTCAGGATTGCCGGAGAACCGAAGATTAAAATTCAATAGAATTAAGTTAGAGACTTACAAGATATTCTTGATCTAGCGTACCGACTTAGCACGGTGTGCCTCGTTTGCAAGCGCTTGGTGAGGCCCGTCGCTGATTGGGACTGAACCTGTATCATCATAAGATCACAAAGTAAACTATGTAGGAAATTTAAGATAGGATTCAACTTAAATTGTTTATGTGATATTTGATTAATTACATCTTAAGATGTTTTATATGAAGAATTTGTGGCCAATGGAGTGCTAACTGAATTCCAGCAGTTCGGTTAGACGTTCTTATGATCATCATAGAAAAATACAGATAAACAACTACATGATATGCCAAATACTGTTTCAGTGGAAAAGATAAAATACAATTTACTTTTGCCTCACAGAAGTTAAATAACGTTGTAGACCTCACCCAAGGAACGTGCTAACCACCTTTAATCACCTGGGTTGTAATTGCACTTCAAGTGCGCAAAAGAGCGCTTGGTTGATGTTTAATACACGTTTTTCTTTCTGTCCTTTCAGCAATCTAAATGTACTAGCCAAGCGAGAGGGATACAGAAATTGGGATTTAAACTTACAATATTGCAACCTAACGAGCTAGCAACCGGTGTGAAAGCTGTTCCCCCTTGTAACGACGCACACTATTAGGCATTTGCCTTATGGATAGGCGAACCTTACATACACCTCCCCAGCCACCCTAGGCTTTCGAAATCCAACCCAGAATAGATAGCCGTTACGCAGCGCTGTTGCGGGCTTTGCTGCTACACAACCAGTCAATCCGCCAGGCAACCATCTCCCACCCATTTGGGCTGCGAGAACGACGTACAAAACAATGCAAAAGGCAAACACGACATCAAACGAAAAATCCTGACAATTATCAACGACCCAACCATAAAATACAATCTGATCGTTTATATGCTCTCTGAGGCTTCCTTCGCCCACATTACCCAAGCCCCGGAGCAGTCAGGTTGTCAGGTTTGCGTCATCCCCATCGCTTGTCCCCTGAGCTTGTTGCCTAGTCAAGCCAGGTCAGGTCAAATCCACAACCTCGTCATCCTCACTATCTCCGAAGGTCAGGTCAACGGGCTCTGCTGCATCAGGCATTGCAGCCATCGTGAAACCCCCATTAAGAACAGCCTTCTTTCCACGCCCGCCGTTCGCGACACCACCGTCACCCATATTCCGCCTCTTGGACGGTGATAGTGACGATAAGGCCACGTCGGTCAGCCGGCGGTCCTGCTCCGACTGCGGCGGCTGTGTCCGCTCCACCACACCCGCGGCCCGAGCCCGGTCAGCTTGACGTGTCTGTGGGCCGTGGTCCAAAGCCGCCGCTGATCCATCCTCAAGCTTATCTGGAAAAAGTGTCCGTATCAGCCGTGCCCGCCGCGCCGCAGGACTTTCGCCCTCAGCTGTCAGGGCAGCCTTCTGCAGGTCCACCTGCTCACGGGTTGTTCCCTGCCGCTGCTGGGGTTGTTGCCACACATTCTCCATTTCTAGCTCCTGTTGGCGGTGTTGGGAAGCTCTGGGTTTGCTTGCAGAGCTCTGCGCCTCCTCCCATCCTATGGCTGCGGTGGAGGTCGAGGCGGGCCCTGAACGGTTACGGGCGACCGATGCGGCGAAAGCGGGACTGTCCGTGAGATCCATCACTTCCACCGCCGCGCAATGGGACCCGTCGCCGCGTGCCCGATCCTGCGCATTTTGGTGGTCGTCCTTAGGCACACCTGCCGTCGCTGGGTAGCCACCAGCGCAGCCGCCCCGGCGCCGCCCCTGGCCCGGCCCTGGGCCCGTTGGCTGCGGCCGAAAGGGTGCCTCGTGGGATGGCCCCACCGCAGCTGGCCCTGCCGCACCAACAGCATCCGCAACCGGTGCGGGTCTTTCACTGCCTTGCCGCTTCGTGCTAGCTCCGTTGTCATGATTGCCGCCGCGGCCAGGTGCCAACGACGGCTGTAGCCTTTGATTCGCGTCCCGGTTACGACCGGCGGGCTGCGATGCGCTGGCGAGCAGCTCATCCAATGATGTGGGGATGACATCATGCAGATCATCGTATATCGCGTCTCGCTCCAGCACCTCTGTAGCAAGGTAGTTCTTATCGCCGCCGCCGTATTCCTGCTCTTCCTCCGCCTCCTTGTCCCACAACGCCACCATCCCAACGGGCACCACCCCGCCTATGGATCCGCCGACCTGTGCAGGCTGGCTGCGGCCTATCCCTGCCCCCACCACCACCGCACCAGCAACAGTACTGCCACCCCGCCCAACACCAGTCCCTGCAGTCGGACCCTGACCATCGTTATGCTGCGTCATTTGCACTTGGTAATCTATGTCGTCATCTTCGCCGCCGAGATCCCCATATTGCTTTTCAGCGGCCTCACGTGCAGCTGACTGGCCGCGGCAGCCGCAGCCGACGACGCCGATCTTGGTGCCGTACGTCGGCGGAGGCTGCTGGACGGAGGTGCTCGGGACCGCGGCAGAGGCGGTGGCACCAGCGCCCGAGCCCATCCTGAGGAAGCGGTGCATGATGTTACTGCTGCCCTGCGAGGTGCCTGATTGCGTGGCGCCGCCACGGCCTGAACAGGCCGCCAGCCCAGAGCCCATTCGGCCGGTGGGTGCAGGCCCCCCAGTCGTACAACCGGGGGAACCACTTGCAGCAGCCTCAGTAGCGGCTTTACTCCGGCCCTTCTTGGGTTTTGCGAGCTTCGCCTACGGCCATGACATATGCACCGGGACGCAAATGCATCATTTCAAAATGGCGACCACCTAAATATTAGTAATAGACTTGCTGGCGTTCAAAGCAAGCCTGCAAAAGCTAAATTGGAAGTATTCAGAACAAAGGGTGCCTGGGAGATCGCCTTGGCTGTTCGCCCCAAACTTAGGAGCAGCACTCCCATCGCCTTACCTTCAGCTGAACCTATACACATCCTGTCGCTGCGAACCAGAGACTTACTTCCTGTCCTAGCTCCCTGCCCAGCCGCCCGTTTCTGCCTGTCTACCTGTTCCTCGTCCTCCCGCAGCTGAAGCAGGTGAGGCCAAAGCCGGTCCACAAGGGTCCGACGCACATGGCGCCCCTTAACAAGCTTGCTATTGGCCAGCTGTTGCCGGTCAAATTCAGCATCCGCCGAGTTCGATGTCGGGACTCGGTCAAACCTGCAGGGCACGAAGCATCGAATGAACAGACAGCCGCACGAAGGCAGGGATGCTAACGAATGAGGCGGCCCGGAAGGCAAGCAATCACACATGGATGGCAAGGCACTGGGCCCCAGGCAACGGACTTGATCGGACTTAACCGGACTTGATCTCTGCGAAGATGCCTGCGGGGAGAAGCAGGTGCGTTCGTGGCAGGTGGGAGGACTTCAATATGACACAGGAAATCGTCCAGAGACGCGTCCGTCCCTGGACAACGCACGCTACTCACTCCATGAGATAGGCCCACAGCCCTCCGTCCTTGGCGGCCACTTGCTTGATGCGGCGGGGCCGGAACTCCACGTGGGCCATCGCCGCCGCTAGTGAGGGAGGAGAAGCATGTTTAGTGGGGGTGCAAGAAAGAGAGGAGTTGGCGAGTCTCCGAATCACTGCCACTATTACGTAACTAAGAATTAAGTCTCTGCTCGGAGCACAGTACCGAGTCCTCACGGTTCCGCAAAACATCCTCATATAGCTGACACATGCGGGTAGAGAACAGCAAACGTCAAGATGACTGTCCTGTCAGAGCCGCGCAGATGCCCGTTTAGTTGTGAGACCGTGGCCCTTACACGCTAGGAAGATCTTTACGCTATGGTCGAAGTCATTCCTATTACACTGCACCCTACCGCTACTTAAAACTGCATATACCTTCTTCTGTCCGTTGCCGACCTCCAGGCTGCTGTACCATACCGTAACGCTCCCCAAGCCGCATCCTCACCCCGTCCGCGCCCATATCCCTTTTCTCCTCTCCAATACCCCCGTCCTGGCTTGTCCTCTTGCCGCTCACCGCTGGGCTCGGGGCCCTGGCGCATGTCCCACTCCATCAGCACTGGCCGCATCTTGTCCCGCACCTCCGGGTACGTCCACAGCAGCTTGTTGGGGTCAGAGCTGGTGTTGCCTAGCAGCGGATGCATCAGCTGGAACACGCCTTGCACGTCAGGGCGCAGTGACCAGCTGGAGGGCAGGGTGCACATGTGGTCCCCGAGGGCCAGGGAGTGATAAGTAAAACAATGGTAAAGGTTGGTGGAGGAATGATATAAATATTTATGAAGGCATGGATTTATAAGCCCGTTGTTAAGGCAAAGGAAAATATGCCCAAGGGGAATATGCTGGAAACGAATATGCGTCCTCAAAGGTAAGGAAGCACGCGAAGCAATGTGGATAGACCTGGGCCCCTGCATTGCAGCCAATCCAAGATACCGCGTACCCATACCCGTACTGTGTTTGCGACGTGGAGTCGAGCGGCAGAACGAAGTGTAGAAAGTGCCGTATTTAATTCTTTAATTCTGGAGTTCTTCCACACCTGATGCAGCCCACCATCCGGCGCAGCTCCTCTGCTGCCCGATGCGCACGCTCCGTCTCCGACTGGAATGCAGCGATGGTGGCGCGACATTCAGCCGAGAAGGACGGACCCGTATTGGTGGCTCTGTGTTACACGCAGGCCAGGGCGTGACACAGCAGCAGCGCATCCAGTGAGCGATGGCTCAACGGCAGAGACAGATGGAAATGCAATGCACCGTTTCGGCAGTCAGAAGTGAACAAAAACTTTTACCGTGCATCTCTTAAATCGCTCATTGATCGCCTAGATCTCTTGTTGGCTTTGCCATGCAAACCGGCTGAAGGGTGCCGCTGCTGATTTTCCAAGCCTATTGGCAAATGCGAGCAGGCGGACAGTGCGCGAAGAGCTGACCACGTGGGGCTTGTGTGGGGCCTGAATCCCGCTTCCTTATACGCCCCTGCGCACCGAGCGATCACCCGCATGAACTTGCGCTGTGGCTCCGATCTGCAACCAAGAAGACGGGCCGGCGACGGGGATATTGGGGGTCTGCAGATGTGGGACACCTGGCGGTTGGCAAAAGGCATGATTCGACCTGGGTTGAGCTGCAGCGCGAGAGAGAACTTGATCCGTAATGCGACGTGAGAGGCCTTCCTTCCCACTGAGCCTCTCCCATACACATGTCAGCTAATACCGCCACACATCACGCCAACAAATCAGGCTGGTACACAGGCAGCCACTATCCGGTGTGCGCGTGCCTACTAGCACGCGCGCATAGTAACGCGCATTGACAAGGACATACACGTACGCGCTCACACCGTACGTACCTGTGGAAGTCGCATTCACAGGGGCCGTTCTCCGACTTGGGCCGACAAGGCCCTGGACCGCAAATGAGACACGGCTGACGGCCGTGTTTCTCGTGGCCTACCATTGGGGTTCAAAACAAGAAAAAGATGACACACACAGTCGTTAGCACCCAGAACCATCGCCAGCAGAGTGTGCTCGATGGGGACAGCACACAGGTGAATGGATGGGGTCCGAAGGCATCCATAGCTAACCAAACGTAGGATATTCTGGCCGGTGCAGTCTTTCCCTGCCCTGACCACGCCAGCGCAATGGGCCACGACTGGCGCCGTAGCAGACGGCCAGCGGATTCAATGTCAGTTCAAGGGTTAAGCTATCGTATGCCTGTGCCTACAGGGACTCACTCCGCCATCCAGTGAGTCGGTCAGCCACCGCCGGGTGATGACCCTTCCCCGTCTCAGGCCCAGAAACGCTCCCTAAGACCCTCGGCGGAAGGGCTGCAACCCGTGAAGGTTCGGACAACAGTGAACCAGTCCTTGTCCTTGTGACGTACCGCATGTCTTGCATCCAGTGCACTTAGTTAGGGCGGTGACCCGTGGGTCGGGACCTGTCTCCAGGAACTTAAGCAGCTCCGGGATCACCTGGCTATCATCCTACCGGGGAGAAAGTAACGAGCGAAAAGGGAGGAGGCTTCACCTCAGGCCGATTTTCCAGCTTTCAAGGGAAATGGGTTTTCAAGAGAAGGAAAATTGCTACCCACCCGCCGCGGCCCATTTACCTCACGTCCGACTGTCAGCTGCTGCACCGCCTCTAGCGCCATCTTGACGCCCACACCCTTGCCCCCTGCAATCGAGTAATCACAGCCGCACAGACAAGCCACCGCCTGCGCAGGATACGAGGGGAAACACAAGTATGGAGGTCAGAAGGTAGGGCAGGACCATGGGTACAGAAAGCGGCTTGAAGGCATGCCGACTTGGCGCTGTGGGGCATTCGGAAGGGAACGGTCCCAGTCACAGGAATCTGCAGCCGGGTGGACATGGGATTCATTTGATTGGAACAACAAGAAGTTACCAGCAACTCAATAAGATGATCCCCTTGACTCAGTGTTTACAGTTGTTAGTTGACCCGTGAACAGGGGAATGCCGAACCCCTGCAGGAGGAAGGCACCGTCCGCGCGCGTGAACCAGTCTTCAGAAACTATGCCACCGGACCCCATTCCTTCATGCCACCTGCAGCGCTCGGACGCAGGCAGCCCCCTCACTCCTCAGCCCGAAGCAGCGCCTTGCAACCTCGTCTGCGTCAACCCGCTCCAATGCATTGTTCTTGGCATTGTCCATCTGGTGGCAGTGACAATGACAATGACAATGATAGTGGTGATGGTGGAGTTTTTCCGTGGACAGCGTCAGATCGCAACACATGAAGTGGGCAGCGAAACAGGGTGCGGGACGCGTAAGCTCAGGAGCGGAGAAGAAGGATTGAGGCCCGGCGTACTTGCGGAAATCCAAAGTGCACAATATGGGGGAAGTGTCAAACAGTATGATCATGATGTCGGGGTTCAACATACGGGTAAGCGTATGTGGAACGCACGGCACGCAGTCTACTGGTATATGGTCCAGGGGACACAAACTCCGTGCTTGGGTGTCACCCCCCATCCTCACCTGCACCCTGCACTCCTTATAAACCCTTCTGGCCCCGAACAGCAGAGCGTCCACGTCACTGGTGACGGCGGCGTGCGCTAGGCCCACACTGGTGAGGGCAGCACACATGGCCTCAGCCTCGCCCGGGGCGTCCACGTGAGGGATGCCCTGAGGCGATGGAGAAAATGTGGTGCTGGTCAGCACAGCGTGCACTGATGCCTGCATCTTCCATCCCCTTCTTTCCTTTCTCTCCCACCCACCATGAGGTCCAGGAGTTCCACCACTTTGCGGCCCAGCGCATCGTGCCGCCCTCCGCGCCGGTTGCCCACAGCCCTGCCACTGAAGCCGCGAGCTAGACTCCTGTGAAAGGAGAACTCCGAACGCTTAAACCTTCACTTTTAAACCATATATCAGCTAACTTGCAACGTGGCAAGGACGAGCCACGAACGCGATGACATGCATCGTGTTTGTTTCTGAGTATACGCATGTCCCATTTCGCTCGAATCAGAGGTGAGGCCCGCCAATCGTAGACCATTCGTCCAGGGCCAGCTATAAATATTTGCGCGGGACTCCCTGGAGGGTCCCTGGAGGACTCTGGAGGTTGCAGCACGATGTAAATGAAGACGCGTACCGGCATGGACCAGCCCGCCCGCCCGTGATTACGGCCCAGACATGCCCGCCCCCAATAGCTAACTCACAAGGATGAACTGATGCCCGAATGACGCAATAAATTCACCATAACCTTTCCTATTCCCACAGCCTGGTATCAATGCCTCGCAACCACAGTATTATACCATTGGGCCAGTTCCCTAGCCGTTTACAGCACATCCCAGGTAATGAAAGTATTTCCATTACCGAAACCAACAGTTCCATGCGCTCTTTATCCTAAGCCGCATTCTCACCGGGAAGATCCCGAGCTCGTTGTCCCCAAGGCCCCATTACGGGCAGCCCTCACCTCTGGTTCAATCGTCCCATCTTAGCCTCCGGGGTGTCCCCTTCCAGAACAAACAAGGGTGTCACTCCGTAGCGGAGCAGGTTCATGATCTGCGGTGTGGGCCCAGAGGAGCGATGGGCTATGGCGGGCCCGAAAGCACCTCCCGTGTTGGGACCAAAAGGTGGGCAAACCAGGTAGGGGCGCCGGCTGAGAGGTATAAGAACACGCCGCTTAAATATTGTTCATGTTTTGAATGCACCACAAGTGAATCGGCAAGGATTGTGGTGCGGGACCCATTATATTGACGTAGCCCATCTAAGCCAGGACAGACCGAGCTAGCGCCATACAAGTAAAATTGCAGCCGTGGGGACTGTGAAGAGGCTGCCTCGGAGGTGTTCTGCGCTAGCAGAGCCATGGCTTCTGTCAGTTCGCGAACCCAATATTACCCCCGCTTTGCCCTGAAAAAGGGGCCCTCCAGCCCCAAGACAGGATCTTCCGATCAGACGTGCGGACCCACCCGAAAAATGACAATGTACAATACACGTGCGTGCTCATCAAAAATAGCGTCCTTGAGGTCAGACTGCTGTGAGCACTGGAAGAGCCAGACTGATGTGTCGATGGCTAGGACCTTGCCGCACAGCTCGGCGACGATTTCCGTATTGTCATCACGAGTAACCCCTGTTGCCGATATGCTCCGTGCCGCACCATTCCACGAGCGACATACGTTAGCATACTTGGCCAGCTCAGTCCATAAGTTGGCAATGCCCATTTTTCCCCTTTATCCGCCCCTCCCAGTAGAGCTGTAAAATTGGCAGAGTTTTAAAATCGCACAGTATTGTAAGGTTCACGTGCAGATCCGGTAACTAACTGTTAATGCATTGTCTGCGGCCTTGAACACAAAGCACAGATTAATCCTCCGAAAACTCAGCCTGGAGCAAAACTGACAAATATGTAGCCATAATTAAATCGTAGAGTATTGTTATGGTAGCGCCAGCTATCATCCATGTACCGTGAAATGCTCATGCCGTGAATGCGTGCACGCATGCTGTGTGCGTACATTCTTCAAAGGCCCGCAATTACCGCGTCCAAAGGATCATGATGTAGCCAGTTATACATAAGTAACGACGCGCATATAATTTTATTGGGACTATTCGCGCCAAAACCCCAAAGGCACATTACGTACGGTTACCATCTCACTCCCGTTCAATGCATCACGGTAATTACCATCATGGCAATAAACTTGATGCAAATTTTCGTCTCTCCTTGGGGGAAACGGCTCAAGTTTTACATGAGATGGAAGGTGTGGTGTCTGGTACGATGAAATAGCCACACCAGGGCGTAGCTAGATTTGAAGTTTCGCGCTCTAATGACACCTTGAGGTTTGCGTGACAGTTTGAAGTTGCGAAATATCTTATCAGTTTAAAAAGTTTAAGTAGCAACTTATCGGGCGCAATCTGGTGGATTGAGTCCAGCGCCAGGGTGGGTTAGACCAGGTAGGACCAGTGGTGGTGAGGCTGGTAGGAGCAATAGAGCTAGTATGGGTACAAAAAAAGGGACAAGAACAATTTGGGTTGATGAATGAGATGTCAGTGACCACGGCATGTTCCACAAGTAATCGTCATGTCTAACATCGAGTTTCATTCAAAACCAGCCAACTGCGGCAGATGAGTGGCAACGAAATGCATTTCAGTGTCATGGCTAGGTGGTTATTGCCAGAACAAAGCAGAGGTACCCGAAGCCGAAGATTTCATGATGCAGATTCCAGTCTTTCAAGGGGCGGCTGCATGTTGGCGGGCCTTCATAATGCAATCCGATCTTCATAACGCGTTCAAGGATAAATTATCAATGTAGCGGAATCTGAGTCTGCACGCAGGTATTAGCGCAACGACAAGGTCAAGTGTGGCAGCGCCGTAAGAGGCTAAAAGACTAATCTCACTAACTCCACCAACAACTCGCGACTGCTTACACAACCAAACCATGTACAAATATTAAACAAACACCAGCCTGGTTCAAGAGAGCAGCTCAACGAGCGCCGCGGCGCTTTTCCCACACATCAGCGCCATACCCTAGCTGGGCAGAAACCATATCCGGAGTTCTAGGCAGAGACACGGCACGGCATGATGACTATTGCACACAAGGCAGTATTCATCTATCCAATAGCCGTAATATCGACCTACGCAATGCAGCCCTGAGAAACGGGAGCTTCTGACGTCCATGTTCTAGTACCCATATCCCGGATATGCCCCATAACCCGGATACTGTGGTGCTGCCGGATATTGCCCATACCCATAGTACGAAGAGTACGCGGCAGCTGCGGCGGCAGGTGGTGCTGGGGGATAATATCCTGCCGCGGCCGCGGGCGGCATCATGGGAGGCGGCGGAGGCACCGACACAGCAGGGCCGGGGCCAGAGCCAGCAGCAGCTGCGGTATCGGGACGAGCCAACTTTGCTGCCGGCGCAGCAGCGGTGGCCTCCGCTACCCGCTTGGCAGTGGCGGCTGCGCGTGCCTCTGCCGTCACCGTCGTAGGCAGCATGAAACGCTGGGCGTGGCGAGCCGAAACCACCTTGACCTGCTCTATGGTACCATACATATCTGCGAAATCTACTGACCGCGCGGATAGCTCCTCACGATCCCGCTCCGGCAGACACCGGCCGGCAGCAGCCGCTGCGGCAGCACCCTCTGGCGGCGAACCCGTGCACCTGTCGTATAGATCCAATGCGCGCGCCACAGCCTCTGGACCGCCTACCAACTCCTCAAAGTGGACGGCTGCCTCCCACAGGCTGCGAACTCCAGGGCATTGCTGCAGCGCGTCGTCCAGGACCTGGGGGGGTCCGACGGAGAAGGACTTCAGGCGCAAGCGAACGGGACAAATTTAGCAGCCACGGGAACGATCCGGAGCCTGGCAAATACGGCAGGTATTTGCCAGCCACAGATGGACATCCTATGTCTCCATGAAACACCGCGGAGGCGAATTAGGAAGGCACGTGTAAGGCATATATCATAGGCAGAAGTCTGCGACAGAATCTCACTCAAAAGCCCAATTTCGGCTACGGAGACTACCGACGCGAATCCTTGGATATGCACTCGTGTCAAGCCCAGTTCGCGCACAGTAATACTAATCCAGTTCACGCAATCGCACCTTACGTGCGCCGACCAGGTTCCCTGTGTTGCGGCGCAGGAAATGCGCGTAGTGAATGGCGAGGAATGGATAGATGCGGGAGCTCTCCTTGGATTTTTCCTCACTCATGAGCTCCGAGAGGTAGTGGCAGGCAGCCTCCAAGTTGCCCTGAGGCAAGTAGCCAGGGCAGACATGGGGGACCCGTACGGTGCGGACGGTCCATAGACTGGCTGGATGCTACAAATGATTTATTACCCAAGACACCCCAGCCAAACGCTTCATAAATGTACGTCAGCTTCCGTTACCGTGCATTCCGCTGCATCTTAGCATACTAAAGAGAGATAAGTGCAAAACACTGCCGATGATCGCCACGCCACGAGGAATTTAAGCCACCTGGCGTCGTGGCCCCTGTCCTAGCCCGCAAAGACACAGCACAGAAAACGATCGTGCGATTCCTCACTTCCCACGCTAGCGCACCTCCAGCCATACAAAAGCAAATTTGGACGAGACCCACCTGGCGCCGTTCAAAGTTTGCCGCGGCAGTAACCGCCTCTAGCAGGCGTGGCGCCACGCTGTTGAGCAGCTGTTTGTACCTCGCGCGAGCACCCTCCACATCCCCGTGCCGCTCGTCGAAGTGCGCGGCGAAGAGGTAGATCTCCGGTCGCCGCTTGCAAAAGCCCATCACCGCACGCTCCAATGCCGGCTTGGCTGCCTTCGGGTCAGTCCGCTCCAGGTATCGCACGTAGCGTTGCCAGAACTCTGCATGCATGGCGATGGCGAGGGGCAAGCCACACCCGGGACCACCCCGCAGGTCGTGGCACGATGGCAAGAGGGCAGGGGTGCATCGGGACAATTTAAAGTCAGCAGTAGGACATAGCTTTGCGGTAGAGAGTAGCAGCAGCAGCGTCCCGAACGTGCAGTGCCCGAGACTCACCTGCGATGTGCACACCGGGCCGTGGCACAGCACATACCGGAGGGAAAGACTGCGTGGCGGCCGTGAGTGTTCGTTCACAGTGGCTGCATGATTAAAATCACACGCATCCGCTGCTGCTGCTGAGATTTGCCGCCCGGAAGTCAACGGGCAGTTGGCGACGCATCCGGAAAACACCGGAACGTCGCGGGGTCATGCAAAGGGAACCGTGGCTTTCGTAACTTGCGGTGCGGAAATAAATGAAGTGCAGCAGCAGCACAGCAACCACAGAGCATAGGAGCAGCAGCAGCAATTTGCTTGCAGCATACCGCATGTGTGGGCCGTGGTTGGCTTTGTTGTCGTGCGCATTAGGTCGCCGGGGGGCCCCGTGTGGGATGGCCCGACACACAGTCAGCCTGCATGCCAAAACAAGACAGCGAGCCCCTCCGCAAATCAGCGCTGGTCATGCTCAGCCGCAAAAGCCATGCTATGGCTCTGCGACCATATAACAGCAATTGCAGCAACACCAAGCCCGGCAAGATACCATGGCAGCAAGACAGGAGCGGATGCCGAGCATATCTGCCTTATGCACTCCTGGGATGCGTCGCCGCTATGCCGCTGATGTGGCAACGCCAAGCACGGCAGACCAAGTAGATTTCCTTGTAGCAAAGGCAGGAGAAGCGTGTCGACCTGAGGGAGAAAAGGGAGCAACTGCCCCACAGAAGATGCGCCAAGCAAACAACAGCGCTCGCTGCACGAAGGTGCACACGGGCAGCAGACCGCAACGCCGCCGGTATCCGACCGTATGCACATCCCTCCCGGACTTCGAACCGTTCTCGCAACGTTCTTGCTCACCTGGGTAGTTTGCGCAAGCCACAAGGCAGCGCTCGTACAGTGTAGCGGTCGCCGCGTGGTCGCCGCGCGCCTCCATGTAGTCCAGATAGCGGATCCAATTGAACAGCTGCACGCCGTCCAGTGGCTTAATGTGAAAGTAAGGCCGCCGCGCCGCGTCCTCAAACGGCTTACGGCGCAGCAACTCTTGCTTTGTATGCTCGTATAGCTCGTCCTGCTGCCGGACCCAGAATTGCTTTATCTCCTCATCCGTAATCACTATGGGCTCCGCCTTCAGCTGCTCAGTGGGTTCTGCGCCCACATCAGCATGAGATGCAGCATTTGCATCAGCTGCCGCGGGATCGACCGCAGCTTTGGGTTCAGACTCGGGCTTAGCAATGTCCTCTGGCTGCTCTGAAGGTGCATCCGACGCGGCGGCGGTAGCAGGGTCAGCCTCCGGGGCCGTGCCCGTAACCATCTCCGTATCCTCCTGCTTTACCTCTGCCATGGGTTGGTCCACATCGCCGTTCGCTGCAGGTGGTGCGTCTGCCTGCTTTTCGTCAACCGCAAACTCCATTTCGGCGTCTGTCGTCCCCTCCACGGTTTCTGTTCCATCCCCTATCTTTGGCCCCTCCACTGTTGGTTCCGCTTTCACCTCCGGGGCCACGAGGTCCGCGTCTGCCTTTGCCTTAGCCTCTGCCGCCGCTTTTGACACCTCCGCCGCTTTTGACACCTCCGCCGCTTTTGCCTCCGCGACTGCTTTGGCGGCCTCAGCGATCTTGGCCTGCTCGGCCGCGCGCTCAGACTCGAGCCGCAAGCGAATGGCGTCATATTCGTTTGGTTGGACGATCTGGGCCGCCGCTAATGGGTGGATGTAGTTCTTGAAGCTGGACAATCGGAATGAGGGAAAAAGGAATCTCACATGGGTTCAGGCGGGTTTCATACAAATCAAAGCACATGCTTGTAGATCGGCTATATACAAGGCCGGCTGTGAATTGAGGAACACACGTCAAATCGGCTTCGACTGGAATCGGCTTCATCCGTTCCTATACGTATGTATGTCGTGTGGGTCGCAGCCGCTTATCAGTAGTCAGTCAGCTCTCAGGTATTGTAAACCCTCCGATGACGTGTCAAATGATCGGGTCCGTTGACTTTCCCTATTCCCTTAACTGCAACATTTTTATATCGGCTTCACGTGCACATGCAGGCCCCCATGGGCCAGAACAGTTTTCCTTACCTGGTATAGTATCGGTCAAGATCCCGCACCGGGCAGCCCAGCACACGGCTGTAGAGCGATGCGATGTGCAGCGTGCCACCTCGCTCCTGCTCAAATGCGAAGTATTTATCCCAAAACGTTTGGCTATTGTAGTCCGAGCCCACATAAGATAGGCCCCGCTCGTAGATGCTGAAAACAAGTGGAGGTGTGAGAGGCAGGGTCATGCAGGGCCGGAAAGTGTGAGCCGTGGGGACCGTAAATCTTCACATGAGTTATTCCATTAGGACTTGGATGAGAAAAAATTGTTTAGCGGGCGCCCTATAGCCGCATTGCGCTTGGGGAATCGCATGCTTATATTTATAACCACGGAAACTCACTCACCATATCCCAATCATGCCAATTAACGTAGACGTTTCGGTCGCGGTTTCGGCCCTATCACAATGCAATGCGTGGCGCTAATCAGGGGTGACGGAGATGACACTGTGATGCAGAGCTTCAGAGCATCTGCTCCAAACGTCTCAAAGTGCTGCACGCAAGGTACCAGGAATATCTCCACGAGATTATTCCTTCGACCAGCACGCCTTCAAGCTCTCGTTTTACCTGTCCACGCAGGCATGCCCATGTGTGGATACGCACCTTCGTACATCGTCGGCTGCCACGTCTGGAAGCCCCTTCTTGAAAGCGGCATAGTGGGCCCAAAGATCACCGCTGTAGGGTGTCGCTGCAACACCGCGTTCGTATACGTGTGCAGCCATGTCGTTGTCCTGATGCCGCACCTCCGCATCAGCGTACTTCTTCCAATATCCATAACAGAGCGGGTACTCCCCAAGGAAGGCATCGTACGCGGTTCGAATCTTTTCGATGTCATCCTGAAATGGTGTGGCCAGGACACGGGTTGTGCTGGTTCAGCTTTAACACCGGCCTCAAAACACCGGCTAACCCCGCCCAAGCGTGCCTCACCAGGCGATCCGCGATGGTTAACAAGGAGGTCCACGAAGCGAAGTCCTGTGGATCTGCCTGGACTGTCTGCCAGCGCTGGTTGTACGTTTCAAGGTCAGGGTTGGGTGGCGCCGCTGCAGTTCATGATGAGGAGTTGGCCCACAAAATCAGACTGACCGATCAGGCACGCAATTATGTGCGCTTCATTCTTTGCTTGCCTGCAGGAGCTGTCTCTGGCGCCGGCGTCGTTTCTTTGGCGGGCGCAGGAGCTGCGTGATCTACCTGTTCCATCTCCACGTCCATGTTTACGCACCTTCGCTATCTAGAGTTCCCTTACGTACAAAGGCCCCTCAAATGGCGAACGGTTCCCCGACCTTACAGTGAAAGCATTCCTTATACGCTTTATATTATTATGTGCTTTGAAGTTAATGTGGTATGAAGGGACCGTATGTACGCAGGCATGTTTGTCCACTTCAGCGCCGTACGCGACGGCGCCAAATATATCATTTTGCCATTCACGCAAAATTGAAACTTCAGTTATTACTAAAGCAGAATCTGTCCGATATCATGTTTGCACCACCACGTCGCCCTGATCGCAAGAAGGCCCAGCGCGAGCTGCGGCAAAGCCTTGTCCTTTTCGGCACTCTGTGCGTCACCGTCAGGGCTATTCCATACATCCTACACCTTTATCAGAAGGCCACATCTTAACGCCGTCTACGGAGTTTCACTGAGACCACATCTGAGCCATTTCGGCGGGGCCGATGAGCGACAAAGCACGATCGATGGAAACCCCTGCCGCCGGTCGTTCAAAGAAGCAAACCCAGTCGGATGTGAAGGGAAGCAGAAGGCGTCCAGGGATGGGTCGGGCTTTGGCCCAAGCGGATGAGGTTGAGGTGAAAGAGAAGATCAACCTGGTGCGGCTTCGGTATGAAAGCGCGCCTAAAGATGGTCAGGATGACCCACAGAAAGTGTTGATATCCAAGGTTCATAAGGCGGCGCAGCTGCAGCTAACCGACGACCGGTTGAGTGTGACGGGCTACAAAGGGTTCCGCACGGCGCGAGGTAGCCACGGCACACACGAGGGTGCATTGTACTGCGAGGTCCGCGTCACGCGGATGGGTGTCAGTGGCCATTGTCGTCTCGGCTGGTGTACGCGTAAGGCCGAGCTCCAGGCGCCCGTCGGTTATGATACTTTCGGGTTCAGTTATCGGGACGTCGATGGCAGCAAGGTCAGCAATGGTCTGCGCGAAGCCTATGGGCAATCTTTTCGGGAAGGCGACGTAGTTGGCATGTATATTTTCCTGCCCAAGGGCGGCCGCACGCTGGAGCCGCAGCAGAATGAGTACACCAAGTACAAAGGGAAATGGATGCGCATCGAGGATCCCGAGCCTAACCCGGAACCGCTGTCCGGTAGCGTCATCGCCTTCACCGTAAATGGTCGGTATCAGGGCGTGGCGTTTCGGGATTTCAACGAGGGCACTTACTACCCCGCTGTGTCGATCTACACGATGCCAGAGCAGACTGAGGGCGCCACTGTCACGCTCAACTTTGGTCCCAATTTCTCGTACACGCCGCCCCAGCCAGAAGGCTGCCCTCCGGCAATTCCAGTTTGCGACCTCGCCACACCCTTATCTTCAACACCAGCGGTGGAGGTGTTGCAAGGCGGGGGAACCTTGGGTTCAGAGTCTCAAGGGGCTGGGGTGCAGGCACCTGCGCCCTCGGACGATGTTATGCACGAGCAGTTGGCTGTGCTGCAGGACGCAGACATGAAGGATACAATGGGTGGGCTGACCGAAGGGGAGCCGGATGCTGTGAGTGAGTCCGTTTTGCCTGAGTGCAATGTCGTGCATGAGGCTGCAGTAGGAGAAGGGGGCGTTGCCAGCGCATGATACCCGGTGTTGAGTTGTAACAGTGTATAATATGTACTGCTCAATTGTAGTCATAAAGTATTTATACAGCGACGTTGACGGTACCTAATGACACGCAACGGTTAAGTACAGTAATAATATATTTGCTTCCACAAGCACGCAACCCTCCGTCAGACAGTTGCTTGAAGTAATATAGAAACCCATTAACGCCTCAGCATCATTATGATGTACTCTGTTTGTATTTAGAAACATCGAGCAGTTGTTTTCCGCACATGGAGCAGAGGCCTGCATATGGCGACACCGCAAGTGTCCAGTGTCAGCGAGAGTTTAATCAGGATTCTACGCATGCAGAGTTTTGCACGCAGGGGGCCAAAGTAAAGTCTCGCTAACAGAGCGCTTCACAACTTACCTTTTACGTAGGCACAGCTTTGGCAGTAAAGACCATCTTGATGAAGATTCTGCCGGCAGCAGGAGAGCAACACGAAGCTATGCCTAGGTTGACCTTATCCAGTCTTTTCACATACATGCATGACGCCAGAGGCTCACTCTGGGCAATCCCGTGTTTTGTAGTCCACATCTTGCTTTATGCTCACGATGTACAACACGTGGGATGTCGATGGAAGGTGCATTGATGCGCCACCCAAACACAGCCACACCATGACCATGCGTGACGATGATAGGTCCTGCTCACCTGCTTGCAAGTCTTGCACTTCTTCTGACCGTAAGGCTGGTACCTGCCCACGTCACGATACAGCATTTTCAGGGTGCGACCTGGGCGTGGCCGGTCCATGGCGGCTGCTGAACCGCGTCTTGCTGCGCTCGAACCCGAAACGCATACGTATCTCGGCCCCTCTTATCTCGGGGCTGGGCCGTTTCCCATCCCGAGTATGAACTGCAAACTCACGCGAAACCCCGACCTATGCCGTGTTCACGTACACTCAACGTAACACACAAGTGCAAATTGTAACGCAGCAAATCCCGGCCCGGACTGTATTCCCAGAGTAAAACCAATAGGGCCTTTCACACAGGCAGCTTGCACACGAATTTCAAACTCAAGCGCATACTTTTCTATTTTTCCTACTCACCTCTTTGCACCTGTTAGGAGCTTATTCTCATTCACTTTGCGCCCACTGCTCTCACCCTGCTTTTCAGTCTTGCAATCCCTCCATTTTTCGGGACAAGCTACCTATGTAATGGGGGGTATGCTGGGTAAAAAGTAAGCTGACGCGCAAAGTCCAACCACGGAAGGACACCAACCTTTTGCAGTTTCTTCTCGCAAGTTTGGCAAACCATAATACGGGCGCCAGCAAATAAAAACCAATTATTAACAATCAAGAAACGAAAGAGCTACACCAGTGCGATCAGGTGCTCTGCATGGTGCAAGGAGTACATCCAACACAGAGAAAGTGCAATGGCTTTAATAAGCTAACGCATTCAACGTCGTCCTTCCCATAAAGGTTGCCGACTGCCTTGCGTAGAAGGTCGCCACAAGCTAGTTCACGTCCGTAACGGCCAACCGCTGAATATCGTAATCTTGACTTCTTGACGCAATGCCGCATCGGTCCAGGGGACGTGCTAAATTTTCGATAATCTCTGTAGTGGACGTATATGTTTTTTTAAACAACCGACTGATATATCTCGATGTAATGATGCTTTGCCCGAGGTCTTCATGCCGATCTTTTTTGGCCTAGCGAGTAAGGTACAGTACAAATTTCCTCTTGCAAGCAGTTGGCCTGACGGACCAAGGTTGTTTGCCGTCATTGACATCCATAGTAATCCTGCTGGACTCGAAATCCAGATATAGCGTATCGTACGTTGGACCATGGCAACTCGAAAAGTTGGATTCATCGGAACCATGCTACATGCCACATAGCCCCGCAACGTCGCTACGACTACGAACAACCCAGAGAAGTTCCGCTGCAAACTGCTAACTATCAGCAAGGGAGCGGCCGCCAGAACCACTCTTGTTCACCGGCAAACAGTCGACTAGTTCTACAAGCCTTAGCACAACACTGCACAGGTTGCAAACATTGCGTGACGCTGAAGTGAAGACTATACGTCGTGAAGAGATTGCAGCTAGTCGATACGAACACGCTATCACAACTGGAAAGCATTTGTGTTGTCAACAGTGTACAAGAAACGACAGGGTGCGACTCATGCTAGCCCTACCTAAAGCACCTGCGCAGCCTCTGCCGTTAAGGTTGCCGATGGCGGCGGCTTTGCACCTTAAGTTCACCAACGCTTGTGCAATGCTCATGACAGGTCATCCATTCAGCCCGATCGGCAGCCCATATAGACCTGGTGCATTTACATTTTAAACCGTAAGCTATATTCCAGCAGCGATGAACATCCCCGGCTTTCCGTAGCTAGAGAAGTTATCCTGCGCACTCGAGGGCCTCTACCCATGGCGGCGAGCTTTTACTTTCTTCCGGCCGTCCTTTGGGTCACCATGACCGAGGGCAAAACCGCCACCAGCATCGCCAAAGGCTGGCGCGCCAAAGCCTCCAGCCGCACCCGTTGCGGGGCTAAAGCCACCAACAACCAATGATGCAGCTTGTGCCGGTTGCGCTTGCATGCCGAAGCTAGGTGCAGCCTGGCCGAATGCAGATGAGGGTGCAGGTTGCGGAGATACCGTTGATGGTGCGGCCGCACCACCGAAAGTGAACAGCCCGCCTAACGGTGCGCCACCATTACTGTTACCAAAACCAGCAAATGATGGCTGTGCTGCCGCTGAGGCAGCTGGGCCAACAAAAGCAGGACCAGTGCTTGCCGGCTGTGCAGCCGATGCAGGGACCGCGGCCCCAAAAGGTTTAGGGATGTTGGGTGGTTGTGTCGGTGCTCCAAAAGTAGGATACGCCGTGGATGCGCTGAACGATGGCGCTGCTGCACCGAAGGGGTTGGCAGAAGCCGACGCACCAAACGTAGGCGCCGGCCCGTCAGCCGCAGGATGGGGAGTTGACATCGCACCCACGGTTGGCGCCGCGGTAACCGCACCGAACGTGGACACAGCTGCACATGAAAGCATTGAAATTGTAAGTGCATGGTCGTGTAATCATTTGAAGTTGGGCAGGTCAAATCACGGAAGACTTACATGTTGCAGTGGTGAAGGCGTAAGTAGAGACCGGCTTGACGTTATCGTGTTGAGGACCGAAATTACTGCTGTTAACATTAGACGCACCAGCATTAATGCTACCCCCAAAGGGGAAGCTCGTCGCAGGATTTGATGATGCGCCAAAGCTTCCTGTGCCGCAGCCGACGGAACCAGCCAATGGCTGAGCCGCACCCATGCTTGGTCCAAAAGCAGGGTTTGCAACGGGCATCGGCGACCCAAAACTAAAGGACTGAGGCTTTGACCCAGCGGAAGGCTGTATGGCACCGAACACAAAGCTTGTTGCCTCGGCCGAGGATGACGCTGGAGCATCAGCCGAACTACCTGGCGTAAAACCTGTTGCAACAGCGTGAGCAGAACCTCTCGCCGAGGCGACCCCAAACGACACCATAGGCTCCGAGCTCGTGGTGGTCTGGACCGGCGCAGTCGACAGGGATGGCGTACTGCCAAAAAGCTGGTTAGCAGCATTGGACGATGGCATCGTCGCTGCCAGCGCTGTCCCAGGTGCGAACACGGTTGATATTGTTGCCGCTGCACTTGCAGCGGATGGGACGAACATAGGGTTCGGCTTCGGTGCATCAGCCACTGCAACACCGAGTGTGACATTGCCAAGAGATGCTGACTGCAGCCAACCGGTCTCCAGGGGAGCGGAACCAAATTTGGCAAGTTCAGACGACGACGTAGCCTTCTGGGCGTCAATAGCCGTTTTATCTTTTCCCACTTTCTCTGCCTGAGCTGACGCTGAAGGAACAGCTGCCGGTTTCGACAGAGCACCAAAGACAAAAGAATCCGAAACAGGCCCTAATCCAAACGGCAGCGTGCCGGAGGGCTTCGCCACATCTACCTCCGCAGCTGCCGATGTGCTAGTAGCTGTGCCGAAAGGAATGGGTGACAAGAGGCCAGCATCGGATGCGTCCTGTAACATAAGTGCAACATCCGGTCAATAGGGCAAAATCTGCCATCATGCCCGGATGGCTCCGACGATGGACGAGTAAAAAGCGGCAGATGTACGCAATGCCAACCACACCTTAAATCCTTTCCAGAATGGCTTACCTTGTCAACAACGAGAGCTGTCTTCTCACCACCAACTATTCCTGGAGTTGAATCTGCAACTAGGGGACGAAATGGTGTACTGCCCGCGTGCGAGCTGAAGAAGACGCCCCCTGGAGTTACTGGCGGGGTTGCCATCGCCCTTACAGCCGCCTGCAACGATGTTTCCAACGGACACGTCCTTGAAATGAACGCAGAGGATATGATGCCCGCGTATGCTTATACAGGCGCGTAGTTACGGAAAACTAGGAAAATTGCAGCTCGCTGACCTTTGATGGCGCATCTGCATCGCTTTGCCTTCTGGCCGGCATCACCTCCAGCTTGTCGGCAAAAGCAACACGATTTGTACCACAATGCGGAAAGGATAGGGGTATTTGTGCCTGCGGTTGCTCGCTTGGCGCTTGTAATGTAGTAACCGGCGCAGGTATTGCTGCAGCCGCATCCACTCCGACATCGTCTTCATCGTCATCTGGCAAGGGCACTTCCGAAGCTCTCTTCACCTGCAAAATGGGGAGAACCAGAGCACGTTTACATAAGAACCAATTACAAGGCTGCGTTATAATTAAACACAGGTTGTACTTATAGTACACAGAAATACTAACAGGATCACAAATCTTGGCAACAGGGGCGGGAATGTTTGAAACACTGGAGCCATCCCCTTTTTCATACGATGCATTTATTTAAAATGCTACAGAACAATACCATCGCCGAAAACATGTGGGAAGAGTGTTTATGCTCTAGCCAACGAAGGTGCGGGCGCTTCTTGTAAAATCACACAAGCCGCGAATTAAGCAGCGGGGATTCAGGTCTGGGGGTTAGCTTTAGTTTCTCAAGCCTTCACACAGCCGCAAGTGGAAGCCATGGCTTACGGCCGTAAAACGCGTATAACCAGAGCCCCCCGTTCCAGGGTCACAATGGGCTGTAACATCAACAGGGCAAGGGAAACAGCACGCGAAGTATCTCGTCGCCTGACTAAGGCTACAAACCAATAAAACCGTACACGAGGTTACATGTCGCGCGTTCTTAAGCGTGCAGGACTATGCTGTCAGCGCATACCTCGTCGGCAGCCAGATTTCCTTCACGCGCACCCGACGCACGGGCCATTCCGATGGGCGCTGTCGTGTCGACACTCGTGGTCGCAGGTTCAAATGTAAAGTTCTCAGAGCCGCTGCTGCTGGCTGCAACCGCCGAGTGGGTTTCACAAATTTCCTTTACGCGCAACAGCTGGTGATCTGACAAGCCGTGCGGGGACCTGAAACTGAACTTCGGTACAAGTTCAAGTCCGGTGGGTTCCTGGGCTAATTCATCGCTCCTGGCCAGCGAGGAGGGTGCTAGTATGAACACATCCGTCCTGTCGCACATCTCCGCCTTGCCCACCACGGATGTCTCGACTGCCAACGACGGTGGGACTGGAGGCCCCAGGCACAGATCCCGATTTGCTGTTGCGGCAACTTGCTGAACAGCAATAGGGCTGAGTGGCAACGTGTCAGTCACGGACTCCACGTGAGATACAAGATCCTCCGGGACGTCGTCCAACCTCCGCGACGGCTCAACCACCGGGATAACTGTTGGCGTGTTAAACTCCAAGACTGCATTGTGAAAGAATATGGCGCACACATGGGCTACATAGTCAGACGAAATCCAACTGCCGTCTGCTAGGCAGAACGCAAAACCCATGAATCTGGGTGCCCCAACCAGATCTCTGGGGTGCGCACACGAGATCTGGGCTCTGCGCGACTGAAACGACGGAACTTTTTGGACTTTTAACGGAAGCAACTATCAGGTAACATTCAATGTAGGTGGATAGCCCTGCAGCGTCATCAAATATCCAGCCAAAGTACGGTGATATGCGCCCCTGACAAGATTTCGCACTGAGGGACGCCTTTGCAGCAGAAATGCCAATGCAAATTTGCAGCTTCTATGCATCGAGATGATCCAGTTAAATGCTAGTGGACGTTAGCCATATGCGGCAAGTTGCACATGCGTGAATGAATGCAATAACTAACGCGTTTGCACTCGTGGTGCGTGGCTGGTACTTACAGAATCGATGAATATCACAAAATCTTGCGACCGGAACTTGTAACACTCACCCATACGGGGTCCAGGAGTTTGCACACCATCCGGCGGATTGCTCAATGGCGATGGCGTGGCACCACAGACAGGGAAGCCAGCTTCCCCAGCAGTGATACCCGGGGTCGGCGTACCCCCGTAATGGTTCTGGTCTAAGCGCTCCAACGGTGGCATGAACGAAACTGGTAATGGTGATTCTGTTGGGGGCGTCGTGCGCATCGTCAACTGAGTGCCAATCTTGGCCGCCTTGGCGTTCGTTGTCTTGGCAATAGCATCACCTGTCTGTAATCGATATGTCACGGTATGTCACAAAATCAGCGTTAGCAAAAATAGGAACCAGGAAGCAGGTACGCCCATAACATTTAAAATGGGCCGAGTGCTATCCCTATCAGCGCCGCGTGCATACATTGCCTATTGCGGCTACATACGGCCCTTTGTAAATACCCCCCGCCCGCATAGGGTTCAGACGCACCCGCTCACAGCTGTCCAAAAATCCTATCATTTTCCTGGCAGTCTCAGTCTGTGGTACTTCTCCCGGCGTTGGTCCTGGGGTCCCCGCTGCTGTACCGGAGCCTCCCGAAGCAACTGCACCAGAGGCCCGCTCGCACTGGCGTGGTGTACGTGCTGACAAGCCCACCAGCACAGATCGCGGCTGCTCCAAGACTGTCTGGCGGCGCTTTTTGAACTCTGCAATACAAGCAAGATTATTTCAACTCTCCAGGCCATGCTGGCGGACGGCGACAATTCAGGAAATTTTCAATGTTCATGGATATGCGCTACACATCGGAAGTTTGTCCCTTGCCCAAACTTCAGACCAGCCCATCCTAGTATCTTACCTGAAAGAGTCCGAATCGCGGACGTCGCCAGGGGCGAGACCATAGGACTCTCGCGTTGTCGCTTTCCACCCACGGCTCCAGCAACCGGCTTGAAACTGGCTGATGGCTGCAACCCCGCTACCGCCATCGGACCAAACTTTGGTAACGGTGTCCCAGTCCCCCCCGACGGTAAAGCCATCTGCCCAGGAGCAAGCCGGACAGCACCAGGCACCGTGGGAGCCCGTGGCGCAATTCCACTAGGCGGTGGGGCAAATCGTGGGTTAGGTGGCGGGAGACGTGCGGCTGCAACTGCTAAGGACTGCTTGTGCTCCGGCATCGGCCGATGCTGAGCTGCCTCCACTATGACGCTAGACACTGGCTGAGAAACTGATGGCCCCAGCCCAGTAGCGCACGGCCGGGGCGGCCTGGGAGCGCTGCAACGCAAGGGACGGGGTCCAAGTTAAAGAGGCATAAATGAACCCGTTGCTGACAAGCATCAGGGCAGGAAGATAACTCACTTGGGCCGACCATATGGATTGTACCGCATGGCGACACCGGCGCCAGCCGAAGATGAGGTTGCACCAGTCACACCCGGGTTTCCATTTGCTTTCCGGACATAGCCCCCAGGTCCAGCCTTAAGCAGCTCTGCTAAGTTCAAGTACACTCCCTTCTGCTCGGAAGCACTAGAAGGCCCCGGCACCGCTGTGCCGGTTGCAGGAGGCAATTCAGGCGGTGCAGCTGGTGCAAAATACGTGCCTCCACTAAGGAAATACTGCAGGGAGGCTTGCTTGGACGGAGACCACCACTCTGTCAAGCGGTCCACCGTGGACTGCACGGCAGGGCCAGAACTAAGTGGTGCCGCGGTCGGCTGACGCCCTAGCGCAGCCTGAGAATCCCCTACGCGCGGCTGCGCTGATGTCGTCACAGCATTTATTGCACCATACTGCAAGGGTGATGGCAGGGCGTCTGGTGCGCGCGGCTGTGCGACCACCTCAGCGACAGGCGAAGGTCGCGCCAAAGTGTTGGTTGGTGGCGATTCATTTGAGTCCCCAAGCGCTGGAAAAGAAAAGCCGCTGGAACCACCTTGAACCTGTTGGGAGATAGAGTTATGTTAAGGATCTTGACAAAAGCCTCTGCACCGAGCGGCATGCGCGATACACTGCGAAGGTAAACAATACTTGCCTTGGCCTGCTGGTCCAATTCTGGACGCAAATCCTTGTTTTCTGAGGGTGGTGGCGAAGCCCTTTTAGTGGCGGCTCCTGACAACCCATCAGCCTCAGAGTCAGCAAGGAAGAGGCGTAAGTAAAATACAGATAATATGCGTACCTTTACGATTGCTACTATCATTTGGCGAGGCGCCGGCCTTCCCCTGCAGATGGCGGGGACTTTAAAATTCCCAGCTGTGCACAGGTGCGTGGTCTACGTTGTTGACAAGAAAGGTCTTACCCTAACTATAAAAAATCGTTGCAGCGGGGAGGTCATACGCTCCACAATGTTGCCAGCCGTAACTCTCGGGCCCCGTGGCGCCTTTCCCCCAGCACCCCGATCGTCTTGCGTATTCATGTCAGGTCTGTTCGGAGACACCCCGCTAGCGATGATGTGGTCGAGAGGCTCCAGAAGGCCCCTAAGATACCAGCAGGCTGGAAAGAACTACCTGTAATTTGTTTCGTAGGAAATCCTGCAAACTACTGAGTACTAATATATAAAGCTATGTACCCAATAAGGCTGACAAAGATTCATTGCCAAAGTAGCTTGCACGGCAGCAGGACCTGTATTGCGGTGGACAAACTCTGCCCCGCACTACACATATCAATTCATCCTGCCCCTTTATATATAGAACTTCTTTTTACAGTATCTTACAAAATTTGTGTCCTCCTCGTTGAGTAGTTTTAGTGCCCGGCAGTTGCCATGCCCATTTCCTAATGCGCTTGCGTTACATGGATTCATTATGATCCCCGTAACCTAGCCACATCTGTCAGCTGTCGGCTGCCCGCATATAGCGGCGCAGCGGAGAGCTGAAACCAAGCTTCTTTGTGGAGCATAGAGATGGTCTTCAAAAAGCTTTTGAAGGCCAAGAAGGACGCAGATGGAGATGGTCCTAGCACTTCAGCGGATGCAGCAGCGGAGGAACAGGTCTGCTTATTTACTGTATAGGGGGGCAATTTAGATACGATATCGTGCGTGCTATGGACTGATACCCAATATGCTTCTTGTCCTATCGCAGACTTTATTCCATCCGGATGCGGACGAGGCAGGTGGAATGCTTTGCACCAACGATGAACTCCTTAAACAGCAACGCGAGTACGTCCCTGGCTCTATGGAGAGCCATAGCGGGGAGACTGGTGCGTTAGTCTCTGTCAACCTCAAACGTTGCAACTGTCGCCCTGGTATGCTATCCAAACAGGGCAATTATGCAGTGGGTCAAGTCGATGGGGAAGCGTCTCATCACTGGTAACATAAACTTGATCAATACACCGTTTCCAGTCAACATATTCGAGCCACGCAGCTACCTTGAAAAGCTTGCGGATGTTTGGGTATATCCGCGGTACCTGGCTGACGCTTCGCAGTCCTCGGACCCGGTGGAGCGCATGAAGCTGGTGACGACATGGTTCGTGGCAGGCAAGTGACTCTGTCCGATGAACATTGTTCGATGAGTGGTGGGGCCTTGGAGGGAACGCGGAGGGGACAGAAAATGATACTTGATAACTCGGTTGGGTTTAATGATGTGCCTCGTCCCGCGCCATGTTTCTCCAGGCCTGCATCATGCGTTCGAGAATTGGCGGAAGCCGTTCAACCCTATCCTGGGTGAGACATGGCAAGCGACACTCTCGGACGGAACGACGATGTTCATGGAGCAAATTAGCCACCATCCACCAGTGTCGGCATTCCACATGGAGGGCCCAGGTGTGTGATCCGCTAGTATGGGCGCCGTCAGCTACATTGGTGGTTGAAGGGTTGATACTACCTAAAAGAAATGTCACACGGACAGCGTCTGCAACATCTGTGTACACGCGGGGGTTGAAATGCGTCAATTCAATCCAATTGACATGACAGCAGGTTCACGGGGGCCGCAATGCCACGGCGGAGGCATCCGTATCGCGTACACTATGGTTTGTTACGGTCGCCTTTGTAATTACTGTGCAGTAAGCTTGATGTTATCGTGTTGTGCAGTAACAAATTACGGTTTGTTGTATATTAAACGTGTACGAGCAAGTGACATCTTGCAGTCAATAGCAGGTGCTTGCAGACTGCGGCCCACAGCCGACTGCGTAGAGCAAATCATCACTGTGCCTTGCCTTTGTATTCAGGCGGATCTTACCGATTCCTGGGCCTTTCTCAGCCGACGGTATCCATCGTCGTTAAGTACTACGGCTTTAAGACTGTGGCCAAGGGCTTCCGATATGTGGATTTCCCGGATAGAACGCGGATTGAGCTGCACTACCCTCAGTACTACATAAAGAACGTGGTGTACGGCAGCAGCCGGCCACGCGCTGAGGTAGAGGTTATAGCTATCGGACTACTGAACACCGGACAAGCAGTTAGGGAAAGATTTGCAATAATTGTCTGTATTACTGCAACAACATTAACTGTCGACATTTGTGAGTGGGCATGCATTTTTCCCTTTCACCCTAAGCACAACTTGGGGAAGGGGGTTGCATTCGGGGAAGAGACGGTAGTCTGGTACATAAGAGAGATAGTATGTGATGAGTTGTTGTCGGGGGATAAGTCGCCAAGTCTGGTAAGCGTGGGGCCACTGACCTGAGGATGTGGTAGTAAGGAACGGGTCCTGGTCGCAGTCTATTGAATTTTCCTGGCTGCAATATACGCCGTCCTATTGGTAGGTTGATGGGCAAGCAATCCTTGTAGACGTGCGCAACAAGCTGAAGACGGTGATTAACTTTGGGGCTCTTAAAGGCGCCCGGAACAAAGTGCTACGCCGAGCTGATGCGGTATACGGCTTCATCTACGATTGCAGAAACAACCAGGTGCGAAGGTTTGCTCTCCTTGTGCACATGAAGGCGAACCGATTAGTTTAAGAGGGGCTCACTTTCACTCGCCTGCTTCTACATTTTCATCACTGCTGCATCGACATTCTGAGGTGTTGGAAAACCCCTGTATTTTTATGCGCTCCTTTTGTTTCACTCTTAAAGCTTGAAGTTGAAGGTAATATATCTCAAATGCTCGCTCTACGAGTTCAGGCATGGCACGGTATATGAGGGCACCAGCACGCCCTGTCCTGACCATTCTGCAAATTCTTGTTTTGGGGGCCGGCTCTCTACTCTTGCGCCAAATTCTCGATGCCTTGGGACGGAATGCGCCTTTGGTAGTACCATCGGGCTTTACTATTGGGCTGAGGAATGCTAAGCAAAGGTGTTGGAAACGGTCGCAGCTCCGCACTACCTGAGTCTGACATCCGCAATCACGACAAGCCATGAGTTCATCGTCGTTGGTTACTGGCTGGCCTACTAGTGATCTTGCATTATTACTATGCGTCGCATGGCGTTAACCATAGCGAATGGACTGCTTCAACAGGCTTCCCTTGAGGAGAAGACTAGCACGGCGGACATGGCGGAGACCCTGGATCAGGAGCACTTGGCAGAGGCGCGGGCGCGAGCCTCAGGCCTAGAGGATGATGACGAGTTTGAGTCTGCGTCGGAAAATGAGTATGATCCGGAAAAGGAGGACGCAGATACGACAGCAGCATTGGAACGGGCTGCGGCAGAGGCCGCGGCGGCAGAGGGCCGTGACGCCGACGCCGTGGTATTGGGCCCGAACGTGGACGAGCAATTCTTGCCTGCTGTAGGTCCCGGGCTGCCTTCCGGACGGGGCGCCACTGCCGACGGCACCTCGCGGTCATCACTAAACGGCGCCGATACGGGCGTACCAACTGTCTTTGGGTCTACTCACAGGACTCCTGGCAGCACCTCGGGGTCGTCTGGAAATCTGTTCCGGGTGGACACAGCTTCCAGCTCGAAGCCGTCCGCTAGCCTTAACAGCGGCTCGTTCTTCAGCATGTCTGCTTTAAACCGCATGGGCACGCTGCTCCGAATCAACCAGGTGCGGTCCTGTTCTTTTTCAGCTGTGGGGTATCACGGTTGTGCATGAGAAGCTACTTGATGGGGTCGGACCTGATGGCATTATTTTCGGTGATGTGATTGTCTTATAGGTTAGCATGTACATGTCAGCACCTTCTCGTATTGTATGAGTATTTCACGGTCGTTAGGGCGCCATACGTTATGTGCATGGCCACTTGTCGGGTTCCGAAAGGGATTCCGCTCTTGTGGGCACCAATCTTGCCTGCTTTCGAGCGCATGCTAGCATAGCGGGTAAAGCGCAACGTTCTACGACCAGCTCGTTGGCATGGATGAAAGATATTTTTCACTTTGGACCTGTTGAGAAGATATTTTCCTGTCTGCCTGGCATCCTAACAGCCACCACCGACTGTACTCGTGGATCCTACTCCGAACGAGTCGGAGGGGGTTCCGCTCGCAAGCATCGAGGGCAGTTGGCTGTCGTACCTTAGCATAAACAGCAGACGGTATTGGTCCGTTGCGACTGAGGTACCCGACCGGTGGAGGCCGATCGGGGACCCGCTCCCATCGGATTCCCGCTTCCGACAGGTGGGTTGCGGCTGCTTGCGGGTCATATGAAATGTGAAGGTGCCCCGCTTAGGACCCGGAAGCAACGACGGTGGGGTTAGGCAGTGGATTTGATTGATGTTCCATGACATACTCTGCTGACCACGTTTGCTGTTTGTAAGTATGGCGAGCCGAGCTTACCCCCTAGAGCTGACTAAAGCAGGACGAGGCGTTTGCCGAGGTGGTCTTCACGAGGCAAGTCCGACAACTCAGGCCGCACGATTTATTTTCTCACGCACAGACCTAAATCCAAAGACATCGTTTCACAACCGACACGCCATGGGTTCTGGGTGTTTTCTCTACCTTGTTCAGGACTTAATGGTTCTAGAGGCAGGAGATATGAAAGGCGCACAGCGGGCCAAGGAGCTACTGGAGAACATGCAGCGGCATGACAAGAAGCTTCGCGAGGCAGCCGTTGGCAGTAGGTATGGCAGCGGGCACTGACGAACAGCTTCAGGGCACAGTTCCTGGGTGTTCGTACAGCCTTCGGTGTTTGGCACTGGGCCTTGTGGGCTCCGCCACTGCAGTGAATGTGGAAAGCGGCCTGTGGGGCTCGATGGAGGGCTGCTGGGGACCGGAAGTGAAGTGCTTGATGGCTTGAGACCTCGGTACCCGGAGCTGGGGAAGCTTGTTGATGCTCCGTGCTCGCTGGCCAAAATTAACCAACACTTCGAGCACGGGTTGTACACCGATGTGCCAGGTGTGAAAACCCTAGGCATATCATGGCGAAGCCCAAAAAGGCCACCCACCTCCAGCTTCATAGAAGGATGTCCAGATCCCCAAGCGTTTGTAAAGTGCTTACAGCGGGACTGTTGCGATTCGGAAGTGTGCGAGGATTACCTTGCCATTTGCTTCTCTCCCTGACCGTCTAGTTTTCTGGGAGTTCACTCGCCCTCAACCATCATCGGTACGCTGGGTTTCCGGTTGCCTTGCACTCTTTGCTTGCTCGTTCGTTACAGTGCTAATTCTCAATGTTTTCACTGCATTGACATATGGTCTTAATGTGCATAATGATCTGGCGATGAGTCGGCGGCGATGCAGAGTGGCGGCGTGAAGTGGCATCACCAATCCAACCGGTGGAAAAATAACTGACCAGGTTACTCTGGACAACATGCAAGGGGCCAACTTGGCGCGACTGTAGATGCGAGCTGTCCATTCGGAAAAATTGGAATGCTCTTAATGTAGGTGGCGGGTGGTTGAACCGGATGATGCCATAGCCACGGTTTAGGTTGGGTGCAGGCTGACGCTGAGGAAAGGGAGAGACTGACTCAGCGGTTGCTGCAGTAGGGAAAGCCGGGTCGCCAGTTGGTATGTGCATTCATGTGATAAATCGGGCAGTCGGAACGTGCTGTCCAGCCCACCGTTCCCCTAGGGCAAGGTTGGGGTGCAGGGCATTGTTATCGTCACGCAGTCATGATGACCCGTCGAAACAGCGGCGGCGTGTCAATTACTAAAACCCTCGGCACGGAGGCTAGGCAGGTATGCCTTCGCATGCTTGGTCGGCAGTAATGAAGAGCAGAACTCGCCGTTCAGGTTGTTGACCAAGCATCAACGGTCCTCTCCATCTTGTCCAGGAGCAGTGACATATTGCCTGCTTCATGGTCATGACGCAACACCAGTCTCGGTCACGATTGACGCAGCAACGCGGGAGAAAGCGCCGTGACTTGCTGGGGAATTTTCGCGCCCGCACAACAGGCGTAGTTTTGTTGGAGCAACATTGCCTAATGCCGTTTCCGTAACCTTAAGTCGTTCATTCAACGCTTCTTTCTTATAGACCGTGCGCGTGACTAATTGGCCCGGCTGCAGCAAGTATGCACCGAGCATTATTTTGCTGTCATGAGTGAGGTCGCATGCATTACAGACTGTTGCCAACACAGTTTCTTGCGTGTCCAACGAAATACCGGTCCAGTTCAGGTGTACATCACGGTGGTTAAGCATTGTGCAAGCGCGGTGGTCCTACGGCCAGGAGCCCTAAGCCTCCTGGCCCCCCAAACCTTATCAAACGCCTTGTTCTATAAGCAGCACAGTCAGCCATCTCATTCCGCAGACCATTATAACTGATGGAATTGTAGCGTTGTTAACCAGGTTGAAGCATGTCATCTCCGCCACGAAGGGGGTTTAGGCATCTTTGGAAGTCTCATGCATCCATGAGGAACGGCTTCGGAGCTGATACCTACGTCGGCCGTTGGTCAACATCATGACAGCCGTATATCACATTAAACCTAACGCAATCTCTGCGTGGGAGTGCGTTCATTAGCGGATTCGTGCATTGCTAATTACCAGGACCCACGCGCAGAATCATACCTAATTTAGGCCGCAACAACTGCTACATCGCCGTCAAGGCACAAGCCTACGGTAACCCAGGTATTCGTATTCGGCCAGTATGCACGCCCCTGTTCACTTTCAGCTGTCTAATTAGCTACTCGCCACTGCAGAACGTTTGTGTTCCCCCCCAGGGGAATTAAAACGCTTATCGGTAACACAGTCCATGCTGAGCTTATACCATCATTATGTTTAGCATTCAGTAATTGGAGTTATGCAATTCTTAGGGTTTAGGGTTATTTTGCTAAGGAAAGTGGTCGCACACTCTGCCGTTAGTCAGCTAGCCCGACTTTCACACCGTCCAGCACCGTGTCGCCATCCGTGTGGCTTGGCCACCCTCACCACTGCATTAATTGCTTCCACCACACTTGTCTCTCAGCGTACCTTGCAGTGGCTCGCATTATTTAAGCAAAATTGTCAGCTTACCGAACACCTCCAGGTTACGTCCCCAGCCATACTCGTGGCTCGTCGTAAGGGGCTTTCGAAACTCCTTCGTGGGCAACTCACGCGCCATCGGGGAGGCCTTTGCCATGTAGTTGCTCACAAACCCATCTAGTGAATCATTCTGCATTTGCCGTCGCGCACGCGCTGAGTCACGCTGTTTAGCGGCAATATAACTGAGAGGTACCGGGCTGGAACCGGCCTGGCTTGCGTTCTGCATGAAAGCTGCGAGAGCGTCCTGTGAAGCTCCGTGTCCCTTGCCGGGGCCCCCGGGCAGTTGTGGCGGTTGTGGCCCTGATGGATGTTCCAAGAGGAAGCCCCAGTTACGTTGCCAGGCCTGAGGTTTGGGAGGCGAACATAATCATGGGTGGACGCGGTACGACAGGCACCGGTCTGAACCATTAGCATGTTGCTTACTTCCAACACGCATTACGGACGGCAGGTTTGGCCTTGCACCAAGGTCGGTTGCAACACCATACACTTGTACCCGCGCACAGCGGCTTACCTTATTAGCTCCGAGCTCGTTCCGAATGCGTGTGTTCCAATTCCAATCATCAGCAACAGGTGTGCTTTTGCTTTTATATGCGGCATCCTGCGTGGAAGTGGGTTAGAGAAGTTTCGTTGGTTGTGGTAACGTTACCAGCACGTCTGCACTACAATCTCACGTCAAATGTGCTAGCACTAAAGTGATACCTCAGATTAAAATGAATCTGCGCACTAAAATGATACTTCAAATGGAAGATAACTGGCCTGGGCAGCGTACCATGCCTGAAACGTCCTTTCAAAAAGCTTCGGAGCAGAAAGATGCCCAATTTTATATGAATTATAATAATCCTGTGAATGATTAAAAAAACTTCCTGCTTTTTGTGAATGCGTTCTGCCTTCGAACAGCTCGCGGTCAAAAGATAGGCGTTATCTTTGTTTTAAATCCATGTTGTTTGGCTGCATGCAAAGCACGAGACGATATACACATAACTACTTGAGGTGAGTGTTGTGCGCGACGCCCTGAAACGTCGTGTTCGTACATGTGATGAGCATGTTACGCTGCCTGGTCTTACTAATGCATCGTTGACATACGTTTGCATTTTATAGTGGTGATTTCTTTTAACCCGCCCCCACGTGTAAATCTTGGCTAATGTGCAAGAGGGTTTGACGTCAGGTCACGCAGCGTAGGTGGGGCTGCACAACCATGAAATCCTTAGCTAATTTACATTCAGGAATCATATGGGCAGCTTTGGCTACCGTATTGGGCGTGCTCCTATTGGTTGTCCGCGTCTTGTACGTCATGTTCCGGCGGGGTCCAGGCCCTGCGCGAATGAAGGCGGCCAAGACTCTCGTAGTGCTGGGGTCAGGTGCGTGCTTTTATGGAAAGTATCTTCTATAGGTATGACGCCGTCGCACTTCCTGATAAAAGATGGCAGGTCCAGCCCCGGCGATGCATCCATAACCCTGTGATCCCACCAATGCTTCTTCCTCATAGTCCACGCATCTATCCGTCACAGAAATTAGGATTATAGTCTCGCAAGCAAAGGCCATATAAAGCTCAGGGTAGGATCAGCGTGACCCACAGCTGATAGATTGTACGTCAAGTAAGGATCTTAATCCGGAAACAACGCACCACAGCCGATCACAAACAATAAATATCCGACCAACATATCAGCATCAGGCATCCACAGCAGCGCTTCACTATCTGATCGTTTCTGTGTAAACGCAGGGGGCCATACTGCGGAGATGTTGATGCTGTTGGACAGCGTGGATAAGGCCTTGTATAGCCCACGGAGCTACGTGGTAGCCGCGACGGATCCCATGAGCGGGCCAAAAGCACTTGCAAGGGAGAGGACCTGGCAAAATATGGTGAGACCCGAAGGGCGTTTGGGGCTAAGCAGCCGAGCTAGGCATCCAGTGGGGAGGACAGGCATTACATGTAAGGAAGCATGCAATTGGAGAGAATACCTGCCTTGCTGTACGACCGAACCGCGAAGACCAGATAAGGAGGTTGACTAAGAAGGCACCGATCGAATGGATCCCTCAGTATTCTGTTTATTACGACCCTTAATATAAGGTTCAGTTCTCTGTACAAGGCCATCCTTTTATTCTTGCCCGCCGGTATTGCTCCGGGTATTCCCCGGCCTCGCCAGGACTCACCAACGGGCTTCCTCATCTACCAAATTCCTCGGAGCAGGGAGGTGGGCCAGTCGTACATCACAAGCGTAGCTACCACCCTGTACTCTCTGGTCTTTGCATTTGGACTGGTTTTTAAGGAGTTGCCTGACCTGGTGCGTATGCGACGCGCACGGGAGAGAGAGGGCCACTATGCGCACGCGTAACTTTGAGATGGCAGCATCGCCAGCAGGTCACACCATCACCGCATAACCCGGGAACTCTGGACACCTTGCACCGGTTAGGGCTGGCCAACACAAAACCACATTGTGCCTTCATCCCGACGCCAGAAATGGGTTCCGGCTGCTCTGTACTGTAGTTGAGTTCGGCGCTTGACCACCAAATCCATCATGCTGAACCAGCATTACTGCAGTACAAGTGAGCGATCTGTGTCATGAAGACTGATGCTACCGGAGCGAATGGTGGTACTCGGTTGGCGTGATAGCCGTCAGACCGATGACCTCTGGCACCTACTTGTGCCTTCGCCATTCATTCGTCATGATCGCTTCCTCCTAACACAATTTATTTTATGAAAACTTCCTCTACCCGTTCAGGTCCTAGTTAACGGTCCAGGGACATGCATACCCATATGCGCGGCGGCTTTCGCATACCGGTGGGTTTTTGCGGTAATTGGCTGCTAGTTGGCTGCATTGCGGCTTTGCGTGGGTTGTGGGCCCGTGGGCTGCGGGTTATTCAGTGTCGGAAAAACTGAGATATTGTTGTCGTGAGAAGTTGCCTATATTAGAAGCGCTGGGCGATGGCCCAGGTCCCGCTGTAACTCCCTCCCTCACTTAATATCCTCGCCTACCTATTCCCACGTGATGGTGTCAAAACCTGACGGGGATGAGTTACCTTTCCTATGCCCCGGTGTCGCTCCCCTAGCGTCCTTGGGCTCGCAGGCACACGGGTCGTGTACGTAGAAAGCATCGCGCGGACCCGGCGCTTCTCTCTCTCCGCCAAACTGCTATACCACCTGCGCATGGCTGATTTGCTGTTTGTGCAGTGGGAGCAGCTGGCGCGGACTTACCCCCGGGCAGTATATGCGGGGCGGCTTTATTAACCTGCGACTTAGTGAACTACACGTCATGCAATGAGTTCCCGTTTGCCGCCTGCTCGGTGAAGTGAGAAACGGGAAAGCCTAGAAGACGGTTGCGTAACGGAAAGCCGTCTTGAAGGGTTTGGAGGGTCTTGAGATCTGCGTAGTCCTAAAGGTGCGATGGGAACGCTAAGAGGGCAGCGGGCCCAAGGTACGCGTGTCCGTGCAGGTGAAGCGCGGCGATGCGCACTGGCAGTTTGTTTCATTTTCCAGAATATCTTGCCAATCCACTTACATCGCATTTTGCAAGGGCAGGATGGAGCGGCCCACATTCCTTGTAAGTTAGGAGGTGGATGAGCCGTATCTCTGAGGCCCATAGAGCCTTACGGTTGTGCGGGTACGCAGATTATATGACCAGGATACCTATATATTTTTTTCGACTGAAAATCACGTATCTAGCGAGACGTGACGTGGAGACCCCCGTACATGGGTTGTGTCGACGACCATCCGACAGCCTGCACTTTTGGCTTTTTGTTGGCCACACCTGCACACAGCGTCTACAAGGAACCGTTTAGTGCAAACTAGTCATCCAGGGCATACAACTGTGGTATTGAAGGCGAATATGCTTCATATATAGTCGCCCTGCAAGCTTCCGTTCGTCGGGCTTCGCTGGGCCAACCCAGCACTCCGTACTGAAATCGCATAAAATTTGAGGTACAGATTTTACTTGGGAAATGTTTCCTTCAGGCGGCAGCAATAGCGGAGGTTCACATCCTTGGGGCAAGAACCTTAGCCTTCGGCGGAAGCCTGCCGTGCTAGCCATCAGGCTGTCTCGAGAATTGCAACGGCGACCACTTCTCGCAAAATGTGTTCCAACTGCTGTCGGCTTCGCGTTCGGTGACTGCTTAACCCAATTTATGAATCGAGACCGGTCACGCACGCTTCGCGAACAATGGTCCGTCAGCCGAACTGGGAGTATGCTTTGTATTGGAGCTCTATGCGCAGGACCGATTTTGCTCTCCTTCAACCGCTGGATGGATCTTGCTATCATGCCAGCTGCGGCCTCTAGCCCTGTTGCTGTCGCTGTTAAATTTCTGCTGGATCAGGTGAGTAGGGCGGATTGGTTATCACCTTCGGCGGAAGTACGAGAAGACCGCGATGACTTGACCGCCGCCCCCTGGTTTACCCCGCCGCGTAGGTAGTTGGATGCTTCATCTGGCAGGCTGCCTACCTGACCATAAACCCATCCTACCGTCAGTCGGCATTGTCTCTGCTGGAGTTATCATCTCTGCGGATAGAGGAGCATCGCAAGGTTTTGAAACGACACGCACAACACGCGTTTGCATGACCATCGCAGCGTTAGCGGCGCTGAAGGCCTCTCAATGCAGGCGTAGAGGCGCAATGATTAGGCTAGGGGCGAGGTATGGACATAACGGGCGTCCTGCATTGCTTTCGGATTCGTTTGACCCAGTCGATGCCCTCGGGTTGCGCCTTGTCACAATTTTTGAGGTACAGGTATGTGTACAATTATGCGAGGCACGATTGGCCAGTGCAACACTTTTGTGAATAGCCTGAGGGCAAGAAAGCTTGTTGTAATTGGCTGTCTTGGCGCAATTCAAGGTACAGTGTGTGTTTTTAAAGTGGCGACATGCTGCTGACGGTGGTAAAGACGCGCTGGAGGGGTCGTGGCCATCTCCATTGCCGCTTAGCTTCATCTCTTTACTAATTCTGTCTTGTAGCCGCTTCTGCTCGCGTTTTTAAGGCGTGCCTCGGGTTCATTGTTTCTGGGGAACGTTGGTGTCTAAGCGAGCGGCAACGCAATGCACTGCAGTGCACGCCCGTCTCAGTAGCACCCGTGTTGCTATCCATGATAGGCAAATGGTTAAGACGGCAGTTTGCAACGCTTTTCTTAGGAACCCTGAATCCGGGGCCAAAGGTGCGGGGTATACCATATGCGCATGCGCGCTGCTGTGGCATGTGAAGTAGGGCTAGGTCCTGTCTGCGTTGGAGGAGTCCCTTGACCTTCGATTGACTGGCGGATTTGGGTTCACGTGAAGATGTTCAGGTAGGAAAAACAGCGATAGTCGATGGGCGTTTGCCCCTGGGGTGTCTAAGGCATCTCTCAATGGTTGATTCTTTGGAGTTGTTCTTGCAAGTTGCCGTTAGGTCATAGTGAAAGCGCTTTCTCTTTTTCCTGCGAGGGCAAGGGGGCCTTTTTTGTAGTGGTGGTGGTAGAACGGTATAGCCGCCTCCAAATATTTTCTGGGCAACCCTTGTCGTTTGGCGCCATGGCCATGAATTGCAAATATCTGTACACACTATGGACGGTACGGTACCAAGTTAGATGGCAAGATATGGAAGGAATATGGATTAGTGCAGGAGGCGGGAATTGCTTAGCGCTTTCGTCATCTGCGTCCCTAGGTGGTTACGGCTGGAGGGCGTTTTTTTATGGAAACAAGCAGGATTGGAGGGCATTAAACCTTACTTTTTACCCTTGGCCGTGCGTCCGTTGCCAGGTCGGGTGTTATGAGAGTAACTACGGAGCACAAAGTATGGTGAAAACTCTTGTGCATGAGATGTCTGTAGCAATACTACGTGATTTTTCTTCCTCCTCGATCCTCCCTCTTTGTTGGCGACGAAATGGGAAATCGTCTTATACAACACTCGATTAAATGTGCCAAGGAAACACTCGCACCTCCAAGCACCTAGCGTCCTGCCTCTACAGCGGGTTACACAGCATGCCCCCGCTACGCACCTGTTGTAGCACATGATTGCGATTGGTGGAGGATGGGGCTTTCGCAAAGTGGTTCAAGGACAGGGGGCCCACTTGAGCACTGCCTTGCAGTCCCGTTTCGGATGCAGGCCGCTATGCCACATGCAGTACGGTATCAAGCAGTTATACTAAATTTGCCACCATTCATGCGAAATTGATAGGACCTAGGCATCCAGGCGCAAGCCCGCCCAGCCTTCTTAATTATGGGATGCATGTCATTTCGGGTTGTGCTCCCTCCCCTATACGACTAGCTATGCTGACGTTGCCGGAGTTCCCATCGCCATCTCCAGCAATACACCTAACTCCTGCAAAGCGTTTGCACTCATACTGTCTTACTTTTTCCTCCTGTATCATCCAACCGTGAAACAACTCGGCTTACCTACAGAAGCGCTGGCTGAATTATGCGTGCTGAACCCCCAATCGAAGGCACACATGCCCGCGACGATTTTGAATTTGATTTTTTTGTCAGAATTTTGATCATATGTACACGCTCTACAACAGATTAGAGAGTCAGTGATTGCCGGCCGCGCCGGCTGGCTGGTGGAAGCGGCCGTGTGATCTGGTTGGAGACGAACAGGAACCAAGGGACAAACACCACACCCAGGCAGCAAAGCGCCACAAACACTACCAAGCTGTGCTGCCGCATCACAGGGTCCACTTCGTACACACCTGCCTGAGCGCGCCGGTCAAAATCTGCACTGCCATATGAATCGCCTCCACTGCCGACCATCACGTTGCCGGCTTTTCCTGTGCTTGCCACCGTTGCTGCTTCGGTTGCCGTCCCCTGGGATGCACCCAGCACATCTTCCTGGGCGTCAGTGAGCTTCGTACTGGTGTCCGGCTTGGCTGCCAAATCCGAATCTGCTCCAGTGTTCTGCCTAACACTTCGATCGTCCAGCAACTCGGCGTTAGTCGATGCCTCCAACAGACGGCGCCGACCGAAAGCTGCTGACTCCACTCTTTTCCTCGGCCCAACCCACGGGCCTGGCCCTGAACCCTCAAGCACAGTGCCGGGCAGGGGGTGCGGTGAGGGCTTGGGGTTGGCGGGATCCGCTACGTGGTCCAGAGTCATCAACAGGATGACCACCCAGCGGCTGACCACATCGCGGTAAGCGGTGCCGGGGGTTGGGTTGAACATATCGAAGCATCCCTGATGAAACTGCGGAGGGGGAAGAGGGGGCGTGGCGCCACGTGGTCATGGTAACACCGGAATGGTGCGTTATGGTAGGTTTGTGAAAGCGACATATAGTAAGCGCGTCCATGTTAAAACAACTCTCGCCAATGATGTACCCGACGGGATGAATGAGCGAGGAATGACCCGAATGGTAATTGGCTTTTGGAGTGCATTGAAGCTTGAACCCAATACCTGGAAAGCGCAGGGAGGCGAGGCACGTAGATACTGCACAAGATTTGTCCACAGCCTCCGCGGCCTGGCCGCCTCTCTCTCCCACCCACGGCTCATGAAGCACACCATAAAACCATAATTTCCCAGGCAAGGTGGCGACCCCAACATGGGCAACTATCCACAACCTACCCCGGGTTGGCTTCGAACCATGGCTAAGATAGGTCCGTCTGGGCCCGAGAAGGATGATACGTCCGTTTGCAGATCCCGTGCCCTCCACGCGGCGCCCACTGCCGCCTCCGAAGTGGCGGCACCAGATACCGATGTCAACGCGTCACTTGTACCGGCCACCGTTATCGCGTGGTTTGAGCCATCCCCGCTTTTCATGGCCGCTGCTAGACGCCGCATGCTGCGGCCGCCAAGTGATATGGGAAACGACGAGAGCGAAGATCTGGAATCCGAAGATGGCGAAACAGAGGACATGGCAGAGGAGGAGGCCTCTGAAAGCGCCCTGCCATCGCCGCCGCCGCTGGTAGCGGTGGTGACCTCAACAGCGGTAACATCGCCGCCCACATCTGTGCTACCGCCGCCCAGCATCATCTTGCTGACCCGGCTCGCGGCATCTATCCACCACCCAATAATCCCCCGCGAACCCAACGCCTTCTGCCGTTTCCCGCCATTCGCCGCGCTCGCTCCCGCTCCCTTTGCCGCTTCCAGGCTAGCCCCACCACGCGACCCAGGCAGCTCCTCAACCTCAGTCACCCTCTCGTCCGCAGATCGCCGCAGCCTGGAAGCAAATGTCTTAGACATCCGGTTGTGGTCCTGGCGACGGTAGTGGTGCTGGCGGGCAACGTTGCGGTGCTCGTGCTTGTACGCGTCACGGGCGTGGTGCAGCTGGTGCTGCTGGTGCTGCTGGTGTTGCTGGTGCAGCGGTGGCAGGATGTCTTCCACGCGGGGCACTGAACGCGCGATGCCGTTGTCCGTCACGTAGGGGTATTCGCTCAGCGGCTTGTTGTGTGTGCCTACGAGCGGGCAACGTATACCAGATACAGATGCATAATATGGCAGTCCGATCACAAACGATTGTACACCCCCTCAAAAGTCGTTCTTGGGTGTAGCAGTCCTGAGCTGTCAGCGTATGAAGCTGAAAACCAAGAACCGAAATTGGAACAAAGCAAGAGGTTAGTGCATAAGCCGTGGGTGTATCAACACTGGGCTACAGGTACGCCGCATCAGGCCGCCACAATACGACTCACCCTCAGGAATGCGGCCAGGGTCACTGGGGTAGGGAGCTTCCCCGTGGCCGTATACCTCGTACGTGAGGGCGTAAGGCACGCCTAGTTGTGTGTACATGAAGTCCATGCCTGTGCCAAACGCCAGGTAGTTGGACACCGCTCCGGCGGGACCCGCCTGACAGCGACACACATCCCCCGAGCGAATGAGCAGGTCCGACAAATCCTCCTGTCGATAACGAGGTGCATCAAGCCGGGGAAATGCGGTTGGGTTCAAACAGGGCCGCCATAAGCCGCCATCGCCATCGCAAGTCCTCACTTTACACCGTTGGCTCCGCTATACAGTCCGGGAGCCCCTGGATCCATTACGGTATCCCGCTGTCCAGTATATCTGCAGCCGTAACTTATTTTGACAGGAGAGTGCAAGTCAAGAGGGCCGCCACCGTATGGCGAAGCAGTGGATTCTGTCCCATAGCCGTCACTTACCGGCAGCCCGGGCCCAACGGCTGCTTTGCTGTCCCAGCCAGAGTATACGGCCCACTCGCCGCTGTGCACGTTGATGTAAGCCTTGGGTACCCGCCCGCCCTCCAGCGCAATGCGCGCAATCAGGCGGCTCTGTGCTTCGCTGAACGGGTGCGGTCCGCCATACATCTCAGTATGGTGCGGCTACATAAGGATACGCCAGCCCAGGAAATGGCGGGCAAGGGAATGATGGGGCAGGCAGCAGCGTGGGTTCGGAGAAAGCACGATGCGAGCAAGAAAGTTACGAAGAAGAGTGTGATAGGAGGGGAGGCGTGTGATGGAAAGGCAGGAGGGAGGGAGAAGCAACGTAAGCGCAGGGCCTGTCAGCTGGGAGCCTTGATCCCGCTCGCCAACGGGAGCCGCAGGATGATGGGATGGTGCCGTGGGTGTCAGGGTGAGCTGCGGTCCTCGTCAAATGCGCGACCTTCCAGAGACCTCACCTCGATGGAAAAAGCGAATGGGTAATTACGATTAAGGTCCACGCCCTTGCTGGTCTTGCGCAGACACAGGTTGCCTCCCTCCCAAATCTGACGCCCGTCCACGTTCTCTACGGGAAGCACCTGCCAGGGGCAATGCGCGGATTCATCCAAAAGTCTAACGGTAAGCGAGGGGGGCTCCTGACAATCGGTCATCCAGTATGCAATCCCGGAAAGAAAAAAACACCCATACAGTGATACGAAGTTGCGACCCGCACCACAGGTGCGAGGCACGGGACAATCTCCTTGCGGAGCTCGTCATCAGAAAAGGGGTACTGGACAACTACCCCACTTGCCAGCTGCCTCGTGCCCTGTCTTATAGTGCTCGCAAGCCGACACGTCCCAGCCTTTCCGTAGCCGAAACGCCAGCCTCTTTGCAGCAACCGGCTAAGTCCCGACGCCATCCCGAATTAAAGGGTCGCGCCATCGTAACACACAATGTTACAGCCGTCCCACAGGCACTGTCCTCTCTTAAATCCGCAGGCACCACATCGACCGAAATACCGCAATCACTACAAGTACTTGAGCCCTCTCAGCCCCCCACTGGCGTACCTTGACCACCAAGTTGTCAAGGATCCGCCGAACCCATCCCTGGACAGTGGCTGCTATGTTTTCGGAGGAAATGCCCAGGGGCTTGAAGGCCTCCGGCCATTCGGCCCAGCTGAAAATCTCCGCCGTGTCACCCACCAGAACCCGTGAAAACCACAAACCAACTTCGCTGGTTATGATTTCACGAGCATGCTCGCCAAATACTAGCAAAACGGAAGGCTTAGTCTGGTTCCAGGCTATGGAGAGAAGAGAGGAAGGGGGGATTGCATGATTCAACGATGGAGGGTATCAAAATCTGGCCGAAATGGGTAGGCACGTGTCCGGTAGTAATTTGAAGGACTCCAGGTTAAAGCATAGCAAGCTACGACGGGGTTGACCATAGAGTAAGCTCAGGGAGGCTGCTAATTGGGGGCTCTCCGGGCGACAAGCAGGAGAACTTTCGGTACGGACAGCCCTATAACGGTCATGGTAGAACGAAGAGCTTTACCTTTGTCACTAAGATCAGTGAAAGTGGCCAGCGGCAGCATAGCATGCTCGAAACCGGGCTCCTTCAGCTCCGTATAACTGTTCCGGCCCAACCAAGGTCGCCGTCAGGTTGTGTTCACGACAACAGGTGCCCAAGCCATACAGTACTGGCGTACCGAACCAAGGATGGACGTGTTTGCGCTGAGTGTGCATACCAATGAAGCAAATCACCAAGGGTACTGTATTGGTCATGAGCTGTTGTTGCAGGCACTACAACAAGCAGGAAGGCCAAAGCCGCCAGCGCCCTGAAAAACGACATGTCCATTTCCACCGAGCCGGACGCATCCAGCAAGGCTGGGGTTTACAACATACGCAACGACAGGATGAAAACTGGGATAGAAAAGTGTAATTAACTCATGCCTAACGGTTAAACCAAGAATTTTCGTCAGATAAACGGTTACTGCTGATTGAGCGCTTGTGCCAAATTTGATTGGGGAGCGTTGGTTGCGCAGAAACTGGTGGTATGTCGTACGGCTCTTCGAAGTTTCCAACCTGGCTTTGCCATCAGCCTTCCCTATTCATTACATTAATGGTGCTTACAAACCATCCGAAGCGTAGCTTCTTTTGTAAAGCATATATGTGACCCTTGTCGTGGCTGGCTGGGAAACCTTCCATTTGCACGCTATTGGGTCTCAAGTGCTTCATAAGGACTTGAGCTTTTTCTTATTTCTGCTTTAGAAGAAGCCTTAGCCGTCAGGCATTGCAAGTTCGACATTGGTTGTGTTAGCGCGGCCCGCGGACAGCGTTAGGACAGCTATTTCCGCTGGCGGCTATTTGGTGTGGTCTCTCGGAATCTCTTCAGCACGAGGCTCTCGTCGTGGAGCTGGCGTGACCCACTCTCCGCGGGTCCCCGCGGGGGCTCCGCTCATCCCTAAAACTGGGTTGCGGCGCATCCCGTTCGGCGTCCTCTGTGGCGCCGGAGATAAAGGTTGTCCGGGACGATGAGGACTTCGAGCTTGAAAGTATCGTGCTCCCGCGAACGGAGCAAATACCCGAATTTGATGCTTTATTGGAGGAGATAGAAACCATTTTGGCGCAATTTGTTACGTGGAATAACGTCATCAATGACTATGCGGTCAATGTGCAAAATCTTCTTGCGCCGGTCCTCGGGGCAATGGTGGCTGAGGTTGCGATCCAACGGAATGTCGACTCTGTGCAGCTCGACCTTGTTACCCCTTTCAACAAACAGCAGCGTGCTGCACCCCAGGTGGGTCGCGCACATTCAATGTCGCAAAATTGTCTGTGACGTGCGTTTCACATCCCACTATGGTGTCCACCAATGCTCTCACTTCCCAAGGCCGGGGCGCAGCGAAATCCTCTGCTCTGCGCTCCTAATATGCGTCTAAGTATCCCGGATGATGAGTGTGTGCCCTCACTGCTTTATGTCAATTGTTGGTTTTATTATGGTCGGGGCATGATTGTACGAAGGCACGTGCATAGATGCAACTGTAATCACGCATGTACGTGCACCCGCCATGTGCCGTGCCGATAACCACCCCTTTCTGGTCCATTGCATTCTGGGCCCCCTATGACGCAAGCCTGCTCGTTGCTCGGACAAGAATGCAAACCCAACGAGAGTAACCCACATTTCCACATGTTTTCCTATCATCCTCGCTGTTCGCAGCACCACATCCTTGTCGACTGGATTAAGAATCAAGAGCTGCGGGAAGCTGATGCGGCACTGGCGCAGGCGCGACTGGGTCTCATGGAGTTCATGGCTGCTCAGGCTGACGCGGCCGCTACTGCCGGCCGTGCAGGTGGAGGTCGCATTAGTGGCAGCAATATAACCATCGTTGACGTCCCGCGCCTCGCACGGAAGGAGACGCCGGGTGCGGCAACTCTCGCGCTGTTGGGAGGGGGCTTGGGGGATCCCGTCAATACGTCCATCCTTGGCCAAGCACTCGAACGCAGTAGCAGCGGCCAGGGCCCCGCTGGCGGAGCGGCTACGGATTCCACGGCCTCCTCACCAGCGGCGCGTAGCAACGGTGGAGAGGCGGGTGTTCCGCAGTCAGGCAGCGACGAGCAATCACTAGGCCCGGGGCGGCCCCCGGGAACAGCGGAGTCAGCCTCCTCGGACACTAGTGATGCTGTGGAGGCGCCACATCTGCTTTTCCAGCATCTGCAGCACTTTAATGGCTGCGTGGCTGCGCTGCAGCAGCATTTGGGACCTAACTTTGGCGTCTACTTCAACGTGACTCAAGCGGTGTGCCCCGTTAAGGGCCGTTGCGCATATGTACGGTTGATGCGGCACCAATATCCCGCCAAGCTGGCGACATCAGTCACGCAAGGCAACGCAGGCGAGACGAAGGCGCTGCTGAAACCGCATCGGACGGTACGCTTCAGCCGAGCACCTAGTGCGAATGAGCTTGCGACTGCGGCCGCGTCGGCAGCTATTGCGTCATCATCACGGGCTACGTCACAAAGCGCCTTGCGACCGTCCCTGCGGACTGCAGCGGGGACAGCGGGGGGCCATGAGCCGCCGCCGCCGGGCACTGCTGCGGCTATCCTTGGCGAGGACAACGTCACCCCCGTGACACTTATCGATGTAATATACAGCGGCATCACCGATGCAATCCTGCGCGCGGAGCAAAGCGTGGCGGTCGTTGGCAACGACCTGGCACGCCTGTTCGATAGGTACGAGCCCCCGCTGTCGTTGGTAGAGGAGCCTAAGCACTGCCGGAAGCTTAAGACGTTGCCGGTGGCGCGCGAGTACGTGGAGACCAACCGGAAGATTCAGCAGTTGAACGCGGTGTTGTTCAAGCTGGCCAAAGCGGTGGCGAAGACGGCATGGATCTACTCGACACCGCTCAGCATGCCCGACGGCAGCCTGGGGGACGTGGCGCACATGGTTTGTGAGGCCATCCGGCGTGTTGCGGATACAACGTGGACCATGTGCAGACGCCACTTGGACAGCGTGCACATTGTCACGCTTCTGACACACCATGTGAGCTTGGGAGGGGGCATGGAGGACGCTGAGAGGCGGAAGGCGCTGGCCGGGCAGGAAGAAGGGTTAAGGAAAGAAGGGAGGTCGAATGCTCGGTTGAGACGCAGAGGTGGGGGATGAGGCGGAGGGAAGGCGCATGCCGGCATGCGGTTGTGCAGTGTTTGGATACACCAACAGCACGAGGGTTATGTACGATTTTACTTCGAAGAAAGGACGCTTAGGGGGCAACCGGTTGGGGGACGAGGAGCGGGCGTATGGTAATGCGTAACCACCACCAGACCCAGCAATCCCAATAATACTTGTCCTTTCTGACCCCTCCACACTCAAACTCTCAGGAACCCTTCACCATCACGCCGCGCCTAATTAACGACGAGACGACGTTCCGCTTTGAGCTGGATGTTGTGGTGGACCAGTCCCTGCTGATGTCCAAGACCTTCCCCGACTGCCTGCCTCCCATGGTGGGTGATCTGAACACCACGCTGATTCAGGCCCAATATTTCACACATTGGTCACGCGAAGTATTACCGCACCTAACGCGGGCCTCCTCCGCGACAATCCTCGTATTCGAGTTCATCAAAGCACTTACCCTCCTCTGCTTTGGCACCACGACACGAATGATGGGAACCTGCAGATTCGCGCCGTTTGGGACTCACTGCTAGCGCTCGCGGCGGTAGTCCAGGAGAGCCGGACTAGCCTAGCTCCACTGCGGCCGCAGTACCAGAAGCTGCACGAGGAGGTCCGCGAGTTTTACACGTTAGGCCCCGAGGCGGCAAAGGCACATAAGCTGGGCATCGTGGAGGCTGCCTCAGTAATGCGTATCATTAACAACAGCTTGGCGGCAATATATGAGGCCGAGCAGGTGCGTGGGTGGGCATTGGACAAGGTCTGGAGCTTATACGTAACGCTGGTGAGGGAAAGGGAAGGAGTTCAGGTGACGGCGGATACAGACTTCCACTGTGTCAGGTGGTGGTTGCTCCCAAGGGCCGCGATGGGAAGTGCCAAAGGGTTTCCCCTCAAGCACAGGCAAGCTGCCGCCTGCTGCATGTGCGTTGCTTCAGGTGGAATTTGAGGAGGAAAACGCTGTTGCTGTTGGTGTGCAACTGCAGGTTTTTGAGACATACAGCCGGAACGTGCAGCGCATTGTGGACGCGTACTCTCGCGCGCAGACGGAGATAAAGGCTGACTTGCAGCTCAAGCTCGCGGGTAAGTCGGTGAACGGGTTGCGCAGACGAGGAGGAACCCATGGAATGGAACGAATAATTAATAGCATCACAGGCAGAGTGGTAATCACCGATGAATCTGCGAGGGTAATGAGCTGGTAGGAAAACCGATCATTGGACAGGACAGGACAATGGGGAGAACTGCTGACTTGTCCTTCCTCATGCCCCGGTTCTGGATTCCGCAGAGCTGACTACCAAGCTTCCTCGCAGCATCGTGAAGCCGTCGTTCTCTCCCGAGATGCTGGCGCTGATGAGGTCCTCCGTAAATCCAACGGAGCTGGCTGCGTCTATGACACTGGCGCTGACTGCCAACAACATGGACCGCACAACGCTGACGGTCATGTCGGACACACTGGCCCTTGGTGCAATCGCGGCGCAAGCACAGGCAGAAGCGCAAGTGCAGGGCGGCGGCACTGTTGGACGCCAGCAGTACGGCGCGCAGGGTGGCAATGCGGCCGGGGCGGGTGGAGGCGCCGTCGCTGCACTTGGCGGCATCGGCATGTTGCAGCAGCAGCAGGCGCTACAGATGCAAATGCAGCAGGCTGCTGCTGCCGCGGCGGCGTACAGCATGTACAATATGCAGGCGCCGTTGCAATCGACGTTATCAGCACCGGCGGCAGTGCCGAATGGTGCCGACGCATACCCGCAGAACAACGCGGCCCAGGCTCCGAAACCAGCAGCCGACGCCCCGGAATTAGCGGCCCATGGCACCAGTGCGGATTATGCGGCGCAGTTAGCAATGGCACAAGCGTACGGCTACGCATATAACAACCCGTACGCAGCTTACGCCGCGTATGGCACGGGCACCCTGGGGAGCATCACGATGGGGACGCAAAAGGGTTCATCCCACAACCTGCTTGCCGGGGCTGGGGCCAATGGTACTACCACCCCGGCTGCAGCTGCAGCCAGCGGGAGCGGTGGCACTGCTGCCGTCGCCCCGCAGGCTGCCAACCTGGTAGGAGCCTACCAATCCGCCGGGTATGACGCCAACACGATGGCGATGCTCGCCCAGCTGGGCTATGGGGGCTTTGCGGTCGGCTCACAACAGCAGGCATTGCTGCAGCAACAACAGCAACAACAGCAGGCGGCACTCGCTGCACAGAGCGCGCTGGGCCAGGCTGGCGCAGGCCATAGGGGCTGAGTGACGATGCTGCTGCCTGCTAAGTCGTTGAATGCCTGTGCATGGGGTTGGGCCCGGCGCACCTGTGCAATGCCCAGGTCTTATTGCAACACCAGATGCGCAGGTAAGATGCCGAGCACAATCGTGGGTCTCCCTGAATACCTCCATGAGGACGGCAAAAAAGGGCGACAGGACACAGGGTGGACACTGATGAACAATGAACCAGGGACAGGATGATCCGTACAAGAGTCAAAGGAGCAAGTTGTCGAGCGTCGCTGAACCCTGCCAGCTTGCGATCTGGGTCTGGCTATGGCTTGCCTTGCAGGCTGGTGAACATTTTCTTGCACCAGCGGGCACAGCTGCACGCAGGGTAACTCGTAACTTGGCTGTGAGGTGCAAACCGGGTGCGTTGCGTTGGCAAGTGTGGCAGGAGAGCTTATTTGAAAGCATGTCTGTGTTGGCTTTCCTTGCATTCTCGTTTTCGGTAGCGTGGTAATGACATGGGGCGGGCTTTAACGAAAGGCGGGGCAGAGCGGTTCCATCGTGGCATATGCATGTCTCGAGAGCAGCGGTGAGCCCTTGACTTGATACCGGTGCAAGAAATGAAGCTTGCACAACTTCTGTGACGGGGTGGTGTTTGCAAAAGCGTTTGCAACGGTGTGCGTTGTGGATGTTCGTTGGTGGCTTACATTTTGTTCTTATCCCAGCATGTGAGGAACGAGGGCAAGGATATGGATATGAATATGCAGCACGTGGTCTTCTTGGTTGTGCGATGTGTGCGTGCAGGAGCTACCTTGTGTTTCGTCGACAAAAGCACGTGCTGTGTCACGTGTTGTTGTGCGTTCCTAGGGGAATGAGTGTCTCGCAATGACTGTCTATACCTAAATGCAGCCTTGTCATCCGTTATATCGTAACAAATGCATGAGACCGTGCATGACGCGCGTCCCTGGGCATCCGGCCGGGGGCGCCAACAGTGCCTGGCCGCTGGGCTCATGTTTTTGGGGTTACTTATGTCCATCCCGTGCCACCTCTTATCCGTCAATATGATTATTACCCCGCACGCTCAGCAACGCGCCGGTGCGCCTCTCTAATTTCATGAACGTATCTTCGTATCGGTCCTGTGGCTGCACAGTATACCCGATCGCGGGCTCACGGGATAATCGGCGCAGCAGGGGAGGCGTTCGGGATTAAGAATGCAATTAAGTCCGTGAGGTAGCTCTCAATACGTCAAAATGTGTGATGTTTTTAGATGATGGATAAGACTATATGGCTGACGATGCGAGTTTCAGTGCAGTGGGGGTCTATGTGCCGCAAGCAGTGGCTCGTGGCATGCGTTGCAGCCATCCCCAGCGCCCGCTGTGACCCCTAAATCGGCTTGCTTCTTGCCGCTTCCGCAACGTGGCGTTGGCAGCAGCCCTAGTATAATGCACTGTTCGACTTGGACGGTGGGACAGGCGCGTTGCCGATGGTTTTACGGCTATCTAATGCCTTGTGCACCGTATACAGGGCGATGTGGTGCCTCAAGCCGTGCAGGTCTGGAAGGTAATGGCCATGATTTGGTGTATCATTGTGCGGCTTTGGTTTAGATTCCTTTCCTTAGTGCAGCCGCGTAATTATGGGCCTCGCCCCCGAGTTGATACACGATTGCGCCTGTCTTTGCACACCTGTGCACCGAGCACGCGCCTGCGTTCATACTTTGCTTGCTAAATGCCTAAATTGCACCGCGGCGAACCTGGGGTTGCACCGGCGGCTGGACGAGCTTCACGCTGGCGATGATTGAAAAAAAGTACGAAACGCGGATTTGCACCCAATTTATATTGCAGTTGGTTCGGGCCGCGGGCGGGCTCGAATTTATAGGTGGATGACTTCCCAGAGACTGATAATTTTTGCGCGCGCAATGTGGGGGACCATACTGGCTCAAACAAAGATGTAGCTGCCGTGTGGAATATGTATGGGGACAACATACATACAGGCGTGTCATGGTACTGGTGCTAATAGCTGGCCGTGCGGCCGCTATATATGCACGTGTTGCTGTCTTCGTTGCACGCGTTGCTGTCTTTGTTGGCAAGTCAAAAGGAAAAAAGGGCTCAGTAGCAAGCGATTACGGCTGCAGAGAGGCTTGTTTCAAGCAATGTGACCAGCGTAACGGCCTGGGCCTAGGCTACTAGGCGTAGGTTATTTGTACTACACTTGTCTGTTCTTTGCTGTAGTAACGAATACGATGCCGTGTCGACCATATGGCGTGCTTCCCGTGGTGGAGACAGCATTGGAGAGCATTTATAAAGTACAGCAAGGCATGCGTAGCACGACAGCATGGCCGCGCCTGCACCGAATCGTGCGAACGGCGCATTTCATGTACAAATGCCTAGTTGAAGCAAGATAATCGGATGTCACATAGCTTGATGACATGCTACCTTACGCTAACGGGCGGAAAACATATGAAAGCCGCAAACATTGGGGTAGCGGCACAGCGCTGGCCGCACGGCAAAGCCTGGGCCTCGATGGGGACATCTGGCAGGATAGTCGGATTGATTTTTTTGCATTATGTGGACTTCTTTTTTGATGATCCCGTGTGTTAAACGCCTGCATGCTCCGCAAGGCAAGCCGACGTTTCGTATGACACATGCCGTTTAGCATCAATGCGAGGAATATCGGAATCTAAACCTAATCTGTGCGCAAAATCTAGTTGTTAACGCAACACGCTTCCGCTAGTCACTCCTAAACATTCGTACATCTATGGGGCTGTCTGCATTGTTATAGTCTAGCGATAAAGCTGCCCCACTCCGGCGTAATAGTCGTCAAGCCGTATTATCAAACCATTATTTGTATTGTTTTCGTATGAATTACCTGGAAAACAACGCATCAGAGACGTGTTGAGACGCATGGGATGCGGAACAAGCCGGGGAGCACCGGTTACAGCTACCCTTGCACTAGTTCCACGGGTAGAAAAGGAACAAGATGATGAAAGCTTAGAACCCGTGAAGTTAAAGCGGCTTGGCGTCAGAGCCTACGATGACTTCTTCACGGATTTTGAGACTGCTGTTAACACCATCGTGAATCTAAATAACACGTTGAATGATGCATTATGGGATGCAAAGGTACATCGGTTTCATACGAAGCGCTTCTTCTTTGCAGATGCTCCCTTGGAATGACATATTACGGGTCTTCATACAGGCCGCTTTCGCCGTCGCTTCTTCCCCTGAACCGGAGTACGCACTCAATCTGAAGGTGGAAACTGATGGTATACGAAGTGCCCCACAGCTGCTTATCGACGTGCTCTATGCCGATAATAGTAATCGCCCGCTGCCTTTTGAAGTACGGCATCTCCTCACCAGCCGACCGGCTGTAGCAAAAGCCGATCGGGAGGTTGCAGATGCAGTTCAGGAGCTGACATCAGCGTTACAGTCACACCCAGCCTCCGCACAGTTGGTGTACGATGACAATAGGATGCAGCTTACGGTGATCCCAGCCAGCAATGCATCGTCTGTTCCAGGCGCGTCTCGACAGTATCAGCGCTTGCATCGGTCCGCAGCGAGGGTGAGCTCTTCCTTGGCCTCCATGCGCAAGGTGGCCCCTGGTTTGCGTTTGCTGGTGACGGTTGTGCCATCACCAGCCCCAGGAGCGCGCACGTTTTCCTGGCGACTGTTGCAGCAGCCGGATACCCAGGCGTCAGCCATGTCCATGGGTGCAACAAATATTGCCAAGCAAGTAGCCTCACCACTTCGAGTGGCCAGCGCATACGGCGCCGCCGCTATCGTGGAGGCTGTCGCAACGGTGGCGCAGCAGGCCGCTGCAATTGCTGCAGCGGTCACAACTGTTGGTGCACCGCTAATACAGCTGCAGCTTGAAGCCGGCCGGCGACTGGTCGCAATCACATCAGCAATTAACCTCATGGAGACCGCACCCACCAGCGCCCCACAACGTTCGGCCTTGAGCAATAACGCCATCTTGCGCACCCTTTCCCTGACCCGTGGTGCGGACCAGTCTGGGGGCAGCACAGCCGCCACGGCCAGTACGGGCATCGCCACAGCTGCACGTGCGGATGAAGCTGCAGCAGTGCTGAGGCGCGCGATTAGCAGTGCCAACCACGCGCTGTTCCGGCTGGCAAAATGCAGTACGGCAGGGGCGAGCTCAGGCCGAGACGCAGCGGCCCTCCGCAAGGGTGACAGATCCGCGTACCCAATCTCCAAAGCTGTTACGCTGGTGCTGGAGGCGGCCATATTTGCCATCCGTCAGGTGGCGGGCGTCACCGCGGCAGAGGAGTCAACAGCCTCCAAGGCCGCAGCTATAAGAAGCAGCGCCGACGGCGGAATGGATGGCGCATTGCCAATCAATGACCTGATCTCCGTGGAGCCGCAGCTATGTGTCATTTCGGAGTCGGGCAGCGTGCTTAGCAGTAGCGTGCAGGGAGGCGGTAGCAGCGGCTGCGGTGGCGCGGGCAGTACTGTTACTAGCTTCCCCATTATTGGTGCGCCTATCAGCCCGCTCCCACCCAAGGGCTGCGGCAGCGCCACTGGCGCAGATGGCCTCATCCCCGGTTGGAGCTGGAGCTGGGAGTGGGGCATCGAGCCCCGTGTGACGGGAGTGTCCTTCCCTGAGTGCCTGCCGCCCAAGGTAGGGAAGCATTTCGTGCATATGTCAGCCATACGAGGACTAGGCCAGATGCACCCTGGAAAGAAGCGCCTCAGTCGGATGGAGCTTTTCGCATCATTGCATGACTTGAATACGATCCACCAGCCGGAACTCCCATCCACCATAACTTACGTTTTTGCCTGAGCGCTGGACGCCCTGTCAGGATGAGGACGACGACGGCATGCGATGCGTGCGCATTTGCTTGGGAACAAGAACACTTGTATGCACGTATCAGGTTTTGTATTTGTGTGCCATGCAGGCACGCGCTGTACACGAGGCGGTGAACCGGGCAGTGGATGCGGCTCGTAACATCATGGAGCAGCTGCCGCTGGTACAGCGGGACGTGCTGGCACTGGTGGGTGATTTCGGCACGGTGTTTCAGGAGAACGATGAGCAGCTGGCCACTGCAGCGCGGGACATGATGTCCGCCGGCAGGTGCGTTGGTATACGCGCGCGATGACCCGAGCTCAACTCATCGTCTATTGAAACGAACTCAACCCGTCTGATGCACTGTAGCTGTTTAGCTTACACGACGTCGTGGATCTTACCGCGCATCCTCGTTCCGTGTCTGATCGAAAAAACCTTTGCTGAATTCCGGCGCACCACATCGTGGACGTGGTGCGTCCCATTGACACAGGATGCGATCCGCGCTGGATCGTAACGCCAATACCATCAGCGCAAGTCCAGCGCTCGTGGGGCGGCTGCAGGCCTCCGTGAGGCGCCTCATGGATGACTTACGGCGCGGCGCGGAGCAGATGCGAAGGATGGCAAACGACTGGGCGGATGGCGTAGACGCTGACATGTGCAACGGTAGGGAGGCGTGCGACAGCAGCTCACGCGGCAGCGGCAACCGCAGCATCATGGTTCGCCAGCTGAACAAGTCAGTAGCCATGGCGGCTGCGGCAGCAGCAGCGGCGGCAGCTGATGAGGAGGCGGAAGAAGCAGACGTTGGGTCCGAACAGGGTTCGGGGATGGGCTCCGAGTCAGGCAGCAACGACGCCGGTGGCGTCGGCGGTGACTCAAGCGTGGACGGTGGTGATCGTGGCTACAGCAGCGGTGGTGGCGACAAGAACACGGGTGCAGATGGGAAAGATGCTGTGCAGACTACCCGACGCGACTCCGGGTCTGGTGCTGCTTCTGCGACAGGGTACGGTCCTGATGGCGACATAAAGTCAGCTATAAGGACCGGGTCCATGGGGCACGCGAGTGCCGTCAGCCGGCGTGTAATGCTTCCTCCTCTGCAACAAGGAACATAATGTCCTGCAAGCTGCAACCCAAGCGCGCTCGGGGTTACACGATACTCGGAACTAAAACCGGGTAGGAGGAGCTGAACTTGTACTTCAGAGGCGCTGCCATGCCCCAGCGGTGTTTGCGGTGCGGTGCGACGCCACCGTCTGGCCTAGGGAGTCGCTTTGTCGCTACGGTTGGTCCATAGCCGCCTTGTTATTGTTGTTATTCCGTATGCTGGCTGCAAGGGAAGGTTGCTTCCCCCGCCGAATCGATGCGGGCAGTACTTGCAACATCAGCCACAGCAGCCAGTGTGCTGTGGTGTGGACTAAGACGCTGCTCAGTGTTGAGCGCAGCTCTGGTCGCATATCTAGTTATCTTACCTTGTTAGGGGAACCAACTGCACCTTCCCCACAATTTGTACAGTGTGCTCCGGCTACATAAGTAGACAGTCGGCTTAAAGCACGAATGGAAACGCAACTTTCTCGTACCTCAAGCGTTACTAGGAGAGGCAGGCCTGTGACGTGTGTACGGGCGTCCAGGGCGCGGCATTATACAACACAGTACAGGACGATGAGGCAATCGTAAGCAGTCCTTCCCGCAATCGGGCCACCCTTTGGAGCAACCGTCGGTGGTGCGGGCATCCCGCCCCAACGAATGGGCAAAGTAAAATTTGAACAGATTTCCTCAACGATGTCTGGAGCAGCTCGCTGAAATATGCGAGAGGCTGTTTTGTCCCTCCCGTCTTGATATGTCATGCGTCTGGGGTGTTTGGGGTAAAGTTACCGCTTTTTATGGGAAACGGAACGGCAGTCGAGGGAAAAATGCCACCCGCAAGAATGTACTGCAGTTTGTGTTTTGTGCTTTTTGATGATTTCAGTTGGCGAGCGCGAATGTGGATAGCAGCAGGGGGCGGCAGGGCCCCGCAGAATGAGCGGATGTGTGTGTATCCTACGGCGGCGAGGGTAAAGATCAGGGGACCTCCCCTGGTCATCGGGCCGTCTGGGGAGCGATTAGGGCCCTGAATTCATAGCTGTTAGATTCCATATAAACCGGCCACTTGTGGCTCGCGACCCGTGATTTCTTCATCTGCCAGCCCAAGCACACAATCCGACTTTTCGACTACATTACTCTCGCATACCTTAACCATATCCAACAAGTTGCGTGCGTGCTGGTGATCAGTAAATCCCGCACGCAGGCCCGTAGCTCTGCAAGGGACGGGCAACTCACAAACGAATTGAATTCGGCTTATCATGATGTGCCCATGAAGCCGCCCAGGTCCCGGATCCCAATATCCATGTGCCAGGGCGCAAGCGAATAAAAACCGCCACCAACAGGCTTGCTGCCTGGAGCTACCCCGTTGCCGCCGCCTTAGGTCCACACGCGTGCTCGCACCTCGCCACCTCCCATCCCATATGCCGTGAAAGCGAAGAACATCTAAGAAACGCCGACAGAGCTTATACCGCCATCCCCTGCATCATCCCTCATCGCTATCTCGGCCATCAGGCCACCATCACCATCGCCAAGCCCCCGTGGTGTAGGAGCCGCCACCGCGGTCACCCATTTGGGTTTCAGCCGGGCTACGAGCACGTCCGGCACCCTCCACTGCTGTGGAATGGAGGCCTTAAGCCGCAACACGTGAAAGCCGTCGTCGCCCTCAGCTGCCCACCTCAGGAAACGCTCCACCTCTTCAGGATTATGGTGCAGTGACAAAGAAAGGTACACGGTGCTGTGAGGGCCGCACAGCCGCCGCAGCGTCCAGAGCAGCAGGCGGCTGTGGGGCGTCTCGGGAGTGTATGAGTAGTAGATCAGGTCCGAACCGACAATCACATCGTACGGCGGCCGTACGGGTCCTAGATTCTGGACGAAAGGAAGGCGACGTGATGTCACGGCATGTGAAAGGTGATACGGGCTTTGGAGGGTGTGGCAGAACTGCAGCCGCCGGCTGGCGGAGCTAGCTAGCCCTTGCAGAGCTAAAAGAAGCCATACTTGTGTAAATGCGTGTGGACACTATAGGCGCTTCCTATTGTTTAACCGTGCTTCCGTATATCTCGTCTCACGGCGATGTTCGATCACTCGTGCATAACCTGATTAGCCCTTGCCACCTGGTGCTCTTTGCCATTCCGCGCGTGCCCACCTGCCCATACCACCGACGCACCTGCACGTCATGCTCTCCCTCAGGTCCCCACCGCAGTGGCTGCAGGTGCACCCGACCCGGCGGTAGCAGCGAACTGTTGCGCCCCACGTTGAGCCGCAGATGCGGCAGCAGGTCCGGGAGATCAGTTGCGGTGACACTGGCGGCCGAACGAGACGCCGCGAGGGCCAGCGACACGGCACCGGTGCCTGCGTACCAGCGCCGAGACAGCAACAGAAAGGGCACGACGGCCAAGTAGTGGTGTGGTTAGTTTCTATAGATGCCTTGGGGGGCCATGATCAGCTTACAATCCCCAGTTGTCCCCCGCTCAGTTAACCCTCACCCTTACCTTTGGGGCCGCCCTGCCTAGATCTTAGAGCTCTTCCCCGTAGGACCCACCTGCCCCTAGCTCCAACACGGTCGGCAGGCTTCCGCCGCTGTGCGCGTACGGCAGGTTGGATGGTCGTACAAGTATGGCAGTCTCAGTCAAGTAATGCGACAGCACCACGGCACCATCCCAAACCGTCGTGCCTGCTCTGGCGGAGGGGGGACGGAATATCAGGCGGGCGGTAAGGAGCAAGCACGGGCAGCACCATTGGGGGGGCCAAGGCGGGACTGCCATGCATTTCTACGAGTACGATATCATGCGCCACGCGGCCTGCGATTGCTGAACGCGCATGGGTATTCTCTGTTTGCCATGCTGTCATGCACCATGCTTTGGTCTGCCGTCATCCGCGATTCTCCGTTTCCGATCGAAAACTGTTGCGATGTGTACCAAACCAAACGTATGTACCGTACTCCTTCCTGGCTTCCAATTGATGGCCTTCATCGCGCATCCCTCCGCAGAAGTCGGTTCTCCTTGAAACAATCTCCCACCTGTCAGTGCGGGGTCCGACGCCTTATCCAACTGCTTCTGTTTATGCTGAGTTCCCTTCCCATGTCGCCCCTCGGCGGCCCTCTTTGCCGCAACCTTAGCGCTGGGCGCCTGCGCCAGACGAACACGTAGCTGTCCTGCTTTCAGCTCCAGCACACAGTCCTCAACAAATCGCTGAAAGCATCATGAACGACGGTTACAGGGACACACAGAGGCCAGGATAATGATTGGAAACGCGGGAGCAAGGGAGAGGGGCCTCGTACGACCATGGCCGTTGATCAAACTGAAGAGGATAATGTGCATGGGAGCCGTATAACGGAATGTAAAACCATGATGTCTCGTCACTGACCTGGTGGTATCCCATATAGAAGCGCTGCCAGTCCTTCGGTCCCCGCTCCTCATCGTCAATATGCAAGTCCTCCGCCAACTGCTCCTCCGCTAAAGCTCGCTCCGCGTCAATCTCGTTGAGCACCGTGATATTGGTTCTGCATTCTGTAGCGCTGATCGTCGTTGCCTCAGCTCTTTGCGAGTCCGTTTTGCGGATGTCCATAAACCCGCCGCCGTGCAGTCAACAGGCACACCGAATGACCTTGCAATATGAAGTCATATGAATGAGCATTTAAGCGATGAATAAAATCCTTCGGGTTTGGTGCAATCTGGGCCTCCGTTATATCGTGATTCGCGCTAGCAAGGTAGCAGCAAGTTAACTGAGCACATTGACGCGATTACCCAATTTTGTTAAGTAGATGCATACATAAAATATCTAGGTATGATTAGTAATGCAGGTTCACATGTCGCTGCTTCGCTTCGGACGTCCGGACCCTGGCGTTAGGAAAGCCAAAAAGCGACAGGTCGTTAGCCAACCACCGCTCGTTTTTTCCATGCATGGCGTTATGTTCTTGAAGCTGTTCAGGAATTGAACGATATGATAATGAAAGAATGCCTGTAATATCATATTATGGATGCCCAGATGCACTGCGGTCAGGTGGGGTTTTGGCCTACCCGCATACATTCCATCATTGAGTGTTACTGAATGGGGTGTTTTAGTGAGTTATTTACAAAGCAGGAATCCACCAGGCGCTGCCGAGCGGACCTTTGTCCGACCCCATGAGGGACGCTTTCGGCACACAGGCTTTGCGCGGGAGAGCCTGTGTGGCTCTGAGTACAAAATTAATAGCGCCGACTCTCAAGGGCTTGATTCGGAGATCCCAGTCGCGCCAACGAGTTGTCGTATGTCAGGGTGAGGCGATTTATTCGCGTGGAATCTGTGTGGCGACGAGGTGCAGCCCTCATAAGTGGCTGACGGCAAGCGCGAACGTTTTATCCTGCAGCTGTGCGGTTCCCCGCGGCGCTGCCCTTGTTGCCCTTCACGCCGAAGGAGGTGCTGGCCCCAGGTGCGACGGGATCTGGGTCTGTAGACCCGCAAAGCCAGGCGAACAATGTATTTTACGAAGCACCGCACGGAAATCTCACTTCTCCGAGCCGTGCTTCTTTCTTGATAATGGAAGATTTAGGACACTGCATGATTGGGGAATAGCTGTTGCCCCTTTTTCCTTACAAACCCCGAACCCACCTAGGTCCACATATGCCTCGAAAGTTTACGCAGCTCTCTCAAAATCACACCCGACATAACTCCCTTCTCTTCCAGGAAGCTGCAAGGTCCTGCGCCTGTATGAAAATAGCAGCTACATGCTGCTGCTGGAGGAGCTGCTGAGTTCCCCCCATCAGATGCTCATTCATTCGGTGGTTGAGCCATCGGAGACGACGATAGGCACCCAGAGCGCTGTTAATCGCCTGGGCGCTTACGAGGCGGGTGGTTTTGTGTTCTGTCTTTCCACTATTGTCAAGGTCCGTGGCCCGGTGGGGTCGGGAGAAGGTGCCGGCACCACGGGGCGTGTGGATAGTGACACCTTTCCCTCGGCCCGGTCCGACGCGGCTGGCCGCTGCTCCCTCAGGTGATTGATGTAAAGCAAACGGAGTCAAGTGTGTTGCTCCGAGTACAGGCAGAGGGACGGGTGGCGGTCAAGTCGCTGACACAGACTCGGCCGTACTTCCGCGCGGTAGTGGTGCCCGTCACCGACTCAGTGGATCTGGACAGACTGCAGGTGGGCAGGCACGTGGAACAATGGCCAGATCCTGGAGACCTGGACCTTTACTGAAAAGACTATCTCCATTGACATTTTTGTACATTTACCACACATACACATGTATATAATACATATACACATATACATTCATGTCTCGTTGGGTCGGTGGATGTTTGAAAGCTGTTGGGGTGCCTGGGAAACTGGCGGTGGGAGGCCAGAGGGAGCTATCAAATGGCGGTGAGAAGAGTTCGACCACAGATGGACAGTCGGCGGATGGGCACAATGAGTCCTAGGCCGCTGCATACCGAAGAGTCAGCTGTTAGAACACTGCAGGGGTGACCCGGGAGGTGGGAATCCAGGTAGAAAAGCGCGGGTATGCGGCACAAGGCCCTGCAGGGCAGGGGCACCAGGAGGCTCTAATCTCCGGATCGCCTCAGAATGTGGAAGTTTGGATTAGGCGGTGGCTGTCCTGTGAACAGGCCGAGTCGACGTAGCTTAGCATGTATGGGTTTTGCATCTTTGCGTGCGCCTCCGAGCTCCTACCGTACTCATTACGTGTCGCCCTGTGGACCCGCTACAGGCACCTTTATGGCGGGACATCTGCGCATCCGTCGAACGTCTTCGAGGACTGATGCGGGTGGGTTGCGGCAGCGTGTGTTTTACTATGTCCAGTGCATAGGCAAGGCAAATGTAAGGTAGGGCGCAAAGCCGGGCAAAAGGTTGCCTGCGAGGAGGTACCTGCAAAGATGAGTATGACTGCATTATATTATATATTCCTTCGGGCATTCAGGCGCTGGGGGCCCCGGGCACGCGTACGTCACCATCGCCACCCGACTCCACATTTGCTCTATCCTCTGTTACTAAAGCCCTCATCGCTTCCGGTAACACTGCTGATAGCCTGCTTCGAAGATTGCTTAAGTTGCTTCGGCTATGGTACATGGTACTGTTTGTAGGACGTTCAAAATCTTGCCGCCAAATTCAAGTCCCCGGAGACGGCAAACCTGCAGCGAGCCATGTACTGGTGCGTCATGGCAGTCCGCAGCTGGTTCCTCGGCCAGTGCCATACGCCTGCATAGTGCACCCCGGTTCCACGCGATGGTGAAACCTGTAACATGTATCTTTGAAGTGAGCCTCCTGTGTTTCGATTGCCGTATCCCGTCAACTTCGAATCTATTGATGAAGACCAAAGTTGCCATCCCTCTCAACATCTCCGTGACCTGTCCCGCGTTCACGCCCGCGCTGCAGGGTGGACAACCCGCATCCACTCGTGTTCTCATCGTCGTCTATGCTCCTCAACAGCCGCACGGCAGATGGCGGCCGCAATACTGCATCAACCGGGCCGCTTGCCTCGTACGACGACTTCCAGCCCAGCAAGATTTTAGCAAGCCAAATTCTCCCTGATACGGAGCCGATTTACACCGACTCTGAGAACATCTCCTCGGGGTCTGACTCCGAAAGCGACACACAGTATGCCGCTGCTGCGGCGGCAGGGGCAGAACCGCCCCCGCCGCCGTTTGCGCAGCTGCCTGGTGCCGCCGGCGGCGGCCTGGCTGCAGCGGCGGTGCTCGGCGGCGGCGCTGGGAGCATCTTGGGCAGCGGTGCCATCCGTACACGACCAAGCCTGTTGGATCTGGAGCGCGCATGCCGACTGTCGCTCGCCTCCATTCAAATGCTGCCGCGGGCTACCGAGGAGGTGAGGCCATTTGTCCATTGACGTTATACAGCGTATTATACACCGCCCCGTGTATCTGGGAGCGCCAAATAAATTATTTGTAAGGTCCTGACGGGGAGCAGGGAGTTGCACACATCTCTGCTCGTTCGCGAGTGTGTCCAGTTCGCGAGTCTTGAGGCCTTACCTGGCATATCCCCTCGTAACAACCCCTACCCGCCCCTTCATTGGGACCAGGAACGCGAAAAGATTAGAAGGCACCAAGTGGACGCCCTGGAAACGCAGGTACACGTGTATGAGGGTCCCGTGGGGAGGGAGCGAGTAGTCGTCCGTGAGTTCCCATGAGATGTTGGCAGCTATGTTGTCAGGTGGCGATGGATGGTCATTTGGCGGTAGGTCCTTGTCAGGTTCCATGGACCACTCTGGCGCTTTGCGGCGTCTTTTACCGTTCTTATTATTTTGTAAAATCGCCTGTCAGCGACCAGGCACGTGAAAGTGAACTGGCCACAAGCTTCAACTGTATCTACCCCGCTCCCATGCCGCTGCCCCCGAGTCTCTCAGGACGTATTGGAGAGGCTGCACCTTGCTCAACGGGTTATGGGTGAGGCCCGGGCGCTGTTGTCGGCCAAGTGCGCCCTCATGGCGCTGTCCACGGCCTCGTGACGAATGCTTGTGCACCGTCACGAGATGCACCGATACTTTGGGTTTGGGTTGAGCGAGCGTGGTTTGCCCGTCCGCCCTGGCGGATGGGTGCACCTGTCATGTCGCGCATTCCCACCGCGATGCCATGTTGTGGGTTTGTGAGACGGCAGTTTGGCGTGACAGGCGGTCGGAGCTGTCAGCACGTGCACGGTCCCTTGTTTGAACTTCTGGGCTAGGGCCGCCTGTCGGGATAGAGATAGCCATATCGTGTGGAACCTTGCGGCGTTTGGCGACAGCCTGCTGTTCAGGATGTTGGATTCTTCCATTGCTTCGGGCCGTTATAGCTATGTGCCGGTGCCGCCGTGCCAGATGTGTTGGTCGGGCGGCACAGACATACTGCGCTTACGCACGGATGAGGGGAATTTTCCGTTCGAAACGGTTGCAGGTAATGATGTTCAGGTCTTTGGCTCCAGGCAGCGCCAGTTGACGGCACGCTTTGGCGTTCACTACTTTGATATATTATGTCACAGAATTGTGCGTTGCTTCGTTTCCAGCTTTCGTGGTATCCAGTCACAGGAAAATGACTTGTGCTCGATGGGAGCCGTCTTGCGGTTTTGAGGCTGTTGGTAGCAGCTCGGCTCTGCTTTATATCGTTGGTTTGTTTGAATGTATGGCCCTCTTTTGCTTCCGCGTCCTACAATTTTGTGTCTTTTACGATGTACTGGTATTCCGAACGCTGAATACCCTGAGGACGTACCGTGGCAGAGCCCAGGGGTCAGAGCCGACCCCTGGCAGAGCCGACACCACGCTGTTATTTGTGGTCTGTGTGCACCGAATGTATAATATCACAACTGTTGTTGGCTTGCTATTCTTCAAGCTCTGCAGCATGATGCATCTAGCCTCAATCTTGGCTTTTAATCGCCCCCTCAACTGTTCTCGAATGGAGCGGCACGGCGCACCTAACATCCCGACGAGCCCCCTTTGTACGCAGGTAGCGTGGGGGATGTTCAACCGTCGAAATATTCTCAAGGAGGGGCAAATGTGCATCCTTGACAAAATATGCAGATTAGGTGTAACTTGTCATGACAGCTTAACCTGGCTTCATTTTGGGTTCCCTGAAATGCCCAAGCATAATTTGTTTCCTGACTCGGCTGCAAGATTCTTGACTCGGCCCAAGCCTTTTTAAGCACGGCGGATCCCTGTTAACGCAGCTCCAGCGGTGCAAGTTCACGATCCCTTGCCAGCGGCACCCTTTCATACCGTGCGCACAGCGGGCCAAGAGATGTCCTCTGCATCCGAAGCTTCTACGTGTCGTGACATGTTAACGTTCTTGTCATACTTCGTGACTTTTGTGGAAGTTTAGGCTTTGCAGAGCAACGACCCAATGTTGGCGAGCGCGAATGTGGGCCAAGTCGCAACCATCCAAGCCATCCAATCTTTAATTGCAGACTCGTACCACGCGACTGGTAAAACGCCGTCTACCCTTTCCATCTGGATGTTATCCGCCAAGTGCATTGGGCCTTCCTGACCTCACAGCGTCACAGCAGCTGCGATACTGCCCATCATAGCAGTGCACCACGTGCCCATCGTTGGGACGGCGCAGACCACCCACAGCCGCAATAGCAACTTTGCAGCATTTAGAAAACCTGTGGCAACAACGGTGAGGTGCCATCGCTGCAGGACGGCAGACCCGCGGGTCGGACCTCCGCCCGACACATGGGGCAGGTGCGGTCCCGTTCCAGCCACTCCAGAATGCACTCTTCGCAGAAGATGTGGCCGCAATTCAGCCGGACCGGTGTGTTAACCGGGTCCTGGGCAACGTGTTCAAGGCGGGGAATTCCGTGTTAGTGCGATGAAGCACGGAACCAAATCCGGAAAATACCGGAATGGGATTAGGGACACACGGCCACGCGGCGCAAATAGAACGGGATGGGACGGTGCAACTGCCGAGGTAATGCTCACGATCCTTGCCTTGTGACCTGCCCTCGCCTCTAATCCACTTGCCTCCGTCTCCACACAGCCCTCGCACCCACACACCTGGCAAACCGGGCACGCGCCGAACGTGCCCTCCTCGCCGCCACTGGGCCGGCCCACGTAGGCGCCGTAAAGGGGACCCCGCCGCGTGGCCGTCTTGAGCGCGAGCGCGAACAACCGCGTCTGAGCCACCACGTAGGAGGCCTGTAGAAAGGTGGTTGCGTCCAGGGTCGGTGCTAATTCTGTTAGCGGGGTTAGCGGTGCCCATACTATGATTGCGTGATTTGTTTACGTGATTACTTCTCGCCAAAGTCATGAAGGTCCTTTCTGCGCAAAGACACTGAAAGGACGCAGGCCCAGAGGCACGGTTGCCATCAAGAATTGTGAAGAAAATGCTTCATAGAGAAAGGCTTCATAAAGGCCCGCAATCCTGACCGAAGCTGTGCTCAGGATGCTTCGCCCTGTGCAGGTCTTCCCACATCTTAATGCAGGCAACGAACCCTGCAGACCTTGAGCACCAGATAGAAGCCGCAAAACAGTGATGCGAAGACGGGTGAGAAGCCCCCGCCGCGGAGCAGGTAGCCATACCTGCGGGTGCCCGGGCGACAACAAGGAAGGGTGGGAGCCCATGGTTGAAATGGCGCTGAGATTTAAGGTCAACGCTAAAAGTTAAGCCATCTGGGCTTTATTGTTGGCATTACATGTACAACGCTAAGAGTAAAATATGCTCACATGTAATGCCAACAATAAAGCCCAGATGGCTCAACTCAAACTTGATGTCAGCGAAACGCAGGTTCCCCACGACGCGAGCCCCCTTCTGATTTTATCATTCAAGGCCGCATCCACTGTCCCTTAATTGTTTGCCACGCATGTCTCACCAGACGGGTCCCGGAAGCACCGTCCGGTACAGGATAACCGCTCGCTCCACCGCCGTCAGCACCCGCGACTGCTGCCGTTGCCGCTTCGCGCCCGTTAGATGGCCGCCGTCGTCGCTACCGGTAGTGCCCCCGCTAATGATCCCCAAACTCGATGGGATCTTGCTCCGAAACCATGCTATCACCATGAGTTTCGGAGCTAGGCTGCCGAAGCGCAGCACACTATCCGCTAAGATGACCAGGAGGAGTGTGTCCATAGCCTGTGGCACGAAGGCGCGTGAACCCGTCAGTTTGTCTGTCGCTTGGTGTGGGCACAGAAGTAAAAGCTGCTCCTGCGCTACACAACCACCGTGCTTCATTTGAAATAGTCCCGTCTGCCGAGATATCCTGGGTTTAGTGCGCAGTCCTGGACATCACCACTTCCGCATCAACGTAAGCGCTACCCTGGCAAAGCATGAACGAAGGTCCAGCTGTATGGCATGCGATCCACGATGAAAAAGCGACAGGCTTTAAACCAAGCCTGCCTTTACTCAAGACCGCAAATGGACCTCGTGCCCGGCTGCGACTTTGCCACCCACCCAACCCTACCCCTGCCCCTCCGCCACACTCACGCTGGCCACCTCAGTGGCTCTGAGGGTCAGCACCCTCAACAAGCGGGTGTCAGGCAGAGTGGATAACACGGCGGCGGATGTGAAGACCGCCACAGTCAAAGCCTGGGCGACGCAGACGGAGACACGTGCATCCCTCCGCATTGCGATGATTCGTCGGATGTCCCCATTGACGGTGACGGTGGAGGCCCATAGGAACATGTTCAGCAGCAAGGCTGCGCAGCATAGGATTCAAAATACTCGTTGGGGCGCTGCATGGCAACGACTGGGCCGAGTCCTTTGAGAACTGCACACAGGAGGAGCGGACAGGATACTGCGCAGAATTGCTTCGTACCGGAGCAGCATGAGACCGCACGGCTAAATGAAATCGTCGCGAGGTTTCATTCTGGGGATGGTGTACAGCAGTCAAGAATTGTCTGTGTCACACGCCTCTGCCGTTATATGTACATTCTGGGCAATGCATTGTGTGGTAGTAGTAGAAGCCAGTACTTGCGCCACCGGAGCAGTATTGGGTGCTGAGCAGCGTCCTCAACAACACAACGAGGTGGAGGGAGCCGCAGTCGTAGTGCTGTCAAGAGGACCTACCTCATACCCCTGTATCGCCCGGCCCTCACCTCCGGCATGTTCGAAGACGAAGACCCAGGCAAGCAGCAGTAGGAATGGTACCAAGTCCGCTATCCAGTCCACAAACATCTGCAGATCCGAAACCATGAACGGGTGCAGCACATAGCGACTTCACAGGGCAGCAAATTCACCCATAACTGAGGCAGCATCCAGAACGGTGTCTGAAGTCATCAAGGGACGATACTCCATACGGAGAAAGTCGACTTTTAACAGCCTCCGGGTCTCTTATGGCACACGGCTGGTGTCCTGGGATCATCCAGGGCCGTAGATAGTTCCTCTGTAAAGGGCCATTTGCGAAGCGTCGGGCATGACGAGGGGTTGCTCCCTCGGCGCCCCGTGATACCCCTAGTTTTGTAACGACCACGGTTCTCTAAGGCTACCTCCTCTCCGCTGCCACGAACATGACGCTGACCTGGCCCAGGGCGGGGCCCCTCCGCCTCACCTGGGCGCTTATCCCGGTGGTCTCAGAGATAAGGCGGTGGCGTGCGGCTGAAGCAGACACTGAGGCCGCATCGGGGTCGAGTCCATCCACCATGTTCGCACGGGCAGTTGCAGCCGCTGCAGCAGCCCGGCGACTTAGCTGTCCGAGGAGCAGTAAGTTCCTGGGTTGGGAGATGCCCGGCGTGACGACATGAGAATTCGGCTGCGATGGCCGTTGCTGCTGCTGGGTGTTGAGTTGGTAAGTGCCGTGGTGGTGGATGTGCTGCTGTTGCGGCGTCGATAAGCTTGGCATAGAGGTAGAGCTGTGCATACCAAGGTCACCACGTTCTTCGGGACTCTCCGACCGCGATGGGGAGCTGTCTGTAAGCGATGGGGTCACACGGTATCCCAGCGTGGCTTCCTCCTGAGCGCCGGGGGAAGGGTTACCCAAAAGGGATAATTCAGCAGCTTGAGAGCGACGGTGTAAAATATAAAGAAGTCGTTCCCAGGTCACATCTGAAGCATTGACGCCTGGCCGTCCTTGCGGAGGATCGGAGTCCATAATTTGCATCAACACCTGTGACAACGGAAAGGACTTTTCCTTTGGGCATTTCGTGTCAAACTTTCATTTATTTGTCATTTACGGAGTCCCATCAGCTATGTTATGTTTTGTTATGTTACAAGCTTCATGAGCTCATAAGGCTCATAAGAGCCAAGAGGCTCAAAAGACCACAAGAACTTAAAATTGAAAGAAAGATAGAGAGAAAGAGAAGAACATCGAGATTTAGTATCTTTCTTGAAAATTGGCTACAAGACCATGAGAGCCTAAAGTGTCAAAGAAAGTGCCGAGAACGTTCATTGCAGAACTTTTATCTGTAAATCCTGTATTATTTTCTTGACTTTCTCATTCGCGAATGAGTAAAAACATCAAAGCAAACGGTGGCGGCGGCGGTGGGAGTTCTAAGCAGGAAATGGCGGGCGGCAGTGGCGCCAAGAAAGGTGGCGGCGGCGGCACCGTTGCAGCTTTAGGTAGTGGCAACGCCACTGCTGCCGGAGTTGACGGCAAGTTCTACAACTTGGAAATCCGCGAGGGTTTGCGTTCATGCGGTTTCGGAGCCGTGACTCCGTGAATGCCCTCCTGGACCCCATCAGCAACGCCATGGAGGGGATCATCGCCAACCGCCTGGGACACAACTTCGCACTTTCGGATCGCGCCAAAGACCATGTTGCCTTCCGTACAACCTGCGGCCTGCCAAAGCAAATGAGGCAGAGTCGTGAGGCATTCTGATGCGGTGAGACCGACTGGCGGGTGACAGCACACAGAAGGACGTGTCGCAGCGCGACTTGCATTATGTCGTCACAATGGGGCTCCAGGGGAGGGGGAGGAGGAAAGGGGAGAGGGAGAGGGAGTGACAGATGGCCAAGGGTGGGCGTCATCAAATGGCGAAGTTGGCCTCCACCTTGCGCCACCTCGGCTGACCCAGATCGGCACCAGGAAGGGGAGCACCGCACGGGCCTCCAGGGATCACGCGGGGGGAAGGATGTCGTGTGTCTGATTGCGCGTGGCGCAGTGTTGGTGTTTTTGGGGGGGAGGAAAGATGGAACGGAAGATGGGCGAGGGAGCTAGATGGTGCATGTTCAGAGGTGGCAATGCGTACATTATTAAGAAGGGGGCACCGGATTTTCTCTGATGGCGAGCGTGATGGGGACTTCCCGAGGGGCTCTCAACAGCATCCGCCGGTGGGGAAGATGGCACCCTAGATGTACGGCCTGCGATTGTACGTTGCAGGATTGGAGCGGTGCATTCGCATCGGCACAGCGGGATCCAGTCACAGCATTTCCCAACCGGCTCAAGTTTGACACAGTTGCACACGTGGACGAACTCCCGGCTTATCTGGTGGCCGAGAAGTCCAACTTCTTCGGGATGGATCTGTCAGACGTGCAGCTCCAGGTGTGTTTCAGTGTTTCATTCCCCAAGCTGAAAAGGGGGTGTCGAGAGTTGTTCGGACCCTCCGTCCGTTGGAATATGCATCGGTAACCAATCACCCACTGAGGTGTCAACGAATTCCGCGGGCCTTTTCACCGCTGCCACAACAACAACCACCTCCATCACCACCGCTGCCACTGCCTCCACCTCCCCGCAGGCATCCTTTCCACTTGGCGCCTGGCAGTGATGCGACCTGACTTCCCCCCTCATAGAGCCCGATAAGGATGTGGGCGTCTTTATACCGCCGTAACTAAGGAATGGGGCTTATGCGGTTAAAGACGACTTGGGTTTGTGTATGTGCGCTCAGATGTTGAGAATATGTTCAATTGTTAATCGTTATCTTTGTCAGCTGACCTAGCTTCCGTTGGTGCTGGCTTCTGCAGTTCGATGTGGTGGTTAGGGGGAGGTATTACGGCAATCCAGAGGTGGGTAAGTTGTTGGTTGATGATTGCCGGCTAGTAACCATGGTGAAACTGCAAGAGTGACTACAGCAACAGCAGTAAGGCAACAGCTGCAGCAAGAGGGATATAGTGACAGTAGCCAGAGCAGTGGCGGCGACGCATGCGGCAGCGGCGGTGATGTTCACGTTTTCACGCTTCTGGTATGAGGGTTGCTGTGGCCGCGGGTGGATGCGCAATCACGTACCGATACGCGCGTGTGTGTGTGTGTACGATGTCAATGCCGCGCAGTTGGCCATGCTGCTTACTGAGACCGCCGGCTGTTGAGTGGAAGGAGCTGTGTCTCAGTGTGCTGTGGTCATGTTTAATTTTTTGTGTGAATGCATGTGGACGATTTTCGACTAGGGGATGTGCACTCGTGTATGTGTGTGCTTGTGTCGGTAACCCGCGTGCTCCAGTGTGGTCTGGACCGGTTGAAGCTAACAGCAGCTCTCTTGGGCCCGCAGCAGCTGTCAGGCTGCCCCCGCAACCGGCGGTTCACCCCCGCCCCCTCTTTGATGGCCTCCGTTTTCCCGTTGGCAGGTGCCAGCCATTGCATGCTTAGGCTAAGCGTGCGGTTGAAATTACAGTTTTAGTTGCGGTTATAGTTGCGGTTGCGCTACAGCCTTGCGTGAAGTACTGGAGCTGGCGGAGGAAGTTGACGAGGCCGTGCGACGAGGTGGTCAGATGTGACTGTGTAAAAATGTTTGCTTGTGCCGCTCGTGTCATTTGGCAACTTTGATGTAACCTAGATTTATCTATTCAAAGCACTCTGAAGCTCCGCTTCGGACACTGGATGGCGGTGGTGGTGGTGAGATCTTCGTGGACAGGGAGCGGATGGCAACCACATATTGTAGCATGGGCCAGTGGGGGCACTGCTGCCGGGGCGCTGCAAACAGCGGGTCACACACACACACACCACCCATCTCCTGCTGTGCTCGTGCAGGAGCTCAGCTGCTGCTGCTGCTGCCAGTTTTACCAACCCGCTTTTCGGGCGGCTGACCGTTGCTGATCGGTTATTGTTCATGCAGAATAGCACTGAATGTCGTTCTATTGCTAAGCTGATGCCAATGGTGATGCTCCCAGTGTGGTTTTACAACAGCATATATATATATACATACATACATACATACATACATACATACATACATACATACATACATACATACATACATACATACATACATACATACATACATACATACATACATACATACATACAAAGCAGCAAACGGGAGCGGCGGCCATTAGAAGGCAAAAGGGCGGCGGAGGCCCGGTGTGGGAGTATCTGGGTTGGACCGAGGACGCTCGTCTCTCGTTCGGTTTACAACGTCGGTGAGTCATCGCCGCATGAGCCATCACTGATGAGTGCCAGCCTGACAGCTGCTTGGCTCTGGCTCCCGGAGCTTGGGTGGCACTCGGGGGTTTGTCATGCGGCCATTCGACGCATGAACGGGTGACTGTGAACGACTTTGATCTGCATGGATGTTAGGGCTAGCCAGGGATACATAGGGACAAGGGTGAAAGTGCTTCGCGAAGGGCGACGGGTGCACCCCTCGGGATCTTTCTTCTTCAACGCTCAAACGCACGGTGTCGATCCCTGAACACCATCGCGTGTGTGCCACGAAGGGGGGGAGTCAAAAGCGGGAGAAGGGAAAAAGGGGAAACGGCAGGCGGAGCTTCATGGAGATATGGGGCAGGCAAGGAGTTCACCAGAAAGGAGGGTCGTTGCGAGGTGGGGTGGCGCCCAGCTCTTATAGTCTTAGTTGTGGGGGCTAGTGTCAAGAAGTCGCCTCCAAAGGGGCGAACGGATCTGGTCCGTTCCCCAATCCCGGGGATGTAAGCCCCGCGGGAGGAAGTGTCCCCGGGCCCTGAGACACAGACCAAGTGTTGTATCAGCCAGCCGTTGCCGCAAGAGGAGAGAGTGACAAAGCCGCAGTGATCTCCCACAAAGCGGGAGCAAGTGCGGCGTTTGCTCCAACACTGACTCCGTGAAGGTTGGAAAGGCGTGTCTGCCTGTCTGTCTATCATTGCGAGCATGTGGAGCCCTTATAGACGTAATCCGGTACGGCATTGAGTTGGGCCGAATTCCCCGGCCCCCCTCCACCGCCAGCACCAGGAGGCATCAAGACCACCAGTAATTAAGCGCAGCCGAGTCCTTACTTGCAAGACGGCGCTACTTTCCACTTATAGGATGGCGCAGCTGGCAATACTGCATATCTAGGCACGTATCTTGGGGGAACTTGTACACGAAGTGCTTCCGCAGCAGCAGGAGCGATGTTGGACCCGTTTACAGAGGCGGCGAGAGCAAAAGCGGACCTCAGGATGATGAGGTGGGGCACTAAGAGAGGAGGACTGAAGCAAGCGTTGGCCTAGAACTGCAAAACCGGCTCGTAGCGCCGAGGAAGGAGACCACTACCACCGTGCTGAAATATAGCGACGACGAGAACAACACGTGGATAAATTGGGGAAGGGACACACGGTGTGATAAAGTGTGATAGGTTAAGCACGCACTACGGACCTCTGATTGCTGCTTTCTCTTGCCGTCGTAAGCCCACTGGGAAAGATATGAGCGTGGAACAGAAAAGAATTAGCAGCAAAGTAGGTCGCCATGTGACCGCGTAACGGGTGGGCACATGGCGACATGGCAAGGTTGGATTGTGTGGATTTGTGAGGCAGGAAACAATGACGTGACGGTTGGTTTGTCGGTTGCACTCCTGTCCTTGCAGCCCTAATATGTCAGTAACGTGTATACTGAAGACGTACCATGCCCCAGGCGGACCGGCCGTACGAATATGGCGGACCGGCGAGCGCGGCTGCCGTACACGGTCCGGGCGCGTCCTATACTTTAGCAGACGTTTTTTTTCTATATATTCCAATATTACATTGATTTTGGTCTGTTGTGCTTTGCGGTCCGTGCGCCTCCTGGCTCGTACCGGGGCCTTACGAGCTCAGCGTAACTTGTAATCAATCAATCAATCAAACTGTAGAAGTGCGTATGTGGACGGCAGCGGATTCTTTATTTCCAGTCCGATTCATGCCAAGAGCTCTGCATACGGCACAGAGCGACGGGCACAGAGCATACGACACAGAGCGACAGAGCAACTTCCAACTTTGTTTCCAGAAGGACCATACGCTTTCGCGGAGCTCCTCATTCGAGACACACTCATGCTGTTTTCTTGGAAGAAATAAACTCACTGATCATTACGACCTCCCTATTAAAGCATGTGCTACACTTAGACGAGATTGTACTGTTTTATCCTTCATATGGCTCTTCAAGTAAATTTGACACTGAGCAAAACGTATTTCCTGCCTGGCGAGGTGGTCCAAGTATGTGTTCAGGTGACCTGAAGCCACGATTTTATGCGCAACTGGCAGAGGCAAGATTAATGTTGTTTGAATGGGCAGATCTTCAATGAGACGGACAGCGTTCTGCATGAAGGCAGCCCCGTTCGACAGTTGCAGCAAGTTTTACACATTAAGGAGCTCAGTTTCCAGGCAAATGGGTCTGAGAAAACGGATTCCAGCTTCATATCTCGTCTTCATCATCCAGAGGTGCCTGCAGAAGTCATGGATTCTCGGGTACGTCCCAACAGATGAGTTGGAATTTATGAACGGATAGACAGAGCTGTAGCTGTTTGCGACCGTTTTTACGCCCGCCCACGAGACCTAATCCCAACGCTCATGACGTTGGGGTAGGCATCAATTTGTGAACTTGTTCGGGAGAGGCCCGTGGTAGGTGGCAATTTTGCACTTAGCTGCCTTGTCAATTATGCCCTTATTCTGCTTGTCAGCGACAGAAACGCGTTCGTAGCATTTTTTCGACCGAGTCCGCGGTGCTTGTCAGTGACAAGGTGTTGGCGCCGCATGCAATGCAAAGCTTCCAGCTGAGGTAAGATCAAGAGTGTCAACTAGCTAACCTTTAGATGGGCTACCTGGCCTCCGCACCTTTTCATGATGCATGTTGAGGTGATTGACGGCTGGAAACCAAAATGATATTCTTCTGAAGCATAGCGAAGAAAAGTACGGTTTTCTGCTATACTCGAAGTACGAACGATTGTGGTTCTGGAGCAGGGAAGGTATGTAGGCGCCGGTGTGTTATTGGTCTTACTTTTCGAGTTCGTGTGGGTGCTGGCCCTTTGGCTGGCCATTCTTCGTCGCATCTGCATCCGTGTTCCCATTCGGCTCGACCCATCCCTTTGTTCATTACCCCACTGGGGACAACAGTGTGTAACGAGATTTAGCAGAAAACCAATGGAAAACATGAGGACAGCAGCATGGGAAGCTGGTAGAATGTGTCCGCTTTGTCTTTTGTCAAATTCGCTGTATTAGTGACATGGTGCAACTGGGCTTTGAATAACAGGTTCCGTCTACCGGCGGCCCTGCCGCCTTCATTTCGGGGAAGTGCTGTGCGCTTCTTCTACATGATACACGTGAAAGCGGTGTACGAAGTCCAGAAGGGTATGTACTCAGGAACGCCGAAATGATCTGTGTGCTTTCCTGGTGTCGCACAGGTGGCGTTAGGCTGCCGTGTTCAGATGAGGTCCATGTTCCTCGTGTTAACTAAAGTTTCCCGCACAGGTCAGCTAGAGGCCGTGGTGTACGAGACGACCGCGTCCACAACTCTTACAGTATGGCCCAAAACCTACGCGCTGAGTAATATCCAGGCGAGTTCAGCAACTATTGCTGACCGCCGCACAAGTTCTTTCGACAGCAGCCTTCGAAGCTTGGTACCTGAAGCATGTGGGCCCTCAGCTGGCGACGTATCTAGACCTACCAAAGCCAGCGACTTGAGCAGCAAGCCTCGGCCTAGTAGTTCAGGCAATGGACCCTCGCCAGTCTTCTTGTCTACCAATATGCCTTTGCACCCAGCACCTTTCTTATCGAGCATTGGCAGCAACCATGCGGGTCTGGGCAGCACTTCCGATGATAGTGATGTAACTATTTGCGATTATGTTCTGGCCAAGAACTGCAGGTATGGAATTACCTCAAATTGGCACAAGACTCAGTGCACGCTGGTACATCTCATTTGCAATTGTGAAAGCCTCTTGTATCCAAGCATTTTTTATTAGCCATGCGCCGATCTGTCATGTGTTTTTTTGGTTTTGACAGGTAAACGCTGTCGGTGTAGGCCATGCTGATCTATTATGTACAATGCCTATGCAGGATTCAATGGCAGGAGATGCAACGTGAAAACCTCCGCAGCGGCATGTTCAGTTTGCCTTGCTCTGACGACTCATTTGCAACAGCAGGCTCTTCAGATATTAATGGAAAAAGTGTGGCATCAAACCTGCTTTCGCGTAGCGTTATACCATTTGGTGTGAATCGCCCATTTGATGCGTCATCCCCGCTGTACTCTACGCAAACCTTGGAGACGGACTCGGACTCAGATGATGTGATGATCTGTCGGAAGTCTGCTACCGATTGTGCGGGATACACGCCAGAGCACTCAGCTAGCAACAGTATGCTAACAGAGAATGCACCGCGTGCCCAGCGGCAGTTGTCTGGAGGAGCTGGTGGACTGGCTGGCTTTGCACGGTTCCCTAGCCGTCGCAGCTCGCTGTTCGGCAAGGTGTACATGCTCAATATGGGTGATAAGCCCTTGCTTCGGCTATTACTACACGTAAGGATGGAGTGCTTTCACCCGTGTGCTTGTGTGTGCAGAATTTGTGTGGTACTGTTGACTCACCAAAGCTATGGTTTTGTTAATGGTTTGGTTCCGGTCACCATGTAAGTTATTGGCTTCAGCAGCATTATTGTTGGTTTCTTAGGCCACCCGTGGGGATTTGGGGAGTGCGTTTAGTGGCGACGAGGTGGTGGTGGTAGTGGTGGGTGATGGTGGTTGTCGAGCACATTCTTCTGCGCACATACCGTGGCACATACATGGGTGGAACTCGTGTGTTTAGGCTTTCCTTCTCTTATGTCATTCTTGTATCCTTGCCTTGCATGTCCTCAGGCTCCTTTGGAGGTGCCGCTTCAGCCGGGTGCCACATTTGGGGGTGTGTTGGACTACCGCCAACCACTTGCTATCTCGATGGGACAGCTTAGCACTGAGCCACAAATGACTTGTTACGGTGTTTCAATCCTGATGGAGACGGAGGAGGTGATTTCACCTGAATGCAGGCCGCAGGTGAGATGTCAATACTGATGTTTCCGGTTGGGTGTATTTCCAGCAGTGAACATGCATACAAAGTCGCGGAGTGTATGCTGGGCTAATTCACATAGATGTATTCCAATTGGTTTCATGCGTATGTACTTGGGGCCAAGGCTGAATCTGTAAGGGAAGCATACACATAGGCCACCTAAGGACACTTCGCTGATATTCTGGCTTCCCTTATCTTCCTTTTGTAGAACAAGCGGGATGGTGGCGGCGTTTCCACCGTTATCCGTCGTCTGCATGCGGAGCATCACGAACTGGCATGTGATAGCGCGCTCACATCGTTTATGTTCTCACTGCCCGTTACAGCTACACCTTCGTTTCGCACGCCTATGGTCTCATTGCGTTGGGTTCTTCGCTTTGAGCTTACTGTAGGACCGCGTATTGCTTTCTCTACCGTGGACAAGCGTGCAAACCCCATGCGCCCACAGCTGGAGCAACTGATTTGGGTGTTGCCACTCTGCTTGCGTCCTCCCATAGCAATTGCTCGCTGAAGTACAGCAAGGCGGTTTCTTACTGTGGGTCCACGTCCTGGCACTCAGGATCTAGATGCCTAGATGCCTACGTTTTGTAATGAAGGGCCTAGTTGGCTTGCAATTGCAAACAATATATTATGTTTAACCTTGCAATACGTTCAAACCGCTTGGCTTCACTAAAAACGGAATGAAGCATCTTATTTCCAGAAGGCCATTCATCCAATTTTTGACTCAGTCACCAGGCTGTTGGGTACCTGTATTATCACAGTTACAAAATTGATAAAAAAGATAAGCAGCTTTTTGGAAAAGTTAGATTTCATTGCTGCAACTTTGATAAATCCAAGCGCCATTTCAGGTGATGCTTTGCCCCCTTCTCAGCGTTAGCGACTTGCTCGTACCAACCTTTCTTGCGAGTTTAAATTTAAAAAGTATTGAAAATCTATAATAGCATATTATGACTATTACAATGAGTATTTTCAAGGGAATTGTATGTGCATATGGCACAAAATCAGACTATGAACAGTCTCGGTGCATGTCCGATAGGAATTCCTGCTCCTCTTGGGCTTATGCACTGTCAATTCCTTCCAGTACAAAACATACCCTCCCAACTCGTGCATCAAATGCGACTTGAATTGTAAGCACGCCTCCTATTTATACGCCTGCCTCCTTTTTATTTGCAGTATTTTGCATCTTACTGGCGTTAGCGGTCCCACCTTTCGGCACAACCACATACAGGTTCAGGTACAGGCACAGCCCGAAATTCCCACCTTCTCGCTAAGCAAGAAAACGAGCATGATGGGATGGTTGACAACATTGTAGATGGCGATGATGATGGGGACGATGGGGAACGTTACAAAAGCAGCAGCAGCAAACCAAGCAAGGGGACAGATAGCAAGGAAAAAATGATTCCCCCTGGGCTGGTGTACATTGCAGCGTGATGTTGCGACAGGTAGTCTTGATTGCGCTAGCAGCAGAAGTTAAGTCTAAAGGTGCAGCATCATAGAGTATCCTGCCTGGGGAATGTACGGGTAGTATCCGAAGTGACACCTGGTCATCTTTCGATATAACAGAGATACAACACATTGACACCTGGCGAAACTTTCTACAGACACGGAGCGAGATAGCCAAGGCCACCAAGAATAATGCCAAGCAAAACAATGCACAATGGAGTACAGGGAGGGTTAAGTCCCATCCAGCGGCAAGTTCTCAGTGGCGGCAATTCAAGACGAGGACCAACTGATTCAAATTTCAGACACGATTGATAAAATAAGGCACTTCTTGGACCTGGGCCATGGGCTGTCCGGGATCGACACAACTAAGCCAGGCCAGCTTCAACAGCAGGCACCTCGTGAGACAGCACACAGGAAGGCAGTATTGCAAGGGTAGTCGTAGTTATACCAGAGGAAAGAGGGTCCAGTACGTCCAGTATGTTCTAGAGGATTTTGCTCTGTTTCTTCTAGTTCTCCTCTCGGTTTTGCTCGACTGCTTTCCTTATCCTGTGTGCTGCCAGTGCCTGTTGTTGTAGCTGGGCTGGCTTAATTATATCGATCCCTGACAGCCTGTGGTCCAGGTCAGTCTGAGAAGCACCTAATTATATCAATCGCCACTGAAATGCGTCAGTTGGTCCAAGTCTTGAATTGCCGCCACCGAGAACTTGCCCCTGGGTCGGACTTTACCCTTAGTGTAGTGCATTCACTAATGCACAAAAAAGCATGAGACATGGCATGTTCCTTATTGCCGCCTAAACTTTATCCTGACATGCATGCCATCCAGCATTATTAGTATACGGTCATCCTTTTTACATTAATATGTACCCGTGATGAACCAAAGCACTGTGAATCCATGTCCAAAGGAGGTTGCTCCATGAAGCCCCCTGCCTTTCACTTTTTATGTCATTCAACTTGCTGATGGAGTCAATGTGCTGCAGGACCTGTTTTGCTTCGGCATCCTTCTTGGTGCGTGGCCTTGGCTGTCAGAAACTGAGCGGCAGCCCTTGGCCACCCTGCTGGGAGACAACTACGATTGGGTCTCATGTCAAGCACATGGACTAAACAAATCCCTAAGCTGCTTATAATGCAGGATGCGTGTGCTTAGTCGCAGGGGTATGGAGGACTGTGCATGCCGACAAGCACAAGATCAGAATATAATTCACAGTGCAGTAATCATATGATGGGACGTTTTCACCGATGGGTAACCCCAAATCGCAGTGCTGCTCTCGAGGGGGCACAACAGTGGGGTCGTCGTGCGATGATGCTCACGGGCACAACTTTGTCCCATCCATACTGTTGTGCCGAAGCCGGTGCGGAAGCCTTGCATTCCAGCTGCCAAGAGAGGGGTGGCGTTGTGCCGCTGCAGGACAATGATGCAACGATCGTTTGAGCAGACGACATTGCTGTTTTTCTACACCATCTTATATTCACGTGTATGGCATCTGCTGCCCTGAAGGCTGCCTCGCCTGCACACAGTGGCTCTTGCATCAGCAGGCCAGGATCAGGGCCGTCCTTGTCGCGATGGCCTCAGTAGCCACGTATGGTCACAAGCACGGCTGTGTACAACATACTACGAGGTTTCACGAGTGGCCTGCCTTAACGCTAAGTACACGCGCTGCTTCGATAGTTGAGAGCACTGACTGGTAGTTATCTGTTAGCTTTTGCTCTTCCCAATATCGTTCCCGAACCCAACGTTAGCATCATGCAATGGGGGCTGAGACGTGCTGCTGCTTAGGTCCTGGATGAAATGCCTGTACGTCACGATCCATGACAGGATTTGTGCAGTCCACTGGACGGCAACATCGTTATAAACCATCTAGCCAAAGCACAGAATCCAGGGCAACCGTCTGGCAATGCAAATCAGCATGCCCACTTTTTCCACCGCATCACGTACAACTCCTGCTAACACAAGCAAATGCTCCGGCACCACATTCCGCGGGATAAGTGGTGTCTGGCAAGGGTTTGTGTGCCGCACAAGCCTGCCTAACACTATTACCTAATGTTCAGTTATAGGAACTGTCCTGTAACGAAAGCAGGGAATAGGGTGCAGCTCTACCTACATTAATCTTACCTAGACGTTTCGCGCATATGATGCCCAAAATACCATGATAAAGGAGTCCAGATTTTGAGTTGTAAGAGCAAATCGTAAAGCCTGCCTGCAAGTACGGCCTAACAATGAAATCTGCACCATAAGAACAGCACTCACGGAGCCTTGTCGGCGGCAGTTGGCGCACACCAAGGAAGAAACCTGAAGGCTAGCTGGGAGAACTGTGAAAACATGTTAGCATTGGGAGATGAACCGTCACCGAAAAGAGGTACGCAAACGCTTGCGTCGGGTAGAATGGCTTACGTAAGCCACAGGCGGAACTCACGTCATGCCATGTCGGGTTCGTGTTCCTTAGCCGAAAAACGTACCTGAAGCCTACGTTGCCTGGGCTAAGAACATTTCCAAACACCACATAACTCAGCCACAGCACGATATGTCGTGACCGTGACTGCATTTCAACGGCGCTCGCCTGGGCGGTTGCTCTGTCTGTATCTCGTCTGCACTGCCGCTACCGTCTGCACTGCTGCTGCTCCTCAACTGTTCTTCTGGCCCTTCCCTCTCCCGCCGCTGGCACCCACCCCGGCCCGCCCACTGCCATTGCCACCGCCGCTACCTCCCACAGGCGCCGCCCCGCCTATTTTCCGCATGAATACCTCCATACTGAACTCCTTGCTGTATTGTGATTCGTCCCACATGTCACCCATCGTCGCAAGCGCCGCAGCGAGGCCGGATTTTGGCGGCGCCTTGCCTTTCCGGCTAGCCGCCCCTTCACCCGCGGCTTCCGCAACAGCTGCCTCAGCCATCTCCACCTCTGAAGGGAGCATTGACCCGGATGGGTTAGCGGCCGTGGATGCACCGCCGCTGCCGCTAGGACCTGCAGCCGCAACCCCTCCGGGGGCACCAAACACGTCGAGTAGGGACGCAGTGTCCATGTTGTCCATTGACATGTTGTCGGCGTTGACGACAGCAGCCGCAACATCCATTTTGAACTGCTGCAGCCCCATAACTCGCTCCTCCAGCGTGCCACGGGTGAGAATGCGGTATACATTGACGGTGCGGCGCTGGCCCAGACGATGTGCGCGGTCCATGGCCTACATGGGAAACATAATTATAAGTAAACCCTAGCGTCCATGTGCGTCACATTGGGTCCTCTCGCAGAAGTTGGAAAATTCATTCATACCATCATGCAGTGCTGCCGAGGCATCAGCATAACAGTGACATGTTATTAAGCCGACAAACTGAAAAGTATGCATAGGTTCGATGCCGCGGTTCCACCCATTCTCAGCGTTTGTATGGAACCCCCTCCTGCACTTGCCTGCATATCCTTCATGGGGTTCCAATCATGCTCCAGGAATACTACTGTGTCGGCAGCAGTGAGGTTAAGACCCACACCGCCCACTCCCGTGGTCAGCAGCAACACATCAATGGTCGGGTCGGAGTTGAAGCGCTGCACGATACCAAACCGAGCGCTTGCCTCCACGCTGCCGTCCAACCGCAGGTATGATATACCGTACGGCGTCATCAAGTCGCGCTCCACGATGTCGAGCAGAGCCTTATGCTGTGCGAAGACAAGCATACGATGACCGCTGCCACCGCTGCCAGCGCCACTGTCGCCACCACTGCTGTCGGCGGCCTCATCGCTACAGGCGGAAGAGCCGGCACCAGCACCGCTTCCGGCACCAACGGCCGCCTCCTCTTCACCCTCGGCCGATGGCGCAATAATCGCGCAGGTTGCCAGCAGGTCCCGCAACGCGGCAAGTTTGGGAGCGTGCTTTAGCCGCCGCAACGCTGCCTCCACGCCAGCCGGATCGGTGGTACGCAGCACCGCAGCCGCGGCTGCAACGTGTGCTGGCAGCCCGAGGTCCATAACCATGGCGGGGTGGCTGCACAGCTTGCGAAGGTATTGTAGCGATGCAAACACGTGTGGCGACGAATTTGTAATGGCACCGCCGCCGTCACCGGTGTCATCACTGCCTGCTGCGGCAGCACGACGTGCGTCCCCGGACCGAAGTGCCTCAACAGCTTCGGCACTTGCCTGTGCATTGTACAATAAACGGTCTATTGAGCACCAAAACGAACGCAAGATAATGCGAAGACACAAGAATGCCAGAGGACTGCCGCCAAGTTTCTAGAGAAGCAAAGGTCACACCTGCACATAAGCCTGGCCTCCGGCACGCAAACCGCAGTGCCTGCGCTCACCTTGGACTGTTGGAAGTCGGCGTAAAGTCGTGCCTGCAGGTCACTGAGTTCGCAGAAGATATCGGTGATAATCTTGGGAGGTAGATCCGCCAGCACTTGGCCCTTGGTACGCCGCAGCACGAAGGGCAGCAGCGAGCGATGCAAGCCCTCCAACGCCAGCAGACCTGCTTCCGCCTCCCGACTGCCCCGCTTGCTGACACGGGCCTCCTGCAACAGCCGAGTCCAACAGAAGCCAGGTAACCCCTCAGGAACCATTTATCACACCACAATTCAGCCAGCAAGCCATTAACCCAACATGCAGCAACAGTTCAGGCTTCTGGCGACTTGCGCTGACAAGGCTTTCCTCAGGCAACACTGCTTAAATCACCTCGTGCGCTGCCCTGACGGCGCCTTCTCCTGGGCGTGGCACCACTATCCTTCTAGCCTAACTATCTTGCATTCCAATCGCCCACAAAAAGGGATCTGGGTGTGCCATTCTTCCCTCGCTCCCCTTCACGACCTGTAGCGCCTTTCCAAACTTGGCCCGAAAGGCCTTCTCCAGTCCTAAGAAGCCGGGCATGAGGAAGTCAAACAATGACCACATCTCCAACACGTCGTTCTGGATCGGTGTGCCGCTAAGCAACAGCCTGACGTTGAGCAGAAAAGGGAGAAGGGCACGGAGCGAACGGCGGGGAAGTGAGGGTTATGAAAACAACACATGTTAAGTCAGGTTTAGTGTCACGGTAAGGGAGAAGGTTACATGCATCGGGAAAACTAGGCACGGGTACCAGGTGCCAAGGAGCCATAAGAAGAATGCGGAGCCCATTTCACAATATATGCAGCGCAAATATGCATTTCCCAAGCAGCGAAATACTTACAAACGTGCAACCGCGAGTTCGGGCATGTTAGCAGCCATTCTCCCCACTAACCGCGACCTCTCAACGATATCCGCTGCACACGGATGCACTTGCGCTTGCAACGGTGTCCTAATGTTAGCTAATGCGACTTACCGGTACTGCGCCACCACCCGTTTACACGCCTGTGTGACTCTGCTGCGTGGGTTGCGAATGGCGTGGCCCTCGTCCAACACGCAATATAGCCAACGGCGGGAAGCCACCCAGTCGATATCTGCGCGGAGCGACTCGTAACTCATTACTAGTAGATTGTATGGCAGGCGGGGCGAGGATGGGCTCACGGAGCGGAGGGACCTGAGGGCAACAGCCAAACACACAGGGAACGCGGAACAGACGGGGACGAAGACAGTGGGGCGTCGCCTGTCCATACAGCCTAGGAATGAACGCGCAGAATGCAAAAAAATGGTCGCTGCTTGGTTGCGTTTAAAAGGGTGCATTGGATGGGTTTCGGGCTGACGGAGCGATGGAGGGAAAGCGGGATCGCAAGGTCTGTGGTCGCACGATGTGTTGCCTGCCGTACCACAAGGAGGCGCTGTAAAAACCAGCCGAACATCAGCCGGCGCGTCAGGCGAGGTTAGCAAAGGAGCTCAACTATACTCCTTCCAATAAGCCGCGCCTGAAATACCGACCCACTACTACCAATGCCCACACCAGCTCATCTCCGAAGCGCGGCAGGCTAACCCGCGCCCTGGCAGCTCCTGGCAACTAAACGCCACGATCTTGGCACGTTCACTCAGATGTCCACATGCACATGCGTCGGCGCAGGTGCACCCAACTCACTTCTCGAACTGTGCCTGTGACGCCGCACGCTCCCCAGGCTGCCCACCGTACTGCAGCAGCCGTAGGCCGGCGGGCCCTACGGTGGTTTCAACCTCATGCACCCAATGGCCCACCAGAGTGGCAGGACAGACCACCAGGCAGGGCATTGGAGGAGGCGGGGAACCGTCGCTGTTGCTTCCGGCTGCCACCCCGGCGGCGTAGGTCGCCTCCGCCTCCAGACTGGCTGCGGCCATGATGCAGGAGGCCTGCGTGGGAAGGTGGATGATGAGTACATAGCACGTGAAACGCTGTTAAGGAAACCGCAGGTGTAGCAGCTGTTCACCAGATCGTTTGCACTAAATCCTGATGATCCTGGTGCTACGATACACATAGAGAGGTCGATCATTAACACGCACGAAGCTGGGGACCGATGCGACGAAGTATCACGCGGTCCTTGCAACGGGATATGCAGCACAGGCGTCTCAACTCTCGACTTACTTTCCTACAATGAGTAGCAAGCCAGCCATAGACACGGACCTCCTAGTACATCACTACCCGCCCTCGGGCCGCAATAGCCTGCGGTATCACGTGCCCTTCCCAATTAGAGAAATAAAGCAGTTGCCCACCTGCAGCGTCTTCCCGAGGCCCATGTCGTCCGCCAGCACGCCATGCAAACCGAAACGGCGCAGGAAAGCCAGCCAGTTGATGCCATCCTGCTGGTACGGCCGCAGCGTATACGGCAGCTGGAACGGCAGGTTGTACGCTGCCACATTCCGGTTATCAAGCAGCTGCAGCAAAAATGCGCTGTCCTGATGTACGGCAGCCAGTTGATCACTATCAAGACCGGGCGGGGTAGGGACGCCCTGCGTGGCATCAGGAAATGCGTATGGGAAGAGGGGCTGTGAAGAAGCCGCATTGGGTGCAGGTCCCCACTTATCGACAACCGTCCAGGCATCAACGGCCTTGCACCGGCGCTGACTCCGTTGTGCAAGGACCAAAACGCCAGAAGATCAATAATTAAGATTCCCCTGTCTTTCCAGGATGTGCGGCCAGCAGCAGCTTTCATTCATAGGGGATCAGAAATGTACATCCAGACCCCTTAACTCTGAAGCGATACAAGCTTGACAAATATACAAGCCCCAGGATATTGTCAGAGTCATCACATCCGCCTTAAAGCAGGTTTCTAAGCCCCTGCACCTGCGCCAATGGAAGCAGCGTCATGAGAGATCCGAAGCAGCTGCTGGCTGCCGCGCGGACGTCCTGGTGCGGGTCGCTCATGCGGCGCAGCAACGGCACGAGTAGGAGCACCACGTAGGGCACCAGTGTAGGTCCCAACTCAGCGCAGAGCGTCGTCACCACCTCCACCCCGCCCAGCCGCACGCCATCCTCGGAAGACGTCAGCATCGGCACAATCTGCGGGGAACATCATACGAGCCCAGAGGCAGGCAAGGCGGACGCCGAAGTGTGCGCTGAGAGGAAAAGGTACAACAGAAGGAAGAGCCAGGCCAAGAAACTAACCTGCTTGAGCAGCTCCGGCATAAGCCCCTCCGTCCAGCAGCGCGCGAGCGTAGCGACGCATTTAGCAGCGGTTTGCCTAACTCGTGGGTCCGCATGCCGTGCCCAGCGGCACACATCCTGCAGCAGCGGCAACACGCTGGGCAGCAGCTGCCGTGCCAGCGCCGGGCCCACCACCCGCAGGACGTGCAGGCTGCCGACTGCTGCCACAGTGTCACCATCCAAGGGGGGAGCTGTCGCAGATGGCCCAGCCGTCGTCACAGCTGTGGCCTCCCCGGACGTGGTGCCCAGCGGCCCCGCCACGAGTGTCCACAGGGTTGGGAGCTTCTGCCAGATGGTCTCCTCAAAGCGTTTGGCAATGGCCACTAACGCGGCCTCCCCACCCCGACGGCTGATGCGGGAGGCACTCTGCTGTCCACTGGCTCCTGGATCCGGGGCTAGGATAAGAGGCGAAGGGTATCGCCCGCAGAACAAGACGGCCGTGTGCGAATGAGACCACGATGGAGCCAGCAAAAGGGCGAGGGTCCAAGGAGAAGCTCGAGAGTTGCCACAGAAGACGGCTCGGGATTATATGCCATGGGCTATGCAGCCAAGGCGCCCTCATGCTGTCATAACCCATGTAAATCATGCAGCAAAAAATGCGTCCATCTCCACGGTCGCCGCCGCTAGGGCCCAAACCCAAGGCACACACCCACATGCACACCGAACATATTAACTACCATAAACCTTGGCAAACATGTACGTCCGCACCTTACCTTCACTGGACTGGTGAGACGGACCCGTAGGCGCTGCTGCTGCCGCAAGAAGGTCAGCGGTTGCCATCGCCACCAGATTACGCACCAGCTTGTCATTAGGGCTGGGGGTGCGACCCGAGCACAGTGCCAGGAGCTCCGCCAAACCCTCCGCGCATACCTCCTGCGGGTACAATAGGAGCAAGGAAACAATGATAAGACCCTAAACAAAGCCAGGCGACATTACGTGCCAGGCCGTCCATCAACAATGTCTGTAGGTTAAGGATACTACCCGCTCGTCCATATCGTGAATCGAGTCTCATCACGAGCGACTGATGGGGACCAGAGTGAATCCGCTTCCACGCCATTCCCTCCCATACCTTAACCCACCTATTGCGCGGGTTCCCACCCAAACCCCAACACGCTCGCAATCCCCAACCACCTGAGGAATCCTCCCCATACCTGCAGTCTCAGTTGCGGTTCCCTTCGAAGGCAGTTCATGAGCGGTTGTATGACGATGTTAAACTTGTCCGGTAACACTCCACCATGTACAACGACAGCTGCCATGAATGCGAGTGCCGTCACGTGGAGATACTGCTCCAGCGCCTGTCAGGGTCAGCAACGCACCGGAGGTAACGTACCCAGAGCCCAGGAGCAAACAGATCGCACGTAATAAAATAGGTTAGTTGTCGAAAGGAACCAAAAGGGAGGTGAGCATTACAAGTCAATTGAACAACATGTAACCAACCAGTCATCCCGCCGACTCGTCCAAACTGCTGCACCTGTAGAGATGCTAGTGCACCGCGCAGCCGCGAGCACGCCTGCGCTAGCGGAGACCCCTCGGCCGGGCCTGCTGCTGCCGCCGCTGCCACGAGTGCCACAGCATGCTCCATAGTCACGTTCTCCACCGCTACACCCTGCGGCAGCGGCAGCAGTATATGGACATCGACCGCTGCTGCCACCAGCGCCAGCACCTCTCGCCGCATTTGCGCGTAGTAGGGCACGACCTCTGCGTACGGCTCCAGGGACGCCGGCGCCAAAGGTGTCACGCAAGACGTTGCCGCCAACGCGGCGAACACTTGCTGCAGCAGTGGCTGTGGCAATAACATCAGCCCCTGCTGATGCGTCTGCATCTGCTGTAATAGCTCCGGTCGAAGCAGTCGTAGTTGTTGCTTTGCGTATTGCAGCCAAGCGCAGGCGGCCAAAGCGGCAAATTGCCGAGCCGTGGCAGCAGTCGAGGACAGCGCGGCGAGCAATTCAGGTGCGGCGGCAGCAGAGCCGCTAGCATGGGCGCATGCCAGCAGGGTTCCAAAGCAGGACGCAGCGGTGGTGCGCATCCGTGCCACGCACTCTTCTCCCTGCGTGCCCACTATGAAGTCTGTCGGTATGACAGGTACAGCGGCCGCAGCAGCCGCGGCCGCAGCAGCAGCCGCTGCAGCGGCAGCCGCGGCCTGCTGTTGTTTTAAGGAGCTCCGAGAGCGCTTTGGGCCCCGAAACGAAGGGAAACTAGACGCCGACGCTGCGGTAGGGTCGGCGGTGCCCGGCGTCATGCCCGCGAGCTGCCTTACAAGTGCCAGCGGAACGAGCCGGCCAGTCTCCCCGGCATATGGCACCAACACCAGATTGGGGTCCAGCGCACGGCCGACCTGCGAGCGACAGGTACAAACATGAAAAGCATCTAGGTGTAAAATCGGTACAGATTCATGTTGTAAGACGTGCTGGAATGGCCATTGCGGATGCTGACCCTTAGCTGCCGCAGCGCCATTATGTGCGGGGCTAGCAACGCAATAACTCTAACCCATGCGCTTTCTCTCACTACACGTGCGTTAAACAACAAACGATAGTGGGGTCACTCAGCACTGTGCGCCCGGCTGACCCGGCGCAACACTCGTGCAATCGGCCCCATATGCAAGCCCGTACCGACGTGGCCAGCTGGCCTCTGGCCGCTGCTTAGCACACCTGCGTGGATCCCAGCGCCGTGAGAGCCCGGAATTGCTCCGGTGCCATGGCCTCGCACAATGTTGCGGGGGCAGCACAGCGTACCAGCAGACGCCACACCCGCACAGACGCATCCAGCACACGCTGCTCGCCCTCCATCATCACGTTCTGAAACACGAGCTGAACAAGAGCTGGCAGTAGCGGCTGTAGCCACGCCGGCGGAGGCAGTGGAACTGCAACTGCTGTGTCAGCAGCTTCCTCGACTGCTGCTGTTGGCACCGGTGATGCCAGCATCCGCTCCAAGCACTGCATTACGGAGGCCCGCACGGTGCTAAGTGTGTGGCGGACAAAAGGAAAGAGGCGGGGCACCAGTGTTGTAAGCTCGTCAGTGGCGGCCTCGGAGCCAGGCCCCCTACCATACAGGTGCGCAAGCAACGACATGACGCTGTTGGTGGCTGCAGACAGGTCAGAGAGCTGAGGCAGTAAGTCCCACAACTGCAGGCGAAGCTCCGCCACGGCCTGCAGGTGCGGTGTGATGGGAGACGCCAGGGAGATGTCATCATCTAGGAATGTGCGTTCGGTCTTTGCAGCAGGTTGAGGACTTGCGATGCAGAGAACGCCAAATCACAACGATCGTGCTCAAGCAATCCTATAGGAAAGGCAATAACATGATGTGCCACAGGCCCGAGATATAAACCTTAATGCCCGACTATAACTTCAGCCCGGCCAGCCTCCCACCTGCGGCCCCACCACCACAAGAGCCCCGGCCACAGGCACCAGAGCGTCTGCACACGATGCCCGCACGTCATCATCCGGGTCCGCCAGCCCCTGTCGCAGCAGTGGCAACGCCCCGGGCAGCAAGTCGGGCGCCAGATCCATTCGGGCCGCCAACATGTATTTGAGGCCACAGAAGCCACCTGGCACGGGACAGAGGGTGCAGAACAGTAACAATCATAACCGCGCGTTATTCCTGAAGGCAGATGCAAATAACTTTCGGTCCCCACTTCGTCCTTACCGTATCTAACGCGCCAGTCATTCTGTCCCTGCAGCTCCTGCAGCATGGCGGCTACCGTCCGTACTGAGACCGAGTCTAACGCCGTCAGAGCCATCCCCAGCGCCTGGGCCGCGGTCTCACGCACCGGCGCCGTCACCTGCAAGGGCGAGACGCAACCGGATGGCCAATAGACGGAGAGTGAAGGACCAAAGACTTATTAACACAATCGCCTAAAAAATCATCGTGCATGTTAGGAGCCCTGTGGTTCTGGGGCCAGCTTGGGATCTTCATCCCTGCCTTCGGTTCCTAACTCGCTCTGCGTACAAACACGGTTACGTCCACCCTTACCTGGTCGGAACCATAGTCCCCGAACCTATCGAGCGCCAGCACACATAACAGGTGCACGATGCAGTCTTCTAACCAGCGCCGGTTGGCTGCCCGAGCCGCAGCCACCTGGGCGGCACTAACAGTGCCCAGATTGCGCTTGCCTGCATGAAGATATGATGTTGGGTTCAAAACATTGTCTAAGCACGGTGGAAGCTCAGCACGGCTTCAGGGGGCTTTGGAGTGACACCTGAGGTGGATGGGACGCGGGCATGCGATGTCCTTCAGGTTACGTAAGCAGGTTATAACTATGTCTCGTATGCCAAAGGACGAGAGGAGATCCGGAACGGATGCGGCCGTATCCCTCGCAGTGCAGCCATGCAGTATGGCATTACTTGTACACAACCTAACAGACATAAAGTACAAAGTAGTCTGCGCCCCTCATGACCACCCTTCATTGCATCTATCGGGTGGCCTCACCTTGTCCCCCGGGCACTGCCCAGCCCGACGGAACACCGTCCAGAGGCGCCTCCACCCCGGCCGCGGCCGCATGGCCACGCAGCAGCTCCCTCAGCGCCAGTACAGCACCATGCCGTACCTCCCATACTGGATCCAGACTATCTACAACCAGTTGGTCGCCCAACCGCTGGAATGGCCAGCCACCCTCCGAAACCTGCTGGACCTGCACACAGCCACCACACGTGGGCTTAACACGAGGCATTAACCACGAACACAGCTTTAGTTGACCAGACGACATTGCAGGTAAACTGTTTAAATGGCACAGGCGACAGTCTGCGACGAGGTTGCTTCTGCAACACGACTGATGGTGAAGTCGACTGTTGGTTGAATCTCCTACCTCGTCATCGCCGACCTCCACAGCTGCCGCTGCGGCCGCCGCTGCTGATCCGCCGGGCCCCACAGCCGCTCCATCCTCCCCATTGCTGCCACCCAGGCTCCCGTCACCGTCCCGGGGTGACTGCAACCACGATAAGACACGAAAGGATCGCAGCATTTGTGCGAGGGCAAATCACAAGAATGCTTGTAGATGCACTTTCGAGCACCCTAGTCATGGGGTCTGGGCACAGGCTAGGTAATGTCAAACCGAAAAGCCATCATCAGCACTGGCGATAGACCAGAGGGTGTCCTACAAGGGCGAGCGCAAGGGATAGGAGGGATGTAGAAAGGAGAACGGAAGATGCAACATGCGAAAAAAGAACTCTTTAACAGTAAGACAATGGTTGATAACTAACAATACTGATAAGAGCACCCACTTTTTCTAGCGCCATCCGTTTATGCCACGGTAGTTCACCATACTCGCAGTAATGGCAATGGACCAGTGGGCATCCTACGAGGGGCAAGAGGTAAGGGGAAGAGATAACGCGTGGAAGAAATAACTTTCCATCAGTAGGATAATGTGTTAACAACTAGAATATATATATTCCAAAATTGCACCCACCTCTTCGATCACCATCAGTTTATCATAAGAGCTGCCACAGTAGTCCACCATGCCCTTGGCGTCCGGTCCATCACCTATACTGCGACCATGGTGGATGACTGTGGCGGCTCGTACAATATACTGATGGTGCCAGAAGAGGTGGCTGCTCCTTTGATATACATATATTTTAGTTATTAGCCATTCTTCCACTGTCAAAAAGTTGTTCTTCCACATGTTATTCCTTCCTCTCACTTCCCTCCCACCCCTCACGTCCCACCACAGTAGGATACCCTCTGGTCCATTGCCTCTACAGCGACCATGCATGTTCGACTAATGTGGCAGCTTAAACCTTAAACGACGGAACTAGAAGAGGTGAACACGCTTTTCATATAGAGTTCAGTTATAAACCATTCTTTCACTGTTCGAAGGGTACTTCTACCACAAGTTATTCCTTTCCCTCTTCTCCCTTCCATCCATGCACCCATCCCTCATTGGATGCCCTCTGGTCCGTGCTGATGGCTAGGCATACCTGCACGGTCATATCCAGTGTTGAACAACCACATTGGAGCGCAACCTTTGCTCCAGTGCACACACATGCTTCCTTATGGTCCCCGACATGAGCTCACCGACCGAACACGGGCCCCTGCATTTAATTATGATATCTCTCTCCTGCTACGGCTTCATTTTCGCACCTTGTGCCTGCCCACCCCAGGCGCTGCCCCAGGCTGATGCTGCCCCGTTGCTACTGTTGGCTCCCCCGGCCGCAGCGAGTCTGAGCGTCCCAAAGCTTTGGCCTTCCGCTTCAGCCGATTTCGCTCCCGTGCTGAAAGCTTCTCTATATCCATACTGCGCAGGAGCTCCTGTGCTGCCACCTGTTGGACCTTCTGGCCACCTCCGGTGCAAGGTGCAGCTCCCCGTGCATATTGCTGGCTGTGCCGAGTAGAGGTATCACCTGAGCAGACCTCCTCCGCTGCCTCCAGGTCCTCGTCATTGAAAAGCGCATCTGCATCCAGGCCCATGTCGCGATCCAGACCTAGCCGTTTCTTGAGAACCTCCCGTTGCGCTGCAAGACGGGCTTTCAGTGTCAGCCCGGGCTCCAAAACCAAGTCAAACTCCTGCACCGCAAACATGTTGCAACGGGTGAGGGGCGGGCCTGGACTTTTAACTCATGAGGCGGCCACAGAAGAGCCTGTGTGAATGAGAGGCAACCCAGGAAGGAGGGATAATAACAGCATGTTACGGTCAGTTGTCCCGCTCATAGGGGGACATTTTATGGGTTAGGCCTCGACTCGTTATTGCGTTATTGAACCCCCGGCAGATGTTGTAATCCGGCGCCATCTCACCTGGCCACCCGAGGCGCCCAGCGGAGTACCCTTTTCAAGGACTTGCTGCAAGCTGAAATTTGCAAAGCTGAGCGGTGTCTGTAGCCCTTCGGCAATGGTAATAGCCTCCTCGCTCACCCCGCACGCCAGAGCCTGCCATCGCAGATCAACTGGTGTATGGTGCTCAAATATGTCGGCTAAATATGTAAGTGCCTCTCCAGCTGCGACACGGGTCTCCCAGGTCTTGTTGTAAAGATAGACATGCACCTGGATAGTGGCGTCAGCCAAAGCGTTATGAGTACTTAAAGATATGAGTCTGGATCATGGAGGTTTTTGGTAGGCTTGTCATCGCAACATCAGCAAATACGTCAATGCCCGCGGGAGAATAGGGCGGTTGTGTCGGCGCACGCTTACGCGCCATGACACACCTTCTGCACCGTCGATAATAGCTGGTCAGGATGAGCCCTAGCTATTTCAGATAACTGCTTAGCTGCAGCTTTTCGAGTTGCATCCGATGTTCCAGCTGCAAAAAAAGAACCTCAAGTAAAGATTGGTGTGCTTGCGACAAACGCAAATTGCACCTAGGCCCGTACTCACTGTCAAGAAGGTTCAATAGCTTCTGAAGTCGGCTTGAAGATTGAGGTTTGGCGCTCATCGTTCAACAGGCGACTCTCGGGTAATGAAATTGGGTTTGCTGAATTACGTAGCGACATTGAAAACAAGCATCATATATATCCATTAAAGTTACCGAATGCTGTATCCTTGCATCAGCATTGTGCAAGGAATGGTGTACGACGTTGACATCATGCCCAATAGTACATCATGTCGAGATCACCCAGTTTTAAAACACAAAAGGAAAGCCAGATCGCTCAATTTTAAGTAGTTGTTCAGATAACGGGGCTACGTCTGCTTTCCCTGAGTTTGCGCATATCATATAATGCTATGGCCAACAAGCGCCAGTTAGGCAACCCATAACAACCAACATATTCCCGTGGCACGCCGTACCGTTGCTCCCTGCTCTCTGTTCTGGTTACCTCACAACATCTGCCGTGTGCTATCGTATGCCGAACATTCCGTCAGAGCATGGTACTCATCGTCGACTTCACCAGAATCAAGAACAGAGCATTAACGATCCAAGGGCACGTTAGTCTTTAGGGCTGTTAAACTCAATAGCCCAACAACACAACCTGAAGCTTCAGGGGGATGTACCCTTCAGATGGCACGGTTCGCCCATCCACTGACAGTGACGGCACATGTTCAGAAGCTCGACGGCGATTATCGGAGACGAACTCACGAGGATTCACCCTGATTTACTATAGGATCCTTTGGCTGGCCCAATTGACCCCGAACCGACCTTAATCCTCACTAAAATTGGATGCCGTTAGCTTATAGCTGGCAAGGAGTGGACATTTACTCGCGCCTCATATCTGATAAAATCCGTATAGTCACTGCGGAGAGCAAACCAAACCTAATGCTTGGAGAGCGCTTAGCCCCTGTAGATCCCCAGGAAGTTACGCCGCTGCGAAAATCGATAGCACCAGTCGAGAAGTGCTGTGATATATACTACCTTTAAAGCAAGTAGCTTGTTTCAAGCAGAAACGAAATATCAGTTTGACTAATATGTTAAGTGGGTACTGATCTGGGTCTCTGAACAAAAGACTGTGAGCCTAGCCTGTCACACTTTGATGTCCGGATGAAGCCCGTACGTAGCAACTCACTGTAACTTGATCGTACGAACACACATGTAGTGTTCAAAGTATCCGTCTTACCTTTCCAAAAGAACCAGATCAAGAACCTGCAAGAGGAGAGCAGGGTCTCTACTAGAGCCCCGGCATCATGGCAAGGTGATATTGTTACCTCAGGGTGTTTTTCGTTCGAACACTTGCCACTTTTTTCTTTTAATGGTTAAACTATTTGTAATTTTTTGAATCAATGGAGTAGTTAGGGCGCGTACGGTATGCGCAAACATATGGACGTTTCAAGGTCGCCCAATGGAAAGACCCCCGGTGTTCTTATTGTGTCAATCAATAATTATTTGCCGACAGCCCTCTCTGGCCGTGAGGACAGTTGCTCCTCGACAGCACCTTCCATCAGTGTTCATCCGATAGTGACGCACGTGCGCCCGTGGTCTTGGGGCCCTAGATCCTGCCGCGCGGCAAATATTTGGCCTACTTATTTCAGGTGTTCATGACTTAAAATAACAGTTCCTTTTCCGCAAATTTATCGTTATATTTGCTCCTATCCATTCTGCCGTGGTCCTCTCTTTTATGAGATACCCGTGCTAGGATAATTTTGCATGGCAGTACTCATTTATGGAACTTTACTTATGAAGTATGCAACGTCCCCACATTCCTGAACGTAACGTTGTGAATCAACTCGCCTTCAGCCAATTCGCCCTGAGGGAGCTCACTGGTGACATAGCAAGGGTTATCCAGGATATATTGAATTATGGCAAGCGACAGGAAGGGCTAGCTCGTGTCGACCGATCTTTAATCAAACACTTTGGCTGCCTTGTCAATAGCTTGGACGCATTCCATGGTACGGATATTGCTGGAGCTCTGGGAACCGAACACTGGTATAGGTCAGCAAATCTGCACCATTTTCTTTTACTGGAACTTATCAAGCTGGGATCCGCCCAAGGCAAACATGCCCGACGCCTGGAGGTGCTGCTCAGCAGCGTCCTGTTTATGTTCATTAAGGCAAATGTTCTTAATGCAGAAGATGCGTTTGGCTCCAAATTTGCATACATTCTTTTTAAACAAAACACGTTTAAGCTCTATGCTCATCTTCTGGCCGCTTGGAGCAATGGGCCGCCCGATTCGCTGGAATGCAAGCTGCGTCTTATGGCGCAATTTAGCCTCATCTTCAGTAGCTGCGCCCAGTTGACGATCAGCGACCAGCCCTTGACCCCTGCCGACACTACCAGCACTGACTTGTACGCAGCTTGCCTGGAGGCATTATCTTCCAGCCTCCTGCTTGAGCACATGGCCAAGGCGTTGCTGAAGGCACTGAACGTGTCGTCTGATGCAGCGGGTGTAGGTCAGCTTACGCCCGAACAGAAGCGGAGTATTCAAGTGGGGGTCATGGAGACTTGCGGATGCATTATCAGCGCACTTCACGGCATCGCTGGGAAGCAGAGCGTGCTGGATTCGTGTTGTCTCGGAGACAGGGATCGTCTAATGCCGGTAGAGGGCGTTGCCCAACAGCTGGTACTACAAGTACGGGAGGTCCTTTCTGGTCACTGCCTTCAGGTGCGGACACAGGGGACGGACAAAACGGTATCGGCGCTTGGATTGGAACCGGCATGCCAGTTTTTTTGGTCTGGAAGCGTTGCGAGAACCATGCTCAGTGTTAGTGGTGTAGTCCATCCATGATTGAATTGTGCGGCATTATTGAATAACATTTTGCCAGCGTGCGCCCCATATGGGCGCAGGACAAGCACGTGCTTAGGTAGGAAACGTAGATAGATACGCAACAGTATGGCTGACCGACTAAACCGCAATTTGCTTAATAGAATAGCGCAAGTGAATTTGGCGTCAACTATGGTTCAGAAGAGGCAAACCAATGGCCTGGTTATCCACACGGATTGCACGCACGGATGACTTATTGCTACAATTTTCATCCCATTGCCAACAATTTGGTTGCCCAACTGTGCGAATGCAGTTCCTGCTTGGGAGGGAGGTCATTGCATCCAGGCTGCGTCTCACGGCTGGTGATGGCCCCAGGTACGGGCTGCCCGACTGCATGCTTCCAGAGCTTATCGTGCCGAACAACAATCCCAGCAGGAGCAGGGCGTTGACAGATCGCTTGCTGTCGCGACTGAGTGCTGCATCTCTCGTCTGGCACCTGACGATGAGGATACGACTCCAGCCGGAGAAGTCTATGGAGCCTTACGCACCGGTTAACATCTTCGACATGGTTCTGGACGCGTTGTCAAATGTCGCCAAAGAGACTCCCGTAGAACACCTTCCCGGCGGCAGCCAGATGACGTTAATGGAGCCGGCCATGCTATGTGTGCGGTTGACGCTACAGCTACACCCCAGGCACTTGCAGCCACGGTTGGAGGGCTTATGGCAAGTCTTAATCACGCTGTTAAGGCGGCCTAACCTGCGACTTCAATACTCGGAGCACCGGCCGCTTCAGCTCATTGGTGGCCTGTTGCGGCTGGACTTGCACGTGAGAGAACATTTCTCAGGCTGGGGCGCTGCTGCGGCGGCGGCCCATAGAGGAGGAGAGGCTGCAGCTGCTGACGCAAGTAAGTCGTTGAGGCTAAGTGTGCTTAAGCTACGTTTGAACTGAGTCGTGGGACGGTTGTCGCAGGCTAGTTGCCGAATAAAGAAAATGCATGGGGCGCTGTCAGTCATGGTAATAGTTCGCAGGCCGTGTAACCGGTGCCTCATGTCTCTCAGCCCCGATTATTCAATTGGGCAGCCCCGCCGATCAGTTTTGCGTTGACTGAAAAAGGTTAGGTTGAGACTGCCCACAGCGGTAATGTGAACGTAAATCGAAACGACGTGATAGATATTTTTATTCTCTGTTCTTGGCATGGGTGCAAATGTATTGCTTTCCTCCTGCATGCCTTCCTGATGTTTCTGCACTTCTCCACCTTTCTAGATATAGGTGAAGCTGCTGCTGATGCTTTTTGTTTTAACCTGCGGTGCGCGATCAAAGCCGGCTTCATACCGGCCGTGGAGCAGCTGCTGCGTGGCTGGGGCAGGGATGCCGAACCTGCCAAGGGCGAAAGATCGTGCCTGTGCACTATGGATCACCTGCTGCGCTTGCCTGGCGTGTGGATGGCCCTGCTGGCCCATGGGTCGGTGAGGGAGATGGCATCGCTAATCGTTACCATTCGCCGGCTGGCCGAAGTCTTCAAGGACAGAGGTCTTGCCCTGATGACCGAGTCAGGCAACAACGACCCCAACGAGCACCAGGATGCTGAGGTGGTGATCACGGCGTATATGGCAGCGCTGCTGGAGCAGCAGGCGGTGGTCCTACTGCCCTCCGTCGAAGGTGTGAAGCCTCTGGTGTTAAACAAAGCGCTGGGATCTGGCGGTCTGCCCGTTGTCGAAGAGGCGGTGGCCCAGTTGGCCGGCCAGCCGGCAGAGCAGCAGTGGGTCCTCGCCATGTTTGCCCTCTCACAGTGGCTGCCAAACGCGGCCTGGCTGGCGCGTGTCGTGGACACTTGGTTTTCGATTGATATGGGTAAGACAGTCCTTTACTGGGTGCTTCATGTAGCGCTGCAGTGCCTGGTTGCGTTGGCTCGCAGCCAAGCTGAATGGGCTGAGGAACAGGCGCGGATGTCGCCTTCAGCTGGCGAATTGGGCAGCTGTGAAGCAAACGATGGCGAGGCGAGCGGCAGAAGTGACGAGGCCAGTCACGGTGAAGGAGCTGGCACCAGCGCAAGTGCACATTTTGCCACAAGCAGGCAATGTGGCCCTGCCACGATGGCCTATATGGCCTGGGCCACCTTCCTGATGGTTGGTATGGATATCTTCGCATGGGTTAATAAATACCTTGCACAGCTGCGGGAACTGGATGAGCAGCAGCATCAGAGGGAAGGGGAGGGGGAGAAAAGGAAGACGTCGGACTTCGCAGAGCAACCAGAGCAGGATTCGGCGAGGCGTAAGAATGAGGGGGAAATTTCCGGTGGGCTTAGTCCCAAGGCACTTCTGCCAGAAGTATTTGATGTCCTGGAGGTGCTGGCACTGGCAGCGCCGCGCACCATGCAAACATGCCTCACTAGTACGGTTGCAAATGCGCAGCCTTATGGTTTTGTCAACTGCTCCGACGAGACTAGTGCGTCATCCACGTCACCTGCCACGACAGCAAGATCTAACCATGATCGAGTCATTCTGGTAGATGACTGGCTCCGAAACCTCCTTTGCAATAACGACCGCAGCATTCTGCTGTCCGTAATTGAGGAGTGGGCGAAGGAAAACCGCCGTAGTGGCATCTGGTGTCCGGGAGCCATTTCACAATCACCGGGCCTTGCACCAGGGGAGGAGACCCTACAATTTTTGGAGCTGAAATCGTTGGTGTTGCGGAAGCACAATGTGGCCCGTTTGCCTGATCTGCCGTCACCACATGCCGTGGCTGAGATGGTGGAGGCAGCAGGTATCAAGCTATGCGCGAACCCGGCCTGTATGAATCTGGAGAAGGACAGCGAGGTGGAATTGTCCGGGTGCAAAACCTGTGCTCGCTGCAAGTTAGTTTCATATTGCAGCAGCAAGTGCCAGCTCGAGCACTGGATGAATCAGCATAAGCGGGATTGCCCGGGGGCACTGCAATGGCAGGAGAGTGGAAAAGCGGCGTGACGGGAGCAGGGGTATTGGTAGACAGATGCGTCATGGTTGGGCGGAAAAAGGGCCAAGTAGTTCTGCAGAAGCCTTGTGACTTGCCCGGATACGTGTTTGGCATTGGGACTCAGGTAGGTAGATGGCTAATACATTAAGATTACAAGCGCCCTCTGCTTTTCACTCCGCTTTTACTCTGGGCGTAATTCATGGCGCTCAAATGGATGGAATGGATTTCGTTCAGGCGGTCAGAAGACCAACAACGCGCGGGTTATGGACCGAAGATTTGTGTGTTTCTGTTGTCGGCGTATTTTTTCTCAGCATCTACAGGAACATTCATGCTCCTTTAAAGGGCGGCACTCCCACTCATATGCTCCCTGCTTTACACGTGGCGTGGTGTATGCTTCTGCACGAAGGCTAGATGACCTGTGGCTGTGCACGATTCTCGTGGGGTGCAGACAGGAACCAATGGCCAATCACTTCTTGCTACATACATCAGCGCAGATGAGTACTGCTAGCTTTAGATAACGGTCACCTGCCGGTAGCTCTGGCTTTAGAGCTGACAAGACCTGACCTATGAAAGCTAGGGACCCGTAAGGTAAGGTGGTTTATTTGGATGTGGAAGGGTTGATATCTGCCGAGGCAATGCTGGGCGGCCTCTGGGTTCCCACCAGCTCGCCCAGGGGCCCCGGCACAGGTAACGTGTTAATTGAGCCGCGTTTGTTAGTCTTGGGTGCGTTCCGGTTTGGATGAATTCTTTGTGAATGGATGGATTCTTTGTTATTGGATTTCGGTCATTATTGTCGCCCGCCGAATGTGTTCGCAGCAGCAGGGTTTTGCAGTTAGATTCTCGGCCTTGTCATTTTTCCCTTGATGTCGTCCGGCGGACCTGCGCTGCATGTTTGCATTTCGTATTGGGTCACTAGAAATGATAGAAAACCTGCTGAGTGGACATGTATGTGGGAATCGATTACACACGGTAAGTACTGGCAGTTAGACCAACGTTCCTAAGTCAAATCACGTCAAATGGTTAAAGAACCTGCTCGAAGTATCAAAGTACAAAGCATGTTTGATTCATGCGTCGTGCGGCTGCATAAGAGCACCTGTGTGAAGGCCTGAAGTTGGCTGCCAGATTGTTTGACCGGTGGGCGTGAACATTACGGAGTGTAAGTTCTATGGCGTGTACATTACTGTCGAACGCAGGTTTGAGTACTAAGGACATACTAATATAATTACAACTATTCCTTAATGTTTTCCGAGAGCGCTGTGCATAAGATTGCGTGTCTGGAAGACGTGAAGCATGCGTAACGGCCAATATACACATATACATTCATCCGTTAACAATTCCCCGCAATATCCGGTTCAGAAGGTTACAGGTAATGATTCTTACGGTTAGCCATTGTGGCGCAAGCCCCCGATAATGATGATACGTCAAATCAATTCAAAAGTTGCAAACTAGACATACATTTTGACGGGTAATGGAACGTCCACCTGCAATATACATCAAAACCAAAAAAGTACATGTGCGACGTTACCCATACTCGCAAACTCAAAGACGTGCGTGTGCAGCGCTGACGAACAGAATAACGTAGCCATTGCAACTACCAAACATTTAATAATACCACAAGACGCCTTGACGCACCGATAAAGCGTCCCCTGTTGCAATGGCTGATACACTAAGCAGTCTCTTGGGCCTCTCCCGCTCCTGGTCTCCGTCACTTGGTACATGATGTCATCAAGCCCCAAGGTATCGTGCAGCAGGAGGACATGCAGCATGCCTTTCGGAAGACTAAGCCTCACTTGTAACTCGAAAACTTCAAACAAAGAAGTGGATTCGTTAGGTTGCCAATGAAAGTCATAAGTCCAACTTCGTCTTTCCGCGTAGGCAGCCTCAGTACGCATTGCCCCAGCCTACAAGGACAGTGCGGCCAACTGTTTGACTCACATTGCCATTGCCCTGTCTTCCCGACGTGCACCAGCCTTACGCTTTAAACCGAAGGCCATCTTATACAGGCAACCAGATATCAACATGTCATGCAGAATTGAGTGTGCCGAATATACAACAAAACTGGCTTGCGTGTCCATTAAGCCAGACAGCTAATTTACAATGGCGGGGCGTGCGGGATTGCGCTCGCACGTGCTCGCCACAAAGGAAGACAAACGAATGCCCAGGTCGCCAGCTGATGAGGTGGGCTGGTAGTCCGATAGAGCCGCCGAAGCCGGTGCTGGTAGTGCCAAGATTTGCTGCTCCTGCTGCTGCGAGGACTGCGGCACCGGCGGCAACGCAGCCTGCTGGTGGCGCTGGAAGGATGCACCGTGGCGGTTGTGCACCAGACGCCGGCGGCACTCGAAGCGGTACAGCAGGGCCTGAGCGGGAGTGTAACATGTAGATATGCCCCGGAGATGAATGTAACAGAGTCCCTGAGGATGCGCGGTGACGGACATAATGCGCAGCTACGCGCCCCATGTTGATGGGACTTAACACCGACTATGCACACAAGATTCGTCACACGTGTTCTCCCCTCCACGTGCATCGGGAAACAAACCGCCCCCGATGCGCGGTGCCCACGCAAAAAATATAGGCCAGAGCTATCATCGTTCGCAACGCACCTTGATGCCCTCGTACAACATGGCCGCTGCGGGCGGCGGAGGCACAGCGGCCTCCAGAAGCAGCTGGCGAGGCGTTACGGGATACCCATAGAAGTCCAAGTTCACCTGGTGGGCGAGGATGAAAGAGACGGCGGGATAAAAAGAGGAGTTGCAATCCCGCCTGCCGTCCACAAAATGTTCACAGATATGGCGTTACTACACGTTGCACGAGCAGTTGCACGCTAGCTAGCATTGCCGTTAGTCTGCTGTAGGCTCGCGTCCGAAACCTTGTGCTACCATTGTCTCCGCCCCCGCTTGCGGGTTCCCATACATTACAAAAAATAAGGCGTACGTCCAAGTTGCCTAAGTCACGTCCACGACGAATGTACGAAACATGTTGGCCAGCATACTCCTTACACACGTCATGTACAAGCCCAAGGCACTTCACATACCTGCGATCGAACACAGAGTAGAGTGCTATCCACTGACAGCCCGACGAACGCGCCCTTGCTACAGCTGTAGCCGTAGGCCGCCGCTGTTCCGGTGGCGTTCAGCACTAGCGATGCGTCAGCGTGGCGACCCACTGGTCCCACCGCAAGGGCAGCTGTTCCGCTCACAACTACTCCCGTTCCCATGCCGCCGCACAGCCCTGAGAGCGCCTCACGGCTGCGCAGCACAAGTAGCACGTCCGCCAGCTCGCCACCCAACTGCAGTCCCCAGCCAAAACCGGCAGCCGAGATGGCACAGGGGGCCGACCAACCGCCCGGTGTGCGAGCCACCACAAGACCTGAATTCAAAACGCAACAAACTGGTAAGGAAACAGCTGACGTAAGACCATGGACCGCGTAGCTTTCCCTATTCCCTTTAAAGCAATGCCCGGCTAGCATATGACCTAACGACCCGTACAATGTCCACCTTACCTGTGCCGAAAGAGAACGACCAGCCGGCGCCCACCCGCGCTACCGTGAGCAGCGCGAGCCCTTCAGCGCCTTGCAACGCAGCCGTAGGCAGGCCTGCCTCAGCCTGAAATTGCACCGCCTGGCCGCCCATGGGATTAAGCGACATCAGCAACTTATCCATTCCAATAGCGTCGGGTTCGCACAACGAACCGATGTCATTTTTTTCCGCACGCCATTGGGGCATCAGCTAGACAGGCACAGGCACAGGCTCACCTTGACGAACGTGGCGAGCAAGTTCGCCGCTTTAAAGATGTCCTCCCCCAGATTGGCAGTCCAGGGGCTGTTGAGCCAGGCGCGCAGGCTGATGGCATCTGGGGAATCCTGCACGGGCGGCTGGGCCGCCGCAGCCAGCGTCCCCGCCAGTAGCTGTTGATGAGGCGCCAGGACGCTTGAGCACAGTTCGCAAACGCGTTGAGGGGTCCTAAACATGGCAAAAGGACAAGGACAGCAAGTCGCTTAGGACCAAGCATGCTGCCAGCGAGATGTAGATAGTTGGTGTCGCAATGACGTGCATATTTTCACGGGGGCCGAGCTTACAGCGAACCAAATAACGGAAAGGCTGGAACACCCAAATACATCGAGTATGGGACCCCTTAAATCATGGATGGCCCTGTAATGATTCCTCGGCATCTCGCACTGTCATGGCCGGCTCACCTGATGCCATACTTTGGAGGCAGCAACGCCTTCTTATGGCAGCACGCGCTGCAAAATATTTTACCGCACAGGCGGCAGTGGTGCCGAAGGCGAGTGAATGGCCGGAAGGGCAGGTGGCAGCTGAGGCATTCGGTTGCATGGCTGTCAGGCAGCCAAAGTGGCGGCTCCAAAGAAAGCACACACCCGCCGCCAGCCCCACTGCCAAACACGGGTACTACAGCGCCACTGCCAAGCGGGTCCCAGACGGCGTCAGCGCGTGCTTGCGGGTGCTGCGACACGACACCGCCTGAGGTGCTGGGCGCGGCCCCAATGCTGCCACGAGCGGAGGAAGTGGCTTCGTCCTGACCGTGGTCAAGGGCAGGCGCCGATGGCATCGGCAAGTCTTCACCGTCATCTGAAACGCGAAAACCTCCAGAGCTTCCTTCGCTGTGCCGCCGCCGTGGCGGTTGGGCAACCAACGGGTCTGATGTCATTATGTCGTGCAGGTCCTCCAGCGTATTTAGGTTGCCACAGCCATCCGCTCCAGGAGCAGTCCCAAATCCCAAGCTTCCAAGGCCGCGGCCCAAGCCACTTAGCGCTAAGTTTAAGCCAAATGCGCCGCGGCCCTGAGCGTTATTTGTGGCTGATGGTGCGAAGCTACCGGTACCCCTGCAGCCACCGCGCAGGCCTTCCTGTGCTTTGGAATGGCCCAACGGACCTGAAGTAGCATTAGCCGCTGCCGTAGCGATAACCTTTTTTTGGCCGCGAATAAGCTCCGCTGCATAGCTGTCCGATGTGAGCTGCTGTGTGGGAAAGGCCTCCCAACCGTCCTGCTGTGCAGACTCGTCCACGAATAGCATCGTGGCAAGGCGTATAAGGTCCTGCAGGGGATACTCACCAGGGAATGGACGGAAGAAATAAAAAGCTCGGGGTTGCACTAAGAAGAGGGACGTATGGACGCAGGTTTTACACAAGCGCCTCCTGGATAACGGAGCGTAAGTTGCTCATAAAATAAAAACTCATAAATGTCAATAACGACCCAGGAAACAAGCTTACAGTCCCAGCCCTACCGGTATTTTCAACATCAACTCGTCCCAGCGCAAAACGCAATAATCAAATGTGATGCAAGTTCCAAACTTTGGCCTCCGCACCGGCCACAAATGCCCTGCCTGTACCTTGAGTATAACTCAACCTCCTCAACAACAAAACATATGTAAGAATGCGTAGCCCCACCAACCTCGAGTTCATGGTTGCAAGACAGCTTTACTTCTTTGCCGAAGCTAGCACGGCATAGAGGACATTGGGCATTCCGCTGCTGAACCAGCTGGAAGCACTCCAGACATCCATTATGACCTGTAAAACGCACCGGAGTCAGCAAGTATAAATTTGGGAAGGTTTCCAAGTTTCAGCCAAAGGCGTCCCAGGTCAGCAACAGAAAGCGCACCGCAGGGCAGGGTAGCTGGGCCGCCCCAGCGCCCAAGTGTCTCACAGCAAACTGGGCACAGCGGCAGTTCAGCTGCTGCCGCTGCACCGCCTGCAGTCATCGGGCTTGGCGCTAAGCCAGCAACTCTGACACCGCAATGCCTCGTTGGCCACTAAGATTAGTGACCAGAATGGACCATAATCCAGGTTTTATGCTATTAAATATACCTTTAGCAGATTTTTTATTTAAGCAGCCCCTCGCACAATTGCGTTTCGTGCTTAGTCTTCCATTAGGGCTTTTCACCATGTCGTAGCTATACGGCCTGAGTTCTTACGTCGGAAGTTTCAGAACGTTCCTAGTCTGATTTAATCTCTTGATAAAAGCTTACAGGGCTTAAGTTGTTCTGAACGCTTTCATTTCTGGTTATAGTGCGAAAGATGAATTAGGAAAAGGATATGCGTCAACAAGATTCCAATCGGTATGAAGCTGGTAGCAATGTATACGTATAAGATTAAGCATACATGTTGTGCCGATAGAATGATTTTCCGAGTAACTTGAGGATGACGGCAACCCCGTCACCCCACGTACCCCCCCTTCCCAGTCCGGAAACGCACAAGATGATTTGTTCAAGGACGATCTCCAGGTATCCGATTAACCAATTGTCACGTACGCATGCTTCAAGTCAGGTTCCACAGGACGCACAGACAGGATGAGTCGACCACTCAGGTACTTCATAATAATGACAACATAGTTACGCCTCACGATCAGGGAACAAGTTTAGCCATTGAGTCCCTCTCTGGTCGGCTCGCGCCATTGCTTGTCCCGCTGCTGGCTCTACCGTTCGGGTTTGGAGCATGCATGTAATATGTACTGAGAGTGCATGTTGTGTTGGGCTCCTAGGCTCCATACAGGTGGGGGGTGATATGTAGCATAGGTGCAATTCCCACAGGATAGGGAGCATAACGTGTTAGGCGACCCAAGTCTTCCGGTGCAAATCCTTCAAGAACTGGGCTCCAGACAGTATGCTATATCGGCTAACCCGAGGCGGCCTCAAAGGAGGCATCCGATCCCGGTGGGAGGGGACCCTATGTATCGCCGCAGCAAACCTGGAGAAATGACACCTCCTCTCAGGTAAACGACCAATGGAACCGCACGGTACATGTATGCACCTACATCGCCCCGGAAACATATTACAGGTGCATCCACTCGTCTCCACTAAATGATCATGCGCCCATGTCGCGACAGTGCCTTTATGGCTGCGGACTGTGGCGCTAAGCCGCTGCTGATGCAAGCCTGCGAAACCGCACTACTTCTCTCAAGTTAGTTGTTGCCGTGATCGGCCGTGCAGCTCAACCGACCAAAACACGAGAAAGCCGCAACACCATAAGGTTCCAGACTACTCTCCAGCTCACTGCTCTCAAACTTATGAAATTACGAAGGCGAGGTGCGGTTTACTACCTCAACGTCAACGCCGTCAGATAGAGGCGGTCCAGGTAGCCGGTGAAGTAGGCGATAGTTAGGATGGAGAGCGCGGGCAGCAGGAAGGCGGCGGCCAGGCCCAGCAGCAATCCCGTATCATCGCGCTGGTGGAGGCCAAGGTCAAGGCGGGGTTCATTGCGTCGTTAGTAAGAGGACCGGCCCATCCCAGCCATACATACATATAAAATATAATAATATATACAGCATGATCCCGTATCATGGATGATTCATTGCGCAATTCATCAATGCATTCCGGATATATATGTAATTTTTGTACTTAGGTAAAAGAACTGACGAAACTTTAGTCAAAGTATGTGCGAAGGACTCAGCAACTTGTCCAGAACAGAAAAAGCTGCAGAATTATCAACAAATCTTACGGCATGCCACTGACCTCTTACTCATTTGCGTGCAAACCACAGATATCGAACCAAAGATATCTCTCCAAAATGTACACCCCGACCCACTTCTTCCACCTTTCCACAACCCTTAGGTCAAGGCCGACAGACACCCTCACAGACAGACACAGACACGTAACCGCTGCCAAATACACGCGCGCGCAACATGACCGCTCCGCCACATGAAACTTAATAGGATAGCCTATTATGAGCTTATAATGACTCCCGGGAGGCAAGTCCCGCGCACAGAACGGCGCTGATAGGCAGAGGCTTGCAGCACCAGGACGCAGCTCACTTGATCATCGATCTCCATGTAGGCCTTACGCCGGTCGATGCGCCTTTGGACCTCATTGACTGTCATCCTTGCCCGTTGCTGCGCCGCGTACTTGGCGGCCAAGCGCTCACCTGTTGCAAGGATAGGATGAAAACAGATCCATCTGGGTCACAGGAAGCCGCCGGCGCTGCGCACTTACCCCAAATAGCTGTGTTTTTTGGCGGTCTTCAAGAGCGACTACATCCCACCACTCCAAAGTAGGCACATCATTGCAGCGACGATGTCCTCATCAGCAGGGCCGCTGGCACCTTGGCTCGGAGTAGCTAGCGTCGTGTAATACGGCTGTCAGGTAGCGCACAACCCCACATCCCCGTATACAACCTACCCCAGGTCAGTGAGCCGAAAGCCTCCATTTGCCCTAAACTAGGTGGGTAGGTTGGTAGGTTGTGACGTACAGCAGCGGACCAAAAGCGCACTCTAGGGCCCATGCGGATGTGTCGTTAGATACGTCGTATTTTCTGCCCCTGGGATTCGTCCCCGGGAGCGCACCGCACCTATCGTTTCACTTTCGCCATCGCTGCCGCTGCCCAGCATTTGATCAATGCTTCCGAAGCTGGCCAATGCGTTATCCGGTGACATGTCCAACGCCCGGTTGCCTGTACCGCTGTCCCCGCCGCTTGCTGCAGCACTGCCGCTGGCGGGTGCCGAACCCTCCTCTCCGCCCCCGTCCCCGCTGCCGTTACGGGTACCGGCGGCGGCTGTGGATCCGAAGATTGCATCCATATCTGCCGTGCCACGCGGGTCACAAGGAGCATAGCAGCTAACACAGCAGAACGAACTCGCATTAGGCACCCAGAAGAGCCGCAGATGCCTCAGCCACTGGCAATAATGCCAACCGGCACGTAAGACGTAACCAATTCCCCCTGCCTTATCCCAATCGTTTTGCCTTGTCACATCCTCATCGTCCACCCCACCCCACGTTCCCTGCTCCAGGTACAGAATACCTTGGTGCCAGTACGTACTGTTCAAGCAGCGGTCATGTTCACTCCGCCCCAGTGTGATGCTCACTCCGTCGCGTCCCGTTCGTTATTGATCAATCCCCCTCGTGATCTGCGCCCTTCCCACCCTCAGCGCTCATCATGGGCTCGAACTCAAGGTCAATGGGCGAAGATCGGCGCATTTTGAAGGTGTCCACCACGAATTTCAGACTGGGCCGGTCCTCCAGGTTCCACATGGTGCCGTACCGCATGGGGTCACTCAGGGCGTTGAGCTTTTGGCCACGTCGCACGCCAAGCTGCACCGTGGTAGAGACAGAGGGTGTAGGAGGGGGGTGCAAGACAGAGCCGTGCGCGCGTGCCGGGTAAGATAGGAATGGAATTACGGTGAATGCAAAAAAGCGGATAACTTATATTGCCAGGCAGGCACGGAGGTAAGAAACGGAAAGGATAAGGAGAATGCGAGGTAAGGGCAGTGGCAGGAGTACGAGAACTTGCTCAGGGGTCAGTACTCTGCTACAGATCAGAAAGCTCAGAGGAGCACTTGAGACAGGCGAATCCGCAGCTGTTACGGATAAGATGTCAGCATCTTCCTCCTTGCACACATATGCATTCGCCCGTCCAAACGCATGCACCTTCATGTAAAATTTCACAAGGCGCGATAAACCCGGGGCCTGACGTTCACACTAGCGTCACTGCACCCGTCCACAACCGACCGCATCGTGCATTCCCACCGCAGCGCCCTCAGCTCCAGGCGGTACCTCAGCGACAAAGCTATGAAGGACTTTTGCACACACACGTTCTCCCTTCGCTTACGCACCCACCGCCCACCGCACAGCGGCCACATGCAAAAACCCACCTGCTCCTCCAATATACGAAATCGTCGCATTAGATATTTTGGACCTGACAAATACCCACCTGCTCTGCTGCACTGCCCTCCGCTACCTCCGTCACCACGACGGCCTGGCCCTTGCCCATAGGCACCAGCCCCAGCCGCACAGTCTGAAGGGCCTCCACGCCACGCAGCGTAATCCTGGAGGAGGTGCGGGAGGCGGAGCACAGGCGAGCCGGCGGCCAGCGTTTAGAGCCGTTCCGTAGGATGGGGGCTGTGTGCGTATGCATATTGGTGGGAAGGGGCACGACACCGCGTAAAGCTACGAGGGATAAGCGCCCCTTCCATCCGGAACGGATGTGTGTATGTGTGTGTGTGTTTGACATTGCAAACATGGCCTAGGCTGACGTGTTCACATCATTTCACCACTTAACAAGGAGGGAGTCTTCGCTGTCCTACCGTGCAGGTATCACAATGTACTGTACGTGTACGTACCGGGAGTCGCTTGCTAGGATATGGGCAATAAACAGATCATGAACGGGTCGCGCATCGACTCTTCGCGACTCGCCAACCTACTCGAATTTGCCGACAGTTTCAGCCGGCGGTTTGGTGGAAGTGAGGGTGGTCCCCACCGAAGTTGGCTGCTGGTCGCTGGCGCTGCGTACCACCAGGTGTGATGGTTCACGGCGACGCAGATGCAGTGATTGGCTTCTTCCCTTGCCTGCGTGGAAGGTTGCACGTATGGTTAACGGGTTGCGCCGTGGAAATGTTGCAGTCACAGCGTGTATACGGTCATATATTTCATGTAATGACAAGTCGCGCCATTGTGTAATGCAGTTTCCTATTCATTTGACGCAAACAGCACTGTATAATAGTCCAAACTGGACAGACCTATCAACACTGGTCTCAGCGAGCAGTTCGCAACATGCTGATTGATGCTGCATGCGCTCCATGGGTCATGTCTCCGTATCATATTTGCAGCGCGAGCTTCAAGTTCGAGCTGCTAAAAGCAGCTCACTGTAGCTTGGAACCGTTGCCTATAACTATGAAGGCTCTATGTGATAAAAACACGACTGGAGCAACTAGCATACTAAGATTTTGCGGCGAAGTTACAAGTCAGCAAGTAGCAAACGACTGGGCAAGGAGCGACCGTTGTACAACAGAGGATGTAACGGCTACATTCAATGAGGCTGATGAACACATCCGTAAGCAAGTTATCGAAAATATCTTATTCATTTGTTCTTATTTATATTTATAAAGTATGAATTATTATTGCATAGATTTGTACCTTCATTCCTCAGGTCCATACAACCTCATACATCATGATACCGTTTATAATACTGATACTGGAAACTTCCTACTATTTTGCCTACCATGTTAGTGCTGATGACGGCATTACAGCATGTAAACGCAGGCTGGGATCTTTGCCGCAGCCACATGATAAACGGGCGGGAACCTAGGGTTGAGTGAACTAGAGTGGACAATTCACAAGCACGTGCAAAGCGTGAGCTACAATCACATTCACTGACTAACTATATCACGAGCATTATGAATGAGCAGGAAATCTATCGCCGCATCCATATTACGCACCCAAGGGATATACACGTGTAGGACAAGTCTGCTGGACTGAACGGGTGGCAAACCTACCGCGTCCGGCATCTGGGCCAGTTGCGTACATATGTTCTGGCCGTCATCAAGCCGCTCAAGGCATCGAGATATGGACCTGCTGGCATCCCCGGCTAGGTACTTCCCCGTTCTTCACCGTTTCCCAGCCCCGCTAATATCCCCAATATGCAAGAACGAGATGAAACTGGTGGTACAGACGGGAAGCTGACACCTGCTTCTGGCCCTTGATACCAAACGAATTAGATTTTTATCGAATGCCTTAACCAGAGTAATCAAGCATCAGAGCCAGAAGGGGGTCATCTTATGTTCTTAGGTCAACCCTGCGGCCTCATGCACACACGCAGTGGTGATCACGCAGGCGATTAAATCTCCAGCGCGTGGATTTGGATTTGGATTTGTAAATTGCGGCTGTAGTAGTGGAGCCACTTCGAAACACTCTAGCCCTATGCAAGCAATGTACTCATTTTCCCTCACCCCGCGGAGCTGGCTCAATAGGACGATTGCGCACAACCTCACACTGTCGCACTGCTGCTGAACGAGCGCTGCTGACACATGTATGCTTTTGCTTGACACTGGAGAGCAATCGCAGTCCAGCGCACGCCCGCGCTTAACTGCATCCTCAGCCCGATGAAACCTCGCCAGACCCCAGGCCCCGAACAGACCACCTCGCACCGAGCCAGCTGCCCCCCTAGAAACCCGCCACTTGAGCTTGCTGCGGTTGTCTCTTTCTGCCTAATTGCCATAGCACACCATAACATTCGTGTGAAAATTTAAAAACGTTCGCGCACGCATCAAACGCTAAAATTTGCCACCGCTATCGCCCGTTAACGGCGATACCATACTGAGTTACGACCGTCACGGCAGCACGGCCACAGCGTCGATTTCGACACGTGCGCCCAAGGGTAAGTCCTTGACTGCGAAGGTAGCCCGGGCTGGCGGCTGCTCGGTGAAGTAGGTTGCGTATATGGCATTAACCTTTGCGAAGTCGCCAATGTCAGCCTGGGACGCACATGGGAGCAGGTGGTAATGGGGTACGGGCGGTAGCGGGCCCCGAAAGAAAAAAAGGGGGTGTGAAAGGAGCAGGGAACTGGAGAGGTCGCGGCCTGTGTGAGACTCCCTCAGGACAAACTGAATCGATACCGGCCAGGTCACTGAACCCCGGCCAGGGAAACAGAGCGTTCAGTCCAAAACGGCCCTCCGAAACAGCGGGTCTTACGACACTGCGTGCATGCACAGCGTGCACAATGGATGATCCAGGTCTCCCATCGTAACGCGCATGGGTCAATATGGCCCCTAAATCTGGTCAGCATAGGAGAGCTGACCAGCCGAAGGTGAGGGATGATGGGCAGGGAGAACTCTGGCAGGAGACGGCCTGGTGGCCCCCCAGCCCCCGAGATAACCAGCCAGCAATTCCGTAAGATCCATGGACGTACCAAAAGGATGGTCGTCTTGACCACGTCCTTATAATCGGCTCCAGCGGCTTTGAGAATGGCACCCAGGTTCTTGAGCACCTGCTCTGTTTGGCCCTCCACGTCCGGCGACGCGAAGTTCTTTGTTCCTGGTACAATTCCAATCTGTCCAGAAACATAAACGGTGTTCCCAGCCTTGATTGCTTGCGAGTAGGGCCCCAGGGCAGCCGGTGCATTTTCAGTCGAGATGACCTGCTTCGCCGACATGGCCCGTACGCAGACGCTCGTGGTGCGGCCCGTATAAGCTGGGGCAAGAAAGATTGGCCGTGATGTACGCACGCTGCCCTTGAGGAGCGCGGAATAAGCGGTGTGGCGCAAGGTAGCGGCCATAGCAGCAAAGGTAAGGTGATAGTGAAAACGTAGCGATACTTTTTAACCAATGAGTCAAGACGTTTTGTTCGTCCTTAAATTCGGTTGGAAAACTGTCCGATCGATGTAGGAACCACCGGGTCGTTCCGGATCGCAATAATGAATTCCTCAGAAAGTGAAGGCGACTGTATATAAGTTATTGACACTCATATAAGGCAATGAAACAATTTGCATGTACATTATGAACTCTTTTAAGCAACACCGGTCAGCTTTCGGCCGCCAGTGTCGGCCTGTAAGACAAGCGCTGCAAGCTCAATGCCTTCACAAAGCGCTGCGTCCGGTAGGCGACAAATTTTAACGTCTATTCTTTGTGATATCGGCCGAGTTAGTTATGAAGTTGGTCATCAACCTTCCACTCTCTCCCAAACGCAGCCTGCCAAGGGCCCAATCACCGCTCCTACTGACGTGATCTACGAATGCCTTACTCTGCTTCGACGGCCTGACCTTGAAAGGTGCAACGCTGCGACCTCGCCTGTGGAAACTTTCGGCGTGTGTACAGCGCACGCCCACCTCCCTCTCCCTGCCGTCAGGCCTTTCTTTTCTACGTACACTATTTTCACCTAAACTTCCCAACCTTCCTTTTATAACCGCCCAATCATTAGACGCGATGAGGTCCGAACGATACCGTGTCGAAGTCCTGCAGCTGCTGTGCACGCGTCCTGTCCTGTATGTGACCCATATCATCGTCCACAGCGATGCATCTGCGCATGGACGCCAACCATAACGACAACTCTATTATTAACTGTGGAAGAAACGAAGATTTGTTTAAAACACCTCCCCTAGCGAATGAGTGGTAAAGCAGTCTGAAAATGAACTGCCAGCACGAACAGCATGAACTGCCAGCATCTGTGTCAACTTTCGGCTTGCAAAACCTCTCACACAATCCCAGCCCCGACCCAACCTGGTCCGTTACCGTTTTCTCAATTTGTGTTGAACAAACCATTAACGACCATCTTGCTTCTGCTATGCTTGCAGTCTGGTTCCATTCTTCCCTGCCGCGACCTTCAACCCCAGCATCCGTTGCGTGCGCGTGGAAGTGGGCGGCCAGATGGTGGAGGAATCGGGGCCTCTTGCCTGCTGCCACCACTTCATGGACACAGGTATAGCTGCAGGCACTAACCACATGACCATATTTCCACCTAGCTTAAAAGACCTGGTCATTTGCGGGAGGGATACGCGCCCCAGCATGCAGGGCCGTGGCATTCCTTTGACCCTTCATTGCCGCAATTCTTAGAGTCCCCGCAGCGAGGAAGCTATACAATTCGAATATTACATATGGCTATATGATTGCATTCATGGCCTTGGCATGTTGTGGAACTGTGCTTCGCGACCCACCACTGCAATCACCACCACTTGTCCCCCTCCTTGCGCAGCTGCTCGCCGCGTGCTTCCTGGTCACCTGCTTCGTCGCTGTCGGGTGCTGTCCAGCGTGCAGCTGGGGGACACGTGCCAGATGAGGGTGGCGCTCACTGGTGAATGGGCCCGAGCCGAATAGACCTCGGAGAAGTGAAGCGTGTTTCCCTGAGCGCATTTCTGATAGTGACTGGGCTCCCCATAGCGCTGCTTTCCGGTCGATTGCTTGGGTTCCATTTTCTGTGCATTGACTCAAGACGTGGAGCCACTCCTCATACTCTTCCGAGGGGGATTCAAGGAGACAGAAAACGAAGAGAATGATCCGGTGTACGGTAAATGGTCCGATGGGATGTCGCCAATGGGCGCCGAAACCAAAGCGGCCTTCCGATTTAAGCTATCTAGCGCCCGTCACTGCCATTTCCCCGTATATTTGCCTCCGTCCTCCTGACTCGGAAGCACCGAGGCTTTCAAAGTCCCAACGAGACTTAAGATGCTTACAGAATCTTCTTCCCATCCCGGCCAGCCCCGCACCGCCCTCTGCCCTCGTCTACATCAATTACCCCACAGCCCGCACGGGGGAGGAAGCGGTGTTCATATGGCGGCTACGGTGGGCTGCAGAGGATGCGGCAGCAGCAACAGCAGCAGCAGACGCTGCGGCGGTGGTGGGGTCCTTGCGTGCGGCAACTGCATCCTCCAGGAGTGAGTATGAAGGTGCTCAGGCTGGAGGGTGCCAGCAGCACCAGCACCAGCAGCAACGGCAAACACAAACCACGCAGCCCTCCACCTTGCAGTGCTCGGGGGACTCTAGCCAGCAGCAGCGCTCAGCTGCTTCTCCGTCATCGCACCTGGGCCCTACAGCGGACCCTATCGCGGATTCGGAGCGCGGGCTGGATCAGCCGGAAGCCGCAAGCAGCAGCGCCGCCACTACTTTGTACACCGCAACCGACAGCTGCACTAGCAGTTGCAGTTGCAATAGCAGTGGTAGCAACAGCGCTGGTGATCTTTATGGAAGAAATGCAAAAGGCGGCAGAAGGCAAGCCAGCGGATCATTGCCCTTTGAGCTGTTCTCGTTGAAGTCGCCGGTTGGCGCCACGACGTCGGGTTCTGGTGTGTACGACAGTGTTGGCAGCGGAGGCGGAAGCTATGGTCAGGCAGCAGATAGACGGCAACCGCAGCAGCAGCTGCTGCAGCACGGCGTGACGACGTGGATAGTGGAGTCTATCCGGCGCGACGACTCTCACGACGAGGAGGAAATGCCTTCTCCGAGTCCACTGGGCCGAGGACCGCACCCTCGCTGCTCCCCCGAGCAGCTGGTGAAGGCGCAGCTGGCGGCGCTGCGGCGGGGCGACTTGACGGGGGCGGCGTCCTTCAACCTCTGGAGTCGCAGCACCTCGGTGGGTCGCGGGAGGGACTGACTCGTGGGGAGGAGTGCGGAGCGGTGAAGTAGGCTGGAGGTCGCTCGTATACCATCGAAAACAACCGCCCGAATGACTAACCACCACAACCACAATCACAACCACCATAATCACAACCACTTGCAGGGCGGCTGGGATCTGCACCTAAGCGCTTTCAAGGCCATGCTACGGCAGCCGTCGTACCATGTACTGCTGACATCTGATGGGGCAGAGTTGGGACCCTCAGCGCTGCTATCGGGTCGGCGGATGGTTCAGGAGGTGCGTCTGCTTTCATCAAAAGGCGGCGGCAGTGGCGGTTCCGGCAGCAGTTCTGTGACATATCAGCTTTGCATGCAAGCTAGCGGCTGTTGGCTGGTTGAGGGCATTCGAACCATGCAATAAAGGAGTGAGGATGCGGCGGTGACTGTATCGCCCGTTGGGTGCTTAACATACGGGCGTAATACAGCGGCGCTGTGGAGAGGTAGCAGTAGGCGCGGCGGCACCGTAATTGAGGGCCGAAGTGATGATGTCGTAGCGGTTGAGTACGTACGTCGAAAACAGGGTCGCAGTTAGAATAAAACAGAAGGCAAAGGGAGGTGGAATGGAGGGAGCTGGGGGTAGACAGGGGTAAGGCCTGAATGAACGCGGGAGAGTGAAGCGGAATGAGGGAGGGGCATTCATGCGGAGAGGGGCTGAGGTTGTCCAGATGATGTTCGGAAGTACATCAAACAAATGCCACAAGTTCTTTTTCACCTGAGTTTGCGCATGTCATATAACGCTTTGGCCAACTAGCCCTTGACAGCTATAGCATATTCCCTTTGGGCACCATTTCGTCATTCGTCATTTCTCAGATCCTGTCGTACGCCGGACCTTCGACTTCACCAGAGTCAAAGATAGGGTGTTTACGATCCGAGCATCCCCTACGCCATTCGGACGGCTATGTAGCCTCGATAGCATAACAACACAACCGGAAGCTGATCAGGTAGACTCATGTGGTGCTTCAGGGGGATGCACCCCTTCATTTGGCACGGTTTGCCCGTCTCACTGACAGTGACGACACCTTAATACAACATCTCAATTATTATCCCAGACGAACCCACGGGGATTCAGAAGAGGAGTCTTTGGCAGACCCAATTCCTTCTATAAGCCGACCTCTCGACTCCTCCGAAAGCTCAGAAACCGCCAACATATACTTGGCTAGGGTATCCACCAGGGTTCTTCAAGGGGGCAGCTGTTTGTTCCGGGGTTCCCCGGAGCCCTAAAAATTCTTTTCCGGGAGGGCCCCCGGAACTCTACCTAGTTACGCCCTAAAACGTTCCGGGGGGCCCCGGAACGTGCACAAAACTTTCTCGGGACACAACTCGTGCTTATTAAATGGTAAATATTTTTCCAGCAAAGACAATTTTCATACCTTAATAAAGAAATACATTAAATTGTTTTCCTGGCAGCTGTCGGTTTTTGCTACCCATATACCCACGGCAATACCCGGCATCAGCAGCTTATGAACTAACACAGATACCAGCTTCCCTAGCTCTCTTAATCTGCTTCATTCTCTTCCTCTCCATCCGAGATATACTTTGTATTTTGCTTGCTTTAAGCTAACACTCGTTGGCTTGAGAAACTTAGGAATTTGCTTGGCTAGCTTTACCCAAAATATCAATGCTAGAAGTCCTGTGGGTAATGTTCTAACTGCTTACAAATTAGCTTATAATTTATCCTTAGCTAATAAAGTGTAATGTGTTTTTTGCTTTTCCTAAGCGTCAAGCTGTCAAGCATGCATCAGTAATCCCCGGAGCATGGCCTTACTTTAAGAAAATTTTCTCCGGGTACACCCGGAAAAGAGCATTTTTCTTCACGGGGCACTATTTGTCTGCCCCCGGAAAGCAGCACTTCACACGTCATGAAATTCCCGGGGATCCCCGGAGCAGACCCAACACTTTTACGGGCGTTTTCCCAAAATTCTAAATATTTCCGGCCCCCGTCCGGGGTGAAGTACCCTGGTATCCACAGTTCCATACGTTCCTCGATATCTGAACCGATATAAATAATCTCTGCGTCCATGCCTAATGCCTGATTGAGAACCCGTAACACATTTAAAAGACCCCAAGAGCCTATTCTGCAATTAGAACCATGAGCTATTCTTATTTCCTTACGAAAATTGTTATAATAAATAACGCTTTCTGACGTTTCAACTATCTTGTTCCAGAAGTAAATGACAACTTTTGTAAGTTAATCGAAGTAGTAATATTGCCATTCTGCGACGTGAGCAGCCTTGTTTTGTTATCACTAGGCTTCCTATACGGGCCATTCCCTTTCAGTTTTGGCCCTAACAACATGAAGCGGGTCCAAGCTATCTGAAAGTCATGTAATTCATACAATTCGTACAACGTCGTGGACGAGCAGTTGTGTGTTCGTTAGCTGGTTACGGGGATGGTGAACTGCATTATGAAACCGCCTCTGCCACAGAACATCCTTACACCGTTTGGTGGATGTCCAAGATCTACGTTGAGAGTTGATCAACGGTGGCCTGACATTCAGTTGACCAGACCATTTACGGTTTTGTAGGCAGAAGTGCGATGTCGGCTGTTGGAATTCATGGTCAGAGCGTTGTCGGAGGCGTGGCCTCAGCTTCGCGTCCTGCTATTCTGCTGCGGCCAGTCCACAGCCGCGCAGCTTCGTCACGGCGTTTTGGAGAATCGTTGCGATTCACATTACCAATTTCGCCAATAAATGAGCACGTATATCGCAACCCGTCATTTATTACCATGTCGTCTGCTGGCCAGCCCAGCGTAAAGCAAACCGAAGAGGTGCCAATTGCCGAGTTGCGGACTCTCTGCACAAAGGCGCTCAAACTACTGGGCTATAAACCGGAGGAAATTGAAGTACTAAACGATGTAAGTGATTAAAATTACATAATCACATCGTCGACAAACACCACGCGTTACGTCGCCGCCGCATGTCACTATTCTTCCGATGTAGGTCCTATTTTATGCCCAATTGCGTGACAACAACCAAGGCATAGTTAAAATTACATCGGGTGGCCTGAACAAATCGCCTGAGGCGCGTCCGCCTGTGATTGAGAAGGAGACGCGGTTATCGGCACTCATTAATGGCAACAACAGTGCCGGCATGCTAGTCCTGCACAAGGCCACCCAGATGGCTATTGAGCGTGCCAAGAACCAGGGTTTCGGCATCGTGGGCACGAACCACACGCCCAGCAGCACCGGCGCCCTGGGGTGAGGATTGGGGAGCCCAATCCCTAAATACAACCAGTTCATTCCCACCCAGTTCGCCACCACATGGCGCATACACCTGCCGTGTAGGACATTTGCCATGTTCATTTAATGCCAACTACCACCGTGCATTCATTCCCCGCAACGAACCTCATCATCCGTCGCCGCTCGCGCGCACTATATGGGCAGAAATGTGGTGAAACGGCAAAAGTGTACTTTGAACACAGTACGCGGCTTTACGTACACATAAACCCTATGTACGAACCTAACTTAACAACTTGACTGATTTCCTTGTAGCACATGCAATCATGCCGTACAAACATACCCGTCCTACCTCGCCAGCGACCCCATGCCCCAATATCTAGATTCCGGCAGATTTTAAGTCTGGCACGTAGTACAGCGCTGGGGCCTTCAGCTGCCGTATTAAGCGACAGTCCTTCCGCTCCTCATCCCAATGCTTCCCTCCAGGTACTACGTGGACCACATTTCCCGGGAGGGCCTTATAGGTATCGTGTTGGCGCAGTCACCGGAGTTCGTTGCGCCCCACGGGGCTAAGCAGCCCATCTTCGGGACCAATCCCATCGGCATCTCCATTCCAGCGCAGGTGGGTTGAATGCGTACCAGGGCGGTCTAGAGGGAAGTGATTGGTGTGATTGGGAATAAGTTGTGCGGGAAAGGTCTGGTGTGTTTGAAGCCTGCGATCACAGCCATTCGACCGCCCTTCCCCCCACCCCTCTCTTCGCCCTCCCTCTCTCTCCTCCCTCTCCTCTCTCAGGACGGCGCAGTGACAATGGACATGGCCACCGCTGCCTATGCCTGGTTCGGGTTGTTGGAGGCCAAGGCCGCGGGCCGGCCCATCCCGCCTGACGTGGCCATGAACGCCGCGGGGCAGGCCACCACCGACCCCAACGAGGTGCTGCAGGGAGGAGCAATTCGCGTGTTTGACCGCTCGTACAAGGTACGGCAGGATGTGCAAGGCGCGTCCAGCGCAGTTCATGGTGCTGTTTGTCGTACATTGGGACTGCGGGTGCGGGTTAGGTGGTGGACCGGAATGAGGTGGGCGGATCAGGCGGTATCGGGAGGATTCTCGCCGCTGTACCTCCCCGCAGATTCCGGCTCCCGATACCGCCTGATCCATCGTTTCCTCGGGCACTTCATTCCGATGCCTTTCGCTCAAAAAGCAGCGCAACGTTTCGCATCACATCTATCTACCCGTCTATCTACCTACCAATATTAATTGTTCATGTACCCTTTTATTTTCCTCGTCAATCAGGATAAAGTTGTTTTCTTAGTAATAGCAATCATCACATCACGCGTATTTCCGGCTTTGCTTCGCCGTCCAGGGCAGCAACTTGGCATTGATGGTGGAGCTGCTGGCTGGGCCGCTTGTGGGGGCTGCGGTGGCGGATAAGATAGAGGAGCGCAACTGGGGTAACCTGGTGGTGGCCATCGACCCGGGGCTGCTGGGTGACAAGGAGGAGATCAAACGCCGGGTGCAGGTGAGTGGGCGCGAGGAGTCCAAGAGGTCTCTGCTGGTGAGAGAATGGGATGGGATGGTCCCGGGACCGTGAGAGTGGTAGGGGACGCCGTTGGCCGCCGCAGGAGGGAGCAGGGACGGCGTAGGGACGGAGGCTGGAAGTCAGGGAGGAGGAGGAATCTCTTCTTCTTATCTAGGGAGGATTGCGCTCATCATCTCATCCGCTGTCGCCGCGGTGCTCCCGGCCAGGTGGTTCTCGACCGGGTTCGGGGGGCGGAGCGGCTGCCCGGTGTGGACGAGATCCTGCTACCGGGAGAGAGGGGCAACCGGAAGGCAAATGCGCGACTGGCGGCTGGTGAGGCGGGCTGGAGGGGCGGAGTGCGGAAGAATGCTGATGGGACCCAGGGCCTTCTGGGTCCAGGGTATGGCGGGGCGGGGCCAGGAAGCCGTCCGCTACTTCTGTGCATGTGTCGTGCTTTGGATGTGGATTGAGGAAGAAGGCCCCTCTCTCGAAGAAGGGCTCAAGAACTGCGAGGCAAGGTGTAGCGGTCATGAGCAGGGGCGGCCGGTTGTGACCCTCCCAGGGGGGAATGCCCCGCCTAGTGCCCGTCACTGGAGTTACCGAGTGCATCGGGCCCGCGTGGCCCAATCCTGCACGGATAACCGGGTCTGTCGTGTCCTCCGTAGCCATGCTTCTCAAATTGCCGCACCCTCCCAACCCCAGCCCCGCCCCCACCCAAGGCACAAACACACAAACACACACGCGCGCGCACTCTTCCTCGCATCCACACAAATACACATAAGGGAGATGAACCTAGGTTGACGTTTTAGCTGTCTTCTCTAACGTGCTGCATCACCGTCACCCCTCCTCAGGTGTGATGCCCTTGGAAGTGAACCTGCTATCTCAGCTGCGGGTCATGGCCGCCAAGTACGACGCACAGGGCTCCCCACCCGCCTCACCCGCCAAGCTGGCAGTGGCCACTCGGCTGGTGCACCCCAAGACCAAGGTGAGGCGGAGGAGGAGGGAAGGCCCTCACGATTGATACCTCTGAACCTGGTCGCAAACTGAGGCCACTTCCATCTTCTTTTCTTTAGCTGGTGCCTCTTTGGCGCATGTCTTGCGCAGCGTGTGGATGTTCTCTTACGTCCTTACACACCGTTACCCACATCCGGCACTTGCGCCACAAGATGGGTTAGTATATTCGAGTTCCGGCCTTCAGCTACAATTCGCCTCTTCCCCTCCGGCACGCTCCAACCCCCTCCTCTGCCAGGTGTTGGATCCGTACGGCGGCTCCATGCCCCCCCTTTGGCAAACCGCCACCTTCGCGCAGCCCAGCGCCACCACCTTCGGGGAGTACGACTACACACGCAGCGGCAACCCCACTCGCACTATGCTGGAGGTACGGTACTAGGACAGTGAGTGGCAGGAGGCAGTACGGATTATGCCTATTGTCGTACAGTCGTGTCATAAAGTACAGCCTTGCGCGTCGCCATTTCTCTTTTCGGCATTATTGGCTGCGGGGTGAATTTGCCCCTGCGCTCCAACACCTGGGGAGTAACACCCTGGTGTGCTTCAGCTTCCGCTCTCTTCTCGCCTTTCCTCTCCTCGCTTCTACCCTCATCGGCATTCGTCCCGCTCCCAGAGCTAAAGTCCCTTGCATGAGTCGCCGAGGAAACACCGCCCAGCAAATGCCACCTGGCCGGGAAGACTGGGACAACCCCCACACCCGAGCCAACCACACCAACCACACCTACCCGTCACGTGTCGTTATTGACATCGCCGTGGCCCTACACGCCCTCCTCCGCTCCCTCTTGTGCATACGCCCGCAGGAGCAATTCGCTGAGCTGGAAGGCGGTGATCGGGGCTTTGCCTTCACCAGCGGAATGGCGGCACTGGCGGCGGTTTGCAAATTGGTGAAGTCGGGGGAGCACATTCTTGCCGGGGAGGACATCTACGGGGGCACCAGTCGGCTGCTATCTCAGGTGGTTCCTTCAGCGGGGATCAGTGTCACCAACGTGGATATGACAGACCTGGAGTAAGTGTTTGAGGTTAGGGTTGAAGACGTGGAGAGGAAGGGGGACCCAAGGCTTGGGAGCTGCAGCTGCTGGTGGGGGTGGCTATAATTCGTTTGCCTAGGGTTTGCGGGTGAGGTGATGTTGCTGCGGCTGAAAGAACGAGCGACAATTGGCTCACCTTAAGTCACCCTTAGCAACTTCAACGCTAAATAGCGCTCTTCCTTACAATGTTGGCTGCTCACTGCCTCATGCCGCGTATCCGCATTGGCCCATCACCCCTGACCCCTGACGTAACGGACGCGCTGGCCGTCAACCCGTCGTCCCCTCCCCCCTCCTCAGCGCCCTCTTTTCTCTTTTGATTTCCAGCCTTCGCGGCCTACCCCCTCCACCACCACCGTGTTTTTTTACAGCACTGTTACCGATCCCGCTGCACGTCGTTCTTTGCTCACGCCTGCAGGGCCGTGCGTGCTGCTATCCAGCCCGGCCGCACCAAGCTGGTCATGGTGGAGTCGCCAACCAACCCGCGCATGCAGATCTGCGACATCGCCGCCATCGCCGCGCTAGCGCGGGAGGTGGGGGCCATCACGGTCGTGGATAACTCAATCATGGCGCCCGTCTTCCAGCGGCCTTTGGCCCTGGGTGCCGACATCAGCATGACCTCCGGCACCAAGTTCGTAGGCGGACACGGCGACGTGACATTGGGGCTGCTGTCGGTGAAGGGCCAGGAGCTGGCTAAACGGGTTTATTTCCTGCAGGTGCGGGAGGGGGGGCGGGGTATGTGTGTATGTGCGTGGCAGAACACACTTCTGCTTGGGAGGGCTTTGGTATTTTTTATATTTCCGCATGTCCGGTCTGTGTTTTCCATCTTTGCCGCCATAATGGCACTGTCGATATTGGCGTCTTCCTGATGATGTGTCTTTCAGAACGCCGAGGGCGCGGGTCTAGCCCCGTTCGACTGCTGGCTGGCGCTGCGCGGTCTCAAGACCATGGCGTTGCGAATGGAGAAGTCAGCCGCCAACGCGGCTGCTCTGGCCTCCTTCCTTACCAAGCACCCGCTGGTGCGGAAGGTCAACTACCCTGGCCTGCCACACCACCCGGGCCATGCGCTGCACTTCCGGCAGGCTAGCGGAGCCGGCTCCCTTCTCAGCTTTGAGACGGGCAGCGTGGAAGCAAGCAAGGTGAGAAGGGGTAGGGCTTGGGCCCCTATGCTGATGGGCTGCAGTGGCTGGGCTATGCAGTAGTGTTCGGCGGTCCAGAAGGTGCCATAATTGCTGCTGCTTCCAGTTGGCCTCTTCAAGGGTACGGCCTGTGCTTATGTCCTGGACTTCTCTTCATCATTTTCCCAAATCATGTATCGCTGCAGCATTCTGCAGCCTTTAAAGAAGGTAGTGAGGTCTCGACGATGTGCACCTTTACGACCGTGAACTTTGCATTCATTCCCGCCTGCAACGAACTGCATTCAGATCATCGTGGAGGCCACGCAATTGTTTAAAGTGACGGTCAGCTTCGGTAACGTCAACTCCCTCATCAGCCTGCCCTGCTACATGAGCCATGCCTCCATCCCAGCGGACGTGCGCGCCGCACGGGGCCTTCCTGATGATCTGGTGCGTATCTCTACCGGCATTGAAGACCCCCAAGACCTCATCGCGGATCTGGACCAGGCCATGATCCTCGCCATGGAGAAAGCCGGCGTCCGGCCAGCAGCCTCCCCCAAGGGAGCGGCAGCATCCCCTCCTCAGTCGATGGGGACTACAACTGCCGCGGCCTCCAGCAGCAGCAGGAGCAGCTCCTGCACTAGTGGTAGTGATGGATCAACGCCAGCGACTGTGACGTACACTTTTGGCAATGGGAACGGCAACGGAAACAAGGCCGCGCTGCGGGGCTCCCTGACGGGGATAGTTCCCACCAGTGACCGGGAGCAGTGGCTGATGGACCGGATTCGGAGCCTAGAGGCGCAGCTGCAGGAGGAGCATGGGGCCGCCGGCCAATCACATGCACAATGATCAAACATACTGCTTGATTGGTGGGGGATGCCGGTCTGGGAGGATCGTTAAGCAAACTTGGTCGGCGCCACAATTTCGAGTGTGCTGGGAGTCTGTCTCGGGAGCGGAAAGCGGCCTGACTACTGTCGCGCCGTAGAAGGTACAAACGAGGAGTGTGGTTCATCGGATTCTTCTTCATTATTCCAAATGGACCCAGGCGAACAGTGGGGAAAGAGAAGAAATAAGCCTTATGAGTGGTTTAATGTGTCCAACCTTGAACGACCTTGAGCGGATGAGGACAGGGTCGGGGGAGGGAGGGTAATGAGCCACCAGGATACTCAGTGCTGAAACAGCGCTGCCCCGTGACCTGAGTGGGAGCTGAGAGGGTTGCACGCTAAGCAGTGGTGATGAGTGCTCTAGTTGCGTGGTGTTGGGTACCTTATGGCCCCTGATTGGGATGTTTCATGAGCCTTTTCTCATGTGCAGGGTTCTCACTGGCCGTCCGTAACCGCCAGTGATGGCCAGAGCAGAGGACGTTTTTGAACCCCTTTTTAAGGGTTTCTCTTCCCTTTCTGTCCACCAGGTTGGCCTGAGCCCTGGACGATCTATGCGTTATGTTCTCATTACTACCAACGGCGATAACATCAAAATTGCAACGTCCAGGCACACGCCGACCTTGGTGGCGGTGGCGATTATTGGTCATGCCTGGGATGCGAGGTCTATCATTAACTCACAGCACGAGTAGCCCACTGGGCCCAGTCCGTCATAGCATTGCGGTTCAAGGCAGCCCTGCAACCCCCGACCGGGGTTGTAACAGCAACGCTGCTTGACATTGCCCTCTATCTTCAGTTGTCGTCTCAATATACGGCACCGGTCCCAGTTAGAAGCCAGCTAATGTGTATGTCACCGCGCGCATTGGCGCCACTTTTGGCGTGTCGAGCCTAATGCTGCACTGCACTGATGGGAGCACTCCGGAACTGTCACGGAACAACATGACGTCACGTTTGAACGGCACAAGCACACGCCGCCAGGCCACACGTGCGCTCAGCATCCTTAAATCTTCAAGCACCCCAGCCATGTCATATCGCCACATAGCCCTGGCTTGACCCCACGGCTTTGTCATGCATTCCCTTGCGTATTATCGCGCCATCGGCTGCTGGTCTTCGCAAGCATATATCACATGTACCAAGGTGCCCCATCAGGGAAACAACTCCGATACCGCGTATCAACCGTCCCGCAACCCATCCCCATGGACCAACCCATATCCGCAACCCACCATGTTCCCACTACCCACATCAATGCGTAACACATGACTCTGCCTCAAAGTAATGCTTTGTTCAAAAGTACCTGCTCGAGGGTATCAGTTTTAGTAAGAGTCCGTCTGGAGCGTCGTGTGTCCCTCATCGATCTGCTCCTCCACCATGCCCATCGTCCTCCGGAGCGACGTCAGGAGCAACGGCACCGCTGCCATGACGGTAGCGGCGCCGTCGCCACCAGACGAGGCCTCTGCAAGGCCTTCTTCAACTACCGATGCCACGTGCGCGCCAATACGGGTGTACACCTCATGTCCCCGCTCCGGTGCTACAACCAGTCTCTGCAAGGGAGGAACGCTGCCTGCAGCTGCTGGCAGAGGCCGCCCCATGAGGCCGCCGCCACCGCCGCTACTGCTTACGGCTGCAGCACCAGAAGGTCTCCATATCCCAGTATTCAGCGCCGATAGGGTTTGCTCTAAGTCGCTGTCGCTTGCCTCCGGGGTTGTGGCCCGTAGCCACGCCAGGAGGCTGGACGATCCGACGTTTCGGAAGCCCAGAGGCGCCGCCGGCGCCCCGGTAGCCTCGCTTCCAGCAGCTGTGGCCTCAGCGGCAACACTTAGCAGGGAGGCCAGACTGCGTGAGAGCAACTCCGAAGCATTGCTTACCCGTGTCATGTCATTGCTGGCACTTTCGGCAGGGTTTCGCACTGGCTGCAGGATCTGCTGCGGCCTCACATCCCTCTGCAGCTGCCGCGAAGATGTCCCCGGCAGCGGGGGCGGCGCGGTTGCATTTAACAAAGAACGCAGCGTCAACTCGATCGCGTCGGAGGCAATGCCACCGCCGTCACCGTTGGTGGTGGTGGTGCAGTTGTGAAGGCCCGATTCCGACGTGGCGGCAGACGGCGGGACGCTTGAGTACGGTGATGGCCAAAAAGTCACAGTACGGTGCCTTGCACCAGTGCGTGTGCTCGTGGCCATTGTTTCATCTGCGGGGCCGGGTCCCACCGCTGAATGTGCGGGCCCGCCAACGCAGGTGGCTTGCGCCGTCGTGGGGGAGGCTTGCAACGGCTGCTGAAGCCCCAGCCTTTGGGGTCGCGGCGGCGGTGGTGGGGGCGGTGGGGGCCTACTCTGTGACCGCAGAGCCTCTCGCAAGTTTTCCAGAGTGCCAACGATTCCAGCGGTCAGGTCTCTAAGCTCCGGCCGCGGTGGAGCCTGCGCCTGCGGCGCACCACCATCGTTGCCGCCCGAACTAGTGCCAGCACCGCCGCTGCTCGCATTCGCATCGCCAGGATCTATTGATGCATTGCACCGCAGCAGCGCTGGCTGTTCCAGCTGCGAGGTTTGTGGCTGCGCCTGTGGGTCATTATCCCAAGCCACCTCTTGCTCAATTTGCGCGGCGAGCTGCTCTCCGATGGATTGCAAGCTAATGCAATCTGGAAGCGCACTTGTGGAACGGCGCAATGGCGCCGCGCTTGCTCCTGAGTATCCTGTATCCTGTGGCCGGTGGGATATACCCGCATCCCCAATCCCGCCGGTACTCGTGGACCTGTGGGGCCTTCGGGGGAACAGAGAGCCGTGCGATTTCAAGGCCCCAGCAGCACCCCCGGCAATGGAGGTACCGGCAGCGCCCACCGTGTCCAGGCCCAGGATGCGCGAGCGGCGCCTCTGGAACTCCTCCTCGGTAACAAGCAGCGCCGCCTCGGCAGCCTGTAGCCGCCGGAACGCCCCTGATGCTCCATAGTGGTATGCGGGCGGCGGTAGGTCGTCTTCGTCACCATCACCAGGGCCATTGCCGCCGTTCTGATCCTCAGCGTGGGCAGATACAAGGCGGCCCGGGTCCTGGGGCTGCGGGCAGTCCGACATGGCAATGCTGACCGGCAGTTGGGCGGAGGGCTGGGATACCAGCACAGCTTCCGACGGCGGTCCCGACGCCCCCGTCATCATCGCCGCAGCGCCACCAGCAGCAACTGTTTCAACCGCTCCTCTAGAAACGACATCAGAAGTCGATGTAGAGCACGAGCCTTCCGACCATAAATCTTCTGCAACCCTAGGCGTCGCGGCCGCACCACCCATGCGCTGCGCTTGCGCCGGCGGCGGCGGGGGCGGCGGTGCTGTAACCGCACCCGGAGCCCGAGTTTGGAGCAGGGGCTGCGTCAGCAGAGACGTGCGCAACAGAGCGCCGCTGGCCGGTGCCGCCCGCCCCATGCGGGCCCCTGCGTTTGACCAGGGCTGCTTGACGGGGCAAGCAGCGGCAACAGCAGCGGTCGGGCCTGGCATGAATGGCTCAAACAGCGGCTGCGGCTCCACACTGTCGTCACGAGGTACCTCCCATACATCCGACGTTTCATCCTCTGCTGTCGCCATGTCGGTTTTGACTCCCAGTCCCCTCTGATCCGAAGCCACGGCTTCCTGTCCACCGCCTGAGGAATGCGGCAGCGGTCGGGGCCTTGGGCCGCCCCGCGCTGCGTTATGATCCGTCGAGCCCGAACGCGGTCGTGGGTCGCCGCTCATGGGCCGCGGAGAGAAGGCGGGTGATGGAAACCGGGTGGTAGCGCTGATGGGTCTGGATAGTCCAGCGCTGTCTCGTTGTTGCTGTTGTTGCTGATTGAGCGCCATGATATGGGCGTCCCGCGCGCGCAGCTCCTGCGGTAAGCCAACGGAGGAAAGCAGCTAGACATTTGATGTGACCTCAGCTCACCTTTGCAGCCCTCAGTTGGCCTGTTCTCAAGCTCACTGCACCCGGTAAGAAGTTAACCATCCTAACGCTGCCATGACGAAACCTTGACCACTTTACAATATTTAGCTGTATTTAGCTGCGTGTAGATGCGCAGTGCTCGGCGGTACCATGCCCCTTCCGGACCCTCAAAATTACAAATCCAGGCGACAGCACGCAAACACAATTCTTTGCGAAATTGTTATTTAGGTGCCTCGCCTGCCCGCTGCATCACGCGCAAGCACCCCCTTGGCCTGCACCCACGCACCTGGCGCAAGGATGCCACCAGTGCCTCGTGACCTGTGCGCATCGACCGTAGCTGCGCTTCACTGTCAGCGGCCTGCTGCTCAAGACGTGAAGCCGTTGCCGCCAAACTGCCTGCCTCGCGCCGGGCCAGTGATGCCTCATCCCGCGCCACCAGCAGCTGCTCTTCATAATGGGCGGCCTGCACAAAGTGCCGCGGTACACAGTAGCGCCATAATGGGGTTCCGCTGACCCGCTGGCTCACGCCAAACATCAGGCGGACGATGTCTTGTACAGCCAATCTTGAGAAACAAGACCATGTGGCTTGAGGTATAAAGGCGATGCATGGGCAGTTAAGGGCACCACCATGACTGTATCTATCCAGTGCGGATTGCAACAGCGGCAGGCTGCTGCATGGCTGAATCATATGCTTGCCGCCTCTACCAAGACGTACCTGCTGCTGCATCTTGAGACCCAGTTCTTTAACGGTGCTCTGCGCCGCTACCAGGGAACGCTGCAGCGAAGAGGCCTGCTCCTGCAGTGATGCGCACGACACCTCTCCAGCTGAGACCTGAAGGATTAGACAATCGAATGAAAACAACGACAGGGAAGCGGACTTAGCCCAGGCAGTGAAGGAGCAGCCCAGTGCGCCGTCCTTCACCGCGCCCTTGTCGCACTGGCATCGCCCAATGCAAGGCCTGGCAATCGCCCCGGGCGGTACGCGCCTAACCTTAGTCCTGATAAATCCCCACGCCATCTCTCTCTCGTCCATCTTAACATATGTGCTTTCCCTTAAGCCTTCCTTATGCGCCTCACCGTCGCCGATCCTTTACGCACAGATTAATAAGAGGTCACATACCTGTTGTCGCAATTCGTTCACTCGCTCCAGCAACACTTCTCGTGCCTCCTCCAGGGCTGCCACCTTATCTGCACGTGCCCCCAAGTCGGCGCCCTGAGCCTGCAGCCGTAAGATGTAAGAACGCCACGCCAGCTCAACTTAAGGTCCCTCAACTCAACATTCCTTTCCAGCTTAATGACGAATCTTTCAATATTGGTTTTAGTTCATACCTGGTTATATGTTTGTGCTGTGCCACACCTGTGGCCCTCTAGGCACTCTACCCTCGCCCCCGTACCAACCCACCTCCAGCTCCTGCTCAGCAGTGGCCAGCGCGTCCACGGTTTCTGCCAGGCGCTTCTCCGAGTCCTCCAGCTGCTTTCGCAGCACCATCACCTCCGACTGGGCCTGCAGTCAGCACAGGTGGCTGAATGGCATCATGGAGTGTTACACCATGATACGATGGCGCTAGAAAGGGACGGACCGATCTTCATGCACAAGCTCTACATGGACAGAAGAATCCGTAGAGGAGAGCACCTGGCGTGTTGCCTGCAGCCGTTCTGAAACGATACTATATGTACACACGCACGCAAAAACATCGCCCAATGCTTATGAGGCAGCGAAAAACTCGTCAAAATCTTCATATGTCGTATTTAAGTTGAACCTAACGTGTCGTGCCATACTCCAACTTTGTGCAGCGCTGTGTTTGTGCTACTTTGGGGATCCGGAAAAGATACGGCATGAGCAATTCCGTGTTGCCGGCCTACCTCCTTCAGTTGGTCCATCAGCTCCGCGTTCTCCGCGCCTACTGTCTCCAACCGGGCGGACACCTGGCGCATGGCCGCCTCGTTGCGCTCCAGCGCCCCACGGAGCTCCAGCGCAGCCTCAATACCACGATCGCCCGAAGCACGGCGTGCCACCCTGCCAAGGCAAGAAGAAAGACGCAGCAAGAATCACGCCTCAGGACGAATTACGACGCGGGCAATACATTGCGGGCAACGCTGCAAGTTGCAGTCAATGCTACATCGCCTCAGCCGGAACAGCCAAATTCAACCTGCAGATGGACGATACGTAAAACGAAACATCCAAGCCTGCTTTCAGCATCCCATGTCGCAGGGCCCTGGATGTCCCTTGGACGCCCCGCCCCTATTCCGACTCCCTTCAGCAGGCGCCCGTGCAATGACGCACCCGTGCCAAGCGGCAAACACCCTCCTCCGCCAGACGGAAAGGTAGGCCTGCACGAAGCTTACAGCTGCAGAGCGCAGCAGACCTCGCCGACCCTCCACAGCAGCCCGCCAGTGGCGCAGCACTGCGCGCTGCGTGCTAGCCAGCACCCGATGGCGATACAGCCGCACGGCCCGGTCTACGACTGCCTGTTGACGGCGGCCGAGCTCCACCAAGCGCTGCCACCGCAGCGCTGCCTGCAGTCCGAGGACAGGTGAAGTATCTGTGATCTCGGCAAGGCAGGCGAAGCTAATGATGCCAATCCAGATCTCGGCGCTGCTGCGCATTGACGAGCGCATCTCACAGATACCGAAGCCTGATTCCCGCCTCACCTGCATCATGCGTTGATATTCCCGCATGCCCTTGATATGCAGCTGCCGCGCCGCAGACTGCTGCGCCAGCTGCAGCCAGGCGGACATGCAGCGCCACAGCAGCGCACCGCGGTGGTGCTCCGAAGCCAGACGCAAGGCGAGTGCCGACTGGCGCCTCCGGAGAAGGAACGTGCGCCATCGCGTCCAACACGTTCTCAAACGACGGGTTCCAGCGCTGCAGACAAGGTTATGTTGATGGACGCAGGTGACAAGCAACCACACAGTGCAGCATGCCTCAAGGAAAGAACAATTGCCGAGATGATAGACATCATATGCCTGACGGGGCTTATTTATGACTAAGCCGTTCGCCATTGTTGGTGCGTCACTCCTATCCAAAGCCGCAAAAGTTGGCTCTCCCGACACAGCAAGGGACATTACCATGATATCGACAATTTGTGTACCCACCGCCGGCATTCTACCTGGCTTGCAGGGCCGCCATGCCGGTCCGGATCGCCTGCCTTCGGCACGCCGCTCGGCGCCAGCGCTGCACCACCGAATGGCCGTACTGTAGGTCCGCCATGGCCAGCAGCGACCGCTTCCGACGGGCTCCTTCCAAATAGCGCAACCAGCAGGCAACCGCACGGTTGAGCTCCGAGAAACGATGCCTGCAGAAGGGTACACGCGCATGAAGTCTGTTAATCGGGTCGATTAGCACGAGCAGATATGCGCACGGCAATGTCACAGCATGTTTGCTACAATTACGTCTCCACAGGCAGGTGGCCTTGACTCGTGGAATCGAGCTGGATAATGTCTTGGACACCCTCCGGCAGCATGTTTACCTGATATTTCGCACGCATCCACCAATGAAGCAGTTCAGAACGTGCTTGCACGAGGGTCTAGAGGGTATGGCTTTACCTTCGAATGCTGCGGGCCAGCTGGCTACGCTTCAAGATGCGTCGCTCAGCCTGCTGCGTGAAGCCAGCCATCGCCTTCCGCAGCAGCCGACGCCTGTACACGTGCGCAGCACGGCGCCGCCGCTGTGTCTGCGACGTGCGTGACAGCGGCCAAAGGGTTAGGGCACCAGTGGAAGTGGCAATGTGAGGCCAATATCTCTTCCGCAGCTGCCTTGACGAAGTTGTTTTAACTTACATCGAAATGACCTTGCAATTATTTCGTACGGGCTAAACCGTGTAGGCGCTGTGTTTTTAAGAGTTGACCACCGCACAAAGAATGCACAAAGTACCAGCGCCCCTTCGGTGTTTTGTCCGCAGCGTGTCCCTCCCCGAGTCATTCCCTCCCCGACATGCCGCCTTGACCCTACTTTTGGCAACTGGGCCTGGTATACGTGCTGGTGCCACGCGGTAAGGGCCGCCCTCAGGACCAGGCTGCTACGGTGCGTAACTGCTGAACGTAGAGCTGCTGGGTCCGAGTACGCGGCCGCGCGTGCGTGCATACGGTGCAGCTGGCGCCATGCCTCGAAGCAGCGGGACAGCTGTCGCACGGACCAATGCGCGTGGGCGATGGAGATGGCGCGAATCTTACGCCTGCAGTTAGTTTCAAACGCACAAATCAGGAGTCGAGGCGTGAAGCGGGACCGCCAAGTCTCATGTCACATGAAAGTTACCGGGTAATTGATTTAAGTGACGACTACTTGACGAGTTAATGATAAAAGTGACAAAGTCTAAACACTGACAGCTGTTGTTATTATCTTTACATAACAGTGAAGATAAGGCCAGAGAAGGCTAAGCCTGACATGCGTGAAACTGATGATGGGCAGGAAGCACGAGGTGACTGTGCCGTCGCGGGAGCGAGGGAAGCATCAGGACAGCACCACTCAACAACGCAAGGGCGCACCTGCGCTGCAGCGCCTGGGCTTTGAATGACACAAACGCCCGCCGCATCAAAGAAATCTCACTCCCATGAAGAAGCGCGCGCAGCACCCTTGTGCGCAGCACCGTCGTGCGCCAGTGGTGCATTGCCTGGCGGCACACGCGGCGGCGGCGCAGCTCCACAATCACAGCAATCTGATGCTTATGGCGCCTTGAGAGGCGCGCGTTGGCGGCCCAGTGGCCAAGCACGCGGCGCAGGAGGAAGCGACCGCCGAGCTTGTCCCTGAGGTAGCATCAAATAATTACCCGCGTGAGATGGTCCTGGTAGACGCGGTCACCTTAATATTTTCTGGGGTCCTGGAGTAGCATTAATACTTTTACGGAGTTCTATTGACATGTTATCCTTTCTTCGGTGTCCTGTCCGGGTGTCGAACCATGCCTTCCGCTATGTCCGAGCCTGTTGGAGGGTTAGCTGGTTGAGCCCATAATAGATGAGGTAGTTCGACCAAGCGCCGTTTGTCAGGTCAGCCGTGCCCTAAATAGTAATAATAATGCTCGTCACGTCACTTTCTGCAGTTAATTGCGTGAATCCCCCCATAAAAAAGCCCCCATGCCCCACCCAAAACATGCCAAGCGCTCCCCAAACTCAGAACTCACGCCTTGATTTCGCGGCGCACTTCAAGGTCCTGCGGAGCCATCAGCCTTTCTAATCTCCGCCGAACCTCCATTTCTGCAATTTCTAGGGTCTGATTCCGAGCGCGCAGCTCGCTCGATGTTGCACGCTCTTTGCTGAGGTGCGCCAGCACCTCTTCCAGCTGTGTCTGCAGCACCTTGCGCGCTGCCTCACCCTCTCGCCGCACTGCCGCCGCCGCTGCTTCTGCCGCCTCCGCCGCGCGCAGCCTGCCCGCAAGATCCGCGAGTGCCTTCTCGTGTGCCGCCGCAGCTTCCGCCGCACCCCGCTCTGTCGCTTCCCGCGCCTCTGCCAGCAGCTTCTCACCATGCCGCCGTACATCCTCCAGTTGGCTGCGGTTGGACTCCGCCAGCTCGTCTAACTGATGCTTGTGCCGTGCCAGCAGCTCATCCAACCGCCGTGTGTGTCTAGCAATCTGCGCCTGGTATTCCTCCGTTAGTGCCGCCATTCCGCTGTGGTGCTCTGCCTCCTGCCGCTGAAATCGCTGCCGTGCCTGCACAGCTAACTCCTCCATGCGTTGCTGGTGCTCAGCATGCAGCTCCTGCAGCTGCTGCTCGTGGCCTGCTACAGATATAGCGCGCTGGCGCTCTTTTTCTGCCAGTGCCGCTGCGTGCTCAGCACGCAGAGCCTCCATCTGCATCGCGTTCTCAGCACGCAGCGCCGCCACCTGCGTGGAATAGCCCGCACGAATCACCTCTGGTTGGGCGGCTTGCTCGAGGAGAAATTGTTCCATCTGCTTGGCGTGCTCTGCGCGAACCACCTCCATCTGCTTTGCATGTTCCGCGCTTTGAGCCGCTAGCTGGGAGGCGTGATTTGCACGGATGGTCTCTAACTGTGTGGCATGCTCGTCACGCAACGCCTGCGTAACCGCAGTCCGCTCGGCAATAAGAGCCTCAATCCGAGAGGTCAGCTCTGCGCGCATCACCTCCATATGCTTGGTATGATCTGCAAGCAAGGACGCCAGTTGTGCAGCGTGCTCTGCACGCAGCATGTCGCGCTGCTCCGCAGCGCGCACTGCGGCCAGGTTCTCCATCTGCTTCTCATGCTCTGCGCGAATCGCTTCCATCTGCTTTGCGTGGTCCGCGCGAAGTGCTGCCAGTTGGGCAGCGTGCTCCGCCTTGAGCACATCGGGCTGAGTACTGCGCTCCGCCAGAAGCGCTTCCAGCTGAGTGGCATGGCTTGAGCGCATCGTTTCCATCTGCGTCGCATGCTCAGCCCGTAATGCGCCTAGCCTAGAAGCATGTTCATTCCGCATAGCCTCCAGCTGCGCTGCATGCTCTGCACGAAGCGCCTCGGGCAATGCAGCGCGCTCAGCCAACAGTACCCCCACCTCTTTGGCATGTTCTGCGCGCAAGATCTCCATCTGCTTCGCGTGCTCTGCACGCAGAACTGCCATTTGTGAGGCGTGCTCCGCGCGTAATGCCTCTGGCTGTGCTGCCCGTTCAGCCAGCAACACCTCCATCTGAGCGGCATGTCCCGACCGCAGCTTCTCCATCTGGCCAAGATGCTCCTCACGCAGGGCAGCGAGCTTGGCGGCATGTTCGGCGCGCAGCGCTTCGGGTTGCCGCGATCTCTCCGCCAGTAGCTCCTCTAACTGCTTGGCGTGCTCGGTGCGTAGGGCCTCCATCTGCCTGGCGTGGTCGGCGTGGAGCGCTGCAACTTTACATGCGTGTTCAGTGCGCAACGCCTCTGGCTCCCTCGCACGATCTGTCAGCAGCTCCTCCACCTGCACGGCGTGACGCGCGCGCAGCTCCTCAAGCTGCTTGGCGTGGTCTGCCCGCACGCGTGCAAGCTGCGCCGTATACTCTTCCCTGATGGCCTCCGGCTGCATCACCTTCTCCGCTAGCAGTGCCTCCACCTGCGCAGCGTGACGCGCGCGCATAATCTCCATCTGCATCGTGTGCTCGGCACGCATGACGGCGAGCTGTGCTGCGTGCTCTGCCTCGAAGGCCTCCTGGAGCCTGGTGCGCCCGAAGGAGTTGCCAACCGGCGCGGAGTATCGGCTCTCCAGCTGCCTAATAGTGTCATGCCGCAAGACTTCAGCGACCTGGGCGGCGAGGGTGGCGCGGCCGGTCGCGAACTGGGCCTCAACCTCAGCGCGTAAGGCGTCCGGTAGGGTTGCGAATACTGCGTCAAGTGACGGATCAATGTCATGCGCCAGGCCGGCTGCTGTTGCCGCGCCATCGCCGCGGTTAGAACTGGACCGTGTCGACTCCAGAGCAGCCGAGAGTGAGGCCGCAATCTGAGACGCCAGCTCGCCCACAGTTGTCTGGGATGACATCTGTTCCTCAAACAGCTGCGCGCCTTGGTTCGCCCAAGGGGCAACATGTTGCGATAGCTGTGATTGGAGGTCACTACGACGGCCAGACAGCTGGGACTCGATCTCCGTGCGAAAGGAGCCCGGCCGGGAGTCATGCGCGTAAGAGTCACTTCCGCCAGCGCGCATGGCAGCTATCTGCGGGAAAAGAGGTTGTGCTGTAAGGACGGCCGGTGAGAGCAGAGAACAGGGGATTACGAGCAGGCACGGACCCTGTAAAGTCCAGTGGGGGGGGATGTGCAACCACAACACTTATACGGCCGGGCAGGGCACATAGCAAAACATTCCTGACCTGGCTTCGCAGCTCGGCAACAATCGCCGCACGGGCGTCCTCAAACTGCTGCTCGAAGTAGCTTGCAATAGCCGCCACTTGAATTTTACCCTGGCAAAGGCAAACGGCGCATTGGGCTCAGGCAAGCTGAGGAGTTAAAACTCCAATCTTACGCGCCATCCACAACAAATGCGTGAACGTAAGAGCTCCTGGTTCACTTTGCAAAGGCATGGGAGTATGCCGATCTACGTAGACACCATGCGTCGATGTTTGTTACAGGAGCTTACCCGTTCCCGTTCCGCGACTAGCTCGGCCACCAGCTGGGCTTCCCGCTCACGGTATGCAATCAGCTGCTGGTCTCGCTCCTGCAGCTCCTCTTGTTGGTGCGCCACTGCCAAGCGGGCTTCCTGCAGCAAAGGGTATACCAAAGGCTACATTGTGTCCACCGCCTATTTACTGGGTGTGTCATTGTGCTGTATTACAGTCCATGAATTGGTTTATATGGATTACATCCGAACACGGGCCCATGCCATGCCTTGGCGCAAAGCGGATGACTGCCCGACATAGGAAAACCCCTACCAGCAGCTGCGCCTGCGTCTCCTCCAGCGCGGTCGCCACTTGCGACATAACGCCCAGCTCTTGCTGCAACATCCGCACTTCAGCCTGCTCCTGAAGCAACACACGCTCCACCGCCTCTTTTTCCAGCGTCATTGTCACAAGTTGCTGCTCTAGTGCACGCAACGAGCCAGGTGGCAACGGCGCGCTCTACGGGGTGGGGGCGTGCAGTTTGTTATCAGATTGGGACACCGTCGGACAGGAGCGCGGAGGACAAGACATAGGTTTGCCCACGTCGGATCAAAGGCTTGAACTACGGCCCAAATCATTCTTCAGTAATTATGACGACATATAGTCCACAGGTTGTCGACGAGGGTGCTGCAATCCATTGTCCGAGCATCAGCAATGAACTAACGCAAAAAATGGCGCCTAACCTGTTCAAGGCATCTGTTCAGGCCTCGACACAACCAGGCCCATGACCCGCGCTTCCATAACACGCACGACTTGTCCTACCGAGGCTGCCAGGCTGGCCAACGCTGCCGCCAGCTCCGGCGGAAGCTCCACACCAGCGGTCAAAGCAGTCGGGTCGGCCAATTGTTCACCTAGCCTAGAGATTTGCTCTTGGAGGGCTTGGTTTCGGAGCAATTGGTCCTGGACTAGCTTGGATCCCCCCCGAGCACGTGGCGACGACTGGTCAGGCGGCTCTGGAGGCAGCCTGCCCGGCTCCACAGCCGCTGATCGTATGTAGCCCTGAGATAACCCTCCCGGCATCAATGATAAAGTCGAATGCGTCGAGTCACCCTCGCGCGGACTGGTCCTATGGCCTGTCGTGGCAACCGGGCTGATGCACATCGGCAAACGCAGGAAAGTACGGCTACCGGGGGCAGGTGAATTAGGTCCTGATCGCCGTGCCTCGCGCGGGGTCATGCTAGCAGAGCCGCCCGAACGCCGCAACGGAGTGGGCGAGCTGGCGGCGACACCGCTACCTGTGCCAATGCCGCTGCCGTCGGTGTCACTGGACCGGCCGATGGGGCCCCCCGTGGCAACATGCGGGCTGCTGGATGCCCACGAGTCCGTTTGCAAGCCGTACCCATCCTCTTCGTGCTCTGGCATTTCGTGTTGAGTTGGTCCTGGGGTCTCGTCTTGTGGGGCCTGCGGTACCTGGCCTTGCAGTCGCTGCAGCTGATCGGAAAGGTTGGCGTTCAGGGCCGCCTGCTCAGCCAGTTGGCGCTGCATGGAGACGTACTGCGACAGCAAGGAGTAACGATGATATCAAATGCATGTGCGGCGGCATGAGACATTGCTCTGGCTCAATGGGAAATAGTATATGTAGCCTGCCCTATCTGGCGATGGGGTTCGGAGATTCCAGGGTCGCAAACCCAGGCTGCTGCTAACATTTTGAAAGCAGCCATGCCTAAAGAGGGAAAACGATACATATGGCACTGTGAGTGAAACAATGGCTATGAGCTTACATCACACAGGTCTCAACGTGCTGTTGCACTGCCCTACAGTCTGTATACAATGCGGAGACGACCGTCTCTGGCGCCTGGGGTGTGGTGCCGCTGCGACGGCTCATGTACCTGCTGCTGTAGCGCAGGTGGCAACTCCAGCAACTGCTCAGACAGATTGCGGTCCTTACTGATGACATCCGGGCTGTTGCACTTCTGTTCGACCCGACGCTTGCCGTCGCCTAGCTGCCTGGAGCTTCGCCCGGAGGCCTTGAGCCTATGATCGCCACCAGCACCTGGAAGATCATCACTTGCGCTATCGCCGTAGCTGTCGTCACGATGGTCACCATCCCCCCCACCGTCTCTGCTTAGGTCTGTGTCATCAACACCGTCATCCAAGTCGCTACTCTCGCTGGTCCGGCTCCGTGCCTGCATTGCACTGCGAGTCCGTTTACCCTGGTCAGCGCGGCCGCCTGCGCCAGTGCCACTCCTCGACCCCTCTCCACTGCCAGCTTTACCAGCTTCCCCAGCTCGGCTGCCGCGCCTAAAGTTGTAGCTGTCACCGCCACTTTCATGGCTACCGCCTCCACGGCCGTTGCTGCTGTCATCGTCATCATCGTGGCGTTTGTACCCGAAGCCCTGAAGCTCATCGCGACAACGGCCGCCACCGCCACCAGTACTGCCCTCACCACCTTCGCGCGGCGTCTCGTCAGTCTTGGCGCTGCGTCTCCGGCCGCCCCTGCGTGAGAGCCTGCCGTCACCATGGTGGTCAAATGGCCCGACGTCCATGCCCACCGTCCCTGTTGCCGCAGAACGCGTCACCGTCATTGTGTCAGGCGAGCCGGGCAGTCCTGCGGGTTTAATTCTTTCAATCCTCTCATAGACTAGGTTGCCCACGGAGAGGGCCTCGTGCAAGGGTGAGCCGGGTTGCACCAGCAGGCCAAAGCCGGTTGAGGCAGCAATGCCGTCTGCAGTAGAGGTCGCCTTCAGGGACGGCCCTGATGCGGTGGCCCCGGCAGCGGAGCCTCGGTGCGGCTCCGGTGCCGATTGGAGAAAAAGTTGAGGCGTCGAAGCATCTGTACCGGCTGTACCCGGCACCTGCGGGCGTTTGCACCACGTGCATAATGCTCGTACATGTAGAAGTCACAAGCGAAGGCATTTCAACATGAGTCTCGCGCTGCCGTTCGTGCCTGGCGATAGCTGTGACCGGGTATTGTCCCTGCAGGCTTAGATACCGTAAGGCCCAAGAGTGAGCGTTGGCCCATGTACAAAACACCAATAAGGTGCGCCCACCTGGACTGGCGGTGGATGGATATGTAGATGGATGTGTTGGTCGTTGGATCCGGTGCTGTCTTCGCGAAGTACCTCCGACACATTCACACGAGCGGCGCCAGCGCCTCCCCCTTCATCAACAACACTGACAACAGTCGTAATGGCCTGGGTGATGGGCGTAGTTGCGGTGGCCGAGGCAGGCGGGCCCCGCAAGGTGATTGCTGGTGTCGCCACGGAGCCCAACGTGTGAGGCCGTAGCACGTCCGCCTGGCCTGGACTTGAATGCAGCAGATCTCCACCTGAACACAACCCCCGCGCATGCAATGTTTCATGGTAATTGTGTCGCTAGGATTATAACCGACAGGGAAGAAGGTCGCGGCGGTCGCCCGTCCGCATACACTCAGCCACCTTGTCGCATTTTGCAAGTGATCCCCCTGGTCCCTATTCCACGCTGCACCCATGTAGCTGCCGTTGCTGAGTGTCCATGCTGATCATTCCATTTAACTCATGACAACATTACATTCCATTTCTTCTCCTCTCCACTAACCTTCATGCAACGACAGGGGTGGAAGCCCTTGTTGCCAGGGTGTGTCCACGACCCCCATCGGCTGTTCCGGGTGCACTCCGTCCGCCGTCAGTACGAGTGACTGGAATGGAAACCCTCGGCTCGTGCCGTCGGCTTGCTGACTATAACTCGGGGTACCTGTCACAGACGGCTGCATGCTGCCCGGCGCGGCAACATCCATACTGGCCCTCATGAGGGTGAAGTCACTTAGTGTCACTTGCTCCGAATCCCCCGGCGTCTGCAACTGCAGGTTTCCATGCATCACGGGCGCCGATGGTGCCGGAAATGCTTCCGATAGCTGCGGCGATGCGACTAGCCCACTTGGATGGAAGTGCTGTTCCGCACCGGTGTGCAGGCTAACGGGTGTCCAGGCTGCCTGGGATTGCTGCGGCGTTACGGCATCCTGCCCTTGCCAGGAACTCGATGGGAAGCCAGGCTGCGGGTACTGGACCTGCGCCTGGAAAGGGGCTGTTGCCGGTAGTGGCAGCGGCAGCGGCGGATGCTCATGTGGGACAGCCCCCTGTGCCAATGGTACCGTGCGGGGCCCCCTCGGAACGAGCGGTGGATGCAGCCGCAGATGCAAGGAGGGGGGATGCTCAGTGGCCGGTGGCTGTGGGGCATAAGGCTGCTGAAGATGTCCACTCGTGCCATCCTGCGTCTCGAGGGGTTGTCTTGCCGGGAAGTTGGATCCTGCATCCTGTGTCAGCGGCGGCTGTGGTGGTGGTGGAGGCACCATGCGCCCGGCAGCATCAGCGCTTGTCCAGGGACTGGCCGTTGGACCTGAAAACGTCCCACTCGTTGGCGCCGACCCCTCGCTTCCCCAGCGCCCTTCTACATGACGTTGTGGATGTGGAATAGGGTGCTGCTTCTGGTAAGGAAGCCCCGAGGCGGAGAACGACGCATCATAGCTAACTGCGACCCCAGTTGGACCTCGCGCATGTGTGTAGTTATGCAGCGGCGCTGTGCTTCTTCTGTTGGGACCGGCATCGCCACCACTTCCCTCCCCATGCCAAGGCAAATGCAGTGCCTGCTGCTGCTGTAGTTCCTTCTGCTGCTGCTGCTGCCGAGGCGGTTGTGGTGGCGGCACCGCCGCATCCCCTGGATTAATAGCCCTTTGCGCTGCCGGGTACAGGTCCACGAAGCCCGCTCCAGAGCCATCCTCACCCATCGTCCGGTTGCCCCCGTATACCCTTGACGTGCTTCCCGCCGGACTAGGCCCCGGCCAGGGAGCGCGATGGGGCTGCAATGAGGGGGGCGGCATCTGCGGCTGCGGCAATGGGCTCGTCCCAGACCCATCCTGCGTCGCTGTGCTCCACTCCTTCGGCCGCAGCGACACGTCAACATGTGGTGATTGCACCATACGTTCGTCCATTTGACCGTCCCAAGTTGCGCCCTGAGAGTACGATGGCGGTGGTGCAACGGGTTGAGGACCACTCTGGACCTGCCAATGGTACTGTGGTCCGGACCCACCCCCTTGATGTTGGGCCCAATGTGGAGGAGCCGGACCCTTGTCGGTGCCGCCATATGGCACGGCGCCGCCAGTGTTCACATTCACAGTCGTGACTACTGACCACGGTGGTGGCTGTGGTAGCCAGGCAGGTGCAGCGACAGGGGCGTCTGCTGATTGTGGCAATCTCGGCGGGAGGGGCATTGCGGCCGTTTCTGCGATCCGGCGCAGCCGCGCTGTCTCGCGGGTGGATTCTTCCAACTCACGGCGCAGGTCATCGATCCGAGCGGATGCCACAGCTGCGTGAGTGCTGCTGCCAGCGACTCCGGCTTGCGACCCAGGGGCTGCTGGGGAGGAAGCTCGCAGCCACGACCCCGGAGAACTTGTTGCGTTCATTCGGTAGGTGTCCCTGCCGCTGGCTGGCTGCACAAGGCCATGGTTGGATGCTGGTACCCCCATAAGCGCGTCCTGCAACGACCGCCGTGCCTGTGAAGCAGGCAGCGACGGGCCCTTTTCCTGCACTGGTCCAGCAGCTGCCAGGTGTGGAGGAATTTCCGTAGGGCCCCCGGTCGAGGCGTGATGGCGTCGCCCCAAGATTGTAGGAGAAGCGGTAATACCGCGGTCAGGCAGGCCACGCTGCTGTTTTGGAGATTGTATAGCTGGGCCATCCACTACTGCGCCCGCTGCTGCCGCAGCCACTGCAGCGGCGGAGGCTGCGAGTGCCCTGACGCGCCCTGGACTGGTACCCGCCGTCTCCTGGTTCTGCATCCGCATTTCTCGCATGGTACGCGCCACGGCATGTGCCGCATCTTTATAATTCACTGGCGAGGCGGGGGATCGCCCGCAGCCTGCGTGCGCAATCACAATGCCAATCGAAGTGTTCATTCCTTGAATCTCTGTAACTGTTCTGGGTTGAAAAGATAAAAATCGGTGAAGCGATGTAAGATACGGCTACTCAAACATAGAAGGTGAAGGGAAGCACATGGGGATAGTCAGCGCCTTAACGGGCCCTTCTCCCCAGCAATTGGGACTTTCTTGGGTGCGAATATGCGTGCAGATCATATCATGTGAGGTGAAGGTTACGGCACCTTACCTTGAGTGGCGCCCCCAGCAGGCCTCCAGGCGCGCCGTTGTGGAGGCGATGTGGGTGACAATGGGCTCTGCACACGCGAGATCAGTGGCAAGGGAAATAACTTAGGACACTTAGGACAGCCCTGCAAGTAATAAGCCTATCCGTTTCCGTGTGCTGACGTCAGGGTCGGTTATGGAACCGCACTGAACTCTTGGCCAGTGGGATCCCATAGCGCTATCTGGAAACCACATATTCCTAAATCCATCCTTCCGTAAGCTATGCATTATGCAAACTGAACATGGTATGGGAACATGGCACGCCCAGAATAGCCACTGCATGAGCAGCGATTGTTGTAAACCACCTTGCCTTCTCGGGGGAGCTCACAACAGATCGCCGCCGCTGCTGTGCCTGTGTTCGACCAGCGGATGAAGGTACCGTACGGCTGCTGTTCTTGCCACGTTGGTGAAGCGTCCCCGCGTCCACTGATTTGCATCTTCTATGGCCCGTTGGCCTCGACACCCAAGCCACCGATCGACTGGTCCCGCCGGCCCCAGTAGCATTCACCGTTGCCATGGCCGCGCCGGCGACAGAAGCGGGCTGCTGCTGCTGGTCTTCATAGCGCGCAGAAACCCTGTTGACCGCCACGGGCCTCCCTATGAGTCGTGCAGTTGCCGAGTCGATCTCTGAGGGAGCATCTTCACCCAATGCATGCGCTGGGAAGTGTTGCGGCTGGGGTGGCGGCGCTGAGATGGTCTTGACGGCGTGTGAGAAGCCTTCCTCTTGGCGCCTTGCGCTGGCTCCAGGGATAGAGCCCGATGAACTGGCGTGGGCCGGTGCAACCCCCTGCCTTGCACGCATGATCCGCTTAACGGCATCCTGTGCCAGCGGCGAGGAACGCGCGGACTGCCATCGTGGCGGTGCAGAACGCGGCGACTGGCGGTCCTCAGCGCCATCACTGCCGCCATCACCATCGCCGCTGTCGCCGAGCCTAGAGAGAGGCTTGGTTGTGCGCTTAAGAGAGGATTTGAGGGCGGGTCGCTGCGCAGTGCGTGATGGGCTACTGCGCGACTGTTTTAGGGCGGTGTCCCTGGGTGGAAAGACAAAGGCAAAGGCGGTACAAAGCAGCAATAGTTGTAAGTCGTTAGGATTATGCAATACCGGCTATTTAAGTCCAATCCCCGGTATACAGACGCGCGGGCCAGCACGTGCTTTTATTGTTCTTTCATTAACTCATCCAACAGGGCTTGCCTCACAATTCGTTAGCAGTGAATTACGCGAGGAACAGAACGTAAGAGCTTCAAGCCATAAGCAGGGTGTAGACAGTTGGCCAGTCGCACGACTGGTTGCTATCTTGTGCCTCACCGGAACTCCGCCAGTACCTCTTCCCGCTCTCGTCGCATCGCCCTGTGCCGCTCCATATCTGCTTCTGCCTCGCGCAGCAGCAGCGCCCGCACCTCAGCGCCCCCGCTGCCACCGGCCGTGCCTGGACCGCCATCTAGACCCGTGAACGCATCGTTGGACCCCCGCCCTAGTGTCCCTGCCATGCTTCGTAGAAGTTCGTCGATGGCCAGTTGACACTGCGTCATCAGGTCCAGCAACATCGCAGTGGTCTGCTGCTGGGCGGTCATGACCTGTGGGCACAGGGAAAGGGTCGGGCAGTTCCCAGGGTAGGAGCTGACAGGCCAGTCTCCTGAAGCAAAAGCTCCCAGACAAAGCAAATTGCTTGGCCGAATGAACTTTACCTGAGCAAAGGCTTCCTCCCACGACGGTAACGCCCGTGATGAAGCCGGCTGCTGCACCTTGAGCTGCCGGAACATGCGTCCAACCTCACGCAGCAACGCACCGCGAATCTTCCGTCGTTCCTGGGTATGGGTCCGTGCGGCAAATCGGGCACGAATGAGTCAGGGCGACGGCAGCAGCGGCGCGCGATCTGGAGCGTGAAAAATGAGGCGTCGTCACAAGGGCGGCATGTGTGCCACTTGCATGCGACAGACGAGCCAGCCCAAGACGATACCAAGCAAAAGACCTTAAGTGTAGAGTATTGGACCCGTTACTGTGGCACAAGCGCGCAGCTTTGCTCGGGTTGGACAGCGTGGCAAGGGCTGCTGTCGAGTCAAAAGCGGGCCGAGAGGAAGAGGCCCCAGCCCCTTCCGCACGAGACCGCTCACGCACCTCAGTAGTCAGGAAGGACTCGTAATCCCACATATCCACTAGCCGCGCTAAGCTGCGGCCTCCGATCGCGGTAGCCGCGTCGCCCAGCGCCTCAACACGCCGCAGCACTGCCCCCCTGCTGTGCATCACATGCAGCAGCTCCATATGCAGCTGCGCTCTTTGGACCACACTGGCCTGCAGAGGTCGTATAGGTCATGAAAATGTTCTCATGGCATGCGGTAATGACGTGCAAAAGAATAGGGAGCACGCAAGCCTGCTCAAGTTGCACCAAAGAGCTATCTTCACATAAGCAAACTTGGGGACAGTTCCGCGTTGACACCCGCCACAAATGCGCATGGCATTTTCACGAGTAATCGCAGCCATGCCCAGCTGGTAAGGCTCGCAGACCGACCTACCATCTTGTGCACTTCACACGCGTTGCGCAGCAGCACTGCCATCGTGGCCTCTTCAGCCGCCACCGCAGCCGGAGCGGCCGCACGTTCATCGTCTGTGATAGGCCGCCCATCTAGGGACTTAAGGTTTGGCAGCATCAGCGCAACGCGCGCCCTGCATAGGGAGCCCGCAGGTAACCGTGGTGGCAGCGTTGACCCAACATGTTCATCACTGCACACGGTCCTCCTTGATAAGGGACACCGTGCCCGGCCCCCGCGAAATCTAGGGCAAGCCGTATTACTTGTCTCCCCTTCCAGGGGACTATATGTGTCGATCATTCCCAACATTCCTTTTCCCATGGAAGCACATCTAGTGTTTGCCAGTTGTAAAGGTAATTGTGCGAATTTGGCCATCGGTGAAGTCCTCATGCATCGTCCCACGGGGCTTCACGTGGTTTCATGACTTACCTGTAATGCGGCACATATGAGATTGGATTCCCTTCTAGAGACAGCGCCTCCAGACCCGGGCAGGCCGCAGCCAGCGCATCCAGTTGCTCGGGGTCAGTCAAAAGGTTGTCTGCCAGACCCAGCACCCGTAATTGCTTAAACTGCTCCAGGCCGGCCACTGTAGTCAGGGAGTTCTTGCTGAGGAAGACCACCTGCACGGCATAGGGCCAGAATGAAATGGTATGTAACATAAAAAAGTATAACAGTATCCAAAGAGACATAAGCGTTCTGTTTGCTTCACTCTTTAACCAATATGCGAGAGTGACAGCTGGTGAAGGCACTGCCGAAGCCTGGATCGCATACTCATTAAATGAACAGTGCCGATGGCTAAATTATTGCCATCTTGCCAGATCCGCAAGAGTGGCACATTATGAATGGCATCAAAACCCGATGCATCCTTCCATGGCGTTAAGCCTCTGCTCAATTATTGTGATGCAGGCTACCCGCATGTTAGATGCGCAGTCTCCTATACAACCACTGTCCCAGGCAAGGTGGCTGCCTGGGCCCAAGGACGACCTGCGCACCGGCTCCCGCAAAACACCTCTAAATTGGCGCAAAAGAGCTAATCCCAGACCAAGTGCCCTCTGCCCTTGCACCTAGAGCCCTTAGCGACCTATTCACCTGCGCCTCCGCATAACGGGCTGGAAGAATGTCGATCTTGTCAATGAATTTCTCCACAGCTGACAGACGATATCTGTCATACAAATGGGGCGCGTGTTGTAGCACGGCAGATAGCCGCACCTGCTGCCTCCCAGTCCGTCGGCCAGTAGCAGGCGCGGACACTGGCTGGGACGATTGCACCAGCTGCTGTTGCTGTTGCTGCTGCTGCTGCTGCCGTTGCGCCAGCTGCTTTAGTTTGGCTGAACGCATGGCCGTTGCCTGTGCAAGGATGGTAGTGGCGGGCCTAAGGCCCACGACGCACAGAAGTCATATGGGCGTGAGTGGCACATACAGCGGTACTGCGTTTCAAGAGACTATCAGGTATCCTGCGGTCGATTCACTCAAGGACCCATGGACCAACATTAGCGCACCTTGTAACGCTCGGGTCCAGCCGTTGCCGTGGCGACGGTGATGGTGATCCGCCATTACCTACCCCTTTCGCCCAATGAGGGGGCGAGCTTTCGTGTCCCACGGTATCACTTGCTGCTATTGCGGCGGCGGCCGCGGCGATGGCCGCATAACCGCCACTGTCCTGCTGCCCTGGTGACATCACAGACGATGGTCGATTTTCAAACCCATCTTCCAGATCTGACACCACGACCCTGTACTGCTCAGATGGGTAGGACCGCCTGGAGGCGGCTTCTGCAGTTTGCCGAGGGTGGAAGCCTACACACACGATAAATATCCGAGATATCGTTGGTGACCGAACCACCACCAAAGCGAATTGCAAGCTAATCGGCTCACTGGAATAAGAACGCCTGGCGGTGGCCTCTGACTGCTGCTGCAGGTAGAGGTCCGCGTAGCCATGCTTGCGAGAATCGGTAGCAAGCAGTCCACCCTGCTGCTGGTGGAGCTCCACATAGGAGCTCATCTAGATTATTCCCGTTGGCTCATGATCTTATGCACTTATTCGTGCGGGGAGAGACCGAGTCCGTTAGGCACCTTGCCCACAAAGTGTTGACCAATGGTAGAAGACCACATCGCGTAAATGGTAAACTGGTATTTATTATATACGGTACTTTACCACAATGCATAGTAACAGTAAATGCTGCAATTTTCAACGGCTGTCGGAAAAACATGAAATGGTTCCAAAGGTGGTTTGATCTTGCATGCACTGTGTTATTACCTAACTCGGTTTCATACAAGTAGGTTACATAAGTGTATCATTATTTAGTCGTCGTGCTTGTTTAAAAGTCATATTTTGTTTTCCTTGAACCGTGTTTTCTTGAACCCCTACACGAGCGATACCACCTTTCAAGTTCATACCGATATACGTACTAGAGTATTGAAAAACAGATATTTGTCAATATTTCTGGCTGTAAGGTTTGGAGCGGTGCGATGGGGGCACGAGGGCTTCTCGTGGTTGTCCTTGTGGTAACCCTCTCCACAGTTTGTGCAGAAGAAGGTAGGACGTTAAATTAACGAATTCTGCGTATTTCGCTGAATTAAATGCCTTTATCATAATGCCAAAAATTGCGCTGCCCGCTGGACTCTGCCTTCGCTTGTTTCACTTGCCAAATTCCTTCGCGGACACGAGGAGCAGCGTGCTCTGAACACGGCAGCATTGTGGATGGCAAATGCGTCTGCAACACGCCTCTGCCGGTCGATGACTCGCCTGGTTGGGTTGGCAACAAGTGCGCCATACGGGTGCATCATCTGACCCTGGACGGGAAGGATGTGCAGGAGACGTGCGGGAATGGCCATATTTGCAACGTGGTAACTCCGACCGAACCCGTTTGTTTCTCCGCCGGTATCGCAGGGTAAGCGGGAACTGAGGTTGCGGTACTGGACTTGATTGACACAACGGCCTACCTTACCAACCTACGTCGTCTGATAACATGCATTCTCGATACGTACCCCTGAAGCCGCTGCTCCTTTTATAGATGTAATCCATAGTTACATGCCCACGCCGCGTGCTGATTCCCTGAAATTATGGACATACATAGCACCAGACCTGCCATACAGACATGGACAGAAGGACGCACGGGATGTGCTCGACCTTGAGCAACAAATATCCCTTCCAGGGGTGGAAGTTTCATGTTCCGGGCCTTGCGTCAAGCGCAAGCCTTCTCCGCACAATCCCGCGAACCAATTCATGTTCAGACACGCCTCTCCCTTCCACTTTCCGTTTTGTCTACACGCTTTCTGTTTACCCGGTGCTCCAGCCTTGAGAGCTCCGCTTTCTATTTGAACCTGCTATTCACAAGCAACGAGGTGGGGGCCAACGTGGTTCTGCAAGGCCTGCTGACCAACTTTACGTCCACCCTGGATCCCACCACGGGGGCAACTGCGGTGGTTCCCCAAGTAAGCTATCTTAGAATGGTTAGCATCCTCATATGGTGTTAAAGGTGGGGCGAGGGCAAACTTTCTCCATTGGAGAAAACTGCAGCTGACGGCTAGAGCGATAACTGTAGAGAAATGAACGTTGTCTGGGCTGTGAGGCCGCGGTGCTGGTTTGCATTGGCGAGCTGAAGGGACATGCATTAAATAGGAGCAGTCCTCAACCTCCAGCGGATAGGTAAGTGGCCCCTCTTCACCTGTCACACCGAGAAAGGGGGAGCTAACAGGTTTGCCATAAGGCCCTGAGGAACCCTAAGACCGGGAGATAATTTCGACGCACTGGCCGCTGGCCGCTAGTCACTGCTTTCCGGAGAACACGCCGTGGTGCCCGGGCTCTGGAGATCTGCTCCAGGGTTTTCAGGCTGTTCACAGTTGCGTCATTGCCCGCCGCCGCAGATGTACCCCAACGCGGACGCGCCATACAGCTTCAGCACACACGTATCCCAGGGCTCAACTGGCACACAGCTGAAGCTCACCCGGCAACAGCTGGGGTATGGCGCTTATACAGGTAACCCCGCTGTGCCGAGGGCTCCGCGGCCGTTTCCGCTAAAACGGATGCGATGTGGCCAGTTTGCATCTAGGCATAAGCGTTTGGAGGTTCCGGGCAATGCCTATCACATTGTGCGCAATGCAGTCATTGAGGCTGTGGTGCCGCTGCCTTACCGCAGGCCTGTACCTTTGCGTGCGCACCGACGCCACCACCATCGTATCGCTCAGGTATATGACACTACGTAAATTGCCTCTGCCACTCTGGTTTTCGCTATACTAGTCCTGTAACGCTCAAAGCGGTTTCGGAGCGGCAGCGTTTTGAATGCATCAAATATTTATTTATATCTTATTAAAAGTTAATAGCCTCGGCTATCGACGAAAAGCACGCTGGAAGGACTGCCTATTGGCGTTGCTTTGCGTGCACCCTCTCAAGCAACCGACCCATGGGTCCTGCCCACGCAGGGCAGCGGAGCATACCTGCCCTTTTGACCTGTTCGCAAATGGGACTCTGCAGCTATGCTCTGGCCGGAGCTCCTCCGACGCTTGTCCTCACGGCATATGCACCTGCCTGCCGCCCTACAACCCCCCGTCCAACTGGGTCGTGACCCCAGGTAAGCCTACATACTGGGATATCGGGCTCCGGGTAGTGAGGAGGTAGTGAAGTTAGTGCGGTTTTGTTACGTCTGTCCGGGTGCACTTATGAAAGTGTCTGTTCTCTGCGTTTGATGGGGCACATGCTGCATGCCTATCTCGTTGGGAACCGTTTGGTCGGGTATCCGTGCGGATGGAGCCTTCAAGTTCTTTAAATTCGGCACATGTGGCTAGGTATCAGGTACATCCCCCCCCCCACACACACACACACATCAGCCGCCTAACGCGCTTTCAGAGACCCCCTCCACCACTGATACCGCTGACACCGTTGCGGTTGTTCAGGACTCGGGTTTGAGGACTGCAGCACCGCGCTGATGCAACTTCAGCCCTCGATTCCACTGACGGTTCCGGAGCTAGCCCCTGGCGGCTGGGTCTTTTACCGCGTGGAGGTGCCTGAGTCCGGCGGTCGGGAGCTGCACGTGTGGGCGGCCACGGCGGAGGCAACCAAGGGTACGTGGTGGGGACGATTTTGATGGTGAGGGGACAACAACGGAGCCATCTGCGTCACCGAGGCCGACTGGCGCTGCGGACTTAGTTCCCAGACGCTGCATTTCTACCTTTGCAATGCTGGCTGGGAAAGACAACAGGCCCAACGACGAAACGCCCATAGCCTGTGAGCGTCCCACCCACTTGGACTGGGTGGCTTATCCCCACTACCAGTGCCACTGCCATCGCTGCCGTTAGCTAATTTTATCACTGTGTCAGCGACATGCAAATGCAAACGCAGCTGCCAGTGCCGCAGTTGGCACGGCTGACTTGGCAACCTTCTATATCTGCCCTCTCAGTTTCACACCTCTTAACGCTGGTCTTGGCGCCCTCCCACAGGCTCTCTGGTGCTGTATCTGCGCCACCAGCAACTGCCCGGGGACGCAGCGGGCCAGCACGAGCTGGCCAGCGACTCGGCCGCCGCTCCCTTCCCAACTTCCTGGTGGCATGACCAGTCGGCGCACCTGATTCTGCGCCGCAGGGAATCGTTCTTCCAGACAGGTGAGGTGGATCAATGATGTCATGATGGGTTCACGAAGTGCGGGGCCGGACGCGCAGGAATGCATCCACAATAATGATGTCACTCAACGTCATGGGAAACGTGTATTACTCCTGCAAAGGAAAGGACTGACAGTGGAGTTCAAGTGGCGGTGTGGAGCTCACCAATGGTTGGGTGGTTGTCCTTGCTCCCGTAAGACTTCGGCCAGAACCAGCACTTCTCTACACTAGAATACCCTAGGGTGTCACCGGGATGTGGAGGCTCTCTCTTTTCCAGGAGGGCAGCACACCGAGCCCCGGGGACTACATTTGGTACTGAGAATATGTGTTCTCTTGTCTCCACTAATATCAAGACACTCGCATGCCGCGAGTTGGTGCTATCAACCTGCCGCACAATACCATCTTGGCTCAGTGGGGGCCTTGTCCCCCATTACATTCGGTATTTCACAGAATGGCTGCAAAAAAGGAGGCTCAGCTTACATCGATGATTTCAAAGCTGCACTCAACCGTCTTTGTTGTTGCGCAGGGACCTGGTACCTGGGCGTGCACAACAAGGGCGTAGGTCCGGTGTCGTTTTCCGTCGGCTCTGCCCTTCACGACTGCCCAAACAACTGCAGCGATCGGGGCACCTGCGACGCCACCACCGGCAAGTGTATCTGCAGCGAGGTGAGAAATCTACTGCTGAGCGCATGGGTGCGATTCGCGGACCTGCCCCCGCACCATCAGACGTTATTGCATATCAATTTTGATACAGGCATTTTGTGTTGTGGAGGTAACACGACGCTGCCCACAGGCAGTTCGCGATGAGCTCATGATGCTCATGATGCCATGTTATAGACATGCACACCTGTGCAGATCGTACTGTGTCACCCTACCGTAGTAAACTGCCTCCTCGCCTCGCCTCGCCTGCGTTCTAGACCCAAAGAGTGTTTCACGTTTTGCCGATGTCTCCCGCTGACACGGGCTTGCCCGCCTAGTTTGCTTGACTTGCGACAAACTCTACTTCCCGACGCTGCTACATAAAAAAATCAATTTTCCCAATACAAATGCTGGGATCAAGCCGGATAAATACCCATCCATGTTTCCTCTTGTCTGCAGCCCACCGCCCCCGTCTCCGCAGACTGCTCCATTGCCCTGCACGAGTTGGAACTGGACAAAGAGGTGGTCATGGAGCCCCGGCAGTTCACATTCGATGAGCTGGTCTTACGTGGCATCCGGGACAAGCTACAGGTCTCCGGTGCCACACGGGTCAAGCTGGCCGTGTCTTTCACCACCACGGACCCTGACTCGGCGGGGCTACCCTCCTGGGTGAATGGCAGGTGGGCAGATACTTCCTGACCGAGCTCAATGTTTTGGAAAGGCATCAGTTGAAATGTAGACGAACGGAACCGGAAAAAGCGATGAGCGGGCTGTGCGGGCAAGGGCGCTTGGGAAGCTCGGGGTCGCAGATATCATGGGAATGCACTGCATGCGCCTTTGGGGGAGCTGGTGGTGGTTTGAGCGAATGATCCTGCAGCTACGACCGGCCGCGTGCCACAATGGGTTGCTTCTTGTCTTTCACGTGGGCCGCAAAGCTGGCAGTTGATGCTGCCAGGCTGGGACTTGGATGTCCGCAGGCCAGTGGTCCTTGCGGCGCCCTCACTGGAGGCCGCCCTAAACCAGACTGCCGCTGACCGGGACGGCGGAGCTCATCCGCTGCACCCTCAGGGCACGGTGGAAAGCCTCGCGCTGTCCACGCATGGCGTGTCCTATTCCATGAACATCGGGTCGTGGACGGTGAGTGTCTCATGGGTGGACGGGAGGTGCACTGGCGCGCAGCCACAGCCCACAATTTGCCACCACCATGGCTCGCGAGACCTGTTGCAGCGACGGAGGAGTTACGTGCGTGCCGAGTAATGTGTATGCATGCCTTTCTGATGTTGCCGTTCCGTTGGCCCTGTGTTTCGGCTCTCCTTATCTCCCTCCTGGCTACATCCACAATCCATCAGCACGGAATCTTTCGCAACCCGTGCAGTATTGAAAAACGTTTACCAGATTAGGTCGTCCCCAAGCTGAAATAGCTGGCCCTGCTGAGGTGCAGGAAGACCTGGCTGGGGCATTGTCCGATGACGCCTAACGTAACGTGATGTGATGTGCGCAGGTGGGAGATGATGGCTCTCTGCGGGTTGTGATCTGGAACCCACTAAGTAGCCCCCTGCGCCAGGTGGGCTACCGCTTGGCGGTGCTACTGCAGACCGAGTGCCCGGGGGAATGCTCGGGACATGGGACGTGCAACACGACTACTGGACAGTGCACATGCGAGGTAGGTATGCGTGGACACAGAGTTATAGACGTTGAGGGACACGTCACGTCACGGCCCGGCACGGCCTTGCGGGATGACTGGACGTAGGCTTCCATGCAGTCCTTTCACGTAGACAGATTTGCTCTCAACGGCGATTACCAACTCGCGTTGGCTTTCACTACGGCTCTGCTGCACAGATGGCTTTGCTTCAATCAGCATAAGCGCCGCTCCTCTCTCCTCGATTCGAGCATTTCCGGCTTATTTTTTATCCCTCCGGGCCGTCGTCCGCCGCGCTGTTGCTTCTTCGCTTCGCTTCGCACATTTCGTTGGCTCCTTGATCCTATATCTCCCAGGATCTGCCCTGCGGTGCGCGGGCAAGGTGGAAACTGACAGTGTGTCCTGGCGTGTCGTACACCGGCAGTTTAATGCTCGTTTTGGTGTTCGCTTGTGTTCTGACCCCCTCCCCGCCATCACACACACACACACATGCCGCATGTGGCTGATGTGGCGGTTTTCACCTTGCGCCTCATCCATCCCCCTCCTGAAGCCCCTCCCGACATGGCAGCTCTAGTAGTAGCCCCCCCAGCTGTAGTTTTCGTATTTCGGCCCACCTCCTCCTGACGCCCTCCAGGAACCGTACACTGGCGCCGATTGCTCGGTGGATCCTTCCAGCCGCGTGTGCACGAACGGGACCAGCCGTTCCGTGCGGCGTGAGGGCGTGCGCGGCCTGTGCTGGGTGCCCTGTCGTGAAGACGGCCGCAGCTTCGACGACGAGTCATGCGATGACCTGCAGTGCGACGGCCCCGGGGAAGGACACGGGCAGCTGCGGCGCAAGGGCACCGAGGTGGAATGTGTGGAGGACATGTGTGTGGCGGGGAACTACACCGTGGTCGACCCGTCGGGTGAGCAGCAGGGTGAGGGGAGGGGGCGGTGGCTTGGCCACTGATTGCCACCGGGAGGGAACACTTCCTTTTGATGTGGTTACTCGGCTGTGCGGTTTGGGTTGCACATTCTGTGGATGTAGGCGGAAGGTGTTGTTAGTCGAGTTTGTAAGTCCTGGGATCCCACAGTCACTTCCGTAATCATTGCCTCTCTGTGTGTAACTTCTTCAATACACCACACGCTGTTGTGTTGTAGCAGCCGGTACGGCTGCCACCGCCGTGACGATGGCGAAAGAGTTGCCAAACTTGGCTATCCCATATGTTCAGATGTCCAAGCAGAGAGCGACGACTGAAAGTCATTTTGGCGATTCGTTGTTTGTGAGCTCCGAAATCGGTACCTGGTGGGAAGTGCACTGCCCAGTCACAGATACGCGGCAGGCTCCAACCCTCATCCTTGTTCCTCTCCGTCCGCTTCCAACGCAGCCATGAAAACATGAGCGATCGTCCTCCTGCAACCCCTCCTGAAACCCCTCCTGAAACCTCTCCTGAAACCCCTCCTGAAACCCCTCCTGAAACCCCTCCTGCTCAGGAGACTTCCTCTGCACTCGCCGTTGCGTTTGCCCAGAAGACGGCAGCGCCTGCACCATGGAGGGCACTTGCTTGGCCGGCACTAACCAGTGTCTGAAGGGTCTCCGATTGGCGGAGGACGGGGTCAAGTAAGTCCGCGGTACTCGACGCGCCAGCTCTATGGTGACCTGGATATGAGTGCGGGCGCACATGTGTACCTGGTTGTTCTTGTGCGTCTGCGGCCTGAAATATCAATGGGGGGGCCCAAGACGGCGGTCTCAATGCTATTCGGGGCATGCTGGTCTTCGGCTTGGGCTATCGCCGGGCCGGGATAGCCAACGCCATCGCCCCGCCACGGGTCTCAGTCCACCAGTGCATCTTCACGTTAGCGTATCAGGAGCCTTCCTGCAACCACAGCATCCATCTACCCTCCGGCCCAGCCGTTTATAACATTTCCCATACGCACAATGCGTGGCCTCTGCCCGTTCTAATGATTCCTAGTTTTCCTAGTTGCATTCGCGCACTCATAGTTCCTTCACCCCGTACCTCCACCTCTCTGCGTTTGCCCGCGTGGGTTCTTGTGCCCCATGTGTCCGTCGTTTATCCTCCCCAATGACTTCGAGCTTCTTTCGATGACATCAAAACTCATAACATCCCATCCGATCGCTCCCATCCCCGGCAGTTGCGTCGCTGCGGGGGCCTGCGAGGAAGGTAGCCTGAAGCGAGCGTACGACATGGAAGGTGGCTCCATTTTCTCGGTATGTCAATGTACCGCAGCAGGAAACCCAGCCTCGTGCAGCTTCTCAGTACCCACGCTGGCTGCCGGAAATGCGAATGGCGTGGTGTCCTGCTTGCCTGGATATGAGCGCCAGGTGCGAGAGGTCGAGAGCAGGGGAGATTAGGCAGGAAGGACATTGATCTCCAGTCAAAGGAGCCCGGCGGGGAAAGATGCGGTTGATGGCGAATGGTGCATGTGTTTTAGGTTTTAGGAAGCAGGCCCTGCTCCGCTCGCAGCTTTCCGATCCCGACTGCGTGCAGATTTCCCGACAGGCTGCAGGGTTATGATGCCAATGCGCATAACTTTTTCGTCGTCCAGAGTTGTGACTACATGCTAGCAACATGCTTCGTCTTGAAATGTTTGTGAAGCTGCCGCCTTTCTCTCCCCCATCCCTCCCCTTCCCTCATCCGTCGGCGCCCTTCCATTCCTCCTTTTTTCTTTCCTTACACAGAGCTCCACCTCCACCATCAAACTGTCTGATGGAAACTCCGTAGTGGTGGGGGGTACGTGTGGTCGACCCCGCAAGCGTGGGGTGTCTGGCGGTATGGTCTTCTTCTACTGCCTGCTCAGTATATTTTTGGCAGCGGGGCTCGTGGTGGGCGGTAAGTACGGGGTGCTGTGGTACGAGCAGTACCGTTACGGAAGGTCGATATTTAGCCAAGGCTACGTATCGTGGCCGCTGTTCGGCATCCGAGGCAACGCGGGGTCGGGAACGGACGACTGGTAGGAAAATTTTGGCAGCTTTCATTGTTTGTTCCTGCTAATAATCTTGTTGTTGATTGAATGGAGGTGAGTCACTGGGCCTTACGCTGGATCTTTGAGTCCTTGTTGGCGGTCTCTCTCTTGTGTACTGAATATGTTATTAATCAATGTTGCTGTGGAGGTTCGCGGCGTCAGAGCAAGGCTGACGGAGCGACCGATACCAGGGGAGCAGGTACTTGCGTTAGAGATGAGGATGGTGCCTTTTGGTCCTTGTGCGTTCGAATGGCGTCACGAGCGTCCCCAGGTGCCTTGCTCCGTGCATCAGCAGGCTTGCGAAGCAGGTTGCAACGGGGCATGCATACTTTGCCTTTGTATTGTTGGGTGGCTGTACAACGATCGTGCAGCCGCTACCCACCATACCACGCTTTAGATGCGTGCAGCATCGTCTTGGACAGGAGTCTTGCCACAGCCAGTGAAGGCTGCTCTTATTGAGCGCAGGGACTGAGGCTAAAAGCTGAGAATTCGATATGGTCGTCCTGCATGCTTTTGCTTGATCAGGTCTTGGCGGTGACCAGGTTTTAGCTTCTAATTGCTAATATTGGCCTCGGGGACAGGGATTATGTGAATGATGTCTAGTTATATGTCCACACATAGCTGCGAAAGAGGAAAGAGGAAGAGAGGCAGGGAAAGAGAGAAAGAGGCAGGGCCGTGCGCGAGGAGGGCTGCAACCCGCCGTCCCTCATATTGGGTATCAACCCGTTTGTCACGTTTTCGACAACATTTCCACGGGCGTTGCGCACGGCGTACACATAAGAAGTTGGTAGGGTGTGCACTTATCATTGTATGGAAATATGCTTTTGTTATAAGATTGTGGTAATCAGCAGTGCAGCCGCATCGTGTGCGCTGTGCTATTAACGTGTCCCATATCCGCCCCGACCAGCCCCGACGATATATACAGGGGTGCGAGACAAGCGAAGGACTCCATTCTTTTTAAGCTGCTGCTCTTGATATAGGGTCGAACCAGAAACTGCTTATTATACACAGTAATAATGTTTATAAGGCAGCGGCTTCTCCACAAAAGCTGCAGATATGTATGACGTATCCGCCCTCTTGCAGGGAAGTTGGCCTGCGTGCGTACGCCAGCTGCCGTCGTCCCAACATCGATAACCCTTTTCAAATGGCAACAGGCGGCGCTGCAGCGGCATGAGAACGTGTGCTGCGCCTCATCAGCTCGGCCGCCGGAGCCTGTGTGCTTCTGAGCGGGGTTGTATGGACAACGCATGAACGTGTCACCCAGCAGGATGACACCCTACTGCCAGCACTGGGGGAACCGCATGGTTGCGTCGCTCAAATCGGCCATCAATCAACTGCCCTGCGGAGGTTGCGCAACCGCCCGCTAATGAATCATAACACACGCACGTTATGTATGTGGATGGGTGGGTGGGACGCAGCGGCAGAGGAAGTCGGCATCGTGAAGGCCGGACATATCAGCACCGGGACACCCATGAAGCGGTCCTCCCCTCTCTGGCCTGTATATTCCTGGCCGGAAGAGGCACAAATCCCAGGTAGGCAGAAGGAGCCGAAAGGGTAGGTCGAAAGAATCACATATTTCGGCCACACGTGCTCCCCTGTCCTCCGCTCGTACCGCTTTTCATTCATTCTCCCATCCCGCCCCGATACCACCGCCATCGGCATTTCCCCCATGCTGAGGACTTAACACATCCAGTCCCTCTTAGGACCCCCTTGTGTCAACTCCCTGGCATAGGTACCGTTCAACTATCCGTTGAGTGGTGTGGAGTCAGGAAGCTGCTAACTGCTAAAATCAGATATGCAAAGCCTCCCCCGTCTTTTCTAATGCCGCCCGCGGATGCGGACTCCTCATAACACAGACATACACATACGCACAGGCATATGCACAAACACATACACATACAAACAGAAACAGCAGCAGACACAGGCATGAAAACAGAAACAGCCTCAACAACATCTCCGAAACGGACATACCCAATCACCCATTGGACACCACTACCCCTGCTTTGGTGACCCATGGCCCAAACAACGTACACCACCAGAACCTAAATGCACCTCAGCACCTGCTGCTGCCGCTGCAGCTGCTGCTACTACATAGTAGCCCGCTACCAAATGATTTAATTTGCAACGCACCGCCTCTCTGTTGAGCCTCTTCAGATTGCGACAACCACACAACAGCGCCCCACCCGACACGGCGTTACGTACTTGTTACGAACAGGTTATGGCAAAGCTTTGCAGCCACACTCGTGTCTGCAGCTGCACGCTTGATTTAAAGCGTGTGTGGTAATGGCCCAGGTAGAAGCGTGCGACTCCGTAACCATCACTTGCATTCCGTACCCGCACGCCATCGTGACGAGCGGTAGCACAAACCGGCACAAACCGCCAAAGGTTGCCATATCGTCCCCGTTTCCTGCCGCCCACCGCCTCTCACGCCACTATGCGCTCCTCACATCTTGCACACGCATCGACTTAAAACCATCACCGCCACTGACGCCCCCCTTCCCATCAACACATCCCTTCCTATCCTCAAAGCAGCTTCCCGCCGTCAAACCGCGGAGGCTCCCTCCAGTGGCCCTGATCTTGCCACAGGCGTTCCCGTCGTCAACCTCCTGGATGCACCGCGCCACCAGGCACCTCCTCCACGGCAAGCCCCGCATCGCTGTGGTCGCCGCCCCCTCGCGGCTCCATCGGTGGCCGTACATGGACAAGCCAACGGGGCAAGCCACCGGTACAGAAGTTGCAACGGAAACAACATTATAGCTGAAAGTAGCAGTATCTTTCAAATAAGATGCCAGCCTGGCAGCATGTTGTTGAAGGACACCTAAATTGCAAATCTATCATCCGCCTTGCGCTACAAGAACACACCTAAGCCTTTGTGGCACCATGTCTGTCTGTCTGTCTGTCTGTCTGTCTCAACGTGCCGCGTCTATATACTCTAGGGAGTACTCAGAGAGGACCAAACAACAAGCTTCCAACCAACAGAACGCTTTTGAAGACAGCAGCCTGACACGCACCAGACGACGCGACGGAGCCTCAAGAAGGATTCTGCTGTGATCGTATCACGAAGGCGCGATGAACATCGTTCCATTGACAAAGACATGATTGACATCCGGCCCTCTCGCCAGGGCACCTCAACAGTGCAATTCACCAACCGCGATGGCCCGCTGAGCCCATCGCTACATTTAATTTCGGCTGCGGCGAAGAAGAACCTCACAGTGTTCGGACTTCGCTTGCCAAACCGCACAGCTTTAACCCCCGAACACACAACCCCTACGTGGCTAGTACGACGAAATGACCTTCGGCTCTCATATGCGCGCACTTGCGTAACAACGAACGTTTCACCACTAAAGAGGCTGCTGTCTATAAGGGGAGAGGGCACAATAAGCACAATAAGCAGCTGGCTCCACAAGCACACACGCACACACACACACACACACACAGCTTATGACCTACACCCTTCCAACCGCCTCGCCGCCGCTCCCATCGCCTCCATCGCCGCTGGCCCCACTTTCTTGCCTCCCTGTGCTACTGCTACCCCTGCCGCCCGTCCTGCTAGCCCCCCCGGCCCCGCCGCCAGGGCTTGCCCCAATACCAAGGGGTCCCGCCGTGGTCGTTGTCGCAGGTACCGCCGCCGCCAGCAGCGGCAGGTCGCCGATGCCCAGCGTTTCAGGTAGCGCCGCCAGCTGCTCATCAATTCCAACCTCCCTGGACAGATTCGCCCCAAGTATTGCCAGCGCGTCCTCGTCACTGCAGCCCGCACCGACATCGCCCTCAACTTCAGGGCTGTCGCTACTGCCACCGCCACCGCCGCCGCCGCCGGCGATGGAGGTGGACCCGGACCTTATAGCACCACCGGCTCTTGCTGCAGCTGCGGTCAATGGCACGATGGCCGGTGCTGCTGCTCCGGCTATACCACCGCCGCCACCGCCTACGGCAGGCGACGGCGGCGTCATTGGACGAGCCCATTCACTCGGCAGCACTGATGCTCCGCTGGGAGCCAGCTGCTGATGAAGCCGCTGCTGCTGATGCGGCGGTTGTTGCAAGGGCGATGCCAGAGATTCACCGTAAGGTGACTGGCGGGACACGCCACCGCTACCGCCACCACTGTTAAACTCTACGCGCCGCATCAGGCCTGTCGTACTTCCGGTACGGGCAGGCGATTGCCGAAACTGCTCTACGCTGCCGCCAGCACCTCGCATTGCGATCTCCTCCGCCGTCACGGCACTCCACGTCCGGCTGCCCAACAGACCGCGGCCGCCGGCAACGCCACCGCCACCGCCACCCCCCCCACCGCCGCCTTGTCCTAGCCCTGTCGTGCCCCCCGGGGAAGGGGTATCTGGAGCTCCCAATCCCTGCAGCGAGAGCCCTCCGGATCCACCTGCCGGCGGTAATCTCAACGGGCTCGAGGGCGCCGCGCCGGGGACACTTAGAGGGCTGATAGTCCTGCGGCTGAAGGAGGCGCCACCCAGGCCTACACGCCCCGCAAAGGCCCCCCCCGCCGCAGCCGCCGCTGCCGTCGGCAGCTCCAGCCGCGTTCGCGGCGCTGCCGCCTCCTCACACTCGGCAGCCGTCAGCAAGCGGTAGCGCCAGCCGTGGCCCGCTCCCTGGAGCAGCAGCACCAGGCTCTCGAACCAGAACCTTGGCGGCGCCAGCGGCGGCGTCACGTTGGCCTCCGTACCGCACACCAGGGAATTATCGCCGATGAGGCCGCTGAAATAAAAAACCACCTGGATATACCCGCCAGGAGGCACCGAGAGGAAGCGGTGAGATAAAGGGAGATAAATCGGGACTTGTAAATTCAAGAAAACATCCACTTCTGCATCGCACGTAATGTGCATACTGCTACGAAAAACCACAGCGTCATTAAAGGGTGGTAAAGGCAAAAAGACAATGAAGCCGGGTAGTCGGTTGGTTGGTTGATTGCGCTCTGTGTAATGATGTTCTGTTCTCTTTGAAACGTTGACTGCGATAATAACTGAGATTCGGATCTACAGAGCACGAGGGGAACGAAAGCGTAGGACGGAAAGATAATGGAAAGGAAGCAAGGCTCTCACAACATGTGCTTGTCATTGTAATGGCAAGTAATTGTCGATGACCCTTCACTCGAGAACTCATCTGTGCAGTGACTCTGGCCCATCCGGTGAAGGGGAAAGTTATCCGCCACTCACGTCACTTTCTGATTGGTTTCGGAGCAAGTGCTGTGTATTGTGTTGTGGGTCAAGAGCGCATTTATCCGCCCCGATAATGGTATAGACGAACTGTGGGCTCCAGGGGCTGCCTGCGGATATCCCCTCAGTTTCATCTCTCCCCCCCCCATGGCGCTGTTGCCGCATATCCCATGCAGCCCTTACGCCCTGCCTCAACGCCCGATGCAAACCATCAGATTCGACTCTCACCATCTGCTCCGCCGTGAAGGGTCCTTGCATGGAGCCGGCCGCATCTAAGAACCACCAGCGGGGCGAGAAAGCCTCTGAGACCGAGTCGGAGGTGAACAGTCGAAAGGCAGGCGACTCCCAGTGCCGTACACTCGCGCTGCGTGGCGTGAAGAACGAGCCCGAAGGCGGCGGCGGTGGTGGTGGTGGCGGCGGCGGCGGTGGCGGTGGTGCAGCTCCGCCACCGGAAGCCGCGCTGGTACCAGCGCCGCCGCTGAAGGCCGAGCCACGGCCGCCGCCGCCGACAGCACCGGAGTCACCTCCAAGGCGATACCGAAGGCCGCTGCCGCTGCTGCCGCCGCCACCGGAGCCTAAACCACTGCCCCCACCGGCTCCATCAGTGTCAGGCTGCGTCATGAAAACAAACGGAGCACCTTCACCACCACCGCCGCCGCCGCCGCCGCCGCCACCTTCATGTCCGCTAGGTGCTTCATCGGCGGTGCCTCCCTCCGTCGAGAAATGCTGGAGGTACGCAGTATTAACGCTGCCGCCGCCGCCGCTGCCGCCGCCGCCGCCGCCGCCAGCGGAGATTCCCGGTGGGACCATGAAGCCCCCATCAGGCCCACCTAGAGGTGAAGCTTCCAGGTGTGAAAGCAACACTCCCGGCTCCCCGGGGGCAGCATTAGCGACGAACTCGGGTTTGGTGCCGTACTCGCCACTTGCGGCGGATGCGACGGCGGCGGTCGCGACATTTGCCAGTGATTTGCCTATGCCCTGTTCGTTGCCGCCGCCCGCCCCTGCGCCACCACCGCCGTTGTCCCCGCCGCCCACCACAAAGTCAGTGGGGATGCCACCTGCGGCGTACATACTGTAAGATGGGATGCAAAGCGAGGCGGGGCCCGTTTCCCCACCTTCGCCGCCACCACCGCCCAGTCCAGTCATAGTTTCCGACAGTGTCAGGGCGCCAGCACTGGCGGAAAGGGCGGCGGCAGCCAGTAAGCCCTGCTGTGAGACGGACCAATTGGCTTCACCAACGATAAGGCTGGACGTAGGGCCCAAGTATGCCGCCAGCGCGCCGTCGCTTACGCTGGACACGAGCCCGGGGCCGCCCAGCTGCGCTGCATTGGTAAGGCGGAAGAAGCGCTGGTCGCTGTCCTCCAGAGGAGCCGCAATGGCCGCCGCCAACGATTCCGATTCCGCCGCCTGCAGGACATCTTGCCGGGTTGTTTGTCGCCAAGCTGATGTCCGGTAAGCTGAGCCTCGACCATTGCCGCGGCTACCACCACCGATCCCGTCGCCGCCGCCGCCACTGTTGCTGCTGCCGCCCACGCCGTCGCTGCTGCCGATCTGGCTTAAGGCCTGTAACCCGCTGCTGCTGCTGCTGCCTCGCGCTTGAAGTAGCCGGTGTTGATGATCCTCCCGCTCGTGGTGCTCAAGAAACGGCAGCGAAATGACGCCACTGTCACCTCCTGGCAGGGCGGAGGGCAACTGCCGAGCTGCGCCCGCTGGCGTCCCCGCCACGGCCGCAACCGCTACCAAGCCACTACCGGCGGCCTCTAAGTGCGGCTGCATCTGCGGCAGCGACCGTGACGATTCCGCCATTACGCCCAGCGTCCCGAAACCGCCTTCCGGCAAGCCGCCATCGCCACCGCCACCACCACCACCACCACCACCACCACCGCCTCCGCTGCTGGCGCCGCCCGCATCTCCAGCACTGCCACCTGCGCTCCCGCCGCCGGCTCCCAGGTTAGCAGTGCCGCCTCTCCCAGCCTGAACAGCACCTAGGGCTGTCTCCCCCCGCGCTACAGCGACCACCTCATCCTTTTGCAACGCCGAAGCGTTGGATACAGACGTGAGAAATGAACCGTCTCCAGCCCGTAGCCCTTGAAGTGTCCCCCTGCTGGTTCCGGGCGGGCCGCCGCCGGCTCCGCTTCCACTGGAGCCGTACGCCGCGGATGCCTTGCACTGAGCGCTGGCGGCGGTGCCAATGGCATGGACTGGGCCGCCTTCGCCACGCGAGTTTGAGTTCGGCTGCACCGTACGACTGTACAGCGGCGATGAGGGGCTCTGGTGTGCCGCACAACCCATGTATGGCATGTGGTCGAAGTACGGCGTCGTGATCACACCGCCGTATTCTTCTTGCAGCATAAAACCGTATGTCGCAGAGGGCTCCTTGCGGAGCTGCGGAAGCTGCATCAATGACGGCGATATTGCCTGCGGGAGCAGCGGCATGCCTCCTGCCAGGCCACGAACACCACCGGCGCCACCACAGACACCGCCCATGCTGCTTGCCCGCGGCATTGCACTTCCTGCATTGCCCGGGGTGGTACGAAGTCCACTAGGTGCACCGCCATTGCTAGCACTAGCGCCGCCCCGGGCGCCTATGGCACTAGCAGCCAATGGCCCGGCTGGCAGCAGCGGCTGCGTCAACATCCCTCCAGCAAGGGCGCCACCACCGCCACCTGCGTACACAGCCATTTGCGAGCTCCAAATCCGAGGGCCCCCCCAGCTAGCTGCCTGGGCACCCATCGCCATTCCCATCCCCATGCCGTACCCCATGGTGTGCATGCCTACGCCTCCCCCCGCCGGCCCCATGCCTGCGCTGCCAGCCGGTCCTGCCGCCGCTGTTCCGCCACCGCCGCCGCTGCGCAACGGCGCTGCGGCAGCAGCCGGCGCCAACGGCACCGCAAGCGTCGTCACAGTTTGCGCCGGCGGCGGCGGTGGCGGTGGCGCGGGTGCGATTACCAGCCGCAGCCCGCGCTGATCGAAAGTGGTGAGCTGGCTGTTGTTCGCGAGCGGGCAGGGGCATCCATCGCGGTGCATGTGCAGCAGTGCCGCTAGCGGCATGAAGAGGCAGGCGCGGATGTAGACGTGAAATTCCTTCTTCTCAGATAACCCGATCACGGGCGTGTAGTCGGACAGGCGGTTTGCCTGGAGGCGCTGCAGCATGGTGCTGGGCGGGTCATTCATGACGCACTTGATGTCGCCACCTGCAGCAGGTCGCGACACGGCACCGTAAGCCCGCACTGCCCGCAGCGAAACGCAGCGCCTAATTAGTATTGAATAATTAGTCGCTAATAATTAACGGCGAGGAGATGGAAGAGCAGCAAAATTAAGCATCGGTGATGATACCAAACACGATGTATACTTTTTTCACAACCTCGGGTAGCTTTTAGGGTTTCAAATCCTCGGATCCTGATATCACGTAGAGCTCCAACTAGGGCTCGTGCCCAGAACCGGTGCATGTACATCAGAACCGCGCACCTGTGTAGTAGTGCACGAAGCACCAGTACTGCGCCGATCGCAACAACTCTGCAGTAGTTCGCACCGAGCTGGACACCGCTCGGCCCGGCGGTGGCGGCGGCGGTGGCGGCGGCTGTGCGGTGCACCCGCCGCTGCCGCCGCCACCGCCACCGCCACCACCACCAACAACAACAACTCCAACTCCAACTCCACCGCCACCACCACCACCACCTCCAACTCCACCGCCTCCTCCTTCTTCTTGCCGCAGCCGATGTTGTTCCTCGAGCTGTTGCACATGGTGTTGACTGTCCCCGGATTCCGACCCAGCCGGAGAGTGCGGATCCATATGCTTTACCGCACCGCTGCTGACTGCCACCCCTTCGTCGCTGGCCCACCCGCTGCCGGCCCCCGCTGCCAGCTCCGCTGTCAGATACCGCCGAGTGCCGAAGAAGCGTTCGGAAACATCACCGGACGCCGGCGACGGCAGCGTCAGCGACGGTGCCTTGCCGCACCGCACCCTGCCGGACGCCGCCGCGGCCACTAAAATCTGCATCGGCTGGCACCAGTCCGGCGGCATAGTACCGCGGTCTACGTCTTCTGGCGTAAGCGGCCTGTACGGCAAGTTAGCGTCTAGAAGCTCCAGGAGGAGTTCCAGTGGCCTAACGGGCGGAGGGATGGGAGCGCGCAGCAGCCGTCAAACATGGGGACTAACGTACAAAATGTGGCCAAGAGGTCGGCCAAAACGCTCCGAAACCATGACCATTCCGGGGATCAACGGAAGCTTCCAGTCCAGCTGTAGGGACACATGGTTAAGCACCCGGCGGCTGAACTCTGCGTAAGCAATATTTGCGATGAGTTGTACGACGGATGAAGGCTGCCAATGGCGGCTCAAGATACTGGACCGCAAGCATTAACCACGAGCGATCCGCGGCAGAGCTGAGCTCGTCATATGCTGTTTCATTACCGGCTGCAGGACGATCATCTGGGAGGCCGCAACTATGACCTCGTCAGGAAGAGCAAAAGCTGTTTAAGCAAGCTGTGCGCTTCATGATTTCATTTCACGGCAAACAAAGCAGAACAATATCGGAACTGCAACACACTACACGATACATAAGGAAAACGAATTATGGAGTTGTAGAGCCCGAACACATACAGGCATGTGTATGCGTCACATAAGGCCTCTTTAGTGCCCCCGACCGGAAACCCGTACCTGAAGACGCAGGCGGGTAGCGGCAGATTCGCCCGCGCCTGAAGCCCCACAAGCAGTGTGGCGGGACATAGATTGCGCCTCTCGTACATATCTGTACGGCATTTCCAGTACGGCGCAGATGTCACATAAGATAATAGAAGAACCGGCATGCGGCCTGAGCGAGTGATCGAGCCCAGGGGAAGTACCCCAGAGTTGCGGACCTGCAGGCCTATATACCAGGACGGGACGGCCGAAGACGACTTGACGGAACTGGTCCGCCGGTCTGCGTGGTCTGCTTGGGTACGTGTTGCCTTCCCCACCCCTCTGCGTCAAGCTGATTCAGGTACTTCTCCCCCAAAAAGACCCCAATCCTACCCCCCGCTCCCGTAGCCACGCATAGCCTAAAAGAGGGAGAATAAAACTGCTTTTCCGTGATGCTGTCAGTCACCGGCTCTCCAAAGCAGCGCTGCAACTAACCCGGGGCCGGTGGGGCCAACCCAGGTCGTCGAATTCTCCATTACCCGCCGAGAGACCCCCGACCCACCGAGCAGCGCGGGCCCAGTCACCAGCCGCTGCTCCGGCACATGCGCGGTGTGGTCGAAGGAGGGGATAAGCACCCACAGCGGGGCGGCCTGGGACAACTTGACGATATACTGATGTGTGAACACCTGCACGGGCCCGAGAGGGGGGGCATGCCGGGCCGGACGACGACGGCGCCGACCATCGTCCATTCCACAAGGGGTTTGGGGGCGGGGCGGGAATGTTGTCGGTGCGGCGGCTCGCGCGAGAAGGGGAAGGCGAATATACGAGGCCTGGTCCTATGGGAGGTTGCTTAATGGGATGTGTGCAACCGGCGGTAGGGCCTGACGGAGGACTCAGCGGCCGAGGGACTTGGGTCGAACCCCCCATAGGTTGGGGAGTTCTGAGAGGGGGTTTGGACGAGCTGACAACGACATGAGAGCTGATGGGGCCACAGGAATGCGGGTCCTGATAGTGCTCAGACGGGAAGCGGGGGATGAATTACTGGGTCGTGGACGTGGGAGAGGCCGAGGGCGGTGAAAAAGGCTTTGTCAGAATCCGCGCTCTTTCGATCAGAACTGGTCTGCAGCTAAGGTACCGAGTAGTAGTAGTCCCTCCATTTGGGTTCCAGCCCGCTCCTTTGCAATCGCAATAAAGAAGGAGCGGTTGACATGACAGAAGCCGTTTCACCATCCAGGACGACGCGAATAATTACGTAGCAGTTCGGGAATCAAAATGGGCTTAATGCAAATCTGTCGCACGACGCGCAATGTGGGTTAATACCTGGGTTTAGCAGATGAACAACAGGGTATCGTATGCGTGCCTGTGTTGCAGAACAAGCTGGTTTTTAGACTTGTTTTAGATTAAGGACGCCAGTGAGATAACTGTGTGATATGGGTGCAGTCTGCCGTGGCTTGCGATGCGGAGAGCGCACTGGACAAGGAGACTGCGTACTGGAGCTGCACTATAAGCTGCACGGACCGCATGCAGATGAGTCATTGGCCTTTGGTTCCGAAAACACGGACAACGAAAGCCCTCAGCGGGCTTCACGCACATGTTTGCAATCTTGGAGTAAATAACGAAGAACAAAACCGCAAGCTGACTTAGGAAGAAGACCGTCTCGGATAAAGCCAAGGTGAATACAACTTATTAAATGCTGCGTTAAACTTAAGCATTTGAAGTATGCGTTCCCTCAAAACGCAGCAGCTCAGCGCTATCGCAGAGCACACGGAAATCCAGACCTTGTGAAAGTGTTGCATCCTGCCCGTGGCAGCTGCTCCCTCAGGCATGTTTAGGACTCCAAACATGGCACGCCGTTCAGCTCCCTCCCGATCCTCCGCGCGCACTTCAGGGTCCGACGCCCAGCCGCCTTGCGTCCCTTGGGTCGGCCGTCCTCAACGGCATTCTCCAGCCTCCAGTGTTAACCAGTTACTAAAGCAAATCAAGGGTCCATGATTGCTGTAATATGTGATTGTACTTTACCTAAACGATGAAGTCGCTTTGCGCAGTGAAGATCACATCCACACAAGGAAAATTGGACGGAAGGAAAGACGTCAATCTTCACCATATAAAAGATAGTCGTTGTTTGCTTCATCCCGCGAAGCTCAAGACTATCGAAAAAGATTATGCTCCTAGGTCTGCGTCACCACCAACCCGTACGTGCAGTTGAGGCTCAAGGCCATCCTCAAGACATTAGCCAATAGAGTTCTAGCCGTGAAGTGCATGTTATCCTTAACGTAACATTTAGTTCAGCATGCTGGTTATGTGCGCTTGTTTACTTCTCGATGCTACAAATGCTTTGCTTCTTGCGGGCACAACTTTAGCGCCTAAACGCTTCCAAACCAAATGTTTATTGATTAGTAATAAATGACGCGAGCAAACGTTTCTACATCGCGTACCTTTGGGGACACAAAAAGGCTCATCTGAAGTCCTTCAAAATACCCAAAATAGTGTATATACCTAGCGAAGTATTATATCTCTAAATATATTTTGACCCAGCCCGGCTGCCTCGCCGGGCAAGGTGGGTCCTTAAGCATCGGTTGTCCGTGCCCTGGGGCTAACCACTGCACTTGATAAGAAATGATGGAGGGACGACCGAGGTCAGCCGTACGCACCGCATCTGCGGTAGCCGTGGTGAGCGCCAGCACCGAGTTCTTGGAGCGTGGCGCCATGGTGGGGGCTGGCCAGTACGGCGTCCCTAAAAAGGCCTCTTTTGGCGCCAACGCTCTGAGCCCCCTGGTGCTGCCCCAACAACCTGCTGCCACGTCTCCCCTCACTTCCCCAGCACCTCCCACGCCAGATCCGCCAACCGCCACTGCTGCCGACCTTCACGCTATGGTTATCGCCCTTGACGAAAGCCGTGACTTCCATAGCGCCAGCCCAGCTCCCAGCCCCAGACCCACAGCACCTGCAAGCCCATCACCCCTGTCATCCCACAGTCCGGACCGCAGCACTCCTCCGAGTCCGGGTCCCTTGGCAAGCAGCAGCCCCACTCTTGATCTCGAGCCCACTCCCGGCAGCCTTAAGCTGTTCTGCAGCGGCACCGTGGGTGAAATCATCCGCAGCCCCAGCCCCGGCCCCAGGCCCGGTTCTGGCTCAAGAGCTAGCTTGACGCTCATTCCGCGGGGTATCCGAGCCAACAGCCCAAGCACGAACACACCTACCGCCCGCCATGCCGCAGGCGCCTTTCCCCTTTCCATCGATGTCGGCAACACGGCCGCTGCTGCCGCGCATAGCAGCGGCTCGTCGCCCCAGCGGCAGCAGGGTTGGCTGGAATCTGTCTATAGCCCCAAGAGCCCTTCCACTGGCTGCTCGGGACCAGGTTCAGGGTCGCCGATGGGAGCAGGAAAGGGGATGATGGCACCTGACGTGCCACCGGCCGTCCGGTCCCCCATGGGCTCCCCCGGCCGTCAGTGGGGCTCGGGGACTCCGGCGGCAGTAATGTCAACGTCGTCTTCATCTCCTGGCCGCACGGGCGTCAGTCGGGCTGCAACATCTCTCCAGCATGTGTATGGCCCCATGCCACCACCGCCTCCCGTGATGGTCGTTGCGTCAGCGGATGCCGATTGGTCACATACGGGAGGTGGCGAGGACGGCGGCGACGGCGCTGCAGTCGCGAACGGCAGCAGTGCCAACGGTGACACGGCCGCAAGCGACCTTCTGCCTGTGAAGGAGGGTCTGCGGGCGTATTACCTGCTATCACCGCCATCGCCATCGGCTGTGGTAAAACCGGCAATGGGCTCTCCCGAAAGGGGCTCCAATCCTGGAAGCAGTGCGGAACGCAGCGGCAGTCCGCGGCGGGGAGCTCCGGTAGTTTCCACAGCTGCCACACTTCGATCGGACGGTGGTCACGTGGAGCGCCCAGCGGTGCCGGCTGCAGGCCTGGGACAAGGCCCTGTGCCGGGTCCGGGTCCGGGGTCCGCCGCCGTTGCTGCGGGCCGTGTCTCACCTGGCGCTGGCAGGGTGTCGACAGCGTGGTCTGGCCGCGGGCGGAGCCCGTACGCCGTGTCGGCCGCCGCGCAGGGGACGGGGCCGTTCCGGAGCCAGGCCAGTGCCTCAGTTGGATCCGCAGCGGGGAGTCCACCACCACCAACATCGCAGCAGCAGCAGCAGCAGCAGGGTAGTGACCGCCGAGCCGCCCGGCGTGAGGAGCTGTTCGAAGAACAGGACCCCGAAGTGGTGAGTGGCGGCGCCCCAGGCGGGAAAACGTCACATAGGATGGGAGAAGAAGGTAATGACATTTGCTCTTCGCCCCATCTTGCTCCATATCGCTTTCCCCCGCCTACCGCACTTACTCAGCTGGTCACCCAGCTCCCACACCCGGCCATGCCGCTTGTTGCTGCTAAGGAGCTCAACGCGGAAATAATAGTCACCTTCCCACGTCAATACCCCGCGTCCCCCGCGTCCAACAACGCCCTGCGATATTCACCCCTAGGTTCTCAGCTTCCGTCCTCAGTCCCCTCCGCCCGAAATGGTCACTGGCTCCTCCCGTCAGGTCCTCGAGCAGTCCATCGCTCTGCTGTCGGAAATTGAGGGCCATATCCGCGAGTCTGTGGGCCTGCAACCGGACCATCCCCTGCAGTCCATAGATCCCGACTTGGCGCAGGATATTCCACTGCAGCTGGTCGAGGCGCTGGAGGTGAGTGGGAACTGGGGGGGAACGAATGGAGGGGAGTAAGAGCCGGTTGAGGCGTGTCGTGAGGACCGTATGAGAGTGTAAAGGACGTGGCGGCAACGTGTGGGGGCGGATGCAGCAGACCGGCCTGATGGGGAGTGGTATCAGGTGCGGAAGTATGGGTGCAGGCGGTGTGTGGATGGGGTTCGGGTTTCGTAGGGGAAGGGAACGCAACACAGGGAACGGCCAGATGTACTCTCTGGGCGGGTGAGTAGGTGAGTGCCTTGTGCATATTTCCCCAGCTTCGTTAAGAGAGCGCCATAGGGGGAGAGCGCTAGAGTGAGAGTCCTAGGAGTCTATGTCGATGAGATCAGATTCCTCCATCTGCTTCATGCCGTGGCCCTCATTCCGCACAGCCTTACACAGACCTGGACCCGGCGGCTCCCAACCGCCCTGCCGCGCTAATGCCCCTCATCCATCGGTCACGCTGGATGAGGGGCATCTGTCTTCCGTTATGCAATATGTGGCGGTCTCAGGGTTTTGGTAGGCGTCCTCGGTAGAACCCGTTTGCGTGCATTCCTCCACGCCTTCCCCTACAGCTCACACCCGAACCAGGCTGCCGCTCCCTTCCTGGGCCCCTGGTTCCCTGCAGGATACCCTGGAGGTCATTGCCATGGCGCGTGAAGAGCTGGCGAGGAACCGAGTCGGCGACCCAGGCCAAGATCGATCTCGGGACAGGGAGCGGGACGGAGACAGAGACAGACACCGGGGGCCACGACAGCCGTCTCATGGACCCGGAACCTCCCTGTCGCCATACGCACAGTACCGAAGCATCGGTGGTGCCAGCAGCGCTGGCGGCGCCCGTGGACGAGTGTCGCGTACAGGATCCCAACCAGGAAATGGTCTTAGCAGCGGCGGCGGCGGCAGCGCTGGCGGCTATTTCAGCGGCACCAGCCGACCGCCACGTGGCAGTTGGGCCGGTGGCGGCGGCCCTAGCAGTAGCTTTGGGGGCGCGGGACCAACGCATGGCGGATCTCCGGGCTCGCATCTGCCGCCAATCGGCGGCAGCAGCAGCAGCGGCGGCGGCGCCGGCAGCGGCCGCAACGGGACGTCCCTCTACGGTGAGAGCGCGATAGATGGCGGCGTCAAGAACGGGTTGGAGGCCATTCAGTACATAAGGTGGCGTGCAGATGTGTGCGTTGCATTTCTTTCCGCTGACGTAACTCCAGGGCACGCTGGCATGCGTGGAAGCCTCGCTGGAATCGAACGATCTGAACTGCTTAGTCGTACATTGGGTTTGGAAACAGGCTTCGGGAAAAACCTAGCGAGCATGAGTCCCTGGAGCTTAGCGGTACCGGCGCCACCAGCATCGTACTAGCGGCTATACAGGTGTGATACAACCCGAAGTCCCTCCTGCCTTCACAAGCATATGGGCACCCATACGCTTCGATTTATGACGCCCGGCAACCAATCTCCGAACGACTGGAACCCGCAGGCCGGCCCCCGAGCCAGCAGCACTCCTCCCGGCCTTCGTCCCGGCAACAGCATCCGCACACGCAGCCGCCGCAGCCGCCGCGGTCCAGTAGCATTAGCCGTCGGACTTCAGGCTCCCTCAGCAGCGGCGGTGGAGCCGGGGCCGGGGGAGGCAGCATGACGTCCATACCGTCACTTGCCGCCACCATTAGCAGCCGGCGGGCTTGGCACCGGGAGCCGCCGCCGGAGGAGTGGGTAGCGGCCAAGCAGGCCCGGGCGGATTCGGAGCGGCGGAAGCGGGAGGCGCAGGTGCGCAGGTGCCGGACGGCATACGGTTTGCATATTTATGCTAGCATATGTGTGAGGCAATGTGCGAGTCGAATGCACCTGTGTTTGTGGTTATGCATTAAAGCAGCGGCAAGTTATGACGTCGTGGGGCTTCTGTCTGCTTTCTTTGTTTGGTTCTTGTCCCACATCTCCTTTACGCGTCAACAGGGGTCTTAACCCAGCGCCCTCCAAAAGGACAACGATGAAGAAGCCAGCCATTCCCTGTCAGACCCCAACCGCTTCATCTTTGCCCTTTATTTTAGCTTCTCTGAGGCATACAAACACATCTTCTTTTATTTGAATTTTGGTCCTCCATGTTATCGTTCCCTTAATCGCGGCTCTTAATCTTCGCGTACGTCTCAGTCCTGAAGAACGCCCCAAACCCCACCATCCCGTTCCGCTGCTTTCCAATATCCACCTGCAGCTGGCGGCCGACCTCCGCTATCTGCAGCAAATCCGAGGGAGGGCCTCGGAGGTGCAGCAGACCCACGAGGCGTTGTTGGCGCAGGCGGAGGAGTCCGTGCGTGCGGCGAGGAGTGCAAAGGTATTTTATACACCCCTATGCAGTGTGTGAAAGTTTTTGCTCCTGTCACGACCCAACGTCCGCACATCACAGACATGAAGGGAATATTGCGCCGAAAGATCTGAAGAACAACAAATGGATGCCGTACAACTCATTAACGAATATGGTCCTGCTGTTGGTATGGGCATGGTTGTTTTCCTGGAATTCAGTGGGGCGCTCTCAGCACACGGTGCGGCGCGGTGCTCTGTTCCGGCGTGCAGACTGAACCCTCGAAGTCCACTATCTAGCGCATAATTGCTGCTTCTTAGCCACGAGTTCTATCCTTCCCCTATTCAGCGCACATCTGATTACTAGACGCGCTAGTTAGGCGCAGACCAGGCCAGGACGAACCAGGGCCCCGTGACGCGTGCCGTGTTTTTGCAATTTGTGGGCTGTCTCTGCAACTCCTTTCATACCGTGGCCCCCTCCCCCCGGTAAACCTTTACGGGTTAAATCTCTTAAGTACGGCATTATGACTTCGTGGGCCTCCCGCTTGCCTTCCTTCGTCCAGGCCTCAACGGAGGCCCAGCACCGCTGGTTGCAGTACCAAGACACGGTGACGGAAGGCGCCAAGCGCCACTACGAAAACCTGATGGCGCAGCAGCATGGGGCTGCCCATGCGCACGATGGTGCCTGCGGCCCAACACGGTACAGAGTCTACTGATGCCATGATTGCGATCCAAATTGTACGGCTATTTCCAACGTGGGGTTGAAGGAAACCACATGGCAATAGTTGTCGGTGTCACAGGATGGTACAATAGTTTTATATTCTCCCGAGGCTCCAGAGGGGAGCATTTGTAGGATTGGATGCAGCAACAGAGTACGCAAAATAAACGTGTGGCTGAAGCCGCCATACTCGTTAATTGCCATCCGTGACGATTGGCTGTGAATAGATTCTTTTATCGATGGTGGCGCATGAGGCGCCCCTACGACAGCGTACGTGCCGAAGTGGACGAGCGCGCGAGTGTAGTGCAGAGACGGAAGTTGGGGGTGGCGGGGTTGTAATACTGCGGAGTGCGCGGATGTTCCGTCGTGTTCCATACCTTAGAACGGAGACACATTCGAGCATGAAACACGCAACATGCGTTGAAGACAACAAACTCGAACATGGAAGTCCCCTCGTGGCTGGGGGCGGCTCATGGCTAGGGTTTTAGGAGGAAAAGGAAGTTTACGACGATGTCTTCTCACTGACAGGAGGACAATGCATGCCGGTATGGCTAAGGCTGGGGGGCGGCGAATACTGGTGTAGCTAGAGAAGCATACATTACTAGGGGGCCAGTGTTGTGGCTTTCGAAATTAAAGTTACGTCAGGGAAGAATGTGGGTCGCTGTTGTTGGTGCTCCTACAGCTGGTGCTGCCACGCTAAGGACAGCGGGTTGTTTGTTACTAATAATGTATGCAGTAAAAGTACTCCGGGGTGTGGAGGTTTCTCGTCTGTTGTCGACGCCGTCCCCGTCTAAGTGTTGCACCTTACGTGGGGTAACATTCACCGGTATATACGTCCCTTCTGTGAGCCTCGCACGCACGGGGTGTGTTCATCAGACAAAGACGAAAAGATAGTAGCCAGACGCCGATGGTTTTGACCCCGTATGTACGACGTGTGTTACGCCCCATATTGCGGTTCTTAGGACCGATGGAGCGACCAACAGGCAAGGAGATGGGGGTGCAAGGACAGGCTAATAACGCGTAAGTGACCTGTCTTGACCGCTTAGTTCGGAACCAGCACCTTCGCCAGATGGGGACACTGCCCACGCCCTGTAGCCTCCTGCCCATTGTCCATCTCTTGACCTCCGCTCGGCCGCCGCTTAGCTGTACCATGTCTTGTCTCTGTCCCTGCGCTGCAGGCAGAAGGGGGCAATGCGGCAATTACCCTCTATTCGTATCGTCTTGCGTCACACGTTGCTCTCATGGTCGGTCATGCCGGGCGGGGCGCGCGGGTCACGCAGGCTGGGTCCATACGATCGATGCTGTGAAAAGTTCAGCATATGCAACCAAAGTACTTGAATGCATCTAATATAGTGCTTTAGGGGTGCGGATTTAGGGGGGGTGCGAAGGAGCGGATAGGGCTAGTTCGTGCAGCAGATCCTCCCTGATTATTAGTGCCCCCGTACCTTCCGCTATATATGGCACACGTAATCTCGCCCGTCTGGGATTTGCTCGTCAGAGTTATTGTGCCCGGCTTCTCGGGAACCGCTTCTTCGTTGCACCCCCTGGCTTCTGGGCTACCGCTGTAAATCTGTTCACCTCGGCTTCTGTCGTTCTGTGGTGTGCACAAGCCACAGCAGACGCGGCTCTGCTGACATATGCGGACCACTTCCACAACGATGCACAGTAGTTACAGCGTGGGCGATAGGGGCCTGACGACCAAGAGGGGCGTCGGGGTCGGATTCGGCGCGGCAGAGTGCGATGAGAACGAAGACCGGGGTGGCACACCTGCCGCAGGGCCATCTAAGCGAAATGGCAATACCTCCAAGAACGTCTCCAAGCGCACTTCAATGCCTTGACGTCAAGCAGCACGCCTATGTAATTGACATTGCCCTGGAAAAACTATAAGCATTCCCAGCCACGGCAGGAAGAGCACACCCTAGGGCATAAGTAAGGGCCACGCCCCTGACCCCTGGGCATAACCCAGCGAGGCCCGGAAAGAGCATGAATCAAATGGGGATTCAGAAGCTGAGGGCTTGTAATACTAAGCTGCTGCTGGATATGTGGAGGCATAGGGTCTGAGGGGCCTTCAGCGAGGAGGCCCGTGGATAAAGTTAGCCAAGGTCGGTGCTAGCCTGGCGCCGACACCAACTATCGCGTGGTTAAGGTACCGAATTGCCCAGAGCTCTGAAGTCTACGAACTGGGATGACTGCTTACTTCATGGGCGAAGGAACATGTGCCACTACTTCTCAAGTGAAAATCTACGCGAATATTTCTTTTTCATAGCTTCGATTTGATTCAAAGAGTCGGACCTGGAACAAACCAACGCTCGTGACGAGGCCTTGGTGTCGGACTTGCGGGAAGTCGCAACCAAGATTAGTAGGGTGCATAGTCCACCCAGCATGAAATGTATGTCACAACCTCAATAAAAGTTGTATAACAAACTTTGCGTCTAAAATGCCCAGTTTCTGTTGTTTGATGACCCCATCGTTCTGGATCGCTGAGGATCGTTCGGTCGCATCGGTATATCACGCGCTGAGAAACATATATATGTTACGAATCCAGGTTGATAATTTCATAATATTATTTCTGGATTTTGTTTAAATGTCCTATCTTGACATGACGACCGGGCTGATAGGACTGCATAGGACAGGTCGGGTAAGTTGCACCGAACTTTCCGTCCGAGGAACAAGCCTACAAATGGGACCGAGAGAAAGTCTTGGTAAGAATTTTCATTTCGACCAAAGTCACAATGCGCTAAGATCATACATCTATGCGGAAGATTTAGCCGAAGCGACACTCGTACAGTGTTTCAACAGTCAGAGCACGCACAGCCTCAGCTGTCGCATGCTCTCAGGTACACCAAGAAATTTGATGTAATTAAATTTTCATTTCTCAATAGAGTAGGATCGAAGCTTGTTGATGCTGCATTTCGCACATCCAGAAAGCACTTGACGGCAGCGGGGAAAACTGTCTTGTCGGTGCAACCCTTGATTGACGTCTGCGACGCCCCGTCAAGTGGTATTTGACGGCATAGAGCTAATATCACTTGCATCGAATAGATTACTGGACTTCTAGTGCCATATTCAACAGCAGAGTCCACGTGCGATTCCATCGACCGCTGCGGCAATGGAGCAAGGCACTAGCTCTGCCATAATGCCGGCACAACCCGCCGGTCAAAAGGAGATCTCCAAAAAAGGAGGCTGGAAAAACACCATTATCTCGGAGCTGCGTAGGCGATACAAGCCGGAAGTAAGAGCTAGATGGGATCGCCGCGTCGCGACGACGGGTGTGACGCGACCCTCCTGAACTCCGCAGTCTCAATCATGTACGCAGAGCTCTGATAATAATACTGTCAAGGTCCAAGTACTGTCCGGACATGAAGGCGGATCGCCGGTGGCAAAGGTAGGGCGTCTGAGCGCGGCTGCTGGCTGCATGCTGCAGCGCGGCATGCACGGACGGTGCCGTGCCTGCTGCGTCAAGGGCTTACGCCGAAGGATGTTATATTTAAACTATACAGTGAATTCTGTGTGATTTCTGCTGAGGAGCACGGATACAGGCTGCTTGGCTGAAATGGAAATGACTGAGGACGACGCTATAGCCGCTTTTGCGACCCTAGCGAACGAGACCGTAGAGTGGAGAGCGACCCGTTTAGTCGCGCCGCATAAAATTTTTAATTATATTTGTGACTGGTTTAACGAGCTCATGCGCAGCTTAAAGCCACAGGGACAGTGCGCGGCATTTCGTTTCGGACAGGCAGGATCGGTTCAGGAGGACTCCCCTAGTTTCTTCATAAAATATCTTGGCCTTTGCGGGACATTTATGTGGGGGATAGCTAGCTGCATGAACCCTGCCTCGCGCTTCACTAACCAGCACTAGCCGTATCATCAATGGCATGGGCACGCGCATGTCACGACATAGTACTGAAAAACGTACATACTACGTGCGAATGCGTCACTAGTAGCTAGTATGTCGTGACACGCAGTCGATCCTGACTTCAATTGCTTGTGCCACGCTGTCGTACACCCATGTGCCGTCAACCCGAATTATTTTCCCTCGGCTCCAACGCCTGCCGCCTCTATCATCATCATGGTAGCGTCAGGATAGCACCTGCTCCGTCGCCTCGACCGCCACACAGCCCGCTAGCCCGGCAAGCAGCCGTTTGCCATGCAAAGCGGACTTTGAGTGGGTGCGTGTCATCGGCGCGGGGACATTCGGCCGTGTGTCTTTGTCCCGGCACATTGAGAGCAATAAGCTGGTGGCCATCAAGACCCTCTCGAAAGCGGCCGTCATTCGAGAAAACCAGGTGCGATAAGCATACGACATGGATACGGCAGATGGACGTATACGTATATATGGCGCGGGTCAGCTCAGTGATGTCGGCCATGCATTCTTGATTGTAGGGTAACAACCGTGGCATTTTCGAAGCGGCAAAGTATCCTGTATTGGTTCAATGAAACAGGGGTCCGATAGTTGCCTGAGATGTAGATAAGAGGGCAAGCAGGTAGGACGGCGGCTCACAGTGCAGTCAACGGTGACGCTGTGTGTTTTCTGCCTTGTACGGCTCAGGTCCAACACGTATTGGACGAGCGGGCGATGCTGGCGTATGTCTCGGGTTACCCCTTCATCATTAACTTGTTGACGACTTTTCAGGTATGCGTAAAGGACATTCCGTACGGCAGCCGTACACACGCACGCGCACGATCATCCAGCCATCCGTCCATCCGTTTACCCAAGGCTCAAAATTCTGGACAACCAACTTCTATCTTGTACCCAGCTGCACACCTGCACGCCGCCGCTCGTTAACCGTCGCCCTTTCCTCACCCGTGTTCGTTGGTCAGGCCGCCGCCGCCACCAATCCATGTTTCCTAGTCGCTCACTGTAACCCGTAACTGCTAACCCCAACCAACACCTAACCTAACCTAACCTAACGGTAACCTCCAACTGTTGTTCCGTTAGGATCGGGACAATCTTTACCTGGTTATGGACTACGTGCCGGGGGGGGAGTTCTTCACCCACATGCGGGATCACGGGCGGCTGCGGGAGGAGCACGCGCGGTTCTACATCGCCCAGATTGTACTGGCGCTCGAGTACCTGCACAACAAGGGAATTGCATACAGGGACCTCAAGGTCGGGCGGGGCGGGGGTCGGAGTTGGGGTTGGTGCCGGGGTCGGGAGGGGGGGTTGGGACGGGACGTTGGAGTCCAGCAGGTGGAGAAGGGGAAGGACGGGGGGTGGGATGGGAGGTGCAAGGGCGGTGATTGAGATCACATGGGTGAATCCTCGAACCCTCCGCAGCTCTTTGAGGAACGTGTCCATCTTCGCCAGTCGCCGACGTATCGTCGCCCTCCTCCCCGCGCCGCCGCCCCGCAGCCGGAGAACCTGCTCATCGGCGCGGACGGCTACGTGCGGCTCACCGACCTAGGGTTCGCGAAGGTGGTCAGGGGCCGAACCTACACGATGTGCGGTACGCCCGACTATTTGGCGCCGGAGGTCATCACCGGCAAGGTACGACACGGCTGGTCAGTACAGCAATGTACGGAATTACGCGTTCAATTATCATGTGCGTAATTTCAACAAGGATTTACAAGCTATCGTCCTTGCGGTTTCGCCATGCGATGGATTGGAACTTAGCGCCCCGAACAGATCCAGGGAGGTCTTCTTTTCAGGCACACCGCTCGTCAGGCACCTCGCGGCTTCTTCGTCTCTCGCAGTATTTCTTTCCCTGAGCTCCGCCCTTGTCCAAACCGCAAACCGCAAACCGCTTTAACCCCCCCGCCCGGCTCCCCTCTTCACCCCTCCCACACACGCACACGCGCGCGTGTGCGTGTATTCCCCCGCAGGGCCACTCAACGTGCGTCGATTGGTGGTCGCTGGGTTGCGTTGTGTACGAGATGCTCCACGGGTTCCCGCCCTTCTACACGGGAAACCCGCAAGACACGTACCGCCGAATCCTTGTGCGGGATTTGGTTTTCCCGCCGCACATAGGGCCCTGGGCACGGGATCTCATCCACCGCTTGCTTCAGGTGAGGTACGCTGCCGCCACCCTCCCTGCCGCCAAGCATCCAATGGGAGAGACGGGCTTTCCCGCTGGGGTTCCCTGGATTGAGAGGTCGTACAGGAGGTCGTACACGAAGCGGGGGGAGGCTTTGCGCAGTACACGCTTCGGCTTCAGGCGGTTCTACCGCCTCCTCTTCCGCCTCCTCTTCCGCCTCCTCTCCATCTTCTTGACCACCATTAGCGATCTGTAGGGATCTTCAAAGAAGCAGGAAACTGCTCGGGACTGGAAGTGGTGCAATGGGAGGCCGTAAACACAGCTGCTGAGTAAGACCCGCCCGCCCGCTGCCCGCTCCCTCCAACTGCTCCCTCCGCACCGCACAGGTGGACCCCTCCCAGCGATTGGGGTGCACCAAGGAGGGCGTGCAGGCAAGAAGGGATGGAGGCGCATAACTACGCGAAAGAACTGATGAATAGATTAGACAGATAGATAGATAGATAGATAGATAGATAGATAGATAGATAGATAGATAGATAGATAGATAGATAGATAGATAGATAGATAGATAGATAGATAGATAGATAGATAGATAGATAGATAGATAGACAGACAGATAGACAGATAGAGATAGATAGATAGATGGATAGATCCGAGTTTGTTTGGTGTCTGGGCTTCTCTTATCTCTCCTGGCCTTCCCACGTGCGTGTCGTACCTTCCCGACTTCCGTCGTGACAGGCGATTAAGGACCACGATTGGTTCCGCAACCTTGAGTGGGGCTACATCGCGACGAAGGCCTACATGCCGCCGTACATCCCCAAGATCAAATCTCCCGACGATACTTCGAACTTCGACAAGTTCGACCACTTGATGCCTCTAGAGCCGGCAACCTATCTGTCGGAGCAGCAGCAGGCCTGGTTCCGGCCGTTCAGCTCCTAGGTGGGAGTGGGGTGTACGGGCGGCCTGTAGCTGCAGCTGTAGCAGCAGCAGCAGCTATAAGTATAGTTGACCAGCTGCGGCTGTAGCTGTTGATTGCACAGGCGCTAGGAACCCTACGGCGGCGGCCATGGCGCATGCGGCGGTGGCAACACGCTTTCAATCGACCCTGAGAGTTGCTGTTACAGTGATGGCGGCGGCTGCAATCGAAGTGTCCGTGCTGTGCGATTGGTCACCGTCGCAGCATGCAACCGGTCCGCAGCGCCAGCACAGGCATCTCGGACTCCGTTGGGCTTGTTTAAAACAGCGCTTATTGACAGATGGCAGCGGCACCTGCAGCGACCACAAACGGTGCTTGAGACCGTGCTTGCTGCAGGTACCGCTGCCATTAGGGCCTCATGCGGGCGCTGGCAGCTTTCACGGCGGCGTGGCGGACTGCGGCTGCTGCTTCATTTGCGCATTGGCTTGATCAGCACAGGTCTGGGTACGGTCTGGCTTTGCGGGAGGCGGCGATTCCTTGGCTGTCTGGGGGGGATCAGAAATGGATGGTATGCGATGAGGTGAAATGGCTCATTGTGTTCATCAGGGACGTACGGTGGCCTCTCCTGCGCTCGATCTGTTGGTGCTGAAGGAGTTAGGGGACAGCAGCAATAACAACAACCTTCCAACCTGAGTGCTGTGATGGGGCCTCATCAGGGAGGAGAAGCCCTCAGGAGGACTCCAAAGGCAGAATGAAGAATCGTTGGCATCCTATCTACGGATGAAGGCCCTGATTACATGGAGGCCCTGACTTGCGGGCCACGAGCTTGCCATGTACGGTAGGTAAGATAGGTAGATATACTGTAGGTAGACTGTTGTACTGATGTACGACAGCGCAGGAGTACGGAGGTGAAAGCGACAGCTCAGGATTACTTAACAGAGATGTACGGATAATTTTTTTGTACTTGCATAATTACAATGAACCAGTTGACGTAAGGACAGCGATTATGGGCGGCATGAGCATCCTGGCAGGAGCCGCCTGGTGGGGTGGGGAAAGCATACGCGCGCGAGCTCTGATGGAATGCCAGGGGACATCTCTCTCGGTAGTTGCATGCCGAGGAGGTAGAGACGCGGCACTTGCGGACATTGGTTGAGTTCAGAGATGGAGTGAAGCCTAAAGGGAGGCTGTGAGCAGGGCGGGCCGGGCAGCGGGCTCCGGTGGTGGTGGATCAGGCGCCGGGTGAACCCGGCACGACGTGCCCCCGAACACAACGCGGCTAGCACCGGAATGAACGAGTGAATACCACATGGGGCGACCGAAAAAAGGAGTTGAGATGACTAAACCAACCGACTCGGTTGTACAGTTCGTATTTGGCAGTCCGGTGGAGCGCTTCTTATTATGTGGGCCTTATGGCTGGTGACGAACGATATCCCCGGGCTTAGCCGATCCCAGCCCCTCCTGCAGATGCTGCGTATTTTGACATCTCCCTCGTGCCGTGTGGCGTGTTTTCGTGGCTTCCGCCACAAATGCACCACAGTTTTTACCACTTGCGGCGCCCGAAAGGCTACGGCTAACCATCTGGTACGACAGCACTGTTGACCGGAAGGGGTTGGGCGCAATGATGGGCACGTGTTGACATCGCCGTTATAGGCGCAATGGCTTTGGAGGAGGGACGAATGCTTGTCTTGTCTGCGCGCCAATCGCATCTTTCGATGAAGCTGCTGACCCCCTTTCGTTTGGGTTATTCGGTGGCCTTGTTCCGCTCCTTGGATGGCTCGGCTCGAATTAATAATATCTCCGCTGAGTGCCACAAAGCCTCTGTGAAGGTGAAGGTGAAGTTGTCGAAGCAGCGTAGGTTGCAAGCAAGCGCCGTGGCGGAGGTGGTGATGATGGTGGCGGTGGTGGTGATGGTGGTGGCGGAGGTGTGATGGAGGTGGCGGTGGTGGTGATGAGCCGGCGGTGGTGGTGGAGGTGCCGGTGGTGAGGCCTGAAGGAGCTTGGTCGATAGGTTCAATCCTCCGGGCTAACAGCAACAGCTCGACTGTAACACGTGGCTTGTCTTGTTCGTCCCCGCACAGGTTCGTCGCCGCGGGGAAGCGAGTAGCTTCTGGCAGGGGCCGAGCTTGTGCCTTTTAGCGGTTCGATGTTGGGGACGGGTAGTCGGAAGCATAGAGCCGCACGGGGCTGTGGCGGCCCCATCCCTTGCCTTGCAGTCAGGGAACAGCGGCGGACGCGGGAACGAAGGGATATACCGCCTCGATGGCTAGCAACCGCAACTCTGGTGCGTGCGACCGTGTATGCGGAGTACGACACAACTTATATCACTGGATCGAGATGTTTTGGCTTGCAAGGCAACGGTCTAAAGCCCGTAAATGTGCCACTCCAAAATCACGCGCACAGCACCGCGTGCAAAGCACGCAATGCACAGCATTTTTCAATCATACATTTTTTCAATCGATATACCTGCCCGGTTATGATGCACGAGCACGTTTAGTTCCGAAACGTCTGATTTTCATACCACAGCCGGACACATCGTTGTCACGACAAAACAGGTTACCACGCATGGTAGGTGGCACGGCTTCCGGCATCATTCCGGTGGCCAGGATAGTGCTTGGCCAAACAGCATAACGGATAAATAATAATAGAAGGGACCAAATGGTTGGTTCGCTCCTAGTGGCCGAACTGAAGATGTTTTCTGGAATGGCTGGGCGGAACTGGGTCTTTATACTAAGTTGGTCGTACGACAGTTGCATGCGTGTTCAAGTTCCTGCCAGGAAAGCCGGACCTGAAGGCGCTGGAGCCGAGGGCATTGGAGCGGGCGCGAAAGGACGGTTTGGGCATGAAGGTTATTGCAGTAGATGTTGATTGGGACTGAACGAAGTGTCGGATCTCATATTTCCAGCAATTGTGCAGTTTGCAGGGCTCCTAGCTCTTGCTTGTGTTTCATACGGCTACCTAGCAGCCGCTGATTATGCTAGAATGCGGTGGCTCCTGGGTTTGCACAAGCAGGGCAGGTTAGGTATCTTGAAGTTGGGAGATCGCATGTGGGTTATGGTGTCCAGCAACCTCCACCCTGTGGAAGCATGCATTGTTGCAGGACGAGAGCAGTTCGCACGAGCTTGCCTTGAGGGGAGTTTTTGCATTGTCACCATCTCACGGGAGCTGACACAGCACCCGGAGCTGGAGCTGGGGGGGAGTAAGTGATTCGAATGTAGTGGGTTTGTGGGACGGTAATTGGGAGTGACATCGTCAGGCAAATTGCAGTAAATTTTGCCGTTTCGCAATTGCCATTGAAACACGGCTATTACACGTGTGCCGTATGCCAAGCTTATGCCAAACCCCTTAAAGACATAGATACAACCCGCGCAGCAAGAGCGCCACACGGATGACCCCGATCCCTTTTACCATAAAGGGTGACATCCGCTCCTAACATCTGGGCACGTGGATTACAGCAAGAAAGCCCTACTCGGCCACACTTTCCTCCTCCATCTCTTCCCTTGCCTCCTCCTCCTCCCTTTCTCCCCTGCCCCTTCCTTTCCCCCTGCTCCTATATTTCCTCCTCGTTGTCCCTGCCCATCTCCTCCTCAACAACCCCCTCAACCTGCACCCGGACGGGCGTGTCGCTAAAACCCTTTTGTTGCTGTTTACCCGGACTTCTACACGCCTGGCTGCCGACTACGTCCTCATTTTTTCCCAAACATTCACCCACCCTCAACCCTTCTCCCCTCTCGTCCAAGCCTCACAGTTGCCACAGTTCCACAGCCGCCACCTTGAATTCCTCTTTGCTAGATAGCTGTGGACTTGCGAACGTGTCGCAGGGGTAGCTCGCCCCCTCCAGCAGCTCATTATCCAGCCAGAGCGCAAATGTGCCGCAGCCGCCGACACCCAAACCTTCATGGGTCGAAAACTGGAAGAAATCCAAAGAGCCGCCGGGCGCGGCGGCAGCCATTGCAGCGGCGGCGGCGGAGCCACCCCCGCTGCTTCGGTCCCGGGGCCCCCCGGGCGCCACGGCCGCGGTGGCGGCAACTCCGCCGCCGCCATGGCGCGGCCGTTGCCACATGTATTTTGCCCGGTGAGGCTGCAGCATGAATACAAACGTCTCGCCAGTGCCGTAGAACCGCGGCCCGGACTTCCAGGCTTCTGCCGCGAAGGCTCCGAACACGTGCCCGCACGCACCCGCCTCGCGCACCACAAGCAACGTCGGCGCGCGTCCCGCAGCCTTACGGTACAACGTACGGAGGCTGATACCGTCACGTGCGCTGCCGTATAGGAGCTGCCAGCGGCCCGCCGCCAGGCGTGCTGGTACGGCACTTGCCAAGGCTCGCAAATCGTCCATGGGCATTATGGCGGAAGGCTCGGACAGTGTTGGTTCCCAGAACCCGCCCCCGGGCGTCATCGCGATGCCGAGCCGCGGCAGTGCTCCCGCGCCGCCGCCACTGAGGGATCCCTGGCGGCGGCCGACGGCGGCGGCGCCGTGGAACCCCACGGTTGAGGCATCAGGGTCGAGCTCCCCTCGCTCCCACTGCCGCCACACCGCATCTTCCCACACCTGCAACACAACACGGCACAGCAAGCAGCAAACCATGTCCTCAAGCACTACCATGCAGCGCCGAAAAGGAGGAGGAACTCATGCCGTCAAACAGCATTTCGTCAGCGGTGGGTCAAGAGCCGAAGCCCAGCAGCAGCAGGGCTTACCTTGATCAGCACAGCACTCAGTGCGTTACTCGACTGACCCTTACGTAAACCCGCGCACACAGACAGTTGCAAAGCATCACGTTGCCGTCCTGGATTGCTGAGAGGTGGGTTCATTCAAAAGGCAGGCGCCAACCGGATAGTCGGCTGCCCACCCTTCCCACTCACCCGGTCAGGCCGGCACTCACCCGCCAGGAGATGCCGCCGTTGAGGGCCTGCAGCTCTTCCCACGTCCAGCCACCACGTTTGGGTTTGAGGCCCTGTACGGCGGCGGTGAAGGGGCAGCAAATATAAATTGTAGCCAGATACCGGTTGAGATGAGGGTTGATGGGAGATAGGAAGCAGCATGTTGGCTGACGATCAGGGCGAGCAGCGCACAGTGCGGGCCAAAACCAGTAGAGTGAGACACACACACACACAACGGCCCCCCCGCAGGTACGCACAGGCAAAGCCCTGCACTCAAAACCCACCTGCATGCCGTACTCCAGGTAGCTGACCACGATGGCCACCATGGAGGCGGGCGGCAGCGTACTGCAATGCAGGTGGCGGGCATACGGGTGCCCGTACCGCTGCGCCTTACTCAGCGGCGCAGCCGTGTCTTCAATTCGCAGCACCGGCCCCGTGTCGGTGAAGCGGGCGCACGTCCACCGCAGATGCGGACCAAGTGCTGCATTGGGGGGAGAAAGGCGGAGGTGCCAAAACAGACCGACAGACAGCCTCGTCTAGGCAGCAGGCAAACAAGGTCGGTGCAGTACCGGAGTACGAACCTTAGCTGACCCGCCCCATCATCACCACCCTCATCTAGCACCCACCATCGCCTTCCATCCTGTTGAGAAGGCGCGCCAGCGGACCCATATCCACGCGGGGCCACACCGGCCGGCTGTGGCAGCTGATGAACTGCGTGTACTTGGACTCCAGCTCTGTGGGAGTGGCGGGGAGTACGGGTTCGAATGCAATGAAACTAACAACCTGATCTATATGATCAAAATAACTCTGGAACTGACCACGGAACACAAGATTTGCGTGAGAGGTAGATAGATAGATAGATAGATAGATAGATAGATAGATAGATAGATAGATAGATAGGTAGGTACATAGGTAGACGGCATGTCCGGGGATATCGTGAGGTGATCGGCCGCGTTTGTGGTTTCATGCACAGCGATAGACTCTCAGCAGGTAAAGGTTCCCGACACATGGGGGTTGGTGTTGCTGGGACGTGAATCTGCAATGTCGGCGGTCAGGGGGGGGGAGGCAGCTGCGGTTGGAGTACCCGATGAGGGGAGGGAAGGGAGCTGAGACCGCCGCAGGGGACCTCTAGACTGACTGGGCCACAACATTATCAAGGATGGATATGTGAACGCTTTTGTTGACGGAGTGGCGGTTTTACAGCGGCGGTTCACAAGGTTAATGCACTCACCGTAGCGCTGATTGTCGTACATGGTGAGCACGGTATCGTACCCTATTGTATGGCTGAAGAGGCTGTAGTAGTGCAGGGTGGGTTCAGGTGGGCGCAGCACCACGAGCCCCACGGAGCTGTAGCGCTCCACGGATGGGGGTTCTCCAGTTAGGACGTCGAACCCGCTCACCACCTGGGAGGGGCTCGAGCGTTCCAAACCCGAAACGGGAAGGTAGATAGGCAGATAGGCAGATAGGCAGATAGGCAGATAGATAGATAGATAGATAGATAGAGCAAAAATGAACGCATAAGGAATGGATGGCACTGTCTCCAAGGAAAGAAGCACGGGGCCCTGGGGGTAGGGCCTGACGGCGTGACGTAGGGGCGACAGCTGAACAGGGGTTGTTCGCCACACCGGCAGGTACTTACCCCGACGAGGGAAGGGAGCGAAGGCCTGACAGGAACGTGTCCGTTACCTGTGCCCGTCCTGGAACCTGAACCCGGAAAGACATCGACCCCGCATACCTCGCGCCTTCCCTTCTCCTGCCAGTCACCCTCTCCCTCCGCTGGCACAAGCTCATTACCGCACAAGAAGCCCCAACTCAACAATCAGCTCAACCGCACCCCACCCCACCCCAACCCGCACCCACCCACCCACCTCCCGATACTCGTCCTGCCACTCTTGCCACACGGCCTCCGTGTTGACGAGCACCGCAGCGAAGCGCGGCAAGAAAAAGCTAAACTTGGCATCGCAGTCCTTTCCCTCGTACGGCGCCGAGAAGCGAGTGCGCTCCACGCTGTTGATCCAGCAAACCAACTTGAGCGCCGTGAACGCATCCCTGGAGCCATCCTCCAGTGGTGCAGGAGACCCAGGGGGATTGGAAACATGATAATTATAAGTGATTTGGCCGAGGGCAGCAGGGCCGGGCCAAGGAGGGCATATCCTCTTCACGGTGTACCCTCACCGCACCTCACCTACTTATCGTTAAAACACAGGTACACGTGAGTGAGCGTGTGAAGAAGGAATGGAGCGAACGGCGCAACAACACAAGATAGCGGCACATCACACGGGAGTGAAGGAGCTCATAACCCTCGGCATTCGTGTCACGTACTGTAAGCCAAGATTGCAACTGCCGCAGCGCCACTGGGCCACATCAGCCCCGGGGCGCTCGCACCTGATGTTGGTGATGCCGTCCTCTGACCCATGGGTCGCGACAAGCTGCGGGGACAGGAAGGCCTCACGGAAGTCCCCGATTCGGGCCATATGGCGAAGCACTGCGCGGCGCAGAAGGCCAGAGGGACGAACAGACAGACACGCAACGGAGCGCCATTGAGCGGGGTCGGGCAGCGATCAGGCCGGCACGCGAGGAAGAGCACCGCCGCGGAGAGGCACGCCAGGAACAGCATTCCCCATTGCCCATGCCCCATTCCCCATCACAGACGTTAGTGAAGGTTAGTAGTAGTAGAGAGATGGGGTAGGCGCCATCGTTTCTTAAGTATTCCATCTATCTATCTATCTACCTATCTATCTATCTATCTATCTATCTATCTATCTATCTATCCGTCTATCTATCCATCCATCTATCTATATTGGCGTGGACTTATGAAGAACCTCAGCATGGACATGTCCATCCCCAACCTGATGACATACATCCACTAGTCGCACGCATGCGGCATGCGGCAGCTCCTCCGGTGCCCGCCCCGCACCAGCGTTCTGTGGATCCGCAGGCGGTGCACGTTCTCCTTCCCTCGCCGTCTCCCTCCTCCCCTCCCTCCCTCGTCATGGGGCCTTTATAAGGCCTCCCTGGGGTTGCCCCAGTCGCAGGTCACATAGCATCCGGGGCCATGTACCTACCCGCTTCATGCTGCAGCGCCTGGCTTCGGTTGATGTAACACCAGACCGCCAGGAAGCTGCGAAGAGGCACGATGCAGCCAGCCACGAGGGAGTTTCCGTGCGGATGATGTTTAGACGGCTCGGTAGCCGGAGCGGGTGCGGGATTTAGGGAAAGCAAAGGGTATGGACTATAGAGGGCATCAGGGGACGAGAAGAGGGGACGCCGCCGTGGAGAGGGGGTTGATTTGACATCTGCCTCCCAAACCCTGCAACCCAACACACATGGTGTGTGTGTGTGTGTGTGTGTGATACATACACACAAATCGTACAGTGGTTAGGAGGGGAATCACGGAGGACGCCTCAGCCTCGTGGGTTGGATACAAGGAACTGCAATGGCATTGCTGGAACAGATATCGTCGCTACTGCAGCCTCCGCCATCCCCTGGACCTGAAGAACTCGCCCCGTTGCGGCCCCGCGGGGCGAGGCAGCTTACCTGTCCACGTCGAAGTGGTTGGTGCTGATCTGCGGCATTTGGCACCACTCGTAAGCCTGACCCGCGCTCCAGGCAGTAGCTTTGAGTGCGTTTAGGACGAGTCCCGTGCTAGTGTCGGAGGGACGCAGGCGCGTTGGGTTGCGTTGACCCTTGTGGTGGGTCAGGGTTCTCGCGTGGGGGTGCGTGCAGTCAGTCACTAAAACTTCTTTGAGGTCGTGGCTGAATGGCACGTAATTGAAACTCGTCTTGTGCAGTGCCAGGCGAATGGCGTACAGCAGGAGCTTCGCGAGCACCGCCAGCACGCACAACGCCAGACAGATTTGGATGGACAAGACGGGAAGGGCAGGAAGGTTAATGCCCGCTGCGGCCATGAAGCCCGCGGTACGGGGCAGAACCGTCGCGACGCGCATATCCGCGAGACCCCACACATTCAAATCCTATAGCATTGTTCCATTCATTTGGTGATTATAACATTGTTAATTATTTTCCGTAAATGTAACTGAAAATACATGTTTAACGGATTTTGCCGGACAAAGCGAGACTTCAGCAGCCGTACACCGGTCGTTTATGAAAAAAGTTAATCATAAACAGGTTACCTATATTCTACTATCACCAATAGATCCCTTTCGCAATGTCCCATCCTTGCCCACTATAGTTTCGTCGGCATACAGAAGTTCCCTCTCTACTTGTAGTTAATTGCCTAAGACTTGTGTTGTGATGCGCTCGTATTGAAACTTAAGTGTTAATTTAAGTAGCTCTGCCTGGGGATAGTTTGTGTCACCTGCTTCACAGTATTCCGCGATGCCCAGCTGGCCCACTGCCCTTGGGGGCATGTTGTTTGCGGGCTACGCAGCAACACAAGCCCAAAAGGTAGGATTAGATTCTCCAACAACTCTAGTAGCCACAGCGTTGAAGACCTTGAACAACGAGAACGGTCCTTCGTCAAGCGGACGGATGTCCAGCAGCAGCAGCGAGGTGAGCGGATATCGTTTAAGTTTTCGGATCCTTGATGGTGTGGCCGTTGAATAGTTCAGCAAACACAAACTCTTGTCCGGCGTTGCGCCATTGTGCAGTTGTCTGTTCTGCAAGGCGAGGTGGATAGGTTACACAAGCTACTGTCAGATGTTGTCCGTGGACAAAAGAGCAACGGCTATACAGTTATCCACACCGGTGAGTGACGAACACTTTCTTGAGTTGGGTGTTGCACTGACAACAGTCGGGTCCGTTTTGCCGTTCTCGGATGCTCTTGGTGCATCGCGTCTGCTGTATGACGGGCGCATGGGAAGCTTCGTTAGCTTCGGGTGTCGACCTTAGGGTTCAGGGGAATTGCACGAACGTGTTCCCCACGTGTAAATTCCCCCTCCCTAAGTAGTCTATCACAAGGAACGCCGTAAAAGACATCCTCACGCTTCCCAAGCTGCACGCAATAATGCAGTCGTCCGCTTGTCCGTCCACCTTCACAACAAAGCCCTGAAGAACAGCACTTTCGGCTTGCTGGATGTGGGCCCCTGTGCTCTCTGTGTTCCCCACCACGGCCATCCACTACCCCTGCGCGACCCATCGTCGCGTCACCTCATTCCCGCAGGCCGAGGTGGCTGGTCTGTCTATATCGTGCCGGCGGCCGTTGTGGGCGGCGTTGTGTACTTGTACGTTAAAATCCGCGGCGTCACCGTGTCAGACTTCTTCATGGTCACCAACAAGTCGCTGCAGCAATTCCGCGACCTAGTGTCGCAGAGCATGACACAGCTGTGGGAGGAGCTGCGCAAGCAGAAAGACGAGTTTCTCAAGCGCATTGCTACGGTTGGCGAGCAGCAGCAAACGATGATGATCCAGCAGACCCAGATGGATGAGAAGCTCCAAACAGTCACACAAAAGGTGGAAGAGATCCGGGACATTTCCGATTCCATCGAGACCCGCGTGGGCCAAATGGATAACACCATCAACGTTGTAAGCTCTGGTGTGCATCGGGCCAACGAAGGCATTTACTTATTGTGCGCAGCCGTGGCGGAAGTGACTCGCCGGGTCGGCATGGACAACAGCAGGCTCAAGCATTACGTGCAGACCACGCCGCCTGAGATAACGGACGGCAACCCTGGGCTGCGGACTTTGCTGGAGGGAATCAGCAGCGACGAACAGCAGGGGGCGCCCACGCTGGCTAGAATCTCCAGCAATCTGACACCCTCGGCCAGTGTTATCACGGAGGTTCCGGAGGAAGGGGAGGGGCCGGAGTCAGCGGATAGCGAGGGTGTCCTGGCGGCGTTACGGGGCGGCAGCCGCGTGGGGTCGAGCACAAACAGCTCGGTCACCGTGGGCGATGGCCTGCAGGTGCTGTATCGCCGCAACTCAACGGCATCGCTGCCTGCACGCAGCGTTGGCGGCGGCGCCGGGCTCATTAGCTCACTGTGGACGTCACACTCAGCGAACTTTGCTAGCTTGGGTAGCGTAGCTGGAGGGAACGCACGTAAATAGGGGCAGTTGCCAATACGGCAGCGAGGACGCGAAAGTTGAAGAAGCGTTGATTTGGACACAAGAAACATAAAGGCTAGATGGAGCTTGGAAGCGCGCTGCGGGCGGCGTAAGGAAAACTAGGAGTGGGAGCGGTTGTGGAGTGTGGCAAAAGCAGCAGGCGGGCTGCATTATGTATGTGCGAGGGACTAGCGGCGAATTTCTGTATGCAGGAAAGGGTTCGTTTGCGACTGGAGTGTAGATGGACTTGGCGGCAATTTTTTTGTTTCCCGACGTCTCGTGGTCGATGTATCAAGCCGTGGTGTTGCATATGAAGTGGCACCCGGAGTAGCCAGGAGGGGGGCCTGACGCCAACGAGTAACCATGGGCTGTTTCGACTGGGCTCCGTCTCTTATACTAACGTACCCAAAGACTACGATAACTGAAATAAGTGTTGTTATTGTCACTGTATATCTGTATGACCAAATACGATGCATTCAGTTCGCAAAATAACAAAGCGAATTCACATTCGCGGACTAGGAAGCAGTTGCTTTCAGGTCTGTAGTTCACAGTTGTTCCAACTGATATTTGCATATAAGCTTCCAAGATATCTGGATAATAGTGTTTGCGTGTGATTATCCCACGCTGAATATGCTTTTTCATAATGGGCTCTGCGTTTGCATACAATTCTACGGAAGGAATACGTAGGCGTCTGGTGGAGTTTACGGCAAGTGTTCAACATATCTGTTTCATGTGGATGCGTTAATAAGCCACGAATCCAAAAGAAAGCTTTTCTGGGCTACTCAGCAACACGGCGTTGGAATACCTTTAATGTTGCCATATATGGGTGTACCTCGAACGAGGTCTTATCGCACATGGTAGTTCTTACCCATCTGTCCGCTGAATGGTGTGCGATGTATCATTTGCAGGGAGGATCAATATATAGATAAATCGTTAGAAGGACAAGCTGTCCGCAGTTCGCTTCTGCTGTCCTGCGGCTTCCGTGAAGTTTTTGTATAGTTACGGTGAGGCATATCTAATGCAGTTATCGTAATGTTACTGTGTACTGTATGCGCAATGAATAATTATCAGTGTATGTGGTAACGAAGGGAGCGGGGACCCCAACTCAGGATTGTAGCCCTTGCACAAAGACGGTCATAATGTCACACAGATCACGATAAACTGATAAGTCTCGCGATACATGAGCATATGTTGATCTTTGCCGCCCCTTCCGCCATGCCTGGCGGATTCCCACTCGTGCAGGACCGCTTCCAACCACCGGGTTAACGGCTCCCTAATTTCACTGGCACTAAGGGAGTTGTCCTATTATGTGAGTAGCTTGCGGCCGGTTAAGCTGCCAATCGCGCAGCAGAAGGCGGGTGCGACGGCGAACGCATTCGTAAGCGCCGTAGGCTAACGGAAAACCTCCATCCGAAGCCCAGTAAGCCCGCGAAGGGATCTAAGTAATCCGACAGCCTCGACCGCCAGAGCAGACGCAAGTTGTCGTGGAGCAGTAAATCACTGTGATTTGGTAAAACAGCGACGCCTGAATTCTCCGATTTCCAACTGGGCAAATGGATCGGCGGGACGGACAAGTCGCTGGTGCCGGTGCCGGTGCCGCGCTCCCGCATCATGGCAGCGGATGTGCCTCGGTGTTACTGCACCTTGACTTCGTGGACCTCAGCGCTTCACGGCTTCACACCGCCGCCGACGTTGGGATGTCATGGCAATCTCGACCACACCTGGCTCGCAGCTCCGGACAAGCTGGCGGCGGTAGTCCTGACGACGGCGGCGACAACGGTGCTGCCAACGCAGCACCTTTGCCGCAGCCACTGCCACTGCCACTGCCAGTGCAACGGCTGCTTTGTCCCATGCCGCGCCACCCCCGCTCAGGAATGACGCGGATGACGGTGCAGCGGAGTCCGGCCCACCGGGGAGCTTGGGTTGATAACAACGGTGACGATGGAGTCGTCGAGGGCAGCGGTGCCGCCGGTGAGGGGGGAACTTGGTTTCCTCCGGAGAACGTCCTGGTGGATTGGAACGGATCCGCCGGCAGGTGGCGTTTTCAGGATCAGAATCATCCGCCGTTAAGCCAAGTCTACCACCCACTGCCGCAGCCATCGCATACACGGCAACAGCAGCAGCGACGATGGCAGCAGCAGCAGCGGCGGCGGGACTATGAGGGTCATCACCTCCATCAAGATCATGATCTGAGTATTGGAGCACCTGTGGCAGGTTTGCGTGATGACCATGGCGGGCGGCAGCTACTGACCGCTGCGGACCGACCGTCACCAGTAACCATACCGGGACAGCAGCCTTCCTTCTTAGATGCGCAGGAGACTGTCTCGCCGCAGCTGAGACCGTTGGTGACGGCGCCGCTTCAGCCGCAGTCGCCACCACCAGCGATTCCCCAGGAGCCGCCCTCATTGGAAAGGGGTCCGATACAGACGATACAAACTGGTTCCGGAGCTGATCATAGACTCGCCAGCGCCGATATGATCCCTGATAGCGGGTTTGTCTCGTCAGTCGCAGCTGTGGCATCTGGCGCAGCCGGCGGCGACAGCGGCGGCAGCGTCGTGGCACCGTGTCGTGAAGCTCATTGCGGCGGCGACGGCGGCGGCAAGCTGGCCAGCATTTTCACGCAGCGGAACGCGACGCTGCTGTCCAAGACCAGCCGGTCCGCCGTGACGGATAACCCCAGCGACGGCGGCAGAAATGGGGCGCTCGAGGAGCGCACGCGGGGCGGCATTCGGACCTTCACCATACTGCCACAGCGGGTGAGTGGAGGTGAATGTCGCGGCGCCGTATATCAAGGGGCCTCCCCGACCGATTGCGGCCAGACGACGCGGCGACCGGCCGGCGGCCCGGATACTGACCTAGACCTCCTGGCAAGCCGTGGATCCCGTCGTGCTGAGGGCGTTGGCGACGGGATCATCGGCAGGGATGGCGGGGCGGAGTCAGAGTCCCAGACGCGGTCGGCGGCGGCGGCGGCGGCGCAGCATCTCATGCAGCTCACTCTTCAGCCGGCATGCAAGCTGCTGGGCGTTGAGGAGGAACAGCAGCAGCAACAACAACAGCAGCAGCAGCAGCAGCAGCAGCAGCAGCAGCGGACGTCGAGGCTCAGGTTGCGGCAGCGCCGGCGGTGCTCCGTTGTGCAAGGAGGCGACAGCGGCCCAAGCAGCGCCGCCGTCACAAGCTCCATTCGTGGTTCGTGTCTTCACGCTGGCGGCTCCTCTGAGGCGGCTGTTTTGGCTCAGGGGGAGCCCTTTCTGGACGACGACTACCTAGATCAGCTGTGGAGGGCCTTACGGCAGCGGTCCGGTGCAGCCACGGCGCAGCCGCCGCCGCCGATGGGAACGGCGAGTCCAACGGCAGTGGCATGGCCCCAGTTGACAGAGGACGAGCTCCGGCGGCATCGTGATCATGCTCATCTGCCTAGTACGCTTTCATGCGAGGACCAGCAGCTGATGGAGGCTCTTCGGTCGTTGCACGAGGAGTACGGACATCCACATTGCGAAGGCGGAGGCGGAGACGGAGGCAGGGGCGCGGATGGCACAGCCACGGGGGCTGTGTCCTCGTCCAAGAAAGTTGGTGCTGCTCCAAGCCGTTTAAAATGCCGGTCCCGGTCGAGGGGCGGCAGCTGCGGGGGCGGAGGCGCAGGGCTCGGCCTCTGGCGGCACGGGGGTTCCGGGGGCTGCTCGAAGCACGGGAGCAACAACTCAGCTGCTGACGTCATCGCAGCGGCGCCCAGCGCAACCGCCGCTGCCGCTGCCTCGTTCGTCGTGTACACCGGCCACAAGGCCACGTCGGCATCGTACACCATCTCGTCATCGTGCCGAGTTGCTCGCAACCTTGCCGCCGCTGAGGTACTGTCAGCGGCGGATGCCGTCGGGCCGTCGAACTGCGCCGCATGTGACGCCCCGGTCGCCGCCGCCAGTGGCGGCAGCAATGGCAGCTCTTGGCGCCAGCGGCCGGTATCACGGCGCCAGCGCCGGAGCAAACACTTGCGTACGACGACGTTCTCCATTTTTCATTACGACATCTTATGTACGGGAGAGACCCGGGCCACGCGGACCATTGATATGTACGACGCGCGGGAGCATGGCGGCAGGGGCGACACGTCCGACATCTCTTGTACGGGCGCCGGAGCCGTGATGCCAGCCGCAGCGGTGATGGCAGAGGAGGATAGGTCCGGGGCCCACAGCTTGTTCGGCTACACCGTTGAAGTCGACCACGATTACGACAGCAGCTCCGCTAGAGCTGCAAATTATGACGGCGACGTCGTCTCGTACAACTCATTGCTTCTGCGGCGGGTGTCGAGCTCCGTAATCGAGCGTGCCGCGGCTCTATCGGCTGCGGCGGCGACCGTTACTTCCACGTCATCCCCCGTTGAGTTCGTTGCCTCCGTCGGCGCCGACCCCCCCGCGGCAGAAGGCAGTCTCATTCCATCAGGGGAGCCGACGGAGGCGCAACGGCCAGCGATTGACCCACGTATTGCCTTCGTACACGACGAGGGGATTGACAATACGACAGCGGCAGCGGCGGCGGCGATGGCAGTTGCTCTGAGGGGAGACGGTGGGGACGTCAGCCCCTTCACCTCCCTCGCTGCCACCGCCGCCGCCATCGATTACGACACCACTGGCGGCGCCGCAGACCCGTTCGTTCTCACGTCGCTCCCCAACCCCGTGCTAATCCCGTGTGCATTCGTGCCGCCAGCCTCATCCACGGCGCGCATCAGAATGGCGATTCAGGGCCTGCCGGCCTCATGGGCACCTGCTCGGAGGGCACCGCCAGCGGAGCTCGAGGAATCGCCGGCGGCGGCGGCGGCGGCGGCAGGCGATGGCATCAATCAGCTTCCGGACTGGGGCAGCGGCCATGCAGGCACGATGGGAGCTGTTGTCGGCTGCACTTCCGTCAACTCGCCAGCCATGTCCCTGTGCGGCGTCCATCACATGGGAGCCAGTGGCGGCGGTGGCGGCGGCGGCGGCGGCGGCGGCAGCGGTGGCAGCAGCGGCGGTCTTGAGGTGGAGGTGGCGGTCCGCAGCGGAGGCCGGTATTTACCGGTCGAGTGGGGCTGGCGCCCGGGGCAAAGCTCAGTGGGAAAACCAGCTTCTGTAGCAGTCTGCAGCGAGGAGGACGCGGCGGCAACGGCGCCGCCGCTTGAGCTGTCCATCTGCGGGGTGCTCGGCCCTGGGCTGGTCGAGGTGGAGGTGAGGTGACAGTGAGTGTGTATCTGTGTGCGTGTATGTGTGTGTGTGGCGGGGTTTGGGGCCCTCCTTTGGCTTGCGTGGAGGCCTCCGCGCACCTACCTGCCACCGGCATTCGGAGTGCATTCGACCTCAACCCGCTTCACTCAACCCGCTATTTCCTTGCTGGCCGGGGCGGGTGCAGCAGGAGGGTCCACCAGCCCACAGCGCATTGCTTTGTGCCGCGAATTGCGGGCGCCGTGAGCAATCCTATTAGATGTGCTTTGCGATGATGGAGAAGTAGCTGTTAAGAGAGCTGTTTGGGAGTCTTAGCTGCCGCTGGTGCCGTCGCCGCCGTAGGTATGGTTCCGGGGCGTGCTATACGTATCCCTGCCCGCGATCAGCTCCCACGATAGCGGCCTGGTTTCGGAGCTACTGTACGGACCGACGCCCATGCTAGCGAATCAGCCAATACATATCACGCAGCCGCAGCCGCAAGTGACCTCCAGCGGAATGATGGTGGCAGTGAACGTTGGCGATGACGCGGAAGCTGACGTGGAGCAGCCGACGGCCGCACCGCTGCCCTTAGATGTACTGTACGACCTCGGGTTATGGATGCAGTACACATCCAGTGTGATGTTGGCGCCGCTGCGAGCCCCTAGCGGCCCTGCCGTCACGACGTCAGGAAGGCCACCGCCGCCGCCGCCGCCGAGGGGCCACCACCAGCACCACCATCGGGAGCAACAGCAGGAAGTCCTGGTGGCCGGGGAGGTGGGCCGAAGGACTGTCGGCGGCGAAGGCGCAGTCAGGTTAAACGGCGGCATGATGCCAGAAGTGGTACGGCAGCAGCAGCGGCAAGCCGTTGCAAATGACCCCCCGTCCGTCGACGGCGCAGTGTCCAGAATGTCGCCACACGACGTTGCGCAGCAACAGCATTATCGAAGTTCCGTCGATTTCGAACAGCGCCAATTCGACAGTGTTGCAACCTTGCACGGCGGCGGCGGTACCGGCAGCGACAGCGGTCGGGCTGGGGTGCTCGTGTCGCCCCCTCCGCAACATCAGATCCATCCTCCGTACAACAACCCGCGGCCGCGCCACGTCGACAACACCGCCGGCGCTCGAAGTCCCATTACGAACGGCCTCCGCCGCAGCGGCACTGGCAGCGCTGAAGCGCCGTCAGGTTCCACTTTGTCGTACAACTACTCGGAGGTTCTTGTACCGCTTCCGGTACCGCTGCCGCGGGCGGAGATATTGCAGCCGGCGGCGACTTACGCTGATCCCACTGGCCCAATGATTGCGCCGTTCCTGGACGTTGGATCGGCCACCAGCCTCTTCTCTTCGGCCAGGCTGCCGCGGATTGCCGCGAGCCTGACGGCGGCTCCCCTCAGGCTCAGCTTCACCAGTCACACTGGGCTGGTCAGCGAGGCCAGTGCCGGTACCGGTACAGGTGCTGCGCCAGCGGCGGCACCCACCACGTCACCAACGGTTGAGGTGAGGCATCGTGGTTGTGGTCTTGGAGCAGCGAGCTGTACCGCCGCGACACGGCCGCCGTCAGCCAGGGCCCCGCGGGGTACCACCGTAGTGCGAGCTGGAGAACCATTATCGCTGTTGACTGGTCAGCTTCTGCAGCCGGCGAATACACTTGATCCGGTCGCTGTACAAACCGCTGCTGCATCGGCGGCGGCGCCCACCGCATTGGCGGCGGCAACAACCGCGGGCGGAATGATGGCGGCGGCACACGGTGTGCCGGCAACGGGTAGGTTTTCACCGGCAGCTGCGTCGCGCCATCGTGCAGTTCAGGACAGCGCTGTCGATATCACGGTGCCGATAATGCCGGGCTCCCTGGACCTTGCGTCAATGGTCTCGGGGCTGCAGCGCGGTCCCGAGTACGGTCAGCACATGCAGGATATGGCAGTGCCCCTGCTGGCGTGGCTGTGTCGGGCCGGTCGGCCGGTGGCGGCCGGAACCGTACTGCGCGGGCTCATTCAGCACCGCGGCATGCGCTTCGTGGACGTATGTGCGGAGGTACGACGGCAACCTCAGTACGATGGCATGTCCTTTTTGCATCTGGCCGTGCAGTCCGGCTCGCGGGCGATGCTGGCGGCGGTGGCAGAATGGCAGCAGACCTATGGATCGGTTCTGGCGTGGGACGAGCTGTGCACAGTTGGCCTGGCGCCCGTGCATCTTGCAGCGGCACTTGCAGTGACGCGCGCGTCGGAGCCGGAGACGCTGGACGGGCGGGCTGCGGACGCAATGACTGACCCGAGGGTCGGCGGCGGTGTCAGCGGCGGCAGCGACGGCGGCCGTGGATCTACTCTGAATGAGGCGGGTCTGGCGACGCTGACGTGGCTGCTGCAGCACTATCCCGCCGTGAGGGGCATGTGGTCGACAGCACTGGACGCGTACGGTAGTACGCCGGGCGCCATCTTGTCGTTCCAGCTCGCTGGGCTCACTCCCGATGCCGCGGACCGAGTGCGGTCTGCGTTGCTTCCTCTTGTGGGACCGGAAGAGGTTTGGTGCAAGTCCGTGTTGGCGGCGCCATCGGGGTCGGGTTCATCGGGATTGGGCGACTGCGGCGATGGAGCGGCTGCTCGGCAGCTGCTGGGCGACGGGCTGTGGGGCCGGGTGGCGGCGACGCTGGAGCACTGGTTGGCGGCTGTTAGGCGACCTCCGCTGCCTTTAGTGCCTACCGACACAGCGGGCTCTACATCGATGGCCAGGAACGAGCCCGGAGGGACGGTGGTGGCGCTGCTGGTTGCGGCCGTCCTCTGGCTTCTGCTCTGTTCTGTTTTGTAAATAGTTTCCGGCTGGGGTCTGATGGGACGTGACGGAGCCGGCCAGTTGTCTGTCTTCTCGCTATGCGGCGTGCAGCACGGGGGGGGGACGTAGAATGCGTCGGAGAATGCCGCTCAGGAAAGATGTTTTATTGCCACTCCTTGCCTGGTCAGCTCTTGGCGGGAAGCGGTATGTATGGGAGAAGGAACTTGGACGCCACGTGGCCATCAGGAACCATTTGGTGGTGTGCAGGTCAGTCAGAATGCCGGCGGAGGAGTGAAGGAGTGAAGGATTCTGTTACGGAGTACGGATGCTGCTCAAGGACGGTGGGGGGAGTAAAGTAACGCCAGTGGTAGGATATCAAGCCACGTTAAAGGATGGGCTGTGCGAAGTAATGAATTAATGACTGCAGCATCGGGTGGGTTGGATGGTGCGTTAATGTTGTGGTTGGTGGTTGGTGGTTGATGGCATGTAGTAGTGTTCCGTGGACAATTTCCGAGATGTTGTTCCTCCACGCCTGTTTCTGACATGTGGGAGCATGTATGGGGTGGTGAATGGAGAAGCGCACGGAGGTGGTGGGGAAATGAATGACAACAACAACAACGGTGTCGTGAAGAAAGGGGCGAGGGGCAAACGATGAACCTCCCCTCGGAAACCCAACCGGAAGAAACCTCCAGTTTCCGTTAGCTCCACGGTTAGCCAGTTAGGTGATGGCCAACGGAACCGGCTCCTGAACCGAGACAACGAATGCGAACAGTTTTTTCTGTTTGTTAGGTCCGAACACCGGCCTCTTTTCAGGTTGCAACGGCTATAGAAAGGCATTTTCCACTCCCGTTGCTGAACCCAGATGCACCCACCCCGTTGTAGTATGCCGCACCTGGCAATTCTTTCAACTTGTTGGATATATAAGGCCCTATGGGGGCTGCTCAGTTCATAACGTTCGTAATTGAGGTGAGGTACCGAGTGGCGGAAATGGACCGCAAGTACTCGTGAGCTTGAGGATGTGCTGCGTCCGCGTGTTGACCATTTCTGTCTTTGACTGCAGCTTACTGCATGTTGCCGCTGCGGCTGTGGGCACCGGGGTCCTTGCCAGCCGCACGCGCCGCATCTCACAACAGCAGCAGCAGCAGCAGCAGTAGCAGTCGCTGCATTAAAAAAACTCTTTTGTTTTGGGTTTTCTTTTGTTTTGGGTGTTGTGATTGTCCCCTGCTGGCACGTTCACCTTGGTAGCCATGTCGGTCGCGGATTCTTTGTTGAACTGAATCCTTTGCTGGATTCGTTTGACTGATTCGGTCAAACGAAGATGAGGCGGGCTTCTCTGTTTTGCTAGCTGTAGTGAGGTCCTGTGCAAGCTCACCACAGCTGCAGAGTTCACGAGGGTCGTGTACTGGCGCGGTGGTTGGGCTGGTTAAACGGAAGCCCCCGATGAGATGAGATGCCGTTGAGGCGGTTAAAGCGGCAGTGTTCCCAGCTGCAAACCAAGGCAGCTTGTGTGCGGAATCAAGCAGTCTGGAAGATCAAAGATTGAACCTAACGTTCGTGCACTTATTTTTTATGTCCTAGCATTTCATGTGTTTGGTACACATGGTTCCCTTTGATGTTGAATTCCGTGTACGGCAACAGGGAAAAGTGTCCTGTGGAAGAACGTAGAGGCCACCACGCGAAGCCATGCGGCGTTGCCCCCATTTTGTTCTTCTCTTCTTCTTTCTTTGGTTTCGACATACCGATCCTTACCGTCAGCATGGCCCGTGGTGCCCATGCGGCGAGGAAAGCGAGCCTGCGTTCCTGGCTTTGGAATTTGGTTGCGCTGCTGTCTCGGGGTTTGCGCTTCATCAAGACCTCGGCTTTACAAGATCCCGCGTTGCTGCGTTGTTTTTTCGGTCATGGAGCCCCAAGGGGTGGGGGTCTGCTCCCACTGGCACGATCTGGATAACGTCAGGTTCGACTGGTGTCTCAAACGCTTCTCAAATTTGGGCTACCCCGTCAATCGACTGCCACGAAATGTTACCAGCGCGGTTCTGCTTGCACCAGCATATTAGATAAAGCAGACAAGGAACTGGCATGGAGGACGGGGAAGCTCGTGAGAATGGGGTAGCGGCGCACAGTCTCAGTGGTCCGGTGGTCACACCTGGTTCATCCGTACGCTGTCCAGATGGCAGCAAGATGTGAGATGCCGGTTGCCGGAGAATCGTCAATGGTCGAGTTGGTTCGGCCTTCGATGTGCGGCCAGTCCTGAGCACGAGGCAAATTACAGCGAGTCAACAGCCCGGCAGCTCTCATGGCCAAGCGTGCTTAAGCAGGATTACAGGCAGGTGAGAGTAAAGCGTTCGGGACGAACCGCTTCAGACGTCAATCGAAACTCAATGATGTCAAATTGTCAACGAGTCATTATTTGGACGGCGATGACATGTACGACATGAATGCCAAACGCCGGACTCGCACTTATGAGGACAACTAAGTTCGTAAGCTATGTACGGTACACGCTGGCCGTCAGCAAATGACCGCGCGCCTATGGGCTTGTAGAAATGTGAGGCGGGCCCTAAATTATAGGCACCCCAACAGGGCAGATCGTGCCCACAGATGACAACGCGTGGGTGCGCGCAGATCGCGGACCGTCAGCAACTGATTACCCATGTCGTCTTCGGACATGGCCCGTTGGCCTGCGGGCTCTACCGTTCGGAGCCCGATGTAACACACGTGAATACTACGACAGGTCTATTTCATGAACACAACCATCAACGATATGGTTCGAAAACAAGAAGGAAGCGCAGAAATCACATGCGATATCGCACGCATCCGTCAGCAGAGAACGTGAGAGACCTGACATCCATCCAGCCATGCAGTAGGGTTATTCTGTCGTGCATGCAGGTATAGGCGGCGGATGCACACACGTACTAATGCCGAGCTCTTATAGCTCCTGGTTGCTGCGGCATGGTGATCGATTATTGAACAACAACAGCAGACAAACCGCACCGCACTGTGAGTGTGATTAACTACAACTGTGAGTAGAGAGAGAGAGAGAGAGAGAAGCCAAGACACCAAAACTGGGACCACATCCCAATCACCGCAAAACGACCCCGGAATGGCCGGGAGGGGAAGGGACGAGGCACGATCTGGACGGCCCTGCCCCAAGGCCCAGGCCACCGTCCAGGTTGGCAGCGCGGTCGGCACTTACCCGGGCGTGATGCCTATTGGCCTTGACCTCATCTCGGGAAACGCTTGGTCCTTGACGGTCCTTACTACCTCCCATGTGTCCTGCGTATTCTGATAATCGCTGCACTAAAATCTTCTGCCTCTCTAACTCCTCCGCTGCCACCCCGACTTTGCCCCCTCTTTTTGAGTTCCCAGGGATGGCAACGACAGACTGATCATCCATTCGACCCAAAACGAGCGCTGATGAAAAAGGGAAACACTCTTCTGGTCCCAAACGCACCCCTGTCTCATGCCCACCATCACGACAAAAATGCGACGACAGCTGCTTGGGCAAAATCATCCTGCCAAGCTTAGACCGATGCATTGACCAGCGGTCCTCTCTATTAGCATTCAAGCTCAATGCGAAATGCACCTTGATTGAAACCCCTTCCTGGATACTCGTCCAAGGAAAGTGCATGAGCACCTAAGCGCCTGGCGGCACAAAAGTTGCCATTTCAGCCCCGTATGAATACCGCCTTTCCCTAACACATAAGCCTTAGGCCGCCTTCGGAGCTACCTCTCAACGTCCAGCATTAAGAACCTCGTTCCTCGCACGAGTCCCATCCATAGCCACTGGCTCCGGAACTGCTTCCAACTCCGCCTCCGCAGCTGTTCCCTCCTCAAAGTGCGCCATCAACCTATCCGCTTTATCTTCAGTTTGCTTACAGCGATGCCGCTTCAGCGCGCGGCCCCACGGCCCGTGGGTCACATCAGAAGAGCCGAAGCCGCCACTGCCCGTGGAGCCCCACGCGGTCGCGACACCCCATCTGCGGGCCGAGAGCATCACCGCCGCTGACAACGTACCGATAGTGCGAAGCCGATGGTGCATCATCGCGGCCAGTAACGCCTGACCGATCCAGCCTGACACACCGCCGCGGCCGTCGCTACCTGTGGCTGTGAGGGGGGGCATACCAGCGGCCTGGCGCAGGGATACGGAGGGAGTTAAGGAGGGGCTCATAACTGCACTCTCTGCCGCCGTTGTTGCGCCCGGTGCCTGCTCATCATCAGCAGCTTGCCTGCAAAACACCAGCCCTGGTGCCGGCATTTGGGGACGCAAAATCAGCCCCTCCGTTGCCGCTGCCGTTACTAATTCTTCCATGTTATCGTTGGCTGGCCGTTCCGGTTGCGGCGTTGGCCACGCCAACACCGCCCGCGGCGGCGCCTCCTCTTCCCCCCGGGCCGACTCCGTCACTGCGCAGACCAATCCTTGGTACGTTTCACTTGCACCCTCCGTCGCCTCCATTGTCATCGCCAGTTCCTGCTCCCTGCAGTGGCCTGCTGATTCAGCCGGTAATGGTAGCGGAGCTGGAAGCGTCGATGATGCCAACACGAGCGCTGGTGTTGCACCACCGTCTCCCGATCCGGACACTGTCTGACCATTGCGCCAATGCCGCCGCCGGGGGCCCTTACGAGACTTCGAGGCGGCGGCAGCGGCCGCCCAAAGGATGGCTTCCTGCACCTCTTTGACCCCCAGCTTCTTGAAAGGCTCCTTCCAGGGCAATGGCAACCAGGACCCGTCGTGCCGGTCTGCATGGCGTGAATGAAGCCGAATGAACATACATGCATGCATGCAAGGACATAGGACAATGCATGGAAGCTCAGGAAGCTGTGGTGGTTCAATTTGTGATATTGGCTACGGATGCGCCCTCTGGATCTGGATCTGGATCTGAATCTGGATCTGTGTCCTGGCGATGGTCCTGGCGATTGAAAAGTTGGATAAAAGTTGGTACGCTGACGCAGTAGAAAGGCGCGGCGGCAGATGTACCGCAAAATGCGAATTGTTAACAGCACAATGCGCTCATCATCATCATCATCATCATCATCATCATCATCATCATCATCATCATCATCACGCTGCGGGAGCTAGTGGCGGGGCGCCTAAGTAAGCTAACAATAACTGTGATGGGAGACGCGCGTCTCCCTCTGCCCCCCCGGGTGCCGCATCCATCACACAATGGAAACCGCTGGTCCTTGTCTATTGGCTGCATACGGATATATTATATATATATATATATTGACTGGGCATCCATGACTCCCATATCCCCAACCTAACATCCCCCCCTGATGTTCATTTAACTTTACTGAGGCACTCACAAACGTTGTGCCAGATGATTTCGCTATCTCTACCCCAGAACACAGTGCCATCTGTCGCGGATCGCCGCGACGGTGGCTCGTCGAAGCCTTTGAAGACCAGCTCCACTTCGTCACCGTCTAGCTCCGCCGCGACGACCTCCGCCAGATACCAGAGCCCGTTTGTCATGTCCATGGCCATGGGTGTGGCACCTAGCCGCGTCTCCGGTGGCGGTGGTGTCGCTGCCACAGTGGCGGCCGCTAACAGGCTGGAGTGAGTTGGCGGACGAACTGCACCTGCCGGCGCCATCGGCGGCGCTGCGCTGGCGGTGGCGGCGCATGAGGGCCTGGAGGTCAAGGTGGGGGACCTGGAGCGCGAGGCCGAGTCTAGAGTGGAAACGCAGCGGCCGGTCAGCAGTGACGGCGGCCGCAGATTCACGTCCGTTTCTGATCCCCCTTGTCCGACCTCAACCTGACATCCCGGTTGCTGCGGCATGCTGACACCGGCAGCTGCCACAAGCATGGGCCAAGAGTGAAGCCCGAAGGAGGACGGTGGTATCGGCGCCGATCCACTAGCACCGCAGGCAGCGGCGGTGCCGGTAGCGACCCCTGGGCCGCTTGTGGCCTGTGGCCGTCCTCCCTGCTCAGCAGGCCCCGACGCAACCTCCGTCTTCACGGCATCGAGATCGTCGCCGTCATCTATCGCTTCGTCAACTAACGGGCGCAACCTGCAGCAGCAGACTAACACAGTACGATTACGCAGCGGCTCAACATCCTTTTGCATTATGGACGCTTTTCCTCCTTGCTCGCATAAGCTGAGTGACTCTTGTGCGCTGCCCGTTAGAACGTTGCTATGTTGAGGCTACAGCAGAAATGTGTTGTAGAAAACGCAACGTGTGCTGTCCTTGTCGAAAGCTAAACGAAGCGGCTCCTAACCTCCTCCTCCTCCTCCTCCTCCTCATCATCATCAAAATTGGCATGCGCGCGCCTCTGGCAGTACCATGGCCACACAAAAGGCGATATCCCATATTCGGCAGCCGTAAGGCCCACGACGTCACAACCCATTTCCATGCATCTCACATCCGGCGTGACAAATGTTTTGCAAATGAATCAGCAAAAAGATGATCTCAGCAGCCACCCACCTGAAGTAATGGACTGTGAATCGCTCGTCACGCACTCGCTCCACAACTGCTCCACAAGGGAAGACCGAGTTGGCAAGTTGCTGGAGGAGCATCTTGCACTGATGCGAACTAGCCACCCAGGAGCTGCCGCCCTGGCTCCCAATACCCCCTTTCCCCCTGTCCTGATCGCCAGGACCACCGCACGCAGCGGCGCTGCCGTCCGAGCCCCCTGCGGCCGCAGGGGCAGTGGCTGCAGCCGGTGCGAGACTGTCATCGCCGTCCCCAGTAGCCTCTTGGCCATCTCCGCCAGGGACGTTCGTGGCAACCCGTAACGCCGTTGCTGCACTGCAAATGCCATGGCCGCCACGTCCTGGACCTGCATCAATGCACTGCGCATCGCACGTTTTGGCGCACGCCAGCGAGCCTGCTGGCTGCAGCGTCATCACAGCAGCTGCTGACGACGGGGCCTGCGGTGGAGGTCCGACACCCTTTCCCAACTCCTTTCGACGGTCCCGCTGAAACGTATCCAGCATTCCCAGGATAGATGGGCGCGAATGCCACAGACCCGCCGGCTGCTCCTGCGCCATTGGACAGTGTGGTCAGTGCCACAAAGGATGGCCTCCGTCAACGAAGGAAAAAAACAGTAAAATACCGAAGACGTTAAAGGAATACCGCATGATTAGAAAGCCCTCTGCCTAGGAGTCGCACTGCTGGGGACGCGGGCGACAAGGAGGTCAGGCGGCACGAACCAGCACCGGCATCTCCTAATCCAGCTGACGCCACTGTGCTGGCGATGATGGGGCCAGGGTGAATATCTGAATGCCCGGGACGGGAGTCCGCACACCTCCAGAGCCGGGAGTCGGCATCACACATCCACTCACATGGCCTTCCCGCATATGCCCTTGAACGTCCCCCTGAGTTTACCTGGAGGTAGTGAAATACCCGGTACGCCATGCTCTCCCATTCCGCACGCGATGCTGCTGCTGGCGCCCTGAGCCGCGCATGCAGCGGCTGAAGCTGGAGGTTTTTGGCCTCAACTTGAGCTGCCGCAGATAGCTGGCGGGTGCGCAATACTGGTGGTGCACGGCCCCGGTGATGGGAGCGGCCCGGATGTGATTCTGATGTGGCGGGTCCCCGACGCCCTTGGGACCGAGGGCAGATTTGCGAAACGGGTCGCTGAGGCGGAGCTTCCTGCCCTTGCGGCTGCTGCTGCTGCTGCTGCTGCTGTTGTTGGTGGTGGTGGTTTTGCTGCTGCTGCTGCTGCAGTCGCGGCTGCTGTTGTTCTACATGGAGACAATTGTCGGATCTGCATCCTGACGGCGACACGAATGGACGCAGCGGTAACGACAGTCCGTGCGGACGTTGGGCGCGACGTGGCGAAGCCAGCCCCCCAAGTGACGAGCCCGCCAAACCAGGAAACTTCGAGACCTGTTGCCACGCAGCGGGTGAACCGGCAGCTGAGGGCTTCCGAATCTCCGGCGGTCGCTGCGGTTCAGCCGTGCAGCATGACGGGGTTTGCGCAAATAGCTGTACTTCCCCCCGGACCGCCGTCCCCGCCCCTGTCCCCCCCGCCCCTTCCTCCGCATAGCCTGCGGCCTGAGACCCAACAGCTGGGCATCTTCTTTGGGGCAGATCCACAATTGCATCCCCCCCCGCCGCTGCATGGGGCGATGCGAGTTCATCCTGCCGCCGCCGCCGCTTCTGAGGTAAGCCCGCGTCTGGCGGGTCCAGCTGCCGCCACACACGCTCCGCCAGCAAGGCCGCTGCACGCGGTGGACGACCCCCCCTGGTCTCTACTGTCTCCACCGCGGCCGGGTTGGGAACCAGCGGCGCCGGACCGGAATCTCCTTCCGGCGGGCCCCTGGCGAAGCCTGGCAGCTCCGAACGACAAGGTGAACCATGCCGCTGAGGCCGACCATTTCCACCGCCGTCGCTGCTGCTGCCGCTGCCGCCGAGCAGGCCTGTGGCAGCACGGAGCGGACACGCAGCGCCACCCACGCTGGTCCCTTTGGCGGCTTCCCCAGCCGCTGCATCGCGCGGCCGCTTACGGGTGCCATGAGGATTCCCGGACGTTGTGGCCGGTGCCGCTGCAAGTGCGGGTGCAGCTGCTGCCGCTGTCGGCGCGGCCACTGCGGCCCCAAGGCCTCGAAGTGCAGCGGCATGGTCATACGATCCAGGAGTTTGCTGCTGCAGCCGCCCCTCTGGTGCGCCCCTCGTACAGCTGCGCAGCATCCTCAAGACCTGCAAGGGAAAAGGGAGACCAAGCATGCGGAAGGCGGGATCCTGCGTCAAAGCCATCTAATCCACACATCCCTGCACCTTATCACATACCTGCATTACCTCTTCCTCGTCCGCGTTGTCCACCCAGCAGACCAGGTCGAGGATGCCCTCCGCGACCCGGTGAGCCACGCCCGAAGACTCCGCCCCGTTGCCGGTTGCTGCACCAGCCCCCTGGCACTGATCCCTCGAAGTTGACGGGCCCGCCCTATCTTCTGCCGCGGCCGTGTGTCGCAGTGCCAAGGCCCTCCCAATGAAGCCCTTGGCGGCTGCGAGCCGCAATGCTATTGAGCCGGGGCCGGTGTCGTCATACAACCATGGCTGCTGCTGCTGCTGCCGCCGTTGCCGTCTCCATGGCAGTGGGCCCTGCGGCCGAGCAGGTGCTGCTACGGGGTAGGATACCCTGCGGACACCCGGCTGCTGCTCCTCTTCGTCCGGAAGCCCCTGAGCCGCGGGAGTCAATCTTTGCGCTCCGGGGCACCCGGCGACACCACCCGCAGCTGTTCCCAACGTCCGACATCCCTGCAAGTCATCCAGGCGGGTCGCCGCAACGTCCCAGTTCAGCGGTCGAGCAGCGGGTTCTGTCGCTGTGCCAGCAGCAGCAGGAGCAGCAGCAGCAGCAGCACACACTGCTGCTGCTGCTGTCCCAGGCATGGCGTTAGTACCGTAGCCACCATTGTTGCGGCCGCCTGCGCTGCCAGGCATTGCAACAGCTGGCATGTTCATCAGCGCAAAATGTATCTTCTTTCGAGCTGGTTCCTGTATCTCCGGCGCCGTTCCTACAGCTGCGGCTGCGACATTGGCCCCGCTCGCCACCAGAACCCGTGGTGTCGATGTCACGGCGCCCCTGAAGCCCCTGAAGCCTGTACCACCCGGCAGCATCTGCTGCTGCTGTGGCTGCAGCCCTTGCACTGGTACATGCCGCTCGAGCAGCTGCGGCTGCTGCTCTTCTAATCGCTGATTCTCCTGCCGTTGCTGCGGCTGCAGATCTTGCTGCAGCTGCTGAGACCGATGAGGCTCTGGCTGCCGCTCTGCTGAAGGTGCTGCAACCTCCTCCACATCCCTTTCCCTACGGCCTGCGGCTCCTTGGCTCATTCCACATTGCGCCACGCAGCCGCCAGCTGCCAGTCCCAGTTCCAATGATTGTGCAACCGCCTGCGTCTCAAAAGCCGGGACCGTTTGCTGGGTCTTCTGGATATCCCCCAAGCCCCGTTTCTCCCCTGGATATCCTTTCCCACAATCTACTCCACGTGCCCCTTCGACGTCGCCCTCCTGGTCATGGTGTTGTGGGGAAGGGCTCAATGCCATCGATGAGTCCGTGGTCTCACCCGGCCGTGGCAGTGGCAGCGGTGATGCAGCTTGCAAGGGAACTGCTGCTTGACTAATTGGCTCGCTGGGCCCGCCACCACCACCGTCATCGGTGGCAGCACCGATGGTGCCGTTGTGGCCATCCTGTAGAGGAAATGCTGTGTGGCTGGCCTTCACGGCCCTGGCATTGCGCCCTATGGCTGCCACCGCACGGCCCCCGACGGCGGCTGTAGGCCGCGCCTCTTCGGCAGCGCGCCCTGTTCTCGCAACAGCAACATTATTGCTGAGCGGCATACCAAGGCAGCGTGTAGATGCAGAGGCATCCGGGGCGGGGCCCCTGGGCAGCGGTTTTCCGGTCACCAAATCGCCGGCGGCTGATGTGGACTGCGAGCTCCTGCGCCACAACCGAGTTCGCTCCGCATTCCCGGCCGCCATAGGCACTGGTGGCCTACCTGCGGAGGGATTGTTGCTCCCTGGCGCAGGTCCCGCGGTCGCCCCTCCAGTTCCTCGTTCTGTCGACGCCATTGGCCCCGGCCGTGCCCCAGCAGCGAGGGCGCTGCCGGAAGCCCGCTCTGCTTCGATAACAATATCCAGAGCTGCCTTGGCTCCCTGAGATACGCCAGGGGGAGCCCATTCGGGAGATGCCCGACATCGACGGCCGTTCCGAGCATTCACCAGATTGGGGAGACGCGATGCCATGCACGCAAGAAGCCATGGAATGGTAGGCAGGCCTCATCGTACGGGATCCCAACATTTGAAACTGGATGTATATAACGAATATCGTCACGCAAGAGAGCCCAAAACAGTTACATGGCGGAATGCAGGACGTCCCGTAGAGGGTAACGAAGAAAGCCTGTCTGCTGTTGAAAGCGCTTTAACAATGAGTAGCAGAGATTGGGTTTCGACCGCGGCGACCTCGCATCGGGCGGGAAAAGTGAATGGTGCGACGAACAGCGGAAATCTTACCCCACATGGATTGCATGGAGGGCCAGGCCACCATCGGGTGGCACCCACAAGCTGCTGGTAGTCCTGCAGTCTCTGAAACCAAATGATCACCGCTCAAACGCTGGCGTGGAGCCCCCACACCCGGACAATACAGAGCTGCGCCCCGCATACTCCCCTCCCACATAAAAGATTTCTTCCTAGCCTAGCTAACGATTTGTTGACATCCACTCCATTCCTGCCCACCTCAGCATCAGCACCAGGTTTCCCTTCCCTCCGCCTTCCCCACCAGCGCCCCACGCAGGCGGTCGCTGAAACCGCGGGAGCCCCACCTCAGTCTGAAAAATCCATATCTGCGCCTTCACGGAGCAGAACTTCCGTGCGAGCTCCTCAACGCCGCACAGCTCCGGATACTTGCTCTGCAGGCTTCGGAGCTGCTTCTTCACATCGGCAAATCCTACGCCTTCGAAGGCTTCTTTCTCCCCCGGATGCACGACTGCCAGAATGTACTGCAGGCAGATTGATCAAGCGATGGGGCCATGCATGAAGAGGGAGAGAGCAGTAGTATGTTGTTTGTCGCAGCGTTGGATCCGGAACCGGAGAATCCAGATCGAGAAGTGTCGTAACAGTCAAGTGGAACCAGGTGGAAGCCGTACAGTTAGTTTCGGTGCCACAAGCCACGTGGCAAGGCACACTCACGTGGGTATCCAAGCCCTAAACTCGTATGTTGGCACGGATGTCCGTACACTGAGATCGATGTGGGAAAAACGAGCCAAGGGGGCTATCCATACATTGATACATACGGCATTGCATCTATCTACATTTACACAAGCAGAGGAAATCATATGCCACCCTGCACCGTTTTGGCTAGGACTTGGGTGTGAGCCATCTTGGCAAGCGGTATGTGTTTCGTGCAATGCCACCCGCACCGGGTGGTTGAGCCGCTCGCGTGCGAGGTTAGCGACTCCGAGCAGCAGAATTTTCTGGACATCCCGGAACCGCTGTCCAGCATTCTTGTTGATGGCGTTGTATAGGACCTGCGGGGTGATGGATGTGTCTTAGGAGGAACGCCCAATTGACGGAATCGAATGGAACAGGTTTCATCCATTTGCGCTGCCGTTGGCTTTGCGCCATGATGAGCGTGTCAGGCGGGGCTGGGGTCGCCTATTCCGGATCTGGGCTTACCAATAACCGGTCCCGCACCCCCGCGACGCATACACATGCGACGATCTCCTCCTCTGTCGGAGGTTGGCCCCTCAGCAGCAGGGCTGTCCGCACAGTGGGAAAGTTAAGCCCACTCGAGTGTACAAGGCTACATACTGCCGGTTTGGCCAGGTCCTTGATGGCCGCACCATACGCGTTTCGCAGCATATCAATAACCATTTCCTCTGTGGCATTGGTTGCCTCCTGTGCGATGTGCTTCGGGAGGACGCGCAACTTGTACAGCGTATCCAAACCCAAAGGCGCATCACCTATTCCGTCCAGGCGGTTACCTTGCCTAGACATGTTTCAGCCTCGCTGCATCTCAGAATTGAAGCAAGCGACGGGAATTACAGCCGAACGCACGGCGCCTGATATTCTGCGGAGTTTCAGGTAGTATAAGTCAACGCATTTGCTTTGCCGACTATCCAAGCGTTGTTGTGGTCTCGATTGCCTTCATGCTAGAGATTTGCTGGCCCTTGCGTAGCAGGCGTACGTCAACCGTCATTGGTGTGCGACAACAATTATTCAGCTGCAAGGAAACGCATGACGTCATATAGCATCCTCTGTCCAATAAGGGGAGCCGTTGGGACAATGCGCATTTGAAGCTGCCCTTGTATTTCTGGGTAGAATTGTGTTACCAATACAATTGGCTGAATGACGTCTAACCTTGTTTAGCATGTCAACAACTTTAACGCCTTAATAAAAATTGTTGATAACTCATCGATGCTATCATCCGTTTTTTCAATTTTAGGGCTGTATGAAAGCCACAAGCCATGCTGAATACATGCAATACGTACCACTGCTGTTAGATAAAGTTTTCTTTTATTATACAACGTTAACTCACACGCGCAAGTATGGCCGACTACTTAAAGCAGTTCATCGACCGGGCGACAGACGTTCCCATGCAGCTGCGCAGGCGACTTGCGTTAATTCGGGACTTAGACGAGAAGGCTGTAGCACTTCATCGTGAACTTGATGAGCACTGCAAGCGAATGATGGCTGAAAAGGGCCCGCAAGCTAACAAAAAACAGAAGTTTGATAGCACGGATGATTCCGCGCAACCGTACGACGTGGAGTCAGCACTCAAGCGCCTGCTGGGCTTGGCGGACGAGAAGGTAAGCAGCAACTGCCATAGGCAGGGTCGCCAGGCTGTGGCAACCCAGTCACGGCTTAGTCCACGCTACTTTAGAGCCACATCCATCGCTATGAAAGACGTTAGGTTTAGCGACAGCGGCGCTCACCCCTTAGCCGATTAGAATATCTCATGTGGCGACATGTGACGCCGCTAAGGTGTCACTGGGTAACCGACTATGGACCACAACAAATGACACGTTTAATGAGGCAGGTCACGCTCTTATGTACGACACTTTGTTCCGCAGGTCAACATCGCCAATCAGATATACGATTTTATGGACAAACATATCAACCAGCTTGACTCAGACCTGCGACATCTGGATGTGGAGATTGAGGCAGACCGCCGGGAGCTCGGCTTAGAGGATGACGAAACAGCCTGTGAAAAGCTGGGCTTAGAGGTGCCCAAAGTGCGTTATGCAGTCTTTCTGGCGCCCCTTCTGATCGCACTGTTGGTACTGTTGCGCTTTAGCTAACTGTAAGGCTTGGTGTGAACTTCGTGTGGGTCATGGCATGCTCACGTGTGATGGCAAGCCAGTCCTGGGTTCAGGGGTTCAGTGGTGCTTAATTAGCATCGTTGTTTCCTCCGAGATGCTTGCACCGCCCCACTTTAGGGGAGACGGCAGGCTAGCATAGTGGGTTGCGGCTTGCACTTCTATGCTATTTTTCGTGGCTTTGGATGTTTGTAGCGTATTGGCCTCCGTTCCAGTGACACACGTAACCAAGGTGTCGTAATGGCCCATTTGCTGTACACTTCAGGGCGCGCACCCGCCTGCAGTTGCACGAGCAAGTGAACCAAAGAAGAAGCGGGGCCGGCGCAAGGATGAAGCGGCAGGTATATGCACATGGTATTCGAAGGGCAGCAGGTTCGCCTGCTGTCTGCAATTGTTGACCACGGTTAGACCGACATGCAATGTGTCGTCAGCTGGAAATATCCTAGTTTTTCAGTGATGTCGCTTGGCGCAGGAGTGCCACCACCCAAAAAACACTATTGCACGGCCGGTAGCTATTTCGCCTTGTGCAATCATTTCCTGACCTTACACCGGCTCTTTGGGGTGTCGTGCAGACAAGTCTGCACTCCGGGGTCGAGCGGTAGCTGTTGTGGCAGTACTCCCAGCAAAATGCACTGCTTGTGGCAAGCTTCTAACTTATGACAATTTCCGTGACCAAGACGGCCGCAAATGAAATAAAATTAAAATGTATTCCGTCCCTTTGCTGCCGTATACAGGTACGGCGGCATCGCTGGCGCCTATTGAAAATGAGCCGGCATACTGTATCTGCAATAAGCCGTCTGCGGGGCAGATGGTGGGCTGCGACAACCCAGATTGTACAATCGAATGGTTTCACTTCGAGTGTGTCGGGCTTAAGGCAGACCCTGTCGGCAAATGGTTCTGCCCAATTTGCCGCGGTGAGCAGAAGCCAGGCAAGAAGCAAGGCAAGAAGGGCGTATGACCCAAGGCAGCGCTCTTGAGGTGGTTGAGGGCACAAGTTCATGTTATACTATATTTTCCTGCTGTTGATGCAAGTGCCATCGATGCATCCGCGATTCCAAGGTTTTAGGCTTGGACACTGATTCGCGGCCCACAGATTAATGGCAAACAAGAGTCTTTAGTTTGATTTTGTAACACGTCTTTTGTGCACCCTATTCGACCAGTAACTATACACGTACGCACCCTGCTATGGTTGATGGCACGATGCTCAGACGGTTTTCAGCGTAAATACAGGGGCGCATCGGGTCTATCGCAGCGCCAAGACGTACACAGCTTCGGAAATGCCCATTCCCGCCCTGGTCAGTATTGTGCGCTGATTGATCCTAACTGACCGTAGTGAACACGGCAAGCCTGGACGCGCAATGTCATCATGCATTTGCTTTGTCAACTCCCTGCTTACCAGCTTAACCCACAAAATCCGCCTCTGTACAAGCGCCTTCCGTATGGCCCTTCTCCCCGGCCGTATAACATGCCGGACCTCTGCCGCCGCACGCCTGGCCGTCCTGGCTGTCACTTTACGACACAGTTGCGCCAATGAGCGGGTGGACGCACTCCTACTGGACGGTTGGAAACGATTGTCGAAGCACTGCCCCTAAGAAACACCTCCACAGACCGGATGTATGGACAGGAAGTCATTGTCACACAATATCCCCTATGCTCGGCAGTTTGACTGCAACACCCTTTCGCGCCTTCCAGCACGATCGCTTGGGCAGCAGCAGCCACCACTACCAGCCCTAGCAATAGACAGGCAATAAAGCTGTCGCATGGAGAATCAATCTAAAATTCCATGGAATATACCCATGTCGACACATTAGATGCTGCTCGCCGGTCGTGCGGCAACTGGAGCGCACAGTGCCGAGGCGCCTTCCACTACATAGGTGGTTACATCAATAGCAGAAACATCCAGCCGCATGACCGCTAGCAGTCTTGGCGGCGAGTCGACCGAGCCAACGCTAACAATGCCACTGTCCAGAAGAGGAAACGCCATGGAAACACGCATCATGTTGGGCTCTCTTGAGGCGATCAGCTGTCAGTCTTCAGGCCCAACAGCTGCTTGATGCTGAACTTATTGTTACGCTTTAGTGCCTTTGCGAGAGCCTTCGCGTCCTTCTCTTCCACAGGGTTGCCAGGGAGCAGCTGCATGTGCTTCAGTGATTGGTTGCTGGAGATAGCGGCAGTGAGGGCCTGGCATCCGGCCTTGCCGATGTTATTGAACGCCAAGCCAAGTTTTTTGAGGCTGTGACTCGTCCGGATAACCTGCAGGGAAGTTAGCGGGGCCTGTTTATGTACCATGTAGGTTATTTATCGCACAAGCCTTGCGCCTTCGGAAAGCACTAGTGCGGAGCCCTTCTGTAAGAGAACTGGTCTGCTTAACACACTTTGCAAGGGCAGGGGGTATCGAGAAAAGCCGTAAGGGTTTGACGCAGTGCATTTCAGGCCGGCCCAAGCAATCACAATCGGCACGCTCCCATGCTCCCCGACACCTGTGCGAGGGCCTTCGCGCCCTGATCGCCAATCTTGTTGTAGGCTAACTGCAGCTGTGTGAGGCTTGGGTTGTCTTTGATGGCGTCCGCCAGGAACGCCGCTCCGATGTCCGTTATGTTGTTGTCGGGCAGGTCCAGGGCGGTAACCGATTTGTTTTCGCGCAGGCCATCACAGATAAGCCTGAGACCAGCGTCGCCTGCACCAAGACGCGCAAGGGATTCACGTTTTGGTGGAAGAGCTTTGGTACAGGCTCATCTGGCCAGTGCTCGATGCGTTAATGCTTTCAACGAAATGGTGTAAGCGAACGTATGGGTACGGCATATTTCGTTATGTGCTGTAAAGTCCATGTTTCCACGTGGCCAGTGGATTGGTGACTTGCAGGGGAACTTCCTACTCCTGCGCCAATGCGTAAACCAGAACCTTAACTTCTTACCAAGGTAATTATGTGAGAGAGATAGTGCACGCACACGCGCACTGCTACGCAGGAAATTCGCCAGCTTGAGACAACCTTCCGGCGAAAGGCGCATCTGAGCGTGGAACATACATGCCCCTGGGTTCTCGCCGTTAAGGAAGTTGACAAAGTCCGAAAGCTTCTCCGGAGTCGGACTCTCCGCAGGCGGCGGCCCCTGCGCACCCCCTTTAGCTACGACCATCTTGTCCTCGGCGGGTACCAGAAGAGGTGGCGGTGCCTGTACTTTCCGCAATGGGTACCACACGCACCATGTTTGCCACCCGCAAATAAATAATCTCAAGTAAATTTATTTAGCCACATGAGGTAATGGCTTTATAACCTTAGCATATGCTTCGCCTTGATGCATATTGGCGCTGTTGAATTAGGGGGAGCTTGCTCACTGCAGACATGGAGTGATTCTGCACCTGACAGCTCCTCCCTTGCCTACAGCCCACCTTCAGAACTGCAGCTTAGGAAACGGTGTAACTCGTGCCCTCGTCAATCCAATCGCTACCCGACTGCGTACTGACTATGTCGTGGAAAGTTAACAATTGTATCGATGGCCTCTGGCAACATATGCAATTCAGCATGGCAGTGCTGAGAAACGCCGAAACATTGACCTACAATAGTGCGTCCCCGATGCTATTTACAGCTTTTCCATACGCGAACCAAATAAACCAAATTACATTTACACGCCGTGCTGGCCACAGGACACAAATCTTTAAGGATTCAAGGTAACCAATGGCGCGCTGTACTCCGTGTATAATGTCGCCAGGATTATGAGATTGTACCAATGACAGTGTTAACTTGTTTCTCTTGCAAGGGCCTCCCCGTGGACCCTAGACCTCCATAAGCAATCGTGCTCTAGAAATACATTGTTGCGGCGTGCCCCTTCTCACCTCTTTGCTGGGCCGCTGGTTAAGCGACGGTGGCGATGGAGCCCGTTCCACTGCAGTGCCTGCTGGGCCAGCTCCCACGGCGAAATCAGGGGATGCAACCAACGGCGAGTCACCTGAAGCCTGTACCGCAACTGGTGTCGCCACCACAGACGCCGATCCAGGTGTTGCGACTAGCCCCTTCGATCGTGCAGACGCTGGAGACTCCTGAGCTGCCACTGACCGCGGCGTGTCGCCAGTCGCTGGGATCTGGAGAGGCATCGGTGATGTCGGCGACACGGCCGCGACCGCTGCAGCTGTTGCTGATGGCGTAGCTGCTGTAATTTCTGCCGCAGCTGCTGTGATTTCCGCCGCAGCTGCCGGTTCAGCAGGGGACGATTCCGCACTGTATTCCGATGGGAATTGCTTTTGGCCAGCGGGCGTTGTGCCCGCAAACGTGTTGGCGCTCGGTTCCGCTGAGACTGCTGTTATAGAGGATGGCGTGTGTGACGAGGAGTCATCTGCAACACCGCATAGATGCACAGTAGACCAGTTTGACTTCAACGTACAAGACAGCGACGCTGGTGACATTACTGCTGGCATCCCGAATCTACCAAATGCACGTTAATCGTACCCAATCACGTTTTGAGGACTGAACGGCACTAGGTAATGTTGTATTTTAATATCCCATGGTTCCTGAACCTTCTAAGTGAAGCAAACTTACTTGCGCTCAAGCACAATCCGTATCCCAGAGAAGCGTTAGAATTATCAGGCCAGTCCATATGTGAAGCAACCCCAAACTCAACCCAGCGGCCACGAAAGGTTAAATCCCTGCGTACCGTCCTCCATTACAATCATAAACTGCCGCTCTGCAGGCTGTTCCGGTGCCAGCGGCTTGGCCAGCTCCTTAAACTTCGAGGCCTCTGCCCACTTAATGGCGCCGGGCATCGGCATGAAGAACGGATCCTCGTCGTCGTCGTCTCCATCTACGCCACCTGCACCGGCCTCCAGCGCCTCATCATCGCTTTCAATGTGCTCTGTGTGTCCCGCATGCAATCTCTGTAGCGAGTTCAGCGCCAAAGACAAGATATCGTGCATCTGGGTATTGCCTGCTGACCGAGTCACCGCAATGGTGTCCTGCAGCTCTTTGAGCTCGGCCTCCAGAACCTGAAGCAAATCCACACCCATAAGGAGGTTACATCGTAACGGGGTAGCAAATGTGTTTCTTCCTCAGGCGCCGAACGACGTATGCAATGATTCCCCCAACACCATGTGTACCGGTCATTCCGATCTCCCTTCCAGGGCACGACCTCACTTACCTCAGGATCAAGGACAGATTTGCCATAGACCTGCTGTAGAACGTTGCGCATGGTATTGTCCAGGTTCGTTTCAATTAGATCGAAGTCGTGTTTCCCGGACTCCACCTCGGCGCACTGCACGTATCAGCCGGTGAAGAATATCATGAATGACCCGGCCAGTAGGAAAGTGGACGACCCGTCAGGCACCCACCACCCTGCATACCCACCAGCTTCCGCAGTTGCGTGATTAGCAGTTGCTGCTCTGAAGATAACGCGAACTTGAGCTCTAATATCAGGCCGTGCACGCGGGACAGCTCCTCCTGTGCGTTAAAGGGTTTGGTGACCATGGCTCGAATGTCTAATAAAGGTTATCCAATAGTACTAACCTTTGAGCTACGCGGAACTGGAAATGTACCAGATGAAAAGTTGGATAGGGCCTGCTGAACGTTTTGCAGCACCGCGCGAAGTCTCAAGGTCTTGTTGCCTGCGGGGTCGCATATACCCAAAGAGTAAACTTGTCTGTTAACCAAAATCCGAGAAAGACAATCTTTGTATAGCCCGCAACTTGCCTGTGATGAGGTACCCGGCAATGGAAGTTTCAGAGGGGGGAGGCACGTATTCAAGCTCCTTCATGGCTTGATCTGCTGCGGAACTCGTGTTCTGCGAACCACCCAGTGCAGCTCCGGCTCAAACCAGCTGCCAGCGAAAAGATGCCTTTCCAGCAGGTCGGCCCACAGGTGCGAACTACGGACCAAAAACATTTTGTTTCGCACCTGGAAAAACTGCTTTGCCTCAGAAGAGAACGAATGTTCATATTTTTTAAGTGCAAGGCACAAGGCTTGGAGCTCATTCAGGGCGCCCGAAAAGGCCTTGATGTTCGCCATCAGGCCCATATTCACCTCCAACAGGAGACCTTGCCACTGCTGTTGCAGTGACAAGGCAAAACAAATAGTCCGGTTGTGACTTTGAACTATAGAGGCAAACGTAGGGACGACTTGGGCAGGCGAGAATGCCGGTCAAAGTATGAAGGTGTCGCTTGGCTAGAAGTCATTGAGAGACGGGCTTTCAGACTCGCTATTAATTGCAGCTCCCAAGCGTCTCATGCTATGCTAGGCCTCGACAAAGTGTCTTTCGCTATCCGTACGAGGTACGGCCTCACAAGTTATGAATTACTGAACGACAAAACGAACGCTGTGAACTCGCACGAGCATTCAAGATGGTTCCATAAAATAGAAACGGCTAATTCCCAGACGGTGGCCCCCGGTTGCCTATGTGCGTCAGTCAGTATAAGTGTTTCTCTCGCACCAATGAATACTACTACTCATAGTCGTTATTGAGTTACAGATTTCATTGTTCAGAGGTTGCAAGTCGTCACATTGTGGGCCCTCCAAGCCGGGCCCTCTTGGCCGTTGCAGCCACGCGGTACAACACCTTCATGCACCTGCTTGAATGGCACCCACATCACACGTATGGAACTCAGATCTTGACCGGACGAATAAGACATTCTTACAGGCAAATCTGTCATAGTATTCATTATCCAAACGAGCTTCGCAAAGAATAGGAACACTTTTCCCGTCATACCCTGTGTTGCACTCGTGCGCAAGGAGGGACCCCATCCTTATCCCCTAGCCAACTCAAACACGAAGCGCATCTCCCAACCGGCAGCATTGAAAAAGTAAACACCACTCGAATCATTGAGGGTATTGCAAACAAGCACAAATATCAGTGAAACCCTTTTTCCAAAGCTCATTCCTCCTAGGCCTGTCGGAAATGGCGACGCATCGAGCTCGTCATCCTTGGACCACTTTTCTAAATGGCCACGTGGGCGCACCACACATCACAGTCGGTCCGCGTGCGGCACTCCATGCTTCGATGCCGGTTTCTCGAACACCCCATGCACGAACACGCGGCGCAGCTCGACACCTGTTTTCCGGTTTCGGTTAATAACCGTCACATACTTGCATTCAATTACATCGAATCCAGCACCCGTCGCCCGACGGCTGAGCTCCTCTGTCGAAAAAAAATACGCCATCGTACCTGCGTCACAGACGGGAGCCGCTGGCGTTTTGGAGCGCAATTAAACTTCCTGAGATAAGAGGCATCATCTCAATCCTTCCATCGCATCGTGCGAGATGCACTATGCCGTCTAAATACTATCACTTCTCTACTGGCCCAGGCGACCTACGGATCCCTATTTCTCTGCCTTTCTACTGGCTTACCATCGCCTCGCTTGTACAGGTTGGGCCCCACCCATTGCTCGACAGGGATGCGAAGTTGTACCATGTCATACAGGCCGTGGTCACGTAGCAATAGCCGCCCGCCGGGCCGCAGCGCCCGCCAGGCGTGTGATAGCATTACGTGCTGCTGCTCAGGCGTGACGGCAGACAGCGTGAACATGATCAGCAGCGTGTCAGCGTCGATGTCGTCGAAGATGGATGCGGCTGAGGGGTCCGTAGCGTCGGCGGGAAAGACCCTTATTCTCGATGGCGCAATGCCCTCTGCCGCGGCTGCCCCCAGAAGTTGGTCCAGACAGGTGGTGGATATATCTGCGATGCAGAGAGGAAAGTTCCGAAAGGACCCTGGATGCGGAGAGAAAAGTTCCGCTCGATAATCTGACAGTGCTCACCTACGGTAATGGATAAGGCATATCAATGGAGTCTCTGGCGCAAAGTAGCTGCAGGGCAAATTCCTACCCAGCCAAATTTCCCTGTGTAAGCCCGGCCACCCATGAGCGCTCTCCATGCTGAGCCTCCCCGACGGCGACGCACCCGTGCAGGTCGTGCGGGCAGCACTATTAGCTTTGAGCACTGGTAGGATGGATGATCCGCAGCCACACCCGATCTCCGCCACGTGCTCGCTCTGGAGCAGGACAGGGAACTCAAGTAAAAGGTAGCGCCGCTCCTTGAAAAAGCGAGCTGAGGGGTGTGCGCGGTAAAACTCCTCCCACCGTGCCCCATCGTAGACGCCCGCCGAGGCAATTGAGGGCGCCGCGTTCGGGTCATGAACATGGGCCTGGCTGCAGCTCCTGCTTTCCTCACGGCTACTTGAAGTCCGGAATTTTGTGTTCAAGTTAACCGTGGCGCAATCCTTGGCGCTTGTACCGTGCGTGATGGCTGTGGCTGGTGCACTAATAGAGGTGGTGCCTGCAGTTGAATAACCGCGCTGCTCCCCTTCTGCCGCCCGTGTTCGCTCCGTAGAAATGGCCGCTGCCATACGCGATGTTGGAAGCTGCGGTGAGACTTCTGGCAGTGGTCGGGGCCATATCGCCTCATGGGTGTTCCGTTGGGATCCCCCTGAACTTTTAGCTCTGAGCTCTGACCAAGAACGCTGTGTTTGATTTGCGCACTTCGGACTTTGTAACTGCGGCGGCGCTGTGCTGGAGCTGCCAGGACCACCCTGACCACTGGAGTTTCCATCCCAGTGTGCGATGACTGAAACAGGCCCCGTGGCAAGATGCTGCGGAGGCTGCCCATGCTGTTGCGTCTGCTCATATTGCTTATCCTTCTGCTGCTGTTGCAATGGCAGTGGTTGCGCTGGTTGCACGGGTTGCAGCACTTCTTCCTCTGACAGCTTTCCCCGCAATCCAGACCTCAACGCCAGCGCCGCTGCCTGTTGCGCCTCCACAAGATGCCGGACGGTGCGCGCATGCTCGTGCCAGTCAAAATCGCATTCATGGTACTGGCCCGCCCGCCTGGCGCCCTGGCCGATGTATCCCTGGCACGTGGTGTCACGGGTGGAGATCCGGACTGTAGAGCCAGAAGCGGCTGCTTCCCCGCTAGCGCCATTCCGGACCAGGGGTGACAGAGGCCCACAGCTCTCGCCGCCACAACCTGAAGAACCCAGATGCCGAGAAGAGGCCATAGCGCAGGTATGCGCTGAGTCGTCAGCAATACGTCTACAAGGCGCTCCTGTGTAAACGCTGAGGCCTTTGGACAGTGTCGGCTGCGGCGTTACCTGAGCGGAAGTATGTATGGCGGACTGTGTGATGGGTGCGAATACCGTGTCAGGTACAGGGACGCGATGGCGATCACACAAGCGCCTGAAAGATCGCATAATGTAAAGATATGGTGAATGGCGAAGGACTCTCCCAATGTCAGCAAGGGCATTCAACTGCCCTTGGTGTCAGACGGCCTCCGTTCATTACCAAAGCGAAATTCGTCGGTCGGGGGTAAAATAAGCTCTAGTATTAGGGATTTATCGCTTCTATACAGAAGCCTTCGCAAAAGACATGCGACCGATGCAAGCTACCGAACAACCAAATTTTGCACGACACTGTTCGTTAGAACGAATAATCGATTGGAAGTTTTGGAACACATCTCGCATCAAGAACATCCTAAGATATCGGATAGGTATTCAATATCAGCGCTTATAATCCAACAACCCTGTTCTTCAGATTGCTTGCAGGAAACTCGACATTTGCTGTTAAGCGCATCAACTCCGACCAACCGCGCGGAAATGTCGTCGCTCCTACAAAGTCGCTTGCAGAGTCACTATCTTGCGACCTGTAGGGGTCAGCAGCCTTTGAACTATGCGCTGAAGAGCCGTTGTGCTAAAACGACCAGAACATTTCAAAAGCCGCAGCAGTTGTTTCGACTACAAGATGATAAGCGTCTTATAGCAGCGCGGTCGGCCGATGAACTAGCGGCGCTAGCAGCGGAAGCACAACGAGAAGCTTTGGCGCGGGAACGCGACGCGCTCCATCGCCAGCCCAAAGAAGCTCTGCGGGCCTGGCTGATCAAGCATGGTAAGGGAGGGGGCGTGTAACAGCTGAGGATGGATAGTTAAAGCATGGGTACTCGCACCGTCCGGCAGTGGTTCGGGGAGGCTGGAAATTCCCTCTGCGTTCACAAGACCACGACCCAAATAGTGGGAAAGGCACCACGACATGAGGCAGCAGTCTGTGAGAAGTATGGAGTGGGGAAGAGACGTCAAGGGAAGGCTCTCGGAACGTCGTGGTTGGACGTCGCTTGGAGGTGAAGCTCACTTTCCCTTCTCCGTCTTCTTCCGGTCAGGATTTGCCGAGCAAGTGCTGCCGGACGAGAGGGAGGTGCTATTGGAACTCCTCGCGGAAGCAAACCTCAAGGCGCGGTCGCAGGTGGGAAGTCATGCCGATTTCGACGAATAATATGTGTTACGTGGGCTCCGCTGAGTTGCGTCCTTCTTGGGCGTGTTGATCTCGGTTGCTGGTTCCTGCTTGAACCGGGGACTCCTTCTTTGCTGGCCCCTGCTATAGTGGCCGCCTTCTCGTTTCGCGCTCTAGCTTCTAGCTTCGCGCCTGTCCTCTTTCCGTGCTCCGTGCGGCCGCAGGTAGTGTCCTATCCCCTCCGTAAAACCCCTCGCAGCCCTCGGGCGATCAAGAGTTTCCTTGTCGCCCCTATCGGTGCGTGAGTTTTGGGGTCAAGGGAAAATGTACTTGACTTATGAAAGACCAACCGCCGAGGCGCAGTTATGCATACGTGTGTTTTTTGGTGCGGTTCTGGCTATATCGTCGGATGCTGCGGCTGTGAGACCTGGGAGCGGATGAGTAGTCGAAGGAATGAAAAAATGCCAACCCACAGGTTCGCACACGAACGTACACTGGCATATTGCGGCAGGGCGCAGGCATTCAACAGAGACATAGCACACGCGTGCGGCCGGTGCGCTCTCCGATGCATTTTCGGGCCCATGTACATTGCTACATCCGGTAATGATATCACAGCAGTGGCGCCATGGGTGCCGCTCCTGCTCTTGGCGCCTGCTTCTCGCCGCAGACGTTGAGGACGTGGGCTTTGTAAACTTCCTGTTGGACAGCGGCAGCAGCGGGGCACTCATTACGGCGGAGCTGCGGGAGAGCCTGGGGCTAAGCCCTTCGGACGGACAGGTAAGGTCGACGAACGCAAGCTCAAGACTGGGATTGCTATCAAGCAGATCAAATGCTCCATCACCGATGTATCGTTGCTCTGCCGGGCTTTAATGTAATACTTTGAACTTCTTAACCTGCAGTATGCAATCTTATGTCTTGAGAAAAATCCAAGCTTCTCTGAAGCCTGAACATCTTGACTTCCTAGCTTTTCACGTGCCTCCGCCTCCGTCTGCCCTTCATGGTTACGTCCGGATGATTGCCTTATCCCTGCACCCCCTCAACGATTACCTCGGTGGCCCAGGTAGTAAAGGGCGTTGATAGCAGCGGCCTGACCCTGCGGCAGAAAGTGCGGTTGCCACCATTGCGGCTGGGTCCTCAATTGCTGGACATCCGGGACGCCTATGTAACTACGCTCAAATCCGACCACGACATCGACGTGGGTGAGTCGATGGCCCTACACTGTGAGCGCACCCCCCCCGCCACGTACCATGCTGCAGCCCCGGCTCTGTTCGTGCTATTTGCGCCCGGTTACTATTTCTAGATGCGGCAGGGAGTGTTATGCTGTTATCTCCCAGTCGACAACTTTGGTCCACACTTGCCAAAGTGCCCTACGTGAGAAGCCTCTTCGCCAGTGCCACATTTATGTACTTAATCCTGAGGGTTGCTGATCACTTATTCCTGCGGCGTATGGTTCTTGTTTTTGATAGGCGGCGTACTTGGCCTCAACTTTCTCCGCATGTTTGAACTGGAGATTTGCCAAGATCGGCAGCGGATGGCCTTCCACCCGCCGGGTCACATTGACAAAGGCGTGCTGGATGTGGAGGGGATGGCGCGGCTCAAGTGCGACGTGCTTAAGGGTGCGCTGATGGGTGTAAAGATGGAGACATGGACGAGAAATCAGGCTCTCACAGTGGGGGATAATTTCGGTTAGGGTCATGGAATTCGTGGGGCATATTGCCTGGAGCAAGCGACATTCACACGTCACGGTCGCAGCTACCGTGGGTGGGGCCCCAGGTAGGGTAATGCCGCTGTTGTCGGTTCACTGCTTGCTGCTTGGGAGCTGGCATTCCATGTTGTTGTTCGATTCCATTCCGCCATCTTCTGCGCGTACAGGAGGGCTGTTGGGCGTACCTGTGTCGCTCAACGGGTCGGCACGTTTTCCGGCCATCCTGGACCTAGGAGCCAATTTCTCTATTCTCAATTGGCCTGCGGCGGAGCTGGCAGGAGTGCGTCGCGGCAGCGAGGCAGATGGCACCGCCAGCGGTGTTCAGGAGGTGCGCTCCGGCTCGGTGCTTCCCAATAGCGGTGTGGCGGCGTACTGGCGGGAGGAGTTGGTTTCGGAGATGGCGTGATGAGGGAGGAGTACGGGAGGCGAACCCGCCTTTCTGTTATGGAAAGCTGCCGAGTGTACTAAAAGCACACTAGTAAAGCATACTTCCTGGTTGGCCTTCTTCAAGGCCTCCGTGCGAGCTTTTTGGCCATGCGACCGCTACCCCCGTCTTGACTGCGCGCGTGCGCCATGTGCCCCGGTACCCAAGCTCGATCCTACATCCCCGGCGGGGTATCCGCTGCGCCTTAACCGTTACGTGTTTCCGCCCCCCCATCGCAGGTCTCCAATGCGGATGGGCAGCGAAGCAATCGCATCCGTCGCGGCTTGCTGGACGTGGTGTTGGGTGATGAGGGTAAGTTGGGAATCCGTAAACCGGTCTTGTTGTTACAATATGGATTTAATAGGACTTATGGATTTTGGTTGAGGATGACATGTGCCGGGCATAAAAGTGCACCTTGCCACCTTCCCTCATCGTCTCTATCAAGTTGCTCTTTTAAAGCCTCTAAGCTTCCATCCTCATTGCGTTCATTTCTATTCACTTGCAGGTCCCATGACCCCTCCCGTCCCTGCCGCTTCTTCCCTTTGTTGCGGCCCTTCGTTTTGCGGTTGTTCCCCTTTTTGCTTGTAGGCAGCCCTTACGTGCCCAACCGCGCGATGGCCCTCATGGTGCGCGACATTCCCTCCATCTCTGCACTCGGTTTCGGTGATTCTCCGGTCATGGTGCTGGGGTACGACCTGTTGTCTGCGGACCGATTAGTTCTGGACCTCCGAAACCAGCGAATTTTTGTTAAGTAATTGCACTTGCACGCCCATCAGTTTTGCAATCCGAGGCTACGATTGAGACGCACTAATTGTACCGTACCACGTCGGAGGGGCATCCGCCGTAAACTCTCGCAACTTTGCGCCAAATTTGTATAAAGTGCGGTTCAAGGCATGGAGCGCGGGATTGCGCAGGCCTTCTTCGCTCCTGTATTCTCTCGGCGGATAAACAGGCGATATGCTAACGTGCCTCAGGCCCACTAAATCCCGCACTATCAGACAAGATCGCATCCATAGAGAGCGTTTGCACATCCGGATTAGGAAGATCAGCAGAATCAATTTAATATCGGCGAGGCGCGGATAATGCTCCCCGGGGTACAGGACCAGCAGCCACGAATAGAAGCCAAGTGTGTTTACGTGTGCGTCTGCCCGGCGTGCCGGCGCAGCAATTTTAGTCTTAAGGGTTCAGAATCCAGTTGTCCACTGCGAACGGAGCGGAGCTGCGCACGGGCACGAGTCTACGGCTCACAGGCCAAATGCTAAGCCTCGGAAGAACAGCAATACGCGGGAAAAGAGAAATTACAAATATAATATGTATATAATACGCGAGGAGGGAGGTCCGTGCGTCCTCTGTAATCACAGTGGGTCACAGCAGCACCGTGGTGCGGTTCAGAGAGTGGAGGGAGGGAGGAGCCTAGCCTTCTACCGCCCACACGTGATCCTGCGGGGCCTTATTTCCTTGCGGCCATAGGCAGATGCAGGGAAGGGGAGAGTGTGTGCCTGCGTTTCGCCCGTTGTTGTTAAGTGAGAGTGAGGGGACCTCTCCTTTTAACCGGATCTTAGGACGTGAGGAGGTGACGTGAGGTTGTCTTTAGGGTTCACGTGTCTGTTATGTAAGTATGCCTCCTGCTTTCTTTGCTTACGGGAGCGTGATCTTGGGTCGCATCATTCCCCGCCCACCGACCAGCGAAGGCCTCGCGCATGTGTTTATTGCGCCATGGAGAGGTCATCCTCGTGTCGTTCAATGTGAAGGCGAGGAAAGCAGGAGACGTGGCGTGGACGCTTTTCGGCTTGCCGGGCAGCTTTTGTCGTTTGTCGGGTTTGGTCGCCGGTGATTACTTTTTACGTTGCAACACTCCTGGACACATCTTCGAGCATGTGCAGCAGAGCAGAAGTAGCCAACATAAAGAAGCGTGTTAGCTGCTTAGAGCTGCTCGCTTACTCCATTATCACCTACATTGCATTGCTAGCTTCTCATGCGGCTCATTGCTAGGTTTTCGTACGGAAAAGATAGTTGCAAATTTCCTTATTGCATTTATATTTTATTGTTGACCCCCATTCCTTCAATCTCATCAATCTTGGAATAAGGCATTGCCTATGCCGTATTTCCCGTTTCGAATATACGTACACCAATCGGATGTGGCCAGTGCGCTGTGCGCTGGAGCGGGACAGCATCTCATTTATGCTCGGTCAGAGCCTCCTCTATAGCTGCCCGCTGGGTTGCGGTCGCATAAGCGTCCACGGCATCGAAGTCTGATGTCCCCTGGGCCATTCGGAACTTGCATTCGAACATGTCGTATATCACGCGGGTGTGGCGGAGTGCCGGATGTGGAAGGGGTTAAACGGCTTAAAACGGTTACGTGCGCGTTGCGGTAGAGTGAAACGGCTAGGGGAACGGAGGAGGCCGGACTAATCAGTTAACATGTGGAGATGATGAGGTGCAAGTCGCTTAAAGGCAGGGGGTCCTCCGCGGTTCTTGCAAGCAACGGACACCTCAGTCCCCAGCAGCAGATCCGCATGTCATATGAGGCCGCCGCGTTGTAAAATATGAAAGCTTTGGGGTATTCCCTTGCGGATGATAGGTTCCATCCAGGGCCCGCCAATTGGACATGCACATGCATTTAGGGTTTTTAAGTGTCTTCCTGTTTCCGGGAGATATTTGTGGGGTGGAGCCGTTGCTGGAATTGTTGGTTGAACGCATTAATGCTAGGAAAAGGTACTTATCTTTCGTTGAATCGAAGAATGGCGAAGCTTAGCGAAGCACGCCTGGGAGGAGGAGCATACACATTCAAGTACTAGGCAAACAGCAAGTACCGTACGCACGATGCTCAAACGTGATCAAGGAAATTTTAGGAGGCATAATCGGGGCTATGCAACAGATAGGCGCTACAAAACGTTCAAATATGGACCGTGGAGCAATGTCGTTCACGGAGGTACGGAAACGACAACAAGAAAAGTGAATCAGCTAAAAAGTTTGGACAAGTTTTTCATCATTCATCAATACGTGCTATGCACGACGCCCGGACAGACTGCAACCGGCAACGCCATGAGCTCACGACATAATGCCATCAGCCCCACAAAGTGTTTCAAAGCCACTCTCAATCGCGAAGTAAGGAATGACTGTAAACTCATAAACGAGTTGTAACCAAGTCTTAACCGGCATGTTAATTCCGCTTCGTTACAAGAGCTGGAGAGGCTTGTTTCGCGGGACTTCAAGATTTCATGTGTCAAAATCCTAATGCGGAGAGTAAGGATGCGTACCTTACTATTCAGCATGCTTTATTACACCATCATGTGGGATATCTGCTGACGAGTGCCTTTCCCGCCAAACTTGCTTGTGGCAGTACCTGATGAAACCTTGGCCAGGTGGGCCTTACAATGTCTCTTGGCGTTTCAACATATCTGACGCCTTGCTATTGGCTGTCTTCCTGTCAGCCTGCACATGCTGTACGGCAAGAACTTCGCAAAGGCGCTCGAGGTAGTGGACAGCGGCGGCATCACGTGCTTTGTTGGGGAGCGGACAGGCCGGACACTATACAAGGTGCGAAATGGAACTGGCTCACTTTGTAACAGAACACATATACACAGGCAGGCAGCCTATACGCATGGCGTGCGTGGTCTACGCAGCAGGCCAATCAGGCATGCATTACCCAATCCATGGTATGCCTTGCTTTACTTGTTGCGACGGGCCCGCACCGCAGCAGTCACGATGCGGAGTCATCCGACGGAACTCGGCATGTCGTGCGGTATATGAAACAGATGGTCGATCTGTGAAGCCGCCTCGCTTCATACTCGTTGTTGCTGTCCGCATTACTGGCCCTCGCTCAGCGCCATCCATGTCCCCCATCCATGCTGCCGCCCGCCCTGGTCAGGTACCCGGGCGGCGGCCCGCTGACCAGTACCTGGTATTTCCGGCGCACTTCTGCTCCTGTCAGTCCTTCCAGTTTGACGTCGTGGGCCGCAGCGAGGCGGTGTGCGTGAGTGCCGGGGCCGGGGGATGGCGATGGGAATGGTCCGAGAGGGGTGGGGCCGCGCTAGGCAAATCCAGTTTGTGATTGCTGATATCTCATAAGTGGAATCACAAGTGGAATCCAGCTTGTGAATGGTGATCTATCATTGCCCTATGCATGCAGCAGGCAGCCGGATACGTCTTGGCGACTTACTGGGGGGCCCCCTGGGTGCCAGGCAAACCCGCCCTAAACTGTATTAAAGATAATGGGTTCTGACTCCAGCCCACGCGCTCATATCATCAATGAATTCAGTGAGGAAAAATCGGTTTCATCCGTGGTAACGAATAGCCAACGAAGCGCGCAAGACTAGTTAGCCATTGCGCACCAGGCATCTCGCCATTTGACCGGATGGACATGTATGCAGAGCATGCTGGACGAACGAACGGGGATCGAGGGACCAACTAGGTTAACATTGCAGTCGAACCGGAGCCTACCCTCATCCCGAGCAAAGGCAGGAATTCAGCCCTGCATACATATGTACCTTGCTGATCATATTTGCTTCCTGCCATGATCTTGCTTATCGGCTGTTGCAGTGCAAGCACCAGCTCGCGGCGCGGCTGGCAACGGTATTAAAGCGCGTGGCAATTGTTACGACTTGCGACATCGAGTTGGCCCGGATGCTGCTGGAGCAGTGCGATGGCTAGATGAGGTTATGTTAGGTGGTGGTGATGATGACGGATAGAGTACACGGCGGGCGACGGAGTGGAGGAAGCAATCAAAGAACGAAAGGCAGGCGATGGCTTGCTTGCATGCTTGCGTGGTCATCAGGGATTTGATCATGCGTGCGTTTTAATTGTGCCATCAGCATATAAAATTATTCTTCATGCGTAATGTATTGGTTCTGTCAGGATGAAGCCACCGAGCGATCTTCATCCGCAATCCAATATTGTAACATGCAAGGAAGGTTGCATTACTACTTACTACTTAGGGCCTGCCTCTATCTATCTATCTATCTACCTAACTATCTATCTATCTATCTATCTATCTATCTATCTATCTATCTATCTATCTATCTATCTATCTATCTGTATAACGCCTGGATGAAATGGGACTTCATTCGTGGCGGCAGTATGATCGGTCATCATTATATAGATGTACATATCTGTGCCTATGGGATAGGGAAATGTAGTAATTGATTGCCGCAAAGGCCTCTCGAGATGTTGACAGGGTGCTTCTAGCACCTTATAATATGATAGTGTGTTGCCGTACGTCTACGACTACTACACCTGGGGCCACCCGTTGCTTCACCCGGGGCCACTACCTGGCAGTCCTTAGCTGCCTTACACGTATATATAAGATATGGTAGCCCCCCGCCGCCGTTATGATATATACACATATATGGCGGCGGCGGGGACTAATGGCATTATTACGTATAAATGCATGATACGATGAAGAAACACTGAAATACGTATAGGCATGCATGCATGCACGTGATTATTGTCTTGCTTCGCGCGCTAAGTACTACTGATAAGATAGCCAATAAGCAAGCAGGAACTAAAAACGAATGAGCATTCGCATTCGCATGTAGATAGCACAGAGTGGACACTGCTTGCTGCCGGCGGCGGGTAATAGTCGTGACACGAAACGCACATTATATATGTGTGTGTGTGTGTATAATATGAGTCTAATTACGCGTTCTTCTCCATATATATTCCCCATACACGCAGAAGGCAAGCAAGAGATAGATTGCGTGCACGCATGCGTATGTACATCGCTTATTACTACTTGCTTCCTTCACGCAAACAAACAAATGCGTAAATCCATCCATAAAGCACATATACATATATGTGTGAACAATAACAGCAATTCCACGGTTATGTATGTGAGATATTCTGAAGGCTGTGTGCGTGATCCCTGTCTGCTTGACTATTGCATCTGATCCAGCCGCCGTATCCTACTTCCTTACGTGTATACCGACAGTACCGACAAGTGATATGCCACGCGTGTAATGACCAGCTTGATCGCTCCTCGCTCTTGCTTTCTGAATGCGTTTGGAAAAGTGGAAGGCGACGCCTGCGCGCATGCATGGATGGATTGAGCGAGAAGTTGCACGTACGGCACTGCAACCACCAAAATGGACGATTCGAAGCAAGATGGCCCTGCTGGCAATGGGCTTCTGAATTATTAAGCGTTAATGCTTGGACGTGTCCACCGCCAGGGTTGACGAGCGGTGACTTCGTTTAAACGGCTGTCTATCTCATCAGCTGCTGTCGCGTCATGCGTGTCACACACGTACTACTGAAAGGACCTTCCCGTCAGCGACTTGCATGCATCGCTCGAGCTTGCTTGAAAGGTTTGCATTCGCTGTTGGTTATTGACTATTGTTATTATTTGCTGCAATTTCATATAGCATTTATTTTGGGGCCTCGCTTGCCACGCACGCACGCTATCTAGGCACGCACCCAGCCAGGGTTCATCACTTTTTCATTCGATAGTATGTAGTGCGGAACGCACAATCAAGCGAGCAAGTAGTGACTCGCCGAGCGAGCGACTACGTAGCTATTTGCTGATCAAGGGTCACCCATCAAATCCTACGGATAAGGTATGATGATTTTTATCGTCAGTTATCAATATTTTTCCTAGTTAGATGTCCCAGCGATCGAGCAGCAGCAGCGCCCACGCACGTCGTCGCGTTGTAACATAAATATATAACATACAAAGCAATATATAAATAAAATATATATGCATGCTATATGTTGATGATAGATTGAGACGCACGACTGCGCGGTGGTCCTGGGCGGGTGCGTGGTCATGCAAATAAATTAATAAGGAAGACGTCGATAATTTACAGTGAATTACCTGCTGCGTGCTGTTAGTGACTTTATTTCCGATATTGAAGATATTATTATTAATTACATATTTGCATCGGAGATGTATATCGGCTTATTATGAGTTTACTTTTTCCGACCATGCATGCGTGCATACATCGATCGGTCATGCATCGATCGCGTCGTCAAACGCTTCTTCTTCGTTGTTGTTAGTTGCTTCCTTGTTTATTTGCTTGCTTGAAACATTACTACTGCGTGATTTAGCCGCGCGCTCTTATTAATTGCTTGCGACGTAGATAGCTAGGCCTACCTGCTGAAATGACCCACCCCATATATATGTCTCCTTGCTTGCTTGCCTCCCTTGATTGACGACTGGGACTGACGACGATAGGATTACTGCGAATTTGCGAGTTCGGTTGAACTTCAAGCAATTTGCTGGCCAACGAGCACGCCTGCTTTATTTCTTTGGGCCCATGCCAGCCAATCAAGCAAGCAACCTACCGGCCACCGACGCACCTACTACGCTACGTACGCTAGATAGCTAGCTGCTATCTACATACATACTTAGCTAGGTGCTGTGTAGGTAGCAAGGATGTTTCGGGCTCCAACGTTCATGGCGCCACTAGCTAGTGCCCAAGCCCTGGATGAAGAAGCCGCTGTTGTGACCACTGCTTCCGTGAAAACGCTGAAGCGCCTTCACGAACAACTGGCCAAGTCCGGGCTCATGAACTTGGCGGCGGACCGTTCCTTGTTCCAGCGGCAGGAGCAGCAGCAGTCATCGCCCGGTGGGAAGGTATCAGAGTCGCAATTGTACCTCGCTGGCCCCACGGTGAGCGTTGACCGACGTTAGATAGCCATCTAGTAATAATTATATATATGTATTCTTTTCTATCACACTTATTACTTGTTCGTCGCAACAGATCTGGCCGCATGTAGGTAGGTCTATACATCGGCTGGCATGGGATCGCTCGTGCGTACTTTGTATGTATATATTGCTTGGCGGCGGCGCCATGCATCAGCAGCTCGCGCCGCAGTAGCTGCATGCGTGCATGCCGAGCTATGTATGTATGTATGTATATATATATATATATATATATATATATATATATATATAACCAGCACATCCATCATTTAGCATTTTTGAAAGAGGACCACCTGATGAGTGACGACGATATTCTTTCGATGCCAATTGCAGCAATTGTTAAGCTCTTTACATGCCGTAATATGTACGACTACTACAGTAGTATTGTCGGTGCGACTACTGCAGCGGACCCATGCATTTTCATGCATGATGACAAGCAAGCATGCTTCGTAACACCCTCGCTCGCTTTCTCCCGCCGCCCATGCATGCTTATTATTACACACCGCCGCCGTTCACTCCTTCCATGCAGGAGCTTTCCGTCCCAGCCGCCCGCTCTGCAGCTGCGAACCCACCGGCGGCTGGCACTACTGCTTCATCGGCGAATGGCAAAACAGCCGTAGAAAATGTTTGCGACAGCAGCCTTATTACCGCCGCTTCCACCCCAGCTGTCACGATTACCACTGCCGTCATCAGCATCCCTTCCGCCACTGCCCCCATAGTAGGCGCAGCTGCCACAACCATTACCACGGTTTTGCCTGATGCCCCACCACCAACTCATCACTACCCGCATCCGCCACCGTGCGGTGGTGCGAGTATGTACCGAGATCAATTGGATCTGGTCCATGGCCGCTCCGTGGAGACGGCTACAGCGACCACGATGGCGGCGATGGACAGCAGCAGGACGGCTGCTACAGCGACGATGATCGGCCCGACTGCTGCCGCTTCTGAAATGGTGACGACTGTGGCGGCTACAGCGACCACGACGGACACGATTGCAGCAGCGGGGGCGGCTATGGTGCCGACCGCTACGGATGTATTATCAGCAGGCGGGAGCTTTGCGGAGCCGCCGCCAGCGGCGGTGCTTCCCGTCGTTCCCTCGGACGTTGCCGATGCCGACGCTGATGCCGACGACATCGGGCCCAATAAGCTTGAATTCATGATTGATGAGGGTGCAGTCGATGCCGGCCATCATCCCGATTGCAGGATGCCGGCGGCGGTGATTATGGAAGAATTAATGGCGCCGCCGCCACCAGAGGTGGCTGCTTCTACCGGCCGTGGTGGGATGCCCCCAACGTCGTACATCCGGCAGCAGTGCTGCCCAAACTCGTCGGAGCAGGCTGAGGCTTGGGTAGAGGACCGCCGCAATCTGGGCACACGCTGGCATGAAAATGGACTGGATGGGCCCGTCGGCCGTGACATGTACGGCGGATCTACCAGCAATGGCGGCGGCATCACAGCTGGACATCAGGGGCAGCAGCAATGCCCTATCACAACTTGGGGGGGAGGTGGCGGCGGCACTGCCGCCGCCGCGCCGCCGCTGCCGCGGTTGGTGACGTCGTCGGCCCCTCTTGTAAGGATGCAGGAATTTGACTTACACCAGCAAAACCCAAACTACCACCCACATCCGAGCCAGCAAAGCTTTTTGGCGGAAAATAATAATGGCGTGCCTTCCGATCAGCAGCAGCCATCGGCTTCGCCGTCCCGCCAACAGCAGCTGCAGCATCCCTTGCATCAGCAATCTTTGCAGTACGGCCAATCCTTGCCGTATCTGCAACATACTCTGCGTGGACAACACGGGCAACCTTCGTTTCATAAGCCCCATATGGCCAGCGGCGGCGGTCAGCTACGCAGCAACTCGGAGGCCCCCGTGCTGTTGGACGGGCATCGCAGTGAAGGAGCCGTCCAAGTAGTCGGGGCAGCACCTGGTGATGGCCATGGGTGCTTGCACGGTCAAGGCAGCAGCGGCGGCAGCAATGGCAGCGGTGACGTCAGCACTGGCGGCAGAGGTGCTCCTGCTGCTGGCTCGGGCTGCAGCAGGTCGGGTGCGGAGCCGGATTCGCACTCCTGGCATGCGGTTCGGGGCGGCATCGTCAGTCCGGATCTCACGGCGAGATCCACGTCTATGCCCCCCCCGCCGCCGCGGCCACGAAGGCAACCACAGCAAGAGCAGCGACAGCCGCTGCATCAGTTTCAACAGCATCAGCCACAACAGCAGGATCAGCTACCTTCGTCGCAGCTGCCGCAGCAGTCTCCTCCTCCGCCGTCCCCGCATCGTCAACAGCAACGGCAGCAGGACCAACTGCAACAGCAGCACCTAGCGCTAATTGACGGCGGCAGCTACATCGACGGCGGCAGCAGGACTTTGCCCTCCATCATCGATATGGACAGGATACACGGACAGATGGGCCTTGGCACGACTGAGCTTATCGACCTGGACAAGATGCATGGACCCATGGGTCTCGGCGCCACTGAGTTTATGGATGTTGACGGCATAATGGGCAGTCCTCGTGCCCATGTAACCGGCCCAGCGGGAGAGGGCGACGGCGGCAGCGGCACGGGTTTCATGGACAGCTTCTGTGGGAACTTCAACTTTGATCAGCCTGTGGGCCCTGAAGGACCCGTATACGCCAGCGGAGGTCGCCGTGGGGGTAACATTGTTAGCGGCGGCGGCGGCGGCGGCGGCTACGACGGTAGTCATGCAGAAGGGCGTCGCAACAGCTGTGAAGGTTCTGACTTTGCGATGATGGCAGTGCCTGCTGGTTGTACTGCTCTATTTAGCAGTCGACGTGATGGTCGTGACGGTGGTGCCGGCGGCGGCAGCGCCATGGCGACGCGCACGGGTGCGTGCATGCGCGAGTCAAGTAAACGGGGTTCCGGTTCCCGTCCCACTCCACTACTCGGGCGGGGTTTGAAACTATCGGCGAAAGCGAACCGAATTGCAATAAGAACCAACAAACATCAATTATTAACTCATGTCGCAAGCAGCACGCATCCCATTCGCTTTGGCTTTTTGCCGATGATGTTTTCGTACGTGATACCTGTTCAATTACGAGAAGGAATATGTATTAAATGAAAATACGACCGTTATTTCTGTTGGGAATCTTTTAACCTTTATGTGCACAACAGGCCATAAGCGGGATCGGCGGGGCAGCTGCTGGAGCATGATCACTGATGCCGCTGCCGCCGCCACAGGTGCCACCTTCCTCAAGCACCCGCGGGCGAATACTGCCGCGACACATTTGCAGTCGCAGGTGCTGCAGCTTACGTCCCAGCACGGGTCCTCAATCCCGGCTGGCAGACACGGCGGCGGATTTCATGGCCGCATCACCACCACTACTACTTGTGGCGGAGGCGGAGGCAGAGGCGGAGGCGGAGGCGGCAATTTATGGAGCAGCAGCAGTACCACGACATCGCACGGCAACAACCCGTCGTCCTTGAGCTATCCGCTCCCAAGGAACTTCACTGGTTTCTTGACTTGCCCGGGGAGCGGCCTCGCGGGGACCCTGCATCAAGGCAGCCAAGCGGCCACTCAACCTGCTGCTCAGCACTATTATCTGCTGAGCAGGGGTGGAGATGACGGTAATGAAAAAGATTTGTCGCAAGTCGCCACCGCGATGCCCCTCGGCGGCGGCGGCGGCGGCGGCGGCGGCGGCGGCGGCGGCCACACGGCCAATAGTGGCCTTCAATTACTGCCTCTCGACATCCGTACAATGCCTTCGAAACGTGCCGCTATGGAAGCTCGTAGATTGCAGCCGGTGGAGCTTGCTTTCCGCAAGAATGATAACCGGCCAAGCCGAAGCCCGCAAACCACCGGCGGCACCCGCAGGGGCCGTGGTGGCGGCAGCAGCTGCGGCTGCGACAACGTTCGTAGGCACGACGCGTTTCCACCATTAGGTGGCGGGGGGGGTGGCGACGATGCAACCTCAGTGCCTGGTAAGACGAGGAGACTGGAGCCCCTCCCCGCTGCGGAGGTCGACGAGGATGGCGAGGGTGACGCCGAAGGACCGCGGCGACCAGGCCCCAATGTCCGCGCGAAGAACGGCGGCTCGTCGCGGTACAGGGGTGTTACCCGGTAAGTGAGCCCCCCGTACTCATGTTTCCCGCGAAGGGGCGATCCGGGTATCCGGGAACTCGCTCTCGCTCTAGCTCTCGCTCTCTTTCCCCGCACCCTCTCAACCGTATGTGCTCCCAACCGTGCTCCCAACCGTGCTCCCAACCGTGCTCCCAACCGTGCTCAAGTAGGCATCGCTGGACTCAAAAATGGGAGGCTCATCTATGGGACTCCACAGTGGCGCGCAAGAAAACGTCCCCCGGGGGCCGCACCCGGGGGAAGCAGGTTTACCTCGGCGGGTATCACACGGAACTGGAGGCCGCGCGGGCGTACGACATGGCGGCGATTGTTTACTGGGGCCGTGACGCAACCACCAATGTGAGTGGTTGGTAGGGGGACGCGGCTGCTGCTGCAGAGGGGGCCGGCCGGCATGATATACGCGCGCATGTGTTGTGTGTGTATGTGTGTACGACACCTGCGCACCAAAAGCTGAAGTAGAAGATGTTGAACGGCACACATCTTCATGCATCTTCATCGGCTTTTCCGGTAATAAATAGCAACCACTGCGAGTGGAGTATTGGGATTATTGGGATCCATTGTACGGACAGCCGTATATTAATATATAAATATACTGTTATTGTAATCCTTTAAATATTTACATTACTATATTATTATGTTTAATATTGTATTAAATATTAAAATATATTAACATTTACATATCACCATGCATGTGTGTGTTGTACAGGTAATAAGCAAGTCATCCTGCCTCTCTCGCCGTTCACCTGCCGCCACGTCCCCTGCGTCCCTCACGCTGTCCGCATAGCGGCGATGACCACCCGCCGACGCATCTTAGCCGTCAGTGCTGCCCACTGATGGCTCTGCCACTGATGACCCACCCTGCCTCCTCCTGCACACTGCCGCGCGCGTACGGCCGCCCGGCAGTTCCCGCTGATAGAGTATCAGGCGGACATGCCTCAGCTGTCCCGCATGGACAAGGAGTCAGTGGTGGCGATGCTGCGCCGCCGCAGCACCGGCTTCAGCCGCGGCGTGTCCCGGTATCGGGGGGTCACAAAGCACCACCAGCCGGGGCGCTGGGAGGCACGGATCGGACGAGTGGGCGGCGCTCGGTACATGGTGCGTGGGGGGGGATCCTAGCTAGCTAGATAGTACGGTCGGAGCAGTTGGAGGAAGGTAGAAACGACAGCAGACCCGGTGTGCGAGTGGCTGCATGCATGCGCAGGAGGTGCATGTGCAGGTTATATAATAAATATATATATAGACAGCGTTTTATGCGCATTATTTATTTGGATGGTGCATCAGCAGAAGCAAAAGAGTTCCCAGCTGGATGGATAGATGGGAGGCCGTGCGTACGAACAAGTAGTGCTATCTAGCTACTACCTATCTACCTATCTACAAACGCATGTACATGCATGCTGTACGTGGAGTCGTCTGCAAGTGCGCTGTGAAGAACGCGGCGTATATATGCTTGATGGGATAGAGGCAACTGAGAGGCGGCAGGCGGTGATTTCGTAGCCAGCCAATGTGGACATGCATTGACATTAGGCCCACGTTTGGCTGTGGGTCGTGCACCATCCTCCTGCCTACGCCTCGACTAGCTCTTTGTGCTGCTGCTGCTGCAACCGCCGATCGGTTTGATAGGCCTGCTGCTGCTGCCGCTGCCGCTGAGGCTGCTACGTTCTGCTGCTGCCTTTCCTGGCCATGCCATGTGATGCCATGACTGCAGTACTTGGGCTCATTTGAGGACGAGGAGTCCGCAGCCATGGCGTACGACTACGCCGCCATGCGCCGCCGGGGTCAACGCGCCATCACCAACTTTGACCCGCGGGTCTACCTGGACCAGCAGGCCACCGGTAGGGCATATGTGGGAATGTGTCTGCATGACGAATCCGTGACTTGAGGTTCCGGTTTAGGAAAAGGTAGATGATACTGATCCGAATATATCATTATAATAACCTCGCTCATACTTAAATATACATACATTATAGCATATAATATATTTCCGTAACTCCGAAACGCGGTGGTATTGTTTGCACAACCGCTGACCCTCCTCTGTGCCCCTACGTATATATACACTAGGTGCGGTAATTCCGTTCGAATGTCTTCCGGAGGCAGTCCAGCGGGGCATGGCCGCTGCCAGCCTGACGCAGCTGGATGCCGATCCCGCCGGGTTCTCGGGTGTCAGCAGCGACGATGATGACGACGTGGGGGGCAACGAGGGCGCTGACGGCAGCGGGATCTCCGCCACCGAGGAGCGCACCAAGGACCCGTCGGGCAAACGGCAGCGCCGGATGCCGCCGCCACTCATGCTCCCGCCGCCGGAGTTGTACCCGCTACAGCCGCACGAGCTACGAAATCTGCGGCAGCAGCAGCAGCAGCAGCTGATGCCGCCTCCGCCGCCTCCGGCACGGCATCATCATCATCGTCAGCAGCAACAACAGCAGCAACTGATAGGAAGCCAACGCATGCTGACACAGACTGACGTGTCGGCAGCAGGACCTTGGCCGGTTACAGGTGCCACAACCGGTAGGGCCGGCAGCACCTCTAGCGGTGGCGGCGGCGCCGACCCCATGGAGATCGATGAGGAGCAGCATAAAGCTGTAACCTGCAGCGGCGGTGGCGGCTTCTACAGCACCATTGCCAGTGCTGGTGGCGGCTGTGGCGGCGCGAACCCAGCAGATGCTCTCGCCGCCTCGGCGCCGGTGGCGGCGGCGGCCAACGGAGCCCATGACGCGCGCCCCGGGCTCACTGACTGCAACAAGTCCGTACCGATGCCATCCGGGAGTGTGCCTTCCGAGTACGGCATAGCAGCGGTACGGCATAGCAGCGGTTCCCTGCCTTGCCCGCTTCTCTCTGTTTCGTCCGCTCTCCTGCTGAGTTTAGGTGCATGCATTCTTCATAATAATAGGTAGACGCGTAGATGGAGCCTGACTACGGTGTTCAGACTAGGAACTCACGTGAGAGGGATGGACGTAAGAAGCAGGGACAGATGGCTAGCGTGCTGGGGCGCCGCCGCCGGTCTGTCTTCTGCTTCAACATATAAGGCCCCCATTATTAACGTAACAGGCAGGGTTCCCCCATACGTACATAGCGCGCTATTTCCAAATTTTCCCCGACTGACCTCATCATGCATTTCACTGCCGTACCGTGGACCATGCCAATGCACAGCAGATGGATTGTAACAATAGCGGCGCTATCGTAATGCCACCGGCGGATGCAGCACGCCTGGCGATGCCTCCGCCGCCTCTGCCAGGCCGCATCACCGCTGCCGTGGTGGCGGCGGCGGCGGCTGCCACCGCCAATCGGCAGCAACAGGCACCGGCGCCTCCAGCACCGCCGCCGTCAGGCCTGAGGCCCGTCGTGGAGTCCCTGAGTCACTTGGTGGCCACGCTCCGGAACACTGGCGGACCGTACGGCGGTTCGCACGTTAGCACACATGCCGTACACCAGGCCCCGTGCTCGCACCTACAGTCGTCGGTCCAGTATCCTCCTCCTCAGCCCCGTTCGATTAATAAACTTCATCAGCAGCACCTCACCCCGGCTTGTACGGGTGGCCATCAGTTGACGGAGGCGCCGCCTCCGCCACCGCTGCCACCGATGGGGGGCTACAGCTTGGGCGGCGGTGGTGCCGCCGGCAGCAACGATTCGCTGCTCTTGGCGGCCATGCGTCCCCAGCAGGCGGATTCCGGTTGCGCCGTTGTCGCTAACGACGGCGGGCACAACTTCCTGTCCGCCAACACCATCAGCAGTTGGTACGGCCCAGTCGGAAGCGGCGGTGATGCACCAGGCGGCAGGTTGCTGCATGACATCAGATCAATCACATCGTCCGTAACAACCGTAATGGCCACAACAACTGTTATGGAACAGTACGGCAGCAACTCGGTGGCCGGTCCCACCTCATCAGGAATTTGGCGTTGTCCTGTTGTGGCGGCGAACGCCGCCCCCGCCGCAGCGCCGATGATCCAGATGATGGCGCCGGGCATGCCACCCCCGCCGCCGCCGCCCCGTGCCGCCGCAGACGCTGAAGATCATGCCTTCGGGGGGTCTAGCGGTGTGACGGCGGTCACGGAAAGCTGCGGGTTGGCTTGGTACGACGGGACCGATGGTTCTGGCGGTGGCGGCGGCGGTGGCGAGAGCGTCTGTGGCAACCGCGGCGGCAACTTAACCACGGACTACGCCGAGTCCTTCCTCCTGGGCACCGGGCCCGGCGCCATTGCCGATCCAAAGGCCAAGGATGATAATTATGCGGACACCGGTTTTCCGTACAGTGGCGGCAATTGCAACGCCTCTGCAGCGGCCGCCGCTGCTGCATTCGCCGCCGCCGGCCCGGGCACAAGTAGCGGCGGCGGCGATCACGTGCGCGACCTCAGCGCATGAGATGAGATCCATCACATGTACGTGTCTTCACTGCTGGCTATTTTGGCTGAGCGCGTGTAGTAGTCGTACACAGTACAGTACACGACACACAAGCACAATGTAAGGCGCATAAATCAACATCGCAGCATCGCGAGAGGCCTTTTTGGCACTCATCAACTGCTACAGCCTGTATGTGGCAGGGTCATGGTGATGGTGGAGGATACGTAGCTGAGGAGGGGAATGGAGCGAGCGAGGAGGCAGGAGGTACAAAGTACGGGCAAAACGTCGTTCATTCACGTATGATGTACAAAAATGCACCCACCATCATTATTATTGGAGGCGGCTCACAGCGGCAGCAGAGATAGATGGAGATAGAACGTACATGCATGCCTGGTTCATTTATGTTATTAGGCTGGCTGGTTTCACGCAGCTCCGAAACCGTGCATGATTATCGATCTTGCTTGATATAGCCCATGAATGTGCGGGTTAGTTGCATGTACGTTTGTGCCTGCATAAATGGTGCACGTCGTACAGCTACGTACGACATACAGCTTACGTATATGGGTAGTCAGATATCGGTCAGCAGCAATGCTGATGAGGAAACCCGCCCACCATGAGTCACGCATGAGTCATCAGCAGGCAGCCAGGCAGCATGCACGGCCGCTGATGACGAGCGAGTAGTTCAATTGTTGTGGACTAACTTCGTACAATCGTGTCATCATCTTTCTGACCTCAGCTGAGATCTCTTTATTATTATTCTCTTTGCTTTACCCCGACCTGGCTGGCTGCATAGATGTATGTACACCTTCGTTATCATATATGTTATTAGCTGCCTCGTTCGTTAGTTCGTTACACATACAGTACAGCTTCCTTACGTACATTATGCATCTATCTTTCGTGCGTGCAGCACGCAGCCTCCTAAATACACACGCACGCACGCACACACGCACGTGTTGCGACGTGCTTATAATTACACATCCGCAGTAATGATCCACGTGCCCGGTTGGTTGGTGCTACTTCGGGTTTTCGTTACGGCATCGCAGGTATATTTGAAAGGGTGTTAGCCTGGCCTTGAAGGGGCGACTCGTCCGAAGGCAAATCCATTCGTCTGTCTGTCCTGCCGGGTGTGTATATATGTGTGTATTATATGATGTGTATAATGTAAGCTTCGTTAGTGGTGGTTAGTGGTGGTTAGTTTGTTAGATCGTTGCAGGCGTGACGTGAATATGCATGCATGCAGGATGGATGGAGGTGGGGAGGGAGGGAGGGAGGTGGGGTGATCGAGGAAGAGGAAGAGGAAGAGGTTGTCTTGTCTGCGGCGGGGTTTATTATATAGTTGGGCTGCTGGCTTGCCTACTTACTTGGCCATTATGTATTACGGCTTCATTATTACATCATCATGTTGATTGTCGCTGTTGCTTGAGAGGTGGGGATCCGCCCGCCGGCGCCAAACCTTCACTTCATTCCCCGCCCTGCTTTGTTGCGGCTGCTGCTGCGGCTGCTGCTGATTCTTTCATCCATATAATATATATGTTATGTGACAATATCAATGCTGAACAGCAATAGGATACCAGCTGGCGCATGCATGCATATTCACCCAACCATCAGTAGTTCGATTACTTCATCTGTATCGATTACTTCTAGCTGTGCGAAACCCGCCGCCCTGAACAACTTACGCAGCTATCTATCTAGCCCTGCTGATGATAACATGTTTGCATCTCGGCGCCGAATGAATATACACATATTATACCGTAATGCCGTCAACCGTTAGCCGTGAGGTCACCGTATCGTACATGCGTCTGACTCGCTCGATACAGCTTGCTTGCTTGCTTATTGAGACCCCAGACATCAACAGGCGGTCAACTTTGAAAACCAACAAGCTGCCGTAGGCACTAGCTCCATGTATGGTCGTACGTACAGTCATAATGATCTCTATGTAATCTGTTCGGCAAAGGTTCTTCCATCTAAGGTAGGATTATTGATGAGCGGGTTTCACATGCATCGCTTCCGTCTCTATCTCCATCCGCCGCACACAGTTCACAGGCGTTCGCAACTCACTCTCCTCCTCCTTTCCACAACCACAAATTTTACAAAGATAGACGCATGCATGCAGAACGAACTCCTCACCTTCGTACAAAGCCTGTACGGAAAATATTGTATGCAGACTCTCGTGCTAGTACGCACCTTCCTCGCTAGCTACCCTACTACTCGGCCTTCTCTATCTGACTGTGTTTTTGAATCGTTATCAGCGACCTGCCCCTCCATGCTGGTTTGCTCTTCAACCTCGTACGGCTCGTCTAGCCCCGGCACCAGGCCCAGGTTCAGCATACCAAAGGACGTTGCGGGCCACACCTCCTGCACAGCGCCGTGCGCCAGCACCCTAGCCATTGCCATCCACGCGTCCCATGGCATCCGCTTATCCCAGGAGGTCCCCCAGCAGCCCAGCAGCCGCACCGCCCGGTCAGCGTGACAGGCGGCGTCCGCCCACTGTCGCCGCTGGCAGTAAATCTGCGCCAGTAGCACGTGTGGCTCTGTCGGGGGTTCGGGGGCGGGGGGACCACGAAAGGGCAGCGGTTGGGGGAACGCACGGGTGATGGGACTTAAGCTCGACTGACCAGGGGATGGGTTGCTCCAGCTAGCAGGGGGTGGAAGGGGGGCCGCAACCCCGTCAGTATCTTCCACATGCATACTTCCGTTACACGATATGCGGTACATATACATACACATATATTGCGGGCTTGCGAGCCGACCGCCGGGAGCGGAGTTGATCCGCTCAGCACCAGCGGGGCCCCGCCCCGCCCTTTGCACCATTGATCCACTGATAGATCCTGCTGGACACACGCTTGTGGTGGTGAGCACTGAACCCCTAATGGATGCACATGTCGAAGTCGATTGGGTGAATGGAGGATGAGGGGGCGTCCCTCTAGCAGGGAGCAGCCGGGCTCCGCCCAGGTGAGTGGGCCATTGGTCGGTGGGGACTACCACCACCTGATATTACCGAGGTGTACGGCTGTCTGCGGCCTCTATCTGGGCTCCCCCTGGACGACGTGTCCTTCGTCGTCGTCCTCCGAAACCAGCAGGACGCACCCGCGACGTGGGGGTTATGCCAGCATGCTGTCCGCAGCAGTCTCAGCGCGTCATCATGTTGCGCAGGTTCCGAGTGCTCCGAAACCGCCGACCAGTACGCGTCGCGAGCCGCCAGCTGGTCCGCCTCGGTCACAACCTGAGGTGAAGGTGATAGGGTTTAGGGAGGGGCCGGAGAGGAGAGGTTCACTGGTGACTAAGCGGCAGGATACCATGTAATACCCACATGGGCAGCTAAGCAGCGGCCGATCGAAGCACAGCCGAACCACGACGACTCAGCTTTTGGAGTGAGGAAACGGGAACTGCTGGGTGGCTGGGGCCCCTTGTAGGAGTCGTCAGGAATAATGCGAAGGGCGCCGGACGCGGTGTCGTACTTACGGGGTGCCAGACGGAACTCAAGTCTGTGTGCACTTTCACTCCGTCCAGCACGCGCGCCTTAAATGAATTCGAACATAATATTATTATATTATATATATATATATATATATATTGGAATACAACTACGCTGCAGCACTTAGGGTTGTGCGCGGCGCTGTGATCCGTCGTCCGTGATCCAGCGTGAGGGCGTGAGGACGATGTTAGCGATGTTAGCGATGTTAGCGATGTTAGCGATGTTAGCGATGTTAGCGATGTTAGCGGTGCAACAAAACGCCAAATCAATCATTATGAGCGTCAGCGCACACCGGCGGCTGAGCCGCGCGAGTAAATCCCTCCTATCTGCCCACGTTGCACCGCCCAGGCACCGAACCTCCCACCTGAGTGCAGCCTTCAAACACGGGCGGCAGAGGCACCAGAGGTCGGCCGTCGGGCCCCGTGCACGCAAAGCGTAGCAATGCGCCCATGCGTGACAAGGCCGAGTGCCACAACCCGGGTTTGCATGCGCCCGGCCACAGCGACCCATGGTTCGCGCCCGCGTACGACAGTCGCCCGTCGTGATTCTCGAACATGGCGTCCTGGATCGAGAGCAGGGACGAAGAGGGAGAGCACGTTATCGCGACGAAAGCTGAGGTAGTTGTTAGGCATGTGTGATGAAGAAGGAGGGGGAAGACACGTTATCGGCTGGCGAGAAGGAAGGTGACCAGCCGAATCCTAAAGGCCCTTCTCCTTTCCTTTTTGTCCTTTTTTGTCCCTTTTGACCTCCCTCAGGAAAAACTAAGAAGGCTATCTTGGGCTATTTCCCCGTTGCCGACATCAACCGGGACAGGGCGGGGAACAGCCAACACAAAAAGCACTCGACTGCTTAACAAGCTTGATGCGGGCCGAATGGAAAGGCTTAGGGGTTACGACCTTTGTCCTTCTGTGCCATTCTCCCCTTTTTCCGCTTTCCATCCCAACCCCTCCTTTTAAGCCTCAGCCGTTAATCGATGAATGCACGTCGCCGCCCCGAAACCACCTGCCAGGAGAAGAGCTGCTCGCAAAAATCTGCCATCGTCATCACAAGGAACCGTGCAACCGTCAAACGGTCAACGGTTACCGGCTCGCCAGTCTTGATGTGGCGCACCGTGACGCCCTCCGGCGGGATAAGCCGCCGCAACGACGGCGGCGCCAACGCCGTACCGCTCATGGCGCCCCCAGCGGCGGCATCCAGCACCGCCAGCTCCTCAGCTGACGGCGCTCGAGCGAGCAGGTCATCGTATATGAGGTTATGACGAGGTACGACACAAAACGTATGGATGAGCTCCTCCGTGGAGGGGCCAACCTCCTGCAGGGCAGCACAGCACAGCACAGCACAGAATGGTGCTCAAAACACGAAAAACAAATACCCTTTCAGCTCCCGCTGGATATTGCAGTCTGCTACCCGCCTTCAGCTGAATGAGGGCAGATCGCTATCGGTGTTGCACAATGCCGCAAGGGTTCGTTCGCGTCCATCACACGATGCAAAGCTCGGGCAAACACACGCCGCACAGCCCTTAATGCCGTCGTTCCCTGACCGCGGCCCTGGCTCCACTCGTGCAGATTTACAGCGCCGTGGACTCTCCCTCGTGACGCTGTGTGCGGGACGCCATCGTCCTTCCGGAGCTGGTTTCGGAGCCTCACAAGAGCAATGACAAAGAAGGGGTCACGGTGGGGATGCACTGACCGTGCCGTGTTTGTGTACGGGATCGCTCACCTTTACACAGCTCTACCCGCCCCCTCCCGTTGGTCAGCTCAGGATCGTTCCAGTAGGACCCCCCTGTCGCACGCACCTCCCTGAGTCGGCTCCGGTCCGTTGACTCCTTGAAAATGGCTAGGTTCACGTAACTATTGCTGTAGGCCGAGTGGAATAAAGCGCACTTGCACACGTCGTCGTCCTGTTCAGCAAGCCGCCGGTCCGGGGGAGAAGGGGAACAAGAGGAGGGGAGGCGAGAGGAAGGGGAGGAGAGAGGAGGGGGGAGGAGAGAGGAGGGGAGACGCATGAGGTCAACAGTTGGACAGACCGACAGACAAAGTGGAACAAGCCACGCGGTGGGAGACAGGGGTAGGATCTGGTGGATCTCACCTGGCCCCAGATCTTACAGATCTTGTACACTTCGAACAGGTGCGACTTGAAGCTGCGGGGGTGACGGGGGGACCGGAAAGGATACAGCGCGGCGGTATGCACGAGCCGAGGACGGGAACGTCACAGTAAAGCCGTTGAGGTGGTAAGGTCCAGGTCGCTGAAGTTCGGGGAGTAGTCGGCGAAGTCTAGGGGAGAAAAAGGAGCTGCAGCGAACGGGGTTGGTCCAGAGGCCGGGTTAAGGATTCGCGCAATACAAATGCACCTGTTTTTGTGCCGTTGAGCTGGAAATGAAGCCTAACTGGGTTCTCGAGAAACCCGGTTGCTCGGTGCGTAACAAGGGTAGGTGCTAGAGTCGCGGTTCTACTGGATGAACCTTTGCCGTACTTGCCTAACCGTTGAACCGGAAAATTAGCCTAAAGGTGAAAACGAAATGGATGCTGCTCGCCGTTTGCTGCATTCCTAGAAGCGACCCGAGCAAACGCACCTGGACTTTTTGTGCCAGCATTCGCCCGCTCCGACACTTGCCAGGACGTCCAACCACTTTGGAAGCCGCGAGTCCACCCGAGAGAGGTCACCACGTAGAAACGCTCTCACGATACCTGGGACGATCGACTTTGCATTACATGGCTCTGAGGCAGAGCCACTTCCGCCCCCGACCTCACACTCAGGATGTTCAGGTTTTGGCATGCTCTAAATTAGTTAATTATTCACGAACTTCCGTCCAAGTTAACAAATTGTTTCATAGCTTCAATGTTGTTTCATTTCGATGGCTCCGAAACAAACAACATACCGTAACGACCTCCGAGATTCGAAAACCTGGGATCAGCTTCGCATCGGATCAATCGGACAGAGTCTCTTCAATTTATCTACTCATTGCATTGGTGCTTGGTGATGATTGTGCGAGCGACGTTTGGGGCAACTCGCATCCAGAGGAAGGGGTCACGCTTACAGCGGCCTTCAGCAGGCAGAATATATGCATTACAGGTAAACATGACTCAAACGAGCGAGCTGGGCGATTTTGGTCCGCGCGTGCAACGACTCCGGCTCTCGATGTCTAACGCCAATTATGCAGTATTGGCAACAAAAAAACGGCTGTAGAGACTTAGCGGCTTTATATTACCAATTATCTACGTTTTGCCAAATGTTGAAGCTGCAGGGCATGGCTTCCGGAGGCCAAGGTGGCAGCGAAAGAACGGCACCCAGGTACGACACGGCGCAAAAGGACCTAGGACCTATACGTCCCCGAATTAGTAGCTCGGGATCTGCATATTTTTGGCTACAAGTTAGATTCCAAATGCGCGTATCACTGCTCCCTCACTGGCTCCAGCATCGATACCGGGAAGGAACACCCACTAAACCCTAAACCCTAACCTCACGTGTGCAAAACCCTTCACCCAACCATATCTAACCCTGTTGCATCGGAATGCGATGCTCCTATGACTCCATGTACATTACGTTCCACGAAAACTTCATCTCTATTTCAAACCCGTCTCTTAATTCCCCGTGGCCCCAGGATCGTTATCTGCGGGGGGGGCATCATTGGGGCCGCAACTGCCTACTATCTGGCGGAGAAGGGGTTGGCGGAGGCCGTGACTGTGGTGGAACGACACGAACCTGCCTGTGCTGCGTCGGGTGGGTCGTTCAGGGTTTGTGTCTTGCGACTGCACTGCAACATGTTCGTTTTTTTGTTTGATTGGTTGGTTTGATCTTACCGGAAGAGTCCGGTGCAGAGGTGCCGACGTAGCGTACCCAGGTGCTCGCTACGATCAGAGATTTCATGAGCGAATGCGGACGATGGCGAATGCCTCCCCGGCCCAACTCCCTCTCTCCATCCTCATTGCCCCCCGCAGGCAAGGCGGGTGGCTTCCTGGCCCTCGACTGGAATGACAGTTCCCAGGTGGGCCCTCTGGCTCGTCTGAGCTACCGACTCCACGAGCAGCTGGCAAAGCAGCTGGGGGCGGAGCGGGTCGGGTACCGAACCGTGTACACCGTGCAGGTGGGAGAGGGGAACGGGGCCGAGGCAGGACAGGTTGAGTTCGGGGGTATGTAATGAAAGCAAACGGAGTTCATGTCCGTTGACAAAAGAACGTGTGGGGTTTTGAACACGTGTGAGGAGTCAGGACCAGGGCCCCGTATGCGGGTCGTTTCGTATCCCCCCGTACACATGGCCCCACCTTGCAGGTGGTGGGCGTCGAGAAGCCACCTGCGGGCGGCTCATCCAGGCGGCTGCGGGGATCAGAGAAGCTGCCGGACTGGGTAGATGGCCACGTAGTCGAAATGTCGGTAAGTACGGGGATCTGAATTGAGATCTGGATCTGGATCGGATGTTGATATGGACCTTGTCTGTACGTCTTCTGCTGGATGTGGATCTTGGAAGTATGTGGTGGCGAAAAGGGCACCGCGGACCTGGAGCTTGTGGGAACTGTGTACGGTCGGAGCATTAGGGTTCATCTGCTGTATAACAAGGAAATGGAAGAGCCATTTGTGGGGAAGGAGGCTTCAAAAGCGGCCCCAGTCTCCCCGGCGGCGACTTGTAATCTCTCCGGCGGCGACTTGCTGGTGTAAATCCCTCCGCATCTCCCGTCCATCCCTCCCCCCATCACCTTTGAGAGAAGTTGTGGCCACCATTGTTGGGAAAGATAAAAAACACAAGGGCGAATGAAACACTTTCCAAATCTCCGCACCCGCAGGAAATGGGTAGCCCGGCCGACACCGCCCAGGTGCACCCGCACAAGCTCACGACGGCGCTGCTGGAATCGGCAGTGACCCGGGGGTCGCGGCTGCTGCAAGGCTGTGTAGAGGGACTGCAGCTGGAGGAGGCGGCTGGAGGGGATGACACAGGCGTTGAAGAGGGAAAAAGCGGCCGCCGGGTGACAGGTGGGGCTGCGCGATAAGCAGGTAGCGGTGGCCTGCTTGCATGGAGTGGGTCTCCGCATTCCGTAACTGCATTTGTCTGTCAGTCTGTGTTTGCGGTAATAACTGATCTACGTATTGTGCTGTCCTTCCTGTTGCTTAAAAATCTGTCTTTAGGTAGGAAGGAAGGGAGGGGTGACGTCACGGAGAGCTGACTGATACCCGCTCGCACTCACCCTCACCCTCACTATTGGTGTTGGGTGTGCAGGTGTTGTTGTGGACGGGGTCGTCGTCCCTGCTGACGTGGCGGTGATTGCCATGGGCCCCTGGTCGGGTGTTGCTAGGGAATGGCTGCGGGCGGGGGCTGGCAGCGGCAGCGGCAGCGGCAGCGGCAGCGGCAGTTCCGGCGTTACCGGCAAGCGCGCCTCCTCGGTGGTGGCGGCTGAGTCGTCTGGATCTCGGTCATTGTTGCCGGGCCTTACAATCACGGGTCAGAAGTACCACAGCGTGGTGTTGCGACCGCACAAGCCCGTCACCAACCACATGCTCTTCACCGGGTTCAAGTACGCTTCCGGTGCGAAATCGTCTACGGGGGAGAAGAAGGGGGAAAGGCGAGGCTGTGAGGGTGGGGTGCAGCTGTGCACACACACACATACACATACACACAAACGCAGTACATTTCCCCTTTTTCCTGCCGCCCTGTTCTCTTTCGTTGCCTGCTCGTACCTGGATTTCAACTCCAACTCCAATCCCCGCTGTTTAGAACGAGGCGGCTCAAGGAAGTGCTGAAACCCTAGGGGGGGGGGCCATATCCCCCGCCGTCGCCCGCTCAGGTCGCGTGGTGGAACCCGAGGTGTACCCGCGTCCCGACGGCACGGTCTATGTCTGCGGGGAGCCTCAGGCGCTGCCGGTGCCCTCCAACGCCGCCGAAGTCCATGTTGAGGAGCAGCTGGGGGACAACATACGGATGGTGGCGGGGTCGCTGGCGAGCTGCCTGGCGCAGGTATCCATTTTTCATGTCCCATGGGTCGTTACGGGTAATGCTGTCACGCCAGGTGTATAAGGGCGTGGAACCCCGCGGGTGTACTTTTATGACCATGGGGGGGCTTTCCCCGGTAAGGGGGAAGGCGGGGAGGAAGCCATGTTCGCGCCTGCATGTCTTCCCCGAAGGCCTTATATTATATAATTAGAGCTTCTAAGTTTCCTCTCACGTGCTGAGGCCTACCGTACTTACTGCCGTTCTTGGTACTGCCGTTCCTTTTCTAAGCCCTGCTAATTTCCACCCTTCACTTCATTCCCCCCTTTTCTCCTAACTGGCAATCCTTCCCCCCCCCACCACCACACACATCACTCACCCATACAGGCACCGGTAGAGACCCTACAGGCTTGCTACCTGCCTTGCGCCCCCGACAGCCTGCCCGTCATAGGGCCCGTTCCGCACTGCGGAGGGGCTTTCCTCGCCACGGGGCACACTTGCTGGGGCATCCTGAATGCTCCGGCCACGGGTCTGGTGCTGGCAGAGATGATAACGGAGGGGCGAGCCAGCAGCTGTGACGTGGCCGCATTCAGTCCCTCACGCTTTGCGGGCGGCCGGCCGGGTAATGCTGGGGCGTGACGGGAGTCATTGCCTCACGGGCCCTCACTGAACCGCCTTTGCGAAAAGGGAGTGCGGTGGGGACGGAGTAAGCAGATGGAAAACGGCACACAGGGCACTCCTGAGGCACTGTTGGGGAATGTGGGCTTTACAGGCAGGTAGGAGGCGGTGGCTGCGGTGTGCTCTGCTTAACCGGATGGGAGGGATGTGATCCGGTGCGTTGGGACGGGCATTAGGACGCGGCCAGAAGAGCCAGTACGGAGCCAGTACGGAGCCAGGAGAGCCAGGACGAAGTTACGACGGCTTGGATGATACCTATATATACTAACTGCGGCATAGTCGCAGTCTGGTGATCGGTTGCAGTTGATGGTTGCCGGCCGTTGTAGCTGAACGTGGTATTCTTCTGATCCTCCCATGCGCTGTTCGCACTGATGATGGTTGGGAGGTGTAACCGCTCGGCCCTAAGGACTCAGCTGTTTGGTAACCCCCCGCTTTGGGGCCACCGCAGAAGCTAACCGACGAAAGAACCAGCTGCTCAGGTCAACCCCAGGCTCCGGAACTCCCCCGCACATACAAACCATACACACACTCTTTTGATAACTCTTTCCGATTTTTAGAATGTGCAGTTCGCTGGATGGCAGGGAAATCGCGCGGCTTGGCCCGCGCGGCTAGTACCATGCCGAACTGTTTTTAAAGCTAAATTATCTAAATTAACTACCATTTCTAATGGTTTGTTTAACCGTTAGCCACGGCCCACTTTGCGCCCCCAACTTGCTGTGTTTACCGGGAAGGCTTAATCTGGCTATAAGACCCCCATTCCCCCCACTCCGTCTCAACCAGGCATAGGATGCCGAGCCCCCAGTTGCATTATGCACACGTGAGTGCCCCAGAGGCTGAGCACCTCCTCCTCGTCACGAGGTGCGCCTCGAGCTGATCGAAAGAAGCAAGCAGTGGCCCCACCCTTGTCAAAACATGAAAAAAGCACAGGTTTCGAGGCCCGACCACCCCTGGAGTCACACGGCATCGATTAGCGCGGTCCCTCTCCCTTATCGCATTCCCCCTCAAACCACCACCACGATGAATGAGTTCAGTAGATATCGGCGCGGCAGCTGAATCCCAACGGAATTCAAAAAATCATATCGCAAATGGCGACCCGTGGGTCACTTGAGCAAAATGTGCCCGGTGGTGGTGGTCCTTGCCTGAAGGCGGCTCGCCCCTCCCTGGCGCACCGCAAATCCCGTTTTCAAGTCTGTCCGGACACCTGCTATCGTTTTGCTCCTCGGCATCTTGTAGTCTTGTTCATAAGCTTCGCTCCGTTCTTTCGGAGCCATCGCGGCTGCTGCTCACAGCAGCAGCAGCAGCAGCAGCAGCAGCAGCAGCAGCAGCAGCAGCAGCAGCAGCAGCAGCAGCAGCAGCAGCAGCAGCAGCAGCAGCAGCAGCAGCAGCAGCAGCAGCAGCAGCAGTACTCGCCGCCACTACCTGACCCTCCTCTCCGACACACTACACCTTCCCCTCTCCGCTACTCCTCCTCCTCCGCATCATCATCATCATCATCATCATCATCATCATCATCATCATCATCATCATCATATCTCAAGTCGACGCCATGGACAGGTTCTGCACGCTCATGAGCTCCGAATAATGGCTGTTCGGTTTGGCGATGAGCTGGTCGTGAGTACCCACCTCCACCACCCGACCGTTGCGCATCACGACGATCTGATCGGCGGCCTGTGAGGGGCGATGGAGCGTTGCGGGCGACACAGCCACGCCCACGGCAACGATGAGGACGGATGTACGAAATGCCAGGGGGGTTTTAGGGGCGGAAGGGAACGGGTGCAAAGGCTGGGGAAAAAGAGGAAACCAAGAGCTGGATGGGGAAGGAGCATGCGGTGAAAGCGACGGGAACCTGATGTGCTCCTCGTCGATATAGGGGTTTTGGTAACGGTGGTAAAATCACACGTTGGTGGTAATGGTGGTAAAATCACGGTTGGTCGGCAACGACCGCCCAACCGCTAACTTCTTCGGGTCTATTCTCAAGTCTCCCCCCTCTGTCCCTAGCCCCTTTCAGACCGCTCGCGTTCGAAATACACTCCAATCCCACCCACCTGCACGGTGGCGAGTCGGTGCGCGATGACCAGCACTGTACGGCCCGCTACAAGGCGGTTGATGGCCTGCTGTACGAGCCGCTCCGAAACCACATCTAGTGCCGACGTGGCCTCATCCAGGATGATGATGGGAGAATCCTTGATGATGGCTCGGGCAAGTGCGATGCGCTGCCGCTGGCCGCCTTAATGTGTGTGTGTGTGTGTGTGTGTGTGTGTGTGTGTGTGTGTGTGCAGGGGTGGGGGGTAAAGGGAGTTGACGACAGGAGGTGACGGCCAATGGAGTTAAGCCGCGGTATTTGAATGAAATGATGTTAAATCGCACGAGGACGAGATCCACACCCCAATCAATTCTCAATACGAGGGCAAGGCACGCGCGCGCGCGTGTGTACGTGTACGTGTATGCGTAATGTGCGTAATGGCAGAGCTCCTGCCTCTCTCTAAGAGTTGGTGAAAGGGGGGAGACGGGGAATCGTGGCGGGGAAAGGGACAAACCCTAACGCGCGGGTCTCCCGACCTCCCCTCCTCCAGTGGCCCCGATAGCACCTCTCTCGACACTCAGCAGCACTGGCACGCAACCCTCTCCCCTCTCCCTTGCCGCCCCCGTCCCGCTGCCACCGTTCCCCACGCCCCATCCTCACCCCCACCCATCAACGGATGCCGTTGGCACGGCTGCCTCCCCATCCCCTCACCCGACAGCAGCACACCCCGCTCGCCCACAACAGTGCGGTAGCCGTCTGGCAGCTTGGAGATGAAGTCGTGCGCGTTAGCGGCCATTGCCGCTGACTGGATTTCCTCCATCGTCGCCATCCCGAACTTGCCTGTAAAAGCATAGGACCCAAGTGGGTTCGAGAAAATAATGAGCTAAGTTAAAAGCATCTGGACAGAGCTTAAAAAAGGGATTTTATTCCTGATTAGGCAACTGGTTAGGGTACCCAGCTGGGCGGGTCCAGCAGCCGCGCCGAGATACATGTCCAGGTGCCTAAATAGGCATATTAGGTCCCGCAGGGACATACCGATGTGGTGCACGAGCAGCGCACTGACATATGCAGCGGCCTGCTCCCGACCCATCACCCGAGAAGTACATGGTGCCGATCACAACAAAGGAAGAATCAAATACACCAATTGGCTCATTGGAAAATGAACTGTACGTGCTCTTGTAGAAAAAGGCACATCGTAATGAAGCACGTCAGACAGAGGATGTCCCCCCTGATGTGGGGTAGTGCGCACCGTATGAGATGTTGTCAGCGATGGTGCCACTGAACAGCACGGGGTCCTGACTGACCAGCGAGACGGCCCGGGCCCACTCGCCGCGGGTGAAAGAGTCGATGGGCTGTCCGTCCAGAAGGACCACACCCTCCTGGGGCTCATAGAACCGGGACAGCAGTGCAGCCACCGTAGACTTGCCTGGGGAGGGAGGGAGGGAGGGAGGGAGGGAGGGAGGGAGGGAGGGAGGGAGGGAGGGAGGGAGGGAGGGAGGGAGGGAGGGAGGGAGGGAGGGAGGGAGGGAGGGAGGGAGGGAGGGAGGGAGGGAGGGAGGGAGGGAGGGAGGGAGGGAGGGAGGGAGGGAGGGAGGGAGGGAGGGAGGGAGGGAGGGAGGGAGGGAGGGAGGGAGGGAGGGAGGGAGGGAGGGAGGGAGGGAGGGAGGGAGGGAGGGAGGGAGGGAGGGAGGGAGGGAGGGAGGGAGGGAGGGAGGGACGCCAGGGAGCGGGGCGAAGGCCAGGGGGACGGGGGGGGGGAGGCGGCGACTTTTATCAAAAATCTTGTAATATACGTTATTTTTTATTAGTTCAATTACTGGGAGCGTCAATGTGCGCATGTGAGTGCACACGCACACGAAAACGCGGGGGTCCAAACCCACATCGTGGAATAATCACTTGATTAGCACCGGGCGGGGACAGGAGGCTGCTGTTGCTTTTGACAGCAGTTACTTCATCCAACAGATCAAAGCTGTTGGCACCTCTCCGCTTCCCCCTTTGACACCCCCTTCCCCTCCCACCCCGCGCCCACCTGCTCCGGATAGCCCCACTAGCGCTGTGGTGCGGCCGTGAGGAATCGTCAGCTGCAGCCCCTGTGCGTTGTTGGTTGGGTTTTAGTGGTTAGGGGGGAGGGAAAGGGGTTTAAGAAGGGAGGAACCAGGCGGAGCGGCTCAGGAGTGAGAAATTTGGGTCCAAGCGCCCTGCCAGGGGTTGGGTTCGAACTAGGGATCCCGGGAGGAGGGATAGGGAGAAGAAAACACACGCCAATAAGTAACGAATAAGGGATGCTTGTGCAGGTGACTTATGCCTTGTCATGAGCTTCTGCTATTGTGTGTTTAAAAAAGGGGATTGCCGTCCGTAGCCCAATCCAACAGTTGACTGCCGTACTGCACACACGCACCTGCAATACACCCGACTCGGGCCGTGCCGGGTATGCGAAATGCACGTTTCGCAGCTCCAACCCGCGACCCCGCCGGGCAGCCTCAATAGCACGGTCACCCGCAGCGGGGCCGTAAGGCTGTACGGCAGGCAGCTCGCCGTTGGCGACCTCCCACCATGCGCCCGGCGGCAACGCGCCGTACATCGAGGGGTCGGGGTCAGAGTTCTGGATCATGTCACGGACCTGCTCATGGGTATGACACCGTACGGCATAAGGGAGCGGTTGTGTGTTTGTGTGTTTGTGTACTTCTGTGTGTCTGTCTGTGTGTCTGTCTGTGTGTCTGTTTGTGTGTCTGTGTGTGTATGTGCGCGTATGCGTGTTCCGTTCTCCATCTGCCTCCTCACCTTCCCACCCTGCTCAGCCACTCACCCGCTGGAAGGCCCCGGACGCTCTGCGCAGCTCGCTGAGGGTGTTCACTGAGCCCTGCACCGCATACATGAGGCTGAACGTGAAGCCGATGCCGCTCACCAGCACCCGCACTGGCATCAACCCGCTCGATACCAGCCAGCCACCCCAGGCGTACAGCGCCAACAAGGAGGCATGGATGGCACCCCTGGGAGGGGGCAGGGGGAGAATCAGTTTCCGCGTGCCGATGACACACACTGCGCTGTGTATTAGAAGCAGCAGGCAGGATAGGAAAGTTAAGCGGTCTAGACGCGAAGTATGTGGGTGCCAAGGCAACGGCGGCGGCGGAAGGAGGGCGAGGCAGTTTACACCGCCGTCACGCGCCTCGCAAATAGATGCCCCCGCGGCTCATCGACCTCCGCTATTCCCCGCCAGCTTCGCCCACCCACTGACCCGAGTCTGCCAGTGTCCCGCGGCCTCGGGCCACATCCCCAGCTCTAGCTCTTGCCGTGAGCTGAGTCCACTCAGCACTCACCTGTTGGCGCTCTCGAACCACGCCTTAGCGGCGGCGAAGGACAGCCCCGCCCGGTAGCTGGCCCCCACGTGGGTCTGATGGAGATGCCAGGGGCGGGGAAGGAAGGGGAAAAGGGAGGGGTCAGGAAGGGGGCTGTGAGTTCACACAAGCTGCTACAGGGAGGAGCTGACAAGGCCAGGCGATCCATCGGGTCCCCTGGGGTTCGGAAGCGTGACCTGGGGCACTGACTCCGGGAAGACATATCGTCAAACACACACCGACATGCACACACGCACACACACACAGACGCACACACCGACATGCACACACACAAACAGATACGCGCACACACACACACACACAGACACACACCGACAGACACACACACACACACAGACGCACCTGGAATCTCTCTCGCTCCAGAGCTTCCCCCGCAAAGCTCCGCACCACCCGCATGTTGTCCAGCGCCTGCTGGGCCACTGCCACCATGCGACTCAGCGCCACTCCCTGGCGCCGCTCAATATCCCGGGTGTGGCGGCGGTATACGGCGGCCGCCAAACCGGCCACCACCACCACCGCGCTGCACACGGGAGCAAGCCGCCAGGACAGCGCGAACAGCACCGCGACGGAGCCGGCAGCCTGGGGGGGGGAGGAGGTGGCAAGGAGTTCAGATCAGGTGGGGTGAAGGGAGCCCCAGGGACCTGCGAGGACCAGCGGCTGGATATGACCATTACAATGCACCTAAGCTGTACGGCAACGTAGACAATAAGGTGAAGATTAGGCCACCTTCCGCGCATGCAGGGATGTTGGCGCGCTGCTGCCAAGTCAGTCAGCTCAAGTCAGTACTTCGTCGCCCAGCCCGTTCTCAGACCTTTTCCCACTCACTTCCAGGAAGGCCCGCAAGCCGCGATCGCGGGATACATTGCTGCACAACAGCCGGGAGGGTCCGGGGTCAGGTTCCGGAGCGGGGCGAGGGGAGGGAGGGGGGATGGTTACGCTGGGAAGTGGAGGACCAACAGACGAGCCGGTCATGCTGGACAGCTGGCGGAGAAAGGAGGAGACGCGGGATGCAATCAGCAAGCCCTGATGGGGTCCCTCTGGATTATTGTGTTGCTGTTCGTTCGTTTCGGGGAAAGGGGATTTAGGGTTTTAGGAGTGCCAGAGGGGGGGGAGAGGGCGCCGGAAAGGCCGCACACGCACCGAGGAGCTCGTAGGAGCGTGATCGTATGCGGGTTGACATCCACCCACATCCATCCGCGCACCAAGGAGCTGCTGCTTCCCCCATCAGCAACCCATCCACCCCTTCCCGTCACACACACACACACACACACACGCAGGTCCACATCAGTGCGTCTCCTCTTTTTCGCAGCTACTCCCTTCCCTTTGGCTCAGCTGTCCCCCCCCCTTGGAATCCTTGACGCTGAGACGTCCTCCCGGGTCCCCCCGACTCACTTGAAGATAAAGGACCGAACGGCGTCGAGCTCCACCGATATGAGCGCCGTGAGCTCCGCGGTGGTGTGCCGGTCGAAGAAGGACAGCCGCTGCATGAGCAGCGTGCGAAACAGCTCCAGGCGCAGTGTGGCCAACACCTTCTCTCCCGCAGATAACACGTTGAACATGTACACCTGCGCGTGCGCGCGTGCGTATATGCAAATTGGGTCACGGATCATGTGGCTCAGCAAAAGACAGAAGTCCGAACCCCTCTGTCCGGACCCCACGTCGCCACGTGCACATGCTTTTACGCTAAATCATTACTTGCCCCACATGTCGCTACCCTCTCCGCCGTCACAAGGACACCTACCCGCGTCAAGAGCGGCTCGACGATGTAGCCGGCAGCCAGGATAGCGAATACCTGGGGCCGGCCGGAGAGGGGAGCGGGGCCCGAGAACATTCAACTCAAAAAGGTAGTTGAACGAGATGCCCAAGTTCAGAGGGTCCCCAGGGAGGGGAGGGGAGACATGATGTGGGTGCTGAACCCGGGAGGGGGGGGAAATCACTGATTTCGGAGAAGTCCGCGGATGAGGGTGAATGGATGAGGGTGCCCCGAAATGCAGTACTGGGGGAGGTAGGGACTACTGCCAGGTAGTGGCCACGGGTGAAGCAAAACCCTCCTATCCCCCCCACACACACAATAATGAGGGATGGGATGCCTCGTAATGGTCGGGACCGGAGCGGGCCGGACCAGGGGAAAACAGGCATAACGATGGAGCTATCCAGCTCGACAGACAGACTGACGAATACATGAACAGACAAACACACACACACACACACACAGGCAGAAAGACGGACAGACAGAGGGTGAGTTACCATCCTATCTCCAGTACATCCAGTACAGCACAGCATAAGCCCGTAAGTCGCCCACACAAACAGGGTACTTAACTGCGCGCGCTAGCCGCCGGCATGCACTGTCCACATCACTCAACTCAGTCGCCGAGCCGGTACCGGGGTCACGAACACACGGCACGGTTATCTGACCCCTAGGACACAAATCCCTTCCTCGGGGACATCCCAAACCCTAACCCTAATAACCCCCAAAACCCGTCTCACATCGCACATCGCATCCCGTCACCCACTCACCTCGGCGTACTTCGTCATGGGCTGTCCGCTGACCAGCATCTCAAGCAGCATGCCGGAGAGTACGGGCGCTGCCAGGTTGGAAGCGGTGCACAGCAGCAGGGTCACGGCCGCCAGGGCCAAGTGCCGCCGCTCCCGCCACACCAGTCCCAGCAGATACTCGTTGTCGAAGGGGGCGCGCTTGCGAGTCAGATGGAGCACATCAGCCAGGCTGTGGGGGTGGCAGAGGGATGGGGAGCGTGGGACCGTTAGCGGAAGTTGGGCGGTTTGGTTGGTGACTGTAGGGTTCACCTGCGGCGCCGCAGTAGGGACGTACCGCAGTCGGGCAGTGGAACAGCGGGGCGCAGTGACAAGAATCGGGAGGTGCCGTGAAGTGTTAGGGAGGTGAGCGGATGGGAGGTGAGCTCATGAAGTTGTATGTGTATGTGTCTTGAGGTGGGGGCAGTCAAAGAAGGAACAATTAAGAAGGGGTGGATGCAAGGTTTGGGCTCAGGTTGTAGTTCGGAGGCGCGCTAATGGGGCTATGTGGGGCCAACTTCATAGGCGGTCCTGCTGGGGATATGGGGAACGGAGAAGTGTTCATTGGTACATGGGATCGGTGCACCAAAAGAAGCCCGGGCGTGTGATGATTGGGGGCAGCTCAGCGCCCCGGGTAACTAATGAAGAGCGCCTCCAACGTGGCAACGACTAACAAACCAGCTACATATCTCGAGCAGGCATGATTAGGGTTATCCATGATTGCAGGGATGGTGCTGGGCGGTGAGTTTGCAGCACAAAGACGAAATCCCTTCTCAAAAACACCGACATAGGCTTACTCTTTAACGAGCGGATCTGAAGTTGAAGGATTTTGTATTTCCAAGAGTGTGTCATTTTCAACACGTCTGCTATCGAACGCGGCAGTTATCAGCGTGCAATGTCTATGTCTCCGCAACACCGCCAATCGCGTTGAAAACGTCGGGCATAAAGTTACGCGAGCACCTGCCCGATGCATTTGAAGCGGCATTTTTCTAGTCAGGCTGCTGCCTCCGTTCCTGGCTATGTTGTAGGTCTACCGCTTACGCACTGATTTAAGCATGTTAAAAGCACGCACTGTTGAAACAAACATTTACTTATAAAGGATCAACAATTTTTCATTTGATCAAGGAATATAATCTAGAGCTGATCGGGAAGCCGTCCATGCACTCCAGGTGCTCACTGCGGTCCACTGGAGTTAGTATAAATAGTTCATGACAATGAGAATTGGACATACTTCCCATTGAGGGAAACGTAGCGTCATGCAGACTGTATCGTTTCCGAGATGTTCAGTTATGTTGGTTAGTCTGTCGACAGAGGACCAAGACAGACGCGTACAGCTTCGTAAAGAAGAAATGCTTCCTTATGTGAGCCAATCATGTTTCTTAAAATAACAAAGCTGTATCATACTTAGGCATACCGGTTGCGTTACTTTCATACTACAGTCTGTTGACAACGCCATACGCAGGACGCTTTGCAATAACGTCAAAATTAAGAACATTACTGACTGTATTATGTTTATCTGTCACAACTACATACGTATGCCGAGTTTTAAAGAGTTTACAACTAACAGACAGTAAACGCAATGTTCGAACTATGCAAATGCTCATCATCCATGCGGACAACTTCCCGTACCATGATCTTCTCACGTAAAATATGCCGAAATCAGGGAATTATTTATTGAACTTCGGCGGCCACGAGGGAACCTGGCTGTCTTTGGCCCGTCGTGTTCCTCTCTCGCAAAGAACTAGTCATTTGACGCGCTTTTGAAAACATACAACTCCTTACAGGCCAAGTCCTTAAATATACATATCAGCTCACACGCACCCAGTTGGCGGACGGCGGCTGCGCGACTTCGCGGGAGGGCGCGCGGGACAGCGCAGGAGGGTCTACCTGCCGTGTTTCACAAGGTTCTGGCACGGCAGCACGGCAAGCAAGAACGCAACGCCCTCCTTCAATCTTCATCTTAAATTTCCACTACCTCGGAATAAAACAGCACCGGGCCTGAGAAGCTTATTTGGCCGGTCGGGCACCGAGTCCCTCGCCACTCTCTCTCTCTCACCGCAGCATATCGGCGTGATGGCGTCGAAAGTGGTGGATCCGTCAGCGGCAGGAGCGCCTCGCCATTTGCTTCAGCCGCTGCCGCTGCCGCCGCCGCTGCTACTGCGGCTGTTTCTGTTTCTAACTCCGTTGATGTCACTAGCGTGTGGAGTTCGTGGAAGCCTCCCATGTGAGCGCAGCGGCTACTGCAGTCTGGGCAGGACTATGCCGTTTATGGGCGAGGTGGACTCGGGTGAGACGCATGGCTTTCTTCCACCGCAGCGGCTGGGACACCACGACGTCATGGCGGCTGTGTACTGGCTGGGGAGGATTCACATTACTGCGATATGGTGCTACGAAGTGACACTGTTGGCACATGGCACACACATACACATGCACATGCACATACACACGCACACGCACACACATCCCGGTTGCACGTGTCGTACAGCATCCAGTAACCCAGTCGTCACCCACCCTCTTTCTTAATGTCTCTCCCCGCCCTCTTCCGGGCCCCGCTAAAACACACCACGCACTGCCCTCTGGGGTCGGCACTGGGCCCCCCTTCAGCTCTGGGCCTTCGTAAGGCCCTCGCTGCTCGCTCGTACAAGCAGGAGGTTATCCTTATGGCCACGGACAGCGAGCATGTGCTAGGAGCCATGCAGGTGAGGAACTTAAATCTCGGCTGTTACCTGACGGTTGGTGGCGGTATATTAATAACCGTATACCGTTGCAGCTGCAAGCCGAGCTGCGGCGTAGGCAATGTCGCAGGGTAGTCGGTTGGCTGATTGCGCGCTGTCGTTAGCTGGTTGCTGCGGCTGCTGGATGCTTTGTGAGAAAGGGCGCCTCGTCTGCCATCCGCAGTCTGCCATCCGCCCATGTAAGGGTTTTCCTGCTTGCCGCTGCTTGTGTGGAGACGGTAGTAGTAGTAGTAGTAGTAGTAGTAGTAGTAGTAGTAGTAGTAGTAGTAGTAGTAGTAGTAGTAACAGGTTCATAGGCGGTGCCCGGTGCGCGGTGAGTGATCAAAGCATCAGCGGCTGTCCGCGACGCGTTTCGCGAGGCGTGCCTCGCCGTGATCCTCACGTGCAGTCTAAAACCCTAAACCAGCTGTTCAGAATGCCGATTCCGACCCTGCCCGTCTTTTATCTTAAATCATCTCACCAACCTGGTTCGTTATGCTTTGATTCTCGACAACGGATGATGCTTACGTTTTCGCTGGATGGGCGGTTGCGGCACACTGGTGTGTGGACGGAATGAGTCATACCGGCGAACGTCCAGATGCATCATCTGTGTTGCATGTATGTCTGATACCATATCAACATGAAGCTCTTGGGGAGGGTATTTAATGCTGTATTAAATGGTGTATACTGGCGCTTTTGGTTTATGGAGAGGTCTCTACCATCTGCGGAAATTTCTTCGTCCGTATTGGCCGATCGGTCGTGCTTTTTTCGCATCTCTCTGTCGAATATTTGCAATATATATATATATATATATATATATATATATATGAGCATTGGCCAATGTCAAAAGATTAATTCAGGAAGGTGGGATATTTTCTATTTTGCATGGATCGGGAACCCCGCGAGGCGTGCATGATCATATCGGAGATGACGTACTATGCGCCTGCATGAGAAGTACAAGCATGACCGAAACAAAAAGAATATAATTGGAAAGGACGATTATAACAAAGGAAGGAAATGGACGGCCTCGGATTAGTAGTGTCGGCCGCGCGGCCTCCCGTTCCTTACGCCCGCCTTTTCAACTTTTACCCGCCGCCCGCCGCCCGCCTCTCTAGTTTCCTAGAACATGACATCATCTTGCCTTTTTAATTTTTCGCATACATATCGCCACATATGCCCTACCTGCTGCTTGGATGCCACCCGCTCCTCCCGCTTCGTCGCTCCCCCTCCGCCGCAACGCCCTCACTCGCGCCCTCACCATTCACCCTCTCGTCTCGTCCTGCGCTCCAATGCACCATGCCACGGCGTCTCGTACCATCACCCTCACGTTCAGCCCAGCCTCGGGAACCACACGCAGCTCTTTATGGTTTCGCCCTTACCCGCCTCCCCCGTCGCCCCCTCGCCACCGTTCTCTGCGTCACCCCGCCCGGCTTCCCCACCCTCCAGGCGGTGGGTAATCTACTCCGCCTGGGATTGGAGCACGTCATGATGCTCAGCAGCTCCGGATCCGACTGCGTTCGAGTAGCGGCCGCTCTGCCGTCCGCCGGATGTGTGTGGCTGGACTGGGAGCTGCCGGTGCTGGGGGCGGAGAGGGACCTGGTGCCGGCGGCGGTTCCTCTGTGGCATAACAGGTGGGGACGTCCAGCAGGGGCAAGAGGAAGGGGAGGGGTGTGAGAGGTTCGAAAGTACGGCGCAGAAGGTCTTGCCGGGGAAGAAGGTAACGATCCATCAGGCGCAACGAAGTGGAACGGACACCGCGGTACGGGGGTGCACACGACATGCAAGGGTCGAATGTTGCGGAGGAGGAACAGGAGGCGGGGAGGAGGGAGATGGACCGCAGGGGCGGCAGTGGTTAACAGGAGACTGCCGTTGGTGGCTGATGGCGGCCGATGTATTGGCGAGGGTGACATCTGAGGTACGGAAGTCTCCACGTGAGGGCGGCTCTGAGCCATAGAATGCGAGTCAGGGGGGTAAAAGGGACTCCTAAAAGGGTGGGTTCAGCATGACCACTGTTTGCATGTATGACTGCATCGCTATGATGAAACTGAATCCACCACTGCTGCCGTGTTTTCAACAGGTACCGTATCGCAGCGCGTGCCGTGCGGATGCGGTACAATGTGTTTCTGGTGGATACGGACGTCATCTTCTTCGATGACCCGTACGTGTACTTCAAGTCGCCGCCCTTCGCCAACTTCACCATCATAAATCAGCCTGAGGTGCGCCGCCGCATCTACCGCATCTACTCTCCCCATCACTGCTGCTACAACTGCTACTTTGGAATATAAACGCTGCAACCACCATACTAGCAGTATCGACAGCAACGGCAATGGCTGTAGCAAGCAAAACCACCTGCTGTGCTGCTAAGTGGTTGCCTCTCGTTTTGCGGCCTCCTACGGACGGAAAAAGAGGAATCGCCGTCACCACTGACCCCCCCCACCCTGCAGGTGCTGTACGACCAGTCAGACTACGCTATCGAGACGGAACCCAATGGCGGGGTGCTGTACATTCAGAACGCGGCGCCGGACGGCCCGGCGGCCTGGTTGCTGGCCGAAGTGGTTCACAGGTACCGTTGGCAGCAGCTCGGCAGGGTGGGGGCGTGAAGGAGATGAATGTGCCCTCCCCTCCCTCTCGTCCATGTTTGCGGTGGCCATTAGCCCAGCTACCCGGCATCTCCAGCTGAGAGAAGTTCACCCCCTCATCCATCACCCTTCCCTTCGAACCGACTGCGACGCACATGCACCTCTCCCTATTCCTCCCACAGGATCCTCCGTTGGATCGAGAATGGATTCCAAAAGAGCAGGTATCAGCACCACATCGCCACCTGGTGCAATTACATGGACCAGGATGGCCTCAGAGACGGCCTCACTAGTGTACGACTGGGTAAGATGCTACCGGGTGGGTCTTATTTACCTTCCTACCCGGGTGGGGAGGGTTGGGCATTCGATGGATCTTAGAGAGTTCTCTAGAGCTGGGGGCCTTATGTCTTGATTTTACAGAATATGCCGTGCCCTGCGCCACCATGCAGGTCGGATTTTTTTCGGCTTCTCCGTACGAGATTGCCGCACATCAGACTGGCGGGTGGCCAATCCGGAACGTCATCAGGAGATCGTGAATGCCGTACTGGATCTATTGAACGATGAGGGCACTGTGCACCAGGACGAGCAAGTGGAGCTGCCGCCGGCCTGGGGATTGGTAGCGGGGGGTCGCAACGTCACCTTCAGGTCGGTGGCCAGTGCAGATGTGGCTCATGGAGACGCTGAGGTTTCACGTCCTTTTCTTAGACGTTTCCGGTCAGGGTCGGAAAACGGGAAACTTCTAAAAAAGGACGTGAAGCGGTATTAGGACGCCCGCTTTGGAATACCCTGATTAGTCATGCATGTACTGCAAAAACGTACAGCATTCTGTGGTCCCTTCCTGCCCTACCTGCCATATGTAATAACAGGCGCCCGGAGCCAATGCCGGAAGCTCCGGCTTTGCCATGCGCACTTCTCAATCCCTCACCAGCCTCTCCCACTCTCCCGCCGGGCAGGTATTATACAATGCGCATGCCCGCCTATTCAGCATGGGACGAGCGGTACGGCCCCTACCTATACCCGCTCACCAGGGGCCCCCTCTCGAAGCAGTGGCTCGGGCAGCTTCGAGGGGACTGTGAGTAAGTCATAACGCCAGGATGGCGAGGGATGACGCGAAATTAGCCCGCGCCCTACAGGGGGGCTCATCCATGTTAGCTAACCCAACGGAGGCATTGCGGACTCAATGCTGGACTCACGAGGTGCTGGAGCCCCATCGTTTTAAGCGTTTTTACCAACAGATTTACACCCCCGCTTCCAAACGCTCCTCCTCACGCGCCAAGTGACGCGGTCGCTGCAGCCTCTGATGTTGTTCTTCTTGCTTTCATTATTAGTGATGCTTATATATTTTTTGGATTTCGATCATGAAAGTGCCCACTTACACAATGCAATACAAAGTATGAAAAGTACTTGTTATTTCTTTGGGTTTGTGTATTATTTAATATTTATTGTTATATGATATATTGTTATGATATATGTGATATATACATGATATATTATATGATATATATTTGTTTCCTTATTTATTTATTTATTAAAATATTTTAGTTCATTTGTCGAAGCAGCGCATCACACGGGTAAAGTGAGTCATTTCATAGTCGTTCGGAGTCGGCCCGCGTCGCGGTAGCATTCCAGCTGGGCCCGATCGGGCGCATGCTACAGTTGAGTATTGTTGAGTGTGCAGCAGCGCCTGCAGCTTTCCCTAATAGGGTACGTTATCTTCTCATTCTTCTTCCCTCCTTCCACCCAGCTAATACATTATATCTCCTTCGCATCCGGACCCAGATTTGTCTTCACTTCTCCTCCTCTTCCCCTTCCCTTTGGTCCTGACCGCGTGACAGGTGCCCCCTGTGGCCCGACCCGGAGGATCCGGACGCCAGCCTTGCCGCCAAAGCGATGCCCCTGGAGCACTTCCTGCTAGCGCCCCCCTTCCTGATGCTCAATTGGTTCGCCCGGGGCCGCAAGGGCTTCTGGCACCCCCCGCTGACTCCCGGCGGAGCTCCACAACAGGTGGTGGGGCATTTGCACTATATACCAGGTACGGCAAATGGCGGGGCTAGGGATTAGATTGGGGTGTATGCCGTCGGAGGGTTTTAAAAAGAGCCATGTTGCGGCTGTTGAGGGGTGGTTGGCTGGGTGATGCTGGAGTATGTGGGATTTGGATACGTCTACCTCCTCCGGAACTGGCGTGTGGGTGCAGCTTTGCATGTGACAGTGGTTTCGGAGAGCGCGGAGCGAGGGGCTGACTTCACTGAATGACCTCATTCTTGCGGTTCTGTGACCCCACCCGTCAGGCACCAGCCCCGCGATAGGTAAAGCGGTGGTACGGATGGCGGTTGGGCAATACGACTGGCTGCTGGCGCGTCAGATGCTAGGGCCCAGGATGTATTTCCTCCACCAGGTACGATACCAGTAGGCGATACGGCATGACATCACATTTAATAGAAGTACAACATAATGCAAACATTGTATTTATTTATTTATTTATTATTATTATTAATTATTTATCAGAAGACGTCTCGAAGCGGGCCGCGGCATTAAGTCGCCGCTGCGACGGCTGCACACCGTGCCCGCAAGGCCCCGCAAGTGACGTTCGAGGGTGTCCCATGTCAAGGGAGGAAGAGAGGGTAATGGCGGGAGGCTGACGTTCGTATTATCTGACCCTTTTTATCAGGACGATTGCAACAATATCATAAGCCCCGCATGCCCCTTCCTCTTGTGCTGGCTCCAGGGAACCGACGCCGTCCAGCCCGGCCCCGAAACCCAGCCCGGGGGCTGGGCGCCGCTGCACCTGCTTGCGCTGCACCCCTCCCTAGAGTCAGGACTAGCCTTCACTCGCAGCTGGGAGGAGTACATGGAGCTTCTTCGGGGCCTGGCTACGGTGAGGGGAACCGAAAAATGGCGGTTTGTTCGTGTGCTGGGGAGGCTGATGGGAGACGCGGAGGGTGCAGGAATGTGTTAAGGAAAATGTGGCTTCTAAGGTGAGGAAAAAAAACGATAGAAAATTTCCAGAGATAGGGACTCGATGGCGGGAGGACTTTCTGCCAGAGACTCAAGGAGACTCCAAAAAGGGGGTCCAAGCAAACGGCGATGGGAACGGGCACCTGAAGGGAACGAACAACCAAGCGAGATGCGGAGCGGTCGTTGTCAGCCCCCACCCTCACCGCACCGCACCGCACCGCACCTCAGCAGGCTCCATCGTCACCCGCGGGACACCGACCCCGGCTCTTATCTCTGGTATGATCCAGGGGTGGTGGATCATACGGCGTTGCCCCACCCGTGCGATCAGGTGGCCAAGATATTGCAGCGGGTGCCTGTGTGGCCGGATACGCCCTGTACGGCCCCCTGGATCGCTGAGGCGGGAGCGGAGGGTGCGGCCTCACTGCCCCTCACCATTCGTCAGGTGGACGGGCGGGGCTGCGGGGTTAGAGGGACTCGTGGATGTGTTAGCGCTGCATCGCCGTCGGGCCCCGGGGGACGGAGAGCATTTGGGGTCGGGTGCTGCGTGTATGTGTTTTTGATTGTTTGGCACACACAGCTCATATGGGTTTCTTGCATCCTCAACTCTGCACGTCGCGGACACGGTTGTAAGCGGGCCTTATTTTATCATTCAGACGCGTCAACGAAGGGTTTGACTTAGTACTTAGCACCATGCCATACGGAATAGATTGAAGCTCTCTAAACGAGTGCGATCGGACCTGATAGCCGACATATGCGATTTCCGGGCGATGTTGACCCCAACCCTAACCAGCGGGTTTCTGACCCTCGTCCTGTCCCGGGCGCCATATCATACACAGGAATTTGTCCCGTACAGCAAAAGTACGGCAGGTGTAAATCTTTCATGTATGTGGCTGCCACTCCTTACGGACCGCTGCCTGTACGGCGGTCGGGGCATGCTTGCCTTGGAATTTGAGCACTGGCGGGACCAGATGCGGATGCTGCCGTGTATTGAACCAGACGAGCGAAGCACTATCGGCCGCTTAGCGGGTACGTTGTCGCCCGGCCCGGCCAGTGAAGAGGTGTTGGTTTTCTGTCCACCCTCGTCCATCTCACATGTGATTCATTACCTGATATTGGCTGGCAAAATGGACAATGCTACAAGTCCATGACGAAAGACCAGGACTTCATGCAATCCAGGAAAAGGGTTCATTCTTTACATATTGTACGAATGCAAATCTCCAAGTCGCGTATGAGCCTAACACCGCTGATCTACACTTGCCACTTGCAGCTGGGCCGGGCTCCTCCATGCCCGCAACCAACGGCACTACTCCCACTGCAAGAATCCTCTCCTTATCTCGTGATGACGTCGCGCGAACATGGTCTCTGAAGCGGACGAGCGATTTGAAGTAAGTTGAGCCCCTTACCTAACCTCGAAGCTTCGTAAAGCATATCATTGGTGCAGTACGGCGTGGTGCGGTTTCGGAGCCGGTGCGAATATGCAATGCCAGTCTCGGGAACTTCTACAGGCAAACAACCCTGCCTGTTCCGGTTCCTTGTGGAACTGACTATATGAAGGATCCAAGCAAATCACATCAGATCCAAATCGGATCTGATTTGGATGGTCGGCTTTGATCGAAAGCAGTTCCACCAGCATTGGATCCTGAATCTGCCGTGCGGCTTCCTCAGGTCGAGTCTCTTAGGGCGGGGCGCAGCATCCTCCTAGCCTGTTTCCAAGGTTCGTTCCTCCTGCTCGCCTACAGGGTCCTGTACCTCCTGAACCCGCTGCGCCTCATACTGCCCAAGGGGACGGAGGAAACCAACAAGCTGGTAGAAGTGCTGTCGGACTGCAAGGCGACCAACCACGACGAAATAGTACTGGTAGCTGTGACTGTACCTTAAATTACGGGGTTGTACGATTCCCGGTTGGGCCGGTGTGGGTGTATGGCTCCTGCCGTAGGGTGCAGGTAGGGGAGGTACAGCGGATCAGGTCCCAGGTCTCACAAGGGCCCCCGGCCGGGGCAGGGAGGGGGTGGGAGCTGCGCCACTACCACCGCCACCAGCACCACCACCACAACAACAACTGCCGCCACCACCACCACCGCCACCACCACCACAGCAGCAGCTCGGCGGACCTCGTGTCCCTCACTTCTTCTCGCTGCCGCACCCGCCGCCCGTATTTTCCGTACTGCAGGACCTGACGGATAAGCCGTACAAGCAACCCGCCGAGCCAATCTTGAAGTTTGTCGCGGCAACGGTCGATGTCGATGGCATCATTCGGGCCGCACCCTCCGTTCCCGGGTATAACATGCCCCCCCTGGAGCTGCCACCACCTCAGGAGGGTAGCCAGCAGCAAAACCAGCAACAGCAATTGTCAGAGACCTGGAGCGATGGAACCGATCTGGTGAATGCCACGGCTGCTGCGGCCGCTGCCGACGCTGCGGCGGCAGCTGCTGCTGTTGGGGCGATTGTCGCCATGGCTGCCGCTTATGTCAATGGGACGGCCGCCTGGCAGGGCAGTGCGGCTGCGAGTACGGATTTCGTATCTTCGGTTGCCGTATTGACATCAGAAACAGCGAGTACGGAAGCCCAACCGGTAGCAGCGACGAGGACGGCGGCACAGGAAGCTGCTGTCGCGATTGCTACCGGCACCCAAGCGTCCGAAGTTGCCACATCTGCAAGTGGGCAGGCGGTCGCGACAACCGTCGCCAAGACCATCACCGCCACTACCACCGCCGCCTCCGACCCCGCCGCTGCGTCCATTCGCACCGACGTTTGGGTGGCTGGTGGCAGTTCATCAATGGAGCGACCTCACCCGTCCCCCTCCCCGGCCGGGAGGTCTCCTACCAGCGCCATTTCCCATAGCGGCACCGCTCATGAGGCCGCAACCCACGGCGGATCAACCGCTAATGGCCAGGTGAATGCAGCGGCACACTCAGGATCGGTTCCATGGGACATCAGCTTGGAGGCCGGCGGATGGACTCACCGACAGGCGGTCAGAAGCGCAGATGAAAACGGCGGCATTGCCAGTGGACTCCATGGCCGTGATCCCAACCCCCACGCCGACGGCGGCGGCGGCGGGGACGGGGGTAGGGCATGGGGCGGAAGTTTTGGTAGTGGGATGGATGCCGTCGCCGGCTTTGAATGGGGACATGTCGGGGAGAGAAGCAATGGCGCCGGCGGCAGTGGGTACAGGGGTGGGCCACGAGGCGGTTTCGTCAGGCCGCGGTTCCGTGGGCGCGCTGCAGAAGCAGGCCATCAAGTGGCGGGTAGGCTGCGAAGGTATCGGGCTTACGGCGGCAGGGTTGGGGACGCCTTCCAAGGGGGAGTGGGCCCATGGGCCGGCAAGGGGTCGGGGGATGCGGTTGGAGCTGATGCGTGAGGAGGTGCATGCAGTGTGCTTCAGACGCTTCAGAAGGCATCCGCGTCCATAATTGTATATTAGTAAATGATTGCATCAAATATATGCTGTATCAATGTTCACAAAGTTATGAGCATCGTGTGAAATCTGAGAAAATGCAAAACAGGAAGACTGCCCTATAAGCTGCTACGCCAGCTTGGCGAGCTCACGACATAAGAGGACACCATCATGTGGCTTGGGGGGGTGTCGGATGGTGTGGCCATGGAATGGTGGGTTTGGTTTTGTAGCCGGGCGCGCCACTGATATAGAGGCCGTGTGCAACTTCATGGCGGACTCCATTCCTTGGCGGACTGGCGCCCAGCTCATTGTATTTTCGCCCGGGTGGCGTCCCTGGAGTGCACAATACGGGGTCGGCGGCAATACGGGGACGGAGATAGTGGGCTAGAAGGAACGAACCGCGGTGTAGAAGCATGTATGGACCTGTACGGGTAAATACGGCGAGCGTGCTGTTGGAAGATGAGTAGGTGTGCAGATGGATGGCGTAAATGCGACGAGATAGAGGTATCCTGGTAGCCTGGTATCGGGGCCAGGTCGGGAGAGGGGCAGACACAGAGTGAGAGAGAGAGGGAGAGAGGGGGGGAGAGAGAGAGAGAGAGAGAGAGAGAGGGGGGGAGTTAAGTGTGGGAGAAATTACTAATTAATTGCAACATCAACATTAGTGAGCGATTGCCATATCCATGCACTTCTTGCACATATGTACGTATATATATTATATACATACCTAGCTAGTGAGTTAGGCAAGCGGCGGAATGAGGCTGAGATGAGCATATGGCTTACATATGCTCGTTGCACGGCAGTAGGACGGTCGTTGTACGGCAGTAGACAAGGGACAAATCCCTTAGGTGTGTGCGTGTGTGTATGTGCCTGCTGTAAGGGAGTTCTGCAATGTCAGTCTCTCCCAGGCACGAATGCCTGTTTACCGTACGCAACGCCCATGAACAGGAACGCGTCATTCCCTATTTCGCTGCTTTTCATAACCGTTTGTGCGAATGTACGAACGAATACGACTGGGACTGAAGCAGTGGTAGTATTGGTTGCCACTCTTACACCGGGGGCCCTTAGAGCCGAGTTAAGGTCTGTATTTGTCTCAGCTGCCTGGGCCGCACACTGCGAATGTACAATGGTACGATGGCACGGCCCTCTTAGTACTATGGTCTTTGATCTAACAGGAAAGAAAATGAATGTGCGATCCGAATGACAGATTGATCTGCCCAACATCATCAGGTCTTTCGGCGTCATGCCGCAACGAGGCTCCCGAATACGTGCACCCCTGCAAATGAGAAATGAGACTTTCGCGCTCTCCACAGTGGGTGCCGAGGGGGTCCACGTTCCCCACTTCCAGTGGGGACCTGTGAAACCCTTCCGTACATGCGCATACACATGCACAGAAGGAACTTCTTAAGTGGGGGGCATTGTTCACCCGATTGCCCACCCTCCTCCCCTTCCGCTCCTCCCAACTACCAGGGTTTGGTAACGACCCCCAACAACTTCACTTCTATGGAGGCTTCGAAAATCGTCAAACCCACACCCCAGCGTTCGTCTCTAGCAGGTTCTTCCATGCCAGTCCGTCAGTCCATCAGTCTCTCAGACAGGGTACACACTCCGCCACATCACACCACAACTCAAGTCAACAAAAACATACATCCGCACACACGCCAGCATGCCACGGCTGAAAGATAACCCAATGAGCGATTCACATGACGACCATAAAAATAGGCCTTCAATGGTGCTCTGGAAGGGACCTCTTCACTGGCGCACAGACAGGCAGGTGAAGAGGTAAGCGCACCTCGGTAGGCGCACGTTCGCTGCAAAGCTGCATAGAAGAGCAAGTCAGTTGCCCCTAAGAGGTGTCAGGTTAAGCTCGTTCCCAGCGGTGGCCCAACGGCGGCCCGTGCCTGCTTCTAAGCAGTATCACATTCCCGTCGGGGGACCAAGACGAGCTGATGCTATATCACAACGTGACGCACACGTTATCTATGCCACTGACGGTGCCAATACCGACACCGATGTGTGGACGCCTGCGTACATGCCGTCACTGTGATCTGGCGCATGGGGTTTGTTATGTCGTTGACTGTTGGCCGCGTGCCGTGCTGTTTGCACGCTTTTTCTCGTACATACGAGACCGTACAACGTACGAGCACCGGATTGGCGCACACCAAACTACCAGTTAGCCTACAAACAGCTACATTGTCAAAAGCGTCAACCAGCAACTTCAGCAAACTCTTGAGTTTGATTACACGAACCAGGGTAGGTCAAACGTCCTTTCCACGCATTTATAAGAAACTGGAAAGCGACTTGGAACTGGAAGAGGCCTATCTTGAAATCTTTCGACACCGACACCGCCACAGTTGCACCATCGAAAGAATCACCACGGGCAGGGGCGGAGTGGCCACGCGCGGTCCCCCCCGTCCCCTGCAAACGCGCGGCCTAAGTTTGACTCCATTGTGGGTAGGACAGGACAGGACACCTGCAACCACCCTCAGGTTCGTAAGAGTCGCAGTTCACAAACCCGGCTTGATGCACTGTTACGGTTGGAACCCTGCGGGACGCACGACGAGAAAGCAGGCCCCTACCGTAGAAAGAAATCCTAAGCTGCTGCGGACAAGTTTCAGTCCGAGCGAAGAATAATATGGACGCGGTACAGATGTACAATGCCGGCGTACGGAGTCTGGATCTATGAAATTAACTTTAATACGAATGCCAGACCACGAGAAGAATTTCTGCAGCACCAACCGCAGGACCAACTGCCGTTATGCAAGCAACGGTACCAGTAGCAGCTGTAGCAATAGCAGCTGTAGCAGTAGCAGCAGCGACAGCAACCACGGCACTAGCGGCGATAGCAGCAGCAAAGGAACCAATTAGTGAGGGCTATAACCGCAGAGAGGGGTGACTCCCAGCTCCCGAGCTTAGGTAACCCCATCGCAGCCTCCCTCGAAATGCCAGAATAGCGAGTGAGTTGTGCGCATGTGCGCATGCCGCATTGCTGCGGCCATCAACCTTCTGCTGACATCCTCGTGGGGCTAAACGAAGACTGCGCTTTGGAGACATCCGCGCGGCCGCACGGACACGGACGCCCACGTTCATGCCGTACTTCCTGCCCGCGGAGGTGAAGGTGATCAGATTGGACAGGCAAGTAAGAAGCTTGGCTCTCCCAAGCGATGGCGAATGACGCCCCGTGTAACAGCCACATCGTGACCACATATGCCAATGCGCCGCCGCCGTAGCAGCAAGAGCAGCAGTGGCAGCATTTGCGAGACCGTTCCACCCAAAGGAATACCAGGCTGCACTTCGCTCCCGACGCCACTCCCGCTTGCGTGACATAAAATATGCATCATCATCCTCCCTGAAGCCCATTGGTACGAAGCTCAGTCGTGGCGTAATGGCGGTGGTAATAGGGTCTGAGATATGATTCGCAGCAAGCGAGGCCAGTAGGCCCTGACTCCCTACAGTCAACTAACAAACAAGACCGTTTTGGTTGTCATCTAGCCTGCGCTGCGCAGCAAAGCGCCATAACCAACCTCCCTGTGCCCATACCTGTCATCCCGTACGCCTGTCCAGACCTCCGCCTTCAAAATCAAGCGGGGCCAGGGGTTTTCTTTGGTGGAGGGCTGCGGAGAGGGGGCGGGCTCCGCCCCGGCGGCGATATGGAGGATTTTGGTGGCGGCAGTGCACGAGGGGGAGGGGACTTCGGCGACGGCGGCGGTGATGATGCCCGTGGCGACGGCGGCGGTGATGATGCCCGTGGCGACGGCGGCGGTGATGATGCCCGTGGCGACGGCGGCGGTGATGATGCCCGTGGCGACGGCGGCGGTGATGATGTCCGTGGCGACGGCGGCGGTGATGATGCCCGTGGCGACGGCGGCGGTGATGATGTCCGTGGCGACGGCGGCGGTGATGATGCCCGTGGCGACGGCGGCGGTGATGATGCCCGTGGCGACGGCGGCGGTGATGATGTCCGTGGCGACGGCGGCGCTGATGATGTCCGTGGCGAGGGCGGCGGTGGTGGCAGTGGCGACGGTGGCGGCGACGGTGGTGGCGACGGTGGTGGCGACGGTGGAGGTGATGGTGGTGGCGACGGTGGCGGCGACGGTGGTGGCGACGGTGGTGGCGACGGTGGAGGTGATGGTGGTGGCGACGGTGGTGGCGACGGCGGTGGCTTTGGTGCCGGCGACGGTGGTGGCCAGCTGACCGGCTTTGGCTGCGGTGGTGACGGCTTTGGCGCTGGCGGAGAAGGAGGTGGTGGGCGCTGAAGACCTGACGAGGGAGGTGAGGGCTGGGGCGTGTTCGACCAGGGTGGGCTCCAACGCGGTGGCGGTGGTGATGGGTCGCGCCAGATTGGGGGAATGGTGGGTGGCAAGGGGTTAGGGCGTGGGCTAGGAGTCGCAATTGGAGGAGGAAAGGGCGACGGAGGCACCTTCCACCAGCCGCGCTTTGGTGAAGGTGGAAAAGGTGGGTGGGGCGGCGGTGGCGGCAAGCGAGGGGGCTTGGGCGGCCGGATTGGCGGCTTCGGGGCTGTTCAGTCAGGACAGGGCGGAGCAAGAGGGCGAAAGGGACGGCACATAAACTCAGTTTCAATAATGTCCCTAGCCTGCTGGCTCGATATAGGTGGAGACATGTTCACTGGACTCGCGGTCCATTGCGGTTTTCAAGGGGGGGGCCCCCTTGGCACTTGAGATCCCCCCACACGCACACGGGGACGGAGAGCAGGAGGGGTTAACCCTACTTAATGCATTCCGCATCTGTCCTCAAGTCCGCTGCCCAAACCAAGCAATCCACTTCTGGCATTTTGTCAGCTCTGCGGCGCCAACTGCTGCTGTAGTTGCGATCGGCGTCCTTGCAGGGCTTTCCTCTGAGGATAAACACAGCATCCGCCAATTGCTGGCGCTGCATAGGACGCTGCGCAACACCTCCAGCGCCATGAGCTCCCAATTTGGGTAAATTAAGCGCCTAAACCCGCTTTCAGGGGGAAGCTTCTGCCGGGTGGTTTCACACGTTACGGCCGGGACTCGCACATTCGTTTTCCCACCTACCGCTATGCCAGGGTTCGTGTATGGGTATGCGTGTCCAAACAGCTCCTCGACTCTGGGTACTAGGTCATGTGACGGGGGCAGGCGCTGCTTATCCCATTTACCCATTTATCGCTAGAGCCCCGCGGAGCGATCTGTGGGTGACTACTGCTACATTGAGGCGGATAGAAACTTAGGACTGCCTGATGCTTCGCGTCGTTCTTTCAACAAAGCCAGGTAACGACCGCTTCTACTGCCGCCGTTACTATTGCCGAATGACCCTCGTATTCGTATCGCGCGTAATGAGCCACCAGCGACGCCTTTATCGTAATGCCATGTTAGTTTAAGACCGCAACGGCATTCCCCGCCCACTAGCCCAGTTAATAAGCAGGTAGCGCTGGCCAGGAGATGCACCACAAGGTCGTACGCTGAAGCTCACTCAGTGAAGGAGACAGTTCGGAACAACGAAGCAGCGACGTACTGCCGTGAAGCAGTACAGGCTCTCATGCAACACTGCACAATGTCGTACGGTGGTTTAATGATGGTATACTCAAACATTGGGAACGGCGATACCCCGCTCGCCTGTGGGCAGGAAGAAATGATATCCCCGGCCCCTGAAAGGGCCCGCCCCTTCGAGCCTCGAGTACACAGCAAAAGCTTCCCCCTTAGCCTCTTCATCGCCGGTCGTCCCTTCAAGGATCCTGATATTTGCAAGCCTCGCCCTCAAACCCCAACTCTCAATTCCCACCACTTACGCTTGAAGTGGCCAGGCGGTACGTCAGGTGTGAAATCGATGGGCGGCGGGTAGTCGTAATCTGGCGCCGGCGGAGACGGAGATGGGGGCCGGGGGCTTGGAGGCAGAGGTGGGACCCGGCGGGGGCTGGGGTTGCGAGAGGGTGGAGGCATTGGTGCTGGAGGCCGTGGCGGTGGTGACGGCGGCATTGGCCGAGGTGACGGCGGCTCTGGTGGCCAGGCCTCCGGTGGGGTATAGTCATATGGCGGCGGCGGGTCGTATTCTGCGATGCCAGATTGAGCGACAGATGGCGACAGATGGCAAAGGTGGGGGACCAGCAGGTCAGCATGCCAGATCTCTACGTCAGTGCGAAATGGGCCATGGAATTGGATACCTTGATACCGTCCGGCTGAATCCAAGCAAAAGCCCCGAACGGGGAAAAGAACCACGTGTGTGTGTCACCCCCGTGTACGCGTACACCAGGAACTTGTTGCTTAAGCGATCACTGCACCAACAGTGTCGTACAGACGACACACCAGCACAGCATAATGTGTCATGTGGTGGCATCGCCATCGCCAATCATGCGGTGCCGGAACTGATGCTTCCTAACCACAGCTGCCCAGCACACTCCGGAAGGATGCTCGAAGAGCAAGGTTCCTCTCCCCTTACTCGCTCCCTACCGCTTGGGCGACATGCCCCACCCCGTAGGCATCACAGAGTGACACGCACCCATCGGCGGCGGCGGTGGCGGCTTAGCCTTCTTGGGTGGCGGCGGCGGCTTCGCTTTCTTAGGAAGCAGCCCTGGAGGCGGAGATCTCTTCGCCAGGAGGGAGCGCCGCAGCCCACCATTTGTCACCTCCAAATCTGCGCGCATTGGTGAGGGGAGGTAGGGTAGGATAAGGTAGGAAAGGAGAGGTGCAATCGGTTTTAAAGGATAAGTGTGAGTTTTTTGCTAGAGATTCTGGATGAGAACGTGATAATAAGAAACACGGAACAAAGCAGATGCATAAACAGCAAACGGGCCCCTCGGAAGTAGGACGCAATATGCAATCCCTTCATGCCGCGTTTCGTCAAATAGCTACAGAGTATTTGCGGGTTTCCCTCTCTTAGGCGTAGATCACGAAATCGGGACCCTCACGAAGTCACGATCCCGAACGTACGGAGGAGAGAAATGTATTAAAACTGACGGCATTGGCGGTACTGCACATGAAATTTGACGCAACGAAAAGATATATATGCGACTCGAAAGCAGCTGTTCACGGTAGCCCATTTAGGTATGGAAGCCGCCAGAGCACTTGTAGGACAACGCTTCCGACACTCATCACTGATTGCCATATACTGTAACGCACCTCCCTCAGCGTTCCCAGATATGATGAAGCAGGCCACGAAGAGCATGCCCAACCTAAGCGCTGTCGGCAAGCTGGGCAACGGGCTGTTGCGGCAGCCCCGCGCCCCGGACCCTTGTCCACAACCTTGAACGAACATCCTATAAACTAATAAAATATATACTCCACTTGGTGATGGAAATGGGTACAGAAACGCTGCCGTCCAAATTTGTGAGTTGATGAGTGATACGTTGGGACCCTTCAATTCCAGCACAACACTCGCAAAAACTTGGTACTACGTACTGCAAGTTATTCGGACTGCTGCTCTACGTCCTTCAATTGTCCTCAACGCCAGAAATCCTTGCTGAGATTGAAATAGGTATGTGGTTCACTCCACAGGTGGACTTCTGCCTACAGGTAAACCAGGTTCACCCAAACAATTAAGTATGTTTATAGCTATATCAGGGCGGTACAACTGTATGCCTGGACCTTGCAAGCGAGGGTGGGCGGGAAAACAAGGGTCACTCTTCACGACGGGTAAGTACTCATGCACCTTCTAGAGGTGCTGCCTTCTAGTCAGGCAGCTTCCTCAATCATAAGTCTCTCATTCTTCTATTATATATGTCTGAAAAAAGTCGTACGACCGGTGGGCAGTCGCGATGTGGCCGTTAGCGCAGCTGATCGCACGAATACTAAGTAAAATCTGCTAAGACGTTATTCTTCAGTAAAACCTTATTAAAAATATTAATTGTCACTATTTTCCCAGCGATTATTATCCCAAGGTTACAAACGCTGATTTAAAGGAGGATTCAGCATGTACCTTGCCGCATCAATAACATCTAAATACAAGTTTATTTTACCTATTAAATTATAAGGAAGGCACATGGAAGCTGCTGAGGAAAGGCGGGCGGCGGCCTTGCGGCAACACACAGTCTAGTGAGGGTGAAAACGCCGTTTTTCGGGCAGGCTTTTAATTCGCTGCATGTAAATTTTGAAGCATGGTTGGGGAATTCCACATCAGTGACTTAAGCTGTGCTTGGCATGTGGCTGTCTTAGGGTAAGTAACGTACAATGGCTGCAAACATGACATGCAAAAATGCCGAAGCTTACAATCTTGTACCAAGTCAAAAGCCATCATCTTCCGTTTTCTTTACATATGATGTTCAGTGGCGACGCTTTCCTGCAAGCGCGGTGCCATTCTTACACGAATGTATTTTTCAGGGACACGTCATATAGGAATAATATGCTGATTTATACAGAGATATTATCCTTCCAAGGGAAATTGGAAAGTTACAGTACAGTTCCGGCGAGATACTTTCGATCATAAAGCCCATTTATCCTTGAACTGAACTGAACTTGCTGATTGACAAATTTCCCGAGCTGAATTACGTTTTTTTACTGCTGCAACAAGGGAGGTTACGAACTTGTCGTGGGCCTGATCCATGCGCAAGTCCTCGATGTGCCTTCAATGGTAAATCTGCGAGTTGAAACGTTTCCTCTTCAAATGTGATAATGGTTTGAAACGTCTAAAGTACGGAATCTTGGCGGCCTCTTGAATGTCAATATGACAGGCAACGGTCTCTCGACCGGGCCCTCCTCATTCCAGTCCGACACCATAGTCCTGACCTTTTCTGCCAGGCAATATTATTTTCGTCCATTTTGACGTGGTCTGACCGCTTCGTCACCGGTCGCGGACTCTCGTCTCGGACATCGACGTTAGTTCCTCTTGGGGCTAACGCATCTTCATGGCATACGTTGTAGCTCGGCGATCCAACTGTTGTTGCTATTGCTGTTGCTGCTGCTGCAGCTGCATTGTTATGCGAGCCAAGCAAAATAGAGCTTGGCTGCTCCTTCTCTCTGCCGTTCGCCGGCGACAGTGCATTGCCGGGAGTCTCCTAGGGTAACCTTTTTTCGGAACTGAGTAGTTTCAATGCCATTTCTCCAGCCTTGGCAATTGCCAAAAATCCCGATATATCCAGGTAAGTAGACATCAACTTACTTATGAGAACGCGAAGCATGGCGTGCGCGTCTGTAGCGAGGGCGGCCATGCCAGGCGGCCAGTCAAAGGAGACAGGCCGTGATAGGCAGGGTTGGGCCTTGCTCAGCGGCATCGGGTGAATTGAGATCCGGTCAACAGGTTCAAATACTGAGAAATTTCATGCCAGCTGGTATTGCTCTGTGCCGTACGAATAATAGCCGCTCTCACCTGATCTCATAAGGGAGACGATAATGGCGCAGACGAGGCATCCGGTCCCCTCTTGAGTGCTCGGAAGGCGCCGTCGTAGGTTCTGCTCGGGTGGAAGGAACCAGGACAATTCAGCAGTAATGAATGCTTCCTGTGTGAGGACGCCTCTGTGGCAGTCGACTGAACTGCATCTGTCAAAATGCCTTTCTGAACCGATCTTGAGGATGGCGCCAATATTTTTCAGGTTTCAGGGTCATCGTAAAAGACCTCAGGGCGACGTGGCGTGTGGAGAGTCGGCTGCAGAATGGTATGTGGTCACCTCTATTCATCAAGAAGCCATGCGACATCAGCATACAACACCTGACCTAACACATTGCAAACAACAGCAAATGGCTATTGCGCCACAGCTGACGGAGCTGACGTACGAAAGCGTTCATGGCAGTATGGGTCCTTATGGCTTGTACCGTACCAGATAACAGCCCACGTAAAGTGCGAGTGACGAGTAAAAAAATCATAAGACGGGTAAAACAAGCAGGTATGCGTCGCAAGATTCAACAGTGTTCGGCCCTGCTTCCAGCGCCATCGGCTCATTCGGGATCTGGGTGTACTTTACGACGTGTGCCAGCTCGCGCAAGAGCTTATAAGGCCCAAACGAGCAGGGGGCTCGGGAGACTCAAAGCGCCGCGAGTTCAAGCCTGTTCAAGCAAGCGAAGGAAGGATGTACTGCACAATACGCAAATGCACCGAGAAACGTGTCCTCGCGCTTTCAGTTTCTGGGCGCCATTATGACAAATTTAATATCTCCGTGAGAGTCTGGCTGTCGATGTGACGCGTCCAAACGCGTCGAAACTCTGAGGAGAGCTGATGACACCGGGAAGTAGACACAGGTAGACAGCCCAGGACAGCTCCTAACAGCCCCCGAAACAATCGTTCGCGTCTTGCGCTACTGAGCAGTTGCGTTACATTAATAAAATCACCTAGACTGCGACAATTTGTCAGCTACGCATACATTCCAATGGCGGGTGTTGAATCCGTGGTGTAGCCGCTCAGAGCTGAAGAGAAGGTTGTGCCGTGCATATCGTGCCGTGTCATGTACCAGAAGGTAACGACGTAGGGCTGCAAATTCTTCGAATTTCACAACCCAACAATGGAAGGCGCTCCGGGGCAACTGTGTCTTAGGATAATTAGTTTCCAAGGGAAACTAATATGTCTCTGTACCCTCAAGGAATGTTTGGTACATATGCAGAGCCGCGAACGCGGTGCCTGCGACACATTCAGCCGATCTATCTGAAACGTTTCAAGTTAGAGCAGGCACTGGCTTGACCGCAACTTAATGCTATATTTAACTTCCATTTCCCCCGGAATATGCTTCCGTGAATGTCGAGAAACGCCGGCAACGGGATTGTTCGCTTGTTGATTGGACGAGTAGTGACGCGATACTGAGGTACTGACGAGATTTGGAAACGGGTGGCATTTTAAGGTAAATTGAAATCTGGATTGACGTATATGGGCGCTTCCTTGTTAACGCGTTCGACAAGCGGCATCTGTTTACAGCCACGCTACCTGTGAAGGTAGCGAGAAGCACAATTGCCCAGCTCCCCAGATTAGCCCGGATGTTATATAGGATTAAGCAAGAAATTTATTTTTACTTTCCTTATACATATTGTTAGCTCGTACGCGTGCGCTGCAGACCCGGGGGAGCTTTATTAATTCAAACAACGGAGAATGGAGTTGCGCTACTTCGCTGACGTAATCTCTAATAAAGCATTTACGTATTCATAATATTACGTAATTATAGAGACCTCGAATGTTTCATTCATAGTCGTGGACTTCTGGTATACCGGTGCTGCTTGAAGCTTGACCTAGCCTGATGAATGCTGCTGGGCAGGGCTCATCGGAAGCCGCAGCGTTATGAATATTGTATATAACTGTGATGTCAAACTAACAATCCATTCTAGCGGTCATTGGGACACCTGTGCGGTATTGATACGGAACCCTCAGTTAAATCTGTGTTTTAGAGTCAACTCCTGATATTTATTCACCTTTTTATATGCCTATGCGAGCTGCGAACGTTAACACCGCGGTACCATCTATCCGTCTTGCGATATCTCTCCTTTCTTGCTATCGCACATAGATATTATGTAGGCTATAAATATTATCGTACGAATGCCAGGCTCCGAAATGTCTGGTAGTCTACTTCACAACATGCTAACTCCTTACGATGTCATTAACCTACCCTGCGCCGTACCTCGCTAACCTACCCTGCGCCGTACCCAGCGCAACGCGGCTAGGACGTCAAGGATTATTGGCAATCCGATCAAGTTATCCAGGCGGCATTCCTTTAACCGCTCATACGCTAGCATCCCTACAGCTACAGGTTTCAGAGCTTTCTGATGGCAAACATTATGCTTGCTGTATGGCAGCAACGCCACTGGCTAAACGCTCTTGCGTCGGGGTTGCGTCGCAGTCCGCCTTCATCCTCCCCCTTGCTAGCATCTCCGAAGTGGCGGCGACCGTTTGCAGAACCTCTTCTATGAGCTGTAAGATAAGCCCACTGTAAGTCCTTAGAGGTGGCCTAGGCGACGCAACGGGCTCCTGTCCCAACCTTTCATGAAGTCCAACCTCGATATATGATGAAACGGACGTATCACGTTGCAACATCCCCGTCATAATTTCTAACAAGTGGCTGGCCTTGTTTGTGACTGCGCTTAACACACGCAACACGTAGTCCCTACAAAACCAGCCGCCATCAGCAGCAGAAGAGGACCAAAGCGGCCACCTGCGGAAGTTCACGTTAATGAAGAATCGCCTACGCGCACTCGTAGGCGCGCAAGGGTAGAACCTTTACTTCGGACCCATGTACATCAGAACGCAATTATGACAGTCACAAAACGGGATTCTCATACAGAGTTAGAAACCGTACGCCCGCTCTGGTGGACCGCATCCGTGCCTCTGGTTTCGCGATTGGCGCCCCAGCGCTGGAGCTGGGGTAGGGTGGGCACCACCTTTGAGGTGCATGTGCTTCAGGTCAATCGACATGGACATTGAGTTAGGTATCACTTACAATTCCGTTATGGATCCAGTCTTATAACAAATCCAAGAAAATTGATACCTGGGAGCAGCATGTACGCGTACTAGTGTAGTGAGGCAACGCAATATTCCCCAGGTCACAAAGAATACATCGTCCTCCCGATGTTCCGTAGTGACCTTTCAGTCACGAAGGGCAAGCCGTGTTGTTGCCTGCGCAGCCCTGAAAGGCTTCACGAACCTTACACAAACGTGCGCGCTGCAGATACGGGGCAGCGGCGTCCATGGTTTTACATGTTGAGGTAAAAGATGGACCGCACGTGGCAGAAAGGTAACAAGGCGCCATGGGACAAGGATGCCCCGGGAGACAGGAACGCACCCGGCACTAATACCAGAATGCCACAAACATTCAGCAATAGCAGCAGCCACGTGGGTTGGACACGAAACCCGCAACCACATGCCTAATATACATTCCTAACATCTCTCATCGCATCGGTACATCCACGCCTTCCTCATACGACGGGATTGCAAGCCGTACGGCAGAGCCTGATCTCGTATGCTCAGGTGCCCGTACACCGTACACGTGTAATAAACATGTGCACGCCTCTCTCACCTAAGACTGCGTTTTCACAGTCCACCAGCTTCTTGCACCACCGTGCCACACACTATACTCAGGTCTTCATTATCCCGAGGTGCCCAATCCTACCAGGGGAAGATTAAAAATTGCCGTAAATTACAAGCCGTGCTGCATGCCAACGAAGACTAGTAAACCGCGCCCAAAGCTGAGCACGTTTCCTCGGATAAAATCCACAATGGCAACGCAGCGAACGGCAATTAGATTGAATTGATTAACAGCGTTTGCGACATTACAACCCTTGTCTGTCCAGGCCCTTCTTCGTCCTCATGATTTCACACTTCCGTGCTGCGCACAGGCCACTCTAGACGGCACCAGCGTGCATGATAGGAAGGCGGCTGTAGAGTTCCACAACCCGAAAAGAGGACTCAAAATACAAAGCTTGAAGCAGGAGGGCCCCGAGCAGCCTTTAAGAAAACGCATGGCTGATCCGGAAGCACTCCTTAAGTCGTGGGGAATCAGAGACCATCCGCAACATCCCATACAAAGCCATCACCCCCACTATGGCGCCTCATCTATCTGCCATCACTATCTGTTGTCCAAAAGCGCCATCCGCCATTGCCAATACCATAACATCTGTCACATACGCCCAAAATAAAGTTCGCTGTTGCGTTCAGTTGCTGCTACGCACAAGGCAGCCCCACCTGAAATGCTTAACGGCCGAACGGCTTCAGGTACGCAGCTCCAAATGTTTCAATGACCCAATCATTGGGTTCAGAGAACCTCTTGTCCAACATCACTACCACTACTACTACTACTAGGCCCAGTAACTGCGGTGGGCCCCCAAGGCCAAAACCAAGGCATTATCTTCGCAGACGAAGAGATCAAGTCATTAACAACTGTGGTGGCGGCAGCATGGGCTGCTGTAGCAACCAAAACCGCATCTTCACGGCCCTATCTTCCCTCATCTCCTATCGATCATCAAGTCAACGCGAAAGTTAACAGCACTAGCATCGCCAATTACCCAAATCGTAACCTGCATTGAGCTACGGTGACTGCCGCCACAACCTGAACATGAGGAGCGCGTGCGTCAATTCGATGCGCGCACTACAGCCGAGGCGTTTTATAATGTACGCCGGTCACAATAGTAAAGCCGATTGGCGGCATCCCGCATACAATTCCCCTCGACCACGGCCCTAAATATATGGCCTCCAACCGCTGCCCAGCCGCTGCGTTTCTGCACCTTGACACCAAACACGCTACAACCTCAAAAACACAATCACAAAACATCCCTTCACCCAGACAATATTGCCTAAACGAAATGATCTCTTACACGCGCAGTTCAGCGTACTGCATTTCCCTGGAAACAGCGACCGCCGACACAGCAGGACGGGATGCCGTTGCCGTCGCATCGTACCATCGATTCACCATACCCGTAGGCAAACGGCGCCGAACACCAAGCACCACGGCCCCAATGGTAGTTCAAATCTCATTTATGGTGCTGTCAGCGGAGATGGTTGCTTGAGTGTGCCCTTCTTTTCAGTCCTGCCGGTCGCCTCTAACCCTCCCAGCTCAATCCACCCCATGTAAACGCAGGCCCCCCTCAAGATTCACGACAGCAAATAAGATCCCCTGCATTCAAAACCCACGGACCTGCGTCTCCACGGTCGCACCAAAGCCAAATTCAATATGGACCGCATTGCACTAGCCGGGCAACCCCAGATTAGTTCACCCTTTTGTTTCTGCGCTTGCGCCTCAATCAATAGGCCATAGGCCTCTCCAGGTACGCGCCTACTCACCGTCCTGAGTTATATAGCTGATATCGGCAATTTTTAGTGCGGCGCTTCACGGCGTGGAACGGCATTGCTCTACACAGGATGCGGCCCCAATCGGGGCCCTGCCATCATCCAACATCAGCCTGTAGCAACCCTGTCTCTAAGTGTGACGTGAACATCTAGAACCCTGCCCTGGTTCCAATAGTCGCCGAAGCCAAAGCCAAAGCCTACATAGCAGTCCTCATGTCCCAGGCAGTCGCGTGTGCCCGTGCGCTTGTATCAGCGCGGCCATCGCCTGTACTCCGCACCAGTTACGAGTTGCAGATGGCACGCGGTCGCCAAACTGCGCGATGAACCAAGACTGCGCACATCCTGCAACCTCCTTCCGTTCCCACTAAGCTGCATGTCTTCGATAGAGGGTGTTTGCTCAAGCGGAAAGGACATCGAAAAATGAACCCGTTTTGACGGGGGCCTCCACCGGAAGCATGCAGAGGCGGCGCGGCCCAACGGAGTCTGTAGGTAGGGAACAACTGGAATGCTGCCGCGCGTCATCAAAAGCGCCAAATTAAGTCAGTCCAAGCTGAAACCCAGCATGCGCGATATCGGTGATATCACCGCCGCCGTCACCAGCACCAGCAGTCCCACCATCAGTAGGCTGATGGGGAATAACCGCGGCGCGCCGGCCGAGACTGTCATCCCGGGAATAATCGCGATCTCCCTGGTGCCGCCAACCCCTGATGGCGCCATCAGCGGCGTAGCCGCAACCGAAGGCATTTGGCAGACCTCACCTGGCACCGGCAATGACACGTCCTGCTGCTTCTGTGTCTGCTGTTGATGATAAACACTCGATATATGTAATGCCGGCGGTGTCATGGAATTATCTTCAAGCCTCACCTCGGCACCAGCAATAAGTCCCGGAGTTACACCAATCATGCCCTGGTCTAGCTGCTGACGGCTGCACATCGCAGGGGCAGCACCGCTGTAGCTGCTGTGGCCAGCTCCGCAGGCATAGCTTCCAGTGCCGCCAGCATTCGCATCGGGATTATATTCACCAGTGCCATGCTCGGTTCTGACGATCCGGGATACCGGTTGTTCGGTGGAGCACTGCTGCCGACGCAGCAGAGCCGCAGCACGTTTACTGTTTGCTCCAGCATCGCGCTTGGCAGCGAGCAGAGGCAACAAGCGCGTAAGTCGGGATGTCCGCGCGGCCACGGTTGGTTGGCAGGCGGGCGCATAGTCATCCACAAAGGCGACGCGTCGAGTGGAGAAGCGGCCGCCATCGCTGGGGCCCATCGCGGATGTCACCGAGCAAGATTCCGGGGCTCCGCTGCTACTGGCGGCCACAGCAACTGTAGACGACGGTGGCCCTGTAGAGCCAGGCGGCGTGCGAGTGCTGCGGAGCGAGATGCAAGATTCGCCAAGAAGCGTGGTCGCTAGGAGGCGTACACCGCGGGAAGATAGGCGTGACGGCGTCGGCGGCAGGGCCGGCGTCAGAGTCCTGTGCTGCAGCTGCACCTGCGGCGCTTTACCTACATGGACCTTTGTTATTGAGATGGCGTTCGGCGGCGGTGGTAACTCCGCGGCGGCTTCCACAGGCGCATTCGTGTTGTTATCGGCATCGGCCACCATTTGTTCCATACCTGCAGTGCCGGCCTGCGCTGTGCCCCCCCCAAGTAGGGGCATCGAAGCGGCTAGACAGACAGATGATCCCGTTAATGGGCCTCGAGAAGGCAGGGAACCTCCCCCTTTGGATGAACACGCGCCGCCACATAACCCGCCTGGCAAACCTCTGCTGACTGCGTGAAGCTGCCCTTCTTTCAGAGGCCGCTGTGGAGTAGGCCTGACCTGCTGCACCGGCTCCGGTGGCATTTGCTGCACGCAACTTGCGTTCTCGCACAATTGCAGATGCGGTTTCCATAAAGTCGTGAGGGAATGTGCCTGTTGCAACTGCTGAGACGGCAATAGCTCCGAGGATAGTAGCGGCTTGTTGTCTTTCAGGCTCAACTGAAAGGATGCCCGGACATGACGGTCTGATGCTTGCTGCAACTGCTGCTGCTGCAGCGTCGGCGCCGCCAGTGCCAGAAGCTGCCGATGCAGCTCGTTGCCGCTGCTGAGAAACGGCTCAGTTCCTGCAGCCGGAGAAGGGTTTTCAACGCTGGAGACGTCGCCGCCACAACCGCCGTCGCCGCCGCTGGTATTGCTGCCTATGTCCGGAAGATTAGCCAGAGATAGCAGCGCGGCATTTACGGCATGATGCACACCAGCAAATCGAACAGGCGACAAACCACCTCGAGCATCCTGCAGGGTGCGCGTCTGCTGGCGATAACAAAGTGGGGTTTTAACAATGAGCCATAAGAGCATGGCACAACGGCGAATGGATAGACGAGGGGAAGGCGCACCATGGACATCATTATTGGAGCCGGGTTGCCTTCAAGACTTATGTTGAAATGCAAAAGCAAACATTTTGGTGGGAAGAAAAGAGGTGGAAGGTCAACGCGGAAGGTAAGAACCTAGAAGCGGGAGCGGGGCAGCGGGAGGCGGAAAGCGGAAGGATTGTGCGACCCAAGTCATTAATGGCAAGATGGCGGAGGGTTGGAAGTCCTTGAAGCCCCAACCCAAGGGCCGCAGCGGCAACCTGCGCCGAGCTGAACTACCCGAGATAGGCAAACCCAACAAGCTGGACAGCGTAGCCCCATGCGACACAAAAGACATAAGGCATCACAGGGCCACAAGGACACGCCCTCACCAGGTGGGTATACTGCATCTGTGCAGTGGCGTTGGTGCTATGGGACCACTGGGAATCTGGACCCATCGACATGCTACCGCAGTCGGACATTCTGCGGGCGTGTCGAAATGCAACCGTCACGCAGACAGACGGGCAAACACGCAGTCGGACATACTTCAGTGGAGCAGTCCTATGCTATGTCTCTTCCTTAGGCGGAACCCAAGCCAGGGACAAAGTGCTCGGCCCAAGGAATAAGGTATCTCCTGGCGGCAGCAGCAACAGGAGAATAAGGGGTAATACCAGCTGCCCCATATGCAGCTGTGGTCGCACCAGGACGCCTTACCTCTCTAAGCGAGTGAACATGGGGCCAGCGCAGTTAATACCGGGTACCACGGTGGTCATAAAGCTTGCGTTGGAGCCAGAATACTCGCCGTGCGGGGCGGCTGTGGCAGGTCCGCCGCTGCTCTCACAGTCAACCTGCAACGGAGGCGACAGCAGCGGTGGCGGCCGCCGCGCCTGAGGCGCAATGGTGACGAGGTAGGGCCCACTAGATGGGAGCGTGACCCCGGCCAATGCCAGCTGCTGCTGCTGCGCCTGCTGCGCCTGCTGCGCCTGCTGCTGCTGTACCAGTCCCTCTGTGCCGATTTCACGATTTGTCCACCATTCCTGCGCATGATCAGGGCGCATTGGCTGCTGTTGCTCTTGCACCAGCTGTGGATGCTGAGGCGCCACTGTCGGAGATGCCGCCGGCGGAGCTGCTATTATCGCTGGCGCCTTCCTCGACGCCGGCGCTGAGGATGAAGATGCTCCGGAGGAGGCGCTCATTGCCCGCATGCATGCATACTCTTGCGGCGTGCGGCCGTCCCTGTCGCGCACCACAGCCCATTGTGCCTCTGCATCGGGCCACAGCCCCAGGATGGCGCCTGCCAGCCGGCCGCCGTCCTGCACTGCAGCGAGATGCAGCGGTGTCAGGCCGCCAGCGGCCGCGACGGGCTCAACCCACGGCATGCTGCAACGGTAGCGTTGCCCCCATGCCTTGACTGCCCGCACCATTGTGAGGCTGCCGGACATCACCGCGGTGTGCAGCAACGGCATTCCGGCTCCCCCGCCACTGTGAAGTAAGCCGTTCGCGGCGGGAAACAGCCGGCATACATCCTCAAAGCACAGCCGGCAGTGTATCATGAGGCCCTTTAGCAGTAGTGTCGCAGCTGCTGGCCAGCCACGCAATACGGCGAAGCGCAGCAGCCGTATTCCCAATCCGGCAGCGGCGGCCTGCAGCCCGGGGCCCTGACGGCAGGTCTGCTCATACTCAGCCGCGCAGTCCAGGCTTCCCTCCAGCAGCTCCTGGTCAGGCTGCAGGTCCCGAAGGAGCAACAATTGAACCTCGCCTTCAGGGTCGGCGTTAGCATTGCTGGCGGCGCCACCGGCTTCAGTGCAGTCACGCGGGTTGCTGCCGCCAGCACAGCCGTCGCCGCGCCCTGGGGTCCGCATTCCAACGTGCCTGGGAATCCGCATGGACGTGCTCCTAGGCGAATCAACGCCTGCTGCAACCGCGTCAATGATATCAACTCCAGAAACTGAGCACTGATCTTCCGAGGATGTCCAGCTGCCGTCGTCGCTACCCTGCTCCCGTTCCTCTAGTGTCGCCTCTTCCGTTCCTTCGTCCCCCGCCTTCACCGCCTCTTTCCTTCCGTTTTCTTCCAGCTCATTTTCATCCACTGCTCCGGCCGGCGATAGCGACCCGGTCAACGGTTGCGCTTGTACAAGGGGTTGCGGCGGAGGCGCTGTCATAGCCTGCCCAGGCTGGTCATGATGCGTGAGGTCGGCTGGGTTGATATGGCGACTGTTGACAAAAGGTTGTCCAGTGGCGGCCGCAATGAACACGGCATCAGGCATGCTTACTGCCTCAAACCACATCCCAAAATCCACAAGTAATGAAGTCGTGCCACTGTCCAGTTGTTGCTGCCGGCGCGGGGTACTGCTGCCTTGCTGCCGAAACTGAAGCAACTCTGAGTCCGCCCGCAGCGCCCGGAGAGGGGCCGTTGCTTCCAGCTGCTGCTGCATCTGCATGACCTCCGCCGCCACGCGAGCATCACCAACGATAAGCACAGGCCACGGCAACGATAATGCCACATCGCCAGCGTCTCCACCTGCTGCCGCCACCTCCAAGAACAGCAGCCCTGGCCTAATCCCCGAAATAGCCACCTCCACAGTCACCGCCAGGCAGCTCACGTAGGGTACCGCACAGGGGCGTACAACTACAGCCAGACAGCGGCCGCTGTGCCGTACAAATACGCGTGGAGGCCGTGTCCCACCGTCTCTGGCATCAATGCCGGCGAGCGCCACCGTCAGCGTTAGCGTTTGGCGGCGGCAGTCGCGCGTGTCATCACTACTGGACTGGCTCAGAGACGCACAGCATGGTGCAACACAGACAATGGTCGGCGGTGGGGTAAATACCGGCAGCGGCGGCGCAGCCGTTGCCAGCGCCAGTGGCGGCAGGTGCCAGGCCTCTACTTGCGCACTTCCCACTGTGGCCTGTAACCCATAGCCGCCCCGGATCGGCGCTAATGGTGGCAGTACTTCGTGAATCTGCGGCAATAAACTTTGCTCTAGGACGTTGAGCATGGCTTCGGCTGCTGCATGGTCCAAGGATGCCGGGACCGCAGGCGTCTGCTGCTGTCCTGACGGTGGAGCTGGCAACAGCGTTACGGAGTTGTCCGCCACATCTAGTATCTGCGCCCGCGTAGCCGCATCGGCGCCGATGTTACCAGTACCCGGATCAATTGCCGCTGCATTCGCTGCAGCGGCCACAACCAACGACTCCGCTGTTGCTGCACCTGAGGGCACCAAGACATCCGCCACCATTTCCACACAGCCCTCACGCACATACACTCCGACTGCCGCCAGCGCCGCTGTCGCCGCTCCTGGATGCCCTCCCGTGCCCCCCCCTGCCATCGCTGAACTACCAGTTGCTGTCAGCAGTGATGCCACTCGGCCAACGAAGCCGTACGGCAAATCCGCCGGTGCCAAGCCCTCCAATTTGATGCTGCAACGTGTGTGTTGTAGCGCAGGTGCATCGTAGATTGCATTGCTGCCGCCACGGGCTGCAAGTGCCCTGGCCACGGCGAAGCAGGGCACGGCGCGTGAGTCACAAGGTGTAGCCCTCAAAGAAGGGCTATACGAACTCTGGTTTGGGCCGAGGCTAGCAGCAGCAATGCTGCCGTCAGCACCGCTGTAATGCACCGCGCCCAGAGCCGCTCCATGGACGGGTACCTGCGGCACCCTGGCGGCCGGCGGCATGGAGGCATTGGCGGCATGTGTAATCACTGCCTCCTTCCTAGTGGCTAAGGCAACCCCAGAAATGGCACCGCTGCTCAGAGCCCCAACGGCACAAGTGCCGCTGCTGCCGCCGGTGTCCGCCGCGGCCATGGTCACAGCTGCGGGCCCTGACGGCTGTGCCTGGTTCTGTCGTGCTGGTAAGACGATATCCGCTGAAAGCGCCGAAGGACCCATTTGCACCTGTGGCCGCTGCTGTCGCTGCTGCAGGTGCAACAAACCATCGGGCACAATAATGGGCACCTGCACGTGGGTCAGCACACTATCTGCAGATACCAACATGAGGCTAGGAGCTGCGACTTCAGACTGGCAACGAGATTCCTCCCCCGCCGTGCCCGCATGCGGTGTAGGCACTAGCGTCGGAATTGAGCCAAGCCCCTGTGCCGCAGCCGTACCAACAAAGGTGGCAGCACCAGCGGCGGTATCAGGCGGTTCAGAATCAGCACGGCGTTCCAAAGCTTCGGGGGCGGCCGTCCCGCTGCTGTGGCCGTACAGCGTTGTAGCGATTACTGCCGCATCAACCGCTCCATCCTGCGACTGATACGAGCACAGTCTGGGCACCGAAGACCGACTTGGTGAAGAGCAGTAGCTCCGGGGGGCCAAGGCCATCGCGATGTCGCTAACGCCCGTGCCACGGTTCCCCGGTCTTTTCAATGCCATCTGCTGATTCGCAGACGGCAGTAAAGCCACTGATGCTGTGGCGCCTATGCCACTCCTCCTCATGATGTTTTGCACTAGACGGCTTAGCTGTCGGAGCGGACCGGCCACTGCATGCGCCAGCGCGGCAGCACCCTCTGCTGCAGAGGCGGTGGCGATGCCGTCGTCCTGCGCCATTACCGGCAGAGACTGCAGGCTACCGCTTTGAAAATTGACGCCAGTCTCCCGGCTGGGCGGCTCCTCCTGGCACACCTCTGGGCCGTGTGAGTCAGGTAGCAATGGGGCTCTGTTATCCGCCTCCGCAACCATGCTATGTACCGCGACGTTTACAGGCGTGGCAGCGCCCGGACACGATGCGGACGGTGCCGCTCGGCCTGCTGGCACCGCCACAGGCGCAACAGCTGCACCGATGTCATCGAAACAAGAGGCGCCCATGCGTTCAAGCTCCACCGCCATCGCCACAGCTGTGAGGGTATGCGGCTGCGTGGCTTGCTGCATTGCCTGCTGCTGACCGGCCACCCTTCCAGCTAGGTTACCACCGATGCAACTTGATGGGCGGCTGGTGCTGCGCAAGCAGCCGCTAGTCTCTGTTAACGTACCAGCAGAAAACGGACTGCAACTGGCACCAGCGCCAAAGGCGCTGCAGTTGCTAAGCGTGCTAAAGGATGGCAGCGCCCGGCTAAATGATCGTGTGCTTGAAAAAGCTGCCGGGTAGGAAGCCTCGCTACAAAACATCCCGCCCCCGGAGCTGGCGGATGTGCTGCCTCCGATACAACAGCCGTCGGTTGTGGCGGCACCGGCCGCGACATGGCCGCCCTCGGCGACGCCATTCCCTGCGACACTGGTCCTAGATATTCCAGCGCGTGCAACAAATGTTCCAGACACGCAAGAACAGCTCTTTAGGTTGCATTGGACTTCGCATGGCCGCTGCTGCAATGGTGATTCCGGTTTCTGGAGCGCCGGTCCTGCGCAGGGTGGTGTTGGTTCCGGACTGCCAGCCTTCGCTGTCCTTCCAACAAAGCCAAAACGAGTGCTAGTAGCACTGGCAGCAGCAGTAGCACTAATCGATCCGCAACTAAGACTACAGCAAACGACGCCGTCAGCAGTTCCAGATGATGTCCACCCTGCAGGGCAGAACAATGGATCGACAGGCGACCCGACCCGGCCAAAAGCAGCTCATCAAACCTTGCTCATGCTCCATACGTGCAGGTAGTACGTGCCAAAAGGCGTCATGCCTGCGCTCTGTGAAAACATTTTAACTGCACATCCAAGGCAACTCAAGCTACCCAATGCCGAACATACCAGGGCCTTTTCCCTTAGCTGCAGCCAGATCAAGGCACTTCTTGTCAGCACCCTCCAGCGCCAGTGCCGCCACGCCGTCACGCCCTTTCTTCCTGATTGCATCCCTCTCGTAATCCCGCCGCTCTGACAGCTCCATCCGCTCCGCCAACCATAGAGATGCGCTCGCCAAGAGCAGGTTCATGGCCAGCACTGTGCCCGTACTGAAATTGTACGGCCAACGATCAGACAGCAACCAACAACAGCAGAACGTACATGCCGCGTCGGCCGCTGCAATCATGGCCTGGGTAGCCGGGCCCACCTGCGAAGGAGGGTCCCATCAGAGTGGCAACGGAAGGATGCGTGCGCGAAGCTGTTGCACCTTGGGAAGACCTGTGTGACCCATCTCAAATAATCTCACGTGTGGGGAAATGGAGGACAGTTGCATGCCGGTGACATCGTCAGTTCTGCCACAGCATTGTGTTTCTTGCACAATCGACAGCTTTGCCCGTCATCCTACCGCCAGAAACCAACAATGACCCTAGCATACGTTCCATGATAGCTGGAGTTGCCCCACACATATGAGCCCCATACGCCTGCGCAGCTGTGGGGTGGCCTAGATACACTCTTCCAACAATCAAAATCCATTCGGACGTATCCCATAACCTACTGGCGCCACGTGTGCTTGCCACAGCAAGGCTGCACCGTCCACCGGCAAGTACCTACACGAGGAAGCGCGGAACAAAGACCTTACAAACCCCACTTCGAAGGGAGTCCAGGCGTTCATAGACCCTGTGAGCAGTTGCTACAAGGAATTCAGGGATACCAGAGTACCGCTGCGCATGCAGAGATGAGTGAGACAAATTGGGCAGTGACCCAGGTGTCGACATAATCCCAATGACAGCTGCCGGTACCAAACCCCGCGCACCATTTGCAGAACGTCGACGGCGGCGCATCCCTCCATAGGGCAAGTGACACAATGCTCGCAACCTTGCACACGACTCTGAATCCGGGGCAGCATCGGACATAGGGGTGCACGCGGTTGCCATCAGACTCCTCCAGATGCTGCAACCCCATTATTCGACGCAAAGACAACTGGAAGTGACGAGTGTGCGAAAAGAAAGAGGTGCTATCAACATGTACGCACAGAGAAGGCATCCTTTCCCCGGACTGCACGTACTTGGTGCCCACAAGTAGAGCAACACGAGCGCCCGAAGCGTAAAACCGCCTGATCGTAGAGCTGTGGATGCTTGCCACCGCGACGACAAGCCACGACAGGATCGTACAGACGCACCAAAGCTGCGTATGTATGGGGACAGCCGCGAAGAAGCAGTGGAAGGAGTCTAGTTAGGAGGCCCTCACAGCCGTGGGAGGAAGAGACAGCGCCGGAATTCCATCTTCAGGATGCTCCACACCTATTCGGTTCCCAGCGCGAATTATGGCTAGATGAGCAAGCTATCCTTCCAGCCTTGTGGCTAAAAGTTAAGGCGACCGGCCTCGCACAGCCACTGTGTTTCAGCATCGGCATCACATGGCCATCAGGGGATGTTCTTTCGGCTTAAAGACGTATGCGAGCAGAATTCTATAACCAAAACTTAAAGCAAAAGATGGACCCCAACACGTACCAGATACATCTCAGGCCCCCGTAGCCGTAAGATGCCTTGCCATAAGGTGTACACATTTGTGATCGCCGCCAAAGCCTTGGAAGGTAATGGGCCGTTGCAAGGATAATCGAACTCAAGCCCTGTCCACATTCCCAGCGTCTCTTGTTGCTGACACCGTGAAAATTCCAACAGCTTCACAGCGTGTAAATGAACCATACAAATCATCGAAACTGTTGCTAGCACATCGTTCCAGACGCGGCGCTCCTGCGGAGAGGCGCCAGGACAAAAGACCATAGCCACAGTCGGCAGGTGCGAAAGCTAACCAACCCCTTACAAAAACCCTTATAATGATACACGACACGAATAGCCAACAGGTCGCATAGTTTGAACAAAAGGCAGGCGCACCCTTACCGTGCAATACAGCACGTAACCCTCCATCTATGTTTCCAAGCCACACATAAAACGTTCCTAGTCATACGCGTATATGACGTCTATGTGAAAGCTCAAGTATCTGGTACGTGACAATGACCTGTGTGGTTAATGGCTGCGCGCAAGTCATATGACCTGAGAATGCCATAACAGTCATAAACTGTAGAACAAAGTATTATTAGTCGAAATAGGCGTTACAGAAACGATTGCTTTGACGCGGCATCTCGTCCAGTCGGCATCCGGGTGTACATCTTGGGGACGTACTTCGCCTTGGGCAGAGATGCGGTGCCATATCAGCTGGGCAATGACAACGAGACAATCTGTAACTGTGCATACAACTTAAGCCAACCCCAAATTTCTAATTTATAAGCTACCGCTCAAAAGTCACTACATATCCCCCCCGCCGGGGCATTCCGTCGCATCAAGACTCCCGCCGCGCATGAACACGAAGCAACCACGCCAGCACCCGTACAACCAAACCTTCGCCCGAGTAGTTCACAGGAAGAGCTATCCAATATAATTCCAGCCCAAGAAGGCTCTTCATAAGGCATACATCCTTTGCAACCATCACGCCACCCGCTGGCCAACCGTCCACCTCCTGCAAACGATCAAGTTACTGCTCCAACCCAGCCAGGTCCGCTGGCGGCCAAGCAACCGGCTCACACGTCCCGCCGATGCGCATGCGCCAGGCGCAGTCCACCAACGGCGCAATCTCCGCTAAATCGTGGCTGACAACAAGGACAGTGCATTGCTCCTGCACGCAAGAAGCGTAAACAACACAAACTCATCATGAACATCACCTGCAGGAGACTAAGCAGTAATACGCAAGCACTAAGGCGGCAAGTATTCGTGCATTGATGCATAAAATGTGCTGAAGGACCCATGTACAACCTAGCCCAGCATTACAAATGACATTAATACCGTTTAATTCGTTGTGCCCATGATCGCCACACCTTCACTGCACCTACCCGCGCCCTGACTAGAGCCCCAGAGGGCCGGACCACGGGGTATACTGCACAAATCTGCTCCTGTGCCCAAACCCAAACCAAAAGCTTCAAGGCAGGGCCCCATTAGATCGCACGCACCTTAAGTTTCTGAAGAATTGTCACCACCTCCTGCCTTGCCACCCAGTCGAGCCCAGCAAGCGGTTCGTCTAGTAACAGCAGTGCTGGCTGCCGCACCAACTGGATGGCAAGGGCGAGGCGACGTTGTTGCCCACCAGAAAGTGCCCAGGGCTGGACGTGCATGGGAATGTCTTCTAACCCGACCGCCTGGAGCACCTTCGCAGCACAAGGGCGATCGCACGGGCATCAGCAAAAGGGTGGACGGAATGGAGTAAGCGACAGGAACAGAGGCGGTCGATTACACCACTATGGGTTGCGCTTTAGCAGCAGGGTGCCGAAGCTGCAGGGCAGCATGCCAGAAGCGCCGTGGTGGGTGGCCATCAACTATGGCTGGGTCAGGAAAGACATCCGTGGACGGTGGCCGAGGCACAGTCAGCATGACCGGCGCCTGGCTACGCACACCGCATAGTTGGTGTTGCCTCTTATTTAATCAGTGGCCCTTGTAAAAATGAATAGAAATGCATCGAATGCAAGGCTAAAAACATAAGTGTACAAACCTGGCTCGCATTAAAAAGTTTCGGTGCCCATGACGTCCTCATTCACGATACATGCTTCGCACGAAGAATATGCCTGCCGGGCCCACGACGTGATTTGCCCAAGCACAATAAGCCACCAGTGCATCTCTTACCTGCCGCATCCTAGCTGAGAGCGTCTGCCGTTCAGCCCAATGCTGCATTAATCGCGGCCAAGTGAACGTGAGCTCCTGCGGCGGCAACGACCGCAAATAAAAGAGATGAAAAGGAAGGAGCCATGCGAGAAAATTAGCCAACCGTCCGCCTCGCAAGATGAGCAATGATTAGATGGCACATCCCTGCGCCGGCCGCACAGACCCGACACCCAAATCCCACACATACCGACGGCACGCATCGTAAGTGATGCCTCTATGCCTGTAAACACTCCACGATCACGTCACTTCCCTGTACCTCCATGGACGTATCCCACTGTACCTGCATCAAGTCCTCTCCAAGGAAATGTCGCTCAGGAAATTGGAACACAAGGCCCACCTGCGAAACAGAGCACCGTTGCGATGGAGGAGCGCAATGAAGTCAAACAGGTCATGACAAAAAGGTATTCTCAAAACGTTTTGCCACAGCAACAGTCTGGCAACAGGAGAAGGAGGATGTGATGCTCCAGCCGGTGGCGGCGAGACTCTAGGTTGGCAACTTTCTGATCCCCTCCTGTCCTGCATCGAGCTTTCCCGGGCGTTGCACAGCCATTCTAGCCCACCGTACAACCGCAACATCTCAAGCGAAGAGAACTCCTGTCTTTACCTGTTGCATTCGCTCTTCAACAGTCAGCCCCGCGGCAGCCGTGCCACTGATGCTGCTGCCTGCTGAGACACCGTTACTAGCCACGGCACCGCCCATCTGCACCCGAACCGACGCCATCGACGCTGCCGATGAACCTGGTTGCATGCTGAAGGCACCGTAGTCCGTTCCCGTGCCGCCGTGCAAAATGCGGATGTGACCCGAGGTCTGCTCAGTCAGTCCCGCCAAGACCTGCAATAACGTAGTCTTGCCAGAGCCGGAGCGTCCCATAACGAGTCCCAGGCTGTTTGCCGGGAGCGTCATGTTAATATTCTCCAGCAATGGTTTTTCTGAGCCCGGTGGATGGAAGCCGATGCTTTCGACGCGTATCTCAGCGCCACAGGCGACTGTGTCAGCCTGCTGCTGCTGTTGTAACTGAACAGCGTACGCCATCAAAAGTCCGACGAGCGTGTTGGGGTCGCCAAATGCGCTACCGGCAGCACCGCCGGAGTTTGGGCTTGCTGACGACGCCGCGCTGCACAAAGACATCGTACCCCGGGGACGCATGCGGGCCGCCGCACCCGGCTTTCCATGGGCGACATCGCACGACGAGTTGGAGACGCTGGGAAGGGTGTCTGTGGTTGTGTGGTGCAGTTGTCGAGTGAAATTCCAACTGCCGCGACCACGTCGACAATGACGCCAAGCTACTGTGGCGGTGCTGCTTGCAGGAGCACGCAACAGAGTCAGAATTGAGCGGTGGTGGTGAGGAAAGCCATCCTGTAGGGGCGTACTGAGGGCGTTACTGACGGGCGCCCCGGTGAATTTCCATCGAATCACGGGCATAACTAACAGTTCGCTGTCCTAATGTGAAGCTTCAAGCAACAGATGGCCGTGGAAGACAATCGGAGAAACCTTTCTGGGCTGGCGGCGAAATCACTTCTTCTGTGATGTGACTGAGGCTAGAAGCTTGCTCATCAATTCTTCGTCGAAATCGCTCGCCCTCTTGGTTCTGTTGAAGTACTCGAAGTTCTTCTTGCGCACCAAACGCTCCGTGTGTTCCGCCTGCGCCTCCTTCTGGAGCCGCTTCTGTTTCTTTTTAAGGGATGCCTGGCGACGCTTCTCTTTTGCTTTCTGGGAAGGTGCAACCGCCTTGCCTTCACACTGGGCAGAGTGCTGCTCAAGAAGGGAGTTTAACTGCTGCTTCACCAGCTTAGTGGACATTCCTCCACGGAGACTTAACACATGTAAACAAAATATGAATTTACTTAGGTAGATGGAAGTTAGCTCCGCGCGTATGATAACCCCAGAATTGTACGCCGTGGAGCGGGAATGATGGTCCACTCTGCGATCCCAGTTCTGTAATAACTCGCACAACCTCCGAACCTCGTAAGTCATCTATTCGCGGAAGACAGAAGCTTATCTTGGCGACAAGCATTGTATAAGCACGTATTTGATTATTCTTCACGAAAAGGTTTAAGTTAGCCTTTCCGTTAGGAACGACCTCGAGATGATGCCTCCTTGACATATCCTCAGTGGCCATGGGTGACTATTCTCGAAGTCATGTTGTTGTCTGTGACAATGGGACCGGCGTAAGTGGACTTTGATAGCTTGAAGCACGGAACCCCTCGGCTCACGCCAACGTAGGACCTCCTCCCCGCAGCTTGTCAAATGTGGCTTCGCTGGTGATAGCTTCCCTCGAGCAGTGTTCCCCTGCCTCGTGGGCAGACCGACATTCCGATACAACGACCCCTTCTCGCAGCAGCAACAACTGAAGGTGGTAGCCGCGCGATTTACGTGTGACTCCTAGCGGGAAATTACAAGAGTGCAAAAGGGAGAGGATATAGCAGCCTATAGGTATGTGCCAATATTCGGCCGGGGTGTGTCTGGGTGTGGTCGCACCCTAAAGTCGCTTAGTATCCAACCTGCAGTTCGAAGCAAGGAGCTATAAAGTCGACAGAATTCACTAGAAGCTGGTGGGTGTTTATTGGTCTTAAGCTTAAGGGAGAGTTCCTGAAAAAGCCAAGGTTAGCACCAAGTGACAGCACGTTAGCTGTCTGGCGTTACATGCTGTCGCTCCGCAACAATTAGTTCACAATCAAATGCCGCAGGATATCTATGTTGGCGCAGAGGCTTCTACCAATAAGGCCCAGCTGGAGCTGTTGTACCCCATGCGCAATGGCATCGTGCAGAGCTGGGACGACATGGGTGGGTAGGACCGCTGGGTTTGGGAACCCGGCTGCTCTGATTATGGACAGCATTGCGTTTCGACGCCGTAGACAATTCCGGTCTTGCCCCTAGGTTAGCTGACTTATATACCCTTCCCTCTTGCTTGCCGGCACCGACTCTAGGCCTCATCTGGGACCACGCCTTCAGCTCCACGCACCTCGACATCGAGCCGTCCGCGTGCCGCATCTTGCTCACAGACCCCGCGATGAACCCCACCGCTAACCGGCAACGTATGCTGGAGGTCATGTTTGAAAAGTACGGCTTCGCCGGCGCTAATATGCAGATCCAGGCCGTCCTGACGTTGTACGCGCAGGGCCTGTTGACGGGCCTAGTGGTTGACTCGGGTGATGGGGTCTCCCACGCCGTCGCAGTCGTCGATGGCTACGCCTTCCCACACCAGACCAAGCGCCTCAACGTCGCCGGCCGCCATGTTACAGCGCACCTACTGGAGCTGCTCCAGCGTCGCGGCTATGCGCTCAACCGCACTGCAGACCTGGACACTGTACGCGACATCAAGGAGCAGCTCGCTTACGTGGCCTTTGACTATCAACAGGAGCTCAAGCTGGCACGCGAGACGACCCACGTAATGCGGTCCTACACATTGCCGGATGGTCGCGTGATCCGGCTGGGACCAGAGCGCTTCATGGCGCCAGAGGCAATGTTCAACCCCCGGCTGCTTGATGTGGAGGCCCCGGGGATCGCGGAGATGGCGTTCAATGCAATCCAGGAAGCGCCTATCGACAACCGGCGCGGCCTTTATGAGCACATCGTCATCAGCGGTGGCTCCACGATGTACCCCGGCATGTCGACGCGCATGGACAAGGAGATCCGGAATCTGTACGTAGAGCGGGTGCTCAAGGTACGTGCGCAACCATCCTGTCGCAGCACAATAGGTATATACTGCGCACTCTGATCCCGGATTGCTCTCCAGGGAGATATCGGGGGCCTTCGCAAGCTCAAACTCCACATCGCTGATCCACCAAACCGGAAGCACATGGTATTCCTCGGGGGCGCAGTGCTGGCGGACATCATGAAGGTTGGTTGAGGCTGCAATTTAGGTCTTGGGGGGCCTTTTTATGTGTGGCTCGTTGAGGGTGTTGTTAAGATCACATGAGGTTCAAGTGTTGGAGGGGAAGTAGAAGTGCATACAAATGCACTGCACAGGTTTTCAAAGGAAAAGGCTTGAGATGGTCGTCACTATCATCATGCATTTGTTACAGGATTTGAGCTTCGGGCATCCCGGGCTGGGGGCGCTCATATGGCTTATGCCGTTTAGTATGGGTGAAAATGGCTTTTGCCGTAATTCATTCAGGTTAAGCAGTACGGGTACTGAAAACGGGCAAGTTTAGACAGCAGCCAGCCCGCTTGCAGGCTAGCACCACATGGATTAAGCTTTATGTTCCCCTCCGACACAGGACCACACGGACTTTTGGATCACACGGTCGCAGTACCATGAGGACCCTGCGGGTGCTCTCAAGAAGTGTGGCATCGCTTAACGCATCGTCATTAAATTAAAGTTAATACATTACAATCCACTTATCCTTATTGATTTCATGTATAATTTGATCCATAGAAGTTGGAGTTAACCTAGACACTGAGCCGATCGTTCGTACTGCGGATTCGGAGCTGAGCCTCTGCCTTTGCAGCTCTACCTCGTTTAGGTAACCGGTTGTGTTCTTGCACTGTTCTTAAATATGCGCTGGTGATGCTCTAGATTTTTGCATGAGCTATCCAGCTGATGATGAAAAATGCCTTGACCATAGAGCGGTGTGTGGACCGCAACTTATCCTAATCGACATTATATTCTTTTAATTGACCAGGTAGCAACGGAGGCCCTAGGGGGCCCAGCAGTGGTTAGTGTTTGGCCATGAGCTTGCGCAGTTGGACGCAACCTGGAGCCCAGTGCCGCAGTCAGCTTTGTGTCATTGCAAGCCATATATCTATAGCATCAACCACTCGGCTGCCATCAGCACATACTCGTGTTTCGCAAAGAAGTTTACACAGCAAGGCAGTGAACTCCATAAATGTTGGTAGTTGTAACATCTTGAATAGCCGCTGTCCATGGCGAAGAAAAGATGGATTTATCCCCGCCCCACGTGGACGGGTCGTCGTGGAATCGACGGAGAGCAGCATGCTCCTACCACTCGGACTGGACTTCCTCACATTCCTTTCAGCCACCGTCCTCGTTATTCCTCTATTCAAGTCGTTAAAGCTATCGCCCGTTTTGGGCTTCCTGTTCAGCGGCGTTGTGCTGAAACAGCTTGGGTGAGTGGTGGGCGCGCTCTTTATGTATGCGTGGCAACGGGACTGGCGAAAGCGCTCTACCGACGCAGGTTGCAGATATGTTTTTCAGGTCAATCTTTCCCGGTGCTTTTCATGCTTCCTTGGGTCAAACGGTCCTATTTCCCTTTCTCATTGGTGACCCGTTGGGCCACTTCGTTAGGGACGCCCTCGCCAAGGCCCTTGCCAGCCAAATTCACGCCACATGCATACTATCTGCAACCGCGCGTATTATTTCTTCTTTCTTGTTATCTATTGTACAGCCTATTTCAAGATCTCCAGGATACGGAGCGGCTGGGTGAGCTTGGCGTGCTGTTCCTGCTCTTTGAAATGGGCTTGGAGCTGTCCTTGGACCGTCTGAAGGTACGCCGGAAGCGCAGGCAGTGGGTGGAGATGAACAGCTCCACTTTCGTACAGGCATACAAGCCCCCGGTGACTCGCCGCCTTTACCATGTGCGCGCCGCGCTACATCGTACCTGGCTTGCGACCGTTGCACCGTCAGTTGCGCTGCAAAGGGCACCAAGGCGGGGCGTTGAGAAGGGAGGATGATTGGGTTGGGAAAGGTCAGAGAGTGCGTGCACTCTCAGCCAGAGCCACACCGTGCTGGCACCGCCGCCAAGTCCGGCGTTACTGCTGATGCCGGTCGCGCCGTCAATGCTAGACCCCGACCCAGATTATGCCTATCGTGGCGGCGGTACTCGAACTCGTAGTAGCTAACTTCGGGCGGCTTGGCAAGACTCCGGCTTTGATGGGCACGCAACGGGGATTTCTGTTATGCAGGCATCATTGTTGTGAAATCGTGGGACAGAGGGAGCGGCCTATGGGGCGGCGTGATAAAATATGCATTTTCTGCGCATCGATCAGTGGATAGATAAGGCGCGGGTGTTAAGGGTTGAGGTCTACGGATCGTAGCCGGGTGGCAGTGTTTTGTGTTTTGCTGTGTCTGTTCTGTGTTTGCTGCCGGGAGAGTAGTGTTTGCCGGCAGTATGTTGAATGCTGTCACGGACATCGGGGTCCCGGATAGGACTGGTGAGATTTTCAGTGCGTTACGGCGCGATCTATCTGAATAAAGAACAAGATGCACGAACGACGCATTTTATGCGTAATTTAGTTACTGGGAAATGCCACCGTTAATGGCTGAGCTCAAAAGGGTGTTGCCTATTGTGTCGCTGGCGGGTGCGTCGATGTGGCCCCATGCAAGCAACCATCGCAGGACCCAGTCAGTGGCTGCCCTTGGGTTACCGCTTCTCGCCTGCCAGCTGAAACCTTTTAGGCATCGGCGCCGGGATGGCACATGCTGGGGATGGTTATAATATTGCGATGAAGCAGCGGCTAGCGGCTAGCGGCCAGCGACCAGCGACCACACCCGTGACTATTGCTATGATCCTGACAAGGAGCTGTCCGCAACGACAGAAGGACCGCGCACTGTGGCATTCGGACATTTGCAGCCAGTCATTTACTTCCCCTTAAAAACTTTGATGCTGAATCTGCAACTGACGCTGGCGCTACCTGTCCCGCAGTCTTTGGCCAAATTCGCGTTTGGATTAGGCACCCTCCAAATGGCGCTATGCACGGGTCTCTTCACTGCTTTTGCGCTGCCCGTGGGACACGGCCTCGGAACGGTGTTCCTCGAGCAGGTGGGCTACAGGGAATGGGCTGAAACGCAATGGGCACAGGCGTTGGGAAATACGGCCGTTATGGACAGTGGCATGGGGGCTAACGGCGCGTAGACAGAACAGAAACCAAGTCGGAAGGAGAGTGATGGGGGACGATGGGATGAACGAGTCAGTGCGGAGGTATAAAGTCAGGTGAAAAATCTTTGGAGTTTAACTGCGTCTGTAGTATAACGGATTGCGGACAGGTATAGCAGCAATAGGCCTGGTCGCCTGGCCAGATGCCTTCGACTGCGGGCACGTAAAACAGCGCGGCGGGTCAGAGCAAGGTTTGGGAAAAAAACGCGACATGGACGGGGTTCCCGCAATACGTCTTGTTGGTTGACTCTGAAGCACTTGTCACTCGCCCCTGCCCATGGATTGGCCAGTTACATGGCAGCACGGTTTCCAGTGATCACGATCATGACGCGGTTTTTTCACGATAAGCCCCTTCTGACACTGGCCGTCTCAACCTTGCTTCCCCGGGCGGCGCCTGTGCAAGGCCCCTACAGATATGGACATGTTTCTTCTGTGATGGAAATCCCTGTAATCCGGGTTCTTCATGCAGCGATTCTCGACCTTGATTTTCCCGTCTCGACTCGTGTGTATCTCCCTCACCACGGCCCCAGGTGGCCCACGCGCCCCACCGGTTGGTATCCATCCGCACGGTGGACGAAGCAGTCGTGATTGGGGCCGCTCTCTCTATGAGCAGCTCCGCCTTCGTGCTGCAGCTCCTGCGGGAGCGGGGGGAGTTGGCCACGAGATTTGGAAGCGCCACGCTCGGGGTGCTGCTGTTCCAGGTGAGGTAGCCTGCATCGAGGACCTTTTGGGAGGGAGGGCGTTAACGATTAGGACACTCAAAGGAATAAGCGCTGCACATCCCAAGCAAACCCGGAAGATCTTTTGGGGCAGCGAATCGGGGTTTGTTAGCCTTGCTGGTTCAGGTACAGGGTGTGAGGGCAACAGGGCAAAAGGCCAAGCGGGCTACTCCATATTGGCATAATTGCTATCCATGGCTAGCGATGGTGCAATTTGTGCCTCGATTGAAGGTGGGGGTTGGGAGAGTTAACGGCGGGCTGCTGGCAGCTGCCTTATAGTTAGGTTGGGGTCCAGGGCGTCATGGGGTGCAAGCTTTGGGCGGCGGTGATGCACAGCACAGCCAAACGGCAGCAAGGTGAAGGCGATCATCCTCCAAGGAAGAAGGTCCATTGTGCCGTGTTCTTTACACGTTTGCACATGGCCCCTCCATTCTTCCCCTGGTGCTACCGATTGTAGGATATTGCAGTAGTCCCTTTCCTGGTGCTGCTGCCGCTGGTTACCAGCAAAGGAGGCGCTGAGCTCATGGAGGTACAGCTGGTGGAGAGGGGAGGGGCTGTGATTTGAGTGCATTGTATATCTGCACAAGTCTGTGAGCGCGCCGAATGCTTTGGTCAGCAGAGCAGGATGGGAAGATGCTCTGTGTAATGCCTGTGCTTGAGCACTCACGGTTGAGAAGGATAACCTTGCGAGACCACAGCGCCTGCCACTCGGCTCTGTGAACATCGTTAGAGCTTCCGTCTCCCTCACGCGGTCGCGCGCCGTCCCGCAGGGGGCGGCATCACCAGTGAGCCTGCTGACTATGTTAGGCCCGACGGCGTTACAAACGGTGGCGGGGCTGGGGGCGCTGCTGTTAGCAGACCGCCTCATTATGAAGCGAATTTTTGAGGTAAGGGCTTCGGAGCCGCCAGGCTTCGCAGGGTGTTGGGTTGGGACCACAGGGCAATGATAACTAAATATAGGCAAGCCTTGCGATGGTTTTGGTCCCCGGCTTCGTAGCGAGTGGGGTAACCGAAGCGTAAGCCATACAGGATGGCTTCAGGGGGAGAGATTGCTGCGAGGTGAGGAGCTGAGGAGCAACAGGGTCGGGATGGGGAGGTCTGAATGGCTTTTAAAAATTCATGTTGATGGCAAGCGGCGCTAGGATTCGGGCGGGACAGGGCGCATTGTGTTGTGAGGGAATTTGGGGATTGGGAGTCCTCTTGCCCCTGTTTTACGCGCCGAGGGTGAGCTCAATTGGGCCATTACGGGGTTAGCGCCTACACGCCCACGCGCCCACCCGCCCATGCTCCGTCTCGTGCTCCTGCAATGACCCTCGTCCGGATCCTTTGCCGATGCAGATGGTGGCTCAGTCGCGAAACAGCGAAACCTTTATCGCGCTGTGCCTGCTGACAGTGGCGGGGACGTCCCTAATCACACAGCGGCTGGGGCTGTCGGACACCATGGGCGCCTTCCTGGCGGGAGTACTGCTGTCAGAGACGTCGTACAGGACCCAGGTACGGTGGGCTGGAGGCACGCTCACATGCGTGCGTGCGTATTGCTCTTCCCGAAACAGTGGCAACTGCAGTCCAGAACGCGTAAAGGCCACACATTTGAGGCATGCGGTTCTACCTGAACGTATGTTTGGAAAAAAAACACCCATTCGATTATTTACCCGCCGCTTACCTGCCTTAGCAAAGAGGACCAGTTCAGAGGATGAGCGGACGATTAATATCCCCGCGCGTTCAGACATGCACGAGGAGGGACCCTCGGAGGGAGGCCGCGCCCGCCCGTATAGGTACTGTGGTCGTTATATGTCATCAACATGCAAAATGGAAAAGGTCAGCCTCGACAGCGCTTTCACCTCCTCTCAGGCCTTCATGCATGCGGCATGTGGCTTGTCTTCAGTGTACTAGCGACGGAGGCGACCGGCTATCCTCGTCTCCATAGGTGATGGTACTGCTATTGCGGCACCAACCCGACTGTTCCTCTGATGAACCCCATGGCCCACATAGGTGGAGGCAGATATCCGGCCCTTCAAGGGTCTACTGTTGGGGCTGTTCTTCGTGACCACTGGCTCGTCCATCAATCTGGCCTTCCTGCAGACGCACTGGCAGGAGGTAGGGGCTGGCTCCAGTCATGGCTGTGACGCGGGGCAGGGGTTAGGGAGGGGAGGACGGCGGAGCGAGCAGCTAGGCTTACGGCATTCGCATCCAATACCTCGGCGCATGCGTTTGAGATATGCCACTGAAGATGTTAGGTACGCGTGCACGCAACACATGCATTCAGAACCAAGACCAGCGATCAGCGGCGATGTCTCACACCTGGACGCCGTGCAGCGGCACGTCAGAATGCACTGTGAAGTGGCGCCCATCGGAACGTAATGACCATGAGGCGAAGTACAGGCCTTGGGCATGATGCCGGCTCAGCAGGACACCATGTAAGAGGTCCCTGCCGGTCTGCGCCTTTCCCAGGCCCCTGGCCCGCGCTGCGCATGGCATGACATGGCTTGGGCCCCATCCTGGCAGCGACCCCTGGGGTCCCCTCAGAGCACGTTTGCACCGCTTGCAAACCTAGGTCGCACAAACGCGCAAACTCGCTGTCTGTTACTGGTACGTTGCACGTGCGGCCTACAGGTGTTTTGGATCCTGGCGGGCCTCGTAGTGATCAAGACCGGCGTGGTGGCGGCTGCGGGGCAGCTGGTGGGGCTCAGCAGGTACGTGGGAGAACGGCGTCTCAAGGACATCGCAGCAGCTCAGGGCTCGGCAGGGTCGTCAGGTGCAGCTCCGGAGGTCCCGCTATGTCCTTCCCAATGTCCCAATCCCCCTTATACCCCGCGTGGGTCTTGGGAGGTGGAAATCTTCAGGTCAATTAATTTCACCAGTACGCCCTCCGCTACGCCGTGCCCGCATTGACCGCAAATACACTCCTTTTCTCCTTTCAATGGACCTGCAGGAGCGAGAGCATCCGCACGGGCTTCGTACTGTCGCAGGGGGGAGAGTTCGCCTTCGTGCTTCTGTCCCTGGCTAACCAGTTGCGCATCCTGCCCACTAACCTTAACCAGCTGCTGATTATAGTGGTAAGGCTGGTGCGGGAAGGAGGGGGGAAGGAAAGCCAACTAACTCAGTCGGGCGGAGGAGGGGCAGGAGCTGGAGAGCCGTGGCTCTGCAACTAGATGAGATCTGAACGACGAGCCCAAATGCGAGTGTTCAAGAGGAGGACCGCCCCATCCCACATCGTCCGTCCCCGGCCATCTTGTAATTCCCTTGCGACCAGGTGGTAGTTTCCATGGCCCTGACTCCATTCTTGGCAGAGACGGGCAAAGTGGTGGCAAACAAGCTGGACGAGCTGTACCCGCCCACGCCCCTGCTGCTAGGACAGCCGGGAGCGGGCAGCCTGGCGCTGGCAGCTGGGGACAATGACGACGGGGGCCATCACGTTGGGGTGAGATATCGGCATAGGTGGCTGACTGTGTCCTCAGGACCCGCGCTTCCCGTCCCTCACTGCAAATCTATGCGACCTGATCTTTTGTGACCCACACTCCGTTCGTGAGCAGATCACCGACCCCGTGGTGATCTGCGGCTTCTCTCCGGCGGGTCAAATGATCGTCAACATGCTGGAGAGCCCGTTCGCCTCATCAGACGGGTCTTCCGTAATGCCGTATGTGGCCTTCGACCTGGATCCAGACCGTGTTGCGGCGGGGCGCAAGGCGGGGTTCAAGGTGCGCCTTTGGCAAGCATTGATCCCCGGCTAGGGTGCGCATGACAGCTGGTGTCTCGTTGCTGCGGTGCTTAGGCGCCGGTTTGGATGGCGGTCTGAGGCAGATGTGCACGTGGGAATTGGTCACGAGGTTAAATCGGTCAATGCTAGGTTCGGAAGATATGCGACACCGTTTGTTAACCAGCCGCTGCTGCGCAGCGGCCGCTCTCCAGCGAAGCGCTACCACTGATTGGGCACATGTGACTGCGGTTGGGTCTTTATAAGCAACTGCTTTTCCCGCCCACGTCATAGATGCGACAGCTGCGGATTTCTTCTTCTGGGTTTCGGAGCACACATTACTTGAGGCGGTTTCATGGCACGTTTGCGGTTCGTATGCCTGCCCCGTCAGGTACTGTTCGGTGACGCCACCCGTAGCGCAGTGCTGAGGGCCGCTGGTGTGGAGGAGCCCCGCGCAGTGGCGGTGTGCTACGCTGACCGCGAGGCGGCCCTGCAGGCGGTATACACTATGCGCACCGATTTTCCCTCAGTGCCCATCTACGCCTGCGCCTCTGATCTGCGGTGGGGTGGGCAGGGAGGGAGGTGGGGGTTTGGACTGAGGGCCGGTCGTCTCGCGCTTCCCGCAAGAGGATGCGGACATGCACCGTGGCAATTCACAGGTTGAAGGGGAGGCAAGACGTCAAGCCAAGTAACGCCTGTAGGGCAGGGGGACTAAAGACAGGTGCAGGAGCAGGGCCTCCTCGTCAACCCGACTTGCTGTGCTGTTTCCGCGCCGGTGCGGTACCGTCCCCCTCTTCCGTCCTGTACGTGTGGGAAGTCGCACGCACCGGCCATCTTATCCCAGTGCTCCACGTTGTTTTGCGTCAGCATCTACGACAGTGTGAGAGGCAAGCCAGTGAAAAGCGAATCCCAACAGTGCTGACGTGACTTCTGACCTCCCTTTTCGCCCTTCTAGTCATGCCGCCGAGCTGGAGGAAGCGGGGGCCAATCACGTCGTCATTCGCAGCGTGGAAGCGGGATTGGCGCTAGGGTCCTTGCTGCTGGATGGCTTGGGTGCCTCGGAGATCGACCTCAACTTCCTTAAGCGCGGCATTGAAGAAACCATTGAAGCGCGGTGAGCCATACGCAGCCTGGGCTTGGCGGACATCGCGGCGTTCGGTGCATAGGGTGGAACGTGAAGCGTGCACATGAGTGTTCTCGTGCTTAAGAAGGGGCGGGTCCGTAGGTAAAAGGTTTTAGGGTTTCTCGCACTTCCGTGGTAGGTGATGGAAGTGACGGAGGAAGGGATGAAGGCATGTGGGTCTACGATGAGTACAAGACATACAACAGACGCACACACAGACAATTCGACGCTTCCGAAGCCCACAACTCGGGCCGCAAAGATACTGCTGAACGCCGTCTCCGGTGGCCGGGGGCTTCCTCGTAACCTCTACCTCCCTTTGCAGGACGCAAGCGCTGGCCAACTGGATGTCCAACGCTGGCGAGCAGGTGACCGCTTTCTCCTCCCTAGACATGATCGTACTGACTGCGGAGGTGGAGGACATTGCGCGTTCCGCCGCTGTGGCAGCGGCTGCCGCTGCCGCTGAGCGCGACGCGCAGGTGGCAGCGGCGCTATCAGCAGAGGCCGCACAGCCCGGTACACCGCTGGCCAAACCTGCCGGCGCCGCTGCAACAGCGGCAGAGCCGCAGTTGCTGGGGCCGAGCGCAGATCTCGCACACGCATCAATGGATCTGGAGATCGAGAGGGAGATTGAAGGACTGTCTACTGGGGTTCCCCACTCAGGGCAGCCATCGTCGGCTGCTGCAGTGGCGCCGCCGCCACCGCCATTTATGGATCCGGAGTCAGGCGTGGTCGACGACGCAGGGCGAGGCATGGAGTCGCGCTTGCACGGGAACCCTGTGGCCAGGCGAGGCCCGCTGCCGGAGGGGAACGGCGCGGAGACGGCGGTGGCGGCTGCGACGGCGGTTGTTGCAGATTTGGCAGTGCCGATGAGCAGTCGAGACGTTTGAGGCGGACGATGGCCGGCCGGCCCGGGTGCGGCAGTGCTCCCCGGCCGCCGGGCGGAAGACGATTAGTGTCTCATTCGCAGGGTGTTCTAAAGAGAGGGAAGATTTTGCAGTTGTTGCGGGATGTTTCGATAGTTTATGTGCGGATGGCATTCGAAAGTTGGTTTGGGTATTCGTGTAGAACGTGTACAACAACATTACCGCCATCCGTGCACGGGAAGAAGCACTTCGTGCCGATTTATGCCACACCTTTCCCTCTATTGTCCTAGCGGCAGGGGCGGGTGTTTCTGCAAGGAGAGTTTGGCTGCCGAGCTCGCCAATAACCCGTGTGCGCTATCACTGTGTGCCTGTGTGGTAAACGGCGAAGAAGTTAACCGTGCCACACATCTGCGCGATAAGTGATGTAAGTGTGCGGTGCATAATTAGGGTTGCGCCTTTCCGAGTATAGCCGAGTCTTCTTGCGGAAGAGTCGTTTTGCAATTTATTGCTTTCTCAGGAGCCGGCTCGAGTCAGACGCTAGGCACGTGGACCTGGGGGAAGAAGGAATCGTGCAGGCGGCTGTGTTGGACTCGTTATGTGCATCGCTGCAACCGGAAGGGTTATCAGCTGGCGGCCAAGGCTTCTGCACCCGGTGTAGCAATATATTGTCCACGTGCTGGCAGCGCTGGGTGATATACGTTATAGCGGATTTCATTCGCATCTGCCTATCCATCTATCTATTTGACGCTGTGTGGCCCGATCAAAAAAGAAAGTTTTGCGTATTGGGACTTCATGCAGTATGGTGTGCAGGGGCCTGTCTCGAATATTTTATTTCTTTGTGTGACAACCCTGACAAGGCAGCTTTGCGTCAGCACGTCGACGTCGGCTGTGATGTGCGCAACGAGGGTAACACTCCACAGATGTGGACACCGACGGTGCTCGTAGCCGGTATGTCTGAGGTGTTCCCATGTTGCGCAGGGAAAACTGTGTACTGTGTGTTGAGTGCTGCGTGTGTTCGAATGAGATGAATTTGAACGACATGGAGTTGAGTGTTTGAAGACAAACACCGAGGTCAGTTTTAAATAGTACCACGGAGCATGTCAGGAACACGCCTACCATGCGCATGGCCCCGCCTTGGAATGGCGGCTGCGCTGACGGCAGTTCGTCACGTGTGCGGCCTGACGGTGAAAATTTGGGCACGGGTCGGGGTTCACGGAATGGGAGTGAATGCACATGCAGGGGGATTTGGGACACTGGTGGCGGGGCCTGCGCCGTGTGCGTCGGGGGACGACGTGTGCTCCAATCTCTTACCGGGTGCTTGACCATGTGCACACGGAAGGAGGGCGAAGAGACGCCACGAGGTCCGCTGCCTGCTGATGAACACGTGTCTCCCGTGCGTGTTTTTCTAACTCTGTGTCGACACTTACTGACGCCCAACCGTGTCCACACACAACACAAGCATCAAAACCAACACACTTTAGAGCCGCAGCAGCTGCAACAGCCGCATCTGAAATATTGCAAAAGCAATAGCGTGACGCAGTCGACTGTAGTAAGGTACCTGGGACTCAGCTTTCGAATTATTTGCAGATGGGTGGTGATGGACGCCGGTCAGACGGCTAATGGCAACGATGTATAGTCGACATACAACACCAGGCCGTGCTTAATCTTCTTACGCACTTTTCGTGCAGCGGCACATGGCACCAGAGGCCCAATCCGTCAAATTGGCTGCTTTATTGGCAGTGCTTGCTATGCTAGCGACCTGGAAACCCTGCGCACAGTGTAAGCGTGGCGCGTGACGCCATCCAGTGAGCGTAAGGTGGTTGGGCAACCTATTTTAACCTCAACCAGAGAACCGGATGTCAGCCCAACCACGTAGACATTGAGGATTATTTTGGTTACAACGCTCCGTATTCAGATCGGCTGTGATGTTGCGCGGAAACCATATCCTTCATTAAGTCAGCATGCTCAGCACCATAGCATCCTGAGCCCCGTTGGGGCATGTGCGTTTCTCGTGGCAGTTGGCGAAAGAAAACCTGCAACTCCATACCATGTTCAGGTTAGGTCAGCCCCGGCAATGGGCTGCTGGGGGCGACACGTCCGAGACGTCCCCACGAAAATTGCGTTCGCTAGCAAACAGCCTGTCGACATGCTCGATTAGAACAATTTCCAAAAGTCTGCAAACGCGACTCTATGCCCACATGCCTGGCAACTGCATCACGATCTTCTCGGCATACGATAACCAGCACTGTCTGTGCCATTTGACGGCTTGTTTCACAAAGTAAGTCTTCTCACAGGGGAAGTTCAGCTAATTGGCGGCGACGATGCGCTGCTCTCCATTTTCGGTCGTCCTGAGCCCACCCCTCTTCCTGGCAGCCGAAGGAAGGTGCGTAACATAAATTCATGATAACCCCCCGCCTGCGACAAGCCACAAGGATGTGAAGCCACTCCTTAAAAGCCCTCCAACATCATATGTAAACGCTTATCCTTGCAGGAGGCAATACCCACACGATGCTAATCCGCACAATGTACCCGCGCACAAAACTATTTATGGAAGTCAAACGCATCCACATCTCGGAGCTCCCACAAGCAATACTCGCGCGGCATCACTTGCTTGCGTTCTAACCGTCTGCGGCGGCAGCAGCCGCAGTGACCTCTCTGCTCATCATTTCACCGATGCTAGTGCAGAGATCCTGCCCTTACCCTGCCTCGACCAGCCAATCCGACAGCACCGAATCTCCGCTCAGTAGCAAATCCGAAGACGTGCCAGGACTTCCACGCATTTATAGCATTACGCTCCTTTTAATGTCTGTAATACAACACGTCAACACGAGGATTGGACAGTGCATGCACGAGCTACCCCAGCAAGGACACTCTGCTCCGGTCCATGCGCTCCACTATTGGGGCGCCATGGCGACTCCTTGGGTACGATCGACCGTTCACGTGGGCAACGTTTATGGGACAACACGCCACTGCTTTCCTGCTCCACCTCCGCTTATCCCGTCCTGGGGCGTGTCACCGCCAGTAAACCCATCAGGCGTTGGCTATTAAGTTCAAAACAATCAAGGCATGCCTATATGATAGATCAAGATCAAACCGAAAGCTGCCTCTTTGCGATGTGCCCAGCGTCCAATGCAAGCTGCACAGCGGAACCGCTGCCCTGACTACGTCCCGACGATACGCCGCGGGTCTGCAAAGACGACAACCGCTGCCCCTGACACCTGTACACAAGTCTTTTACCTGGCAAGTTCAAGATCCAGCCGGGTGTCACCGGCGGCGAAACAAACCGACCGGCGCAGTGCTGTGAGTGCACGCAGATCAACGTCGGTCACTGCAATGCCCGTGACAAGCGAAGACGATGGTGCTGAAAGAAAACTTCCTTCGACACAGCTCCTCGAACCCTCACTCCAAATGATAGGGCTCAACCGCCAACGCTTGGCCAGACTTGACCGCCATTGCACAATGCACAACACGTCCGACTTCTGCATGGCGATCAGACACCGCTATCAGCTTACCAGCGCTCCCTCCGGGCCGGCGGCGGCCCGCCGTCCTTGCCCGTTCCATCCACGTCTCCCCGGCGGGGCGGCCGCTCCTTACCAGCGCCCTCACCTCCCGACCGACTGCCCCGCGCGAATCGCACCCGGTCATCCTCCTCCGCCTGCAGCTTCAGCAATGCGCGCTCCTTGGCATCCAACTGCTGCTCCAGCTCTGTAACCGTTGGACCGTCGGGGACCTCCTCGTCGCCCTCGGTCCCCTTCTCTGATACCTTCTCCGTCTTAAGGTCTTCAAGCTGCTTAGCCAGGGTTTCTACTTCTGCCTTGAGAGCCTTTTCCGCCGGAGTCTCATCCCTGGACCACGATCCAGCGTGAGCGGTACAAATTCAAAATGCGTTTACAAGGGCAGAGGACGAGAGTATTAAGGGAACAAGGGGTGGTTTTTTCAATGCAATACTGTGCACAAACAAGGCAATGAAGCCCGGCGCAATGCTATGATGTGGATCAGGCAGGTGCACACTGGTAAGCTTCCAGAGGAAAACACCCTTGAAACTGTCGGCAACGAGGCAAAAAATGGGAGACAAAAGCTAACAAACTGCATAGCTCAGAAAGCCAAGTTTCCCACACTGCCTCACCGGATCACCTCTCCGTGCTCAAGCTTCAGCGCTTCTTTGATTGGGTCCACGCCCTTCTCTTTGAGCACTTCCTCACGAGGCCGCGCAGCGCCAAAAGGGTTGGTCGAGGCCTTGCGCTCCTCTGCCGCGTTGCTGCCGGCGGCCGCTGCCTGCTCGCCTACTGGCACGGAGCGGGGCGCAAGCTTGAGACGCGGCCGCTCAGTTGGCCCTTCCGGAGCCGCTGTCGAGGTGCTGGGCTCGGGTGCTCTCCGGCCCCAGCGTTCCTCACGGTCTGCGGTGCTGTCGCGAGGACCGTCACGGCTGCCAGAGAAGCCGCGTGAGTTAGACTGTGGCTCCGAAGGTTTAAAATCCCTGCCACGACCCCAGTTGTCCTCAATGCCTGCCTTTGACATAGGGGGCGGCCCGTCATAACGTCGGCGATCGTCAAATCCTCCGCGGGGCCCAGGCGGTCCCGACGGCTCAAACTTCCGGGTGCTGCCCCAGTCGTCAACCAAGTCGGCATTCGATGGCGGCCGGGTCTCGCGTGGCGGCCGGTCGCCACGGTCGCCGCGGTCGCCAAAGCCACCTCCAAATCCGCGTGAACCACCAAAGCCACCGCCATCGCCACCGGGCACAAATTTGCGCGTAGAGCCCCAATCGTCCACAGTGTCAGCTCGAGATGGCTCTCGCTCCTCACGCGGAGGACGATCCTCGCGTTGGTAACGGCCACCTAAGAGGGCCCATGAAGCGCAGTTGCGTAAATAGCTTTGTTGCTCAGGATTGGCCTTGCAATTTTGAACTTACCACGACCTTCACGATCCGCGCCGTAGTCCCGGAAACCACCTCCAAGGCCACCAGGAGGCCTACCATCGCCATCCTCGCGCGGGCCTCCGCGCGGCGCGGTGGGAAGGCTCAAGACGATTGCCTTGTCTTGAAGCGATTTGTCCGCAAAGTCGCTCCTACCTCCTGTGGGCATACTCATAAACTCGCCCAAGCCAAGTTTTACACCTTTCTTGGCCTTGCCCTTCGGCTGCGGTTTCGCTGCTGCGGCCTCTCCCAAAGTGGGGAAGTCCGAGTTGTTCGCAAGGGTGCCATTCGTTGCCTCCTGGGAAGTCACAGGGCACATAGATTACAATTAAGCGTGCCCCCGGCATCCGTGCGCCATAGGCTTCTGCTAATCATAATCAGGAAGGCGGCTACGAAGCGTTGAACCTATTCAGCTGAGACAACTGATCTGCAACCTGCCCTCAAAAGCGTTGACACAACATGCCTCCAAGCGCATGATCCATGACCGCACCTCGCTCTCCACCTGGTCAGCCCATGCTGACATCTTGAACAACCGCTCTAAAAGCTTTGAATGTCAAAAACGTTTACAAGTTTATGGCAAAACGGAAATAGATAAGAGGCTCTTAATTAAACACAAAAGCTTAAGAGCGCGGAGTTTGCTCGTCCAGCGTACGGCGGCGGCGGTCACCGTTTCACGACAAAAATAAAAATTGGACAAACTTTTTCATATAAGCACATACACAAGCGCAAACTGTACCTCATCCCATCACCCTGGATTCTTCAGGGTCTCGATAAACTTCAAGAGTCCAAGGCCCTCTCGGTGCCCCCGGGTTGGATTCCCTATGCCCCTCTCATCCTCTATCACCCAGACGCCCTCACCCTCCTAAATGTGCACCCAGCAATGGCACCGCCAACGACAAGCACGCCATCTGCCCAGAAGAACCTGATGCGACAGGCTGCAGCAAGCCACGCCCATCCGCTGCAAGTGTGCGTACGTTTCGGCATCTGTTATCAACATGCATCTCGCCGCTGTTCCCGCAACCATCCGCATGCCCCGAAGTCGATATCGCAGTATCCCCTACAGCATCAACGTGCCAAAGCGGTCTTGCGAGCCAACTCTGTGAGCAGGAGGCAACCGCTTGATGCCCGGGGCCGCTTCGTGACTTAGCCCCCACGTGTGGTTGCTGCGCTCCTTCCCTTTGTTGCACCACTCCGTCATGTTGCAAGGCGGCGTTGCTCTTCCCGACGAGCAGTGCAGGGATCGCCTAAGTCCCGGGTGTTACAAAAGCAGAGAGGTTGAAGCAGCAAAGGAGGGCAAACGGGGCGGGGTATCGAGTTGATGACGTTGAGCATCCTCTCCCTCTCTTTCCCCCACTCTATATATACTTGGGGGAGGGGGAGAGAGAGTAAGAACAGAGCGAGTGATAGCGGATAAAATGGATCACAAACACTGCGCACGCACACTTATGCACGAGGAAGAGGAAAAGGGAAGAAACTGATTAACCGTGGTTCTTGGTTGTGGGCTGGCTGACAAACAAACAGTGGAGGGTGGAGTGAACAGGATGGAGTGAACAGGTGATACACAGAAACCCGAAAAGACACCTGCAGGGGACAATCTGATGAAGGGGACCCCAAGGAGTACGGACCTCTACCTAGGAAACACGTCCCTGGCTAGGTCGTAGACGCACCGGCGCACGGCAGGTGCCAGTGCCCAGTGAGAGCTGAGCGTACATTGGTGTTCATGCCCTCAACCGCACAAGGTACAAAGTCCACGACAGCTGCCACCCAGATGCCCCATTATTCAAACGTTCGCTGTGGGGCCCTGTCCTATAATGCAAGGGCCCTAAAACGTACCACGTACCTGCCCGGCAGCCAGTTGCTGTTGCCGCTGTTGCCGGTTGTCCAGCACCTCCCTGATCTTGGCCCGTAGCAGCTCGAACCACATGTAGAAGATGGCCGAGTTGAGGCCGTTGGACAACGCCCGGGGACCCACGCCACGGAAGAAGGACCCGGGGCCGGAGCACTCTGCCAGGATGCCGCGTGCGGCCTCCGAGAAAGGAAAGACGTGGATGACAAGAAGTGCTTAACATGGCGACGTGCCTTTCCTAATCGGAGGTTATTGCTTACTGTTGAGCAGTCAGGGGCCTTATGCATGACATGAAAGAGGGAATCGATCGTATCAGCAGCAGGATGGAGCGGGGATTGGGTGTGCGTGGGGTGTGTGTGTGTGTCAGGCCTGCTGCGGCGGGGTGCATGAGGCGGAAGGCCGCACACGACCGAATGGGGGTAGCGGCACCTCAGATACATTGACGCTGGACACCAACCTGCAGGACGGTCGGCCGCTCCGAGGCGTTGCACATCATGCGCGTCTTGACAACATCCAACGGCGTGGTGGCCGCTGCGGCTGCGCTGCCAGCTACCCCGCCCATTACTAGATCCTCCAGCGTACTCGGCTGATGGACACAAATGCGGCAAGAGCGTGTGGAGGGGAATCAGATGAGGGAGTGCAAATGCTAAAGCAGCGAAATGGCACGTATGATCGGAACGACAGAGAACACATACCCGTTCTCGGGCACAAATATACCGTCCTCTCGCAGAACCCTACCCGCTCCTGATGATGTAGCCGCATGTGCACAGCGCGCAACGTCTCGTATACCGCAAACTTGACAGCCATATCCTGAAGAAGGGACCCAGGTGTGGACGTAGCGGATGAGGAGAAGCGCCCAACATGTTGATCCAGCACACACGACCACAACGCATGGCATCCAGGGTAAGTACACGTGGCTGAGGATTACATGTAGCTTCACAACAGTATGGTTCACGCTACTGCCCCTCATCTCCTCTTCTTCAATCAGGCACGTACCGGCACGTCTTCAAGCAATGTTGGCAGAAAGCCCTGAGGGAACACACCAGGCAGGAGGAGCAAGGACGAACGTGTGATACCATGTAATCCTGCGCGCCAGTTGGCAATCGATGTGGCTACATGTCGGCTGTCAGTCACAATGTGTGTGTGCGCCTCAGGTTGGAAAAAGACGGCTGCAATCCTTACGGCATTATTCCACACTCCTCTTCTTGGCCCTGCTCGTAGGGCACAAACTGAGCCAAGCTCATGCCATCGGCACTGCTTTCCCTCGCTTCATCCTCAAGATTCGCCCATCTGGGTCTCGCGGCAGCAGTGATAACCGATCTGCCCCAGTGGCCGATGGTGATAGGCAGTAGCATTAGGTGACTGCGAGGCGACGGGTCAGGCCGAGCGCCCGGCCGCCACAATGCCCTCTGCCCACGTGTTCACCCATTTTGCCACCCAGATCAGCACGCCTTGTGTCGTCCACCCAGCGACTGCCCTCTCGCTTTTTCTTCGTCGTCCTATGTCCGCCAATCTTTTCCACACGCCGCCTCAGCCAACTCCTGGCTAAGGACAGGTGCCTCCACGTCACCTTCTCCAACCTCCAATCACTTCCCAGCCATTTCGCAATGCCACGGCCAAGTGCAGCTCCCAGGTGCCTCGTAACAACATCAAAGGACGTCCCGCCATTGAGGCAAATCCCACCGCTTTCCCCCCATATCTGCTGTGAGGCTGCTCCTCTCCTAACCTGCCGCTTCTCCTTCCTTGTCCCATCCCACCCACCCAACCCCGCTGCCCGCCGCAGGCCTTACCGTAAATAGCCCTCTGAACCCCGCCTTCTGCACCACTGAGGTGGCCGCCACCAGTGCATTGGGGTAGACACCCGCCTGCACGCTGCGGATGCACACCGCGATGGGCACCTTCACCACGCTACTGCCCACCGCCGCCACCGCCCCCGCGATGAAGGCGACCGTCCCTGTAGCCGGAACAATGCAGTGCAGCGGATGCAACAACAGTCGCAATCGGACGGACGAACAGCCGGGAAACGTGATCTTCTGTGAAGATCGAATGCGTCAGGGGGGGCTAAGAGGAAGGAGAAAAGCTGCCGCCGCCGCCGCCGTCGCAACAGCAGCAAGTGATGATGCGTAATGAGTTACAGCGTGTCAAAAGGCCTGGGGCTCTCCATCAGGCAGCCCATCAGCGTATCCGGCACAATCAACGGCATGAAGCGCCATCCTCATGTTCATGCATATTCGCCATGGTAGTAACCTGGTCTGCCGCCTAAAATGTCCGTCACCAGCACGGCGACCCACTGCCGTAAGTCGGTTCTCCTCCCAACCCCAGACCGGTAAGCCGAGAACCCCCAAGCCCTCCCAAACAGGGTCCGCTTAGTGCTCTCGTCACAACGTGCCATCAGATACGTGCGTGGGCCAAGTCACAGACGACAGCGCCACCATGGCCGTGTCAGCAGTATGGCCAAGGCGTATGCCAATGCTGATTGACACCGTTCACCCGAGCGCCCTCCCCACCCCCACGCTGCCAGCAATCCTTTGGCCGGGTGGGTATCTCTTACCTTCAGATAGGTCCGTCTTCTCCCGCAGCAGTCGCTTACTAGTTGAGTAGAAGGCGAAGAAAGCCCCGATGATGATGCCGGCCCCGCCGGCAGCCCCGAGGACGCCCTGGAGGCCGGGAGGGAAGGAAAGGGAGAGGCGGTACGGGATGAGATGCAGGGAGCGCTGGGCTTCTTTTGCTCACGTGCTGCGGCACGGAAGGTTGCGCTCGTGTGAAGGTGCGCAGTTGACGAAAACGAATGACGACGACGTCAACGTATTGAACATCCCGAGGCATGCGCAGGGCGCTGAAGATTGCTACAAAGCAACGGTCCGTAGCACGACAGGTAAGTGAAATGCAACACGCATTCGCAACGGTGATGGCTTCGGAGGTGGTGGAACGAAGGCCGGCAAGTGCAGCTAATGTCAGGCTGCCAGCAGAGAGCTGCCCGGCGATGCTCTCTCCCCAACCACTGATTGTCAGCCCAATCTGCAGATGCCCAATGAAGCCACGAAGCCAAGACAGCGGAGGGTGAAGCCAGACAGTACAACGGATCGGGTCCCGTCCAAGGTGCGGCCTGACCACCCGCCCGGCCGGGCAAAGGCGTCTTGCTAATTTTAGCATCATCATGGGTTCATCACGCAAACCGGCGGTGACCCTGACCACAACTCCAAAATCTCCTTCCACTCCCATTTTCCCGGAAAGCTGGCAGCTGGGACCCACCCGATAGAGGCTTTTCGCATCTGTCAGAGCGCCCTGCATTGCCCCGGCAATTCGGGCCAGGGGTTGTAAGGGCAACGACTGCCCGTTCAGTGAGCGGGTAGCCGCGGCATTGGAACCCGCCGCAGTGGCTCCTGCGAATGGCGGGCAAAAAGGCGGCGGGGAAAGGGAGAACGAGGCGGGCAATACAAGGCGGATTAGTCGGCAGCGATGAGGATAGCTTGGATGCAATTGATGCTGTAAATTGCAAGGGCGATTTCCGAGCTGAATTGTCCATGCGGGCGGTCGGGAGCTGGATGCTGACGGCGAGAGCGATACCCGGAGCAACCAGCACCTGCGAGCTTGGCAGCCCAATTGTCTGCTGCTGTTGTCGCAAGCTGCCAGTGCCCGTACGTGAGTGGGTAATTAGGTATGGGAATACCAAGACCCGTAATGAGGCAGATCGCGTGGAGCCATTGGGCAATCATAAGAAACAGCGCACGCAGCGAGCGCTGCCGGTACGGGGTGAACAAAAGTGTGACGTCCTAGCGCGGGCTTTTCTGCAAATTTCTGCCTACCGTTGCTGATGGCCCTGCTAGATGCCTGCATTCGCACTTTAAGCGTATCGATTGGATGGATTGTGCCCTGGCTTATGGCGCGCGCGAGCGCGCCCGCGAGGACGTCATGTATGGGCTTATCTCCTCCGGACGGCGGTGCTTTGGGTGCCACATTGTCGGCCGATGCCTGCGCCTGCAAGGCACCAGTCCAGTGCAGCGTCCCAGCAGGGTTGGTTTCCGTATGGCCTGCTGATCACTTATCATCAATGTTCGAGGTATGAATGCCCGACTCCATTTCACTACTTACAAAATAAAATGGCTTTTTAATGCGTTTTATAATCACAGATGGCAACACCTTACCTTCAGTGCTGTGCTGGCGAAGACAAGCGTCCGACTGCTAGTCGCCGCTGAACCATCGCTGACAATATTGAAAGACAAAGTCAAAGCATCGCGACCCGATGTGCTAGCTTGATTGCCACTCGGAGTGCAGCAAGCCTGAAATGACGAAGTGCTTGTGCAAAATTGACGCCGTTGACGCGCCATGTCATTCCAGGAGGCTCGAAGAGTCACTCAGGGCTTTCTCCAAATTGAAAGTCTTGAGATGTGGGCCTCTGTGAAACTCCGTATGGCCTGTCGCGGTGCTCCGTACAACCGCTTCTTTGCCTACTAGACGATGATATGGAACTACTCTGTACACCTGTACAACACGGGTTACCTAGTTACGGTAGATGCAATACGTTGGTGCGAAATTTCGTGACAACACGATGTTGGTCAGCGTTGAACCCGATAAGCACTAAAGTTACTTCTATGTATGAAGTAAAGTGATCCAGGTAATCTAATCATTTCACAACAATTCAGTCACTCCGGAGCTAAGGAATTAGTACGGGTTTCTGTGTCCGGATTTCCCGCTCAGTTCAACGGACGCCCATCCATAGATCATCTTTCAGTAAGCATCGCCTCTGAATATTTGAAAAACCGTACACATTCATTTGTTGTGGCATATACCAAGGTGACGGACTGTTCAAAAGCTTGACCCAGGGGTCCGAAGGGGTTTGAAGCACCGTCACCGTAGCAACGAGTTGCACCCTGCTTTCATATTGAGATGTTGTTGAAGCCCTCGGATATTCCACCTCAGTGGAAAGACATTCCTATCACGTGATAAGTTGATGCCATCCGTATCAAAGGATGACCCCACCACGCCGCCTGCTAGCAGACCCGCTAGGGAGAATCCATAATCTTAAACCATTCCGAGGCTCATGAATATCCTGGTTCGTCGGGCATTACCAGATGGCCGCAGAACGGGTTCTGTTAAGTAATCATTCACATAGAGAGGTTAGGCAATCCCCCGTCCAATACAGTCACGCACGCACAAACACGCACAGCGTTTGCTACCTTGGAGAGGTTAGGCCTATCACACGCTCCGGGATAATAGCAATGCCTTCTGACCCGGCCTCATGCCGTTGCAAGACGCTGTCCCAAAGCATTAGAGGAAAGCTCCTGGGATACAAATTTAACCTCTGCAGGGCGCGGCGAATGTAGGCTCCCTCCTTCCATAAGCTCTCCGCATGTACTCGCCGCAGAGGAGGGAATTGGGGCTCCGATCCTCTCAAGCTCCCCAGCTGTTCCCTATTTTTGCACAGGCAGCCAGCTCCCATATGACTTTCTCAAGTTGAGCTCGTCGTTGCTTGTCCACCCCAAAGACCTCCACCAGGACAAGGCGTTCCGTCCCATTCGCAATCTCATCCAGCCCTTCACGGCTTCCATCCCGCAGCGGCCCGCTCCTGGACGAATGCCGCCAGACCGGCCACCTCATTGTCGGATAGGCGCGGCCCGAATGTACATGCACCCTGGAATGCAACGAGGTAGCGGCCGGGCGACGCACACGTTGGTGAAATGCTGCAGGACGCGAGGCACGGTCTGCCAGCAGAACCACCCATTCCACTGGGTGCCCACCAGTGTGCATAACGATGACTGTGTTACAAGCATTACACCGTTGCTGCGCCAAGTATACTACTGAATACAGCCATACTGAATACGTTTCGCGCTTTTGGCCATCATGGCAAGATGATGGCCCTCATGCGCAAGCTGCCTGCAGTTCACAATTCTCCGCTTTCACAGGACCCCTCTCTTGATCCCCGCATCTACAGCCCCTAGTGCCGCACCTTAGGTGCACAATCCTTGCCGAAGCCGGGCATCTTGCCCTTGCCGCCGTAGATGATTTTGTACAGAGCCTCCGAGCTATCAACACCATTGCGGCGGAGGTCTGTGGCGACAGAAGTAAATCAGTCAGGGCTAAGATGAGCGTGGGGGGCCCTGGCACCTGGGACCGGGACATGAGGCACGTGAAGCCCGGACCACCGGTAGGCACGATTTGTCGCAAGTTCCGGGGATCCATATACGTTAACTCTACTGACGAGGTTCCCACAGGAATGAAGGTTAAGGTCATGGAACTTGTGGCATCTATTGGAAATATGCAGCGGTCACAGGCAAAGTTGGCAGATGGGACTAGTGTGGGCTTGGACAGCAAAATTGGGATGACGTACCATCGGGGAAGAGAGTGGCTCCGACAGCGAGGACGTTCCCACCGTTCATGTGACAGCCTGCGACCGAAAAAAGCCAGTAGAGGCGGTGGATTGTAGAAACAAATGGATAAATAGAGAGAAATTCACCACTGCAGCTGGGTGGGACAGGGCGGAAAGGAATGCAATGAGAAGACGTGGCGGGACGAGAGGGTGGTCTCACCTGCGCATTTGTTGTTGAAAAGTTCGAGCGGCTCAGCGGCATTTACTGGATATACAGATATAAGAGTTGAAATGGTGGCAAGGATGAACGGTGTTGCGGCAGCATTTGTTTGCGGGCGTGGTTTGGCGGTGTGAGGTTGGATGTGCGCTTTGCCGTGCGCCGCGACAATTGTTGCCTACAAAATTACAGTTATTAGTGCATCGGAAATATGTTAGCAAGTAAGATGTGGTTGGATGTACCTACACACTTGCGATTTGTCGCCGGGCGAGTGGCGCAAGAGCGGTGCGACTCCATGATATCAAGAGATGTGGATCCAAATGAACTGTAACTTTGTAATACAGTATATAGAACTAGCCAAGCTTGCCGCATCTGCACGGCGCATGAGGTCAAAAGCGGTTATAACGAGAAACGGCGGTCTTACTCGGTGTCACAAGGGTACCTCTAAGGCCCTTAAGCAATATTTGCATTTACAACATAATACATCCATTTAATTAAAGAATTGTAAAGTATCGCATCTAAATGCTCCGCTCTGCAGTTTCGTCCTCACCCATCCGAACACCTGCGGTAGCGCGTTCATCCGAAGTTATGATGTATATGAATATAGAGTGCTCAAAACAGATGATCCGGATGCATAAGCTGGGCCTCAGTCGCATCCTGGGTGAGTGGTTCAGAACGCTTTGCCAACGATTCAGCACCATCCTGGCAAGCTGCTTAACGCTGGTGCGTCCCTTAAACAATGATGAATCCAGGCGGGTGGGTGAACCCTGGCGTTTCGTCTGCAGCCAGGTCGTCTGGTCCTGCCGCTCGCGCGGTGACGACGCTAGCAACTGGTAAGTGCTTTACCTCTGTCGGCAATCAAATTGCTGATAGTGCAATGACTTCCAATTTCATGGTTTGGGGTTCTATTTTCCGTAGAGTTGGTCCAGGTGCTTACTGATGCCACACAAGAGGTCCCCAAAGGCAGGCAGGCAGGCCCCAATCAATAGTCTTTTCCGGGGGATATCTAAGTCGGTCGAAATAGTGGCTACTTCGCATGGAGCGGCCGTGTCGCTTCCTCTGCTGAGACATGCAATGCCAATGCATGTCTATCCCGACGCGCCGCAGGCGCCTCCACAAGCACCTTCGCCCCTGGAGCGCCAAACACTGGCACAGGACCACGTGTGGTGGTTCTCGGAGGTGGCTTCGGAGGGCTGTATGCAGCGATCCGACTGGACCAGCTGATGTGGCCGCGTGGCAAGAAACCGCAGGTGGGTATGAGCAGCTTTTTAAAATCGCAGACTCAGAAGCGAGCGACGCTAGCGTATGTCTTGGCAGGTCTCCCAGATTGCATGCGCGCATGGCACGTAGTTTGCCTCTCCAAAAAGATGCAAGAGCTCGTCCCCTTTGCGATGTTAAGGGCTCATGAAGCTGCTTATTATACGTTTAGCTGTATTACAGTGTACATATAAGTTACAGTTATTTGTGGGCCCCTGAGGAGAGCCGAGAAGGGTCATGGCAGCTCTTTGAGGCAAAGTTACCTTGTGGCGTACAGGTACTGCTCCTGGTTCATCCCGCTGTTCAAATACATCGTGTTGCCGACTGGAACGGCAGCAGCCGCTGTTAACCTGCAGCGCCGTAGAACTATTTCATTACCTGTATCCTCGGCCCCCGGTTCACTTGGCAATGGGGCATCCACAGATTACGTTGGTAGATCAATCGGACCGCTTCGTATTCAAACCGCTCCTGTACGAGCTTGTCTGTGGTACGGCAACACCGGAGGAGGTTGCGCCTTTATTATCACAACTGCTGGCGCCATACCCTGTGCGATTCGTGCAGGTAATGAAAATTCGTTTGACGGTTAGGCGCCTGGCACACTCGAATGAACGCATCTTGGACGGGCCCATTGCCCCACGTCTGCCACATGACTGATGGAAGCAAGGGTTACATGTCTATAGTTGAACATGAAGCTGCTGGGCGGGGTTTAGATGGCCTGGCATATTGTTTGGCATACTGACATCCTGCTGCCGGCTGCCTTGGTTTGGATAATGTTGCCGGTAAGTCTAAAAAGGCGCAATTTCCCACGTAAAAAGATTGATCAGTAATCAATTGGGGATTCGCACTACGTGTTCCCCTAAGGCTATTAAGACAGGTCGACGGAGTAAGCGCAGCTTTCTCTCATCCTCGTGAGGCCCGCAGGCTCAGGTCACCGGGGTGCGCCCAGCGTCGGCGGCACCTGATGACGATGTTGGCGGGGCGCCGAGGCCGCCAACGAGTGACGCCGCAGGCTACGTAGCCCTGTCTGACGGCACCTCCCTGCCGTACGATTACCTGCTGGTGGCGCTGGGCTCTCAGCCGGACAGCCGAGGGGTGCCCGGAGTCCGGGAGTGGGCGGTACCGTTCAATACATTCGAGGACGCGATGAGGGTAGGCCTTTGGGGCGCATGGCTGCGCTGGGAGTAGTAGTAGTAGTGCCACTGTATGTTAGGCACCACAGTATGGGTTGAGGTCCTGGGAGTGTACGATTCTGAGTCGTAATTTTCGTAGGCTCAGTCGTCGTGTATCGCATAAGTTTGTGGCCATGAGCCTCTCTCGTTTAACTGCGGCGTCTCCTGACAGCTTAAACGCCTGACCCAAAGTTTTGAAATCTGATTTCAAAACTTTGAATTCTTGTTCATATGGATGGGCGGGTGGATTTGTTGGCAACAGGATGGCGGCCGAACCCTGGGAGGAGCTACGTTGGGGTCGCATTTTGCCCTGGTCTAGCTCCAGGTCGGTGGCCTGCCTGAGGTTATACGTTATGTGCTGTATGTGAGGCCGTGTGTGTATGTATTCCGCACCTATGTCATCCAGGTTAAGGGCATCCTGGATCTTTTGGTAGATTCAGGTGCGGGCGGCTCCATTGTTGTGGCGGGCGGTGGCTACGCGGGCGTGGAGCTAGTGGCCATGTTGGGCGAGCGGCTGCGAGGCCGCGGCGAGGCCCTAACTGTTCGGCTGCTGACTCCCGGTTCCGACATCCTGGAAGGGAGCCCCGAGGGCCAACGTGCCGCAGCGAACAAGGCGCTGGCAGATCTGGGAGTGGCAGTGATGGCGGGTGCGTGAGTGGATTTACGGCTTCCGGATCAGAAGCCTTATGTGGGCCCTGGAGGTGCTAGCGGTGCGATTGCCGTTGGGAACGAACTCGGACTTCTTTCTAATGGGCGGCCGGTGACCGGTCTAGCTCGCCCGGGTCATGGGTTTGCGCACCCCGGCCCGCTATCACCCCGCTCATCCTTAAAGTCATGAGTCGTATTCCACCACGCGAAATAACGCATTTTCCCCTCCCGTCGTTTTCCTCGCCTTGCCAACACAGGCGTGCGTGTGGAGGCGCTTGGACCACCCGACGCCACCGCCTCCCTTACTGCCCTGCCCACCGCCTGCACTGTAAGCTACAGCTCTGTCACAGCCGCAGCAGCTGGGGAGAACACAGGTGCACAAGGACCGCAGCAGCTGAATGCGGATCTGGTCATCTGGACGGCCGGCAGCAGTCCCGCTACTCGCCAGGCGAGGGAGGGATTTCCCTTCCCCGTCAATGCCCGGGGCGCCCTTGAGACAGTGAGTGCAGGTGTCAGAGGTTCCCGCCTTGCCGTCTTCTGTGTTCTCTGGTGCATCTTCCCGATCTCCGTGCTCATTATGTTTTTTAGTACTGTCTATCCGTCCATCTGTCGTCATACTCTGGCTCTCGCCGTGTAACCATCGCCTAGCAATTCCTCAATGGGCTTGTGCTTTCCCGCTTTGTCCTCGCAGGAACCCTCTCTCCGGGTTCAGGGCAGCGATGTGGTCTTCGCGCTAGGAGATGTAGCGGTGGCGGCGCCCGCTTCTTCCGCCAACGTCTATGATCAATACCCAGGCCAGACGCTCCCTGCGACAGCCCAGGTGGCCTTCCAACAAGCCGATTATGCGGCCTGGAACATCTGGGCTGCCATCAATGGTCGTCCGCTGCTGCCGTTCAGGTGCGGGATGCGACTCGGGGGGTGGACCGTGGTGCGGAGGCTGGGAAGATAGCAGTTGGCTCTGTGAGATAAAAAGAGCTGCGCTGTACTGCCTTTCCGCCTATGCATCGCAGCCTTCTCTCTTCGCCTAAAAGTCCATTTCCTGCGCTGCCCTCGTAGGTACCAGCATCTAGGCAGCATGATGTCTCTGGGACAGATTAACGCTGCGGTGGCGCTTCCCGTGGAGCTGCCGCCGCCGTTGACAGACGCAGTTCGCTCCTCGCCGTTGGGGCCGCTGCTCAGTGCTGCCGGCGTGCGTCTGGACGATAGCGCCGGCGCAGGAGGCGGCGTTGGGGTTACTTTGGAGGGACCGCTGGCGGCGCTGCTGCGACGCAGCGCTTACTTATACCGGCAGCCCACCAACGAGCAGCGAATCAGCGTGGCGACGAGTTGGCTGCGGATGGGGTTGGAGGCAGCGGCGGCGCTGGGGGGGGGCCGGAGAACCGGGAGGTGAAGATGCATGTGTTTGCAGTACAGTTACGTTATCCTGGCGGCGAATTTGCGCTTTTATGGTTTCGGTGGGCGGCCACCGAAGAAGGATACTGGCTAGCGGGTACGGCATGAGAGACAGAGCAGCAGCAGATGGATGGCAGGAGCGGATGTTGAGATGTGCGCTAGCTTGAGCGTCGGGTCTGATTTATCGTACAGGTGGGCGGAAGGGACGGGAAACGTTGGCATGTAATGGAGACCTGGGCGCCGGCAGGCAGCCGCGGCTTGGAGACCTTATCCTTTCCTTTTGGAGCTTTGGGTCTCCAAGCAGTGGAGGTCGGATCGCTGGGGGGCTTGCTACAGGTCAGTAAATGGCGATCATCTGCAACCGAACCCGGCTGGTCGTGGCAATACATGGCGCATCAGCGGCTGTGGCCACCGCTATTGTCACTGATGAGCCCAAGTAGCAGTTGCAACAGCAGCAACATGCATGACCGCACGCTTTTTTGAGTATTTCTTTTGGGTGTTGCATAATGGAGTCTGCATGGAACTTAACATTTGCTTCAAGACAGTTCGGCGCTGGCAGCAAGACGAGACATTCTGCGTGACGTCGGGCTGCTGGGTTCTGCAGCATGTGCGAAGTGGATTGATGGTTTGGGACTTTGGAAGGGTAAGGCTTCTGTCGTGGATCCGTAATAAACGGAAGTCGTACCGAGCCGTGAGTCCAGATGGGTCGGGCATTTAGGTAGTGTGGAGTGTTGGGAGAAGAGGAGAGCGGGTTGGGGTCCCTTACTGCGAAAGGGAATATGGGATAGGTGTGTTGACGTCTTTGCTGCAATAATCTATCAAAGGATCCTATTATGATACATTTGTGTTGTTCGTGTAACATAGTTTATTCTTTTGTATTGGGGGCATGCTCGACACACAAGCTCCTCGATGTTGCTACGGTCTGCCGCCCTGGCTCCATATGTCTGGGCTAGGTAACAAATGGCATGTGTGGTACGAATATAAACGTTTCGGCATGAGGTCCTCCTGTTGGTTTGGTGGCTGATTGGTAGCCCGCTGGAGGCGTTTGTGGCCTTTGTAAGTCCGAGCGTGGTGGTGTACCCTGCTACCTTGCCATATCATAGCAGCTGACCTTACTGCCCCTATATACACTCCACGCATTGGCATCCGGTTGAGGACGGACGGACACAATTGAAACCGACAGAACTGCTCCATGGCCTATGAATGCACGCACCGCCAAACTGCTCTGATGGAGGTCTGACCGTGCAATCCACCAGAAAGCGATGGTGGCCGGCACAAAAAAGGACAATATCCCAGTAGCCACAGATCTGTGTGTGGCGGCTCACCATCACGGAATCCCTAGGATCCGCGCCGGCAAATGTACGCACCAGGAATTGCCTTCTACTAGAAATTGTCCTCCTTGGCTCCATGTGCGTGTGGTAGCCAACTAGCCTACGATCTCGTATGCATCTGGTGCTGAAACGGCGGCTGTCTGCTGCATCCGGAAAGGTCTGAAAACAGAACCTGCAGTCCACGGACGTCTAGAGTATCACAGAACAGGAGACCAGTTTCTGCATCAAGGTTTACTTGTACAGGTATAACCCCGCTTCCCCTTACAACCGTCCTGTGAGATCACAAATAATGTTCCCTGTACGTGTGCAAGGTGTGACAAGGTGTTCGATCACGTGGATAAGAACTTTGCAGGCCATTCGCCCGAGGTTTGAGCCTGGATAAGCTTGTCCAACTCGCATTCATGAATAAGCGCACAAGAAGCTTAGTCCTTCAAACATTGCCCAGGTCTTCACCGTCCCAAGGGTCTGCAACCTGGGGCGAAGATTGCTTGTGCACGTCGTATGCATAAGAAACCTTCAATAATGTGTAACTTGCATCTGAAATACTGAGATGCTGGATAGGAATAAGTTCATGTGCTTCGGGGCGCCATCGTAAACGCGACATTTTGGAATAGCGTCAGGCATGCATGCCATGTAATTATAACAATTAAAATGAATTTGTGAATCTTACTATTTCCGTTGGTTACTTGCCGGTTGTAAAGCATTCTTGTTCCCGGATCGCACTTGATGTACGGAAATAGAGATCTCTCGCATAACAAAGAGACCGAACCCGCACATTGCCTGCGCTCAAGCTCACTGTTTTCGCTTGACGCCTTGTATATCACTACAGGCACCACCATGGCCGCTACCATGATTGCGCAGCGCCGTGCCGCCTTTGGCGGTGCTCGCCAGACTGCTCGCTCTGTGCGCGTCCAGGCCGCGACTCGCCCAGTCTGGTTCCCAGGCAACCCGCCTCCGGCCCACCTGGACGGTACCCTGGCTGGTGACTACGGCTTCGATCCCCTGTACCTGGGCCAGGAGCCGCAGACCCTGAAGTGGTGAGGCCAGCCTGCAAGCCATGGCGACGACTGAGCGGGGAATGAAAGCGGATGCACTGTGGCAGCTTCAGGGCTTTCAGCGCTGTTTACCAGCAAATTGTATAGTTTGTGATTGAAAATGATCCAATTTCCTGTTGATGGATGAAGGGCAAGAAAGGTTAACCTCCAATATTTGACCGGCAGCGTCCTCGCGGTGCACTCTTTGATCAATATTTTTGCAGGTATGTGCAGGCTGAGCTGGTGCACGGCCGTTTCGCCATGCTGGGTGCGGCCGGTATCATTCTGACCAGCATTGGTGCCAAGGTTGGCCTGGGCTTCCCCGAGTGGTATGACGCTGGCAAGGTGGTTGTTGAGAAGAACAACATTGATTTCCCTACTCTGCTGATCACCCAGTTCTACCTGATGGGCTGGGCCGAGGTGAGCGCATTCCGCAATCAGTTTATCGGTCCTGTTTTTATAAATTATTGCTGTACTTTACAGTCTGATATCTTTGAGGTGCGGCGATTTTTATGGCTTTCTATCCTATCCAAAGTTGCAGTTGATGAAGCGATACTATGATCCCTCATTCATGTCGTAGCTTGCAGCGCGTACTGATTCTAGGGAGGTCAACTGGGAGGATGAAGGCCGGGGTGGCACCGGTCGAGTCGTTCCACTGGTCGTTATCCTTCATCGGCGTTTTGTGAATTTGCAGTTCTGCCGTGCTTGCTGGGTTTGCAGACCAAGCGGTGGTACGATTTCAAGAACCCGGGTAGCCAGGGTGATGGCTCGTTCCTAGGCTTCACCGATGAGTTCAAGGGCCTGGAGAACGGCTATCCCGGCGGTGAGCTGACCGCGCCTGGGTTGGAGGGGGGGATGTTGAAGTGATTCTGATTGATGTTAATTGTTCATGTAGGCCGCTTCTTCGACTTCATGGGACTGTCCCGTGGTGATGCTGCTAAGTACAAGGAGTACAAGCAGAAGGAAATCAAGAACGGCCGCCTAGCCATGGTGCGCAAGGGCGTTTGGGTTGACTCCATGTCCTAAGCACGAGGGATTAGTACGGATTGCCTATTGCATATTTTACCCTTAGGATTTCGCTGCATAATGCCATTTTTATGGGTCGCTAACTATTCCTTACTTTACTGTTCCTCAGATTGCTTGCCTGGGCTTCGCTGCTCAGTACGCAGCCACTGGTGAGTACGTCATGTGGTCTCGTGTTCAGAAGTGGCTTCCGCCTCCCTCAGTCCTGAAGTTGGGAGGGTCCGCCTGTAGCTGAAGGTCGCTCACTGACTGTCCTCCATCGTGTGCTGTATCAGGCAAGGGTCCGCTTGACAACCTGGCTGACCACTTGGCCGACCCCAACCACGTCAACTTCGCTACGAACGGGTAAGGGGTCCAGGATGTTTCGTTCTTGCAACAAGCACCTTGGTCACAATACCTCGTACTAGAAGCCCCTTACTTTGTTGTGAGCCCTTTGATGCTTCAACGATACTGATGGATGCTCTCTTGTACATAACTTAATATCCCCAACCCATTCCTGGCTGACCCTCCTTTATGCAGCATCTCTATTCCCATTGCCTAAGCGCGAAATTCGGTCATACGGCTAGACATCGGACACGTCACAGGAGCACAACGATACCGCTACATGGCGCCTATGCAGACTGTGCCACTAGCCCGCTAGTGTTCTATGCGTGCTTAAGGTCACTTGTCGCAAGGTATAGCACTGTCGAGTCTTGCTCACGCCGTGCGTTTATGCCTGTTGGGAGCCTTCTGCCCGGGGGCTAGCTAAAGCTAATGGCATGCCGTGAAGCTGAATTCGCGTGATAACAGTTTTGGTTGGAGTTCTGAGCCTTGGGGTCGATAGTGCCATAGGTGTGGGGCATTGGAGCAGGTGGTCATTTTGGAGAAGGTCAGCTTGAATGCAGTCAAGTGTTCAGAATCGTGTAAGCTGAGTTTGTGAACTAGACGTATTGCTATCGTCCCCAATACAAAAAACGGAGGAAATATTTCGCAGTCTTGTAAAATATCATATCTAACCCGGACGTTGGAATAAATAAATTATACTCACAAAAACCCATGCACACAAGGTAATACATTCACTATGTTGAAAAATGTATTCAAGACGGAAATCTAATCGGCAACTCGGTCTGAATATCCTTGCATAGCATTTCATAGAGGCCGAATAACTAAACGTATCATAGGCCATCGTGAATGAAGTTTTGACGGCAAAGAAAGTAAGGAGGCTTCCAAACGCAATTACACCGCAACCCCGACGTTCTTTGCCTCGTGCACAAATTGGGGCAGTCATGCCAGGGCAAATGGTTCCCCGCGCGCGTGCCAGCACAGGTGCTAAACGGCAACGGCGTGATGGCGGATACAGCGGGTGGAGCGCCGTGTGCCTTTCTATAGTCAGCTCCTCTACAATGGTCAACCCAGATTGGTTGGGTTACTGGGGTAATCAACCCCAGGGTTACCGCGCAGGCTAGCAGACCCACTACCCTAATAACCTTCAGGCACCTTCATTTCCCCACGTTACCCATCGCGTGAGACCTTATTATAACTGAAGCCATCTCACAGTGTTACATGCCGTGTCCATATTTTGGCCAAGCACACATCTTACTTATTCTGCCACACCCAGACACGCCTGTCTCCTCCTAAATCTGAAACTCACATAGACGGCACATGAACTCCAACGACATGTGCATTCCAAACTCTATAATGCCTGCCTTCTTTGTGTTCCTCCACATAACCAGGCACTAAGCCAGGTCATGCACGCCTTGCCTGCCTTCCCCATGAAACCAACTTGCACTCTACCTATGTGCCTTAGCACCTAATAAAATGCCTGTTATGCAGTCCAAGCCCACCCACTTACAGCCCATCCAGGCAGTAAAGCCTGGTGGAGGAGAAAACCCCAAAACCTGCATTTAGTTCGATACTGTTAATATCATTATCGTTATATGCAGTCGGTTGCCAGAATGCTGCAGAGTAAACCGGGTGTGGTATGACCCAATACGGCCTTGCAGTAGCTTTGGCGGCTTTGCGTCGAGGCCACTCTACGTGGTATCCTACACACAGTGGCGTCCCACATGTAGTAATATACCGAAATTCCATTAGATTGCGACTGCAACTTTTGGGCAGATCTTTTTACTTTGTGACGACCGCGAGACGTGGGATCCCACGTCTCGTATAGTCCCACGTATAGCCCGACACTTGACCGGGAGACCTAGCTGCAGCTCCTCCAAACACATAGTCAAGTACCGCCTTTTTATAACAACCCGGGACGGTCTCATCGAAATCAGCTCCAGCTCCCGATCCCTGGGTCTACTGCCAAGCCCGCTCGTCGTAGACGCTCTAATGTTGACTCTGCCACCATACAACCTCTCAAATCGATGTGTACCAGAGATGGGAGCAACATTCTTCCGCTCCCCGCTCCTCCAGCCACTGTTGAAACGGTCGCAGCAGCACTGTCGGCAGCAGCACTGTCGGCGGCAGCAGCACCAGCCAAACGGCCTCCGCCATGCAGCAGAACGTCCGCGACTGCGTCACCCACACTGAGACAATAACTGAGGTCTAGGTGAGTCAGGCCGGATAAGTGGCGTAATGCCCACAGACCTGACGTGCTTACCAGACAGCCTGGCAGCTCCAGCCACGTCAACCGCCCTGCGGGTTGTCGCACCATCGCCGTACTGTCGCAACACCCTTTGGCCGTATCGGGTTGCAGGGCCTTGCCGCATTCCACATGTGCTGTGATATTCGCATGGGCCAATGCATGCGACAGGCCCATGGTCACCGACTGCTGTGTGAGCTGCAGCGGCGCCGGCGCAATGGGTGAGGTGCTATCCGTACGGATAGCAGCAGCGCCATCACCAGCAGCAGTAGCATGCCTACCCTCAGCGGATTGCTTCGGCAAAAGGACAGCGGTCTCAAGCACCAGATTATTTACATTGCACATGCGCAGACACAGCGCCTCGAGCAAGGGCAGTCGCCACAGTGTCGCGAGCGCGGCCCCGGGTGCCCCAGCAAGACGCTCCAGGGTCAGGCTCTGTAGCGTTGTGCAGTCTTCCGCCAGGCGCCGCACACCCACAGCGCCGACCTCCGGCAGGTGCGCAAGAGTTAGCCTTCTCAGCGGCAGCGCGGCCACGTGCGCAATCGCATCATCGCCGACCCGCGTGCAATCGTACAGTGTTAGCGTCATCAAGCGGCGACAGCCAGTTGGCCAAGAGGCAAAGCCCGCGCCTGTCGCACGGGTGTTACGGCTGAGGCTGAAGTGCGACAACGCACACAGTAAGCGGCCGATTTCGTGCAAGTGAGCATCATCCAACCCATAGGTGTCAGTGAGTTCAAGCTGCTGCAAGGACGTCCACGCCAGCAGGCCGTCGTACCATGTCACTACGTTAGCGACGTGGGGCAGCCGCAGCCAACCATCAGCATCATCGGGTGTGTTGGGTCCCGTGGGACTCGTTGTGCCTTCGACACCACTGGGCTCACCGTCGTCACCGCAGCCACTGTACTCCTGGACGAGCTGGACTGACGTGAGCCCTGTCAGCGCTGCTGCTACTCCTGCCACTGCAGCTCCCGACCCTTCCAGACCGCAATGCGAGAGGCTCAGCTCTTTCAGACTCCCGAGTCGCGACATGGCCACTACAATCTGTTCAGGCAGCGCTGCTGACGTATGTAAGCGCAGGGATTGTAGCGCCGCTACGCTTTGCCGCTCTTCATCCTCAGCCGCAGCGCCTCCAAATGTCGCTGGCAGCCCGCGTTCAAGCTGCTTCTCCGTGTAGGCGGTAGGTAGGGACAGTCGTTGCAGCATCCCCCCATAGCTGCCGGCCCCCACTACGAGCGCGCTCAGCGGTGCCAGCGCCTCTAATAACCGCGGCTCGCACCGTGAGAGGTCGAGCTCCGTAAGGTGCGTCAGGACTGCGAGTGCAATGGCCATGCTCTGAGCGTCGGGCTCTGGGCATACCAGGGACAGTGCCCGCAGTGCCGGCAGGTCTCGCAGTACCGCTAACCCCTGCCCACGGATGTGCCGGCCCCGCCGCGATTGCTGTTCCGCCAGCATCAATTGCACAAGCGCCGGCGTGTGACGTGGCAGTATAGCCAACGCCTCATCGTCCAGAGTACGACTGCCGTACACTCGGAGGGATGTTAGTGCCGCACCCAGGCCGTCAAGATGATGCAGCTCCGGCTGGAAGGCGCCGCCGCAATGCAACTCTAGGGATACCAGGGTGGAGGCCAGTGGGGCCGCCGCCAAAGCCGCCATGACTGCAGCCTCCGCATCGGCGCCGGCGGAGCAGCTGCAGCTGAGGGCCAGGTGCTGCGGCGGCGGTTCGCCATGCGTCATAAAATTTCAAGCGGAGTACCGCATATGCGTGGAAGCATAATTCCGGGCACAAGGAGTGAGAAGCCATCTAAGCATGTGAGACGTGTGATGACAGGAATATCGGGAGCAGCCAAGCGGCACTGGAAGGGCGACAAACTTTGGGGATAAGCTCGTGATCTAGACAGTAGTGTTCCAACCAGGTGACAGCGACTGCATTATGACAATTCTTTACCGTTAAGCAATCGTTACTTGACTAGCCGAACGTCCCTTCCGTACCCAACATCCAGGCACACCCTATCTGATCCGACTCGACTCTACCTGAAGACGGGGACACGCGTTCACCAGCTGCCTGCTGACGAATGACGCGGACAGAGCGGTGCATCCCGCGAAGCTAAGGCTTGTGAGCAGGCTGGCGGACTGCAATGCGAGGAATAGGGTCAGGTCCCCGCCCAGCTGCGAGTCACCAGAAAGATCAAGTCGGGTCAAGCGTGGGAAACGGCTACCCAGGTCAGGCGGCAAGGAATGCGTGCCAGGGGCACGTTTTATAGCGCGGATAGCGTAGCACGCCACATCGTCACGTGTGGCCTTGCAAACGCGCCGGAAGGCGCGAAGGACGCTGCGCGAGAGTGCCGGGACGAGGTGATGCCGAATGACTTCCGCTGGTAAGCCAGGCGTGATCAATGCTTGAGGTAGTTGTGTCTGAAGCCGATCGGGTTCCAGTACAGGGTCGCCTTGGTTCGGGTCGGCGTGACACTGTCTAGCGAGACCGTCCACGGTTTCGGTGCCCGGCTTGCTATGCATCTGCTTAATTAACACTGATGTTTATCGGGTTGCGTTTGAAGTTATTAGTATTAGTTCGTTTATTTTCGTTCCGCATGAGGTTTGCAGTTACAGTTTTATTATAATTTAAAACAAGAGTTATAAGATGAAATGTTCTCCAGTAACATGAACCCAGCTCGATCCAGCCAGACTGGTAGATGACATCCCGCAAAAAACGCATATATAATGCTCTATCAGCATATTGAAAAATCGAAATCCAGCGAGCACCTACATTTATGAACTATGGTGGTGCAGCCCGTAACGTAATATCATCTTGAAGCTTCATGGCGACAATGGCGGATTAGACGCTCTCATGACGCAGTAGGATTTCCGCGTCTAACGCAATGTGATATTACGTCTTACAATTTACAGCCGTCCTGAAGAATACCACGTTTACGCGTCTACAATTCACCGCATAAACAAGGCTAGCTCGATATCCATTCAAGCCGTTAAATATGTCTGGTCGTTAACACTCATGCCCTATGTAAATCTTTTAATATGCCAAGATAAACCGTGCTGCTATGCGCAACAAAGTATCACAAGTACCGATTGAACAATGCCCATTCCGTCGGAAGTTAACGTCCATGCACGTATCTGGAACTCCCTACGCATCGCACATATCCATATCCCCAAGATGGCACTGGACCCCATACAAGCGACAACCGCGGCAATGGACACGCGCGCTGGGTGCATTGTGAGTCACGACCACCCCCGACAGTTAGCGTTCCAGCTGGCATGTTGTAGAGCAGTGAATCCTAGAGCCGCATCCCATGGATCAGCAGCTAGGCGGCGGTAGGTTCAGTTAGCAACGCAAAACGTCGTTAGTCAGGGCCCCTCCACAAAGGTCCCGGTCATTCTCCAAGTCTACATACCTTCCCCACCACCGAAAATTCCAAACCAATACCACGGCAGTTACGGTAGTCATCAGGACATAAAAAGCGCCCATCACTGCAGATCATTCGAATATTTGGACAATATGTGTAAAATCACAACGCCTATCATATTACACGTAGCCTACGACTGCCAGCAGAATCCTTTTTCCGCCTTGCTGGTGTCCGTGCGGGGACGCGCATGAATGGTTGCATCCGTACCAGTGTGCTTATGGTCGGCGACAATCCTCTCCCCCACCCCACATGGACAGCTGCCAGTCTTAAGTATGAGCAGCGCCCACAAGCCCCCACACCCGACATTGTCCCTATAACTCTAGACTCACATGCCGCTCGCCGGCGACGACGGCATGAAGTTCCCCCCAAAGCAGTACCACAGTTCCCAGCATTCAAGGCATCGTGGCCATCAAGACATCGCGTGACGGCGTGCTCTGGACATACTAACGCAAATAAGCATACGAGCTCCTCAAGCCCGAACGCAATCCTGAGGATGTCCGGTTTGAAACAAGTGCACGGAGCACGCTCGGACAAGGCACGAAACCTAGAAGCTGCTGTCACCCAACCGCCATGATGGGTGGGCGCCAACGATGTCACCCTTGTCCAAACTTGCAGGTGACGGGCAACGGCGACCGGCCAAACACTGAACACTGAAACCATGGCGCAGGTTTCCTATAGCCATCCTCATGTCATGAATCTCATGCATGCAGCAAGTGCAACCCCCAACTACTCCAAGGTAACAAACACTATCCTTGACATCCTACTAACAAGTGCGTACCTCCTGATTACGAGGCTGTAGGCGGAAGGCAGGCGCGGTGTACGCCAGGCCCTTTCCTTGACCGTGCCATTCTGTTGCTACCGCTGCACACGCTCCCCGCTCGAAAGGCACCACATCACTTGTCGCAGCAAACTTCAGCAGTTGATTCCTGGGCCCGCCAGAGTTCTATGTGTTGCGATATTTTTTGTTTGAAGACAGATCACAACGCGCAGGGCCGGTCCGCCGCATTGCCAGGATGGGCCCCGGGTTTGTGGCCTGTACGGTGCTAACAGCGCTTATCCTACAAGCCCCAGAAACGCTTGCAGGCTACAAAGCAATTCGTGACTTCGACACCAATGCAAGCTCTCGCGCGTGCACAGTCTCCCGTCATTATAGAGATGCCACCAATACCCACCACAGGTTTTTGACTTTTGCAAGGGCGGGCCAACTTACTCCCAGGCCCTCCTATGGAACCCACATCCAATCCAACGCGGAGATTCAATGCAAGCCTGGTCCTTTTCAGTCCCTGTTGGAACCCCACTTCCACCACGGCCGCGCAGACAACCTCGCTGACCCCGAGCAAACCCATCCGCCACCTAGCCTCCCTAAAGACATCTTACCCGTAATCGTACCCATCGTACCCGGAATCAAGGCGTACCCGTCAGCAGTAACGACGGTGCAGTCGCTGCAAGGTGCTCGCGACTGCCGTCGCCGCGGGTCGCGCCTGCGGATTTACAGACAGACACGCGTGCACTAGAGTCGAGAACTCCAGGGGGCAGCCCCGCGGGAATCGGAACGAGTCCAACGAGCTGGTCCCGGTAGCCGAGTCCCCAAACGAGGGGTGGTGGTGATGATTGTGGTGACCACCACTATCCACGCTGCTGGACGTTGTGCCACCTCCGTAGCCTCTGTGGTGGGCGCCGACGGCGTTGCGGCGCCAAGGCGGCGTTCCACAGTAGAGCTCCCACAAGCAAATCCCCAATGAGTAAATGTCCGAACGTTTGGACAGCACACCACGGACGCGTTCGGGGGCCATGTAATGCGGCGTTCCACCGTATAAATGGTAGCCATATGTCTGGTTCGCTTCAAACTTTACGCTCAAACCGAAATCTGTGAGGAGCGATCGGGGCCGAGCACAGGCAGCGCACGCAGCGACGCAACAAGAGATGAAGTTCATAACGTAGGAATTTCCGGGACAAAATTGGCAGCTTTGGTTCGGGCAAATGTGCAACCTGTCACGAGTTGGTGTACGTGGGATTCCGGGGCCGGGGACTTACCGGCGACCTTGGCAACACAGCCTTGCGGCCTGCTGGGACACGCCTGAAGCAGGATGTTGCTAACGGTGACGTCGCCGTGTACCACATTTTTCGAATGTACATGCTCGAGCCCGAGCGCCATATCGAGCGCCACGGTGAGCAAGAAGCCCTTACGAATGCGGAAAAAGAGGGAGCAGAGGAACAGACCCACCATACAGTCCAGGTCAATCCAAGCGCGGCGACCTCCTTTCCATCGATTGCTTTAAGAGATACGGAAACGATACGGAAGCAGGCCTCGCCAATCCGGTCAAGCTTGCAATGACCGACCCCTCCCCCATAAGATACGAAAAGCGGCCGTTTGGAAAGGCATGTTTAGCTGCTACGGTGAGCCACCGTATTCCAATCCTATCCGTGCGAACAATTACCATAGCTGGCAGTCTCCCAATCGCGGTCTTACGGCCCTCTCACCAGGTTCGGCGGGCCACCCGCTGGGCCTTTGAAGTAACCCTGGTCGATAGCAGCCTTAAGTGTCCCCTGTAGGAAAAACCAAGTGGCACGTCCGGGATTGACCAGGTAACAGCTCTTCCACCGTGCGCAGAGCAGGACACAAAATTAGGCAGGCACAAACCTAGGATATATTGGGCCAGGTAAACCACCATCAGGATATAGCATTTCAAGGTAATAATGTAAGCGCCAATCCTTGTCCCCCGGTTACTCCATCTGTTTGGACACGCCCCCAACTCAGGACACGGCCATGCAGCACGCAGACCGGTGGACCGAACAATGATAAAGCACTTAGTCGTGGAACTCATTAGCCTATGCCTTACCAGCTCGCAGTACTCCTGAACTATATACAGTTTCCAGCAGCTCATGTGCTCCCGGTCCTGTGGCTGAACTCCATCTGAAGAAGTCGAGCGGAGCTGGATCTCCACGTCACCCGTGCCGGGGTCCACTTCGTCCAAGGGCCGCAACTCGTACAAGTACGTGGTCACAATATTTGCATGCTGCAGGCTGTATGGGGCCAGCAGGAGCAACAGTCATGTAAGTGATCCGTCCAAGACCCATGCGAGCACACCCAGGTCCAGTACGGCAGTGTCCCATGGGAGACGAAGCAAGGCCGCTGAAAGGCCATCACCAGCACGCTTAAAAGTATTTTTCTTAAACATCCTGAACTCCTTTAACAGCACCCCTTCCTCAATGATGACCAATCAGCGCCACCTACCTGGCAGAAATGGCTGCCTCTGTCAGGAATTGCTGGCTCTGTTTACTGTCTCCCTGCAATAATATCGTTTTTACCGCGACTTGCAGGCCTTTCCAGACACCTGTTTCCACATACCATAGCGCAGGGTACATGAAGGGCGGGGGCCAGACAAATACGGTCATTGCGTCTGAGTGCCGTGCAGCCAAGCAACCACGCAGCAACATGTCAAGCTGTCATCCTGGAACAGATATTTGTCAGCAGCTCTGCCAACAATGGCGTAAGCAACCCGTCCGCCGTAGATACGGAAGCAAGCGGCATCCCTCTTGCATCGTGTTCATGCAGACGAATAATACACACATGTTGCCAACATTTCCCAGCTATTTCGGCAAACTTTCTGGCAGTTGTTTTCTTTGAGAAGCTGCACTTACCTTTGTATACAACTCCGCAGCCACCCCAGCCGAGGCTGTGCTGAACCTCTAAGTGACGGTCACCTATTTCGTGCCGCAAGCGATCGAGCTGCTGCATATCGAGGAAGCGCGGATTCCGCACAGCCCCTTGCGACGTATCCAGGTTGACCCCTGGGAAACCGAATAACCCTTGCCGCTGCGCGTAGGCATTTGCATCTTCGCCACATCCTGAGGCAGCAGCCTGCCCCGTCGCTAATACCGCAGCCGCAGCAGCTGGGCTGAATCGCAATTCACCCGCCTCCGGGGTGCCACCGAGCCCATCATGCAGGGACCCGGCGATAACCCCGCAAATGGCAGACGCTGACTGCGCTGCTGCCGCCGCAGTCGGCGTCCCTGTTCCTGTCGATTGAGGGCAGCAGCTGCTGCGCCACCTGTGCTCAATCTGGGGTCCGGACCCAGCCAAGCAACTTTCTGAGAGGGAGGACACACCACTTCCGGCCGCCGTTGCTTCCAGGCCGAAAGCCACCTCGGCCCCCGGCCGCAGCTCCGCGGGCACGGCGCTCAAGACACCGTGAGCCTGACTGCTTCTACCGCTTCCCGATCGCGTCTCTGCAGACACGTTCTCTGCCGTCGCCTGCTCTATAACTAACTCAGGCCCAGTCACAGCTACGTCGTCGACCTGCAAATACGAATCCGCCACGGTGCTACTGGACGCGTTCGTGGCGAGTATGGCTGCTTCCGGCGGCACCGGCACTAGGGAACGCCCCAGCGCTGCCGGTCCCAGGACGCCTGTGAGCACAATTTCTGGCGACACTCGGCTCGCATCGTCAAAAAGCGGGTTGACAAACTTCGACTTCCGGAGTGGAAAAGACAACGGAAAGCAACAAACTGGAGGCTCCTGCAAAGGGTTGCAACAGCGCACCGAGGGATTACAAGTAATGTGAGGGTCCAATGCAGATAAGACCATTCGCTGTTCGCCCCTGCAAAAAGTCAAATCCTCCAGGGAAGCTCCGCGGGCATTCTGCATGGACCCAAACCCTTAAGCATATCACTAAGTCCGGCAACTGGCCTGCTTTCGCGATGTCTTTCCCTCGTGCTCCTCCCCCTCCGACTGATCCTCCTCTCGGTTGTCGGTTTGCTCAGCTAGCTTCCGCTGTGCAACGCCTTCTAGGCAAAGCCGCGAGATGCGGCGGCGCTTCATGAGGAGGAACGTCAGCAGCGCAGCACCCAGGGCAGTTGGGAGCGTGATCACCAACAACGTGAACAACAGAATATCGCGCTTGTTGTTGGATGGCTGTTCGGTCATGCGAGCTGTCCATGGAAATCCTGCAGGAAAATCCGTAACGTGGGGGTAAATACAACGAGCATGGGGGCACCACACGTAATGAACAATGCCGCATGCTTAACCTCGTGCGTTTTAAGTCCAGTTGAATGCATTCAGCAAGAAGCATGTCCGCGTGGCTCTCATCCTCTGACCGCCATACACTTCTGCCCAAGTGCACCGCATTAATAAGACATTATTTTCGCTATTGTATACGAAAAGATCCATACCGGTTCGGTAAGGCATGTTAATAAACTTAACCTTGCACATCCTAACCTGCCACAGTCGTGAGGTTGATCGAATTACTGTCTAAGATGTCGGGTATCGTGTTGGTAATGTTTATAGACTGCGCTGAAAAGCGTGATGTTGCAAGCGTCGCAAACTGCACCCACGAGCGGTTGGCGGTGTCGTAGGAGTCAACCTGCAGGGCGAAGAGATCACCCATTTCCGGCACGTTATTTTTGCACGAAGGGACATTGCTCCTTTGTTCCCGTTTTTAAAGCGTGATGGACCAGCTCCTTCACGTCCGTGCGCCCGAAAATCCCTATTGAAATTATAAGCTCAAATGAAGCGTACCTGGAAGGATGAGATCCAAGCATCAGTCTTCATCCGGTCCACGGTCGCGTCAATGTAATACCCCACCTCCTCTCGGGATACCACCACGATTGCTCGATCAAAAGAAAGCCTTTGCTGTTCCGTGTTCCGCCTGTGTAACGGCAGCAAACCCAGTGACACGGTGGTAAACTTCACAACCGACAAAATTTAACACTAGCGCTTTTCGGCTGCCAAATCCACATCATAAACTCCATATGACAGTTCCGTTGTTTTTAATCACAACATTTCTGCCAGGCCCGCTTCCAGGCCGTCCGTTGGGGCCAGACTTACCAGTTGCTGAATTTGAATGCCCAGAGCCCGGTGGTCAGGCCAGCAAACTCATTATCCGGATCCCCCCCACAAAGGTTCAGCAGCACCACATTTTTGATGACGACAGATGACAGTGTCGACGGCAAAATTATGAAGGCATCCCTCATCAACCGCAAGTCGAATGCAACCCACGACGAGGGCCACGTGGTGATTGTCGTCGGATACCGAATCGGAGCACCAGTTGCAGGCCATACTGTATCGTCCACAGTCGTCACGCTCCCTGTCAGGATGATGTACTGGCCGTGCTGAGCCGCACTCGCGCTGGGTGAGCTCAATAGCGCGGTGAGGAGGTCCTCACTGTCGCGTGCCTGAAAGACTACGGTTGGGGGCACCGCTGCATCATTCGTAATCTGAAGGATGTTGTTGCGCTGCTGTGTAGCATAGACGTCATTCGAGACTTGGTATCTGACGTTCATGAGCGTCGTGTACCGCCCCATGTAATGCACCAGGTGGATGTAGTCAACGCCAGACTTCCCAAGCTGCGTTAGGCAACGGATTTCCGAATTGCATAGCATCATGTCCAGGTGTTCAACGGTGAGGATTTGTGTGTAAAGCACACAGCACGCACAAACATGCTCGCAAGGTTCTTACCAATTACGCGCACGCATGCGATGACAGCGATTGACATGTCATGCTGCATCACTCAAGGATGAACACAGAACCTTTGCTGCGTCGATACGCGGGCTTGCAACGTTTATGGACTTCATGCTGACCTTGCAGATCCTAATGGATGAAGCAGATTACCATGGCAATGAATGGGACCAGTTGCCGCAACACATGTCCGATTGCTGGAATGTAAGCTGCTTCATGCCTTGATCACGCACCTGCACATCGTTTGCGAAGGTCCAGTTCCCCATCGTGCTAACGCCTGGTATTGGGGAGACTAGAATTGATAGCCACTGCACGGCAACAGGACAACGCACAGCCAGCACTGCGTTCAAGCATTGTACCCTGGATGGGTGCGATCAAATAGGTTTGCATGGGCCAACAGCGTCCGCGTAGCCTGCGATGCTGTAAAATATAGGAACCTGGGATAGGTTTTCCCTCAATCCCCACTCACATAGGACCAAAACTTAAACTCCTCAGACGTCAAAATCAGCGTGCAATTGTACAGCCCCATAGCGACCTCCTCCCTGCGAGCATTTGTCTTCATTTACAGCAACTTGAGCGAAAGGTTGGGTGAGACAAATAGCATACCTGTACACGGGCCACAATGCAGTCGAAAGGACACCGAAGGGTCGCCTGGGGTGGTTCAGAGGCAGGTAGCTCAGGGGGAGGTCTACAAGGATACACCCGCGGAACGACAGGAAGGCCGTCCTCGACGAATTTTTGTCCACATTGAACAGTACAGTCCTTAAGCCAAAGCTGATTGTCACGTTGCTGCCAAGGGTTGCGCTCAAGGTTACGTTGGCCGTAATGCGCAGGCCATTGTCCGGCCACTGTGAGTCGGTAAACGATATATCGCGGGAAACTGTTAACACAAGAGGCAGGTACGGATCCTGAAGCCATTTTGAGGCATCCAATATGTCCGAGACTCCGTCCACCACGGCCATTGAACAGGCCGGAGAGAAGCCAGCGGTTCCAGGGTCGCACGTCATGTTTACGTGCTCCAAAATTGCGCCATTTCCCGTCCACGATAGGATCGAGATAGTGTTTCCGTGAACCTGTTAACCCAAGGACAAGACGCGCTTATCCAAAGTACCCGGAGCGAGCTACTGCAGCACAGCGTCTGCAGCGGTAAACACGGTCTCACCATAGTCCTTCCAGGCAACTGTATACCACACAGGTAATGCTGCCATTCAAGCAGTGCTGCACAACTCAGCGAAATCTCGACGTCACGCATTGTCAACGCAAACAGCTGCGTTTCCGAGGGCCGTCGAATGAATGGCGGAGACAACAATGTTGTATAATTGATTTTTAGGGACTGCGTAACTTCCGAGTCTGACTGTTCCATAAGAATGCGAAGGCAGGACACCGTCACCCTCGAATCTGCAATAAGCACATTGGAAATCTTGATTAGAACACGTCTTCATGCATAACATGTATAAATGACTCAAACACAAACCTCTTACCGTCCGCAAAGCTTAATGGACTCGCACCGACGTCCCACGTCGACGTTCCATTTCCAACCACAAAAACATCCCCCGTTAGTTCCTTCCCTGTACAGTTTTGCAATGAACCTATGCTGCATATCACGGCCGCCCCGGTGGCGGGGCCAACAAAGTCTGAGCATAAAGTGCTCGACACATTTGGCGCTACATTAGCTAATATTCCTGTTGTAGCCAATAAAATGAGTTTCAAACCTAGTAAGGCCATGGCTTTAGCCATCGAACGAAAAAGTGTTTGAACATCAAAATGTAATCAGCATGGTGACAACGCAGTTACGTATATAGAGAGTTTCAATATTGGCCTTAACGATGGCAGGTGAAAAGTTGGCAGGTTATGGCTGTATCATGTGTTCGCATTTTGCACCATCGTACTTTGCATCGCCCGTAGATTGCAGCCAATATCGAGCCAAAACAACAGTTCTGACACTTTCTCCAAGTATCCTAGCTTCACGCGCATGACGACGTGCATAGCGTTTTGGCCTATTGTCAAAGAGACGTAAAAGCTGTTGCTTGGCGTGTCTTCTACTGTTAAGTGCAGGCCACAAACCTTCATGGAAATGGGTAGGCGTGGAATGAAAATGCAGCTGCGTCTTGATACGGTGACAGGGTTGCGGTGTGTGCAACTGGCTCTGTAAATAGCATACCGCGAGGAAGTACCGTACAGCTGCTTCCGTCTTAAGCGGAGCAACAACGTTTCCTGCTAGGTTCCATCGGACGGCAGGGGTTAAAAAGCTCGTAGCCTCGGCCCAGATGGCCCATAAGTACGCGATGTCGGTAAGTGTACGCCAAAGAACTGCCCGTCATTGGCCGGGCTGGAAACGTTGCCTCTCGCAAACCAGGCGGGTTATGTCCTTGTTCCGTGGCCTCCTTCGACCAGGAGACCGAGAGACAGCTCTAGCCAGTTCAAAAGTCCCAACAGACAGGCAAAACCAACAAAATACCTCCAAGTCTTCGTTTGCAACTAACGGCACGGCAGAAGCCGCCATGCTTGCTGCGGTAGGTCTGGTCGAGCTAAAGGGCACCACCGAAAGCTACCATGCGCTAGATGTCCGAGGAGCACCTGGAGCATCTTAAGCTTGTGCTGGAGGTGCTGAGGCGGGAGCAATTGTTTGCTAAGCGTGCCAAATGCTTCTGGGCACAGCTTCAGGTGGAGTACTTAGGCCACATTGTGTAGGCCACTGGTGTCAAGATGGACCCACGGAAGGTAGCTGTGGTTCTTGATTGGCCTGCGCCTCAGAACCTCCAGGAGCTGCGTAAGTTCCTTAGCTTGACCAACTATTTCGGTAAGTTCATCAAGCAGTACTCTGTCCTTGCGGCCCTGCTCACTGATTTGGCTCGTAAGGGTGCTTTCACATCGCTTGATGCTTGGACACCCGAGTGTCAGCAGGTGTTTGAGGAGCTGAAACGTGTCATTGCTGACAATGTTACCCTTGCATTCCCCGACTACTCGTTACCATTCCGTGTTGAAGTGCTGTCTGATGCTTCGCTGTGTGGAAGCAGTGCTCTATTGTTGCAGGAAGGGTGACCAACCACCTTCACGAGTAAGAAGTTCATGGGCACTGAAACCCGTTACACGACTTGGGAACAGGAGCTGTTGGTGGTCTTGCTTGCACTGAAAGAGTGGCATTCTTACCTTGAGGGACGACCATTCACGCTAAAGACTGACCACAAGCCCCTGACGTTTTTGCAAAGCGTCCCTACATTGAACCGACGACAAGCAAGCTAGGTGGATGGAGTACCTTGCTCGGTTTGACTGCACCTGGGAGCACATTGCCGGCCAGATCAACATCGTCGGTGCTCTCAGTGGACATCTCTTGTCACATGCTGCAATTTTGGCAGCACCTGTCCTACGTCCACGAACCACGGACGTGCCTCTGTCCTCAGACCTTGCGGCTCGTTTGAAGGGTGCCTACACTAGCGATTCCTGGTTTGCATCGCCAAGCAATGTGGGGCACCTACGCAAGCAGAATGGTCTTCGTTTGGCTATGGACGGAAGGATCAACAACCCAGGTTGTTGTGCCTAATGATGATTCCCTTCATCTTAATATCCTTCCCTGTTTCCATGAGGATCCATTGGCAGGACACCCGGGTAGCACATGGCTGGTCGAGATGGTGCGACCCTCATTCTGGTGGTCTCGTCTGGTGAGAGATGCAGAGAAATTCGTACAGACATGCAGTTTGTGCCAGCGCAACAAGGCTCTGTCGGGTAAGGGCCACGGGTTGTTGCAACATTTGCCTGTCCCTGACACGCCTTGGGAGAGTGTTTCCATGGACTTTGTAGTTGTGCTGCCCAAAACTGAGGGGGTATATGACTCGGTGCTCAACATGTTGCGCAATTTTGCTGGTCACACAGATCTCATTTGGGATACCTACCTGACTGTGGCAGAGTTTGCGATTAACAATGATGTTAACCGGTCAACAGCCCTTTCTTTCTGACTTATGGGTTTCACCCGGCACTACCCATGTGGCGTGAGCTGGAGGTGAATGTCCTAGTGGCTAAGACCTTTGCTAAGTCGTTCCTATCCCGAATGACATATGCAAAGTCATGTTTGGACACAGCACAGCAACAAACAACGGATAATACAATAAAGTCCTAGCGGGACATGGTCTTTTCGGAAGGACAGATGGTTTTCCTGAGCACTAAGAACCTCCGTTCCTTTGCCAAGGGATCCCTTAAGCTTTTGCCCCCTTGGATTGGTCCGTATCCCATTGTGCGCGTGGTAGGGAACATAGCCGTCGAGCTCATGTTGCCCTCTGACATGAACATCCACCCAACATTCCATGTGTCACTCATTTGTCCATATTGTGGCATGGATCCCATGCCTGACACCACGAATAACCCTGCAGCAGTCGAACCGGGTCCTGAGACCTGGATCGCAGGTAAGCAGAAGGTATATGACGTGGAACGTGTCCTGGACTACCACACCCAGCGTGTGGGCAAACACAGCGCACCGTGCACAAGTACTTGGTCAAGTAGAGTGGGTATTCAAGTGAGCATAACTCTTGGGAACCTGCACGTAACTTTTCCCCTGAGATGCAACATCCGCGATGAAGCTAGATTGCACGCCACACAATCTCAGTAACCTGTGCAGTTGATGCTGCATGTGGCAGCGAGGATGCTGCACACTGGAGGAGGGATAGTTGTTGTACCATGCTGCACCTCGCCCCATGTCTTGCCTATGTTGCACCCACCATCACCGTGTCGTACATGGACAATGGCAATGTATGACAGCCCGTGTCGTACGTGGGCACGGAGCAACGAGAGCTCTTCCTTAGGAACTGCATTGTTGTATCTCTGTCATATCCGCCGAAAGCAAAGGCTCGATCGAAGGATGCCAGATAACTGGCCAACCCGGATATTAGCCACGAGATACCCCAGGATACTACAATTATCCCCCTTCCAATGGGTGTGTCCTCACACCCACAGGGGCCATAGTGACGCAATGGCGATCTTATCCCTAATGGCCTGATGACTGTGGTTACAACTCCCACGCACACATCAGTTACAGCCATCCACGCATCCAGCCGGCTGGATGCGTGGATTTGAACCCGAGTCAAACACTACCCGTCTCGATACCATACCTCTTTGTGATGGCTTGCCGTACTGAGCATAAGGTAACTATATGCTGACTTTTCAGTCAACTGGTAGTTGTTGTATCTCTTTTATATCCGCCAACAAAGGCCCGATCGGAAGATGACCAGACTTCCCAGATCAATACTACCCGCCGTAGATACAGCCCAGGATACTACAGTAGTTATCACTACCAGTGTAGTAGTCGTAGACGTACGGCACACACTATCACATTATAAGGTGCTAGAAGCACCCTGTCAATATCTTGAGAGGCCTTTGCGGCACTCAACTACTACAACCACTAGTTGGGGGTTATACAACAAATAAAACTGGTATCAACATGCTCTTCCTGGATATTGTATACACCCATGTCCTCCAATCCGTTATTTCTGATTCTTTCACCTCTGCCCTGCCTTTCGGTGGATAGCTGCATCGATCGGGTGCTATGACAACTGCAGGGTCGGTGCTACCCCTTATCTGTTCGATAATTACTGGACTCAGCCTCCTTGCCTTGGTAGACTCATCAGCCTCCCTGCCTTGCTACCCACAACTTTATTTATCAGTGAGTCACTGATTCAGCACATATTATGCAGCTTACCCTACCCCAACAGCCAAGGAAACCGAGGACCACAATAATGAACAGGCAACACAAATAATATGTACATAGTTAGATAGGAAATCATTATGAGGCACATATATATGGCCATCATGGTACAACACCCGTGACGCCAGATTGATACGTTGAAATTTCTACATGGATAGATAGATAAGCTGAATAGTTTATGGAAGGTATTGGGCTATCTACCAGGGCACACAATAACCATCCGAACGAAGACACATATATACAGGAACACATGTTTCCACGACCTGTACGTGTGCGGGATTGCTTCACCCGTGGCCACTACTGGCTGTCCCTATTATTCCCAGTATTTCGGGGCACCCTCACCCACGTTACCTTCTCAAAAATCCGTGATTCTCCCAGGTTCAGCACCCACCATTGGCATCCTGTGGATGCCACTGCCGGCGGATCAACAGGCGTCAACTCCACTCCTGGTCAAATGGCAAATCACTATGACCGGAGTCTGTCACCCAATCGAGATAGTTTCACCCCCCTGTTAATTGGAATTGTTCCTGGAACCTGGGTGTTTTGACTTTATCTGCACTTCGACTTACTTAGGAACATTTGCTTGGCTCTGTATGAATGTTTTCACCTTTCCTTACGAAACAGATCGAATCAATATAAAGTCTAATGAGTCTAATTAACATTATGGAGGATGGCCTTTCTCTGCCTGATGAGCCTACGATGTCTTGTCCATGTCCTGGTATCGACGGTGCTGTGTCCTATTTAGGAAGAGTTTGCTGGCAGAAGCTGTGTGTGGGCTGTGATACACTCATCTCTACAGAGAGATAGAGCCGGACGTGCCACGCACCGGTTGCCACGCACACTCGCTTTTGTGAATTCTTTTCAGTCGGTTACTGCATCAATGGTAAACTTGTGTGAGGAATGTCGCTTAAATGACTTAAAACCGTTATCAATCTTTAATCAAGAAATGGCTGCGCCGCAGCCTTCATAATATAGTGGCTGCGCCGCAGCCTTCATGATATAGTGGCTGCGCCGCAGCCTTCATGATATAGTAGTTGCGAGGAAAGTTCCAATAGTTTTATCCTGCAGCAGCGTAGGATGTTCCTACCCTACATATAGGAGGATTGGAAAATCCGATACTAGGATTGGCCGTACGGGACGACCGTGGGACGAGCTATTGCGTAGGGCGTTGTAGATTTGGTTTGGGGGCTCCAGAAAAAAGGCCCGATTGCGCTATGAGGGGGACTCCAAAGTTTCTTATCATTGCTATGTCACTCATCTACATGATTCTCTAAGGTGCTTAATCGGTAGGCCTCCTGCGCCTCACGTCGCAGGCGCTGGTAGCGGGTACGCAAGCGACTGGATGCCGTTTTAGAGTTCGGGTCATCCATCATCCCATTACCTACCATATTGATTTTCTGACAGCATATGGTGGATCTAGCTTCCGCACAACCGTTAGTCCACCACTGCGCGTCCTTCTTTTGCCGAACTGGACCCATAAACCTTATTCACCAATCTGGTGAAGCAAGAAAGTTTCTTCTGCACCAATCTGTGTGCAATTGCGCTCTGAACTAATTTAAACTAAGCCTAGATATAGCTGCATTGTATAATTATCGTATGTTGAGAGGCCAGTGTGTACGACACCCCGTCACCCACCGCTGTCATCGGGCGTTCCTGGCCAAAATGAAGAGTAGGAACATAAAAAATATTGTGCTAGATTGTGTATCGTCCCAGTTGCAGTTGAGAAGGCAGCGCCATTGGGCACTTACGAACCTTTTTGCCCGACTTTTCCCAGTCAGACGGTCTGCCTTAACGGACCGGACTTAAGCGGACTTGCTTTCATTGCATTGAGAAAAAACATGAACAGCGTGATTTGTCATTTTCATTATTGACACGCGAAACTACTTCTAATTAGTACGACTTGGCGACCATGCGACCTGAGCGCAGTCTTGTAGAATGTGAGAAAGCTGCAAACGAGAGGGCGTCGATTGAAGCTTCCGGGTTCTTTGGGCATATCGGGCACGTGTCTTGTTGAGTTCGAACCTACTGGCTGAGCACGCAAAGCCTTAAGCTTTTCTGAGTTGGTGTATACTCTCAACCTTCATAAGGATAAACCTCGGAGCAATAATTATTGTCTCTCAAGATCATCTGTTGTGGTTGCCAGTCTTAACGGAGATGGCGCAGGTGGTGCAAACAACCCCCCGTGAAAGGTCGCTGGAGGAGGTGTTCGCATGTGTATTACCACATCTCCCTCCTGCTGACCGGGCTGCGTTGAGGCACGTATGTGCGCCTCTTCGCAACCTCGCCAATTGCGCCTGCGCTAAGCTAGCGCTTACGTCCCCTCACGTATTTCACGCTTTGGCAACGTCCCATCTCCTCAAACGCTTTTCAAGTATTAGTTCACTTGAATTCTTGTTCAACAGCCAACAAGAGGTGAAAGCGGCGACCATGTTCTTGCTCACGGCCCAGTCGGACCAGGGCGCCCAACTCGCACGTCTGACCTTCGGCGAGAACCGCGGTGCCGCACAGCAACTGCATCAACAACAAGCGCAGTGCGGAGGGTTCAATGGTGGCTACGGGCAACCGGAATCCCGTTTCCAACAGTACGGTTACAACAGCGGGGCCCGCACGGTTCCGCAAACTTTCGACTTTACCGAGCCCTTCCTCGCTATGGCGTGCTGTTTCACGCGCATCAAATCGGTTACCATCGACAAAACCGTGTTGTTGGAGACTGAGGCAGCTGCCCTGGCCCGCCTGCCTAGCCTGGAGGAGCTTAGGCTTGACACCAACTCTTCCGCCCAACCCCTCCGGCGACCCCTGCTACAGCTCATGCTCAGCGGTCTCACGGGCCTCCGCGTTCTGAAGCTGTCATACATTCGTGATACCACCGCAGATGTGGTGATGAACCTACCGCGTCTGACCCAACTGACTAAGCTGACTCTGCAGTACGCCTATTGGGGCGAGTCCGGTGCAGGCGAGCGCATTATGGGTGGCCTGGCGAAGTACCAGAAGCAGCTGGCGGAGCTGCACCTGTATGAGTGTGGTGTTAGTGACGACATGCTGCGTCTTATCATGGGCATCACGACGCTTAGGCGGCTGCACATCCAAGACGAGGATGCCGAGGAGGAGCGCTGTCCTAGCAACAAGGGTGCGTAAGAGTGCAGAGTGGGGGAACAAGTGTGGAGAAAGGATTGTGCGGAGGTATAAGCGCAGGACCAGCAGATCGGGGCCCACACCCTGCCACCGGCGCACTCATACTCTCAACCCGCAAGGCGTCTTGCTTATGCTGCATTCCAGCCTTCACAGATTCTCATAGTGTGTAAGCAGCTCTGCAGATTGGTAGTCTCGCAATCGCTGTATTGGCTCTCTGCAATCATCCTCTGTACCCCAAAGAGCTCTCGGCCCCCTCTTTCACTAAGGCGCTTCCCCTTCGTTCACCTTTTCGAACACTCTTTCCGACTCCCACGCATTCCTTAGCACGCCCCCGATAACCTAATTAGCGCAAGAGCACATCTTACGTGCATCGGGCCTTTCCCGTCGTTTACGGAATCTCATGCCTTCCTATCGTGATGGCATGCATGATGTGGCTTTACCTTCTCAGGCCTCGCGCGCATTACTCAGCTGCGGCGTCTGGAGCAGCTGGAGCTCTTTGGTGAGGAATTCCAATTGGATGGGGAGCTGCTGGGCCGCCTTGCGCAGCTGCCAGCATTGCGCCACCTGGCCATGGCGGGGCTGGACTCGCTGCAGCCGGATGACACAGACTCACCGGCGGGCCTGGGACAAGCTAAAGACCTGGGAGCTGAGGTGGAGGAGATGGAACTGTCGAGCACCATGGGTTAGTGGGGAAATGCGAGTAGTAAAGATAGGAGTGAAAAGAGCTCCACAATAGGGTTTGCAGGGGAACACCGATGGTCGTGGGTCCTTGGTACGGGTCCTGTAACCTTATATTTCTTGCTTGCCGGCCCTTAGAGAGTTACCCGTGCCCAACATCATTTCGTACATGGCGCTTCTTGGCGCATGTTGATCCATGCTTGCAACATTTGGTGATCCGTTACCTATTCGCCCATGCTTAGGAGACGACGAGGATGAAAGTTACGAGAGCCTTAGCGGGACGTCCTTGGGTGGAGACGAGGCGACGTCACGGCCGCAGCTGTTGCGGGGTAACAGCCGCTGTGGGGCTATCAGCGGTATGGGCCGCATCTCTCTCACAGCTCCACGGCAGGGTCAGCGCAGTGCAGCGCAGCGTGGAAATGGCGCACAGGCTTCAGGTCGAGCAAATCCGACCGCAAATAACAGCAATGCCAAAAATCAGTCCCTGTGCCACAACACTTCTGCTCAGGCGCAGCGTGGTGGTGACATTGCGCCGGTGCCTCTGCAGGTTCTACGCCGCTTGGACACCCTTCGGCTGTATGGTCCCAGTAGCCTATGTGCATCGCCGCCACCGCTTGCGCTCCTGCTGCCCCAGCCGCAGCTCCGAAACCTGAAGCTGTCGGCCTGCGCATCGCACGCCAACCTGCGCGCTCTGTCACTCCAGGCAGGGCTCCGCAAGCTCATCGTGTCACACACGGCAATACCGCTGCTCTATCCGACGGTGCAATTGCATCAGCAGCCGCATCCAGGCGCAAGCATTCTGGGCTTCCACTCCGAGGTCTTATATGGCCTGGCATCGCTCCAGGTCCTCCGGATTAAGGACCTCCATGGCTTTATGGACAATCACCTGTCGGATCTGGCGGTGGCGCTGTGCCGACTGCCGAGTCTGGAGGAACTCAAGCTCCGTGCCCTAGGAGGCGTGTCTGATGGAGGTGTGGCGGCGCTGGCGGCTGTGACCCGGCTGCGGCGGCTGAAACTATACGCGCTCGGTACGTGGGATGCATCGGTACGTGCGGCAGTATGGTGCTTGGGTGTCCGTAGGGCTTTGTATGGAACGTCAGTTGCATAGCACAAGAATTATACTGCGATTGTGCTTGTGGTAGCCTCTTCGTGCGGCTGGATTTTTTCTTCGCATTTGTCGCTTGCAGTTCGTCAGCCTGCATTTGCCTTGCCTGCTAACGCTATCTGATATTATCGCGATGGGCATGTTGCGTTGGCGAGCATCTGCCAAGGCCGTGTCATTAACTCAGTGGCGACATCGTCCGTGACGCACAGGGGACGGTGTCACGGAGGGTGGCGTGGCGCACCTCGCTTCGAGTCTGCCATTCCTTGAGGAGCTCAAAGTCAAGGATTGTCGACGGGTAGGTCCTACACTGCGGTCCACTGTTGTTGCGTACCGGGCGACAGCCGCGGCGGCTGCGGCGGCTGCCGCTGGTGGCCAACCAGCCCAGCGCATGGCAGCACTGTCTCTGGCACAGTCGCCGTTAACCATGCCCATCGTGCGGTATGGCGCTGCGGAGTGCGAAGGAGGCAGAGATCCCCGTTAGCTGTGAGGCCTAGTGCTCGGGCAGGAAGGAGATGCGCCGGTAGTGCGGAGGGGGACCCCGCGACTGAGAGCAGCACGGCTGAGGGGAAATGAAGGTGCGTGTTGATTGGCGCGATAGGGATTGCGCTGAGGTCTCGGCCTCTCGGGAGGCTCTTTGTTGTGTAAGCACGTGCGGTTGAACTGTGGGGGTCTAAATGGAATGATGGAAGATAGTGGTAGACCGTACGTAGTGGGTCTACCCCAGTACAGGAATTTATGTGACGTGCAGCATTTCCCTGCAATTCGCATGTCTGGGGTCTTTCACAGTCCTTTCAGGATAACTATGGGCGGAACCGGCACGAATGGTCCGCCTGGCTTTGGGCGGGAATAGCCGCAGCCTGCAGATGGTGTTGCTGCAATACCGGGGGAAACAGGCAAACGTCCAGAAATGTTGAGATATGTGGCAGGGGCATGTGTGTTCCTTGGTGGGTAGAAACTGCCAGTGTAGTCAAGGTAGAAACAGTACTTACATAGATGGTCCTGTAATGAGAAAGGGAATGGGCGCCGCGCATGCCTAGTACTTGTACCATACGTTGCATAGGACTTGTGCCACTTGCACTGCCGTCTAAGTACACTCGTAAACGACTCGACGGCTCCACGTAGTTGAGCATGCACCTGTGAGCGCCTGTCGCTTGCCGCGCTCGTCACTAGGGTGCTACCTCCTAGGAAGTCGGTTAGCAATACACCCGCCGGAAGCTTTGGCGAATCCATGAGAGGATCTCTGAGGCAGCTGTTGTCTTTTGGAGACCCGGGAGGCTGACTTTGAGCTCTGAGTGGTCATTCGCGCAGCTGGGCATCTCTTCACTTTCCAGCTAAAGGGTCCGGCTAAATGCCCTATGGCCAGCTAGCAAGCACTACAAGCAGGGCGGAGCCGCAGTCGCGTACGTGGCCCCAATGTATGTCCTGTGGCAGGGAAAATTGAGTTAATGTCCTCCCGGTTGGTTATGCATCCGACCCGGTGTTCGTGGAGCTGTTATACTGGCACGTACAGACCGACGCCAGTTTGGGTGATTTGGTGTATACAACTTGACTTCGGGACATTTGGCAGCTCGGGAGAATCCTCCGTGCTATCGCGTTTCGTTATATGTCCATTCGGAGACTCCTGCTGTCTTTCCTGCAACTCTTGGCTCCACCTTGAGGGTTTGTTTATCAGCCGGATGTCTTGTAAGGGACTTGAGAGATGAAAGATCCGAGCGTATGACATATCGAAGGCGTGGTAATATGATGGGCTTTCCTTCCGCCTCATCGCAGGTGGATTCTGGGGCTGTCTAGTGCCCCGTGAGTGTGGACATCAACGAAATGATTCATTAAGAGCAGGACCCGTGTCCTGGGCGTACATTTGACAAGCATTCTTACCAAGGTTATATGACCTGTCGCCTCTCCTTCGGAAGGGGTCGCAAAGGGGACTTGATAGGAGGCCGGTAGAAGCGCCGGACAGTGAACAAAGTTACCTGAACGGTATCGCCGAGGGCTATGGGGATGTGCTTATGCTATACGTAGCTGACGTGGCATGTTGTGGGGAAATCATGCCAAGAGGCATGTTAGCTATGCGAGGACTGGACCTTATGCGTGGGTCGTGCATACGGTGCAGCGGCGCCATAATTCTTATTTCCGAAGTGCACCCCGTGACGATGCGAGCCAGCAGGTAGGGCTCTCCTGCGTTGCACACGACCCAGCGCAAGAGGACAAAGTCGGGCTGCTAAGGTTTTTGATGCGCACCGATAATTGCCCTGGAAGTTCTACCCCTCTCTGGTTCCGGTTAAAGGTGCATGGCGTACGTAATCCGTGCTAGCAATCTGCGACTGCTGGGAGCTGGGATTCCGAATTACTTCCTATATAATTGTTAGGTATGTTTGTATTACATATGGACAAGACCTCTCAGTGTAATCGTCCGCGACCTCGTCGTAATCTTTAGCGAACAAACCTGTCAAAAAATTGTTCTGTATGAGCTTCGCAGCCCTTGCCTTATTTTGGAACCTAGGAGCTCTAAACCCAAGCACTTGCCCTTCATCATGCATTACGGGGACAAGCCATGGCAGTAAATCGTTTACCATGGATAAAATGCTCGTCTCCTTTAGCATGATGAAAGGCTGAATAGAAGCCGCTGACGAGAAGTTACCTAGCAACGCCAATACGAAACATACACGAGCCTCCAGCGGCGCCTTAGCCACCACAGGAAATCCCCGCATCAAACGAGAAGCAAGGACAGAAAGACATCAAAAGGTGCCTCCGTCAGCAAATGGTACAACGCCGCTTTTGTCGCAGCGCTACATCCCGACGTCCGGACCTAACCCCAGCAAGCAAATCTCTGCCCATCCTCTCGATTCGAATATATCGCCTGTATAAACGCTATCAATGACCAAAGACGAAAGTTTGTATGTACCAGGAATGACATCAAAATCCGGCAACACCGGCCGCCAGAACACCGATGAAGCCATAGTGTCCACAGTGCCGAACGTTTAAGGTACCGTTGAGTGTAAACTACACGACGCGAGAATAGCCTCATCAGCAATGCAGTGGCATCGGTAACAATCATCATCGACAAAAGCAAAGGCAAGATGTCAAGCCAGCTTCGTCGGTCGGAAAGGCGCAACCTGCCATGAGGTAGCCTAGGAAATGGATCACCTTCTCCCGGCTAGGCGATGTGCGGCTTCAATGTGCTCTCCGTGCCTCAGTCCATTGGCCTGAGCCGTGCAACCAGAGTGGCACCATGCACCAACGTGAGAACGTTCACGCATCAATCATGTACACAATGTGAACACATGACCCAGGATGAACACACGGCGGCCAGATCTCACTGCCAGCCCCGTGTTGGACAACTTTTTAGTGCGAATTTTCTCGCCCGCCTCGCGATCCCAGGTGAGCACCTGTCCAGGTGCGTACGCACCCCTATTGATTTGGGCAACCGGCCTTCACGTCTGGTTACACCGATGGCAGGCGATCGCTATTATACGCACCCCTGTGGCACCATGTATACCCTGAGATGATGTGCCAAGTTACCCCTCGTCCGTTGCCTTTCTAAGTATGCCTGCGGTCGCCGTTAGCATTACGTGAGGACAATGCAGGCGCCCAATTACTACACCAGCATAACATACACGCGATTTTTATGTTTATGGACCTCCCTGCTATGACTGCACGCACTACTTTCATCTTCGAATGCGCAAAACAAAAGAAATTACCGTCCTGCCGTTTGTACTTCGCCTTGGCAGGCTTCAGCAAAAGGCATGCCACATTCCTCATCGACCGCCGCAACCCTATCCCCGTGCGCCGGCCGGGGCCCCGCTCGGGGCCCCGCATATCCAAAGCAAAACGCAGCCTGTACTGGTCGCGGTGATAACGACAAGTAGCAGCAACCTGGGAGACGCCAATACCGTTCCTTTTCCAATACCATTCATAGCAGGACCAGCTGGACTGGGGGCTTGTGACCAACCAGCCCAACGCCCCCCATCTTGTGTTTACATCGAACATCGAACAAATAAACCAAGCCATCGCTCACGGCGTCAGATTATGTCACGCTCACAGCAATGCGCCGAGAAATGCATCCGATGCGGCGGAGTTATGGTTATCGCTGAAGACGCGGGAGGACAACCCACGCGCTTTTAAAACGGCAGCAGCACCACCGGATCCACCGCCGCCGCGCGCCACGATGGGCTGCGGCTGGCTGGCCCGGCGCGCACCAGCGGGCAGCAGGTGCTGCCAACCGCCACCGTGTTGGCTTGGCGAATTTGTTACCAGCCCAGTTCCGCTGCTGCTGCGCCGCAACCGTTGGCCACGGCCAGGCGTAGCCGTGGTGCGGCCGAAGAGCATCGGCTCGCGTTGCTGGTGGGAGCTCATCGACACCTCTGTCGCCAGGCTTCCCATACTATCCGCAGACGCCTGTGAGAAGTGCCCTACAAGCAGGTTCTGGCGCGAAAGCAGGCCTCGTCGACGCTTCACCTCCGGGGGCGTCTCACAGCACAGTGTCTCGCATTCGGTGACAGATGCTAAATCAGACAAATCAGCGAACGACCGTCGTGCCGCGTGACCTGCGGACCGATGCAGTTCGGCGGGAATTGTGACCGTGCAAGCCGCCGCCAGCTCATGCTGCACCAGTGTGGCATTAGATCCCAGCCCGCTGTGCGTAACCGAAGAGGCTGAGAAAGCACTAGGACCGTTACATGGTTCCCTGCTATGGTGGCGGCGCGCGCGGTTGATAATAGCGCGGCTACGCATTTGGGGTGCCGTCGCCTTTGTGGCTGCAGCGGCAGCTGCGGCCGCAATGTCCACGCTGCAAAATCCACTGGCTGGAGAGCACGACGCCATCTCCGACGCCTTGAACATGTAGGGCACGGCCCCGACGGATGCGGACATCGCGACGCTCGACTTCCTCGCTATTTCTGATGCGAAATGTTCGGCTGTCACAGCCGGAGTGGCGGGTGAACAATCCATTGGAGCAGCGTCCGCCAATGAAAAGTTGGTCACCGTGGACACGGCGGCACCACAGCCGCCGGCCGCAGCTGCAATCGGCATTGTACAGGTCGCTGCCGCGGGAATTCGGTCTTGTAGGATAGCCGCCGCCGCAGCAGCAGCGGCCAGAGTAGCCGCGATGGCACCGCCGCCCAGGTGCGGCCCCAGGAGCGGTAGGTCACAGCCAGGTGCACAGAGGGCCGGCTCCGCTGGGGAGGTTACGCAGCCGCGCCGGGCGGCCATGGCAATCGGGCCGAGCACCTCCCGCTCTTGCGCCTCATCCCACTTCGCAACAAGGCGCAGCACCTGCGGCATAAGGTCGACATAGCCGCCATCGCCCTCGAATGGGTTTCCTCGGATAGTAGCGGTCAGGGCTGACACCCGGGCGCGAGGCACCGGGCGCACAGGTGCTGCCGCTTGCACACCGCTCGGTCGGCGAGGCAGCCCTGTCGTGGGTGCGCCGGCCGCCAAAGAGCTGGCAGATGCACGTACTGCATCCACTCGGGGCCCTTCCCGTGCCTCGGGTGCGACAGGGGGGCTGGAGGTGGCCGTTCCGTCCAGGAATAGCCCAGCTCTGACAGCAACGGAATCCAATTCCATGCTTTCAGAAGACATCCTCCGTGAACCACAGCCGTCCGAGACCATGCCAGCGGTGCCGCTGATCGCTGGCGCTACGGGCATGCCTACCTCGGCCACCGCCTCGGCCACAAATATCGGCCTTGGCTCCCCGTCTGCCACTTCCGCCACCGATTCTTCGCTGGCTATTTGTGCCTGTAGTAGGTCCTCAAAAAATGGCATGGCCTGTAGCTGCTGCGCCGTGGGTCGACTGGCAGGATCGGGCTGGAGGCAAGCCTTCACGACCTCGGCAAGTTTGGGACAGGCTGCAACCTTGGGAATCCTGAACGGGTAGCCGCGGGAACAGGCAGCCACGCAATCACAGGTAACTTGGTGCCTAAACCCTGTTTATATGTGGCACATATTAAGTTCTCGAAATACGCCATGGCCCATGGCCAATTACACTGCAAAGGATTACGTAACACATACACACGTAAATTTCCCGCGATATTACAGCGCATTGCCCGTACGCCAAATTCGACGGTGCAGTTCTGCCTGCGAATCATTGGATCGTGCCTCGTTGCGCCTTACAACCATCAAAGCATGCAGCGAAATGACCCACCTGTCCAGCAGCGGGCCCCTCGCACGCGCCGCATCTAGCTTGGCACGCTGTTCTCTTGGCAGTAGTCGCAGGAATTGCTCCTGATCCTCGGATAGCCGGCCGACCATCGCCATGACACAGCACAACTGGTCCAGTTCATTCTCACCGCCGGGCATGAGCGGCTTGCCAGTTACTAGCTCACCAAGAATGCACCCTAGGGAAAAGGCAATGAGGCAGTGGAGGGGTATCTTCGCCAAGATATACAAGTTATAGAATGAAAGTCCCGAATCATGTTCTTACTCCATAACAAGGAATCAAATCGGATATCCAGGCAGCGGCGATATGGCACAGGCCCAAGGCTACAGACTTCTAGCTGCGAAACTGGGTCGTGCGGATTAGCCGAAGGCGCAGGGAGTCATTCAGTCGCTTGCTCGCTTCTAAGCTAACTATCGCCACGAAACCTATACCTCCTGCATACCAACCCACGGCCAACACCAACGCAAAACCCTGCCATTCAATGCAAAGCATCCCGGAGCTGCTTGAGTAAAAAATGGACTTACCTAGAGCCCAAATGTCACTTGCCGCAGAACTTGCGCAGCCCAGGAGAGATTCTGGTGCACAGTACCATCGGCTGGCTGCCGCCGTAACCTTAGGTGTGGGCTGGGCTGGGCCAGCAAAGGCGGAGGGTGTTGGCGAGATGGACCCGGCACTGCGGGGCTCGTCGGCGGTGTCAGCTTCCGCGAACCCATGGCTTAAGAGAGTGCTGGTCGCAGAGCCGAAGTCACACAACTTGACATTGTTCTGCCCTGTCAACAACACGTTTGCGGGCTTTAGGTCCCCGTGGATCACCTGTACAAACGTAATGGACAGGAATAAGGGAGTTTGGGACATTAACACATCAAAGAAAAGTTAGCTGTGAATTGCTGGCAAAAACAGCCGAATTCACGTGGTGGAGACTGCCCTGCCCGGGTGCGTTGTGAAACTCCCCAAATTATAATGCACATTCGAAGGATATATACAGTTTATTGGTAATGCTGAAACACAAATCGAAAAGTACTGGAGGCAGAGGCTTTACGCCACCTCTTACTTTCTTGCCGTGGACGATTTCAAGTGCCGTGGCCAACTGAAATGTGACAAGCTTGGCCCTTGGCAGGGAGAGGCCACGCGGATTCAGCAAGAGCTCACGTGAGAGTGAGTGCTCAACGTATTCCATGATAAGGTAAACGACGCCAGTTGCCAAACCCTGATGCGCTTCGAGAAGCCATACACAGTGCTTGTGCGCACACACACGCATGATCGCAGCTTCCTGTAAGATCTGTGTCATATGGAGAAATTCGTGAGTCAGGGAAAGCGGCCAGAATCAGCTTACGATTGCTGCTGCGGACGTACCTGTGGCAACGTTGCCCCCTCAATCTTTTTGACCGCCACAATTTCACCGGTGGCATTATCCCTGCACCTGAAAACTGTGCTGTTGGCGCCAGCTCCATTCCGTCCCAGCAACTCGAAACGCTGCAAAGCACGTCGCACATAGTTATTCGGAAGGGCTCCAACTTCAACGCAAGGAAAAACATCTGTCTGTCCCACCAAGAATAAATAAAAACTTCAGTCCTATAAGAAGATGCATGTGACGACTCAGCCTGACTCATAAGGTACAGCAAAACGTGAGCCACGTTCCCAGCGTGGTGACTTCCCGTTTAAGGCAGTTCAGAGGTTAACTCACCTGCATATTGATATATTTTAGCCTTGGAAGGATGTTAAACTTGTTTCTCAGAGGTGGTCAGGGTGTCACCCCTTCTGGCAAGAGGTGACGCCTTCGACGTGAATTATTAAGAGAAGCAGAACGCTAAACAAAAGATTCTAAGGCCAGATCATCGAACATTTATTTACAGTATGCAGCAGAGTTGCACCATCGCCCTTAAGTCAACAATTGTAGTACAAACATTCGCACCTTCCGCCCCAGGAGCATCACTCATCAGATACGAACAATTACCATATCTTATTTTCCTAGTTGTGATAGATTTGCAATGAGCTACGTGTATGTTTTCGTTCTGTAGGCCACATTGCACGGCTATGCTGTCGTGCGGAGGTGACCCATAACATTAATCTTCCGTGTTAGCGAACGAATTACACTTAGCTATATTTTATATTTACCAAATCATATCTTTAACCAATTAATTTATCCAAAGTCTTTGGGCATTTTTATTTGAATGCCCAAACACCGAAGCCCAGACACCGAAGCAAACTGTCCATCCAAAAGATGTTGCTTTTTTGCGTCATCGTGTTTTTCCTTTTCAATCAAATCATTGGTGTATTTGCCGTAGCCATTTTAATCCATGTCGTGCGGTCTGTTGGCTGCTAAATTGTCCCTAATTCCTGTCGATGACTTTAGGACAGAAGTCCAAGGTTTCATTCGTCCCTAAGACTTTCCCGCTTTGTCCGCTATTTTGGGCTTGGCAAAAAGTCATTCCGTACGGCGAGCCGCCAGCCTCAATGCCAACAACTACAAATGGCCCGAGGTGCCCTGTCCGCATCTCAACCGTGTCCTTGATGCAGCGGGAAAGAAATCAGGGAGCAATTTCGGTACGGGAAAGGCTGCTGCACGAAAATCACGTAACTGGCATGACGCATCGCATTTATACAGCAAACTGTAACGAAATCCGGTTGGAAACACCGCGCGCCCACCACACGCACTTCGTCCAGCGCGGAACCGCGAACATCACGTGCGGCGCAGGGGACATGAATGTGCAGGTAGTCCTTCCATCACTGTGCAAGATCAGTCAACAATACAGAAACAACCCAAACGCATGGACGTTGCTTTACAGGCGTCGAGGCACGTCCCTTCGAAAGCCCTTGAAACGGGCCAAACTTCAAAATTGGAAACGAACAGCAAACACTAGAGAGTTTATACCTACTCACGCTACGACCGTAGTGCATTCCTTGCCTTACTGCAATGCAAAACGATCGTAGTGGACGACGATGTTTCGCAACACCACGATGATGTGTCTGTACTCGGCAGAGCGGTACTCGGAAGCCTAACACCTCCTCAGATTGTCCCCGTAAGCGGATGGTAAGCTACTTTTGCACCTTCAACTGACATAATTATGGCCCTTTATATTCCTGTCGCCACCGTGCATCACCGCCGTGCTGTCTAACGAGACAGAATCGCCAAACCGTCATCGGATATTTCCCAGGCCCCACGGCCCACTCTAGATCCTTAGGCCGCACCGCCGTGCTTACCCGCTACCCAGAACCCTAAAACCTTACGACGCCTAACTGCGAATCATTAGGAGCTGCTATCCAATACCATCGCGACTCACACATATTAGGTATTACGCAAGTTTATTTCGCGGGACACTGGCTTCGTGGGAGACGTGGAGGTTTCCATTCTTGGCGCAACCTGCCCACAGTAGCTGGCACTCAATCGCCGTAAAAGACACGGCACAGAGATACTGGCAGCCAAGAGTGAAAATTGATTCAAAGCAAGTTCGAAAGGGCACCCGAGAACCATCCACCCTCGTATCCAATAGCGAACGACGAATGCATATCCATAAGCACAAAACCCCGATCCGCAAACACGCATATGGAACTCATTTTTCAGATCATCACGATTGACAGCATTCGATACCGCATCACGCACGAATCGGTGAGCCATGGCTTATTGCGGCGGCCAGTAGCGGAATGACACTTTCCTCCGTGATTCAAACCCAACTCGGTCAGCTGGGCAATGCCACGGTTGTGTGCCCGCACGCACACCCCTCCGGGTGGCAGCACCAACTCCCGCCGTAGCACGAATGCCGCCATGTGGAATGCAGAGATACAGGATACCCTGCGGTATTTGTGGGACACTATATGGCGTCCGCAAGCCCGTGCGCGCGTCCACACAACTCAGTGATTCCCTCAGTTCACGATCAAGATCAATCTCTGCACCAACGCCCATCCACGTACGGAACCCGTACATCCATACACATATCCGCGCATTGATGCCGCTAAATCTCACAGGAAATGGCAGCTCAGGGCAAAAGAAAAAACAAGTTCGGGCCGTGCTACACAAAATAAGTGTGATATGCATAATGAACAACACCAAGCCAAGGGGTCACCCCTCGTGGGCTCGTGCTTGAAGGGAATCCGAAAATCTCTGCATTAAAATTGATTCTATGTTCTAGGTCCGGTATATTCGTGCGAAGCTACTTCACATAAGCGAATAGCAAGGGCAAACGCTTAAGGTCGATGTACAGGATGAAGAGGAAAACACGATAATGAAAGTCCGGTTCACCTGCGCTGTAGCATGTACCTGGGGCAATCTCGCACATCCTTCGTTTATGCCATACCCACACCATAGCGCCCACGGCTGCCTTGCTGTGCGTCAGTGACAAGGCGAGGATAAGGCAAGGTCCATTGCGGAAACCGTGAACTGCAAACCTAACCTACATTCCGTACATCTCAAAAGCCCTACCAGACCTGCAGACCTCAGCCTAGGCTGCGCTGAATGCCATCCCACCCCACGTTGGTTCATACACCAGAGTGAGATTGGGCTTCATTTGCGCCGTATGCAACCTGCGGCCCACGGATATGCCGTAAGCATAACCGCCAGCACATCAGCACTCAGTTCTCCATCTTCCGCATTCCAAGTCGGCTGTGAATACCGCCACGCAATACTCTTTCATCGACTTCAGGCATCACGGTAAGGTTATCGTCTTGTAGCCCCTAGCAAGCAAAGGTCAGTTCAGCAATGTATGCAAGGCAACCTGTGTCTCCCTATCCTGTTGTAGCCTGCACGCTAATTAACACCACCCCTACACACTTCTGTGAAACTATGAACGGTTCAACAAGACACGGGACTCTATGGCGAGATGAATTCAGGGGGATGCGGGGCGTGGAAGTTCAAAAGTCATCGAAGTCTTCGTGCTCAATCACTGAGCCCTCATAAACACACATTCGAAGTTTATTGATAAACACTTTTATTGATACACAACCAACGAGTTCTCCGTATCACCGCGGCTCGTATAGGCTATTTACATCTCCTGGAGCCAAAGGTGTGCCAATGCGACACGAGCATATTCGTCGGCCAGGCTCTCCCCGCCGACCCGCCCCCCGACGCCTCCCGCCGACGCAGCTTCGTGCGACCGATCGCTCGGCCGTTGCGGCCGCGTCGGCGAATGGCCCTGACTCAGATCTTGACCCATGGACTCACCGTCAGCTCCATCAGCCCGACTCTCCAACGGCACCCACCCGACCCTCGACTTCCTGGTTCCCCGGCCGCCGGACGAGGTGTACTCGCCGCTGAGAGAACGTGAGCCATCGGCAGCTATGGGTCTGCTGGTCGCTCTGCTGGTAACACGCGACGGTGACTCACCAGCCCCGCTGGCGGCGGCGACTCCGCCCTGGGCAGCAACTGACGCAGGGGAAGCGGCATTGGGACCCGGCCGCAAACCTGATGGCGTTCTCTCCAGAGCTGAGGATGACGTCGGCTGCTCCTGCTCCTGGTCTTGCAAGCAAGCCACATCAGGTGGGGAGCCCATCAGCAACGTCGTCCCTGGCTGCACAACTCTCCCCACCTCCACCGCCGCCGCCGCGGTGGTAAAGCTTTCCATCCGATTCTTAGCCGTGCTGTTGTCGTTATGCCGGCAAATGCTGGTGCTGACGGCACTTTCGTCACCGATGTTACCTTGGAGACCCGGCCATTGTGTCATGCTGCCGCTGCCGTCACCACCGGCGCCGTCAGCGACAGCCTGGCTGCTGGTTGCCGCGCTAGCAATCATGTTGGAAGAGGGGCCACCCGAGTTGAGGTCGATGATGGTGCTATCACCATTTAAAGCGGTGGTGTAGAGTCCCCGGGTGGAGCTGAGTGACGAGCCCGTGGCCCCGCTGCTGGGTGTCGTCAACACCGTGGCGGTCGAAGCAATGCTGACAGACCAGGCAGTGGGGCTCATGAAGCCTGGCGGAAGGGGATCAGGGTGGGGTGTGGGGTGGGGTGGGGCCACTTAAAATTTGTGTCCGACGCCTGTATTGCCTGCATTGCAGCCGCCAGCCGGCCAGTTCCCATCTAGTGTGTCTTCAACTCGCAACTGGACACTCGCCGAGTGGTTCCCGTCCTCTTCCCTTCCATGGTTATTGCTCGGGGAGTTCCGCCGCGCGTGCAATAGCTTGCTCTTCATAATCCGTTTGCGAAACCCACACTCACGGCATTGCACCCGCGCCAGTTGCGCGGCCTCCGCCATCTCGTCCCGCACGAGTAAAGCAGTAGAGGTTAGAGCCTGGAGCGCGCCTTGCCAGCAAGCCTGACAGCGCGCGGCACAGAGGCAAAGTGGGAGACCAGCGGAACACCGCAGAACGAACGAACAGGATAAAGCACAAGCCGACGACCAATAGCCAACGTCCAGAGCGGAAAGGCAACCAGTTCCGTGCAGGCCTCCCCCTGTTCGGTTATGCTGAAGGTTCTCCTCAACGTACAATCCTTCTCTGTCCCAACCAAAGCTTCATAATGCCGTGGCTATCTAGAGACCGATTCTGCAATACTCTATTCCGTTACTAGCATACGCCCCATCCGCCCCTCCATGCCGCCCTACCCTGAGCTCGGCGTAGTTTCGGTGCAATGCCGCCCCCGCCTCCTTGGCCTCCCAAGTGGACATCCTGGCCACCGTTGCGTCGTGGGTGATGGTGTTGCTGCGGAGGCTGCGAAACAACAAGTGAGGGAACCAGTGGGTGGAAGCGAAACTCCTAAGAACAGTAGGACTGGATGATTACACCCAATACGGTCGAATACCCCAGAACATGAACAAGCATATGTCGCGATCGCTTCAACCCTACGAAAACTCTGGGTGCGGAAGAAGTGCTGTATGCGAGCAGCTGGGCGCGAAGATGTAGGGCAATCGTCGGAAGTTTGGAAGCTGGACGATGTGCAAGAGTCAAAAGGTGTGGTATGAGGAGAAAGCTGGCTGGATGCATTGTACGAATGAGCGTCACGTGATAAGGTATAACGGTAAGAGCAAGGGTTGGATAGCTGAGCTTAACGGAGGGCAGCCGACGCAATGATCTGACTTCACAGTTACAGTGCCTTGCTCACGGACAGAACTCAAACTCGAGCTCCCCATCTTGCGATTGACCCAAGTTGCCTCAAGCTAAGCCACCGTCAAATGATAAATCTTATTTACTTTGGCATCGATATCAATTAGTCTCCCGTGTTTTTCTTCCTTTTTTTCCCTATGTTCACCCGGCGCTACCTGTTGGCGCAAATTAATGAATTTCAACGGAGTTTGGTGATATAGGACGAGTGGGAATCCCGAAACAGCCCTCCGTGCTGGCCTGATCCCGTTGCATCCCCACCACACTGACCCGTGAGAAACACCCTAGAACGCTCTCTCCAGAAGCCCGTCGCTGCCCCCCCAGCGCCTTACCGCAACCCGTCATCGAAAGCCGCTGCCAATTGCCTCAGAGACTCCAGCTGTGCTATCGCCATATTGTGCAGTCGCAGCAGCTCCTGCAGCAGCACCCAAGCGTGACGAACCTGCCAGCGGGGTTGAGCGGGCAACGGGGTGATTGTGGGATATTCTGTCTGCATTTCCACGCAGACATCCCTGCATCTCTCATCCGAGCCCTAACGAGGTGCGTGGGCGGGAGATATATAATAATATCTGAACCACAATATGTAGCCAGCCAGCCCTCCTTCGCTCCCTCCCTCTCTCACTGGTGGGCTCAGGCAGTCCGGAAAGGACGGAGGGGGCCGGGCCCATTTGACGCCACTACCGCTGCCGGCAAGCTCCCCCTCCGAGAAACACTCCAGCTGTAGACCCTCCAGGTGGGGCTCCAGTCGAAAATCCAGGGAAGGTGCCTGGTCAGGGCCGCCGATGAAGTGAACTGCTGGCTGGTAGCCCTCCTGTACGATCGACACAAGGCCAGGGGTGACAGACGTGCAGCCCTTGGATAGGGGCAAGCACTGAGGAGGCTGGAAGATCGAGCGGGACAGGGCTACTTTAGGGGCTTGGTGCATGACAAGCCAATCGAGACGTTGTATGTCAGTCAGTTGTTAGTTGCAACTTTAAGACCATGGCGCCGTGCGGGTCTTTCCATTCCAACAAACCGCCAGGCCGTGTGCACACGCTAGGACGGCACTGCACAGAGCGTGTGCACAGAGATTATGCACGCGCGTTTTTGTTCCACTCACCAACGCGTGTTCGCCGGCCGCAGATGCCACCACGTCCCGCAGCTCCCCAAGCACGTGCGTCAACAGCGCCGCGAAGCTGGCTGGCCCGGGGGCAGCTGCTGCGGCATGAGCCAGAGAGTGGACCGCACTGTTAAAACCCTCCACTGCACGAGCCAGCAGTCTCCGGGAAGCGGCAGGCAGATCCCGCACGGCCGCGGTTGCGACCGCTGCTGCGTTGGGTTTGGCCCGAGCAGATACCGTGGAGCCCTTCTGCTGTCTGGTCCCCGCACTGCGGGCGGCCGCACCGAATGTTGCCGAATTGGGAATGGACTTTGCGGCAGCAGTAGTGCCCACCAGGCATACCGTGCGCGGGGAGAGGGGTATGACGGTGAGCGGGCTAGTGAGTCCTGTGGCAGGTGGAAATACAGGTAGGTTGGGGAGGGTGGGAGCTCGATGTTGGACATAGGTTGCGGTGGAGGAGATATGGTTCATGCAACGGGTTGAAGGTGGCCGGAGGTCAGTGGCGGAGAGCTAACAGCGCATCCGCGTGGCGTGCATGGCTGCTACGAATCCGCGCAGCTCCCATAACGGTGCCACGAAGCCTGCACTCCGATCAGCCTTCATCCATCGGGACCGCAGGCTCACCCGTATGCTTGAGAGCTGCCGCCAGGCGTCCGTTGGCGTCCTGAAACGCGTGTTGCGCATCAGCCAGACGTGAGGCATTGAGACAGGCCGCCTGATCCAACAGGGTAGCGGGCACGAAGCCGGGTATCGGTCCCGAGGCCCCGGGCACCGTGGTCCCAGCGTGCTCGTCGGGACCGGGCTTAAGCAACCGTACGCGGAACGCTGGCATTCCATGGGCGTGTGACTGAAATGTTGGGACAGGAAAGGATGGGACGGGTAAAGTCCGTGTGGGTCGAACGTTGAAATCAACGTGAAGTGTCCACCTCACCTTTGCATTAGTTATCTTCCATAGAGACATTCCGAGCACTTCATAGTTAATATGTTCAGTTTGTTAGATGTACTGGAGTTTGACAGCTTGTACACGGGTACGCTGTATTCGGTTACTTCCGTGCTACCAGTGCTTGGTGCAAGGTCGTTCATGGCTGGTGCCAGGAGTACATATGCACTCCCTTGTGCGTAACCATGCAAACGTGTTTGGACATTTGGGGGATCGGAGGTAAAGGACGCGGGCAGCTGTTACAACGTGCCGCAAGGTAAGAGCAGGGTAACGTTGTGATCCGCGGGATAACGAGGAAGGTCCATTAGAGTTTGTCCTATTGGAACAAGGGCGCTAAAGTTCTTACCTTATGAATATGCAGGGCCAACAGGTAGTCCGCGCCGAGAGCAGTTCGCATTTCGAGCATGGTCTTATTGAATGCCTCAACGACGGGCTCCATCGGCTGGTCTGGATTCTTTGGAACTAAGGTGCCCAAGGAACTAAGTTTCAGGTATGAGTTTGTAATACCCACTTTGCCGACAAAAGAGTCCGCAAGGTCTTCCAAGCACTGCGCAAGCTTGGCATCGAGGGCTGCGGGGCAGAAGATTCCAAGCTAGGTGAAAACTTTTACTTCAATCCACATGATTTTAAAGTTCACTTTGTTAACTACCTGCAAGTTTGCCACCGCGGGTCAAGTCCTGACCGCGTATGCGCGCCGTTTCGGCCACCTCCAGCGACCGACCCGAGGCTGTCAGCAGCTCAACTGTGAATACATCGACATTAAACGACGGCGAAATCTGTAAGTTGAATCCGCCTTGCAACAATCCGGTCGCAACCCGGACGTCAAGAAGAAGCCCGTTGAAGGAATCGTTTAGAAAGCAAACGGTTTCTGCGAGCTGAGCCGCTTGCTCATTAAGATTATCAACATTACCAATCCCAATCTTCTCAATCACAGGAGGCCCGACTAAATCACAAGCTAAGTAAGCTGGCCGGGCAGGACATTCGGGACATTCCAAGGGCGCCGCTGTCTTCCCCGCACCCAAAGAGCATCCCGCTCCCATAGAGGTAATATTCTATCTTTGCAAGTTACACGTCATGCAAGTTTCGCGGCTTTTGACGACAGTGACCGGTTAGCTCCTCGACGGGGTATGGACTAAATACACATGTACGGTGATGCCAACGTCCCCGTACACAAAAAACGTCTACCTTAATATTATTTAAGACACCTCTTAATTTTAAGACAGCAAAGGACATTTTTGGGGCTCCAAGGTATCGCGAGTGTTACCTTGTTCTCCCTTGTTTTACTAGCATCGTGACTTAAGTACGGTATTTGTTTCTTGCAGGATACTGGGGCGGGGATAAACGCATCAGCTGGCTAAAAGCTAGCGAATCTGATCATATAGAAGAGCTGAGGGGACCTTTATAGCTAGTTTTGGCTAGTCGAAGGCTCGCAATGGATCCTCGTGTGTTCGTTTCGCCAAAGGGGTGGGAAGATGTGAAGTCGTTACCATCAGTGAATGGGCAAATCAAATGATTCAAAGGGGTACATTACCATCAGGCTGGTTTATTAGGCCATCGACGTCAATCCTGGTCAATCGTCCGAATAGGTCCTAATGAGGTGCGCTCGGATCCTATGTCACGACATAGTACTGAAAATCGTACATACTACGTGCGAATGCTTCACTAGCTACGAAGTATGACAGGAGCACTAGTATGTCGTGACACCTATCTGATCCTAGACCTCCCGTTTGCGACTCTGACAAATTCAAAGATGAGTACGATGTTTTGAGATTATTAGGATTTTATTATTGTTGCATATAATTAAGTTAAATTTCTTGGGGGTTAAAGCGCTGTAAATGTGATGTGTGTTATCTGATCAATTGGGCATCCCGACTCATACGCGCCACATCAGCCCATGAAGGTTGTAATAATGACAAGTCCTAACTCAAGGATGTGGTACGCGTAAAATCAGATTGAAAGATAGCTATCGCCAGGAAACCGACAGTTCCCAGAAACCGACAGTTCCCACCCGTAAAACCTTGTGTTGCCATGCACCAGAAGGAAAAAGAAAAAATACATAGTAACTGGCCCGTCCTTACCCGCTGCATGCATCGCGATGCCCGTGTAGCTACACCGTTACAACGGTTACATGTAGCAACTCTTCGTAACACACTACATAAATGGGATGAAACAACTTTCAACCATTGTGCGAGAAAACATACTTGTTTATTTATCTTTATGGTTTGGCGGAGCTGCACGAATGGTATTCTGTATGTTACGGACGGAGATAACCTTCTTGACCGACCAGCTTACGAACACAAGACCACCTGGGGGTTCCAACGCTTGGGGATGGCACCTGCATATCCAGGATTTGTGAGGGGGTTGGCTGAGTGTTATGACGGATGGCATTATCAAGCAGGATCAAGCATATTGAATGTCATTGATTTATGTAGTTCTTTTGTTGAAGATGGGCCGGTCAAGGGTTGAACACCCTTTGTATCCCCAGAGAACGCAGACAACATAGGATGTCAGGCCTATAGCACCGGTGCCAAGCCGTGCGAATAAAAGGGACAATTTATAACGGGAATGCGATTTCATGCATTTCAATTGTCTAATTTGATCATTACGTGTCTTGCTGGGGCCGGCACTGGGGGAACTGCAGAAACCCTTGCCCACCTGAGAGACCGCCGAAGCACTCCTCATCTCCCAGAGAAGGGGCGTCTGCTTATCACCACCTTATCATCAACCACCACATAATATCGGCCATCCAGGATGATGTCTGCGATATCGGCCATCCCGTGCTGACCGCCAGTGCCCACAACAATGGCCATCCGCCTCAATCAGCGCTCATCACTGATGCTTCAGGTGTTTCATGTATTGGATGTTTCACGTATAGGTGGAAAGGTATCGGAAGAGTTGAGCAACAGTTGAGGTTCAGGTTGGGTTCAGAACCAAAACGTATCCGGCTCAGATGGAGCAAGTAGAAGTAAAGGTTGATAGACCATCTGGAACGAGATCACATGCACGGATACAACCTAGACATTACTAACGTTGCATGCTCCACCCACCTCCACCTCGTTGGAACCGTTTGTAACGGTTCATGAAGGCCGGCCTTCAGAGCCCAGTCAAATGAAATTTACGATGTTACCCAGGCAACAATATGTTCATTCGGAAAGGCGCATGGCCATCACACTCAACGCAGTCCTGCTTAAAGCTATATGACAATGACAGTAAATGCAGCTCCACCTGCACTGACACTGGCTTCTGCACGAATCACATCCTCACTCTGCGCTTATTTGTTCGCTTCTTGTTAAACCACACATGCACATGCTATAACGATAATCATGCCGAGATATCAAGTGTAAAGCTGTCCCCTGCTTCACCGGGTCAGATACGTCGGGAACGACCAAGTAACAAGCGCTTACACGCCTATCCACCACACCTTAACCACCAGCCTGCCATGCCAAGGCCCCTTCCCCACAGCTGCCTCCCACGCAAACATAAGAACAGCTGTGCCTTTGGAAAACGAATGAATGAAGAAGTGGCCCAAGAAGCTGCCGAGAATATCAACATAGCTCAAGTACACGAAGGAAGCCAAAGCGTCCCGGTGCCTCAAGTCGCCATGCCTGCATCCAATTACTACTACCTGACCGGTATAAAATCAGTCGTCGGAATGAACAGTCAACAGCCAACCATCAACAACCATGTTGCAAACTCCAGTGTGGAGCCCCCAATGGTTCACAGCCGAAACAAGAGAAATGTAAGGTTGCGAAGGACCACCATCACCTCTGCGCACCACCGTGCCATAGCAGCACCTGAGGGACGAAATTACGAATCTCTTGAGACAACAAAGAGGCCCCCTGTATTTTCGATTGATCCAGAAAGGGGCCACAGTAACTTGGTGGCTGGCCTCAGGTAATGCATGCAGTGGTGAAAGTGAGGCTGGTATCTCCTGGGAGGTCGTCCTGCAGCGAGGAGGACCAGCACCTCCGCCTCAATCAGACCGCTGCGTCAACCAGCTTCCTTCACGTCGTCGCGCCCGGACCGTGCCTTCCTAAACCTGACATCCTGTATGCCCTTCCGAATTACGTGCCCGCTCAGTCCTGCAGCGGCTGCAACGGCGCCCGCCGGCGGCGGCGACCGCCTGGTGCGCGGCATTCCCACTGGAGGTCCTGTTCTGCAGCAAGACAAAGGCAGGCACATCAGGATGCATCCAATGTCAGACGTCAGGCGTCGGGAACCATACGTCATCTTGGCAGAAATGCCATCCTCGAACTCCCGTTATATTCATCATCCCTCGTAGCTACCGACCATACGACACGCCATCAGCCCGTACTCGCTGACCCCCAGCAGTGCTTGTAGAACACATTCTGATAACAGACCGCACAGCCTCACCGTATAGTGCCAGGGCCTTTTTTAGGCACCAGCCCGCCTCCGCTAGGTAGAACTTCGCAGTGGCCTGATCCAGCTGCCGGCTGCGGCACAGGAGCGCCACCAACTTCCCCTGCAGAGCTTCCTCCTGCGGACCGCAAGCGCAACCACGTGCGAACGTGGCCATACTTCAGCGGCACACGGTCCCAAACAAAGATAAGTCACATCATCTGGGAGTTTAGGGATAAGGCGCAGCGGAGGGGTAGGCAAGCAGCGGACCCGGCCACGTGGCCGTTCTTGTGGTAGTATCATACGCACCTCGGCCTTCCGCAGTCTACTGCCGCCCACCCCGCCGGCCCCTGCCTCGGCGTCCAGCATCGTCGTCCTGGCTGTCTGCGCCTCTGCTTCGTTCAGCAGCACTAGCAACTCCCGACGTGCAATTCTGCAGTAGTGGAACAACACGTAGCAGCCTGCTACTTCGGACGCACTTGCGACTGGTGGCATCCAGACAGCCAACACCCGTGACAGGAGAGAAGCGGGCACGAAATAGGGCACGGCAGAGTGGGATGGGGTGGGGCCAAAAAATAAAAAAGGGCCAGTGGCAAGTTGGGCATGGAAAGGTGAAGGACACCGCCGAAGCGACGCCAACAGGTGGGAACTGCATGTCGCGTTGACAATACCGTTCCATGATCCTCGAACCAGTAACGGTTCCAGCCTGCCCGCATACCCGCCTAGGGGGTTTGAAGCTGTGACAGCACACGGAGCGCAAGTTGGAGAGGGGCGCAAGGCCCTTCGCCGAAAGTGGGCCGTGCTCCTCTTCCCCACAACCTGTCAGTCAGGCCCGTTCACCTGGCAGGAAGACATCCTCCCTAGAGTGCAGGCTGTGATAGGAGATGAGGTTGTTGAGGCGCATTATGGTGGTCACTTCACAGCCGTGGCACACCGCCAGGCCCGTCAGGGTATCCCCGCGGCGCACCACGTGGCGGCGGACGAAGTGGCCCAGGGCGGCAGTCTGCGGAGCGGGACAGCCCCAATGCGGTGTTAAGGGGATGCGGACGCTCAATTCGAAGGGGAGCTCCTGAGCCCTAAGCACTCAGAACCGACTTACGTCCAGGATCATGGGATTACGTGCCGACCCCACCAGTCCTGCGAGCCGCCAGTGCTGCATGAACGCTGCACGCCGAACCTGTGGACGGAGGAACACATCAGAAGCAGCAGCACCAGACCCGCCCACGATGGCCATGATCAAAGCGGCCGGACAACAAGTACAGGTCCTGGGGCGCATAATAGCATTACTGGGGGAATTCAGATGCCTGTCTTGCCCCTGCAGCTACGGTTGCAGATGGGTTTCGTGTGCACATGGTTTTTCATCACAGCGCTCACAAAAATCTGCGGCTCTATCGATCAAGGACGGATTGACCCTGGAAGTAGATGTTGCGTAGGTCCGACCGGGTGCCAACCGCTTTCCGGCTTTCGCACCTCGGTGCTCGAAGCGGCCTCCCGCCATAGGGTACATACAGCCTGCAAGCGTAGCAAAAGTAACGTCAAATATCTATCATTAATGACTTTTGAGATTTATGAGATCGTCGACGAGATAGATGAACCGACTTGCCACGTTAGGGTTGCAGGAAACCGTGTCGGAGATAAGTAGTCCATGCATGCACAGTCCGCGCATTGACACAATCGAGCAATGTTATAAGATAAAATAGCAAAAGGTGCTGCACATCTCACTAACCCGACATTGCGCTAGCTCCTTCGGAGCAAGCCGTGAGAAGGCAACTGCCAGCGCTGGATAAAGAGTTGACTGAAATGTATTTTGTATCGACGATGGATGTTCCTTGGTCATGGCTTGCGCCTGAAGCCCGTTCGCCAGTTGTGTTCCTAGAACGGACCAACGGGACGCCGGTTCAGACATTGGCATAGACGAGCAGCCGAAACACCTGAATAGGTTCCTTACGATCACACGTAATGGAAGCAAGGAATTGCAATAAGCAAGGACTTTGCTCAAGTACTTTGTACGGCGTTTATTACATGTCTGTTCGCAAGTAAGATGTTCGATATTACAAATCAAAAATTAGTGACGTACTTGCCTCCATTTTTTGTATTTCTAGCAATCCTGTTTTTCTGTTTGCACTTGTTCCTAGGCCGTGCATCTAGGCCACTCGAGCGATAGATTTGTCATTTTCGTCTTTTAGATCTAACACCGTCGAGACTTAAATAACGAATAAATAACGTCAACTAAGGGGACAAGATAGCCACCTCGGCAGGTTTTCGGGAAGACTGGCCCCAGCAGGGGGCTCCCAGCAAGGGGCTCCAGGGCCCCAAACAGCAACAGACGACTGGCTTGGTATCGATAAGCTGGAGCACTTTATTTTCTGCGTGAGTTCCGCCCACCGGCACGAGCCGACAACAGATGCTAAAGTCGGCGGGGCTCTTGTCCTGCAGGGACTCTGCACGGTCGTGACCTACTTGGTTTTTAGGCGACTATACTGGGCATATCGCGCCAGGTTCACGTTCAGCATCCTCGCGGGGCTCATCGTGGGGGTGTTGAAGGAGCTCGGCGATTACCTGCAGGTACATGCTTCTATGACACTCGCAACGGTTGTTACTTTAGCATCACGCGCATAGCCACGCTGTCTGCAATCTTATCGTGCGAGGGGGTCGAGGCAGGTCACCCTGCCTGGACTGTACCTTTCCCAGGAAGCAGTCCCCTCTAACTCCCAACATCCCCGGGGCACATACGCGCTACCCTGTCCCGCCAGCTTTGGCCAGGAGCCCTCTCCGCAAAGGATCTCACGGCGGATGCGCTTGGTGTGCTGGTCTGTGCGGCCGGACTGTATACCTTCGAGCTCCGCTGTGGCCAAGTGCTGACGGCGCCAGCGCTGCAACCGCTTGGCACCAAAACCACGTTCCTAGGCTCCGTACGATCCCTTCTGGGTTTCTCCTCCGAGCCGCGTGTAGTGGACCTCGAGCACGGACTGGTGTACGGGCAACGGATACTGCGCCAATACGGCAACAGCCTAAAGGACCTGCGGTCGCTAATTCCGCACTCGAGTGCGCTAGCGCGTTGGGGTGGATTTGACGACAAAAACACATACGGTTACAAGCCACTGCCTGTGGGCGGTATCACAAGTCGTGGCGCGCCGGGGTTAGGCTTGAGCAGTAACAGCGGTGGCAGTGGCAGCAGTAACGGCACCGGGCAGGGTAGCGGCGCAAGGAGCAACGTACTTCAGCAAGATGCCGGCTCGCATTCTCATTACAGTGGTGTAGGCGGCAGCGATATGAACAGCAGCTGAGCAGCAGCCTCTCCTTGGTAAAACAGACCAGGGAACCTATCGCCGCAAACGATTGAGGAAATAAATATTTGAACTGACTGTGCGACGCCGTGTATTGTACGTGCCATGTTGCGCCATCCATGCGTTTTCTTCACATCTGACATTGTGTTTGTCCGTCTGTGAGTCCTGCTGCTGCAAATGGCACTCGTGGCGTACCGGGTGTCGGGACCGGCCGCCGACCAGCGTGCAGCCGAGCGCCTTATTCAGTTTCCTCTCGGTATCACCCTGCGGCTTACACAGTGGCCGGCACACAGCGATACGGCAGGGCCACATCAAAGGCCCCTAGGCCACAGCGATGACTGCAGAGCCTCAGCAGCTGCTACCCCTGCGGCATCCCTTAAAGGCAGCGCTGGTGGTAGCCCCGCATCCCCACAACCGCAACAGCAGCAGCGGCCGCAGCAACAGGTATCAGCTGGACCTCAGCTGAGCAGCCTCGCCAACGTGGGTCTTGTGGTCTGGCAGGCGGGTTTCTTGCTGGCGGACTTCTTGCTGCGTGAAGCGCCGGAGTGTATGCTGCGCCGCCGCGGCGGCGGCTGGGCCAACGGCGGCGGCTGGCGGTCGTTGACGGCCATAGACTTGGGCACGGGCAGTGGGGTGGTGGGAATCGCATTGGCGTTAGCGGGGGCGAAAGTGTACCTAACGGACCTGCCGCATGTGGTACCGCTGGCGGCAGCCAACGTTGCGGCAAATTGCGACCCGCGGGTGCATCGAGCTTTCGTATGCCCGTATCGCTGGGGTGACGACCCGGCAGCGCTCGACGATGGCAACGCCGGCGTGAGTGGTGGCGGAGGTGGCCCAGCCGGCGTTGCGGCCGCAGCGTGGGCGCCGGCGTCTGCGTCTGCATCTCTGATGGGGGTTGCACCAGACATTATTACAGCCGCAGATGTATTGTACCATGCAGATCTGCTGGGGCCGCTCATGACGGCGCTGCGGCGTCTTTCTGTGGCACATACTGTATCCTATGTGTCGTACAGGGTACGGCAAGGCAATGAGGTGGCGGCGTTTTTGGCATTAGCAGAGTCGGCAGGCTTCGCAGCCGAGGAAGTGCCCAGAGCGGCGCTGCATGAGGAGTATCGGTGCCACGGCCGCGACCGCTGTATCTCCCGGGGGGGTTCAGGGCTCAGCGTTGGGCTTGCCGACGGGGTTGGCGGCGCGGATAGTGAGGACGGCGATGATAACGATACCGGTTATGGGAGGCTGGGTCTGGATGTTGAATGCGGAGGAGCGAGCACGAAGCGCTGGGCACTAGGAACCTACGGCATTCTGCGCCTGTGCCGTCGGGACGACACGACGTAACCAGCGGCTGCGGCAGTGCTTTCTAGAGTCGCGGCGGTGAATCGGTGGCACATCGAAGATATGTGCCTATGTTGGGCGTCGGTATGTGCCTATTTAGGACATCAACAGATGTAAGGGGTGCGGCTTTCGAGGCCGATAGCACCATGCGCTTGCACGATGTTTGTGGGAGCTGTGAATGAATGCACGCCCCCTTTGCATTGCATGCCATTTTGTGTCAGGGCCTTGTTTTCTTTCACTTCGCGAGCTGGAAGAGAAGAGCTTCAGCGCGAAATGCAATTTTTCGCAGCCGCCTCTGCTGGCAGGTGTGCGGCGGTTGCAGGTGTCTATGTGGTCGACGTGCTGGCGGAGCTGCGTGCGGTTGACGGAGGGACGATTTCTTAGGAAGCATGGAGCGCCGTTACCTAATGTCGAACTATACTGAGCACTGGTGAATTTGCGATCGGACCCTCTCAAGTGTCATGGGAATTGTTTGGCGTGTACTTAATGTTTATGCATCGGATGCGTTGGAGTGCCTCGTCGCCCTGGGGCGAGCTGTTAAATTTAGAAATTGCGCCTGAGGCCATTTTCTTATTGGTTTGAGATTAGCGAGGGACTTGCATGAGGGCAATACCTGATTGCAGGTGCGGTCTCCTATCATGCCAAAAACATTTGCACCGATCAGGGGATCCTGGCTCCGACTGTACTGGAATAATCATTCCAGTCTCAGCTGCTTGAACGAGAGATATTTTACCTGATACCTGATAATTGATAGTTTCGCAAATTTGTGAATGAGCAGAGTCAGGCTACTAGCGAGCCCGAGATATTCGTTGTGTGGTCCTTTCACCGGTCAGGAAACTGCACGAATCAGGATGGTTAGGTCATCGAAGCCCTAAACCCACCCAAGGCATCCACGGACGGACGACTATTACGGCCCACTTGATCAACCTTTACGTTTTGCGCAAGCCCACTCCCTCTCTGTATAAGGCACCTCTGTCGAGGTAAGGGGTTTCCCAGGCATTCACACGGGCGTATTTCTTTCCGAAATGAATTTCCCAAATTTGCCTTCTCTTCACCTTTTTAATCGGCTTAGGCGCTGGGGTAAACGAAGAGATAAGGCAAGGTAGAAGCCAAGGAGGTATGCGGAACGGGTAGACAGGAGACTCGGGCAGGGGGATAAAGGCGGGGAAAACATTGGGACCGAGGACACATTGACTTGTTCGAAGGAAAGAGTGTAGGCCATAGGGCGGCTCAGGAAAGGTTCAACTCCTCCGCGCATGGAGGTGCTGGGATGGGAGGGTTCAGGGGAAGAAGGATTGGAAACGGGGTCACGGAGAGCCTTTTTGTGCCTGCTGCAAATGACGGAAAATCTAAATCTGAAGGCTCACAGGACCTTGTCGTGGCATTGCAGCTGCATTCAAAACAAAATTACATATTCAAAAAGCATTGCCGTTGCCGTTTGAAGGCTAGATGAGTCATCAGTTTTAGAAGCGCGTTTCGTTAAGTACAGAACCGGCGCCGTACGCGTCCAATGTCATAATGAGAGCGGCTGGCCACGCTTATTGATCTACCGACATATCATTTACTTAGCAGCATATCAACAACTTGATGAAGTACCTTCTTTATTAAGACGTCTTAAGTTATGGAGCTTCCGCGCTGTTTAGGGGGAATGTGGTGTCCCCAGAAACTAATCGGCGAGGGCTCATACGGCGCCGTTTATTTAGCAAACCATCTCATATTGCCAACTCGTAAGGCTGTGAAAAGAATCGAGCTGCATGATGGAAACATGGACGACATCGCGAACGAGGTCGGCGCTCTGCAACGGCTAAAAGGGAAACCTAATATCGTTCAGTTATGGCAGTGGGTTGAGGTGAGAAGAACGTGCTGTGCGTCTGTGATTTTCCCCAAGCTGTCGGCGTGTCGAGACACAATTTCGGCGGCGCAATACCCCCGTTTTGGGGACTTCCTGGGACTTACATGCATTTGATTTATATTCACAGTACGAAGGCGCCTTGTATATCATAATGGAGTTTTGCCAGGGTAAGCCAGGAAGACGACGGGGCACGGCGACCGGGCGCACTGTCGGCCCAACGCTACGAGTCTGGGCAGATTCGATGTTAAACTTGATATGCAAGTATATTAGCAAATTTGAGAGTGTCATTATTTTCGACACCACGTGTTGTTCACTTCGTAAATCAGGCTTAGGGCGAACTAACTTATTGCCCGAAAAGTCATATCCCAAGTTATGAAGTCCTTATGTGCCTTTGACAAGAAGCACAGGCATATCACTAATTTTCATAAACTCTCTTCGTCCCCTTGCCATAATGTCTGTCCGAAGGCGGCGATTTGCACGACTATCTGCAACTAAAGGGTTCGCTGAATGAAGATTGTTGTCGTGATATCATGATCCAAATGGCAGAGGGCCTCAAGGCTATGCGCGCCTGCAACGTGGTCCATGTAAGTGGCCGGCTGGGCACGGATGTGCTTATCACAGCACCTTGCCCCTCCGCTCCGAGCTGGTGGCGCAGCTTACATATCCTCCCACCTTGCGCTTTTCTTCACTGTTGCCCGCAGCGGGACCTGAAGCCAAGCAATATCCTCCTGTGCGACAAGGGAAATCAGCCCAGGATTAAAATTGCCGACTTCGGGCTAGCCAGGTTGCTGGATGGGCGCGCGTGCTCTGCTTTCAGCTATGTTCCTTCTCCCTACGGCTATTTACTGCAGGGCCAGGCATCCTCGCAATGCGGCACGATGCCGTACGCAGCACCAGGTACAAATGTCCCATAACGGGAGAGGGTCCGTTGAACGGTGTTATTTGCCATTTAGTAGCCCCTTGCATGAGCCCCCTGCATGCATCCTTCGAGCCGCAACTCCGCAGGTGCAGTTGCTGTCTAGCCATGTCAATCGCACGTGCGGGGTTCTGTCCTGCTAAGTGCAATGTTGCAGTGTTGTTTTACGCACTTGCATTATATTGTTGCTGCGGCTATTGCAATGGGAGCCGTTCCGACCTCTCATCCTGATGCCCGTCTCCTTCTCTATTTTCCAGAGATGGAGTCGGGGCCACACGGGCTGGACGTTGATCTCTGGAGCGTCGGCGTGATTATGTACGAAATGCTTGTCGGTGAGTGGGTTTTGGGTGGGTGGCGGGTGGGAGCTGCTGGGTCGCACGCGGGCGGGGTAGGGCAGGAGGACCGGTTCTGGGAATTGGGTGTGGGTGCCGGATGGCGGTTCCTTTCCACTACCCTGCACCGGTACAGTAGGCCAGGGAGAGCATTCCCACGGCAGGCATTGCGATACATACCGAACATGGAGCAAGCTCCACTCACCCTGCCTTGATGACGCATGCTTAGCTTTTTGATGTCATAGTGTTAACGGTATCAATGTTTTAATGACGAGGGTTTGATCCTCTTGACAGCGCTCTCTTCGTTGATGATTCGAATTAACACGTCCCGCCCCACCCTTGCGCCCGACCTCTCCTTTGCTCTCTTTGGCTCTGGCCAGGTCGCCACCCGTTCAATGCCGATAACTACTACGATTTGATGCAGAGCTTCAGGAACGACGAGATCGAGCTGCCGGATGATGTGGCTAAGAAGCTGTCGCCGGCCTGCAGGTAAGGGACTGGAGTGCGACAGGGGGCTGGAGTGCGACAGGGGGCTGGAGTGCGACGTCTGTAAGACGAGCCGCTGCCGGGACGTCAATGCTGGACAGAGCGGGACAGCACGTTGGCTTGTTGCGTGTCAACACATCATTGCCCCAACTGCACGCCACCGCAGGGATATGCTTACTCGGCTGCTGCAGCGGAATCCTGCCGACCGGATGTCGTTCGCCGAGTTCGTCATCCACCCTTTTTTCAGGGGCCCCAGTGCGGTGGCCGCAACCGTGGAAGACGAGAACGGTCAGTGTGATGGCGAGCTGGAAGAGGAGCAGGACCATGACGACCCGGAAGCAGATTTAGAGGACCAGGAGCTTCTTTATTCGTCGTCCCTCGAGCGCTTGTGGATGATGCGCCCCGATACGCTGCATACCATAGAGGAGGAAGAAGCGATCTCACTCTCAGGCGCCCTCCACAGGGCGAGGGAGTGCACGCCCTTGCTGTGTCAAAGTGTGCTGCAGCTTGATTGCGACGCCAGGGAGTCTGACAGTGACGCAGCTGCAATTAACGCTGAGATCGATGCCACTGACGACGCCGACGCTAGCGAGGCTGAGAGCGACGTCACCGTCGCCACCAGTGAGGTTGACAGTGACGACGCCGACGCCACCGAGGCTGAGAGCGACGCCGATGGTGCCACCAGCGATTTTCAGGGCGACGCTGAGGCCGATTACTTTGAGGGCAGGTTTTCCATCGCCTCAGCAGTCACTCGTTCAGCAGTCGCGGCGGAGCGAGCTTACCAGCTCTGCAGCAGCGGCAGCAGCGACCACGTCCCGAGCCGAGTTGCGCATCCGCTGCAGGTGCGGCGAATGGCGGCGTTACTGCTGGCTTACGCGTGCAGGGTTCACCTGGGGCACCTGCACCTCGAGGTATTGGCTCGTCAGTGCCCGGACGGCAAGCGCCATAGGGCGGGAGACCTCGTCAAGGCAACGGTAGTGGCTGTGAGCTGTTGCCGGTGGGCGTATCGGCTGGTGGTGTTGGCATCGAGGAGCGGCGACACGGAAGGAGGCGGGGGCCCTGAGGACGACCACAAGGAGCTGTCCGCATCCCTGGAGCTCCACGCCCGGTCGATGCTCGTAATGCTGGAAAAGCATCTTAGTTACCTCCATGATGTTTTGGCCAAGGCAGGTCATCCCAGAGGCACAATCCATCCAACCTTCTGTATGTTTATGTGGGCCTCCGTGCACCTGCTGGCAGACACATTCACTTCGCCTTGCCTTGCCTTGCCTCGCCTTGCCTCCGTTACCCGTATTAAAGGACGCGGTAAGAAGTGGGCCTTGTTGACGTTGCGTGCCACTGATTCTTACTAAAACTAAACAAATTTCGCAATTTTAGCCACCCTTCTGATCCAACTGCATTCCTGCAGCCCTCGCCATCCTGGCTTTGGCAACGTTTGCCTAGTTTGCGTTCCTGTTACGTGACGTTCGTCAGAAATAATAATCTCACCTCCTCCCCTCCGCAATTCAGATGTCTTCGAGGGGCTGCGGCACACCACCCGGCACGGCCTCGGATCTCATTTCGTGCCAGGCTGTGGTGGCGGTTGCACCGCCACATCCCGCGTCTGCCCAGGACATGCTGCTGGAAGTTGCCTTGAGCCACGTTCGTGCCGCCGAGGATGAAGAAATGTTAGGCAACACCGCCATTGCGGCGGCGGAGTACGGCAAGGCGACTGATGTGCTGCTGTTCCTTCTGTCGGCAGCAGCCCTGCAGCAGCTGCAGCCGCACCCGCGACCGACGATGTGCGATCAGCAGACACCGGTACGTTCCCGACTGCCTCCCTCCGTTGCTGTTTTATATTATTAATTAAATATTAATATCTAATAAAAATAATAAAATATTGCAATTATATCATAAAATTTTCATTATATTTTATCATTTTTATTTTTATTTTGTGCACTGTAACGGCGTCCAGCTTCTCATATCCGCAAGTAGTAACCCTGTGCCGCTTCACCTGGCGATTTCTTACGCAGCTGGAGGCTGTTCGCCCACCCATGGCGCAAAATTTTAACCCACGCTTCGCGGTGCTGTACGCTCGCACGCGTATGCGACAGTCTGGTATACATGCTGCGATGCGCACCACAGCAGCAGCGGCGGCGGCGGCGGCGGCGACCACCTCGGAGGTGACCGTGCAGGCAATGTCTGTGGAAGCGGTGGTTGGGTTGCAGACGCCGTTAAACGCCAACCGTCGTAGTTGGTGGCAGTGGATGTTTGGTTGACTCGCTGCGCTCATGCCATGAAGATATGGCCGCGTGAGGTCCCCTTAGGGACGGGAAGTGACCATTATGTGCTTGCAGGGAGTGACATGGCAGAAGCCGTGATAGCTAATGGGGTAATTAAGGCTACGACCGCTCTGTAGTTGCGCTCTTGCTGTATGATCTAGCTGCACTGCTCTTGTACGACGCCGCTGCGCGCTTACTGTACGAGCTTGCGTAGTTTCGTATTTTTCAATGTCGCTGTTGGATGTCGCTGCACGTTTGTATGTATGTAGACGGTTTCTTTCTGCATGTACGATGCAAACCTTCCGATGGCGTTAAATAGATGCCTTGCCATGGACAGGGCCGACATTAGGCACGGGGAGCTGTGGTTTAGCGCGGGTACGACCCGTGGGTCGGCCAGGGTTATGCGTCGCACGGACTTTGCGCTGCTCCTCACTCTGGCATTTGAGGGGAGTTGTACTTTTTGATGTCCGTTCGAGAGGGTTTTGTATGTTGTTGTACCATTTCCGATAAGTCCCAGTCCCTCGGGAGATTAGGCAAGGATTGCACAGTTGCGCATTATGTCTGTTATAAATCTCATCCTCATCCTCATTTCATCGTGAGCGTTGCGAGCGTCTAGCCTGTCGTCCAGTGTACGGCAGGAATGATCTACGTGAGTTCAATGATAGTTTTTGCGATTCCTTTGCGTTCAAGAGTTGAATGGAAGGCTCAAGGCTGTGGCTTGAGTCGTGCTAGTTTCTTTTCCACCGCTTAATGAGCGGGTCGGGACTGGACGCCAGCCTGGTTGCTGACCGGCTAAAGGTCAAGTTGCATCCGAGGCGCTGAATTTGTGGCTGTTGCAGTGGACTTGAGGTACCTCGTTTATCGCGGCAGGCCGGGATTAGGACTCGGATGAGATGTCACATTCGATTTGGTGCCTATTTAACCCATGGGACGAGTTTGTGACCTTAGGATAGGACAGGTACGGCAGGATTGGCCCCTGTTCTTGCGGGACCAAGTTGGTAACTGAAGTCCTAGTCATGAAGCCTGGGCAAGGGGATCCGTGCAAATTAACACATAGGAGAGGAGTGTCGAGGTTGCAGGCTGAAGACAACGTTTCATGATATGTGTACGGGCGATAAATATTCGTGTTCTGCACGAAGTAAAATGATTGCCGTCAGTGTGCGTGAGTGATGACCGATTGCGGCGGCCTGCCGGTCAGCTAGCCTTCGTGACGCGAGGTCTCAGTTCCGGTGGGTAGTCGTCAACGTCGTCCGGTTTTGTGTTTTCATTTTTTCTGCTTCGCCATCAGAGCCTTCAATTTAAGTGAGGTATCTAGGTTCCGCCCCTCGAGTGGGCGTTCCGTGAATTATATCCGTTCCCGGCCGAGTTTTTGAATCCAAATGTGCGCTGAAAAGCCCGGTAGGGCCCGGTAGTCGCGGCGTAATGAGGATGAGCTGCGGCGCTGGCTGTTCCGTTAGGTATTATCCTTGCCCTGGTTGTAGGAACCTCGAGCTTACGGGGAGGTGATCTGGAGCTCGGTGTGGGGAGTAGGTGTGGGGACTAGAGGCACGTGCCGCAGCGAGCCTTAAATGGCCTTCTCAGCGCCCCCGAAGCCCGCTTGTACGCACCACGTGCCCTGCCTGCCTAATGCCGTTATGCGGGGGGCCGTTTTCGACTTCCAAGGTGCTCCCCATGCAGTGGTCACCACGGCGCAGGGTATCATGCATGTTGTGTCTTCGTGTGCCTTATCGGATCTCCAGCTGCAGCAGCCTGCTCATTTAATCAATGTGTCAGTCTTGTGTCAGTGAAGCCAGGTGAACATCTGCCTGATCTTGTAAAATCAATTCGATTGGACCTGATCGTACAACTTGGCACATATCTCCCAAGGCTGCGGCAGCCCCACAATCACCTGTAACTCGGACCAAGGTTTCCAGATCTGTGGGGCGGGGTGATTGAAGGAAAGCAGCTTCTGGAGTTCCGGAATGCAGTTCTGGCTGCAAGCCGATGCTAGCTTATGATGGCGTGCATGGCGAGGTATAGGCGAAATGCCGTTATAACTTGCCAAAGGTTGTTCTGTCACATGCGCACTTCGTGGGCTCTACTTGCGGCCCTACCCCGGTTACGATCCCAATCCAATGACTGCCGGTGTATGTGTTTCCAGCAGCGGTCGAGCACATTCGGCGCACATAAAACGACATGATCAATAAACTTCGTGGTCAAAAGGGACGTGCTACCTTTTAGAGAGGTTGGATTTCGCCCGACGGCCGTTAGTACTAAGGGGTAGGTATTCAACTGCGCAGGACCAGCCGCACGTAAACAATAAACTCATCCTAAGTATCCCCTATGCGGTTTTAAGTTGGTCCAGTCATTTATTGAAGAACGTCTTCTCTGTCGACCTTGTGGCGGTTGGTTTTTTAACAACGCTCGCTTAGGGTTTTACCGCTACCTAAAGAAGGTTTGGCTAAGGCGCGTGGAAGCATGCTGCCGGCAGCCATCCACCAGTGCAGGCAGCGGTATAAACCTTTGTGCCATTCTTTTGCGTCCTCGTTGCGACAGGTCAGCGACAACTTGGCCGGCCCTCGCCGGTCCTTTCCACTTCCATTTAATGATTTTTTTCTATTATGATATTTGAAGTAAAATGCTCATGTTCCTTGCAACAGGCATCGACCTTACTATTTGTTGAGCATAATGGCGATGGCAAAGTCGCTCCTGCTACCCTGGCGGCAGCATCTGCTGCTTCAAAATACCTACCAGGATCCTTAGAGGCGCTTGTGTGTGGCTTTGGGGACGCTCTTCTAAATACTGCTTCCTCGATCGCGGCGGTGCCTGGAGTTACCAAGGTGCGTGCCTGCAAAGCCCGCTCTCCGCAGCTTCGGGGTCACAGTTCGCGAATACCCGATCTCACAGGAGCCTTTTGGAGCCGTTGATGTTGAGGGGACGAGGGGGCGCGTGCTGAGTCGACGGTTTGATGGGTACAAAATTCCCTGACGGTGTCACAAGCTGTGGCTCTTTCCACACCGCGACCTATATGCTATATTCCCTGCCCTACCATTTGAAGCTACCCATAGTATTTCCCCTGAACTGTTCCTGCGGTGCCCGCTCCAGACAATTCATTATAGACGCCCAATGGGGTATTTTCCCATAGGTGTGGCTTGCTTCGGATCCGTCCCTGGAGCGGCCGGTTGCAGAGCCCCTCAGCAAGCTCCTGTACCTCATGACCGCCAAGTAGGTCGGCGGGTTGCGTGACGCGCGAACATGCACTGGCTACGCATGCACTGGCTATAGCACCAACGCCAAGGCGCGCCTTTGTCTGCTTTTGGAAAGCTATGGGATGTTTGTGTATCTGTGGGGTGCGAGCAGCCATACAGAATGCAGCTGCCAGCGCGTCCTGGAGGCAACCGGGCGCTAGGGCGGGTTAGGGCGGGATAGCCGCCGCACTAAACCCTAAGCCTCCTGCGCTGCCGTTTTCCGCCTGCTTCCCACGTCGTCTTTATCTTCATAACAGTCATCATTCATATCATCAGCATCCTTATGCATCGTCACCCTCCCGCTTTAACAGTCCCCGTGCTCTGAAACTCATCTCCTCGGTTCCTTTCTCTCTCTCTCTGCCCCTGGACCTTAAACTTGGGCCCCGCCAGGCACCGGCCAAGCCACTTGTTGGCCGCAGCCACTTCTCAAGGCCGCAATGTACTGCCCCGCGCCGCTGCGCTGTTGGGCACCCAGCCCGTGACGGATGTGGTCAAGGTCCTGGATGAGAACACCTTTGTAAGGTGCGGTACTGAATTTCTAAGTTCGATCCACGTGGGGGACCGGGTGGTGCTTTAAGACGCGCTGGAATCTGTGGTCGGTTTGTAAGTTGGATGGTTAGCTGCTGTTTTGTTGACTCCGTAATCGGAGTTTGCTACCGCAACGCAATGACATACAGCGTGATGCGTGCTTCACAACTTCCCGCCGACAAGTTGCGTGGCGAGGTTGCAAATGTCCGTATCCTCCACTTACCAGGCCCTTATGTCGGGTTCGGTGAAGGCTTCATGGTGGCCAGACCCAGCTGTGTCCGGTGCATTCTCGTCCCATGCGTTAACGTGCACGTGCTACAGTGCATGGCCGCCGAAGTGCATGTGCCCGTGTGTGTATTCCCTTTGTCTCTCCCCCTGGCTTTCCGCAGGCCTATATATGCGGGAAACGCTTTTGCCACAGTCCAATTCTCCGCTGCGCCTAGCGTTCGGGTCGTGACGGTGGGTGGATAGTTGGGTACCGATTTGAGCTATCGCATAGGGTAACGAGGCCTGGAGAATGGCATGTAATTGGGCTTGGCACCTGGGTGACCTGCGCTTGCGAGTGGAGGCTTGCTAGGATCGGGCCCGACGGGATATTGTTGGAAACCGGAACCTGCAGCCTTATGCATGAGGAAGCCGCGGAAGTGGCTAGGGTTCATTGATTCAGGGCCTCGTTTGCGTGGCTTCTTTGCTTCTCTGCAGGTCCGGCCCACGGCTTTTGCTGCCAGCGACGCAGGCATTACCAATGGTTCACAGGCGGCGATTGAGCCCGTGGCTCCGGAACTGCTTGAACAGCTGAGGGACGTGGTTTCGGCGCGATGGGCGGGACAGGATGTCCGCAGCAGCGGGCGGCCCGAGCTCGGCTCCGCGAAGTAAGCCATCGCACGGGGCCGGGCTGGGCCGGGCTGCGAAGTAGAGAGGAGGGGGAGGCGTACCGGCGCGCTGTGCTACATCGTGTGTACCATGCACCAAGTCACGCTCTCAAGGCTCTTGTCGCCCTTCGTGGGAGGACTGACATTTACGGGACGGTTCCTGCGTACGACTACTGATATCAGCGGCGGATGCGTTAGCAGTGCGACGGCGGACCATATCCCTCGACATGTACTCCCGCCTCAATATTGATTTCGCTGTTCCTGTGTTTGTATCAGGGTGGTGGTTTGCGGCGGGCGGGCGCTTAAGAGTGCGGAGAACTTCGCTATGCTGGAGGAGCTAGCGGACCTGCTTGGCGGCGCGGTTGGGGCATCCCGGGCGGCGGTGGACGCGGGGTTCGTGCCAAACGACCTGCAGGTGGGGATGAGGTAGCGGCGATGGCGGCGGTGGTGATAGGAATAGCTGGGAGGGGGAAGTCTGAAGTGAGATCCTGGGACAGAAGTGGCTCTTGGGAAGTAGGGAGAAGCGTCGGATGGACAGAATAGCTGCCGAGCGCAACGTTTCCTGTCATTCGTTCGTTCCCCACGCAATCCGCGCAGTAGGAGGCGATATCCGAGCAACGGATCCGATCCCTGGCCTTTTTATTCCTGTGCAGGTGGGCCAGACAGGCAAGGTGGTGGCTCCCGACCTGTACATCGGTGTGGGCATCTCCGGAGCCATCCAACATCTGGCGGGGATGAAGGTGCGTATCAATGCTCAACAGGCGTGACGAACCCTCCGCTCTTATCTTCCACTGCCTTACCCTCATCTCCGTCCGGGGACCCTCTCCCGGACTCAGGACTCCCGGACCATCGTGGCCATTAACAACGACCCTGAGGCGCCCATCCTATCGGTGGCAGACTACGGACTGGTTCAGGATCTCTTCTTGGCGGTGCCGCAGCTCATAAAGGAGATAAAGGCGGCCAAGCAATCGGGGCCTGTATAAAGCAAGAATCCTGACGAACCCTTCGGGTGACCTCATGAAGAGCCGCCACGCAGAGCAGGCAGGCATTAGCCACCGCAGGGTAGACAGACGCCAGCGGTGAACCAAGAATGCCGCTGCCTTTTCTCGCTGCTGGCTGTTGCTGTGTTGGGCTTAGGGCAGTACACTAAGGGTACGGTGGAGCGGCCGCCATACAACGTTTTCACGTGTCGTAGTGCTGGATACTGCACCGTTCTCCTCAATCCCCAAAGCGTCGATAATATAAATCTGGTGTTCGGCAGAATAAAAGGTTGTGGCTTGGTATGATGGCTTGCGCGTTCGACGTCAAATGTTGCTGGCTACACAGTTGCCAACATCGGAAGCTGATTATGCGCACATCTCCACGCTTACACGATTTGCAGTTTTTCGGCATGGCCCTTATTTGACTATACAGCTGCAATGGGACACATGAAGAGATAACATACCATTAGACGCACCCCGGCTGTCTGCTGGCAGGGTTCGGTCCGGGTTCGCATCTGACTCGGTTCTGATCAAGGTTTCCCGGATGCCCAGTGTTGGATTGTTAAAGTGTTTCAAATCGAATTTCCTGCTAATGTGGAAAAAAGGCCAGATGAACCATCCTGAACGATGTAGGCATTCTTTCCTCCTGAGGTCATCCATTTTTGGAGCAAAATGGGCGCCACCACACGATAAACATCAGGCATCTATTTAAGGAAACTCAAAAACGTTTAGAGGACGCATGGACTAGATAGCAAAGAGGCATGTAAAGGCCGCGTGCACAGGTTTGTACGTGTCTGACATGCAACACATACATGCCCCTAGCTCTAAGAGCTGCGTACAAAGACGAAAGTCTATCACAATCCCTCTGTTCTATAACGCTATGAACACATGCTCTATATATTAGCTCATAGGTATCATGCAAACGGTTTCCCCACTTTATGGCTACCTTTGAAGCAAGTGATGACGCCTTCATTTGCCCATATACCTGTGAGTCATGACACTATATTTTGGACTGTCGTGCTATTGTCGGCTTATGACGCGTCTTATGTTATTGACTCTGTATTTCGGCGGTGTGTGAATTTTGACGTTTCACCTTCTCAGTGCCGTCATTAACTGTAAACCTCAAGGGATCAATTATACTTGTGAGCCAACAAGGGAGCTGCTTGCGGTGAGGTGGCAGCTGGGCAAAGGGACGGCATGACTTAGTTATGCGCAGCGCAAAGGACCTTTCCTATATGAATTGAGAATGACATATTGCTTTGTATTGCTTTATTTCGCTGCATCGATCGTGCATGCCGTGGGCGACAGTCTATTGGCACACTGTACCGAGGACTTCAGCACGGTTGCCACGTATCCCCCTCCACATGGCAAGGCTGTTCAGGCAAGCATTCGGTAAGTGTTTTGCATGTACCGCAATGGCAGGTCGAGGGCTCCACAACCGTTCACGTCATCTGTTTCTTGCCACGGCGTTACATGCAAGTTGGATGTGCTGGAGCCCTGACTAGATGTTTATTACTGTTCCGGGAAAAGGGCCAAACCAATTGCGAACCTGAGAGGGGGGCAGCGGCCTTGTGCGATGCCAACCGAAAAGTTTTATTTAACCTGCCCCCACGACAGGGCAGCGAACTTACGACGAAGGTGAAACATCCATGCGAGAACTTGGAGCCACAGGAGTTTTCCGAAACTTGGCTTTCCAGGAGAATGTCGAGGAGGTCGTGACGACACCAAAACGGGCAATCCCATGTAATAAAGACGTGCCCACGGAGCCTGCGTCCAATGCCGCACCGTGAGTCTGGGCTTGTCCGGCCTGTGTCCGCAACAAGAAAATTGCTTGCTTTCTATGCGGCTCGCTGAAATGGTGTGCATTAAACCCAATTCATTGCAGGCTCTCCCCGGCGTGTCCGGAGACTTTACAAGGTACCGAGATGTGGGCTAGTCCCCCAACAACCCCTTCACATGCATCTGCCGTAAAGCGAACGAATCAGATGGATGCATCCATGGGGCTTCCTTCATCTCCCTCAGGCGGCAAGCGGGCAGCCGGCCTGCTTACATGCCAAACACCGAAGGCCCACCGCCTCTCGTAAGTTCCGCACCTTTCGGTCGTTCCCGGGTCGGTAGACCTGCGCTTCGTAAAAAATGGCGACACGGTTGTCCGTAACAGAGCATTAAACTCGTGGCATGACCCTGTATCCGCGCGTTTCTCATGTCCGCCGTCAGTGCAGCCCCGCCGCCGCCGTGGCCCATCGGAATGATGTAGTCGTATTTGCAATAGGTCCGCAATTAAGTTGCAATGAGGGGGCCGCCCTGTGATCTCAATTCATGTGTCATTGTTTGCCCACCTCATGACGACGTTCTCCTCTCCTTCATGCAGGCTGACGAAGCCGCCCAAAAACGTCACGGAAGTTGAGGAGATCGCTGCCCGCGATGTCGACCTTGCAAACAAGCCCACACTTACCGAAACTGGAGAGAATGGCGCTGCCCAGGTCGAGCCCTTGGTTGTAGCCGCACCCTGGACACTCGCTTCGCCCCATGCACGCAGCGGCACGCCCAACGCAGTTCGGATGTGGGAGGAGGAGGTTAAGCGGCTGCTGCTGGCTGGTCGCATGGAGGACGCTGTGCGGTACGCAGCACCATCGGAGGGCATGATTCGTTGCACAGTGCGGCGTCTCAAGAACTTTATGGGCCAGACGCAGGCATACCACCTGTTTCTTGACAGTGGTGACACCTTTCTGCTCGCGGCGCGCAAGCGCAAGAAGTCAGCCAGCTCAAATTACGTGCTGTCAACTAGCCAGGAAGACCTCGGACGTGACTCAGAGCACCGGATTGCGAAGTTGCATTCAAACTTCGTTGGCACGGAGTACTCTCTTGTGTCGCGCGGCCACAATGCGACCGTCCCATGGCCGGGGAATTCCGGCAATACGGGCCGTCCCGGAAACGGGGTGGGTAGCAACGCCGCCGTGCGGCCAGAGAGCCCTGACGAGGACACGCTAGCTCCCGCGGCGGAAATCATCAGCGGTGGCTCTTCTCGACAGCATCAGAGCCTCTTTGGACAGGAGGAAATGGCGGTGCACTATAAGCAGACGGTGCTTACGGCCAAGGGCGGCCCACGAGTCATGTTGGTTGCCACACCGCTACCGGAGACGAACTGGGCTCCATCCGCGTCTGACGGCTCAGACTCGCTGGCAGGCTGCCTGAACGCAGCCCGGCGACGGGAACTGCCCCCGCGTCTGGAGCGGCAGCTCTGCATGCTCGCTTCAAGGCCGCCGGAGTGGGACCCAGCGCTGAAGGCCTATACGCTGGACTTTCATGGGCGCGTGCGCGCGTCTTCTGTGAAGAACTTCCAGCTGGTGCACTGGGACCATAACACTGACCGCAAGGGCGCGGACATCGTATTGCAGTTTGGCAAGATGGACGACCACGGTGAGGATTATGCGCTGGACTTCGCATACCCCCTGACAGTCCAGAAGGCGTTTGGGATTGCGCTCGCCAGTACAGATGCTAAGCTGTGCTATGCGCTGTAGGAGGGCCGCGTACGAAGGAAGGGTTAAGGCAGGGATGCAATAGGACGAGATCCGCGCAAGTCACGTGACCTTAGGGTCGCAGCTTGGCGGCTATTTAACGCAATAACATACATTTTGGCGTTTAATTGGCTGCGTGCTTGTAACAACGGGTGAGGGGTTCCGGTTCCCCCCAGAGGGTTGTCGCCCGCCACGGCTGGCGATTATCCGAATAATGATTCGGTTTGGCATGTGGGCCTATCCTTGTTCACATCCAAACGAATTGCACTGGAATTATTGTGAGATGTTTTGCTGTTGCGCGCTTGGGGCTGGCGAATATGGTTGGGTCCTCGAAACGGTGGAGGGCGTCGTGTTGCTGGCATCGCTGTGGATTGCTGCAGGCGTGTGGAGTCTTAGACACCACCGTGGAACCCAAATAATGTGCTGGGGTTAAGGTTCCTTGGCGGCCAACAGCAGGACATGGGCTATGCGGGTCGGATCATGAATGGTTGTGTGCGACAGCGCAAGATGCTGCGCCATCAGAACATGGACTGACGATAGCGGGTCGTCCATGCAGGGAATAGCCTCGACGAACTATGCCACGTCGTGGCTACGTCTTGTGACAGAGGTTGCTTGGTGTTTATCTTCAGGGGCCTCTTTGAGCGCACACATGGGTTTTAATGTGTGCCTTTTGTTTTCTGTGTTCATTTACCGGTTTGCTTTGATACGTATTTATCCATGCCATCCTGGCCGTGCATTACATACTAGTCTTCTTCATCTACGTGGGGCCCCAGCACCTTTGTGGCGCCCTGCCTTGGCAGGGTGTCTGGTAGTGTGCACCCCGAACATGGCTGTTTGCGCATTTCCTGCAATGAGCCGCACCGAAATCAACACGGGCTTTGGTCATAGCAAACACCACAGCGCGCGGAGCTGGTTCAAATGCTTCCGCGTCACTTCGCTGTCGGAATCGTGGCAATAGTTGAGTATCTCATATCCCTATTAGCATATTTCTGTTTTTCTTCTCTGGAGGGATTATAATGGAGCGTAGTGTGATCGTGCAGACCTCGCAAGCGTCGGGTGTGTCGTGCGCGTCGGTGTGGATGAGGTCATGAGGTCTCCCTAAGGTGTGCGGGCAGGAGGCGGTCGCGCATCATGTTCCGTGCCTTATGCAGGCCTTGTAGGAAATGCAGTTGGGCAGAGTTGGCTGTCCATCACCTCTTGGAACTATTATAGCATCCTATATGGGGAGCACGTTCCTGGCACGGTGCGTGTCAGGAGGTGGTGGAGATTCATTACATCATTTAACCCCTGCGCCAGAGGTCGTAGTCGGTGAGGGTTGCGCTTAGTGGCACCTGATGTGGCGAACATTATGCAGCGTGATGCGACAGGCCGCCTAGGCAACCACATGATGTCTGTGTAACTCGGCTTCCATGGCTGGCGGCATGGCCCGCAAGCTAGTATCATCCATCTACCGTCATAACGTGCGTATATGTATGCCTCCGATGACGCAAAATGTTCTGTTTCTCTAGTGCTCGTTGCATGGAGCCGGTCGTACGGCGAGCTTGGGATGTGGTGATAGCGTGCGTTGCCGTCCCATAATTCAGTAATGTATTGCGTATTTGCACGAATACGTGTAACATAGTAGGATATGACTGTTTGGCCGCTCTTAATTTTCCGCTGCTAGCTAACTTGCTAATGTAACGCGGCGCAGACCTGGAAAGGACTCCGTCTTGTGTACTCACGTGTGCGCGTCTCTGTCATTACGGGGCCTCCAAATGGCTCATTGGGAGAGGTGCTCGTCTCCGAGCGTCCCTTAAGCCCAGAAGTGGCATGGCGTATGGAAACGGTATTGGACTTCGTCCTCGTGGCTGGCCCAGTAACTAGTTAGCGTCCCCAGTAATATGGGCTCAGCCTCAACTGGTCGCTTCGGCAATCACCTTATGGTTGCGAGAGTTACCGTTATGGGCGCGATGGCCTTGCATCTGTATGTGCGTGTGTTGGCACATGGGTTGTGTGTCGCGTGTTGGACTGAACCCGGGGCTGAGTACGAGACGCTGTTTGATGGCATTTGACAGCGTTCAGTACATCGATATTCTCTGTTCCCGTTCCAATCCACATCATGTGAGCCGGCTTGCACCCGCATCCCATTTCCACAGACCAAGGGCACAGCAACCGTGCAAATTGGAACGAGAAGAAGTCGTCCCCGACATACCTATGCCGTGCAGTGTTACTGGCAGAGGCTATACTGCTTCCAGTCCGGTTCTCAGTGCGACTTACGCTGAAGGCTGGCACAATGTGTACTGCCGGGATCTCATATGTTGAGAGCGCTTCGGTTTATGGTCGCTGCCCCACTTCCTGAACTTGTGCGGCCTTTGCAATTGGCTTGGCTGTTCTTGAAAGATTCCAAGTGATGGATCACATGCCAATGCGTGCAAATTCGAGAAATGATTCCATAGGCAGGATCACACACGCTTCACTGTACTGTTATTACACAGCCAAACTGTGCATATTACACCACCTTAACAGTGGAGCAGATGCAGCCTGTAAAATGCAAGGAGTCGATAATCATCTTGCAAATTAAAATAATCCTGCTTGGGACAGTGAGGACAGTGCTTGGGACGAAGCGATATTTGTTGTCGCAGGTGTCCAGGCGGTGAATTGTTCATTCGCCGCCAGCCTCATGATATATTTAAAACATTCACAGTCAGATTCATTTGCATGCTGATGAAGGATGCATGGCGCGACCTTGAAATCATATTTCACTTACATGGCGAGTACGTGAAACGTTATCCCCGCATCATTTGGTTGGAAATCATTTTCTGCGTTTCAAGGCAGAGCATAGCATCAACACTTCCATTTTACATATTCTTACACACGTTTTAAGTTAACCGTGCAAGAACCGTTACCCCTTCTTGTAGGAACAAGTGACGGTTTTCACATGTGCCGTACATGATGAAAGGGACTCTTGGGCTTCATTGCTCTAATTTTTCCATGATTAACTAGTACCGCCGAACGTGTAACGATGTTTTACAAGGTCTGCTCTACCCTAATTGACGGCATTCCTTCAACAACCCCACGAAGCTCCGTACCGGATTTTTTGGCTACCCTGTGTCTCCTGGCTCCTTGACTCTTTAAATTAATAATACATTTAGGTCATTAATGGATTAACAAAGTAACTTTATAAAGCTATGGATTTTATAATATTGGTCCGAGCTAAACATTCTTAAGCCGGAGCATGCTTTTCATAAAGCGCGAAGTCGCGAACAATATAATAATAAAGTTACAAATTATTAAACCTGGGTTTTTTCTTGTAGACGGATTAAGGGGGACCTTGTTGGGGGCAGCACGCCAGGCCCTGGATGGGCCCGGCATCAGCTGACAAAGCGCTAAGGCGATCCGATCGATGTGATGCATTGGATTTGCCGTCCAGACAGCACGAAACTACTGCCTGTCCAGCGGCGCTTCACCGGTCGTTGCTGAAAGCGCAACTCAAGGAAGCGAACAAAGACGAAGTCCTTGATGTTGATTTTGAGGTTCTCCAAAAGGACTTATATGAACAAGTCCATACAAATGCCCTCGCTGAGAGGGTGCGGCAAAGATTCGGTACGTGTCAGGGTCAGTCCAGTTGGACGCCGCGGCCTCCACACCTTCCATCTGTCCTTCAGCCACACAACCCGTATTTTGCCACTAACCTCTCGACATGATATTGCTTTGGATCCTCTTGCTATCATCAATCGCCAATAATGGTGCACTCTGTGCTCCAGGTAGCCAACTCGAAGCAGTAAACGTAGTGGCTCATCGCGAGCTGCCTCGAGCCGCAACTGCAATCTGGAGGTGGCCGGCCCCCGAGCCCGACACCCCTATGCTGGAGGAAATCACACCGGGGTTTCAGGAATCAGCCGGGGCGGTGCCGACTTGGGCGTCACACCCCCTTGGCATCCCCTCTTTCTGCTCCGACCCTGCTTACCACCACCACCACCACCTCCTAAGCAATGCAGCTAAGGACTCTGGCACAGACTCGGCACCTCCAGTGGACCCCGTTGTCACCCCGACACCCTGGCGGAGCGCTCCCGAACCCCGAGCGGCTGCGATGGCAGAAGGAATGGAGGCCGAGGCACAGCGTGAAGCCAAAGGACAGCAGCAGCAGCAGCAGCAGGGTGACATCGATTCAATCGGAGTGACCCATCACGGCTGTTCCGTGCCGCCCAAGTCACCTCCATCGCCCCGAACCCCTCGGCCGCACGATTCGGTAATGATGAAGGCAGTGCCAGTCCTGACGATTGACGCCAGCGTGAAACCAAGAAGGAAAGTTACGGATTTGTCTATCAAGCCTTTCACGGCTTCAAAAGCCGCCAGTGCGCCGCAGTCTTCGCTGCCACCAACCGAAATGCCGATTTCGCCACCACCGGCTACGGTCGCTCCGGAACGGTCGCCCTCACAGCAGCGACGCCAGCAGAGCTGCCGCGTCAGCAGCGGAATCAGCGCATCACAGCTGAGCAACGAGAGCACATACGATTTCGACGAGCAGGAGTTCATGAAATTTTCGCGACCGCGGAAGCTGGCGACGCGGCTGTGCGCGCATCCCGACTTCGAGCTGGGTGTGGTTCTTCTCATTCTGGCGAACACGGTGACCCTGGCTCTGTACCGGCCTACGGAGCAAGACAACTCGAGATGGAACCGCGCGTTGTTCTGGGCGGGTGAGGTCTCTAAGGTGGAGGGGCGCTGTTGGTCATTGGTCGGTGGCGGGTGCTGCCATGTTGCGGGCGATTTCCGCTTTTTATGTTGGAACTGACGGACAAACGGGAGCGAAAGTGTCCACCGCGCACATCCCATTACTAAAACCCAACCCGCTCACGCAGAGGTGGCTTCCAACGGTTTATTCACGATCGAGATGCTTCTTCGTGTAGTGGCGCTGGGTGGCCCATTAGCGTACCTGCGCCACCCATGGAATGTATTCGATGGCGCCATGGTGGTCGTGGGCTACATCGCCTTCGTCCCGACGGGCTCCAACTCCTCCTCTAGTGGACTAAGGGCTTTGCGCGCTCTGAGGGCTCTTAGGCCGCTGCGGACCGTCACACGCTTCGAGTCGCTACGGGCCATCGTGGTGTGCTTCCTGGAGGTATGCGGTGCCGACGTCACCATCCCAATCTTTGCGCCCTTCCTATGCACCTGCTCGACCTGCCCTTCCGACCGGTAAACAATGACTACAACGAACCTGCCGTATTCATCTTTTTACATCCTGTCCCCCACTCTTCTCTGCTGCCACGTGGGCTCTCCAAACCCAAAAACCTCATGCCTTGAACCTGCCAGGCAGTGCCACTGCTCGGTTCCGCGGTGGGCCTTATGCTGTTATTCATGCTCATATTTGCGGTGGCCGGCACCATTCTGTTCGCCGGCGTGTACCACCGCAAATGCTATTCGAACATCAGCGGATTGCCCGAGGAGAGCTTGGAGGACCCGGACATGCTGGGCTGCGGAGGCTGGAGGCACTGCCCGGCAAACTACACATGCAGGGTGCGTGAGGAGGAGGAGCGCATCAACAGGGACTAGGAAATGGGACCGCGAAAGGGGAGGAATTGGTGCGGGTTACGGGCCCAGAGGGCGCGGGTGGAGAGGGCGGAAGGATCTGCGGACCCTGTCACAGGAACCCCGCAACCCCCGGCATGTCTAATTCAAAGGGGAGGGTCTGGGCGCTCGCTCATTCGCTAACGCCCCCCATACCCGGCGGGTATGGGCGGTATGGCGGGTACTCCTTTCCCTTCCCCTCCCTTCCCCATCTATTCGCCTCCCCCCCTTTCCCCCCACCCAACCCGCAGGTCACAGCTCACAGCGACGCCCTCAACATCGCGGGGTTCAGCAACACGGGTCTCTCCTTGCTGAGCGTGTTCCAGGTCATCACCCTCACCGGCTGGAGCTTCGCAATGTATCGCACCATTGACAACACCAATCCAGCAGCCGCAATCTACTACGTCCTGCTGGTTAGCATTGGGGCCTATGTCCTGGTGAGCAAGGGATCAGGTTCCCGATCTAGCGCCGAGCTCCGAATCGTCAAGAGTTGGTAGCTGCTGCTGATCATATTTGGGGGTTTTGCGGCCTAGCGAGGAGGTAGAAAGGCTGGCAGGCGCGGGGAATATAGCTGATGGCGGAGGTGCCACCTAGGCTTCTTTCGGTACGCGGGTAGCAGGTAGGGCGCGTGGTCCCTTTTCCTCTCGACCCCCGTTGGCCCCGTTCCGCTTAACATGTGAGCCAGGTGAACCTCTTTCTGGCGGTCCTCAAGATAAAATTTGCGAAGGCGCAGACGGCGTTTCGTGCGGTAAGTTGGAATCTTGGAGATGGAGGTGGAGGCGTGACTGTGTGTATTATTAGCGTGCAGTGCCCGCATTTTGCGTTGTGTCCTGATTCCTTACCGCCGTGTCCTTGCTGGGTCCTTGTCCTGCACAGCGCAACACGGGACGCAATCGCAGCCGCCGAAACAGTGTGATGACGCTGCTGGTGAAGGCCAAGTCCAGGTTCAGTGAGCTCAGCGCCCGAAGATCTGCGGTACGTATCGACTGCGGGGTGTGGGGGAGATGGACAGCGTTCAGGCGGGCCGAGTGGTTTCAGATCCCGCTGTTGTCAATGCGATTGCTGCAGCTGCGTTCTCTGAATCCCTGGAGGACCTCGACTGCCGTAACACCGCGCCGTTGCTATTGCTAGCACTGCTACAGCTGCTGGTGTTCGTTTCTCATCCGCCTAGTCTCGGTGCAGCCTGTGGTGGCACCACCTGATGACGACTCGCGCCTGGAATATGCCTCCGCCGCGCCTTCAGCACGATGTCGATGTGGGCCCTATGTATCTGTTCTCTTAAAAGCATCTCCCTAGGGACTTTCGCCCCTGTTGCGCTCCTGCATCTCGGCCCCCCCCCATCCGCAGTCACATACCCTCAACACCAGCCTAGCCCGTCTAGTCACCACCCGCATGTCGCAGTGCACCGACAGCAACAGGTCGTTATCGGGCCTTATGCCGGACAATGCCATTACGGGCGCAGCACCTACAGTCACAGCCATCACCATCACCAACGCCAGCACCGACGCCGGCGCTGCAGCCGCCACGACCAGCGCGGGACAAACCGCTTTCCGAACAAGCGCACATCCCATCGAGCCCTCACAACAATACCAGACGGACTTACAGCAGCCCCTACAGACGCCGCCAAAATGTACGCGCGACAGCGATAATGGCGGTGGGGGCGGCGGCGACGGCGGTGCTCGAAAGGACGCCGGCCGGCGGCGCAGTACAAACAGCAGTGGGGGCAACGCTGGCAGTAGCAGCAGCAGCAACCTGGGACTGCTGGACCCACGGGCCGGTGGTGAGGAGCTCGTCGCTGCGCTGCGGGGTCCCACGTTCCCTCCGCAAGCGAAGGCAGCCAGTCGCACCCGGCGGACCTCAGCCCCGGTGTGGACCGAGCTGCAGGGATCACTGTCCTCAATCACCTCATCGTTTTGGAGGTTCTCCAGCATCGGCCGCCCCATACTGCCACCGCTATCAACGCAGCGCGTACTGGGGACGGTGGCGGAGGCGCCAGTGGCGGCCGTGGAGGCTAGTGCGAGTGCGGCATTGCAATGCACGGCGGCGGCGAAACAGCTCGGTGACTGCAATGGCGACGGCGACGGTGACGGCGACGGTAACGGCAGCGGCAGCGGCGGCGGCAACAGAATCCATGGCGACGGTAACGGCGACGGCAGCAGGGGTAGCACCGCCGGAGAAAATGTGGGGGATTTGACAGGGGGCTCGTCGCCGAATGTACGATTTGGCGATCAGGCGCTACCGCCGATGCCATTGGAGCGGCCTGGCGCCGGCGTTTCCCCTGCTACGGCAGCCGTTGGGACGGAAAGTAAGGCCCCGCGGCTGAGCGGCGAACTCCGAAACCAGCAGCGAATGGGAAGTCGTACGCTCCGCATTAGCCGCAATATAGTTGTACCCTTGCCGCCGCCAACTCCGCCGCCGCCGGCCGGCGCTGAATTGCCTCCACTCGCTATCTCTCCCTCCATGTCACCACGTGCACCAATGCCACAGCAGCTTTCCCCTTTACCGAGATCGGCGCTGCGCAATACTACCGCCGCCGCCGCCGCCACCGCCACCGCCACCGCCACTGCCGCCACCGCCGCAGCCGCCGGCCGTGGTGCTGGGTCATTCGTGAGCCAGGCGGCGGCGGGTGCTGGCACCGCCCCGCTGCAAACACAGCCCTCCACCTTCATCGGACCTGCACACACTGCATCCGGGTTCCCCAGCTTCCCCTCAGATCCTCAGCAGCTGCTAGCGGGGGGAAACCTGGCCATGGCGGCACTGATGATGGACCCAGCGGTGAGTGGGTCCGTTGTTTCCCGGCGGGTTTGTTGCCGGGGTCTGCAACCCGCCCCCCCTCCCGCCCTTCCTCTCTCGCGCCCTCTCTCCCTCCCCCGCTCCCCTGGCTGCTGTCGACACGTTGAGCTGGAGGTTCATCCCAAGATCCCGATAAGGCCCCGCTGCTTTGCGAGTCAACGCTGCTCAATATTACAAACGATGTGGCAACATGTATGCACACATACACACACGTCCCCTCCTTTCAGATCACACACTCACATTCACACACTCACAATAACACAAACACACAAATGTCCCGGCGTACAGGAGTTCGATGAGTTTGTGGCGGGAGAGCCCCCCCTGCGCCGATTGAAGCTGCGAGCAATGTTCCGAGCGCGCGTGCTCGTGGAGTCCTCGTGGTTCTCGTATATCATGCTGGCAGTAATCTTTGCGAACACTGTCGTACTGGCTATGGAGTACGATGGCATGAGTGAAAAGTACCAAATGGTGCTGGTGGGTGCTTCGGGGTCCTCTCTGCCTCCCCTCCCTCTATCAAATCTCATCCCATCAATCGGCAGCGATGATTAGCTCGCCGTTGGCCAGGATTGTATGGCAGCCCCAGTAGGGTGGCCCTAGGGCTCGGCCTTCGCTCGTGTCACGACAGGAGGGGCTGAGTCACGGAACGAAGAGTATCTTGCGATCGGCGATTACGTAATTAATGTAATAATCGCCGTGAAAAGGTAGCCCGCGGGGCCTTTAATAGGGGTTACTGTACGGCGCATGTTGGGAGTCAGGCTTGGGAATCGGCAGTACTGACGCGGCCGATTAAAGAACGTTTATGTGTGTATGTGTGAGCCTTCTTCGCCATAACCTGTCCCCCCTCCCCCGCTCCCGACCCGTCTCCCCTTCACCCGCGTAGACGCACTGCAATTACGGGTTTGCGGCGCTGTTCACACTCGAGATGGCCATCAAGCTGTTTGCGATGGGCATCTGGGATTACATCACGGTGCGCACATGCATTAGAATTCAAAGTCAAATGGCAGGCGAGGGACAGTTCGTTGGTCTGAGGGACCCCGAGGTGCGTGTGTGCGTATGTATGTATGTATTTGTGTGCGGTGTGTGTGGTGTGTGTGCGGGTGTCGGGTGCGGGGGACATTTACCCCTATACACACACCAATGGTGAAGAAGCATAGGATACGATGTGCGTACCAGCCCCTCCGCATGCTTTGCCACCTGCCGTGTAAGTAGAGGTTCCCCTTCCCCCTCCCCTTCCCCCAGGACGGCTTCAACATGTTCGATGGCCTCATTGTGGCATTATCCTGGCTGGAGATCATCCTAACCTATGTGGGGACGTCGGGAAACCTTAAGTACGTGACCGTACGTCGTAAATTATCTCGTATCAGATCTACCCATGTGTGCATGCACCCATACACCTGGAGCCGGGCCACACGCCCTTGGTCAGGCGTGCATATAAAGTCACACATGCGCGGGGAAAAGAGGGGTAAAATGAATCTGACGATGGTGGTTTGGCGCGCAACCGCTTGTGACAGCGGAAATCCTGTACCGCAGTAAATATTTTACTCTGGCCGTACATTGTACTGCATGCTTAAGATGATGCGGGGTGGTAAACAGTACACGCGCACCTTAAAAAAAGCTGCCGAGAGAATGACTTATGGTGATGTACACACAAACACACACTCTCATGGCCGGCAGCATTACACCTTCCCCTCCTCGTCCCGTTCCTTTCCCCCACCTCACCTTACTCGTGCCCCTCGCAGCGCCATGGCGGCCCTCCGCGCCGTCCGCGCCCTCCGCCTCCTGAAAGCCTTCCGCTACCTGGGCTCGCTGCGGAAGATCGCCGCCAAGCTGCTGGCCTCCTTTTCGTCCTTCGCGGCAGTGGCAGTGCTCATTGCGCTGTTCTGGGGCGTCTTTGCGATCGTGGGGCTGCACGTGTTCGGCGGTCTGGACCTGGCTCGTGACCCCTACCCCAACTTCGACACCTTCATGAACTCACTCGTCACTACATTTAATGTACGGCCCAGATACCCCTCTCGGGGACGAGAATGTCGGACGGAGGGGGAAGGGAGACGGAATCGGGAGAACTGCTGAAGAGGGGGAAGCTGGGGGCGGCACCTCCTTTATGTCTGTGTGATGTTTTGAGCATTGTGGGATTGCGGGAGCAGGCACCAGACTGTGGACTGTACACAGTAAAAACACAAAGTTGCCGTACATATCGTACATTTCGGAAATTGGAGATTTCCGAGAGACGCGTGAACTGGTTGGTATTGCGGGCCGCTTTCCATCACCGGTGGATGCTGCCTCGTCATACACGTATTCTCTACTCGCGCGAAGCAACGTGCCCTAAATATGACAGAGGGACGTTAATTCTGCTGCTGCAGCTGGTGATGCTGTCTCATCCTGCCCTGCTCCGTGGTGGGTGGGTGTGTTTTTTGGCGCGCACGTGCAGATCTTAACGCTGGAGAACTACCAGAACAACATGTACGAAACCATTCGAACTACCAACTACGGGTCCGCTTTGTTCTTTGTGGCGTGGATTGTTGTCGGAAAGTACATCCTGCTTACACTCTTCCTGGCTGTCACTCTCGAGGCGTTTGAGGCCAAGTACGATTCGCAGGTACAGCACTGCCGTACAGATGACAATGTTTTGTCCTGAGATGCCTTGTTGTCATGTCTTTTTGATTGACATCTTCTGTTGATGCCCCTCTCACTCTGAACCACCACACACCCCATCCCGGCCGGAAATCCTCCAACCCTGATACCCGTTCCTCATGTGCCATGGCCATCACTTCGCAATCGCCATCTCAGAGCGGCAGCAGCAGCTGGATTAGTAAGATGCGCAGTGCAATGGACTCCGCTGTGGAATCCGTACTTGGATCCGTCCGCCGTACATCTCGAGGCGATAGTCACCCATCACCCCTGCAGTCGTCTCTGGCAGACTCGATCTTGTCATCCGATGAGGTCGTGACGCCAACCACAACTGCCAACGGTTTTAAAGCCCCGAATGTCGGTCAACGCAAGCAACAGAACGGTTTGGCCCATATCAGTGATGCAGTGCATGGCGTCGCCGCCACTGCGGCGGCGGTCAATGCCTCACAGTACGGACGGGTTCCAGAAGGTTGCGAAAGGTGCGCCGATGCTGAGGCCAGGGAGGCGCCAGTTGCAGCTGCCGTACGTCCGCGCGGCAAGGAGTACAGCCAGCTCCTTGACTGTTACGCTCCTGATATATCAGCCTCAAGCGCGAATGGACGAGCGGAGGCGATGAGAGCAGCGAAGGCAGACCTCGACAGGAAGTTTGAGAAGGACCGACTCAAGGGGAGAAGCAGCGGCGACGCGTCGGAGGTGGCGGCACCGCCGTCGCGACCGCTAGCTGTCGCCGTCGAGGAGGAGGGTGACGGCGGCATGGCTGATCCTCCACCGTTTCGGAGGGTCCACAATAGGACCCAAAGGACCAGCTCTCCAGAACAGCGGGGCAATGCTGCCATGGCGCCTTCGCGGTACGACAGCGTGAGCAGCTTGGCGCGAGAACTCGACATCGTCAACATCGTCAGCAGCGGTGGCGGCAGCCCTGGCGTGCAATCCACGAACCCAGCAGGGGCGGGTCAATCCGGACCTGTCGCAGAGAAGATGGGCCGTCCTTTTCCCCTGGACCTCAGTATTCGCGAAGGCGTTGCTGCATGGGGCACCGACAGTGGCGACGGTTGGGACAGCAGGTGCAAAGCGGGCAGCTCGTTTTGGACAGCACCTGTACCCGTCGAGGCGCAGGCGCTGTCCAAGGGCGTGCCGGTGTACGGTCCCAACGACATCGCGGCGGCGGTGGGGGCGGCAGCGACGGCAAAGATATCATCGCTGTCACTGCCGCTTGCTTCGGGGGTGGCGGTGGCGGCGGGTACCGCCGCTGCACAACTCCCGGACCAGGTCTTCTTGGTGCCGACGACGAACTGGGGGACCCTTCACACAGCGCGCACCTCCGCTACATCTGACGGCGGCGGCGGCGGTGGCGGCGGCAGCCGCCCGATGGACATGCAGATTACCCAGAACCGCAAGAGGGCCGAGCGCGGCGAACGGAAGGATTTGGCCCGCAGCATCAGCGAACAGTCGCCCGTATGGAGTCCGAAGGCAATGCGAACGTCGTGCACGTCGGCCTTCCCCGCTAGTGTTGCAGCAACCATCAGCTCTGCCTCGACTGTGACTAGATCCCTGCATAAGCACGGCGGCGGCGACGGTGTGCGTTTATCTCAACTCGTGCCGCTGCCGCCGCCGCTGCCGCCGCCACCGCCGGCATCACTGCCGCCACCGCCGTCGCCTCCGCCACCACCGGTATCGCACCCGGCGTCGCCGTCGCCATCGCCGCAGTCCCAACCGCCGTACGACGGGGACGAGCAAGAATCACAGAGATCTCTTAATAACGGCGCTCCTGTTACTGCCTCCGAAATCACCCGTGACGCAGATCCTATCCAGGGAGGGAGCAAGGATCAACGCCAGGGCAGCTGCAGTTGCAGCAGCAGCAACTGTAGCGGCAGTGGCAGCAGCACCCGTAGTGGTGGCGATAGTGCGAGCCACGTGGGCTGCTCAATTTCCAGGACTGCTCAGGTCGTAAGCGGGGCGCAGGCCGGTGCGGGGAATTCCAACGGAGATGGTGTCCACTCACCCTCTTCGCGATCGAGGCCGCACCGGGCCATAGCATCGTTATCAAGCTCCCTGGACCTGAGCCGTGCAGACTCCATGACAGCCGTGCCAGCAGCGGCGCCGGAGGAGGGCGAGGAGGCGGCAGCGGCGGTGCTCGCGGATGGTAAGGCCCGTAGGGGGAGCGATGTCGGCAATGGCGAAGACGCCGCAGGTGCGGTGCGTTATCTGGACACCGGCGATGAGGAGCTCATCTTGGAGGCCATCGCGTCATCAGCCAGGGAAGACTTGGTTCCGGAGCGGCAACCGGCGGGCACGGACGCCGACGCCGGAGGCGACAGCGGCGGTGGCGGCAGCGGTCGTCAGCAGTGCGAGCACCACACTGGCGTTCTCGCGTCCTTGGAGCGGAAAGCCTTGGCACGGAAGAGCTTCGATATGCTTGTACGACAAAGTAGTATGAGAGATGCTAGGGAGTCGTACGAGCTTAATGATGCGGCCGCGGACCTGGGACTTGCACCTGATCTGACAAGCTGCGGCGAGGTCACTTCCGAAGAGTACGGAGCAAGCCGGGGTCCTGGAAAGGAGGAGGCTTTCGATAACTGCGGAGGAGTGGTGGCTTCAGTGAGCACACCGGATACAAGACCGGACGTGATAGCCCAACCGCCGACACCGCTGCCGTACCATTGTCATTTCTTAGAAGATGTCGGCCGCAGCAGCATCGGCAGCCGTCCAGATGCCGGTGATGGAACATCTATCCTCACCAGCAGCCGCCAGGGTCGCCGCCGTACACGTACCCATGTGAGTATTGACCTGCCTCCAGAAGTCGAGGAGTCGCGGCGAGGCTACGGTGGAGGCGGAGGCACAGCCGCCTCCAATGGCTCCGCGACGATGCCGCTGCAGCGGCGGATTTCGAGCGGTTTGTTGTCGTGCGCGTCGACGGACAGCCTGGATATCCCCGAGAATTCCCCGGGCCTGTGTGGACCCCAGCAGGGGCCAGTGCAGGGACCAGTGCAGGACGGCAGGCGCAGTATAGATGTGTCGTACGGTATGGCAATGCACGGTGGGACGGGGCGTCTTCTCACATGCGTTTGGAAATAAAAATGTGTGATGCGCACGATATGTGCATCAAATGATGTGATCAATAACCAAAACAATCAATCTGGGACCGCAACAGAAGGAAGATCTCTAACCTCTAACCTCTGAACCGCCAACTGCCAACCGCTAACTGGCAACCATTATCTTATCTTCATACACTCCCCAGGCAGTAACTATTCTCTCGAATATGTGTCCGCGCCTCCTGCCAGGTTTGGATTTCGGAGATACTCGCAGCAGCGGCCGAGTGGACTCCACCTCCCTGGACGCTGTGGTGGGCAGCGGTCAGCGGGAGCCACGACCCACTGCTCATCGCCGTCGCCACACGGGCCGCATCCCGCTGGAGGGCAAGGTGCTGTTCCTCGTGGGGCCGGATAACCCGCTGCGCAAGCGGGTGTACCGCCTGGTGGACAGCAGGTGCGTGCGGGACCTGGAGCGCCGGGCCCTGGCTAAACGGCATGCAGCGGTGGTTAGGTGGTTGGGTGGTTGGGTGGTGGTTTCTCTAACTGTGACAGTGCTGGAGCCAGTTGCATGTGTAGAGCTTCTCTCTCAGCGACAATCGTTGCCTGCATGTGAGGTGGTCTGTTTGGCCGTTCCGCCCCCCGCTTCCCACCGCACGCACACATCCGCCACCACAACCGCTACATGCGGGTATGTCTATTCCCGCAGACCCTTCGAGTACGTGTTGTTCTGTGTCATCGTCGCCAACTGCGGAATGATGACGCTGGAAAGCCCCTCCGTCAGCCCCGACTCGCGCCTGGGACAGGCGCTGTACTGGGGAAATGCGGTGAGCAGAGGACCGTGTGTGGCTGGAAAAATGCTGTGTGTGTGTGTGTGTGTTTTACGATGGGAGGGGACGAGGTGGGGCAGCGCGCGGGTGGAGATCAGCGGACCTCATGGTCAAGGATGCTGGGTGCCAGAGGGCTGTGAATGTCCGTCTGTCTCTGTGTGTCTGACTATTTGCTTGGCTGTCTGTCTGTCTGTCTGTATGCCAGCCACGTCCTCTCCCTCTCTCCCTCCCCCCGGCAGGCCTGCACCGCCATCTTCGCCGGCGAGCTGCTCATCAAAGTGTTTGCGTGGACCTTTATGGGGTACATCAGGGATATGACGAACCAGGTAAGGAAGGGGACGAGGGCCCTACTGTTGGGATTGAAGAGTGAGCATGATTGGAATACCAAAACGCAATGTTGATTCACCGGCGGCAAAAACAAACACGTGGGGGTAAGTTAAAGCCTCCGAGGGTATTCCGCAGGCAGCGGAATCACTCGGTCACGAGTATTACGGCACGATATTCGTCCGCCTTCTGCATTACAAGTGCTTTCATATTACCACAAATCGGATGGGACGGGCCGACGAACGTGGGGCTCTTAAAAGGGCGTGTAGAACTGAGGGCGGGAACTGAGGGGTAAATGAGGAGCATCATGAGTCAGAAGGGTGGCGAGGAGGGAGGACTTGAAGGGGCAGAAGAGAGTGGGTAAGATTTGTGAGGGGGTGGGAGATAAGCAGCGGGATGATGGCATGGAGGTGAAGGGCAAATTGATTAAACAATGGACACCCAGCATCCAAATGTCTAGAAACAGAACCCATAATGGGCCCAGCTGAAGCGCCTTGAGGAATCTGACACGAATTGATTTCCGTACCATGCCGTACCATGCGGCACAGGTGGATTTTGTGGTGGTGATTACGGGGCTGCTGGATCTCGGACTCAGTCATGCCAGTACGCAGGTAGCGTATCTGGGACGTGGGATGGGATCACCAGATCACCTGGGGGGGAGGGGGGAGGGGGGAGGGGGGAGGGGGGAAATGGGGGAGAGAAGGCTGCACGTGGGAGAGGAGGCGGAGGGTAGCCTGGAACCTCTGCCCCTGACCTGAAACCGCAGCCATGGAGCCCCTCCCGCACATCTTTGAGCATCACACCCCTTTTCCCCGCTGGTCCCCACCGCCGCCCCCACCGCCGCCCCCTCCGACGCCCCGTCAGGCCATGTCAGCGCTGCGTGTGCTCCGCGCCCTGAAGCCTTTGCGGCTGCTCACCCGGTCAGCGGGAATGAGGCTGGTATTCAAGAGTGTGGTGCTGAGCCTGGGCGCCATGGCCCACGTGTCCGTGCTCTGCGTCATGTTCCTGATCATTTTCGCCATACTAGGGGTGCAATTATTTAGCGGCAAGCTTCACAGGTACGACAACTCGGCAGTATGTACGACAGTATGGACAGTACGACAATATGGACAATATGGATTTGTTGCACACAAATGATGTCCGGAGTGTGAAGTTGTGTGCGTCGTACGAACTGTGATCCTCCGTACCCCAAACCCTATTTCGCCCCCCTGGCCCCTTCCCACACGCCACCCGCACAGTTGCAACGACCGGTCCGTGTCAGGCCGTTCAATGTGCGTGGGTTCCTTCCTGGACCCGGACACGGGGGCCACCCTGGAGCGCACTTGGGACAACGTGTGGCCCAACTTCGATAACGGTGCGTACGGCAGGGTACGGAAATTGTAGTGGTAGAGCAGGTGATGACAACTTCGACACCATCCCATCCGGTGTATCTTTTCCCCGGAGACCTATCGGTCCGCGCTCGTCAGGATAAGGCCCAACTACATAAGCTTCCCCTAGCTAAAAATATTCTGATTCGCACACACGCCCCATACGCCCATAAGGCCCAGATGACCAAAAAACACAATACTTTGTCATTCCCATACTTTGTCATGCTCCTCTCTTCCCACAACATACCCCGAGCCGATCCTCTTTTCGTAACCCATTTTCTGCGGTTCCCCTGGAGCCACCCGACTGGCTTCCCAAATCCACCTTCCCCCTTTCCCGGTCAATGCGCAGTGGGCAACGCGCTGTTGGCGTGTTTCGTGGTGGCCTCCTGCAACGGCTACTCGGACCTCATGACCGCCACCATGAGTGCACCCGCAAAGCGGGGCCAGCAACCCCGGCTCAACATCAACGCGGGGGCCTTCTTTTGGTATGTGAAGATGCGGGAGGGGGGGTTTCAGGGTTCAACCCGCCACCTCCGAAACCATGGAAACCCCTAATAGATTTGAAAACCAATAGGGCGTCATTTCTAAAGCGCTGAGAATGTCATGGGGAGAGGGGTACCGGGGATTGGAACGGGAGGTGCGGGCTGTTGGATTTGACCCCGTTGGGCGTTGGACCCACGCACACGCGTGTCCTTTGCCCGCCAGAGCCGTTCTCTTCTTGGCGACCGCCCAGTCCTGTCCTTCCCACGTCCTGTGGCCCCTTTTTACTGATCCGTTTCTTCCTATCCCCTTTCAGGTTCGTAGGGTTCACGGTAGTGGTGTCTTTTACGTTGCTCAACCTCTATGTGGGCGTCATCTTCTCGCAGTTCTCCCGCATCCGCAATATGAGTACGACGGGCTCCGCCTTCCTGACCAGCCAACAGCAAGAATGGGTGGAAATGTCGAAAATGGTATTCAGATTGCGGCCGCCGGACAAGGGTGGTCTGCCTAAGGGGAGGTTGCGGCTGCCGGCTCGGCGATTGACGCAATCGACAGGCTTCGAGCGGGTAATGTTGACAGTCATTGTCGCAAATGTGGTGGTGCTGGCGGCAACTTGGTACGGCAACCCACCGGAAGTAGAGGATATTCAGGTACGGGGTTACTTCGTACAGACTGTCCGTTAGCTTGCATTCACGAATAACAACTACCTACCTGTACGGCTTGATAGCATGAGATCTGCGGCCAATCCAACTATGGAAACGTACTTCTGATATGCCCGTATATAACCGCCCTTTGCGATGATAACCAACCGTACGATATACCCCACCGTGCCGAACCCCATCCGTCACATTGTAATGGCGGATACACAGGAGAAGCTGAATATCGCCTTCACCGGCATTTACACACTGGAGGCCGTACTCAAATTGTACAGCTTGGGCAGCCGTACCTACTTCGCTGATCCCTGGAACAAATTTGACTTCGTGGTGGTTGTTTCCGGGTTGGTGGAGGTGGCGCTGAGCTTCCTGCACACAGGCTATGTGCGAGTGCTGCGGGTGTTTAGGTTGCAGCGGCTGCTCCGCGTGACACGGCTGGTGCGGAAGAGCAAGGTGAGGGGCGCGGGGTGGGGCGGGAAATGCGGGAATCTGATACCCTCCTTCGGGAGTCCTTTTCTCCCTCTCCTTTTTTCCTGCGTAGTACTGCCAGCAGGCATTACAGACCACGCTGGGGTTCGGAGGGCCTGGCCCTCCCTCCCGATGAGGGCCCCACTTACTTCAAACTTCGTGTTGGCTCTCGGGAGGCTCGTATCTTCGTACGGCAGCTTAAGCGGACCTGTTGCCTTCCAGTCTATTGTCATACCCTCTGTACCCAAATCTCCATTTCGTAATGCCTTTCCCCCCCACCCGACCCGACCTCCCTACCTGTGAACACAAACACACGCATACACGCACACACACGCATGTACACGCACGAAGGGTGTCAGGACGCTGTTCCAGGCCTTGGTGATGTCGCTGCCAGCATTCGGGAACGTGGGCGCCCTCATCGGCCTCATGTTCTTCATGTGGGCCTATGTCGGCGTGCTGCTGTTTGGTCGAGTGCGAAGAGACGACCTCCACTCCGCCATCAACTCTGCAGCTAATTTCGCCAACTTCGGGAACGCGCTGTCCGTGCTGCTGCGAGTGGCCACTGGGGACAACTGGACGGACATCATGTACGGATGCATGGTGCAGGTGGGTTCGTGAGCTGGAGACTGGCTAGCTTTCCCCGGATTGGTTTGCGGGATGGGTGCTTGCTGGGGTAAGGGTGGGGTCCTCCTCCTTCCACAATGGGCACTAACTGGGCCTTTCCGCCCTTTGATAACATCATTAATTATATATTACCAGCCTGTCGAAATATAGGCTTTACATTGATATCATTTATTATTTATTGTTTTCTCCTTTTATTAACATATTCTTGTAGTAGGAGTAGTGGTATTAGATAGGTGTCATGCCTCTCTCAAAACCAAACCGGCACAGGTCCCGGATACGGCATCTTGACTTGTCACCGGGCTAGCATAAATGGACTCCTGGCAGCCGTTCGTCACACTTACCTATCCTAGAAACTCCCATGCTGCTGCTGCTGCTGCTGACCTGCCAAGCCGCCTTTCGAACCCCAAGACACAAGCCACTAATCCATTCGGGCCCCTATCCCACCCCACCTCACCCCACACATACACACACGCACACGCAGCCACCCCATTGCTCCCGGTCCACCGGTGACTGCGGCAGCTGGCTGGCACTGCCGTATTTCCTGTTATTCTTTCTGTTGATCGCCATCATCATGCTGAACCTCTTCACGGCGGTCATCATTGAGAACTTCGAAAAGGCTCACGAGCAAGACGAGTGGAGGCTGACTCCGCAGGTGGGTGGGGCAGGGGGAGGGGCGGCAGAGGGGGAAACGCGGGGCGGCTCGAACGTTGGTGAGCTTAGGGCCGGGCGAGTACATCAGCATGTACTGATGCCACAGTACAACACCTGTGGCATCTTGGACTCTGCATTATTTTCACGCGGGGTACAGCGAGTCCATGTCGCGAGCAGTGTCCCGGCGGGAGGTCCTAAAGATCCCCCGAGCCACCAGCGAGTGTCTGTCGTACCGCCGACAGCATAATCAGTAACTTAGCTTCGCAGCTGCATCAAAAGCTGCTAACATCACGTGGCCCTGTTGGGCTTATGCGCGTCAGAACCTGGAGGACTTTGTGATGCTGTGGAGCGAGTATGACGACGGCTCCGGAACCATATCCCCCGCCGCCCTGGAGCAGCTGCTGCTTAGACTGGATCCTCCTCTCGGGCTGGGGCCTTATGCGGACAACAAGGAGGTGCTCAAGTGAGTTTATGTGGGTGTGTTTGAGCTTTCGGGGTTCTTCAAGGAGGCCTTACGGTATTTGGGGTGTACGAAATCTCTCTGAATTGTCGTGAAGCTGTTGGGTTGGCACCTTATCGTTGATTGCATCGTTCTGTCGTTGAGGGAGATGGGAGCTACGTGAGGTATGCCTGCTCTTGTTTGTGCCTCCGCGGTGGTTTTCCGCCATCAGCACGCCAGTCCTTCGACAAGGCGAAGTGAAATGTTCTGTTCCCCGGACACGTAATGCTGTACTAATGTACTGCCGTACAGGTTCGTGTACGATCTTGACATCCCACTGGTTAGTGGTCGCGTGCCGTTCCACAAGACGGCCTTCGAGCTCGTCAAGCGGATCAGTAAAACGGATATCCCGGATGGACAGTTGAAGGTGGAGTGCGAAGGGGGCTGCGGGGGGAACAACAGACGGACAAACGCATCGCGGAGGACAGCCCGAGGGAGGAAAGAGACCTCGCGGGTGCATGGGACCTGACTCAAGTCAGCAGCAGAATCGAGGAGTGTCTTGCCAGAAGCTATTACTGTGTACGGGAACGCAAACATTCGACTCATTCTTCCTTAGCAATAATTAAGTACGGTTGCGCAATTGTTTAAGAGGCGCCTTCCGGAGCCATCCAGAACGATCCAGAAGTCTTGGTGGTATCGTACAACATCATGCCCGGCACCCGAGCAACCATTTCCATTTCCTTCCCCTTTCGGGTTTCCTTTTCATGATGACAAAGACGGCTTGTTACGACGCCCTTCATTCTCCTTTTCTCAAGACTCTGCGGCCCTTACTTCTTTTCCCCCCCCGCCCTGGTGTGCTCCACTGCCCACCGCCCCACAGACCCAAATGGACGGCCTGGTGGAGGCGTTCTTCCGGGACCTCAACACCTCCTCGCAGAGAGATGATCAGATGCGCTTCACAGTCGCCTTCAGCGTCATGCTCATTCAACGTCGATGGCGCTCACGATTCCGCGCGAACCGGCTGAAGATGAAACGCGCATGGCGAGAGGCACGCCGTGACGCCCCCACATATAGGGCCCTTGTGGACGGGCCAGGGCCCCAGCTAGTTGCTGAGGCGCTGATGCGGGCGGGGGAGCGAGTGGGGGCGGAGGTGACGGCGGCCAGGGAAAGCCAGACGTCCGTGGCTTCGGGGGCGGGGCCAGCACCCGAGGTGCCCCGGGCTGCAGGGCCGGCGGAGAGATCGGTTCGATGTAAGTCAGGGGGATAAGAGGAGGCGGGAGGAGGGGACCTGGCACCAATGACCTGAAAAATAAACGATTTCCTGCCCTTGTTGTCTTGGTTTATTATTTGGTTGTAACGGATTAACCGGATTCTCGGTTAAAACCGTATTCTATGCTGCTGTGGCTTAAAAAGTGGAGGACGGCGCGAGGAGCTTCAGGTCCCTCTCACTCGACCAAGCGCTTAGAGTCACGGGTGCTGTTTGCGGCGCTGGGGCACCTCCCTCCAGTCCGGGGTATGCTCCAGGGTTGCGGAGACAGGCCTAGGGTTCAGAAGCTGGGGCACCATGTGCGTCCCTCGAAAGCAGCCCTTCACCGCGCGCCCTCAGCGGATGGGGAACTCGGGCGGGCGGGGTCGGCAGGTCCGCTGTGAGGTCCGTCGCTTAAGCCCGGCGTCTAACGATGCGGAGCGGATGCATGTCACGACAAACTACCGCCCCACAAACCCACTACATGCGAATCACTCTCTCGCCGGTGTGTGTTTGTTGCGTGTTCAGAGTGGGCGGCAGTTAGTCTTCCCCTCATCCACTCAACTTACTCGAGTTCGCCCCCGGCCGGGTTCGCTCCCCTTTACGACCGCGTGCCGCATGTGCCTGCCAGGTGCCAAGGCGCGGAGTACCAGCTCGGGTACCGGCATTGACCCACGGGTCAGTGCCACCGCCGCCATGGTGCCCACGCCGCATCTCTCCTGCAACACAGTGTTCCTGGGCGCCCCGGCCCTCGGGGGCGACGCCGTGAGCCGGGGATCCGCCGCCTCCCTCCGCTGGAGGTTCAATCCCAACCTGGTGCCCCCCGGCCTGACGGCGGCGGTTGCAGATGCCGCCGCAGCAGCAGCCGCCGCGCAACGCCGGCAGCAGGCCTCACAGCGGGAGCCGTCACATCGCCAGCGGCTGCTGCCGCAACAGTCGCTACGACAGCAACAGCAGCAGACTCCGATTCCGCTCCTTCCCTGGAGTCCCCTCCGAGGTCTGGCGATGCTGGCGTCGCGGATCAGCGGAAACCCGACCGGGGAGCCGCCACCGCCTCCCAGGGGAGATGTCATCCTGGCGCAGACACTACGCTTCGGCTCCGGAACCGGCCGTACAGTTGGCATCATGCGGCGCCTTCTGGGTTCTCAAACCAGCATGCCACGCCAGACCTCCCTTCGGCCGCGGGCCTGGGCAGGGACTGGCGATGGCAGCGTCCTCGTCGGCGGCACCGCCGCTGCTGCTGCCCCTTTCCGTGTGGACGGCACCAGTCTCCGGACGGTATCGACTGTGGACGGAGCCCCATGCAATGAGCCACTCGACCGGTTGTCCATGTTGGTACAGCCCGGGTCCGTCACCCGCGTGGGCGACAGCGGGGGAGGTATTTTCGGCCTGCGGGGCTCTATGCGCTGGTACTTGAGCAGCCTCCGACGGGGGACCCCAGCGGCGCTGGAGGAGTCTGGCAACGCAGCAGCTTTGTCGTCGGGCGTCGGCGGCAGCGGTGGTGGCAGCTTTAGTCGGAGGGGCACAAGTTGGTGGAAGACACGTCCTGAGGGCATACATGCACAAGGTGCATCGGTGCCGCCGAGAGGGGCACCGGCGCCGCCGCCGGCGCCTTCACCTCCGCTGTCCCCAACGGAAGCTGGCGACGCAACAGCGGCGGCGGTTGCACAGCGCAAGTTCAGAGCAATGCTGGACTTCGCTATGGCAGCGGGGGAGCTGGCGACTGGTGGCGACGAGTCCTTCTTGTCACGGAGGACATCCCACCGGCGCTGGGCTCCCACCGGCGGCGGCAGCACGCGGCCCTCCTCAGCAGCATCAGATGGAGGTGGCAGCCGGCTCGGCGCCGGCCGTGATGGTGGCGGAGGCGCCGCAGACTCTCGGCTCCGGCTTACCGCCTGCAGTGGTGCACGTGCTGACGCAGGCAGCGGCAACGGCAGCAGCCCCAGCGACAGCAACAGCGACGGGGACGGGGACGGCAACGGCGGCATGGGGTGGGCCCACAACAGGCCGCTCGGAATGATCGCGGAGGAAGGCGGTGACGGCGGCGGAAGTGGAGGGGTCCACGGCAATGGGTACGGCGACGACAGCAGAGGAAGCACTGCCGGCTGGATGCAAGGGCGCAGCTAGTCGCCGTCGCCTCGCTACCCGGTACCCTTGCTTTGTAGCCGCCGCCGAAGGTCAATATCGGGTCCGTGGCTGAACCCCCAAACATGTGTGTGTGTACATGATTGTCCCCAGAGTGATGATCTCTGCGTATTGCAGATGTAATTCTGATATGCTCGCGGGAAGCTGTATAGGGGTCCCTGGAGCGAGTTGAATCAGAGAAACTGCAACAGCAACTGCTGGCAACGATAAGAACTCTTATTTAACAAATCAAGTTCCTGATGAAGTTTATGCCCTTGTTTCTTTTCGATGGTGGGCACATATGAGCTGGAAAATCGAAATATATCTTTGGTACAGGCGGGCAAACCACTGCTGATGCCAAACTATCGATGCCGCAAATTAGCCAATCGGTAAATTTAATTCTGTTCAGATTATGGCGAGTGGCGATGTGCGAGCTTGTGCAGTGGATGGCACGTCGCAATGGCGTGGATGAGGGTGCAGGGGGGAGCAGAAATGTTGAACAATTTTCAATCTCCCGCGCCGTGGTGGCGTTGCCGTATAGGCTATAGAGCAAAGCATTTGCGCGGGAAGGGGGAGGTTATCCCGATGGCTTCGGTTGGCGTGTGTGTGTGTGTGTATGTGAGTATGTATGTATGTGCTCTATTGGAAAGAAGACGCGTGTGTTTGTGCGTGTGTGTGTGCCTGTGTGTGTGTGTGTGTTTTACCCGCGCAAGCGCGAGATCCGCTATCTAACGAAACCACGTCCTTATTACTGCACGTCACGATCGAAGCGCGCCAACGCGCGAAGAGATACCACTTCCCGCCAACACATCTTGGCGGCGCGGCTACAGGGCCTTGCAGTGGGCGATGATCGAGCTCCCCCGGGGTACTGCTTTCTTACCCCGCTGTGCTTGGCTTCCCGCGATCAGGTATTACGGGTGTATATCCCGCATGAATAATTGTTGAGATTGGTTTCTTCATCCCCCACCCAAGGGTGCTAAGTACAGAGTGACGGTGTGGGGTCTTCTGTCGCCTGCTCCCTCGCCTAACAGCCCGGCATGACTAGCAGAGCGCACTCCCTCATCGGCGATGGAGCGCGGGCGAGTGAGATGGCTACAGGTGAAGAGGGAATGCTGGAAATTGGATTCTTGCCCAGGGCGTCGTACGGAATGTACGCGGTGTGTCCTCCGTTATCGCAGCATGAAATGCAGCGGTGTCGTCGGGGACCAGTTTCGGAGCGTTCAGGAGAGATCAAGAGGCTCTCCGTGTGATGTGCGATTTCATTTTGATTCAGGGGTAAAGGCCGCCCGCACGAGGGCTGCGTAAGGAAGACCAACTCCGGGCCCCCCCCCACGTCAGGGGGCCGCCAAGGGCGAGGGCGATCTTAAGTTTTGCCATCTCACGGCGGCAACCACAGCGGCGGCCACTGATACAGCTGCTGCTATAGTTGCTGCTACAGAGTTGCTATCCCCCGAGGGAGCCATTGATGTCGTACAGCCATAGGTGAAACAAGTTATTGGATCGGATGGATTTTGCAAGTACAATCGCGTATGATTTGAGTACGGCAAGTAAGCGGGAGAAGTTAATTAGCGCAAGAGCTTAATATAAAGGCGACCGTGGCACTTATTGATCTGTGCGAAGCCAGCCGATATGCCACCAAGGCATCGTCGCCATCTTGTATGTGTGCATGCGCGGTTCCCGAGTAAGTGGCCAGGCAGAGGAGAAGAAAGCGGAGAAGGGTGAGCCGTATGAGGATTCGACGACGTGAATGAAAGCGCCGGGTATATAAAAAGACGTTTATACGCGGGGGATGTAAATCAGCGCGTGTTGGCGACTGGAAGTTGGCCTCTGTGCGGCGGTGAGGCGGCGGACGGCGATGGTTGGGACGTTTAGTACGATGTCGACATGTGTATGTACGTATTGTGAGAATATGCAGAGGAACTTGCACTGATGTGCTCCGAAATGATAGAAGAAGTTGAGTCGAGGCGCTTGTGCTGCTGTTGCTGAGGAGTCCACGAACTCACTCAGGGAGGTAAAACTGAGACCCGAAAAGCAGAGGGATGGAAAAAAGATTGAGGTTGAGGTTGAGGTTCAGCTGCGGCGCAACTGCGTACAGCGTTGTACGGCGCTGAATATGTCATGAACTTATAAATAATTAATCGCGGACGGAGCAGGGACGTGAGCTTGTCCAGTGCCATGGACCAGGAGCGAGAGGCCCCTAGGAATCTTCCCGCCTCTTCGTCGGGCGGTGTCGTGAATCTTGAATGTCTCTATTCGCGGATAGGTGAGGTCCGCAGGTTTTTTTTTGCGACATGTACGACGATTCTACCGCAGGAGGGGTATAAATGTTGTATCGCATCAGCGCAGTCGGCAATAACCTAAGTCCTGACCTCCCAGTTGCCGTCACTTGCCAAGCAACGTAATAATTGCAAGTAGCAATAGTAGCAACGTAATAGTTGACGATCATTACCACGCCGTTTAGGTGGCAGGGTTGATCTGTTCGTGGGACACAGATGTGTGATGTGTGTGTGTGTTTTACGTGAGTTTGGTCACAGGGTATCCATATTACTGCCGTACTTAATGGCTCCATCGCCATCTTTAGCAGATATATACGTGGCAAGTTGTATCAGCAGGCCATTCGGTTGCCTGCGTTCCTCTGAAGCGGCTTTCCCTCAGGCTGCCTTAAGACGTAGTATCTTGCACCTATGGCGTGTTAGCTTTACCCACCCACCCGTGGGTTCGGGGCTACACGACATTCCGTTCCTTGTTGCGCTAAAGACAAGACAGGAATGTAAAAGCTGACGTCTCATTTCAAAACAGTGTCATGCGATCGGACTCCAACAATTCAACGTTGTACCCCGACTAATCTCGTAATAAACGGAAAAGGAGTTGCAAGCCAGCAATCCGTGCGCACGTACTTAACGCACACACTCCTGTCCACCCGTTGCATTGATCAGGCTGCTGACGATATAGCCCGAGTATGCCACCGTGTCTCGTACGCTGATCGCATACCCCTTTTTTCTCTCTCTGCTCATCAACTCGGTAATAAGCAACAACATAGTAATTGACGCAACCTGCCGACCCGCATCTTACAAAGGGAGGCCCCTTGCAAAGCAGCTGAACCACACACATCAGCAGTTCTTCCTCCCTCCCGCCCAGGAGCTCCTACCTCAGCTCCCGCTCGCTGCCGCATCATCACATGGGATCAGCGCAGAAACGCGCACCAGCGAGGATCCCCCGCCGTGTGGAGACATCCGACTGTCCCACGGCTTCTACTCCTTTGGCAAACAGCCCTGGGGAGAACCCAACCCTGCGGGGAGGATAAGCCCCATCAGACCGTATGCACCGGGCTAGTAGTCAACGGGAAGCAGCCCCGGGGGAACCATGGGTCGCTTGTCCCACGAGTAGCAGCTGTTGTCAGTAGTACCGCGGTGGGTTGCCTCCGAAGCGCCACATGTCCAGGGCGCCGTCCAAGGGGGCTGTCATGGTGTTAGCGAGCACATTGAGAGGAGGCTTGTTGGGGGCCCAGGGGTGCGGCCTGAGGAGGTGGGGGAAGTGGGGGGATTGGACGGGGCAGGCGGGCTCTTGTGGAGGAGGCGGGTTAGGGTGTGCTCATGTACGGGGAGGTACTTCCGGGTAGAATCCATTACGCCCAGCGAGTCCTTCGGGAGTTATGACGCGCCTCGTTCTAGAAACTCCCAATTCTTTAACCGCCCTCGTCCTGGTAGCTCAACCGCCCGGGTTGGCTGCCGTACCGGGTGACAGCATGGTGTTTGGCAGCATCGAACTTCCTTCCCAGATGGGACAGCAGATCGGCGTCAACCCCGGGGAGGGATTCGAAATGCGGCCACGTCCTGGTCTCCTCATCCTCGATGTGGTGGTACAGCACCTGCGGACGGGAAGTTGCGCTCACCGGCAGTGACGCGACTGACCCGGGCGAACTGGTTGGGCAGCGTCTTTATGAGCGCGTCTTCAGAAAGGGTGCCGCGTTCATCGCCCAACCATTCATTCCATCGTCCGGATCTCTCCGGCGGACCCCATCTTGTCGCTGTTCCGCTTGATGAACGCGGCACCCTTTCTGAAGACGCGCTCAGAAGTCCAGCGATGAAGGCCCAAACATTTATGGATTCAGGATCCAACCAATCCACTTTCAACGACCTTTCAAAACGAACTTTTGCAACGCGCCGAGACATTACAACGTATACGTCATTGGCCGCCGTACTTCTCCGGGCTCCTCCAGTCTCCTCAGTCCTCGCTGACCCGTGGGACTTACCCCGCACATCCCGCAAACCCCGTCTCTAAGCGGTTCAGACCTTCATTGCTTCGCTTAGTTTTGCAGTATACGCTGCCTCTCCATTCTTCTCCACGGACATGTAGTTCGCCTGGTTGTTCAATGGGGGCAGGGCAGCGCAGAGGAAGGCTGAGACGTGGAGGCGGCGGCACGAGCAGGGACCGTGTTTCACATTCCTCCTTTCCCCCCCCCCCACACACACATACACACAACAGCTATCACAGGGAAATTATGTGAACAGTATTTCACCTAGAGAGATGACGTCGCGAAGGAGCAGAGGCTTAGCCCGTGCAGGGGCGGAGCCGAGCGACCTATGCCACAAACCCCTCCTGCCTCCTCTTCCCAAATCCTGGCGCCTAGCGCACATTCGGAGCGACCAATCAACCAGCTGCTGAAATTAAGCAAAGATGTTTTTTTGCCAAACGAGTTTAAGAGATCACATTGCGGAGACTTATGTTGTTCACACCATGTGAAGCGGAAGAATATACAACGACCACATGGACCACATTGCCGACACCGCCTTTGCATCTCGCTCACCTCGAACAGCAGCTTCTTGATCGCCTGGTGGCCATCGTCCCCCAAAAGATGGTCCGCGGCTTCAGAGCCCAGCCGCTTCCGAATCTACGCAGCGGGCAGAGGGGATTGCGAGGGTAAGCAGATGCGGCATCTCCCTTTCTCCCCGCAGGGCTGTAGCATGGCTGTGAAGGACCACCTGGTGGCGTCAGCAACAAGAGTACAGGGGGCTACATCAACCTACCCGTGTGCGGTATGCTCAACGGATGCGCCCATCCGCACGCCCCATATTGCGGCAGGTGAATGGGATCAGACGGGGGCGCTCGGTTTCCTAATCAGGCATCCCATCGCATCCCATCAGCACCTCGGGGTACATGACCTCCTCCTCCGCAGCGCTGTGCATCGCAATTGCCCGGATGAGAGACCAGCCCTGAGGGAGGCGAGCAGTGAGGGTTCCCGCATATCGGTAATCGATGGCAGGCAGCAAGCAGCAGCTGGGAGCTTCGCACAGGGGCAGGCAGGAGCAGCAACTGAAGCGCCCCGGTGCGATGCACGAGTAATTGGCGCGATGAGCCAAGAGGCAAGAGAAAATATAAGGCAGGGGGAAAACTTTGATTCGGTGTGCTGCATCGCGTGAGGCACTGAACGGCGTATAGGGAGTTCCATGGGGTAGGTAATGAGGCTGACAGACCCATGGGCCAGTAATTTTAGAATCAAGTGAAAAAGGATTCGACTCGCGGCACGCGCAAGCTCGCGCTTAAAATTTGTCCCCCGTCAGCCACCATCACCACCAATGCGCCAGGGCTTCTCTTCCCGGGAGTACAAATCTGAGCTTTCCGAATGCCGTGCGACTGCAATCGACTGCAGGATTCCGCCGCCCGCGTCAACGCACCAGCTTCTGCTTCATCTCGCCGTTCATGTTTGGTCCATTGTATTCGTCCCACAGCAGCTTGAATTGGCGGTGGTCCTTCGGGTGCAAAGGAACAGGGCGCTCAAGGGCGCGAGCCGACAGCGCAGACATGACAAGGCAGACATGTCATGCCTATCTAAATTACAAAGCAATCAGTTGCACGGCACCTTTAACCGGCTGGACCTTATTGCGTTATCGCTTTTACGGTTATAAGGCACGTGAGGGCGAGATCAGACAAAAATCATGCGGGGGAAAAGAATGGCGGGGCGCTGCCGAGGACGCTGGAATGTAGGAGGGGCTCGGCGAAGTGCCAGGCCGCCGCGAGAGTTCCCTTAGCAGCGTACCTCGTTGATCATACTGATAACGGAGGGCCCCGTCTGGACGTCGCTAGCTGCCATTCTACGAATCCGGGGAGACGCCGCCGCAAAGACTTGCGAAGCAGGGTAGGCCTGTTTTAGCAAACCGCTTGTCCTCTGGCTCAGGGCACGCAACATGTAAATAGAGATGCTTAGGTGAAAAGTCGGTTTGCGGGAACGCTTCCGGAATTCCGTTTATAGACCCGCTTTAAGAACCCTCTCTGGGCTTCGTCGTCCGACATTATTGACGTAAGGTGCATCGTACACTCGATCATGTCAGCGTTTTCAGGTCAGTTTTAAGCGATTTGCATCGCAGGCGCGTGATCAATGTCAGCTGCGTGGTCCTTCTGGACCCTACAGTGACGAAAGCAAGCACTTGCCCTTCAAGGAGCTCCAAGAATGTCCCGGCTCCGTGTGTGTCCACGGCTTTACAAAGTGCTGCCGTCCCGATACCGCTGACCGATTACAGGCTGATTCCTGCCCAATTCAAATAATCTATACCACATTTGAAGCTCGTCTTTTTCATAAGCTCACTTCGTCCTCGCCGATTGCTGAAAGGTTTGATGTCTTCGATGACCGAGGCATGCGCTCATGGTAGCTGTCACGATGTGCTGCTTTGTGACTACTTCGGAAGCAAATGTGCGTTATGTGCCAAAGTTCCAGCTTCTGACCCATGCACTGGATTCAAACAGTCGCGGGGAACTGGGCAACTTAGCAACTGGGCATCCGACATGCATGCTATGCTATCTATGCCAGCTGCGAAGCGCAGCAGCCAGGCGCATGACACCCGCTAAACATGAGTGAGGTTCCCACACCGGTACACTGTGATTTCGCAAGTACTTGTATAATATTTGGGCGACGGAAGGACGGCAACCCACAACGCCGCCAAGAAATTCAGTCGCGGTTATTCTTAGGGATCACAAAACTGGATAGCGCCGACGGATGCCCTCGCTTCCCGACATTTCTGGCTGCCAACACATCTCAACCGAAAAGCTTCCAGACCTGGACGATATTGTTGGACACCATCGTGCCCGCAAATCGGGAAATGCGGTGTTCCCTTTTAGAGATCATGAGCCACGTCGCTTGCCGCCTTGTGGCTATTTCATTAGTCACAGGTAGTCGGTGCGGTGATATTGGTGAGGCGTAGGTGGGAGGATGGGGGCTGGGCAGGGAGGGTAGGTGGGTAGGGAGGTGAGAGGGCTGAGGGGGAGGATGTATCGGGCTATCGGCCTCCCAACCCGACGGCAATATACTGAACAGCGTCTGAGGGAAATTTTCCCGACGGTCAATCCTATCTTTGGAAAACATCAGCGTTTTCAAGAGCAACAATTCATGGCTTACGACAACGACAACGACGACGACGACGACGATGATGATGATGATGATAATGATGATGATGTCAGTCGTAAGGCCCGGTACGAGCCAGGTGGCTCGCGGACCGCAAAGCACTCTAGAACAATAAGAATAAATAAAAAGAGAACAAATTTTAAAACAAAAGGAATAGACGAAGAGCGGTATTACGAGAAGCTATACCGTGTCGTACGTCCTAGTCTTTGGCCAGGCTGCGCTGGTTGCCCGAACTCATGATCACAGACATGTTCCGCTCTGGGATTTCCCTAGTCCGTCTCATCTCCTGTCTAATGCTATCGTAAGCCGTGCATTCCACAGAGACACGGCACTAGTGACGAGTCCTCAACCCCGCCAGTCGCACACACAGGGTAATGACGAACAGCCAGCACCCTCCCATTAGGATGGTGCACCTCAATAGCCCAGCAACAAATAGAGCCTAAAACGAATAACAAAGGCAAGTGTGATGCATATGAGGAGTATACCCCTTCTTGCGCTTCGCGCATCCTGTCCCTGCCTGCACATTTTAATGCCTGTTTGTCCAGCCGACACATTAAAGTCCCGTGGACATGTAATCCTAGCTATCACTGAACCATGCAGCCCTCGTCTTTCTCACAACTCCTCCACCACTTCCACAAGGCTGGCAGTGTCTAAATTGCAAGTTGCCAAGGCATCTACTCGCTCCTCAATGACTGTAATAGCAAAATGCCCACCCAGGATTCTCAGGAGGCCTAGCATCAAAGCGCCCGAGATCGCAAACCGGCGATTCACGAGAAGGGTTAACCTCAATTTCTTCCCTAAAATTCCCCACACGCATCAGTTTATTCCATAAACGGAGAACGACTTTCACCCAAAGTATCTGAAGCGGGTACTGGTCGAACTCCTTGAAAAGCAAATTGTTACTCCTCACACCGTATAGGAAGCAAGGCCTGAGCAAGACCGCCGTACAACAAAGGTGTATGGTCTCTCTTTTATACATACATACAAAGGATTGACATCCACAGTTCTCTCATACCGCTTATTTCTACTACTGATCAGTTTTCTGAAGCGTAGCGAAGAAAACTACGGTTTTCTGATACACTCGACGTACGAACGATTGTGGTTCTGGAGCAGGGAAGGTTTGTAGGCGGCGGTGGGTACTTTTTGAGTTGCGTACGTACGCAGTCATCGGTGTAGGTGCTGGGCCTTTGGATGGCCATTCTTCGTCGCATCTGCATCGGTGTTCCCATTTGGCTCGACCCATATCTTTGTTTATTACCCCACTGGGGACAACAGTGTGTAACGAGATTTAGCAGAAAACTTCATGTTTTCACAACATACAGGTTGATTCATTAATAGCTTGGGGCCTGAGCGAAGGCTGCTATACAAGGAACATTTCGACGTTAATTGGGGTGAATGGATGAGGGCGTCGTCCCTCTAGCAGGAAGAAGCAGCAGGGCTCCGCCAAGTGATGCTACAACGTGTTTGGCCTACATCAGGCCTGCTCAGGGACGATATCATGCACAGCTGATCTTTTCTTCACTATTTTACCATGCACATCGTACAGATCCGTCTGGCAACATTTCCAGGCCTGAGCACTTCATAGGCTCCACAATGCTGGCGTGCAACAGTGGTTTGCGATCGTGCTCAGGCTTGCGTAGCGCTTTGTTCTTTACCTCACCAAACCACTTCGTTACAGATGAAATGCAGGCTTGCGATATCTAAGGAAAACACTAAAAAAAGTCTCAAGCATGAGCATAACCGGCTTGCCCCCAATTAACGTGAGCGTGCTTGAGCAAGGCTATGCCAGTGAGCTGGTGTAGTACAATCCGTCAATTGATGGACAGGGCAGTCCTCAGCTTAGCGCCGTGGGAACTGCATGATTTCACCACAAGCCTTCTTACTGTCATCATGCTGGGACGGTTTCATGGAAATATTGATGGTCTTTCGCATGGTTATTACCAAGGCAGTTTAGGCCCTGCCAAAAGAGACACGCGCATCATCCTGCACGTTGGCACGTTCAGGTAGGGTGATTAAGCAAACACCATTTCGCTGTTGGGTATGATTGCTCCCTCGAGATTCGCTCTTTTTAACCCCTTGATCTGCCCGTTGACATAAGCTTGCAGGCGCCTTCATCCATTATTTTAACATTTTCTCAATTTCGGCGAGCGTGTCCCTCGCAACCTGGAGTTCCTCGGCATCCTTTATGTCCTCCTCGTTTTCGGCCTGAAATCAGAAAAGGTTATTATGATAGAGCTAAACATATCGACATCCGATTACGGTAGCAGTCCTGACCCACCACAAAGGATTGAAGTTCCGCCAGTGCTGCTTCCAGCCGTTGTCGAGTTTGGGGAATCATCATGGCAGACTCTTGAAGTACATTTTCCTAACACCATAAAACGTAAGGCTAACGGCCTCCGGGACTTCAGTTCAAAGAGACCGCGGGTGAGCGCACTTACCGCTTGTTTGATATCGCTACTCTCAGCTCCTTCAGCCTTCATTTTGTCCACCCGTGCCTGCTCCTTATCGCGCTCCTTTTCATAGTATCCTACCTCCTTATGAAGCCGTTTCACGCTGCTCGTTTTTACCTTGCATTGCTTCAAAAGTTCGGCCGAGGAAGACATTTTCCAGTAAATCCTAATAGTTAATCTGTTGCGGTGGATCCTCGTCGACTTAACGCTCAACAGCGACTGCACACGCTGGGGCCTTATCTTTCGGACCTCCGGTTAGGTCACGAACCTCCGTAAGCAAATCAGCGTCGTTAATGCTCGGTTTGAAAATCCTAGTTGGGCGACATATAAAATTGCAAGCGGTTAATCATTTGGATTCCGTATGGTCAATCAGGGTCGGGTATCGACGAAAGGGGTGGATTTACCCCAAGAGTGCGTACCCAAGGGCAGTAAAACGACGGCATCCCGACCCCATAAATCCGCAAAAACCGTCGAAGTAATAATAGCTACACAACAACCCCAGATGCAATACCGCCGCAATACCTACGGTGTTCGCGACAGTTTAGGTTGGATAGTTTGACCCCGTTCCGTCTGGTTCGGTGTATATGTATCGCCGGAAAGCCATCCATAGCTAAACGCCACACCGATCCCGGCGCAGCACCGACATGCGTGGTATCGAGTGGCAGGATGCAGGACAGAAGGTTACGCGCTGCATCGTAGAAAGGGTGTTTTCAGATTTGCATCCACACTTAGGTCCACGTGCTTTTCTTCTGATTAGGGCCGTGACAAAAGAGATAGTATCTCGAACATGAGCTTCTTGAAACGGAATGAATCCCTGTGCAGTTGTCCAACTGGAGCAGTGGAACGTACTGGAATATCCTGATACTGACTGGAAAAGCTTACATACTATGAACCTTGTGGGCCATCCAACACCGATTACCAAAGTTTTGTGGAGTACGTGGGCTTAGCAAATAAATGCGTGGAACTAAACCTGCGCCCGACAGACCCCGACGTAACCCCAAGTCGGTAGGGGTACTTGGATCAATAGGCCCAAAGTTGCCGTTACGACCTGTTCCTAAGACGTGGCGTACCTTCTCGTTGCTGGGTTTCTGTGCTGTCTCGCACGTCCACACCTTATAACCTTATAGCATGCCCCTAAAAGAAAGTCCATAAGTATCAATTATCAGTACCAATCAAGGCCACGTAGTCGACATGACTCATGGAATTATTGCTTGTCCACGTTCGTACCAAAATCGTATGCTAGCATGATGCTTCAGATTGATGCATGGTGGCACCAGGTCCCCGGTGCAAGCAGTTTAGCAGCTGCAGATTAGCCAGCACTATTTGCACCCACGCTGGCCGGTGAGGTAGGTGACACGCGCGTGTGGTAGTGCGTACCATGACGTAACATACTGCTGGCGGGACTGTTACAAATGCGCGTTGCTGTCGTGTATCATCACAGGGGTGAAGAAATCGGTAAACCTGCTCAAGGTGCTGCTTTTGCTCCATAACATAGCGAAGATAATAGACAGCATAGGCCTTGGACCCTTGCCAGGCGCGATGTTCAAGGAGCTCTCGACGTCATGAATTCACCTGAGAGATGAGCTTTTGAAGTACGTGCCAAACGAGAAGATACTTCCCTCGCCCCCCAGGTATTGCTGCTGAGTAGAACGATTTGTGAGGTAAAGTATTTGACGAGACCTACAAGACTCGCGACCATCACCCACGGATGAGGTCCTTGGTAAGCCTCGGAAAATCAAGTAAATTAACACATCGATGGTAACTTTTACGCTTCCCATTGTCGGCTCAAGGGTTCTTCCTGTCGACGCCCTGAATGCCTCGGCTCCGCCGTATTGTCACCGTGACTGCAGCTGTTGACCAGCCGCCAGACTACCAGCCTGCCTGTGAGACCCAACACGCAGCCATGCGCTGTACATACAATTTATAATCTAGGGGAAACACGCATAAACAATCACCAAAAGCATTCAAGGCCAAAACGTACAACGCGAAGCCATATCAGAGACGCATGTCAGGCCCCTACAAGGAACAGCGACGCGCATCACAGAACTGGCGGGGCCTTCAGCTGCGCATATGGTGTCCATCCTTCCCTCGGCTCCCACCTAGAAACCCTCGACATAGCGACTCGCACATGCACACACTAGTAGGACCGATAGCTCCAGAGCATTGGCTAATGGCGCAGCCGGTGAAATCACGGCTACCCGCCACCGGACTATATCACCGGCAGTACCAAACTTAATGCGTTACGCTGTAGCTGCAAGGTGCTGGCCCCGGCCCCTGAATTCTCTTTCTTCCTCATTTGACTCTCATCTCGCAGCTCCACCCATGCGCTTTCAGCTACTTCCCCGTCACAGCCACGCATCGCTGCCGAGCGCATTGCCTCGCTCACCCCTGACCCCATGCCGTCGCTGCGATGCAGCCACAAGTCCACAACGCATACCCACGCAACTCCTCTCGAAACGTAGCCCCTGAAGCCGCCGCCAGCTCCGACAAGGACCAGGCGCGATCCTGAACATATCCAAACTGTAACTCCGCGCGCCTCGTGCGCGTGCGCACCTTTGTGGAGTTGTGCTGTCCTCGGACATGTTAACAGTACACCTCCTCACATTCCTCTGTTTTGGACTTGAGTACTCCCCTAAGAGCTATCGTTCGGAAGTGCAAAGCCCACGTCAAATATCAGCCTCTACTTCCATACCAGCGTGCAAGAACGCAGCGCAGGTTTCACGACAGATCTTCTGGGCGCTCTTCTCAACCCTCGGCGGTATATTACGGTTGATACCGCTGCCCGGCATTGACTGCATTGGTGTAATCGCTTACATCGCATCTGCCCAAACCGCTACTTTCAATTTGATTATGACGCCCACGTGTCCGCAGGTAAGGTACAGCATGGCAGAAGTCCCATCTGGAACTAGTCCTTGGGCGTACAGCAATGAGCGCAGTAAGCTCCATACTGAGCTTAGCCCTTGGACGACCGCGATGGATGCTGTACACCCAGCACTATGTCAACATCCATACCGTCCTTGCTGACATCACCGTGCTTTCTATTGCCCTTAGCCCCGAATCTGTCGAAACATCTGACAGGTGGCTTCACAAAACGAACCAAGAGGTAGAAGCATGGTTAGAGCCGAACACAACCACCATGCAAGGCCCCTGAAAGCAGCCTTAACTAGCAGATAAGTAATGCACCGCCTGCCCACTAACTGGGTCCTGTGCAGAAGCTTGCAGCACGTGACTTCAGGCGAGCTATACGTCCTCAACGAAACCAGCCACTCCTCAGGTCCCAGCTAACCAGCCACCTCGGCTTCAGCCCTGCATTGCCCTCCTGCCGAATGTGCTTCCCCAGTACTTCAGATGGCCCCTTCCCCCAATCGAAAGACAAAGCACCACACCTAGCCGAGCTTCTCCCCAAGAATAAAAACGGTTTGCTCCAACATAGCGAAGCCGCTTTTACGATGGCTAGCGGCTTCAAAAGTGACGAACAGCTGCGATAAGTAAACTAACATACCATCTACTGAACAATGGAATAAGAGGCGAGATTAATTTTCATCTGGTTGAGAACCACAGCCGTGAACTACCGTCCTTAAGGAGTCGTTGCCACCAGCTCCGGCCTAATATCTCAGGTGAGTTCGGGGCAAACCATGGACGGAAGATGTCGCAGAAGAACTGTGCTCATTTGCGCGCAAGGTGAAATGCAGGAAACTCCATAATGGTTGCTCGCAACGAAGAACGGCCCCGACAACACAAAGACAGATGTCGGTTACTCGGCATAACCCAAACCATCCCGCGAAGGCAACCTTCGAAGGCAGACAGGAGTCAGCCAGACCCAACAATTTACGCGCTTGCAAGCACGCATCACGCCGACTTTGGCCCTGAAACTGTGCATGTCTGCACCACCTTTCAGGTACATTCTCAACAACCGGTGCCAATCTATTACCGCTAACTAGGTAGGGCAGTCCACATCCCCCATCATACGTTCGCAGCTAATATAACCATTTGCAATTGCTAAGGAAGGTCTCCAGCCATGACCCTTGCACCACCAACCAGTACCTAAGCTTGCCGTCCGCGTCCCGCCGCTTCATAGAACAGCAGCGACGGTTGCAAGCGCTTCGAGCACATCGCCTTCAGAACGTCACTCCAGTGCCCAACCAGCTGGATGTTTGCATCGTCGATCATCAGCCATAGCCCCAGCTCCTCGCTGAGTGCGAACACCTGTGGAAAGCGCGCCAGAGGCAGCAGAGCAGAGCTGACTAAGCCGACGCAAATAAAAAAGTTGAGGTACCGGTGGTAGCAGGCGTCTCACCATTTGTCCCTTTCACCTTGCGTTCACTGGTTCCCTATGTTAATCAAGTAGAAAACCTATAGAAACATATTGGCAAATAGGAGTCTAACAACAAATCGCTCTCAGGTACAGTCCCAGCTCTCATTCAGTACACAAATATACCTAAATTGGGGCTTCTCGAGCAGCGCTACGGCCAAATTAACTTGCAAACACGTTCTCCCCCTCGTCTCATCCCAGCCCTCACCAGATAGTGATGTCCGAAATAGCAGATGACGGAACGCAGGTCACATGGGGCCGTGGGCGGGTGCGTCCCACCAGGCGCTGGTCCAGTGCAGCGGAAGAGCAACGCCAGATCCACACGCGGACCTAAAGCCTCCAGGGTTCCACGCAGAGCATCTAGTGGGGCTTGCAAGCTCTCCCACACAATCGCAAGCGTGAACACCGTTGGGAAACGTAGCAGCGTGGCGAGCGGGTGCGCCGCAGCAGTGGCACCAGGCGCCCAGCTGGGCGCAAGGCCATGGCCATTTCCTACGCCAGCCGCTACGGACCGCCTGCCATTTGCAGCAGGAAGCACCAGCTGCCCGCCGGCCACGCCTGCGCCAGCAGCCTCCGCAGCGCACAACACGTCCTCAAAGTAGGCACCACTGTCTGAGCCGTCCAATGCGGAGAAGGCCTTGCGGAGCGCCAGCGCGTGAACCAGGTGGAAATACTTAGTATACACCTCCACCTCCATCGTTAACGTGTCGTCCGCAGATTGACGGTTGCCAACGTGGATGCTGTGCGGCAGCTGCAGGGCCGCGGCTGGGGTCGGCAGCTCGATTGCCGCAACGCTGCCACCGGCTAATTCGCACCGTGTACGGTGGTACTGCTGCTGTTGGCGGTCCCTGCATGCGATACCTCCAGCACAGCCATTGCTGATGCAGCTCGTAGTATCTTCATCACCGACACAAGGCACCTGCACTTCAATACCGAATAGGCTGTGCGCTGCAGTGGAAGGAACGGCCGTCGCTGAGTCTGTAGGTACGGCAGCCTTCAACGCCTTCCCTGCGACGGCTGCAGCGTAGCCAGTGGGCACCGCAGCCAGCAGCATTGAGTGGCACAGCCCGTTCGCGGCAACATTGTTGGTTGCCAGGCCAGCGGCTGTGGCCGTGGCGATCTCCCGGCCTCGTACCCGACGGGGCAACTGCGGATCCTGACCCTGTGACGCGCCACTGCCTGCCTCAGCACGGTGCATACAGGTGAGCAACACTAGCAGCACCTCAAATGCGTCGTGCATCTCGCTCAGGTCCAACCGCACCACCGCCTGCCCCGTCTCCAGCACGCTCAACGCCTCACGCAGCTCTAATGGCGACACTACCCACGACGGCGATACAGCAGGCGTGGGCAACGGACCCGACGAAGCAGATGCAAGCGGTGACGCCATTGCCCGGAACACACCCACGAGTGCGCGGAGCACGGTTATGTCCGCTACAGCAGCGCCGCGTGCAGCCACCTCATCCACGTTGAGCTGCAGCACCGCCTCCCGGAAACTACGGAGGTGCCACAGTGATTGAATGATCACGTTGAGAAAGCAGTTGTGCTGGCCGCCTAGATTTTGCAGACCGCGCACATATTGCAGATTCTGCTGCTGACCGCTTACACCGGGGTGGTACACAATGCCGACGCCACTGCTGGCACCCGGTGGGGAAAGCGAGAGACTGCCAAGCAGCTGCGTCGGCGCCCCAGAAAGGAGCGTCGATCCAGTGGGACGGTTGCCCGGCGGCCGCTGTGGCGGCGCTGCTACTGCCGCTACCAGACTTCCATTATTGCTGCCGCCACCCCCGCTGCTACTATTCGCAATAGCCGAATCGGAAAGGCTACTGGCCAGCACCACGCCGTTCAACGTGCCGTGTGGACTCGAACCGCGCACAACGACTGGCGGACTGTTGCCTCCCGAAAGACCATTCGGCATGGAGATTGGCGATTTGTGTCCCCCAGAAGTGCCACCGCCGTGCCCAGCAGAAGCAGAAGCAGCACTAGCACCGGTGGAGTTTTGCTGCAATTTCGCTTTCCATGACAAGCCAGATAATGAGGGCCCACTAGCCGACGTGGGCGGAGCCTCGCTGCCGCATGCTGAGGACGTCGATGCGGCGCTGGGCACCAAGGACGGGAACGGATCCAGGCTGTGAACGCTAGTAGACGATGCTGTGCTGCCCTCTCTCCGTGCCGCCACCGATGACCAGCTTGGCACCGACGCCGCCGGTGCTGGCCCCATTTGCACTGAGCTGGCGGCACGCCCCTGCAGGCTCGGTGGCGAGCTGCCAGCAGCCGTGGCCATAGCTCGCTGCTGCTGCTGTTGGCGCTGTTGATGATGGCCGGTACCATTACTTTGTGACGCCACAGTTGGACCAATTAAGTCTTCATTAGAACGCACCGCTGGCGTCTGAGAGGTGGTCGGGTCACTCTTGGCGACCACCGACACAGTTTGCAAGGTCGATGTACTTGCAGCATGCCCCACGACTTGCTCGTCATCATTAGACCCGGCTGACACTGTCCGCTGCTCGGAATCCTCTACAATCGCCGGCTGCACCTGCTGGTGCAACTGCAGGCTGTTGCCCTGCCAGGCAGCTTCAGCGTGGCCACCGTCGTTAGTCTTGGTGTCCGGGGCTGTGGCCGTAGCCGCGGCAGCTGAGTCATCCCCACTGCCCGCACCCTCGCGGTCCGCCTCGACGGCGGCGGCCGCGGTCTGGGGCTGCGCGGACTGGGGCGCCCTCACCGACTCAGCTGCCAACCCGTTTTTTTGCACGGGTCCACCATTCGGCCCTTGCACTGGGCCGCCCGCCGCTTGGACCATATGCACGGGCATGGCCATTGGCGCCATGGGCATAACTGGCATCATGGGTACTTGCACAGGGCCAGGCATGCCAGGTCCCCATGTTAGCATTACACGGCTCCCAGGCGGTGCCATGCCTGGTGGTGGCGGTGGTAGCATGGGATGCTGCGGCCCCGGCCCAGGACCTGGCCCTGTCAGAGGCGGGTGCGAAGCAGCCCCTCCGGCCATACCTTGCATTGCTGCAGTCTGCAGTCCGGAGGCATCTGCAGCAGCGGGCCGTCCTGAATCATCAGCGCTGCCATCGGACGCCTGCCCCGCAGAGCTAACCGCCGAGCCGCCATCTGTAGACTCCATGCCGGGGCCATGGGACACATGCGACGTATGGATCGGCATTTGCACGGGTCCGGCAGGACCCATCACCATCATTACAGGGCCGCCTGGACCTATCATAGCCAACGGTGGATGGGGCCCAGCATGTGGATGAGGCGCCAACGGAGGGCCGCCAGTCATGTCTGCCTGCGACGCCATAACCCCATGGGGACCAATCCCAGGCCCCTTACGCGGTGCAGGTGCAGGTCCTCCACGAAGCCCATCCCGCCGGTCCCGGCGGCCGTATTGACTCCCTCCTGATGCAGGTGGCTGACTAGAGCCCACGAATGGCCCATTGAGTCCTGCACGTTGGTAAGATCCTGCCTGCGGTTGCCCTTGCTGTGGCACAACACTCGTACTGCCTGTGCCATCAGCCAAGCCGCTGCTGTGCCGCTGGTAGCCCCGTGGCCCAGCGTGCTGCTGCTGCTGGCTGATACCAGCGGTGCCAGCCCCCACGCCTCCTTGGGATTGTGGTTGTGCCGTCTGGCCACCTGCGGCACCAGCGGCTGCACCAGCTGAAGCGGCTGTCACCTTGCCCGCAGGTACGAAGGATCGCGCATTTGCGTTTAGAGTGCTGCTGCTTGGCTTGGTTCCGGCATTCGCCGAAGGACTCTTGGGCGGTGGTGGCGGTTGCGTGCCTATTGGCAAAACCCCAGGGGCCCCTTGCCCAGCCGTTGGCTGCTGCGATTGCTGAGGTGGCGGCTGCATGTGTAGCGGCGGCGGCGGCCCCATTGGCATGGGCATCCCAGATGGCACTATCTGTAACATGTGGGGATGCGGATGTGGCTGCAGTTGAGTCGTCGCGCCGGGCGGCGGGACCAGTCCAGGCGTAGGGGGGGAAAACACGTACAGATGCGGTGGGACGTGACCCATGGGTCCGGTTGTTGGTTGCCCATGAGCCATTTGCATGCCGCCGCCAGGGATAGGACCAGGGAACTGCATGGGGGCAATCATCACGGGCTGGCCTTGGTGACCTCCGGCACTACGCTGACCCGCACCCGGCGGCTGGCCGTGCTGCGGCTGGCCCGGGCCTGGAGGATGCGGCAATTGAACAATGCCTGTTGGCGCACCCGGCGGTCCTGGCATGCCTGGCATAGGGGCTGGAGGCCGTGCCATAGTGCCTGCTTGCTGTGGCGGTGCTGGCGCTGGCACCTGCATGCCCTGCTGAGGGCCTGGCGGAGGGCCCGCTATACTATGCGGGGGTGGCGGACCAGCTGGCATTCCAGGGCCCCCAACGGGCGGCCGGGCGCCAGGTGGCGCTGCAATTGACACGAGGACAGGACCCGGCGGAGGTGGCATCTGCTGCCCCGACATTTGCTTAGGTAGCACCCCAGTCATCGGCGGCATCGTCCCGGCATTAGCGGGCATCGGCACGGGGATGGCCCCATTGACGTGCATGTAAGGCGGGTGTGGGAGCCCAGGTGCAGGGCCCAGAGGCCGAGGGTGGCCAGGCCCCGGGGGACCCGCAGATCCCGGTGGCGCCATGTGGGCCATCATCGGCGGTACAATCCCAGGGAGGGCCCCAGGCAGGCCTCCAGGCGGGAGATGGCCTATAGCGTGGACGACCTGACCCGTGGGAAGTGTGCCCAACGGTGCAGGCTGAGCCGGCGGAACCATCACTACGCCGGAGCCGGCGGAGGAGCCTGGCTCCGACTGCTGCTGCGGCTGTGGCGGTTGCTGGGCTGGTAAGTGCAATTGTTGGGCGTGATGAGGAGCAGCGGTGTTCGGCCCACCAGGTAGCTGCTGCTGCGGGGTCAATTGCGATTGGGTCTGCTGCTGTTGCTGCATGCCAGCTGGCGGTCCCTGGGCCTGCAGGTATTCGGCAACGTTCTGTGGCTGGAGCAGCTGCCCCCGTTCATTTGCTACAATCGAGATAGGACATGGAATTATGAGCTGCGGAGCCGCCGGCTTGGCTTGAGTGGATGCAACCGTGCTCCCCGCCGCCAAAGGTATGACCGCAATATCTCCGAAAAGAATTGCGTCATCTGGGACAGCGGCTGAGTTGGGGGAAGTCAGGGAGCCGCCAGCCACGGGAGTTCCAGTCGCTTCATTGCTTGCCTGAGCACTTGCAACCGCAGGAGATGGCCCGGCAGACGTAGGGTCCGCTTGCTGCTCCATGGAATCGGCTGAAGACGCTACTGCCGCCGTCGCAGCTATGAGTTCGGGTGACGCAGCCGTAGAAGGTTCCGTGAAATCTGGGGATTCAGAAATCTGCAGCGGAGGCGAAGCCGCAGGCAACGCAGGACACGCTGCAGCTGGCGTTACCGGTGCTGGGGCTAAAGCTGCTGCTGGTGCGGATGGCAGCCGCTGGGGTTGCTGCCCGCTGCTGCCACCCTGTGACGACTGCCTGCCACCCCCCTCCCGGCTGCCGCTGCGATGCTGCAATGCACCCGTGGAACCCTGATGCCGACGAGAGTCCCGATCACGATGTGGGGGGTGCTCACCACGCTCGCGTTGCGCCGCTCCGTCCCGCGGTCCCATGCGGTCACGACTGCCACTTCGCAGATGCGCACGACCACCACCAGCAACGGTCCCAGTCCCCGGTCCCGTCTGCACAGGTGCAGCGACCTCCTCGTCCTGGTCCCGTGTGTCCTTGTGGCGCCGCCGGCGGTTCTCAATGACGAAACCATCATCGTCACGGCGGATATCCTGTGGGTTGTGGCAGCATGCACCATTGATTAAATCTCGGCATCAGTCGGGGAAGGCTTGCTATCTACCTAAAACATTATGAGCTGTCAAAGCCGGCATTGCCAAGCACACGCCCTGGTACATATGCGACCACGGCATCTGCAACTCCAGGTCTTAACACTGATGTAATACGATACACCCTGCGTGGCCAATCGAAAGTACCTTAACTCCATCATGGCACACGACCTACTTCAGGTGATGACGAACGATAGCGGTCCGGCTCATCGAGCAAGTCAGGTGAGGGCATAGCACTGGCATTATTACGATCGGTACCGCCATTGGCCGCAGTCATGCCAGATAACCGTTCCTCCATGATCATGCGCTGGCGCCAGTAGCCGTTCTCGTCCGACAGGAGCTCCTTACGCCGCAGCTCCATGGCCGCCTCTTCAGCCTTGCGCAGCGCCTCCATGGCCTCAACGCGTTTACGCCTAAGGTACCGCACATAGTGGCATTTAATAGGACACAATCTTGGCACAGGACACAAAACAGGGATCAAGGAGTGTAAAATAAAATCTCACTGACACTCCTAGCCAAGCCATCCCTACATACAACCCCACCTTTCCTCCTCGTTCCGGATAGCCCGCTCGCGTTCTGCCTCTTGCCGCGCCGCACGCTCTGCGTCCTCCTTGGCTTGTCGCTCTGCCGCAAGGCGCTCCTTCTCACTTTTAACCTTTTCGTTCTTCTTGGCTTTAGCCGCCTTCTTGCGTTCCCGTTCGGCCGCTTCACGCTCCGCCGCCAAGAGCTGCACCGGGCATGCACATGACATAGATGGCTTGGAGCCATATAAGCTGCATCCTACTAGTCCGCTCCACGAAGGTTCACAAAGTGGTGCAATGCAACGGATGGCTGAGATTGCAACGTCGGCGCATCAGGATCAAAGTTTTTGGATGATTTCAGAGCTCCCCCACATTGCGGTCGGGTCTCATGGGTGTCATCTTTTGCGCGACTTGCAATTGCAGCTGCCTGCTGAGCACAGGCATATAGCAGTTTCTCACCCCAGCCCGGGTATTGTGCAATATGGACCCGCTCCAAGAAGTAACAGATACGGGTCCCACTTCATTTCTACGGGCCAAAGAACAAGCTGTTGCAGCTGCAACGTCGGCGCATGAGGATCGAAGGTTTTGGACAATTTTAGAAACCCCCACATTACGGTCGGGTCTATCTTCCTCATCTTCTTCGCCGCCTGCAGTCACTGCTACCAGCTGACACCCCCAAGGCCCAAGGCACGATACCGCTTCCTTTCCCATAGCTAGGATAATCGTCACATGCTTGCTTCCGGTTTGCTCACTTCCATGCGTAGGACTTCGTCCTCAGCAAGCTTTGCCCGCTGCGCAGCGTACTCCAGGCCCCGCTGATCCAAACGCTCCTGTAGTAGCGGCAGTGCGAGCTGGGTGCCAATAATCGCTCCTGGATCATCACATGCGACGTTGATGAGCTGCATCTCCAAGTGCTGCAGAGCCACGGAACTGTCCTCCAGTCGTCGCTCGATAGTCTGTAAAAGAGACGCCACGAGCCCGGGATCTTCAGTGATACAAACAGCAAATCGCGACCGTCGGGGCCAACTTGACGTGCGGATTACTAGCACCGTGCAGCAGACGGACTTAAATTGTCATAATCTACCCAAAGAAGACAGATGCAACAAATGCAGCCGCAGCAAAAAAGTACCTTAAGCGCCGTCTTGAGATTATCGAAAAAGGTACGGTCATCGGCATCACCGTACAACTGTTTGCGTACGTCCTTGAAGAAGTGATTGCGCATTTTGGTGAGCTGAATGTGCTGTTGCGGTGTCAGAGACCCGGATGCGGCCTCTAAATCCGCGTCAGCCTGATGGAGGGCGGCACAGTGAACACATACCAAATAGATCTCAAATACCTGGGGAGCCACCATTCCGCGAAAGCCGTGCGCACCAGACAAGCAGGCACTGTCTGCGGATTGGCATGTTCGCCGGCTATTGACATTCGTACAACCATGCGTACCTCGGTGATATCTTTAAGCAAGAAGCTCTCCGTCCCAATGCCCGCTGCCAAGGCGCGCTCGTTCCGGCAGGCAGTAAGCTCATGGAACTTGTCGACTAGGTTCTCGACAGTCCCCTTCCAGCCCTGCAGCTGTTTAATTTCGGTCTCCCTGCAGATCACGCGAGGTAAGTGTTCCATAAGATTATCTAAATAGCCTATACGATTACCATATCTAAACCCTGAGGCTGTTGTTTTGCCATTTTAATAATGTGAAGGATGTCCTTTCCCAAGGCACAACTTACCGCTTGGCCATATCGTACTCCGCCTTTTGCTTTTTGTCGTATGTGGCTTGAAGTCGGGCTCCTTGCTCACGGAAGGCGGTCTGGACATCCAGCTGCAAGCAGGGTGGGTGGCGTGGAGGACCGTGCAACGAACTACTGTTATGGAATTCGGATGAGGCCCCCAACACCTGAACACCTCGACGTTTCCACGCAGCCCCATACGCCTTTCAATTTTAGAGCGGAATATGCCGGAGTGCATCCGCACCTGGTGCCGGTGGCGCTCCATCTCAGCTGCGCTGCGATAAGTCCCCTCCATGCCTCGCGGTTGGTGCTTGACCTCATCGAGTTCGCGCTTGAGCCGTTCAAACTCCGGCTCACCCTACAGGCCCCAACAAACACAAGCAGATGATTGGGAAAATGACACGAATGGTAACTTTGCCGTTTACCCCAAGCTTTCTACCATACGCACTGCACGCCTCTCCCCAAAATACGGTTGAAAATATTACGCGCGAGTGCTGAGAGTTGCACCAGTGTTTCCAGGGAGTGAACACTGGGCCATACCAGCCAGCATTGTCACCCTTTCGCCGCACCTGGCGCAGCGCCTGCTTAAGGATACGCAGTTCCTTTTCTTGCGTGAGGTGTTCAAAGATCAGGAAATGAAGCTTCGCGCGCGTGAGGAGAGCCTCCCGGCGTAGCATAAACAGGATAAGCTCATCCGGCAGGGGCTTGGACTCCATGCCCGCACACATGCCCAGACTGGATGTCCCATCTTCCAACAGAAGCGGCGCTGGTGATGATTGGCCCACCTCGCCGCCCATCCCTGAAGCACGAAGGTGGCACGACAGCATGGGCTGAAGCGATAACTTGCGTTAGAAAGGAACCCTATTGTCAGCAGTAACTGTAACACCAGCATGACCGTCCACCCTAACGCTGAACGCATACCCCGCATAGCTGACCTGGCAAGTCACGTTTTGGTTGCGGACGCAAATCGTAGCCCTGTCTTGTGAGCTCCGCTGCCTCCAACCGGCTTTTTAACATTTCGCTGAGCAAGTCTTTGCACTGCTTGGCCCGGGTCTCCCAAGATAGTTGCTCCTCCAGCGCCCTGCAAGACCATCCCTTCCGCATTTTCAATTTAATAAAATGTGTGCAATGAACAGGAGCCGCACAAGCTCTAGCTCTCGAAAACGTTTTGCACATGTGCCATGCTGCCCATAGACTTAGTCCCCATGGTCCAACATAAGCTTTGACTTCAAGCTGCTCATGAACCCCAAACTCTCCCCTACTCGCCTGACCAAAAGCATGTGAGCGTCAACAGCAGTCGGCGGTGACATCCCCAAGCAACGCTTTGCTCCGTCACGAGCTTTTTCGGCCGTACTGACAATGCTCCCGTACACCCACTCCAGGACTAGGCCGTTATGGCCTGGGTCTTCGCCTGGCTTGGCACGCCGAGGGTGACCGTCCTCCCCAAGAAGCCGATCCTGTTGCAGGGACGCCATTGCACGGATTCGCCAGCACCCATTCCACTCGTCAACAGCGCACAAGTCACCCAGAAGACACAGCGCTATGGAAGCTGTGCACGTGTGGAACGACTTCGTTAAACAAGTCAGGGGCTCGTGGATAGCTGCGCCGCACACAACCCTACGTCCAGAAGACGGCGCGCATCGTACGGTTAAGTTGCGCACCCTGCAGCTCACTTGCAAATGCTGAAGCCATTTCGCGTTCACGGTCAGGCTGTTGTTCTCCTCACTAAGCGACCACAGGTCCACATCGCCCATGCTCTCCTCCTCCTCCTGTCATCAGCACCAAATCGAAAGCATGCCTCAAAATTGCAGCTCAACTGTTTCAAATCAGTTTCCTTCGCACAACAGGGTAGGTTGGATGAGTACTTGGGAGGACCGGTGAAATATCGTCAACGTGGGCATGCACCTGTGCATTGGGCGTTCATTTCCATGACGTACCTCCTCATCCTCCTTTGGTTCCGGCTTGAGCTTCGTGGACAATGCATCGACCTTCTCGGTTAGCCACTCCACAATCCGCGACACATCGTCCGGCAGTAGGTTCTCCAGGTCCTCAAAACTGTGCCATCACAACATGTATGCCCAAGTTATATTGGTAACGGGTATTGTGTCACGCACGCCAATTAGGGAATTCGCTGCCATGCACACGGCGCCTACTACAACATCAGCTCAGAGCTAAGCCGAGCATACTGGGAAATTGCACAGAAAGTCTTCACATTCATGCTGGGCGCGAAGTGACTCGATCAAGTGTTTCCCGACGAACCCACCCTCCAGGGAAGCATAAGGGGCCACATACCTGAGCTCCAGTTTTGTGGTTTCCCGGTGACCCTCCGGGAGGATTTCCATAACGTAAGTGGTAATTGGTGTTAGTAAAGAGTGATACAGGTTGTCATTCTCCTTTGCAAGTGCTTCCAGCAACACAGACAGTAGTTCGATATTGGCATCGCGCAAGTGTGAGCCAGGGTCGCCACGGCGGCGATATGGCCGGGTCGCACCATCCTCGCCACTAGCACCCGCAGCAGAAGGCCGCAGGCTGTTTGCGCTGGAGCTTTGCTGGACTTTCGACAATAAGTCAAGCCTGCATCAGAGGAATGGGAAGGTCTCTCAAATTGGCTGACGCTAGTGCTTCGGGACGATAGCTACACGTGTACTTACATGCGTTGCCTGAAAGCTGCCTCCGCTGGCTTCTCTATGGCCCGGCCCTCATCACGTGGCAAAAGCCGTCGCAACTCCTCACGAATGTGCTTCTCCTGAGGAAAGGGAAGTTTCAGGCATTCCACATGCGTCAAGCCCAAATTCTGTCATGCCCATCGCAAACGAGTGGGTTGGAAGGGCAAAACGGTGTAGTGCCTATCGCTGCTCTTCTTAGTCCGACGATACTCCCACCACGAGCCCTGTACATACCCCACAGTTTTACAAGAACCCATTAACCCACATCACCTAAGTCCTTACTGTCCCCCTATGCAGCATCCTTGCTGGCCCTTAGCCCCTCCAGCTCACAGTGATGTGCTGCCTGAAGGACTCAGCGTCATATAATGCAGCGTTGTCCGCGGGCCACTGCCATAGCTTCCACGTCCCCTTCTCCTGAAGCCGCTTGATGCCCTCATCTAGCACATCTTCAATCGAAGGCTCCAGCTCTAGAAGCGCCGGATCCAACGGTTCTCCTTCCGGTGCATCTGCCACTGCCATCAGCAACCAAAGCAGCAAAAAAGTTAGACGTAGAACATAAGCCGGCCAACATAATAAGCCAATAAGTTTCGCATCAACCAAATCACACAGTAAAGCCTGATCAACGCAGCGCATATCTCACCAGCTTGCTGGCGCGCCGCTTCCGCTAGCTGTTTGGCACGAGCTCGCACACTGTCGAGTTCTATTGATAACAATTTGATACGTTCCTCCTGAGCAAGCGTCTCCCAGAGAGGCCGCACCAGCGTGACGCGCTCCTGCGGTGACTGCTGAGTCAGGTCCTTGGTGTTCTCCTGCGACACACACGGATCAAATTGGCAAGCAGGCCTCCAAGGGAGGCTCTGCCGTGCCAGAACTTGTCGCACGCCGCCGCACCTGCTGAGGCTTCTTCACAGAGGGCTTAGACCCCTTGGTCTTAGCCCCCTTTCCTTTCTTGTTCACCATTTGCTGTCAACAAATAAATGTTGTCATGGACGGGGCTGGCCGCCCAGGCATCTCGCTAAATAAAACACCCTTACTCCATCTTGTTGCCTCCTACAACGCCAGGTTGATAAGCAGAAACAAATCAGCTCCAGTTAATAAACGGCTGTGATGTGACTTGCTTTTCGTAAAGATCCGTGCGGCTGACACGAAACGCTAGTGAGGCTTCTGGACCGAAGACGCCAGCGCTGTGAAAGGTATCGAGGTACCCCCGTCGTTGTTCAAGGCCAAGCTCATTAATATGTCTTCAAATTATTGCCATTAGATCCCTAAGAGACGCGCCGCCAAGACACTATCTCTGTGTCTGCGACTTCAGCCGAGCTCCTACCCAGATGTGTAAAATGTTGCTGTATGCGAATAGGCCTTAAAAGTCATATCCCAGTGATGGTGCCCAAAGACTGTATGTCCAACACGGCCCACCTTGTCCTCAATCGGAGAGTGTGGGGTTCAAGATTAAGCCCCAGGCCAGCAGGCTGAGGCTAAGGGTACGACCCTAAGTGGCCGAGTTAACTTTTATGGGCCAATATAAGGAGCGAAAAAGTTAAAGAATACGGCCCTGGAGTGCCCTGGACCATGCTACTAAAACGCCAATTGTACTTTCATTATATAATCTGAACTGTTCCATATGCAAAAATATAACAAATTTATTGACCAGCAGAGAAAAAGTTGGGGCCGATTATGACAAAGGGATTGCACGGCTACCATCCATTTCCATCACCCTCCGGTCCATCACCATCCGTTCGTTAAAGGAAATATTTGGGCATACAAGCTCCATAGCGTAGCAAATTTGAGACCATCACGGAATATGGTTAATTCTTCAAGCTGTCACTTTAGTTCCTCGGAAAAGAATTCCTTTACCTGAGGCGGGAGTGGTGCTGCACTCTGCTACAACACATCATTTCATCTGTAAAGAACATAATTTAATGTCAAGCTGCGTACCTGCATAAGTGTTGCAATCGTTCTTTCAGCGATGCGTGTTCGCTGCGTGGACACAATTCCTCAATTCCGCATGACGCCAACACCTAGTAACAAGGCCGTTGTCAAGACATGTATTACCTATTGGAACAAATGGAATGCTTTCAGTTGTCGCCAAGTCTTAAAGACCGTGGACCCATGGGTCATGCAGGGCAGCAAGTTTCTTTCCATTTGGTACTGACCCTGAAGAACGTGAGCAGGCCATGGTGCGATCTGGCCCGTTCCCCGTTGTGTTAAAATGAGCAATTACTGCAGGCGTATCACTTACAGCGATGATATTTAAACAGTTTACATAAGGAAAATGGCATCCAGGCAATCCTTTCAATTCGGCATGAACAGTGCCTGGCCATGGAAGTCTTACGGCGGTCGAAGTGGTGCTGCGGATAGTGTGCCGGGCATGAACCAGCATCCTATTTGTTGGAAACGGGACGAAAACTGATCTTAGAATGCAGGATCCCGAATCAGCAGTACACATCTCCGGACACGTATGTATTGGACTGTATCACTGTAAGTCATACACATATAAGATGTTATACCAAACTCAGAACATGGGGGCGCGGCCCAAACAGGTTGTGCATTAAACAGCAAAACGGTGCCGATGGGCATTAGATCGTGTAAACACGCAAACAAAAGTGCTCGGTGGCATCGTGACGTCTTCGCCTTCTGCCGACGTCGTTGCGCGGTCCCGGACTTGCTCGTAATTGAAGCCGTGCAACTGGGTCATGCGCTGCAGGAAGGCCTCCCACGGTTCATCAGTGGAATCGGTATGAACCTCTCCAGTTGCGTGATTTAGCCATATCTGTAAGAGTTTTAAAAGGTGAAGGGATGGCTCCCTTGACAAGAGGAGCCATATGGACCTATATGCTTTCAATGGCGTCAAGGGCGTGGCTTTAGCAGCACCATCACGATGAGCCCGACGTATGCATGAAGTTGCTGGGGTTATGGAAGTTTGTTGGCGTAATCAACCTTCGTACTCAGCAACGATATTGCAAGAGGCATTCATGCGGCACCTCAGCCTCTTATAAATGGTGCTCACCGATTTGCGAATTGTATGTCCGACTAGCACCACAGCGTTATCACTGCAGCAAATTGTGGCGATTGTGTCCGCCAGCAGTGGCACCAGCGAGCTGAGGTACACGACATCGGCTGCAAGCACAACATCATACACCCCGACATGCTCCATATTGCCAAAGCCACCTTCCGCTGACACGCTGCTAGGAGCAAATGGCCCCGATGACCTTCCGGTGATAGGCGCGACTACCTTCGCCCGCTGCTGCTGTCCTCGTTCCACGATCGTGCAGGTGCTTGGCTTTGTCTCTATGAAAGCGCTACCGGCAGCACTGGTCACCAGATTCCGGCTGCCAACTGTTGGACTGGAGCAACAGGTAGCCGATGCCATCTGAGCCCAGTCGAGCACCGCCGTTTGGCAGGTGCCTGCGACATCGTTGAGCTCTACATTAGCCGCCAGTAGTGGCAGTGCCTGGGGCAGGTCAGTGAGGGTTACACTCCGCGCGCCCACCTTGGCGGCGATGATGCCGGGAAGGCCCAGACCAGCTCCCAGCTCCACCACTGCCACTGCACGGTGCAGGAGCTCCGCACCGGGGTCCGATGTCAGGTATGTCGCCAGGCGCCACGCGGCGGGCCAGAGCTCCCAACCGAGGATGCAGTCAGAAAACTGTAGTGCCGAGGGCTGTTTTTGCAACGCTGATGCATTAGGCGTTTGACTGCTGACATGGGGAAGGGGATTCGGCTGTCCTTGGCCACAGCCATCCCATGAATCTGGGTTTGGCTGTGCGACTGGGTCCCGCTGGGCCTTAATATCGAGAAGGCAACCGTGGACAGAGGGCGTCAAGGAAGGTGGTACCTATGGCGGTGAGGGCTGGATCAACACGGATTTCTCACACATTGGCCATGGCCCGTGGGGTTGAGGACGGGAGGAAAGTTCATAACCACGTTGAAATGTGACTTGCCTGAGGAGGCCGCTGGGTTAGACGGACTTGGTGAGGTCCTATAGTCACCGTGGTCTCCACTCTCTGCATGGTTGATGCAATACTGCCAAAGTGCTTTACCTTCGTGGACTGGAACTTGAAGGATACCGGATTCTACGCCGGCCTCTTGGTCTTGATCGCCGGGCCTAGCGGAGCTACCAGGCGATGGCCATACTTCCGTGTGCAGCGTGCAGGATGGATGGATATATGGACCAAATTTGCTGCCGCAAATAACCTCCATCCAATGTGTGGATTAAATTCAATGGGTAAGGAGTCCGCCCTGAATACGGCCGTAGGCATTACGGTGCGATTTTTACGTTCTGGGAGTTCATTTCTGGCAGAATCAATTTATTACTGAAATAGCACGTATACAAAAAGGAATTATGCAGTGATAATATTTTCATGAAATGCCCGTCTGTCGTTTTTTTCCCGGACGTACGAAACACCGCCCGTAGTGCATGGCACCACGGATAAGGGTTATGAAGGTAATTTTGGGAACATGAATTGAAGGATCGTTTGGTCTATAATGCCCGCGTTGCAATAAAAGGACCGACTTCCGATTTAGGATAGATTACGCGCAAGACTACGATAGTTTTTGATAGGTGAGATATTTAGCAGGAAAGTAACATTTAACCGTTGACATGATGTAACTGTATTCCAATAAAATTTTAGCGCAGCGGCATAACGCGCCGGCAGCGGCCAAGTCGCTGTCACGGCTGGAGTAAATGAAACACACGGCAGGATGCTATAAAGGGATAGTTCGAACACCTCATTTTACAAAAATTGTTGAAACTAGCGGCAGCGTCGGGGTTCAGCCACCTTGCGGACATGGACCCACACGTACCCCATAATGCTTACTTTCAATCTCGAGGTCCAGGCAATCAATGTCATGTGCAAGATTCGGAACTTGAAGACCAAAATGGCGACGATGACCGTCCTAAACCGCGAGCTCTGTGGGCCACAACCTTGTCCAGCTCACATGAATGGAACTCCGTATGCACTTCGGTACGACAAATAATTGGGACTCGAAAACCAAACCCACGTGGCAGCGGCAGGGATATAACTCATGCAACAATATCATGCCATGAATTTGGGTTGCGGCGGCACTGGGTTGTATCTTGGTTGCTGGTGGCCACGGCAGTGCGGACACCTTGACAGCAAGGACCCGTACGAGGCGGCCAAATGCCACCACCGAAAGTTAACGCTTGAGCCTCCCCCCTGCTTAGTCCTAAGCCTCTTGCCAACGAGTTGGGTCTATATCCCTGGGCTGCTACTGGAGGGTGCCGGGGCAAGACACATTCCTCTGTCCCTGCACCTGATGGGGCCAATTTCGGGCGTGCTCGCCACCGTCTGCCGTTTTCGTTCAGACTGATCATTCATACACAACCATACAAGCCACAATCCGCCAGCTCTTGACAGCGGTCTTTCAATTGTTTTGAGCCTAACCTTCCGGCTAGGTCCTCTGCCCCGATTCCGTGCTCCTGCTGTTAAGCCTTGGCGTGTCAAACATAATCTGCCATCCTGAGTTGCGTTTTGCCTGCAGCACCATCTATGGCCGATGGGATAGATCCTGTTCCCCATTTTGAAAACAACCCCATCCTACAGGACGGCCCTGCAACGCTGTGCACCTGGTTATTCCAGTGGCTCTGGAGAGTGCTACCAAGGAGGTCCGACAAGGTGCGCACGAGAGGCGGTCATGACTGCCACCGCGGACGCTAGGATTTGGTTGCCAAGAACGGAGGAAGGGAGGGAGGGGGAGGGGAGGAGGGAGCACTCATCAAAGGTGCTAAGAAAGAGCGTGGAATACATCCACAGTCCCGAGGGGCGAACAACCTTAGGTTAGTAAACGGAGCTGTGAGGAGCAGACGGAGGCGGCCTCGTCGGGATTTTCCCCCGGCGCCTCTTCAGGGTCGTTGGGATGTGATTGTTGAGTAAGCCCCTTTCGCAAAGATGCAGATGCGCTCAAGGCAATAGAGCACCTCGATTGATGGGTCTCACACTTCTTCACCCGCTCCTCATAACCCGCTGGATTACCCAGATCCGCGAGGCCAAATTCATCGTGCAGCTGCAGGCGTTCTTCAAGTTGTCGTTTGAGCAGTTTGAATCCAACGACGTGTCCTTTGAAGAGATCCCTGAGGACATAGACCAGGCCACTGCGGCGGAGGAGCAGCAACAACATGAAGAACAGCAGCAGCAGCAAATGCAGGAGTTACAGAAGGCGGAAGCCCCTGCCGCCATCGCCGCCGAGGTGGCAGCGGCTGGCGGCAACATGGCAGCTGCCGTCGCCGCGGGAAAGCTTATGTGGCGGACGGCGGGCGCGGCGGCCCGTGCGTTTGGACTAACGGAGTCCAGCGGTATGGGCCTTGTGGTGAATGAGGACATGGAGCCCTCGTTTGTCAACGTGGTGTGTGTGGTGTTTATTTCGCCAGTACATCCGAACTCGATGTTCAAGGTAAGGAGTCGCGGGGTTGAGGTTTGTAGCCCGGGCCGGATGGTATGTGCTCCTTTGGCGAGCGCCGAGGAAATTTGCGCTAGTTTGGCAATGACACATTTTATTTGAATGCTGCTGCGCACCTTGCAGATATAGCCTCCTAACGGTCTTGCAGCCCCCCGCGATCCGAGCGGTCGTTTTTCCATTTCGCTTATGCTATGTGAAGAGCCCTGTGTGAAAGGTCAGCCGTCCAGGGAGAGTGCTCCTATCGTGAGCTAAGGCATCGTGACCCGAGGGCTGTTCATCGTTTTGGTGGCGCAGGTGCTGTGGGATTTCATTTACCTGCCCATCAACATTTGGATATGCTTGGTGACGCCTGTGTTGGTAGTATTTGTGGCAAACCTCCGCCTGACGAAAGTGTTCGGTAAGTCCCGGTGGTGCGGTGGAGGACTGCCCCGTGAGCCAGACACATTATGGGATTGGCTCCACCCCAAAACGTGACCTTGTGAAACCCGCTGTATCGAGTCGCGAGCCTCCATCCTGTGCATCTGGCCAGCTGCAGCGGTAGTGCAAGCCGCACGTGCCCACCCAGGCCTCTCAGCTGCCTAGCTCCTTTTACACGCCCTGGGGCCCGGACTTGGTTTTATGACGTTTTTCTTCCCGCAGTCGATCCTCCTCGTCTCTCCTCGTCCCTCCTCACAGCTCTCCACCTCCATGTCCCAGCTACGCTTCTTTGCAAACCTCAGGGAGGCCTGCACAGGTGGCCATCCCTGCGTATTTGCTTCAGGTTGCTGTGAAGGAGCGTGTTCGCATACCTTGTATTGTGTATTGTCGCTTCGTGTTGCTGGTGCCGGTATTGATGAACGCACTTCGCTGCATTCTTAGCATAAGCGATGTCTTCTCTCACCAACCATATGTTGACTGGTGTCCACATGCTCATCCCAGGCTGCGTGGAGTTTACGGTGGACGTGATGTGCTTGTTGGACGTCCTTGCGCGATTGCGCACAGCCTTCATCTCTGACAACTTCATAGCCACAACCTCACATCGCCGCATTGCCCGGCGGTACTTCCTGCGGGGATGGGGAGTGCTGGATCTCGTGGCATGTTTGCCCTTCCTCACGCTCATAAACATCGCGCCGGGTGGGTAGGTTGTGCGAGGAGCAGGAAGATGGAAGTTGTCGTGCGGAGGAGGTAAGCGGAATAGGGGACTGATGAATGGCATGAGTTATCATAGTGGGCGGACGAGACGGCAGTTGCCATATTGCTGGACGGGTGGATGAACGGACGGACGGACGGATGGATGGATGGATTTATCCGGGCCAAAGGGGGCTGGGTTGTGTTACTGTCCGCCGCTGTTACCTTCTTTAGGTGCATCCTGGTGCATCGTCCAGGCGCGGCATCCTAAGCGGAAGGGGATGCAGGATTGAGAGTCCATATCAGTCATGATCTGACGACCCGCGTCTGATCTTCCCTAAATTGATCTGGCGGACCGCAGCTGACGATTATTCTGCCCAAGTGTTGCTCTTCCGCCTCCTCCGCTTGACCAAGCTGCTACGCCTGCCCAACACACTCCAGGTACCGTCGTACATGATCGGCGCAGGGGGCTGCTGTGCTTTAGGTTTGTGTTGCTGTAATCGATGTTAAGGAACCCCGGTTGTTCTCCGAACGCGGCCCCAAACAACGTACATTTGCACGGGGGCTGGCAAGCTCTGATTCATTGTTGCTTTATTGGACCCACCTCGTCGTTTGGCACTCCGCTTCCCGTCCACTCTCCTTCTTCTACGAACGCCCCACCATTCGCCTGCCTCAATCCCTATCAGTCTTCGTCTCGTCCTCCACTGACGTGCAACTCCGCATCTCTTTTCGGAATCGCACAGACAAGCAACGTGCAGACGTACTTGCAAGCCAAGATACTTCAGCGGAAGGGCCTGGTGACTCTGGTAACACTGCTGGCGGCGGTGCTGGTGACGATACACCACGCTGCCTGTTATTTTTACTTCATCGGTGTGGTGGTTACACAAAACCGCATGATGACGGTGCCGCCAGTAGTGGATGCCAGCACGGGGAAGGTGCTTCCAACGAGCTGGGTGGAGGAGGAGGAACTGTCCTTATCCGACAAATTTGGCAGGTCCGAGTGGGGCGAGGACGGGAGTTGGGGTGGTACCTGAGCAGGGGCGTGTAGGACATTCCAATATACGCTAATAGATGTAGGGAGTATCGAGTCCCCAAAATTGTGTTGGTGAATATATTGTAAGCCCGGAGAATGGGGGAAAACCGAAGCGAGGTAACGACATCACGGAGGATTGAAGAACAGAGGATTCAAGAATTCGCCGAAAAAACGTGTCCCGGCCAAGTCGACATGTGTATGTACGTGTGTTGCTCTGGTAGTCGGTGTCAACAGTGGCGCGTGGATGGTGCAATGTGGCGGGGAGGTAGCTCATGAGTTGTTCGTGGTTTGTCAGCGAAAGCTCGCACCCAAGGGCCGCCCACGCCCGGGTGCCTCGTCCCTCTGCGCGCTTATTCAGTTCACGTCCCGAAGACAAACAACCTCGCAGCCTCATGCTGGAAGTTGCACATCGCACTGAGCCGTCTTCGGTTCCACCACGCGCATTCCGCCTTCCCGATACCGCATCGTGCCGCCGCCTTCTACGGCTAAGGGGATTGTCCTCTTGGTTTAGCTATCGCATCCCCCCTCCAGCTTCCCGTACACCCGTGGGAGGGTTCCCGTACCCGGGTCTAGGGCTTGTCGTAATATGTATTACCGCAGGAATTTATTTTATTTCATTAAGCGGGCCGATTTAAATATCACATACCGGGTAAAGTACTCCCTTCCGCACCTCTATCCCCTCGGCGCGACAGATACATCGTTGCGCTGTACTGGGCGATGTACACGTTCCTCACAGTTGGCTACGGCGATATAACGATCGTGAACACTGCCGAAAAGGTAGGGCACACATCCACACATGTCGCATGCACCACTGTGGTACTGCGCCGTATTCATAGCTGGGTTTCCGTCGTAAGGCCCACGGCACGGCGGTGGTGCCTGTCCTGCCTCAGACCGGTGTGTCACTGTAGCACAAAACCCGCAGTACGCAATCCTGATCTGCTCCTATTGAGTCCGGCGCCATGTCGAGCTTTTCGGAAGCGCTACAGCCTGGCGCAGCTTCCTAGCTACAACACATCTCGCGAATCCGTCCTCGCCTTTTTTGTGCCGCGACGTGTCCCATAGATCTGGGCCATCATCACAGCCATCACCGGAGTCGTCATGGCCGGCTGGTTCATGGGCGCCGTGGGCACGTTCATGGGCGGAACTGGGGGTCGGGAGGTGAGTGCGGCTCGTATGGCCGTTGGGCCAGACGCGGAGGTGGCGGAGACGAGGCCACTCCGCTGCCTTGCCATCCGGGCCTGTTGTGCTTCCCTGAGGATGATGTTGCTGACAAGCGAGTTAGGGCTTTACAGGGCTTAACGGATGCTGGGGTTGAGTGTGGTGCGTTACAGCCTGGCCGGCCGGGCACTGCCTATCTGATGCCCGCGATGTCTTAACGGCGGCAGAAGGAGCCACCTAAAGGGGCCCCGTGAAAATTCGCGCTTTGCCTGGGCTCGCAGCACCATCCCCTAGGCTCCCAGGTGGTGTAATTGGTTCGATTTTTGCTCAGCCCCGAAGACGTCCTAAGCCGCTTACCTTCTGGAGACAACTGGGGGCCGACGGCTAAGTTCATGCGGTATCGAAGTGTCCTCTTCAAATGACGGGGTCTTACGCGGGCTTTGCACGTCGCACCCTAAGGTGGAGGCCAGGGCCATCTCTCCGCTGTCTGGGTGCTGCCCTTGACGACGTTGGCATATAGGAGCGTGTACACGCCATGACCTCACGTGGCCCGATGTCACACACGCATACATAGATACATAAGGATCTACATATAAGCATACACACCTCTCCTCGGTGCCCCTCTCATGGCGCCGCGATACCGCAGGCTGATATCCTTCAGAGGCGGCAGGACGTGTTTCTGTTCATTCAGAAGCGGCACCTGCGGGGTCGTCTGGCCAGCCGTCTACAGCACTACCAGGACAGCATCATGTGGAGGGAGCTAACGGATAGCGATCGGGACATCATCAACGGTGAGCCTGTGACGAGGGACCCGCTAGCGGTGGCTGAGCTGAAGGCTGCAGGTCCGCATGGTCAATGACGTGTATTCTTCCGGACGAAACGGCACGGGGTATGGTCAACTGCTCACTGAGGGAGTTTCCTCTCGGGTGCTTTCCCCACGGGTCTCATCTCGACACGGTGCCCCGTTCACATGACAGGCTTGCCACGCATGCTACGCACGGAGTTAGTACTGCATTTGTACGACAAGGTGGTTCAGAAGGTGCTGTTTATGCAGACACGGCCGCCACAGCTCGTCGTGGAGCTGCTGCTGCGGCTTCGTCTGCAGCTGTACGAGAAGGATGAGTACGTCGTACGGGAGGGCGAGATCGGCAGCGAAATTTTCTTTCTGGCACGTGAGTCAGCTGGTTGGATGGTTGGAGGAGCGGCCCTGGGATGTCCAAGCTGCAGGGATTGGAACCTGCCGGACAAAGCTGGCTCTGTTCTGATTCTGCGGCCCTGTCTGGCACTGAGCCGCCGGGCTTCCGGTGGGCGTAGCAGCCGGTTTGCCAAGGTTTGGTTCTCTTTTCCATGTGTGTCTTTGTGCCTGTTGTCTGTGTGTGTCGCATGGCCCCAGCCTCGTCCTCGATACCTGTTGTCACACCAGTGACGGGTCAAATGCAAAATATCACTTGAGCTCTGATATTTCTGCATGCTGGTACTGGCCCCTAGGGGCCCAGCTTTAGTTCCTGGCCTGCATTGTGCACTCGAGGATACCTCCTGGGTCTTCATAGCATCTCTTGACAGCAACCCCTGGAGGAGGGGGATCCGCGCAGGAGAGCTTATCTGCAAGCATATGTGTAGAATTCCATTCTTGCTAGTTTGAGGAGATCACCCCTGGTAAGTGCCCTCCTGACGTTCCGTCCCGACAGAGGGCGAGGTGGAGGTGCGGCGCGAGTCCCCCGACGAGGATGAGGAGGACAGCGGGACTGAGCCCAGCAATTCATCCATCCGCAGCCGCAATAGCAGCCGCTTCCGGGTCTTCTTACTGTCCATTACGCGCCGCCTGGGCCGCAGCAGCAACGGCAACAACCCACAATACGGTTCCCTTAGTGTCAGGGATATTGGGGCCGGCCCTGGCTGCAGCATCGGTACCAGGCCGTCCAGTGGCCTAGGGAGGCTGTCGCGCGGTGTGGACGGCACGTCGGCAGCGGCGCCATATGGCACTGCTGCTGCTGCTGCTGCTGCTGCTGCTCCTGCCGCGGACGCCGCGGTGGCCACCGCTGGATCCCCGGTGCAAAAGGACTCCCTGCTGGTGTCCAAGACGCTTGCTGACGCTGTCCGTGGTGGGGATCGCAGCTTTGGCGGTCGGGACCTGTTGACGCAGCTGGTAGAGGACGGGACGCAGGAGCAGCAGCAGCGGCGGCGGCGGCGTCAAGGAGCAGCAGCAGCGACTGCTGCAGGGGGGAATGCAGCAAAGAAAGGGGGGGGCCGGGGCTCCTCAGTCACGCGGAAGTACAAGAGCCTAGGCTACATAAAAGTACGTGAGGTGGTTGCTGCGATCCTGGGGGATTGGCTCAGGCTGGGGGGACTGCTGTTTGTCGCTTTGCTTTGGGGGTTGAGCAAGTCTTACGGCTACTTTGATGTATGACTTTGATGTATGGCCTACACATGTAGGATAGCCCGGAGATTTCGCTGTGTGAATCCTATATTGGCAAGTGAAATCGTGTGATATCAAATGGGTATAAGCTGTAGGGTTTTAGGACTTTGGAGTTTTTGTTGCTTGCCCCCAGCCCTCGCCTGCGCACACACATGCACACACGAATGTCTTAGGCCCCACGAATCTTCGGCCCATCGACGACTTGGGGAAGCCTTTTCTACTGCAATGACCCAATGACCCAATGCAATGCCGCCCGTGGCATAATGCGCTCGATGCGTGGGATTGTATGCAGGCCGGTGGCTTATTTGGTCACGTATCCTGCATGGGGGGCGAGGTGCGCCGCAACTCCGTGGTGGCGGTCGTCCGCTCGGAGGTGCTGGTGCTGTCCAGAGAGGACGCGGAGGAGCTGGGGAAGGTACGTGATCGGAAACATACCAGGCCCGCATGCAAGCGTCACACTGCGCCGCACCTATCACCGCGTTATGCTGGCAACCGTGAGCCTCCAATTTAGCAACAGAGGAAAACCAGAAGAAGGGTGTTTTCACCCTGCGCCCCTACCTGCCTCCGCCCGGGTCTGCACCCGGCGCCTATTGTCCTCCTCTCCGCGCTCTTGAACAGGACTGGCCAGACATCTACAACGACCGCAGTATGAGACTAGATAAATTGCGCCGCCGCTCCGCGTGCCTCAACGACACGCTGTCCGACTCGGTGGAACACTATGTGCCACATCCGGGCGGACCAGTACCGTGCGGGTCAAGACATCGCGGGAGAGCGGCGGGGGTGGCCGGGGAGGCGGGGCTGGGTTCCAGCTTGCGGCGAAAGAGCCGCCCGCATGGCGGTGGAGGTCCGTGGTGCGCGCAGCCGGCGACTCTGGGCCGGGTACCTGAGAAACAGGCAGTGCGGATGCATCGCATGGACCTGGTGGCGGGATCGGGGCAGGTGCTGGAGGACTTAGAGCATAATAGTGACGAAAATGAGGGCGAAGGCGGTCCCAACGGAGAGGAAGAGGCGCCGGGTAGTGGGGACGTTACCGTGAACCCAGATACGTCGACACCGGAGATGGGTCCGGTGGTGGCGGCGCCAGATCGGTCAGGGCGGACGGATGTGAGTGCAGGACAGTCGCAGGTCTCAGTGAGCCTTACTCGTCAAGTGCAACCGCCGCCGCCGCAACAGCAGCAGTTGCTGGTACAACAGGGTCTGGCGCAGGAGTAAGGGTGTTGCAGAGGTACGACGAGAGACGTCGGCACTACAGGATGGGCCAGGACGAGAGGGACAGCGAATAGGCCACACTCGCCAACTTGGAAGATGGCATGGTGTGCACCGTGGCGGCCACGGCTACAGGCTTCTCAGGTCATGGAGCGGCAATATAGGGCAGTGATGCCGCCGGCAGTGTGATCCATGGGTCAATTAGGTCTGGCAAGGTTGATGGCGAAGATGAAAACCACAATAACAATGGCATTAATGGCCCCAGTGGCAGTGGTGGAGGAGGACACGCAGGTGTCACAACGGCACTTGAACTGACGGCACCGCCCTTGCAACCAAGCTCATCGCAAGCATAACTATTGGGGCTATGCTCGCGCCGTCAGCATTTCTTCCAGCGCCCAATGTCACATCAGTTGTTCCTTGGCCAGTGCAGGACGGTGCTGCAGTCGAATAAAGGCATGTGGAGCAGAGATAGGTGGTAATTTTGCATGTACCTTTGACCAGCTGACGCACATACTCGTTATGGCGTTTTGGCATTTTCCGTAACATTTAGCGCGGACGACTGGGAGGGAGCAGGGGATGCTAATGCGTGCATGTTCCCTCTCGACAGGAATCTGATGAGGATGACGGCCCCTGAATACTTTTCGTAGTATGACTGTTAGGGGGTGTGTACTGCTTATATACGGGCATACAGGTGGTATGTACTGCTTGACGCCAGCGCATGAAGGAAGAGCATTCCACTCGTGGAGAGCGCGTGTCTAAGACGTGTTTCCTGTGTGATGCACATACCCATATCGGGAGTACTCATGTACACAGGACGCCCACATTTCGTTCGCTGAAGCATGCATAAATTGATGAAGCATGAGTCGTGATTTTCGGTTGTGATTACGAGGTTCACATTACGGTGTATGACATGACCGGGTGGATTGGCATGCAAAAGCAAGTCTCAGAGACCGCATTTTGCTGGCTTGATAAATGTACACGTACTCTTGCACGTGCGCCTAGGGCCTCGACTGGGTTGCCTATGCCGTGATGTGATACGTTGTGATGTGATCGCATGTGCACGTGCATGTGCATATGCCCACGAAGTGCAGGAAGACGGCTTCACAGAGCGGACCGGAATAGGTGCCAGAATTGTAAAAGATCGGTGCCATGGTGCACATGGATACGCAGAGCCCCCGGCTTAGACATGTTGGTGATGCTATCCTTGACACGCACATATCCATATGAAAATGTACTTAATTTCTCATCAATTTGTTCAAGTTGTAATGGATACCTAATGTCGTACGTGGTACAAATGTGGCGGTATCGGAGCGGGATTTCCGAAGAGGTGGAGGTATGAGCAATCATGGTCAGTGCGGAGCTTTCCATATCTCAGATGAGTTTCGAACGTGGGTTCTTCATCTTCGTGGTGAGCTGCCAGGCCGGTTCACCTTAGCATTTAGTGTTATGTAAGGATTGGATATGGTGGTAACAATATGTAAGGAGCGAGGATATCTTTATTTATGTTTGGGGGTTTTGTACCCATGTTGTATCTACGTATATTATGGATGTCTATATGTAGATATGCATATAGGTAAATATCTGCCTACAGCAAAGGCCCGATGGGAAGATGTCCAGCTAAACGCCTAAGCTCCGTTAACTCACAAGCCCTTTGCTAAGGGCATGATACAACAAATTGGTATCGAGACCAGATCGCACGGATTCAAATCCACCTTCCGGATTGGAAGCAAACGGCGAGTCAGACTCTCCGCCTGGGAGTTGAATTCGCAGTGCCCTAAGATAAGGCCGTGAGGATTCCTATCCAACCTAAGCCAGATCCTGTATGACTGGGTGCGGGGAACCCCGTGCGAAAGGGGAGTAACTGAAGTAATAGGCATCTTCCTGAGCCATTTAGCTGACTCGTGGTTCCAGACGGTTTCAGATGATTAAGATGTCTAATCTGTACCTAACAAATACCTGTAGACAGCCGCACACAAGTCCATGCATGATTTAAATGGGCAAAACAAATCGCACTTGTCTCCATATATATATCGGAGGTTGGCGGAGGTTGGCGGTATCTCGGAGGTTGGCGGAGGTTGGTGTCGTAAACCCCAAATTCAACTAAGACGGACTAAGAATATCTCTAAACCTGTTAATTCATATATACAAGCATATAACAATTAATAACTTATCCTGTAACGGAGCGTCGATATAGAATCCAAACGTGACAGGTTGTCCAGATCATCTGTGATTGATGATCGATCGCAAAATGTAACGATTTATAATGCGACACCAGGAAAATGTACTTAAATTAAATGAAGATACTGATTGATGAATATCGCCAGGTTCATTACTTAGTCGCTAGAGGATCGCGGTCGCATTTGTCACTGTCCGAAACAATGAACGCGGCATGCTTTCAGTCAAATAAATAATTATTATATGAGTTTTAAGATCCAGTTTGGGGTTTGTCTCTGGTCAAAGCAACGTTTCAGGAACCGATGGGATGTGTGGTCACGTACGTCGTGCGTCATGCTTGGCATATGAACCACCGATCCCTTTCAAGCCTGCACTCGAACAGAGCCATATGTTTTAAAAATAAATGTATATTCCACAATACATTGTTTAACCTTTCATTGTAGCTCTGCTTGTATCGTTCGAGGTTCGGGGAAGGCAGAGTCCCTACTACTATCGCCACGTGTGAAACCTGCACTTGTCCAATATGACTGTAGCTTGCTGTCTCGGACGGCGAGTGAACAAATGCCCATCTTGGCGACCCTTAAGGCGACGGGAGCGTGTGGTCCTGTGTGCGTCGCACGGAGAAGAGACACGTCCCGAGATACCTATATCGGCCTCGTCCAGTAGTGCTGAAAGATTCTCAGAATTGCCATCTTACAACCAAGGATGGAGACCCGGGGCTGAGGTATGTAACGACAGCTTAGGCTATTAATTTCTTGCTTAATAACTGCATCGGGCTAGATTCACAGCGTCACCAAATTATTGTCCGGAAGCTGTATGTTACAAGCGATGCATCGTTTCGACATCATTATGGACTGGTACATTGGTTAGTTCTGACGCAGGCACAGACCCCATTTGCAGTTCGTAAACGGGAATCGGGAGTTCGAGACGGACATTTGCGATAACTTTGCTTCTCAAAGTTTTCAGCCTTAATAGAGCGTTTTGTACGTATGGCTTGAGCTGGGATTTGTAACTTGTTTGGCTACGGGGAACGCTGGTGCAGGCGACCGTGCCCGGGCCAAGCAACCGCGTCGTCCAAGTGCTGAAAGCGAATCGGAGCGTCAAACTGATCCGATCAGAGGGCCGGCGGTTGGGCCAGCGAAGGCTGGCTGCATTTGCTTCAGCGGTGGCCCTCACGGCGCTGGTGCGTCTGGATTAGGCGCTCGCAATATTACGGAGGATGAATCTCAGGGCGTGCGAACCTTACGTTTCGCCATGTGTGATGTAGTGCCTGTGCTGGATTGTAAGGCATGTAGCTAGCTGACACAATGGCGGTCAAAACTTAAGGCACCGGAACGCCTATACCTGCGTGCTTTCCTGCGATGCCGTCGGGTGCAATGGCACGGCGCATTTCCACTCACGGTACCATTCTTAGGGGCATCAGAGGCACGGTTTGTGCCATCAGGGTGTAGTTGGGCGGTGGATCCGGATTCGGATCCATTGTTGATCAACTGATCCGCACTCTTGAAGTTGTGCTTTGGAAATTCCAGGCTAACTCGTACCGCGCTCCCCCATTCCCCTTATTGAACCCCCAACCTTCCGCCCATTGGCCCTGCGTCCCTGTCTCGGCGGCACCACGTCCCTATTGCATGGTACGGCGGCATACGACAGGCGTGGTACGGCCAGGATCTAATTTTGGAGCTGGGACAACGGACTTCTCTCCCAGTGGAAGAGCTCGCGGGGTTGATTTATTTCATTATCTGCTTCAATGTGGTTAGCCTGGTTCTGCCGAAATCGCGCTACAGGAAGTAGATCGAATAGATAGGGAAGGCATCAGGAGGGGTGATGGAGCAAGTATGAAAATTGCGGTACAGCTGAGGTAGGAAGTGTCAGGTTCAGGGATGGCTGATGGTTGAGAACGAGCAGAGCACCCGATGTGGACAAGTGGCCTCAGGTCTGGACCGGGCTGCGCGTGAAGATGACATCAGCATCGTTTGGCGGAAGCGGGAGGACGTTTTTTCCTCGTGCTGCGTATTGATGCTGGAAGGCCAGCCTGCAAGACTGCAATTCAGGATCAGCGCCTCAGGGCTAAGGACTAGATCCACGGGCGTCCCACTAACCCCCTGAAGCGGGCAGCAGGGGACTGCGGCGGTTGCGGGGCAAATAGCGCCTTTCATTTGATAAGTGCCATGCTCGGTATTTTGTCGATATGGCCACATGTGGTGGAGGTTACTCAAGAAGGCCATGCAAGCATCTTACAAAGTTGCTGAAACTGCATAGTGCCAATGGCTTCACAGCCAGGCCGAACCCCCGGCATCACTCCGGGGTCCGCTATCCGGGAATTTGGTTTGTGTGTGTCGGTGTGTATGCGTGTGTGTGTATATGGTCGAAGGGTTTACACTTCCGGCGGAGGGACTGCCGGTTGCTTTGATTTGATGTGTGCCTAATTAGGCATCCTCGGAGGATGGCGGAATGTCGGTCACTGCCGGGTCATCCGCTGGACATGGAGGATTAGTTGCGCCTGTGGTCCTCTGGGCCCTGTGGGCGCAGGGGTGCCTAGGTGTGTAGGCTGGAGGATGGCAATGCCGATTATGGTTAGGCGTGAGGGGTGTTTATGGGGTTAATGATCGTCTGTACAATGAGACGCTGTCATATTATTTGCTGCTGTTGCCATAATTGTGTGTGAGGAAAAAGCACACAGAAGTGTCTGTTGCTGATCAAGCCCGCCTTCTGCGCGTGGAAGCATTTTAGAGCGGAGGGTTTTATGGCAGATCGGGCGGGTCACGCGGGGAGAACTCTCCACCCTGCATGAAATACAGCAGCTCCGGTGAGTCTACGACATGAGCTGCGTGCTGCGCTGCGCTGTGCCGTGCGGTGCTGTGTTCCGCTCTGCTGTGCTAATAGCATGCTTGCATATTGCAGAATGCATGGTAGGCATTATGCGCCTGGTCGCGAGGCGGGCAGGAAGAAGGCACACCATTTTCGCACACCATGTTCGTACTCTCTTCATGGTCCACTGTGTATCAGGCCCTGCATCGATCAATCCCGCTAAGGACCAGGCGCTCCATCCCCGAAGCCAGAGTAAGAGCCAAGAGGAGGGGAAATGGAGGAGGAGGAGGAGGCGGTGGAGGACGCCCGGGTGGAAAGATGTATGGAGCCGAACATTTCTATTATGGGGTGGCCGAGTGGCAACATGTCCTCGTCGTTACTGAAGGATTCTCCACGGGCGCATCTGCATCATGGCACCTATGGCTGAGTTGCCGCAAGCGATACTGTGCGGTTGAAAGGTGGGGGAAGATGTTTGGTCAGGTGCAAATAGTAGCCCCGTGTGCCGCTCTCGTGTCCCTACCGTTCTCTTCGTTCTGCAGCCGCAGACATATCACATACGCATGTTCGGATGTATGGCTAGGCAGGCTGGGATTAGGCACATCTTCGCAAGGCAACATATCTTGTCTGTAGTGGCGCCTGTAATCCCAGTGTGTGTCTCTTTCGTGTGTAAGTATTCGTTAGTCCGCCCTCCGCCTGCCAGTATGTACTTCGGTCGTTGCAGCGAGTGCGCTGCGTGTGGGTGCGGGTTGTGTACAAATGCATGCGGCCAGGGGCATAAGTAATCGAAAATCGTTTGTGGCTGATGTTTGAAAAACTCTGAACAATCAGGCTCGTGATGTCTGCAGGGCCGACTTGTCACGGACGCGGACGCTGGCGATGTTAGTCATCCTGAATTGAATGGAAATTTCCAATGAGCGGTTACTTGTTCCCATTTATGGTTGTCTCTCACGTACACTCATGTACGTAAGTCTGTGGTCGTTAGTTGGTTGCCTAACCTCTGTTGGCGGTTGCATGTTTGTTGTTTAAATTCAAAGCCGTATTGCGTTGGTGACTCTTAAACTGGTGCGGTGTATTGGGTGCGGTGCGACGGGACTCGGGCGCATTGCTCCCGTCGGTGTATTTTGCTTATTGGCACGATGTATTAAAAGAAACTCTGCTAACTCCACGTCATGATGTCGTACAGATCTAAAAACACGTTTGCGTCTAGACAGGTGATGTACACTTTACTGCGGTCAATAAGACCGCAATGCAGAACACCATGTACGAACATAGTGATTATTCTCAACCCAAGCCAGTTCGTGAGAGCACGAGCTTTTGAACTGATTGGCACACAAGTGATCGATACGTACGAGTGATCGAAGCCCACACGCCAACACAACCCCAAAGTTTGGGACCCAGACAAGTAGTCCTCCCCAGCAGGTTTACGTGCCTGATCAGGATATATCTGCATGCAGTGTTCTGCTGCTCGCTAGCTCTGGTCAGACAGTCTGGGGACCAGTGTGGACCTTGGTGTAACTTAGGGTTACGAGTCTCCGCTGTCCCGCATTGGCCGCCACAGGGTGCTTACTAATCATACGGGGCACGTACGGATCGATACGGGGCACTGGGACACCGGTCACAGTACTGTGATCCTGCTGTTGCGCCACTACTGAACGCAGCACGGCCCCTATCCGGGCTTCCCTTCTGGTGCTCTGACAAGTGAAGGCTATCAGACCAGACCTCACATCAGCACATCGAGTTGGTCAATCCCGGTGAGGGCGGTCGCTGGATTCTGGCCCGCCTCCGGAAACGTCTCGTCCCTCAACACCGCTTGCCAATCTCCAAGCAGCCGCCGTGCCCCATTCCGCAGTCCAGCCGGGCCGCGGCAGTGCCACGCGGTCGGTGTGCCAGCCTGCGGCTTGTAGCTCCGAAACCAGGCGATCGTATTGTGTCATCATCCATGTTTCCGCCGCCTCCTCCGCGGTACCCACTACACTCTCGTGCTCCTCGTCCCCGTCCTCGTCCACCTCCTCATGGCTATGCTTCTCTTGCTGCTGCCGCTGCGGCTTTCGTTGCCGCGAAGCACTCCGCCCCGAAACCACGGAGCCGGCTGATGCTTTCTGGGACAGCGCGCCCTGGACTTGCAGCTCGCAGTAGTGCACCAGGCAGTGAGCGTGGACGAAGGCGCGCAGCAATTCGGAGGTGGTTGCGCCTTGCCGAATGATCAAATGAACATGAATGCGGGTCCGGCTCGGCGAAGTTTTGGATGCCGGGGCAGAGGTCCCAGCGGCAAGAAATCCCTTGATGGTTGGGAGAGGCAGTGTCGAGGTCGCAGTGAGGGTCAGGTAGGGGCGACTGCCATGGCGACGGAGCAATCGCTTCATGCGCGCCGTCATTCGCTGCAGAAGGAACAAAGGCAGAGGGATGGGGTGAGAAGGAACCCATAAGAGCTGCTTCGATCTTTCTAAAGAGTGCTTTAACGGGTGCGTTATGTGGACTCGTTTAAACCTCTACATGGTATGATGGTATGCCTCTTGTGGGCGCTCCCCCCCCACACACACTCACATGAACTGCTAGGTAGCTGCCCGCCGGATGTGGTGGAAGCAATCATGTGGATGCGATGTGCAGCGTGTACCGCGAATGCAAAGGGGTGCGCTGCAGCGCGCATGGAAGAGCCTCTTTCTGCTCACAGTTTGCAGCGCCTCCCACCCCCCAAAAATCAGTCCAGGTGCAGCCGCACTTTACCCGCAGCTCTGTATTTCTGGGCGTGCAGTTCAGGAGCGCAACAGGCAGGCAGCCTGGCAGGAGCGCCCTGAGGGAGGCCTATGGAGGGCTCGCCCCTTTTACTCGCGTAAATAAGCATGTTTTTGCGCGGACGGGCAACGCACGAATGAACTCATGCACTGCGCCACAGAAATACACAGCGAGCGAGAAAAAGGATATGGGCAAGGGGCCAACCATCAGGCAGCACGCATGTTGCCTGCCTGCTCGTACCGGTAGGTACGTACGTGGGTACTCACCGCCACTGATGTCACGTCGCATCCAGCGCCAGCTCCATCGACCGAACGCAGCGCATAGCTCAGACGGCTGCCGTACTGCAGGTGGACCACACGCCGCCAAGAGGCACCTGCGGCGAATCACTATAACTATCAGCACCATAAGAGCAATGATAGCCGCTCCAATCACCCCAGCCAATTTCGAGATCGGTAATACGGTGAGGGAAGAACTGCAACTGCAACTGCAACCGCAACTGCAACCTCAACCGCAACTGCAACTGCAACTGGGTAACCGATTGCCACACAGTTAATGCACACCTTCTATGGCCACGACAAGTGGTCAGGTACATCATGCTGAGTGAAAAACCATAACACCATCACTTTTCAGTTAGTGGTAGTTATTGGTGGTGGTTAACGGACGCATCAAATCCAATGGGTTCGGGCGCCCATGCACATGCCTCCACGTATTCGATACATTCGACAGCTTTCTTGAGGCACGGCTACACGCCAGCCGAATTCCTGATGGCGCCACAGTGAGAAATAAAGTTGCTCTGTACATGCGGTTACCGCCGTATGCTTGCTTCGGAGCTAGCGCCCATTTTGTGAACGGCAGGTCTGAACTCCTCCCTCGCCGCAAGTCGCCTCTGCGTCCCACCTCTCACCTACTACCAGGTCTAGCAGCCTGCGGAACGGCGGCGGTGTGAGGTCCTCCAAACTGGACACTTCACGGGGGCTCAGGACCTGACCGTCTCGCAGATACCTGCTAGGAAGTGCGGCGCAGAAGAATCGGTGGATCACGACCCTTGGGGCGTTGGTTAGGCCATGGACGCAAACACCCACCTGGCGAGCCCTAACCAAACTGGGGTTCACGACCAGTTCAGGTCTGCTGCTCCTCCCTGACATGCCAACCACCCTGATAGCCCCCACCCTGACCCGACCCCCCCACACACCGTTTCAGCAGTAGCTCCAGTCGCGGCATGTTCATGGAGGTCAGCAGCAGCACCCGCATGGCCACCACATTGGCTACCAAATGGAGAACCGTCAAGGCTAGGAATACCACCCACGCCCAGGCTGCAGCCGCGTCGCTCCCAGCAGCGGACTCTCCCGCTGCTAGCAGCCTCGTGACCGCCATTCCAGCGACCATGCCCAAAATGGTGGTGGCTGTCTCCTGCGCCCGGTAAAAAGATGACGCGTCAGGATCGGGATTGTGCTTTTCGACACGGGCACCGGCACCGGCTCGGAAGCAACATGCGGATAGGCGAGAACAGACTGCCTGACAGACCGAGCAACAGCCGTTGCACATCGCAGGCCTGCGAATGGGTGGCGCCGTGGCCCCGTATATATTCTCCGGCGTTGGAAATCGTGAGGGGGAAACCCGAGTGTGAGTGCCAAGACGCAAAGAACCGAACCCCTAAGAATGAATGAATGAATGCAGGGCGCGGGCGGTGGAGTGACTCCCGGCCAGGCGAAGGCGGCACCTTTCCCAGATTCTACATGTCCTATAAGTCGCAGGTACCAACGCCGCGTTGTGACAGTCCGAATAATGAACGGTCGCCTCATAGCTGACAGCGCCATCTTCTCGACCTATCGGCATCTCAGTACGTCCTAAGGGGCGGATACTCGGATGCGAACCAGACGAAGGACGCAACTCACATCAGTGGATTCAGGGGAGCAACAGTCCACTGCAGAACCGCGCACGAATGGGCTCGGTCCTGCACGACGAGCTAGTTCCTTATATAACCCTCACGCACAAAGAGAGACCCTACATAACAAGACCGGCTCCGATATGGGCCGTTCACTCGTGTTGCCTCGACACACGACACCGCCTTGCGCGCTGCCCTTCCCCCGGACCTGCCTGTGACTGCTCCTTGGCTGACACATCCGCTGCGTTGCCTCTCTGAGCAAAATGCTGGGTGAGCGCAGCCCGGGTGGCGCCTCCCGCCACACCTGAGCATCGGGGGGTTGGACTGGTCGGGCGTTAGAAATGGCGTAGCGGCTCCCTCCCTGATCATCATCATCAGCAGCAGCAGCAGCAGCGCCGGCAATGGCGGCAGATGATAAATGGTCATAGGGCCCATGATGTGTTAGCGGCGCCGATGACTGGTTAGGCTCAAAGGGCGCATTCAAAGGAGTTTGAAGCCAGCAGCGACGCTTGGAAGGCGGCATCTTGGCATATCAACGGCCTAGGTGCTGCGTCTTGTGCCGCACCTGTGAGGCTGCGCGCGATGCTGCCCAGGCATGCGATGGGCAGGAACATGGCTCGTGGAAACAGCGGCGAGGCCAGCTCCACGGTCATGCCTGTGTGTGTATATGTGTATGTGCGTGTAGGCAGGGGATTCGCCAAAAGAGGTCACTTTCGTACGGGTGATGGGTGATGGGTGATGGGCCTCGGGCGGACCGATACAAAAAGGTACGGAGGCACACCACTGCTCAGTCTGATCCGATCGCCCCAGCTGCGGCCCGATCCGAGGATAGGAGCCCCACACTCGACCCCTCCCGCAGCGCACGTCAGCGCGCGTTCGGGTTCGGGAGGCATCAGGCGATGGAACGGGGCACACAAAGCTGTCCAGTGCCTTTCTCACAGACCAAGTCCCTTTGCCAGTCCCGGTCCCATTGCAATTGCCTGAGCCACTCATGCTGCATGACCCGCCTCCGCCGCCCTCGCGCCCACATCCCATATCCTCCGTACCCACATCCGCTTCCCCGTCGAAGAAACCCATTCGCGAACCCACCATCGGTCTATGTCCACAGCGTTCCCACCTACCCACTCAGCACCAACGCCCACACGGGCAATCCTTCCCCACCCCACCCCACCCCACCAAGGTCATTGGTAATATCGGCGAACAGCCGCCACTGCTTGGCGCAGGCGTCAAAGCTGGAGCCCTGCGGTCGCCGTCATCGTCGCACGGGGGTTACAATGACGGCCGTGTCAACAACCCGGCAGGTGATAAGGGGAGCGCGAGCGCCTCTAGAGACGAATAGAAGGATTTGGCACTGCTGCTGCTGCTGCTGCTGCTGAGGCACACACAAATTAATAACGATCCTGTGATGAATGATAAATGGAGAGGTAAAGTAAAGGGGGCCCTATCGCCACCGCAGCTGACATATTTCGAAGCAGCGCGCGCCGCCGTGACCGGGCCAGACAACAGAGTATAGCGGTAGGGTGTGGGGCGGATTGCGGGAGCCTAAGCGGCGCTGTGAACAGGACAAGGGCGGCAAACCAGATGCGCATCCCAACATGCCAGGCTGAGCTCCCTTCTCTAAGCAGTGTAAGGCTACTGCGGACAGAGCCAGATGTAGGTCCCGAACAGCGTATCACAATGCGGCTTCCTGGTGGTGGTGGTGATGGTGGTGGTGGTGGTGGTGGTGGTGGTGGTGGCTGGGCGAGAGGCTATATATGTATGACTGCGGCTCGCAACTGTGCCGTACGAAGTAAAGCGAACTGACCAATGCCGTACCTCCAGATACGCGAAAAGGATGCCACCCAGCATCCCCGCCAGATCCCGCACGAAGAAGGTGAACACGGCGGCTAAGGGGGTGCTAGCCTTTGGGGGCGGGGGAAGCGTTGGGAAAGGAAGAGAGGAAGGCGGGTGGTGGAGGACGCTTCCGGGCCAAGGAAGATCAGGGCGGCGGCGACTCAGGGCCCCAGGCTCCCGCTCTTCACACAAGGTACAGCCAAATGCTGTGTGCACTGAACCCGGTGCCAGACGGCGAATCAGGACAAGTACAGAGTCCCGAATCCATACACTGACTTCTGCCCACCATCCATCCTCAAGCTGCCCGGTAACCAGGCCGTTGCAGGGGGCCCCCTTAAATGGTGCCGTACACCTCTCTGAGCTGTTTGATTCTCCGCGACTAGCCCCGCCCACCTGCTGCCCGACCCCCACCCCTCGCAGGATGGCCTGGCTGGTCAGCACACCGCGGACGTAGGAGGATAGCGCCTGGATCGTGTCCCATATCTGGAAGCCTGCGACAGGAAGGGGGAAGGGTGATTTAACTTGATCACCATGGCGCGATGGCCCCTGTGTGATAGCCTTACACACAAGCGTGGCACCACGCCGCGCTGGCATTATCGCACGCCGGAAGAACACCTAAATAATTCCAAAACTCGTCGGGCGGTGTTCATGTGCACCTCGTGCTCGTAATCCCCGGTACCCACTCAGGTAGTCGGGGGAAACGGACTCGGGGTAGCCCTCGGGAAGGAAAGCAGCGCGAAGGAGGGACGTGATGCCCGACAAGAGTGAACGTTGCACACCGCGTCGAGCAGTGCGGGCCGTCCCGTCAGCATCCCCGGCGCCGGTAAGTCCAGATGAAACATTGATTGATGTTGTTAGGTGTCCCCGATGGTACTCGAGCAGTAACAGCTCGGTTTCCTGTTCTGCTTTCGGCATGGCCCGCAACTTGCCGGTTAAGTTAGGTTTTCATGAGACAATTTTAAGCAGGTTATTCATCAGAGTAAGTATTTTTGTTGTTATGTTTGGTATTTTCCATGCTTTCCTGAACGGGCGTGCGACAGCACGACACGATATCGGTGACCCGCACTCACACGGGTCGCAAAGCAACATGCCCCATGTCCTACCCAGCATGTCATCGCCGCCGGGTGCTCTAGAACAATAGCAGCATGTTACCAATTTGAATATCAAATTATACTTTTTTCCATTTTTAGCCGTGACAGACGTTTTGTTCCAGATAGGTAATTATCGAGTGCATTCGATCTAGATCAGTATTCGTAAGAAATGGAGGCATTAGTGACACAAGTTGTGGCACTTTCAAGCCCAAATGACTTGTCCCAGCTCCTAAGCACCTTGAAGAACGCCGAAACAGTTTTTACTCAAAATTACCAACATATTGCAGCAGCATTACAAGCATTAGATCCTGCACAACATTCGCTGGGCTTCGCATTTTTCCTGTGAGTGAAGATCTGGCGCTCTCCGCCATTGGGCTTCGGTTTCATTGATCAGGCATGATACTTTCAGGGGAAACAATTAGCGTAAGATTTCCCGTTCTGACGTCTTTCCGCAGCCACCACCTGGCAAAGGGGAATTTGCCTATGCCCGATGCTTCCTTCATCGACAACGCCTCGCGCTTCTTTACGCTCTGCAATCCTGGGCAAATCCAAATGATACCTGACATATGTGAGTTAGATGGAATGGCACAATCAAGGAGGTTCCTTATCAGGCAAAGGGCTAGGGCGCTAGGCACCACTTGGGTTGAAGAAGTTCTTGCTGTACGGCAACATGTAGTTGCGTTAGGTTGATGCCAAATTGAACACAGATGGCCTAACTTCGCTGCCTCGACACTCCAAATACACAGACCCCTTAGAGCGAAACACAGGCAGGCCTCATCGTATGCATCACCGTGGGTCCATCTGGGAGTGCTTATGCTCCCGACTTACCGTGTTCAGCTTTGAAGGCTATTCTCTGAGGTTTAATCCCCACCTTACATCCTGCTTTTCCTTCTACCACATTTCGGCTTCCTCCTTTGCGTTAGTCTGTGCCACCGCCCACATATATAAAGAGCACCTACTCGCAATCAGTAACCCGCGGCGGGGTATCCTGCCGCTGCGGGCTGGGCTGCGGGCGCTGCAGCTGAACCCGGAGGTGCTCACACCACTGCATGCAGACTTCTTTCAGCTGTGAGTCTGGAGGAATTTTCGATAGGGGAAAGGCGGTGAGGCGGGTGAATGGCGCGTGGCTGAGGCGGCGAAACATGTATGTGTATTACCTGGGGGTTAGGAAGGGCTCGTCTGGGGTGGCTCCTCGTGCTGAACCGACTGGTGGTCGCCATCATTGCCACATTTCTTGATGACACGGCCTTGGCACGCAGACATCTCTTGCGTGTGTGCCCCTCAATGGCCCCCCCCGGGCCTTAGCTCTCCAACCTGATCGTCACGGTGTCGCCGGTATTTGCTCGGGGGGTACTGGTGTCATGTTCTTTGTTTGCAGTGTCTGATCACGAGGAATACACGTCGCGGACTAACCTCACCTGCCCATACTCCGTGCTTGGCGCCCGCTGCAGCTGCCTGCTCTCCAAGTGCTACAACGCAGCAGCTCCCGTGCTCGCGGAAGACATCTTCGATGTGGCTCCGCAGCAGACGTCCTGCACTCCCACCGACCTCTTCCTGTACTGCTACTTCGGCGGCATGCTGTGCATAGGTGCGGGAGGGGCCCCACCGGGCAGCGCTCAGGTCCATTTCGAATCAGTAATTGATTACCAGTTTTGGCATCCTGGTGGCGGAATGGCGGGCGGGCGGAGCTCCTGGGTTCTGCGAGGGTGAGGGTGCTGGCGAGAGGGGTAAGGATAGCCTAAGTTACTGCAGGGAGGCGTTGCGCTTGTGGAGACCGCCGGCGGTCAATATGTTGTTCAACGGGTCAAGCACCGAAGGCCGGGCTGTTGGGGCGACCAGGCGGTGGATTGCGCAGACGGATCACAAGGGGTCCCGGTCCGGCCCCCCGGGGGTCACCCCGGCCGGTTGGCTGTGGCGGCCCAGTCCCTGCCGCGTTTGTCATCTTCACCCAGGCGTTGCGTCCGAAAGCTTCTAGGTTCATCTGGGTCCCCTGACCCACTGTCCCCTCCCCCAGGCCGCAAGCAGCACGCCAGGGCACTGGAGCTGCTCCTGCAGGCGATCACTGCGCCCGCAGTGGCAGGTAACGCCATTGTGGCGGCGGCGTACAAGAAGTATGTGCTCGTGTGCCTCATACACGCGGGTAGGTGCGGGAAGGACGAGCGGATGATGGAATCGATTGGTGACTGGGTGATCTCTGGATGAGTTGAGGATGGGGATGTAGAAAAGGAATAAGGATGGCGCGGCTTGGGCGGCTTACTCTTCCATTTCTGCTCGTGCTTAGCTGGAAGGCGGCGTCCCTTCCCCTCGGGCCTGTGGAACCTTCTCACAACCCGGACGCATGCGCAACCCAGCCTTGCCTCCCGCCTTGTCTCCTGCTGTGGCAGGCCAGCTCCTGCCTCTGCCTAAATATACATCGCCATGCGTACGACACGTGATTGACTCTGAGGCCCGCCCATACAACGAGCTGGCGGCGGCGTACGTTCTCCGTAACGCCGAGAAGCTCCGGAGAGCGGTGGACCAGCACTCGGGGGTATTTGCAGCGGTGCGGTGGGGGGATTGTCCAGCGTTGTTCAGTCTGGGCTTCAAGAGGGCCGCTGTAGAGGCGGGGTTGGGGGGGTGATGCGGGGCGATGAGGGTTTCGAGTCCTCTGTCAGACCGGGTGTAGTGGGCCGGACAGAAAGACGCACGTGTGTTCGACCCTTTGCTAGCGGTCGTATCACAACCGGTTTCCTGCCCCAGCGGTCAAACTGCATTCTTTTAGCTTCATCTGAAAAGCAGCGCCGGCGGCGGTCACTTACCGAGCCATCCCAGGTCCAGGTGAAGCCGCTATGTCGGGTGCGGTTTGAGGCGGGGCACAGTCAACTCACAGGATCTGCTCACGTGCGCATCAGTCATTCCATCGGTAGCTGGAGGTCACACATACACACGTTACCTATCAGCCAGCATGACTTGGGGTTGTCCAGCCTGGGGCCAGAGATGTATCCGCGCACTCCTTCCCGCCTCTCAACGGTCCCACCTAGTTTCTTCCTCTTCCTCTCTCCCGGCGCAGGATAATAACCTGGGTCTCGTGCGGCAGGTCGTGTCCTCTTTGGCAGTGCGCTCCATCCAGCGCCTCACGCAGTCCTTCCTAACGCTCAGCCTGGCGGACATCGCGGCCAACACAGGGCTGTCCGGAGCGGAGGAGGCAGAGGCCAAAATCCTCAGGTGAGATTCTGGGCTGATTGGGGCAGGCTCGGTCGAGCGGCAGGTGGTATCGCTCTAGCGAGTGATGGGTGCTTTGCCGGCGTCAGGCGGCACGGGGTGGCTGGACGACGGCGACTGCTGATTCCGCCTAACAAAAGTTAGTGCGTTCGGATCAGACGACAGAGCCCGGCCCAGAAGTGCTGCAGAAGGCCTACCCCGCTTCTCCTGCGCCGTGTTCAGCGCCTGCTTCCCTTCTTTGGAAACTTAGGATGGTGGCTGCGGGTCAGATCCGTGCAAAGATCGATGGGCGCAGTGGGATGGTGCATTTCGCCGATGAGACGCGGGCGGGCACCGGCGCAGCCGCGTCGTCTTCTGGCGGCTTGTGGGACAGCGCTGCGGGGGTGGCTGCGCTCGATGACCGGATGCGCCAAGTCCTGGAGCTGGGGAAACGGCTGCAGCAGGCACACGAGATGGTGAGTGCGGAGGGGGTACATGAGGAGGAACGAGGCTCATGAGGGGGGCCTATCGACTGTGTATTCTTTCCGAGCAGCAACCACACAATGCAACAGCTTTCTTCTTCGCTGCAACCAAGGTGCTGCACCACCTAGCGATCCCTTATTACGCGGCTCCTATTTTACTTCCCGTCTAACATGAGGACTACTTGATAATAACTGATAAGAAAATGAAAAGTTTAGCTTCGTTGCCTGCCTGTTGGCTGCCCTGCCTGTTGGCTGCAGGTATCCCAGGACCGGGCGTACTTGTCAAAGGTCACCGCTAGAGAGCGGTCCAAGTATGACCTGGGGGCGGCAGCGGGGCCTGCTGGTGTGGTGGGGCCGGCGGCGGGCATGGGAGGTGATCCGGATTTCTCGCCCTTCACAGTGGGCGCAGGGAGCAACCTGTGAGAGTTGGAGAGCGCAAGCAGGACGCCAGGAGCACCCCGCTGTTGCGCCTGCAGGGTTTTGGCCCCTTACATAACCGTTGTGTAACCGGAAAAGTTGGGATTTAACTTGAGGTTATAACCGGTTAGCCTTAGACGATGCCGTGTGTGTGTGAGTGTGTTTCCCGGGGGAAGTGGCAGTTGGTGGAGACACGCCGCGTGCTATAGGCATGGCGGCCGGTGCTGCATGGAACCAGGCAGGCTGGGCAGAGCATGATTTAGATCGGGTAGCAAGACCCGTAGGGCGGAAGCAAACGCAGAGGCATATGCATGTCTTGCCTCTTGTGCGGGAGTGCAGTACTGCGGCGGCAGCGTGTGTGTCCGGGTTCACCTATTACCGTGTGACTTCCTGACGCACATTTCGCCATCTGGTGCTGTCGGTCGGCTCGTTTAGGGGCGCGTGGTGCTGCTGCAGTGTGCACCATATGGGTACAGTGGCGACGGAGCGTATGCATATAGGCTCGCAGGCGGCTAAGCGCGAGGAGTGTAAGGGCATGCGGGCTTCCCGAAAGATCCGCTTCGCTCATGCTAAGGTGCCAGCGTGTCTGGAAAGCAAAACAAAGTCAGAATTTCAAGGGGGGGTTCCTGTTAAGCCCTCTTCAGCACTGAGTCGTCGATTGGTGGCTGCCTGCGCTTTTTTGACCGAACCAGCTAGGTAGACAGGCCTTGATGGCGGAAGTTGCCTAATTAGCGCCGTAGCAAAAGTAGGTAGATGCATATAACAGAGGGTAGGTGCCGTGATTGAAGGAAGTGCGCGATGAAAGTATTAAAGTGATGAAGAGGCCGGTGACATTACAAATGTATGTGCGCATCCTGAGAGTCCTCTGCCCCTCTCTCCCAAGACATGGTCAAGAAGTCAAGACATCACACATATGAAGCACGCAAGGGAAAGGGCATCGTACTGAACTACGATTGGAACAAATCAGCTTATTACCCGAGTGGGTACGCGGTCGTTAGGTGTACTGATCGGTAATCCCCGATTACCACTAATCACATGGATAGGATAGAAGTACGGCAATCGGCAGGCTCTGGAAAGAACACGTAGTCAATTGCGGAGCCGAAACCACAGGGGCAGCTGCGGCATCATCAGAGTCGCATCAAACGCCGGCATAGCAGCGGAAAAAAATTAAATTCGACTGAAATGAACAGCACCGGGTGCCGGATTTATTCCGCTCTGTAACCAGCGGCAGACCAATGCAGAACCGCGCCTAGGAACAAGAAGACTTAAACAACCAGCAGGCCCGCAGCAGCAAGCGGCGCAAGTGGCGCCAAAGATAACTACATCGTATGCCACGCTCGACGACTAACGGCTTCCCGGTTGTGGACTGCGAACAAATCATTGCGGTTTGCGCCAAATATCACACCACACCACACAAGTCTTCGGTAACTCGCGGTACGCCTGATCAAGTACGTACCCAACACATGGCGATGGTAACACTAATATCGTACTTTACCACCTACGAACTCTCCTTAACAGACGGCACTGGGCCTTTGCCCGGACCGGAATCTCTCTCTAACTCTCTCTCTCTCTAGCTCTCTGTAACTTACACACACTCAAACACACTCAAACACACACATACACACACCATAAACCTCCTAGTGCTCCAGTGCTCTGTTGAATACGAAGACACACCGCCCCGCTGCTGCCGCTGCCATTTTAAAACAATTCGCAAATTCAGCTCTGAACGCTGCATCACTCTCACGCTGCCCATACCGCATGCTCAATTACGGATATCCTGACCGCACAGCAGCCCCCTTCCGTGCTCTGCCTCCACTCTGCCGCTGCGCTCCCAGCATCCTGGCCTCCATCCCTCCTGTGAACCCTGCAGCAGAACCCCTGGTGAAGCCAGCCTCAGCCCCGCCAAAGGCGTCGGTCACATGACAGATGACACACCTCCTCATCTCGCACCATCAGTCTCAGTCCAGCACTTCTCAACAATATTACGCATTAGTTCAGAATACAGGCGCGCAGAAACCTACGCGCATCAGTACAACTTGCTTCGAGGTAATTTGGAGGCCCACACCCCAGCACAGTGCACCGCTGCGGTCACGACTACCAACGGTCAATGCCACTGTACGAAACCGCCCCTATGTAGCCCCCGCCCGCAATGATGGGCGGGTCGGGCTTCCGCATCGCTTCCTTACGCTGCCTGAGCGGAGTCGTCTGCTGCGGGGCTGACTCCGGCTTTCGATGTTTGTTAATGAAGGCCTGTTGGTGAGCCCGAACCACCTGCGGGGATTTCGGGTGCCGGTGGCAGTCGCAGTGGTGGGCCCCAGCCAGCGGTGAGGACACAGCACCGGAATCACCTGGCAGACGCGACGTCCCGTAATCCCAACTGAACTGAACTCAGCGATGGCGCCATATCTTAATTGCAATGGCCAAGGGACCGTTTTGGGAAAAGACATGAAACAAAATAAAGCGCACATTTCTACGACCGCGTGATTAGAGGCTGCAATGCTCGACCTGCAGGTGGTTAGGGGCGTCATGGTCGCACATGATCCCTGTGCCACCGGACCTCAAATACGCTCCCCCCTCCTACCTGGGGGTCGATGCGCACATGCGGCTTGTCGACGGACGGTCGCGCATAAGGACTCTTGAGCGCGCCCTTCAGACCGGGCGGGGCAGGAACCGGGCGCGGCGGCCCGACTAGCGGCGGTGCTGGCCAGGCCTCGTGCGGTGCTGGCGGCCCACCCGCGGGTGCGTACGGATGTCCGGGCACGTACAGCCGCTCGAAATTGGCGGCATTGTTGTGATCCCGTTCTCGCTCCCTGGCCACCGCTGCTGCTGCCATTCCGGCGCCAGCGGAGGTGGGACGCTGGCGCATCGCGGCTACCTCACTTGGGCGGTGGTGCCGGCCCTTGTCCACCGCCACCTCTTCCTGCAAGGCCGCCGCATGGCGAGTGGGTCGTTAGCATAGGATTTTTATCGAAAAGGGCCGGCGGGGCACCGGGCGCCTCGCAACAGCTCTATGGAGGCGCTCAGTCCTCGTGGACCTCATACGTGTGCATCTATGCGTCATCAGGTTCTGCACCGCAAGCCATAGCCAGAATATGGCGGCACGAGACGGCGAAGATGTTGAAATCAATACACATTCGGAATCAACACGTGCCGTGCTCAATTCTAAGCCTGCTGCTTGCAACAGCCTCGCTGCATGTTCAGCCAAGCGAAAGCATACCCGAGAGTAGCGCAGGATAAGGTGCGTCCCCTAATGCATTCCGTTCCACGAGGTTAACTTCGACGAAACGACTGTCGTTCACCGCATGAGAGACGCGCGGACAGTTCATTTCTCCCCCAACCGCCCCCCCAAAGCCCCTAAGCGCTCACCTGCTCCAGGCGCAGCCCCTCCAGATCGAACGACTGCCGTACGCCTGGTCCCGCAGTGGGTTTGTACTGATCCCATTCCTGCAGGAAATGGGGGGACCCCCCGGGGGGGGGGCAAATCGTGTCGGTGGATAGGGAGGGAAGCACGGAGGGTTGTAGGGCCCCACAGCGTGCTGCAATGCGCGGGGCGGGACCCTCTAACCTCACCGAGTAGAACTGCCGGCGGCGCTCCTCCTGCCGGTCCTTCCGCTCCTCCTGCCGCTCATTCGCGAAGGCCAGCCTGTCGTTGCCGCCCATCACCCTCCGCCGGTGTTTATCAAGAGCTTCCTGGAGGGAGGACGTTTGGGGTGATGGCACCGCGTGAGACTGTGAGGAGTGCGGACGACGCGTACCTATTAAGAACAGACTCACGCAAGAAGTTGGGCACTGGGGTCAACGGACGCAAGCTTTGCCATCATCGGATTTTTCAATGGCCAATTCGTGACCCCTTTACTGAGCACTTGTGCACGTGCGCGGATCTTCACCGCGAACCGGGAGCTGCGGGGGATTGCGCACCACCACTACCACCACCACCTGGTTGCCACTCTGTCCACCTGTCCACCTCTTTACACAACATCTGACGACCGGTATTTCCGCGCTTGTTGTACCCACCATCGCCGCCGCAATGGCAACCTCCTTCTGCTCCCGAAACGCCTCCTCCTTCTTCGCCTCCTCCCGTCTCCGCCGGTTTTCCATCGCCTGCAGGATACACAGGGAAGTCCCACCCCACGGTAGCGAGGGCACCGGATCTTTCAAGACCGTACCCTCTCGCGAGCGCAGGGAACCTCAGCACCTATTGAGTGGCCCCACCCGCTATTATCTGCTGTGCCTATCTCTGTCCATTAATTCACGTTCACCCTCACTTGCTATCTGCTTTCCCCGCGTGCGCATTTCAACCGCACCGGCATCTCCTTAGGACCCCTACGACACGTACACACACACGTACACACACACACACAAGTACGCTTACCTGCGCTGCGAGCTCAGCTCGGTAAGCTTCCGGAGACATCGGCATCATGGGGCCTGAGGGGCGGAGCAGCGGCGGCCGGAAATCCTCAGTTCCATCACGGGTTGCAGCTGACGTTCGGGTACCACCTTGGGCGGCTGCATGAGGACACTTCGACCCCAGTGTGCGGAACTCCATTCCCGGCAACCTTGACCGTTCACCCCAACCGCAGCCACTTCAAAACTTCAGCCAGGTCTATGCGAACACCTGGCACTTCCACCGCAACGCATGAACCATGTCGTGCCGGCACAGCATATCGTATTATCGGAGGCGCGGTATAAAGGTTTACTTCATCCCACACGCCTGGTATGCTGGCCCCTTTCTTGTTTCCCCTCACCAATATTGTTACATATCTACCACCTCCGCCCCTACTCTCGCCCTGTGCTCCCCGGCTTCCGCCATTCCGCTCACCCACGGGCTTATCCGCGCGAGGCACTCCCGGGATCCGTCCGCGAGGGCTTTCCAAACCCCGTGGCCGCCCAGGCCACAACCGCCCCTCCTCCTCTAGCTCAGCCGCGCGCTCCAGGACTTTGGCTTCGGCCTGACGCCTGGGGACGGGGGAGATGGAGACGGCGGAGACGGGTGGTCGTGGGAAAACCTTGCTAGTGGGGGAGTATTAACGTGCTGCGACTGGTCTGCGACTTGGGAAGCGCCTGGCCCCCTGCTGCCTGTCCCGTGCCACCCCTATGCCCCGTATCGGCGCACTGACCCCCTCTCGCAACATTTCCCCCACCTGTTGACCTTCTTGATGAGCTCCGCCAGATGGTCACGCAGGTACTTATTGTGGAACTGGTCGGGCCTTAAGAGCAGCTGCTGATACACGTCAGCGGCCTCCGCAAGCAGGCCCTGGTCCTCCAACCGGTGGGCATGAGCCAACAGATCGTCGTCCTGGGTACGGGTGTGAGCCGGAGTTGGTTTAGCGCATGTGGTGGGAAGGATGAGGGGATGGCAGAGGTGGTGTAGAAAGATGGCGGGCCGGGGATCGGACTTTGTATTGTCCATAGTATGGGAGTACCAGTATGCGGTGCGTATTACGTTGCAGTGTTGTGGGAGTGACAGATATACAAACGGCATAAACATGAAGTCAAATTGTTAAGGCTAGAAGTTGGTGCGGATTCAGTTGGTGCGGATTTTGTTGGTGTCGTCTTGGCGGCCGTGAGAGCGCGTTATGTAAGACATTATGACTCAGCGCGGATAGGTCATGAGGTCCTTCTACGCAACCACCCCAGGTAAAAAAATCGAGCATGTGCACTTAAGCCAACCTACGTAAATTGGCGGCCATCCAGATATGCGCGGTCAGCAGTGCCAAGTTCCAGACCCCTTCAGCAACCCGTCCGTCAAGGTCCGTCCGTCCGTCTTCCCTTACCGTAGGATTGGGATTTATCTTCTTAAGTTTCTCCCATATAAGTCTATGCTCCAGTGCACGGTCGTTGTTAATCTTCTCCGCGATACGCATCTTCTCCCAGGCTTTGCGATAGTTGTTCATATCGGCCCGACGCAACGCATCCTCCCCGCGCTGGCGCCGGGCATGGTTGTTGCTTACAGGCATGGGTTTCTTGCAATGGTTAACTTGACTAAAATTATGGCTGAGATTCGTCGGAGGAAACCGTTTCCCCCGAATGTGTCATACACTTACAGTAGGAAGCTTTTGCTGCGTCTGGAGACACAAATTCTTAAATAGTCAGTAGTGAAGCTAACATAAGCCCTTTTGTATCCACTATACATTAATTATAGCTTGCAACCTTTTGGATATTGAGTGTTAGTACAGTAAATTGCTCTTAGTATAGATATGTATGTAAAGTCAAGCGCGCGAGCTTAGCTTTCGAATAACATCCATTGGTATTCCTATAAATTTAAATACGATTTCTGAATTAATGAGCATACATGTTACCGTACGTTTTGTACGTTACATTGTCGATCCCGGCCCTCCGGCTGTAGCCAGTCCCGCCTCAGAGCAAATTCATGCTCTTCGTAGAAGATCGATGTTATTTGCTACTTCTGTATTCAAAATGTGGCGTTAATGCTGCGCCTCCAAGCTTTTCTTCTGCTTTAGTTTGCCTGAAGTTATTGTCTACACCCCGAATTCCTACGAGGCCGAAATTTCGATTAAAATCCATTGTGAAGATTTAAAAATCTTGCACCTGACAACTGGGGCGTTGGGCCCCTGGGCCGGCTGAGATGTTCTATTACCTGACCCTTCATAAATCAATAGACATTCATCCGAAACATTTTGGCCCCAAACTTCGAGAGGTTATTCGTGAGAAGCTTATCGCGGAGGTAAACGTTGCCATGAGGAGGTGCTACCACAGTCTTCAACTGCGCACCGCTAATATGAGTTACGCATGTAGACTGAGGGCACGTGTACCGGCAAGTATGGCTATGTGGTTGCCGTGACTAAGGTCGACGACATCGGTCGGGTACGTCCTTTGGGTGCATGCGGGGGAGGCATAGTTGCAGCCGGTGGCGTTTAGTCACGCATCTCTCTGGTCAACGCGCGCAATCTTCACCTTGATCCATGTGATGAGACGGCGCCCGCCCTGAGGATGTCGTCACTAACGGTATCTGTCTACTGGAATTTGAGTTCGTGTAGGCGGGTCTAGCCCCCGCCCTCCACCGGTACCTGCCCTGTCATTGTTTGCTGACTCCCCAGGCTCATGTCTTTACTTCCAGCGTCCCTTCACCTGACTCCACGCCCCACGGCTTCCCTCGCTAACCCCAATCCCAGGGCCGCATCCGCCAGGATCAGTCGGGGTTCGCCACATTTGGCGTCACTTACGGTTGCATCGTATGCCGGCCGTATAAGCATGAGGTTCTGGACGCCGTCGTGACATCAGTTAATAAGGTGGTTGACACACGGGTGCTGTGACCTGAGGAGAGGGGTGGGGCATGCTGTTAGTTTGTTAGCTGACTTGAAGCCCCGAGCTGTAGTTTATCCAGATACAAGGGTATGTAGCTTCTCCTGTGGGGCAAAACTGTTAATGGTCAGGTCACGACTCATGAGATAGAGGGTGAGGTGTTCGGTCCCAGCGCCAAACCGCGACAGCTGCGATTGGGCAGCTGCGTGGGCACCTCTTGCGGCGTGCAACTGGTGCCGGAGGGTGGTGTAAGTCCTGTTACCATGTGCGGCACAGATGCGAGGGCATGATCCACGTTTGACACACGCCGTGATCGGGTTCCTGCTGCCTTCCCACATAAACTCCTTCCCGGCAGATGGGCTTTTTCGCTCAGGCAGGGCCGCTGCAGCTGTTTGTGACACAACATGTGAGTGGCTGCCTTTGGCTGGAGGAGGAGGGACGGTCGTGGGATGGGATGGGGGGACATGGAGGACAATGGCGTTTGACAGCGGGAAGGTGTGGCGCATCCACGTCATGCAAGGTTCCTGCGCTCACACACACACACACGCCATGTTCGGGAGTCCGGTATTGTCGTTACTGACAGCCTGCAGCCGCCTCCTTAGATGCTTCCTGTTTGAGTCCATGTAGCTATCACCCGCTGCAGCTCATCCCCGAGGAGTTTGAATTTGACGCATCCGGCGACAACAGCTGGACGTCGATGGACCAGACCACTGACATCAAGGCTGGCACGCACGTGCGGGTGCGCATTGTAGGCATCAAGTACGACCCGACCGAGGTGGTAAGTGTAGTTTTGACGGGGAGACTATTGCTGGAAAAGGGGGGAACGGTTGGATTAAGGCGGAAAATAGTCGTTAAATGCGGGGACGGCATTGAACATCGCTGGTACGGTGCAGGTACGGACTTGATGCCGTTTTGTCCTGAGGCTCATTTGTAAAGCGCAGGTTGTGATACAGCGGCAGAGCAAGCAGGTGCCTTCTGCCGTAAGGAAATCCAAATCTTGCGCGGAGGGGTGATGCATGGACGGGTGCCTAGTGGAGGTGATCTCGGGTGGACCTTGCGGCCTCACTTGTAGTTCCGCCATCCCCATCCCATGTTGCCGCAGTTCTGCATCGCCACCATGAAAGACGACTACCTGGGTGTGATCGGCAAGGACCTCGCTGCTTAACGTGAAGAGGAGGAGGACGAGGAAATCCCACGGACGAACGGCAGAAGGCCTCACATGGGACAGCTGCATGGGCAGGGGCAGTGGACGGGACGAATCTGTGACACCGCTTCTGACGCCCGGTTGATGCGCAAGGGCGCAGGTCCTTGTTTGTCGGGAGGGTGTGTGCTGTGTTGCGGAGAGGAGCGTCGACGCGTCGTGTAGTGGATGTAGTCATCCGAACTCATTTTAGTGTCACGGGCAAAATCTAGCATGGAGGGTCAGTCTACAGTGAACCCTCGGCTTGTAGACATGGAAGAGCGTGGGTTGGGGCCATCCTCCGGCCTCTGCAGGCGCCAAACGGCCCATCAGACTCAGCAGGTGCTGATTTTGGCTGCAGTGAGGCCAGGAGGAGCATATTGTGCGTTTGGAAGCTTAAGCTGAGGGGTTCCAGTGTAACGAATAACATGCTACCTGAGGCCTGAGGCCAAGGACCGCTCTGTACACGGCACCTATCTCTGCTAACGCTGGACAACATGGAAGATGTGGTGGTGGGAGCTGTCCTTTTGCTTCACCTGCGAACTTAAATTTGTACGCCTTCTTCATTACCGTGGGGCAATAATTGATGTCTGAGTTTTCGTCGTGACCATACTTCATCACGCCAAGATGGCAGCGTGGCCCCTGCGACCATGAGCGCGATTGATGCGCATGATGCTGACCCGGCGTCGTTTTGGTGGTGCCAGGCCATTGTAAAGTTTCAAGTTTGACTTCCCCAACGGGCGCAAGTATCTTGCCTGTGCACTTCAGGTTTCTTCCATGATTCTAAGCGCACTTGTACTAGCCTAAATTCCGACGACGAAATGTATGAGCATTAGGCCTCGCAAGGCCGCACAGAGCATAAGACCCCAGGGATGCATGCTTCGATGTAGCGAGAATCGCCACACGGACTGCAGCTGAGATCGGTCATTACAACCTCCCAACGTACATGCTGTCCTCCGATACAGGTGTAGCTCAAAATGCTGAATTCGTGCTTAAGAGTTACTTACAACGGGCGTGGGGATTCTGTCAACATGGCCGGTATCTGCCTGTACAACTGTGACGATTGCGTGCTCCCCTGCATTACTACTGCGTGGGCTAGTGGCTGCGCAGGCATATGCAGACAGACAAGGAAAGGTTCTGCAGTGTGCGACATGTATCAAGTTACTTGTGCACCAGTTGGGCCTGCCCTGTTCCTGCGTAGAGGGACACAGGGGGACACTGACACTCAGCGCAAACGCTAAATCACTGCCTTCGTTAGGTCGGCTTACACATTTACACTTGCACAGGCCCCGATGAATGCAAATTTGGATCAACCAAAGCCACTCGAAAGACAATGCCACAACTACCGCATTGTTACGACAGCTTACGACAGTTGCATGCCTTTGGTAGCCGCAATCCTGCAGAAATCCCCTATGTGAACTTCACAGGAAGATATCAACACATCGATCCTTACTTTCCTGCAAATTGGCTATATGTTACCATGCTGCTCAATCCAAATATCTCGGGTTGACAGTAGCTTAATTGCTACATCTATTCTATGCCTTGAGCTTCTCAACAATGAACCAAGCAACATGAAGATCAACTATATACATAAGCGGCACCTTGTGGCCTGGATTCGGATGATCTGCCTTTATCCATGCCTCAAGCGTTACTGCCTTACTCATGCCGATAGAAGCAACTCTTTCGGTTTTCCGCCGGAGATAGGCTGAATCTCATCTTCTCGATACTCAAACATTTACTGTACAAGAAGAATCTGCTGGTAGGATGGGAAGGCGCATGCGAAATAGGAGGCTTGAAACTGACTCAGCAAGTGAACCTGGAACTTTGCTGGCTTCCCCTCACTGGAAAGGGCGAATTTCCATTTGAATGGTAAATTTTCTAACAAGTTCTTGCCTCCATGATACGAAACGTCCTTGGTGAGAGCACCTTCCTTGCCATCCAACCCGAACCCCGCTGGATGCTTGGGCGATATTAGTTGACCGAGGACACGGCCTTCACCTTTTTCCATTTAAAAAATGTTCTATTGAATGCGGCGTTCCCAGAGCATCGGGCAAGGAGCTTTGCACGACCAGCAGCTTGTCGAACAGAAATTGCTCGATTTCCAATCATTGGTCATGGAGGAGTCAGAAACTGAGTGGCAGCCCTTGGCCACCCTGGGTGACAACGTGGGCATCGTACGATTGGGTCTCATGTCACGCACATGGACTGCACATATTCCTAAGCTTCTTATAATATAGAATGCGTGTATATAGAATGCGTTTTCACCGATGGGTAACCCCAAATCGCAGCGCTGCTCTCGACGCCAGATGGCCGTCACCTCGTAGTCGGGGGCACAACAGTGGGGTCGTCGTGCGATGATGCTCCTGGGTCTTCGTCCCATCCGTACTGTTGTGCCCGAAGCCGGTGCGGAAGCCTTGCATTCCAGCTGCCAAGAGAGGGGTGGCGTTGTGCCGCTGCGGGGCGATGATGCAACGATCGTTTGAGCAGACGGCATTGCTGCTGCCGATGTTCCAGCTGCAAAGAAAGAAAATCGAGTAAAGATTGGTGCTCCCGCGACAAACGCAAATTGCACCTAGGCCCGTACTCACTGTCAAGAAGGTTCAATAGCTTCTGAAATCGGCTTGAAGATTGAGGCTTAGCTCTCATCGTTCAACAGGCGACTCTCGGTTAAAAAACATGGGTTTGCTGAATTACGTAGCGACATTGAAAGCAAGCATCATATATATCCATTAAAGATACCAAATGCTGTATCCTTGCATCAGCATGGTGCAAGGAATGGTGTACGACTTTGACATCATGCCCAGTAGTAACATCATGTCGAGATCACCCAGTACAGCCGAACGTTGTCATACGCAGCCACCACTACGGATGTACTACATCCAAATGATACCATGACCTGCAAAACCAACATATGCACAACATAATTGCCGACAGGAGATACCGTACATATGCCTTCTGTGCTGCCCGATCTGGCATGGTGTATGTCCAGCTTACCCTCATGAATGCACTTGACGGGGGCAAAACTCCCCTGGACGTACCTCTAAAGCCCCATCCCCATCAACACATTCACAACCTTGCAGCCTCCTCATCAGCCATCGGGTAACGAGGCGCCACAATAGGTGGCCGACAAAGCATCCCAAAGCAGTGTCTACTTGTACTTGTCCATTATCCGGCGCGCCTCCGCCAGTGGGTCGTCCATGTTATCGTCAGTGCGACCGCCCTTCTTTGCGGGCGGCGTTACATCAATGGTGTCGTCGTTCTCAGCCGCCTGCTTCGTTAAGAAGTAGTAACCCACACCCGCAAAAATCGCCAACGTCAGCACGCCCGAGATGACCTGTTGCATTAAATGGCGAGCATGGAGAATCATTTCAGCGGGCGCAAAGCTGAAAACCCTAAGGGAGAACCGGCAGACTGCCCTGATTCGGCAACAGACCCCGCATGGAATTCGACTGGCTGACTAGGTCATGCGCTATTCCGCATTATTGACTGGATTACATTCCTTATCTCGAACCCATTTGCATGAACGCATTGGCAATAGACGACAGTGCGCTTCCATCATGCACAGGACCTGCCTTTTGCAACATCCAGAACACAAACATGACGCCAGCAATAGCGACCCCAGCCCTGGCAGCGGGGCGGGGGACACTCTCAGGTACAAGGTCCGTGGCTTTGTCCACAAGGCCACTCGCCGCCTTGATGGCACCTGAAGGGGAAAAGGGGACCCAAAAGTGCCGACTTGAAACAGCTTTGCAATTGGTGAAAGAACCTCGGTTGCAAAAAGCGCAATGTCGGAAAGAAACGCCGTCTCTCGCTGCATGGGAACAGATTGTGTGAATCCGCGTGGCAATTCCCGCCCGGCATATGCAAAAACTGTCTCACCCGACAAACGGTCTTTCCTCACCCGACATGGCGTCCTCCTTGCTTTCCTTGGAGCACCGCACTAGGACGGCACCGGTGCGTCCACGATGCCGCCCTTGCGGCGGGCATAATAGCGCAGTCCTACGAATTTTACCACTTGTATAAAGCCATACTGCGAGTCATTTAATTACCCAAGTGGAAGCATCATGTCCATGGCCCACCTTGTACATATAGGTGTTGCACGAGATACGGGAACCTGCATGGCCTGCGTGTGAAGGAATTTAGATAGATGGTCTAACAATTAATCCTTTTTCAAGCAGGATTTTGACAGGTTACACCTGCATGCTAAACCTGGCTTCAATACGTGTTCGCTGTTCCGCTCGAAACAAGCTAATCTGTCTGCAAGCTAGATGAAAATCCCGGCGAAATTAGCGAACTGGTTGGAGGTAGTATATGATGGGGACTTGGACACCTGGATCGCCGAATCGTGAAATTTCGTACACATGGAAAGACGGACAGTTCCATTGAATTATTGCTAATTGCTCAATAAAAATGTATAAGGCAGGCATTGTCCCAAATCATACTACTTCTTAAACGTGGCATAAACCACCTAAGAGTGTTTCACCTGGACACGTTCTGTTGAAGTGTCTTGTTGGATCATTACATACAGTTTTCATAACGCTATGTGAAGAAGTTACGGACAACTTACGCCGGTGCGGACGTTTCTGCCAAATGGAAAGGCGTAGCTCAGCTGCAGGCGACGCGGTGCCAGTCAGCAACCAGGCATCATGTATTGTCCATGGTCGGGTGCGAAAACGTCAGAGAAGCAACCCTGGACCAGATACAGCTCCATACGATGATATGTTCAGCTGTGGCAGCTGGCGTTACTCACCCGTCAGCGACCCCGACATCGATTACAATATGCAGTCGTCGAAGCGGTACCTATCAGAGGTGTGTGAAAGCTTGGAACCACCTTCGATTACTACAGGCTGGTCCGTAGCTTTCCCACGTAGCATACACGCTCCCGCACACAGTCCGAAGCATCCCTTCGACGACCCTGCCTTCCTGCCGTGTATGCTCAGTTGTGCGCACGATGGCGCCCTTGGAAAGTTATCATGCTTCTTGACGGATCCCACCTAGCTTCATATACTACGTGGAGCGTCTGCCTTTTTTGGTTCGACTTTCAACTATTGAAATCCTTTCATGTACCCCGTTGTTACCGCTGGCTGCCGTAGGTCATGGCTAACAACCTTACTCGACATATGAGCTTACGTCACAGCAGCTCAGCAGGCGCAGCGCCCCCGCCTACCACGGGTGACGACATGCTAGGCCAAGCGCACCCGCCATCACTCCTACAACTCCCCCCGTCCCCACACCCGTTCGCGCAACCCCACACGGCAATGCATTTATATGGCCCTGGTCCCCTTACTCCCCCGGGCGGCTGCAGCCCGCAGCGAACTTGCATTTCGGAGATGAGCGATGGCCTGGCAGATCCAGGCGGGGAGATCTTGCAGCCCGCGAATACAAGTGATGCATCAATCTCCATCTCAATGTCGCACGGCGGCGGGGGTCCAGGGCTTTTGTGCGGAAAGACCTCTGTCACACCCACCCGGGAGTCCGTGAGCGAAACCGCGGATTCGGAGCTATTAGATGAGCGCGAACGCTCTGTCAGTCTTAGCGGAATGTTGTGGGGCCCAGGTTCAGGGACCGCGACGGCTGGATTTGTGCTTGCATCATCATCAGCAGCAGCAGGCATGGGCGTATCTGCTCCTTTTGATGGTTCAGGGAATGTGCGATCACCACTGCCCCCGGGCGCCGCATCGGGAACAGCCAGCGCACACTGCGGCATCAACGCAACTGGGCCGGGCGTATTCGGCGTTTCGCCCTTCTTTTCGCAGGGAGGGTTACCACGGCGGATTTCTGATGCCATCCAGTGTCCAACGCCGGCTGGGCTTGCGCGTGCCTTGCAGCAGCAGCAGCCGCAAGTGACAACGATGATGCGCGGCCCCTATCCGCGAGGGTACATGGCGGGTGGTCGCGGACTGCTGGCTGATATCCCCACCTCACCCAGCGACACCCGCTTCGGCGGCCTGGACCTGCGCAAGACGGCACTTTTGAGATCCATTTCGCGGCGGGCGGAGGAAACTACTTCCGATGGTGGTGCGGCCGCCGCGACATTCAGCACACCGATCGGTGGTGTCGGGGTTGTGCCTGACTCGATAGTCCCGGAATGTATCACGGGCGTGGGTGTCTGTGCGGCAACAGTGGCAGCGATGGGGCCAGTGGCCACGCGGTGCTCACGCGCCGAACGCTTCGACGGCAGCGGTGTCGAGCGGGGCCAATCAGCAGTGTCCTGCTCTGACAGCGGCTTTTCGGATGGTATGTCTGAAGGTGGCAACGGCAGCGGCGGTGGGACCGGGGGTGCAACGGGCATGGAGCTCAGCAGCAACAGTGCAGATTTCGGCGGCGGGGGGGGAGCAGCCGTCACTGTTCTCGAGGAGCACATAGATCAGCAGCAGCAGCATGAGCAGCAGATATTGCTACAACAATTGCTAATGCAACAGGAGGGAAGCGTCCAAGCGCTGCTACCTGCGCAACCTCAGCCGCACGTCCTGTTGGCGACGCAACAGTCACATTTAGGATGTGTGGACCTTTCTGGCGTCAGCTGCATCGATGGTGGTGGCGGTGGTACCCCCACCTCCAGTGCGTTTCTCCCGGCGCAGGACTGCTCGATATGTTCACCACCTGCCGGCATGGGCACGCCATTGCTGCCGCCAGCCCCACCATTGATGCGTGGCGACCGTGGCTCGGTGACGCCACCGGTGCAACCTGGCTGCCTTTGAGGATTGGATTGGATTGCAGCATTAGCAGCAGGACAGTGAACCCCATATTTGCCTATTTACCTTAAGGTTTCTGCTTTGAGATAGATCCGCAGGATGCGGTTTATAAGTCGTGCGTTGCTTTTGGCGTGATGGCCAGACAATGCGGTACACGATGTTGAACGGTTGGAAGACTACCGTACCATGACAGGATGTAGGGTTTGCATGCTGCGTTGTTGGGGTCTTCTATTGTGCTGTGATTTGGTCAGGACGGCCGTGGTGCTTGGGATTCATACAGTGCATTGCTGTTTGGCGCCTTGGTTGCGACGGGTTCGCCCAGTCTCCATGCTGTTTGGAGTTTCTGCCCGAAGAGCTGCGGTGGGTATATTGTGCCTCGGGCCAGGCAGTTGCCTGCTTGGCTTAATTTTCACCTATGTGCTGTGGTGGTTGCGCAAAGACGTTGTGTGACTTTTCTTTGTTTCACCGATTATTGATCTATTTTCATGAGTTGACGCAGTGATTATAGGGAATGGCTGTTGGTGCTGCAACCGATTGCGATTGACGACGGAACAGTGGTTATTGTTAGGTATCGTCGGCGATGATGGCGGCAAGTCACATGCAGCGGCAGCATGAACTGAAATAGTGTTACGATTAACCACGTAGCATCGCAGCATCGTGCGTCTTCCGATTGGGTAAGCAGAGATGGCCTGTTTCCAGTTGCGCAATTCAGGCTCGTGAAGTAGTTTGATAGCTTAGTCTGATGGCTGTAGCATGGCAAGCCATAGTGGGGAACGCCGGGTGCTTGATTCCAGCTCATTCTTGCGTGCTGTCCCACTGCCATAGGCTGCTAGAGCTGATTTGCCCGCAGCAGGGGTCCTTGGCAGATGGAGACTAGCACCTGAATGGACCTTAGTCTGCAAGGGACTGCCGAGGCAGTGTTGTATCCGCTGGTACCACTTCTTGTTAGAGCGTATCGCCATGTGATCACACTGTCTTCTTGGCATGGAACGCTGGATGTTTGAAGGTGTGGGGCTTACCTACACACGGTCGACTTTTTAAGCAAAATTTTGTTTGCTGATAAAAGTAACCACTACTAAGGATGGTGCTAGGGCCGGTACTCCGCGTAGGGTCAGCCGTATTGCATCAGAACAATGCTCTCACCCTGCAATCATTCGTCATAAAACCAATACATTTCAGGTTTTTGTTTGCGGCAAGTCGTAGGGCATCACCCATCACATACGGAGTTTGGACAGGCAACTAGCAGATCACAAGCAAATAATTCAATTCCAAGGCCGGGGAGAGGGGCAGAAGGACACTTCACTCCCTAACAACCTTACTCGTCATCCGGAAAGCAGCTGTGAAGGCTGGGTTAGCAGTCCTCGTAATTCCTACTGGCACCTGCGCAGTGGACAAGCTTGGCGTATCCTCAGCAGCCACAAGCGGCCGCGTCACTAGCTGCGCACGTTCATCTTGCCGAAACCGGGAAAATTTTCAAATTCTTCCAAACAGGGGAATGCAATGCACCCAGCCATCATCTTGCCTTGTCACTACAGCACGTCCGCATACGCACCCTACACCTGCGGTGCATAATACGTGCTAAATTCAGGTGTTTGCACAGTTAATCCTAAGCGATAAAATGAAATGCAGCTTCAACGCTGAAAAGTAAGGACCTAGGTACCGGAAACTCACCCAACGAACAGGTGCCCCATTCGTCGCATGCAGCTTTTCAACCGCCCCAAGAAAAGGAAAAAGGAGCGCATCACGGTCGCCCCGTAGTCACAACGAAAACCGAAGCTGAAAAATGTTTCCCGGCCTCGCCCGACTGGCCGCCGCTGTCACAGTCGTGCCAAACTGGCTCTATGCCCTGCCGGGCCATGTCCAACCGGACTAACTGCATCTGGTGCCCTTTTCAATATTCAGGGACACAGTAGGCTCTCCCGCGTGCTGACCCCAGTGGTGGGATTGACACCATCGGCAATAGCGCACAGCTCCTTCTGCACGTCCTTGCGCAGCACCACATCCGTCCAATCCGAGCCTGTAATAGTCACCTGAAATGGCGATGAACGGGAGGGCAGCCGTGCCAGACACGCGGCAGAGCCAAGGGGAGGTCGTGTTAAAGCCAGGGAAGTGCAATTACAATGTGTTTTATTGCTCCCGTTTTGGGGACAAGGCAGTTATGTGGAGGCAAAGCAGCCAGCCAGGAGCTGCTGCTTAGTCCACTTTTGACGGCTATCAGTGCAATGGCAGAGGACTACAATCAATGACCGCCAACAGCGGATGCCGGCCGTAGCCATCCGCTGTTGGTTGCCAATCACTTAGGACGTACTGCCGCGCGGAACAAGACACTGAGCCTATCCAGCCGCTCGGTCATCAGTCTTTGGAGCCCCACTTCAAGCCATCCACACCGGCGAGCGAGTACCGGCGTGCACTCCTTCGCTGCTCGTTATTTTGCCGACCTGTCCAATTCATACGTCCCTAACGCACCTTAATGAACTGTGCATTGTTCACGAAGGCCCCTTCCAAAACCGCATTCGTGAAGTCAGCATCCTCATAATTGCCGCTCTCCAGGTCGGCATTACGAAGATTGGCTCCACGGAAGATGGCACGCTCTGCACGGGCCAGGTGTACGAAGAATAAGACGGCCGTTTTATAAACTCATGCACAAATATTTTATAAGGGGGCTCAGAACTATGCAAAGGAACACACCGAAAAGTATTCCCAGCATGTCAACATCTCCGTTAACCGAAACGTCCATAAGTCCAGTTATACGAGCGGTACCCACATGGGGTACCCACCTGGCAGCATATCGCAGTACACGCCGGCACGCACCGCATTCCCCGAATAAACCACGAATCGCGCAGCTCTCCCGTCTCACCGCTCAGGCTACCAAATAATGAAACGCCCTCCAGGTTAGCACCCGTAAAATTTGTCTACGTGAAAATTTTGGAAAACGGGCGAGTTGGGTAAAAAGGAGTTGGCAACATAATCGCAATTTTTGCACAACGTGATAGCATACGGAGTCCATCAGAGCCCCCAAATCAATGGTCAATCCTATCCGCCAATCAGGCCTGCCCAAGCCAAGCCCGGTTCCTGTTTGAGGCCCGCCCACCTGACGAAGGTTGGCCTTTGTAAGCTTAAACTTGCGCAGATCCTTGCCCGTTAGGTCCTTGCCTGCCCGTCAGGAGGAGAAATGCAGGCACAGCAGCAAGCAAAAGGGAATGTTGCAACCGGAGCCGGAGAATACCATCCAAGAAGCGGGCGAAGATACATGTGAATTGACGAAGGATAGCTGCAACAGCTGGTGCAGCTGTCAGGAGGCGGGAAGCAAATGTGCAATATAAAAGGAACAGAATCAGAGACCAAATGACAGGAGGCGGGAGAAAATGGGCAGCGCGAACCACCGAGCCAACTGAAGCATAGGCAGGCCGGTAACAACGCAACGTAAACAAAAGTAGAAATCGGGGGACAGGGATTACGACATCTACCAACGACCAGTGCGGTACCGCACGATGTTACCCAGCCTCTCCAGATCTGGCACGTAGGCACGTGTTACATGACCCATCCAGGACGCTTGCGTGGAGTCAGGCGTCAAAGATGGTCCGTAGTGGGCACCTTTACTACTGCCAGCTGGCGTGTGCGCTTGCCAGCGAATGGCCATTCCATCATTCCCCAGGGTTCTGCCTCATTCCGAGTGCACCACCACATTTGGGTCATGTGGTGGTGCACTCGGAATGAGGCAGAATGTTTTCTTCAAGACCCTCGCCGAGCTGCCTCTGCACCGTACGCCCACCCACCCGCAAGAGACTCGGACACACCGCCACCACCCGACACGGCCAACGTATCCAACGGCAGGACAGTTAAGGCCAGCGCCGCGGCGGAGGAGATGGCCAGCATCCGGTGGCGAAATGAGTCGCTGGTAGGCTCCTACCATGGGACCAGGCAGTCGGGTAAGATTGGCTTAACAATGGAGGGTAGGACAAATAGTACCTCATGGATTAAGGCATGGAAGAGAATGAAGGTAGAAGACACCGCTGTGCATTAGCCCGGGAGACTTATACAACCATACAACCAGTCTTCCCCAAACCTCCAGCCATATACCAAGGCAGTATGCATTGACCAACCGGGTCTGTGTTCAAAAAGCTTCACTACCGAATTTTCCCCTGCATCACGTCCAGCCTAATAAAGGTTGGAAGCTTTACAAAGAGCAGGTTCCAAGAGCGTGATACTGCAGGGAGGGACGCAGCCTTCCAACCGCACGCGACGTATGTGCTTCGCACCTGTTTCATGGCCTGACAGACGACTGCAATGTGCGCACGACCAACTGCAATATTAAGAACAAAATTTGCGGATCTCCAAATATTCTATCAGGATTCCCTCAGATGGCGTTATAGTGTCGAAAATCATAATCCCCACCTGGGCAAGCACCTCGTGGCATAGGTACTGACATGCTGCACGATGCCTGCAATTTGTTCCAGATAGGCAGACGTGGTATTGCATCGCTCTTGAGAATAAAAGTCCGTCCCAAGTGTCAGGGTAGCAAGCCAATCAAGATCATGGACAAGTGATAGTATGCCTAAAACGTTTGATAAACGGATCGGGCTTATCTGGGATACCTGGCATGACCGGCGCAGCGCAAGTGCCATGGTGGACGGCAACAACAGCAAGCTTGCCCGAGATCGATAAGAGGAATAGAAGAATGTACACAGAATGTAGGATCAAATTTCTACCCGTGTTTTGCGCAAAAGAGCGACCCTCAGCTGCCAGCTGCCTGGTACGGCAGGCGGGTACAGCATTTGCTGGCGTGGAAAACTGCAGCGCCTGTATGTTACAGCCTGTATGCCTGTACAGCCCCACGACAATTGCATAAAATCCTTCATCGGCACAAATCAAAGGACAAGTGACGTTTACATAAGTCAAATCTTTTTGTAGTATCTCGGAACACAGGCTGAATTGTGTTAAACTCGTTCAAAACTGACTCGGAAGCACGAGAGAAATTGAAGGATGGACTCTACTGGCAAGGCGAGCGAGCGGCTCCAGGTGCTCACGCGTCAAGTGACCGCGGGCCATGCGACAACCCGGCTTGCAGTTTGCCCTAAGGCGATGAAGAATTTCCTTATTCATGATAATAAGGAGTTAAGGGATGCCATTTTTGACTTTCTGAAGGCAAGTTTATGCGGCCCTATGTTTGTTCGTCGGGTGTGGCTTCCGTTGGGAAGGCACTTTAACAGAAGAGAATAATTTGTTAAGAAAACTTTTAGTATCATAAACCTCAGACGAATGGGTTCAAGATTGCTAGCTATAACTTTATAAAGCTGCTCTTTAACCTTGTCTAGCGACTTGACCGTTGTCTCGTAGCTGACGTGGACGTCAACATGCTGCCGGGCCTGCAATTCCAAACCAGGATGACATGTACAGGCCAAACTATTACCAGGGACTTATGGATTTCAGGGAGCAGACACTTCAGCGGCTGAAGAAGTTCGTGGCGCAGAAATTTTTTTCTGTCCGGGACTACACGAACGGTATGTTGCGACTGGCTTGCACACACAGAGCTTCCACGTCGCAACTTAAATAATACAATAAGCAAGCATGCGACACACATGCGTGGACGTGTTTTTCGCCGGTGCAGTTCGGCGGCAAGCCCTACGCCCGATTTTTTGCCCAGTTCAGCCTTTTTGTAGGCAAGGCAGCCGTCCGTTGCATATTAGTCCACAAGCTAGCACATTGTGACTTTACACTAGCTGTCGTCGCTTTCCATCGTTATCACACGGCCCCCTTCAGAGCATCCTACCTAAGACCGCTCAGCTGTGCACCTCTTGCGACTACATATCCCTTTTCCTCCGCCAATTCCCCTTCCTACCGCATAGATCCCCGCCGCTTCATCGCCGCGTTGGAATGCTTAATGTACGCCGACTACTCTCTGGCCATCAAGGCCGGTGTACATTTCACCCTCTGCGGCGGTACCATTGCCAAGTTAGGCACGGCCTACCATCACGCCAAGTGGGTCACCGGGTCTTGATGGAGTTGTTGTTTTGTCTAGGTTTTTATACGCTTATTGGATGAAATGGATAACATGAAATTGATTGAGACACATTGAAACCAACGAACCAGGTCACCAGACCCCACGTTCGCTTGTGACAGGATTAGCTCCAGCTAATCGGTAGTACCGGTATCTGCATGCTGTCGCTAAGTGACTGCACGCACTGTAGGTTCTCTGCAACGGCCGCCTGGCGGACATAACGACAAGCTGAAGATGCCGTTAATGACGTGTGACTTTCAGGTACCTGCCTGGCGTTGACGACCTGTCTCTGCCGGGCTGCTTTGGCATGACGGAGCTCGGCCACGGGTCGAACGTCATGGGAATTGAGACCACTGCAGTGTATGACAAGGAGGCCCGCCAATTTATTATTCACACGCCGAACGACGAGGCCAGCAAGTACTGGATCGGCGGCTCGGGCCAGCACGGCAAGATTTGCGCCGTGTTTGCGCAGCTCACCGTCGGCGGCCAGTGGCAGGTGTTTGGGGTGATGAGAAACGCTAACGGGCGGGCGGGAAGCGATGGGTGGGATGCAGCCCATTGCGTTCGAAAATGATGAATCATATGCAATGTCGTCCTAGCAGCCCTCGACAAGGAAATTCCCGATTGTCCTGGCTCCCATATTCCTTGAGATTCTGCAGCTCCTCTCCACACCATTCACCTCCTGCCAAAAACCGGTGTCCCTATGTCCCCCGCCCCGCAGGGCCCCCACGTGTTCGTAGTGCGCATCCGTGATGACCAGGGCCGGCTGATGCCCGGTGTACGCATTTCCGACCAGGGTCCCAAGATGGGCCTGAATGGGGTGGACAACGGCCGCATCTGGTTTGACCACGTGCGGGTGCCTCGGGAGGTGCGCGTGCGAAATGCGTGCGTTTAATGATGTTGCGACGTTCCGGCTGTCCTCTATCACCAGCTTCTGTTCCTCCGCTCGGTTCTTTCTCCTTGGGTCGTTGTTGCTGCTGCTCGCCTGCTTTCAACGACTTGCGTGCCTTAGTCGACCGCATGTTAGCGTCTAATTTTGGTTCTCCTTGCGTTTGCGCTCCGTTCAACATTCAAACGCACAGGACATGCTGGACGCGTTTGCTTCAGTGTCTCCAGACGGCTTATATTCGTCCTCCATTCCAAGCGTGTCCCAGCGCTTCGGGACGGTGGTGGGCGGCCTAACCACCGGTAGGTGCAGAATGGGTCCGTAGGAAGGAGAGGGCACTTCGCCTGCATGACTAGCGACGGTAGCCAGATTTGATACGATGTAGAAGGGATGCTGCCATTTACTCGATCAGGGCTCCATTCTGACGAATCTGGCAGACTGGATTGGCATTCTGTGCGGATAGCGCTCAACGCACACAGTTGACTCACAAAGCGCACACACTCGTTGCCGCTTTCATTTTGTTAAACCGCAACTGCTTGCAGGTCGCGTGCTCATTGCCTCTGGAGGTGTGGACGGCGTCAAGTTGGCACTAACCATCGCCATTCGCTATAGCTGCAATCGTACGCAGTTCGGCGACCGCCCAATTATGGACTACGTGACGCACCAGGTGGGGATGGGAGATCAAACGAGCATGGCGAGGCGGAAGAAAGCGCGCGCGTCTTGAGCTATTATCTGTGAGATTGGGTAGCCGGGTATTGGAGACGATTGGTATGGATGTGTTATGCTATAGATGGCTGAAGCAGCCTTGTGGTAATGTCATCTGGATGGGTCTGATGACATGCACTATTCCAACCAACCAATTGTCACGTTTCTCTTCTTCCTGCACGTCTCTTTTTGTGCACAGGCCCGCCTGCTGCCTCCACTGGCCCAGACATACGCGTTGCACTTCGCTTTGGGCCACCTGAAGACCCTCGTGTCAGCCCGGCGCCCCTCTGACGCCAAGGCCATCCACGTGCTATCGTCAGGCCTGAAGGCAGCTGCAACCTGGGGCAGAGTGGAGGCTATGCAGGTAGGGCGCTGGGGTTAAGAAGGGCAGGGCACGAACGATTCCAGGTGCTTGTGCTACGCTGGGGTTCCTTTCATGGCTTATGTGATGCATTTTTGATTCGGTGCCGAACTGCAACCCTCTCATTCGAACCACCTCAGGACTGCCGGGAGTGCTGCGGTGGCATGGGCTTTCTATCGTCCAACAAAATTGGTCCACTGATGACGGACATGAATGTTGACGTGACTTTTGAGGGCGACAACACCGTCATGATGCAGCAGGTGATCTTGGATAGGGTTTGAGAAGAATGATCTGGTGTGCATCAAAGCTCTGAACCCCATTGCTTGGTATGGCCCGGGCTTCCGGCTGTGTTCTCCGTGCTGCTCACCCATAAAAAGAGCCTGTTCTGTTCCGTGCATCTAATTTGTCCTGGTTTTACCTGCTACCTCGCGGCATACCTATGGAAACTCCCCGACGTGCTCCAACGGACGCGTGCCCGATCTGCATCAGGTTGCTCGCTCCTTGCTGGAAGACAAGGCTGCCCTGGCTCGGGGCGGCCCCGCAGTGCCGGCCGCCGGCTCCCTTGCGACTGGTGGCGCCAGCTGCCCCAAAACGGTGCAATCGCTGCTGGCCTTCCGTGAGTCAGCCCTGGTGGCGCAAGTCGCCGGCGATATGGCGGCTGCCGCAACCCGTGTCGACGGCCCTGCTGCGAAGGCCGCCGCATCCACCGCTGCCTTTGACCGGCTGCTGGACGTTGTGGTGTCCATTGGCTGGGCCTCCATGGAGCGCTTCTGCCACGGGAACTTCCTGCAGGTAGGGAGGGACGACGTTTTATGAGTTGAAGATATTTAGCAGTAATGTGCAAATGGATTAGTACGGGGAGATTGACCGAAGGTGGCGATTTGGCATGCAGCTTTTCATGGGAAGTGGGATTTAACCACTTCCTACATGGGAAGTGGTTAAATGTGGAAAACAGCGGAGGACAAGATGCCAGGGGTGTCAAATGGTAACAATGAACGGGTCGCGCGCGTGTAGACTAGGGGTATGGAAGCTGTGTACATCGGGAACGCTATCTATAAATTCATTGCTGCCATCATACCGTTGCGCAGGAGGTGGACCGCGCTCCGGAGTCATTGCGTCCAGCGCTGGAGCTCTTGGCCCAGCTGTACGGCCTCAGCCGGATCCAGCGTTCACTCGATTTCTACCTCGCAGTCGGTGCCCTCAATCGCGCCGACGTCGTGGCCCTGCGCAATGCTACGGCGGAATTGTATAGTAGGCTTACGGCGGGCGGACCGCGCTGTGCTGCGGTGGCGATGTGCGACTCGTTCGGCATCCCTGACCACCTGCTGCAGGCCCCCATCGCATTTGACTGGCGCAAGGTCTGAGATGTAGACTACGGCAATGGCTGCCGCACCAGGGTTGTCCCCCATTGAGTGTGACATTGACTGCCGGAAGCGGCCGGCCTAAGTTAAGATGGCTGGTGGAACTGGGGTTTGGGTGCGGGATTGGTGCACCGTGTCGGGTCCCGTCCAGGTGCACGGACTGCGTTGGCCTGTCGTCACGCCTCATCATATCTAAAATGATGGACGTGCGCCGCCACGATGGGCCTGATCCACTCACCGATAAGGTTTCGCGGTTGCTGACCGGCCATATGGCCATGCACCCTGCAGCCGGGGTGGACAGTTTCCAATATGGATATGGCTTGATTATTCGTTCTACGTGATTTTGCCGCTGTCGTAATTTCTTTTGCTACATCCATGAGCCGTTACTTGACGGTGTATATGTGTCCAGCCGTGTTGGTCGCCGAACTATCTGGCGTCGCTGATGTTAAGGCGGTGTACGGCATGAGAGGAGCGTCTGATAGTAGTAAAGCCATTTCCTGCCTTGCTGTTATTGCTTGTCCAAATAAGTTAAACCCGTCCGATTCCATTCGCACACATACGGTGGCGGCAGTGTATGTTCGACGGGCCATGCGCATCATCATCAGAAATCACTAGGATAATGTCGCCAGTGCGGTGCTCGCGCCGACCTCTTGTATTCTCGTTCTACGGGTGTGCCGCAGAGAGTTTGCCGACATTTGCGCCGTTGAGTAGCATTCGATTGATGCCCAACGATTAACTCATTTAACACTTAAATATACGCGTGATTATGCGGCCAGTGTCGCTTTCCCTTCCGCTGCGCCTAAAATGATGTTTAAGGCGCTTTCAGCTTATATTTGCCATTTAAGATGTATTGCTAGGTTGGGTTACCTGTGCACTTGCATTTCCACTAGGATTCCAGCAGCAGCTGACAATGAACAGACTCGATAACAAACCTTTATTGCCTACTTACAATGTACATCGTAAGATGACCCGATACACCTCGGCAGTGTACAGTTTGACGGGGTTATTTAAGCTGCAGAGACGCAGTCAGACATCCAATCAAAGTGCCAGTCTCGTGATCATTACCGCTGGAACGCAGCGCCCAGAAAGCCACGGTTGCAACTAGCAGCGCATTTCACCAGATGGGGCAGCTCGTAAGCAGCATGAATGACCTCATAAAGTGGGTATTGAATTCACGCACGCATCCAAATGCGCGTTCACCTCCGAATTTTTCATACGGGCTGGAAATGGCACCCCGCAAATGGGGCAACATGCATCTCGCGCCATTGCGGGCGCCACTGTGGGAGCTGCTGGCACCGGCGCCAGCTGAGAGGGGCCTCTAGCGGACGGGCTGAGGGCTGTACCGCGGCCATGGCCCCGGCCGGCCCGGTCGATCAACGATCCAGAGTCGCTAATGTTGTTGCCAACACGACCCTGACTCGATCTGCGGCCTGCTCCCCTACCCGGGCTGCTCGACTGGCCCAAAGTCTGTGCGCGGTGCTGCTGCTGCTGCGATGGCAGCCGTGATGGCTGAACTCCCTTGCCGCCTTGCTGCGTGGCTTGGGTCCACACGCAAGGCAGTAGTTGCTGCTGCTGTTGAGCCGGGGGGGACGATTGAGGCTTGCCTTGCTGCTGCTGAAGGGGTCGCTGCTGCCTCACTTGGCAAGCTCTTCGGCCATCAAACCCGACCACGATAGCATCCGCCCCGGCAGTCGCGCTTGCTGCGACCGCAGCTCCACCCACCCTGGTGCCCCCTGGTAACTGCCCAGCGGCATCCATAGTGGCGTCTGTCCCGGCCACGGCCGCGGCAACCCAGTTGAGGCCGCGCCTTTGGATTGCAGCGGCCTCGGGGCCTAAGACCATCGATTGTGGACGCACCAGCGGCTGCGCCCAATTTGATGGCATCGGGGCCGCCAGGCTAGGCACTGGATATGTAATTGCCTGCCTGTGATGGCTGCCAGATTCGCCACTGCGTTGCCATTGCGGGCGCGCCTGAGCCTGCTGTCCCCCCACCGCGTTGAGATCATCCCCTGGTGCCTCAGGCAGCCGCCCATGCGGTTGAGGGTCCTGGAAGCTGGTCGGAGCATCGGGGGCCTTCAAGGCCTGATGCTGTTGCTGGCGGCGCTGGTCGTCGAACTGGTGTTGGTGCTGCTGAGGATGTTGTTGTCCTTTTGGGGGCGAGCCTGTGGCCGGGGATCGACTTCCTGGGCGTTGCTCCTGCAGTGCAAATCCTGGGGCCACGGCGGTGGCCCCCATGCTGTTCGAAGCTTGGCCTACCTCCTTGGTCGTGGCCGCACCTGTGCTGTCGGACGCACCGACGTGCTGTGGTGGCTCAGGCCTGGATTTTGCTGGACCAGGTGGGCTGTCACAGCCAGCGGGCTGTCTTGTCCAAGCATTCCATGCCGGCGCAATTGCGCAATAACTTGGACGTGGCCGTGTTGGCCGGGGACTCGGTGCTCCAGGAAGGGGTCGGAACAGGGTGTGCAGGCCTGCAAATAGCACAGGGAGGGCATTATGAAGCACAAGCTAGGCTATAGACGGTGAACATGAGCGGCCAGAGGTCTTGAAAACCGTGCTAAACGGGGACACATGGACACTCATGTACATAATGTGTGAAAGCTTCATCGTCACCTAACCACGTTCGTGGGCCCGATTGATCTTTTACAATCATGTATTAGCCAAGGCGGTGAGGGGCCGTCGTCAAGATCCGGTTATTACAGGCAGGGGGACCACTCCGCGTAGCTTTCAGGTGAGCGGAACGCAACTAGCCCCCATCAACGCGGACCTGTCCACTACCAGTCAGCACGTTCCATAACCGCGAAGGATAGACGTCAAGTTTGCTCCCTTGGCGGACCAGGGACGGTTGTGAGGACGGTTACAACGGATCCATGTCCGCCGTATCGTGGTCGGATATAGCACACTTCGATCACGTATTAAAAATGCATTCGCGCGACTGCTTTATCCCGCTTAACGAATATACCGGTGCTACAGGAGAACATACACTCGAGAGGTATATCACGCACGTCCTGCAGCGTCCCACCAAACTATGCAGCAGCTGCAGCTGTCACCAGCTGGTGCCGGGGTCGGGCCACATGCCGAGACATCCCGGAGAACCACATCCCACCTCGCCATGTCCGTCAGCCTGGCATGCTTTAAAGTCATCGCGGACTCATACTTTAATACATATTTAGCGAGGAGCAACACGTGCCCTTGGCCCACAATGCTTAAAGCATCAAAACGCCGAGGTTGCTCGCGGAGGAATACACATCAACAACTATGGGAGGATAATAACCATAATTGGAGCTCCTGCAAAATGGCTAGGACCACGGGTCAAGATAGAGCATGTGTGTGCTGGTCATAAACATTATAATTGTAACGAGTTTGTGCAATTTAATGCAGTAGGATGACGAAACCCCAGCAAGTCAATGATGCTCGAAAGTTTAACATCGGAAGATGAAACACCGGTAACTCAGGACGGGAGGACCGGAGAAAAATGTCAACATGTAAGAATGGGCCGACCTTGGCAGCCGAAAAGTGCATGGTCAGCAGCGCTCCACAGCGCATCTGTTACGATGCATTCAGCCTGGAACTATATGGCCTCGCGCGCAATGTCTCCCAAGTTCCCGCTAAAGTATATTTCCTCCTCCGCCACATCGTTCGCAGATCCCTCTGCTGGTTTTAGTTGCGGCTCGAGCCTGAAGCTGCAAGCAGCCTGTACGCCTCCTGGGCTAGAAAGCTGCCGCGTAACCCGCATACAGATCCCGTTCGAGTGGCACACGGCCCTAAGCCCTGCTCAGCTACAGCTTTAGCCGGCTTCGCTTCCACCATGGCTTCAAACGGCATCCCCGGTTTCGGTAAGTTCCACGGAGCGGGCGCAGCGGCGCCGGGAACCCTCGGAGCCGCACCAGGAGCAGACACCAAAGCCGATGTCAGTCCGGCGTCAGGAATGGCGATATCTGCATCCATTGCCTCCGCCCCCACACCTGCCCCAATAGCCTTGCTCACTGATGCACCAGCTGACACTGCATTACTGCTTCCAACCTGGTGCGTTAAGCCACATGACCAGTCGGCGTCGCCAGGGCTATGCCTAGAAGGTGAAGTATGTTGGCTGTCGGTGACCCTGCTGACGCAACAACTTTCATTGCCAGTTCGCGCATACCCCTTGAGTGGATCCAAGCCTGCATAGGACGACGCGGCGGCGCGCAGGCGACGCGGGAGATGCTTGAGAGCTTCCTATGCGGGTCTTCCGCTTCCCGTCGCTGCCCACACGTCAATACGCGTTCCTATCACAACGCACCGCACATACCACGTAAGCTGACGGTATTTAAGCTGGAAATCAACTGGCGAGTGAGTGCCGCCGGAAGAGAAGCCGCTTTTCCTCCACCCCACACACCGTATGTTCTTTGGTCCACACTTTAACAGTTTTCAGATCGGAAACGTTAATCGCTGCCGCGCGGAATAACCCATGAGATGTTAAGGCACTCAGTAACAGCCGCTATTCCAAGTGCATCCTGCACTAGCCCGCCGCACATCAGCAACTGCGCATAACCCATTTTTGATAGTTTAGGTTCAGTAATCGCTCAAATTCGCTTTGCTTGGTTTCCTTGGGGATTTGCCATTCAGCTCACCATTCTGGCGGACGCATCCAGCAGCGAACAATATCTAACATCCCCCTTAACTTGAGCGCATGAAGCATAAGCAGATTTAGAATGTGCGCCCGGGAATGTCCCGCCTTCTGCTCCCTCGCACCCACCAGGCTTGCTGTTCACTACACTCCGGTCAAAGCCGCCAATGCCTCTACCTCCACCCCCTGTCCTGTTGCTTGTAGCTGCTGCCCACACAGGGTCCGTCCGCTGACTGCCACGCGCCGGGCCACCCAGACTTAGCGCACTGAACAGCCGACCCCACTCAGGCTGGGTACTGTGGGGCTGCATCTTAGCGGGTCCTGGTCCCTACGCACAGGGTTGTGAGCACGGCACAGGAGGATGAAGGCACAAGCGTGCGCAACAGTCGCACCCCAACGATGAATCGCATGGAACATGCGGTTGCGGGAAGGTGCGCATCCTAAACTTGCTGACCCCAACTGCCAACACAGGCAATAACGGCCCGGCTGCTGCCCTCCTTTTGCCCGCATTCTGTGCACCTGTTGGACCTGGAGCTGCTGTGCCTGTGGTGTACAGCCGTTGCAGCCCGCTGGCCTCCGCTGTTGATGGGCCAATTGCTGCCCTGGGTAGTTGCCATCGTCATGGTCGGTATCGGGTCCCACATTAACGATGCTGTGTACGGCGGTTGGTAAGCGCGGTCCTTGCAGACGTGGCATCTTGTACGGTTTCACAGGGCTGCGCCACCTGCGGCAACCGAGGTGCAAATTTTCCACAAATATATCAGACGGTTCGATCAACTCCGAAGGTGAGTGGGCACGATGCCTGTATAACATACCCGCAAGCATTTCTACTAAGTTTAGGCAACGTCTATACTTGCCGGAGGGCGCCCGAAATGATTGCAACGCTGTTCTCCAAGTCGGAAGATTGCAGCACGCGATTTCCGCGATCTTCGCCGTCCCCCAGCTCGATGGTTACGGCAGCATGTCCACCCTGAAGGTATGGTTTGCGTCATATCAGAACAGGACGGAAGGTCACCATAATTTATGTGGCTGCAGCCGCGGGACACGCGAGTAGACTGCCGTGCTCTCGCTCATGTGGAGCCTCGTCAGTCAATTGGTCATGGGGTTACCGGACAGCAGCTGGACGGCGCCATTAAGCTTCTATAACCATCCCCTGCTACTTGATAAAAAGTGTAGATATTCGGGCATACAGCTCGCGTATTCCGTAAGCATTCCTTTTGTGCCGTCAAACCTTCAGCCCGCTGAAACAAGAATTGCGTGACCGCATAGACAGCTGAGCGGCTTCGACTGAAAAGGGTGCTCACCATAGTAGTATCTTGCATGGCAGACTCCTCATAATCATTAAACGGCCGCTTTGCCACCGAGGCCGCTGGTGCTGTTACTGTCGGCGCCGCGACTTGCCCATTATGTGCACAATCTTTCGCCCGCTTCCGGTCCCGATCTCCAGAAGTTTCGCATGCCACTGATGCAGGTCTTTTGCCGGTGCCGCCCCGGCAGCCGGTTAGGCGAGCGAAGGCCATAGACAGAAATCGACACCCAAGAGTCAAACTGAGCTGCCAAGTTGCAGGTTCTGTATATACGAATTAATCGTTCTTACGCTTGTGTCAATGCTTCCTCAACTTAAAAATATTGGAATGAAACCAGCGCTTGTCAACTGTCCTTTTTGAGCAAAGTGAATAGATGCAAGCTCTGCTCAAGATACATGGTAAGCAAGCGTGTCGTAATTATCCTGCGGACGAAAAATTCACGCATGCTGCGATGATGGATTCTCCCAACTGGAACTTGCCCGTACAGGTCACGTTGACGATGTCATGCTTGTTATCTTATATAAGCCGCGCGAGAAAACTACAATTACGGTCCGGGGTATCCTACATGGTAAAGCCACTCAAAAACTGGACCCACATATTCCAAAATCCTTTATGCCTTGCCGTGTGCATAATAACACTTCAGCGACATATCCGACATTTGCGAAGTTATCTCAATCCACAAATTGTTTTCTGCATCAATATTTCGACATATCCAGACATGAGCCCACCATGGGAGCGCTTGATCTAGCAACCCTCGTGCAAACCTGACCAGTCCAACACACGGCACCTCAAGTTTCGTCCTGAGCACAATCACGCACAATTCACTGGACACTGTGCAACTACTACACGTAATGCAACATATTCCGCAGAGGGTTTGGCTGCCTTAGTGAGGAGGGTATCACAAATTCGCCGTATCTCGCATGTACGGGGGGTTACCGGGCCGGCTTCCAAGAGCATCTAGGTACCCATTAAGTCACGTCTAGATATCCCCCTAACCGCATCTAGATACGAAATAACCTTATTTAGGTAACGACATGCCCTCCATTCGAGATGTTTAAAAACAAGTAAAATGATGTCCACATCCAGGTGCTTTGCCCGCATCTGAGATCCGTTGATACCCTTCAATTAGTGCACCCGATCTTGCCCTTCAGACGTCGGTTCCGTTGGTACACATCCCTTCTGCGGACTAAGCACTAGCAACCAACCTACCTTTTAACGCAGCATACCTTTCTACTTGTCCTTTTATTTGGCAGGTATCTGCGGAGCTTCCCTTCGTCTCCCAACGTAATTGCCAAATACACACACGAGCACACAATATCGCCCTGAAAGCGGCACCAAAGTGCACACTTAATGCTAACAATCAATTTTCTTCTTCTTTGGCAGTTCTGGTTCTTGCCGCCACACAAGGTACTGTCCAAACACGTCGTCGCACGAAACGGTTATTCAATTGATTGGCAAAGCACCATACTATATTGACATATTAACACACACATACAGACACACATATATCAATATATCGGTGTCTGAAGGGGCTGCATCTTTGCGCACAGTCGGTGCGTACACTCTGAAGTGCGTGTCACTCGAGAATGGACATCTCTTACCCCACTAGACCCCGGCATATATCCTCGCCTACTCAGATACTGTCAATCCGTGTGGGCAAAGCGACCCATTATCCCCACCACAATGCCCCTCCATTGGCGGGAAAGAGTAAGGAGCACAAAGCAAGGGCGCCTGCAGGCTCCTCCAACGCGCAGGCCGATGCATGAATCGCTCCCGCCCTCGTCGGCCTTAATGTAACCAGCTCCTTCTCGCTGGCCAAGCACCCTAACGTGGTCGCCGCCGCCGCTGCCTCCGGCGCCAGCCATGGCACGGCTGCGGATTGGCGTCGAAGGTGCACTAGTGGCGTCTTAATGCGGCCTGTTGCCGCCAAGTTGCCTTCGCCATAGCGACCGTATTGGGCTGCAGCATACGAAGGTGATGACATGGACATGCCTGATCGTATTTGCACCTGCGGCGGCGGGCCCAGCGGCGGCGGGTTTTCCCCCACGACGCGCCCCGCTAGAATGCCGCCTGACGGGAGGCCCCGCTGCATCTCCACGATCGGCACTTGCACGGCGACCCACCGAGGAGGGGGCTGTTGTGATGGGTGTGGCACCGTGCCACTGCCGCCACGTGCCGGCGGGGCCCGGAGAGCCATCACCATACCCGAACCAGCGGGTGGTGAGTTGACAGCGCACGTCACCGCAGCCTGTGCAGGCAGCTGGTGCTCCTCTTCGCCATATGTATCCCGTGTGGACGTTCTTGCGCTTCCCGTAACCACCCTAATGGACTGCACGGTTGTTGAAGTCCGGGGGCGAGAATCTGGGTTGCTTTTATTATAAGCACCCATCGACTGCAACTGCCTCTCAGCCGCAACGAACGATATCTCGGCCCCTGCCACGCTCTCACATGGAAATACATGCGGGCTGACTAGCCGCCTTTTCTGCAGAGATGACAATATTGGCAGCTGCGGCGCGGCAGGACGTTGCGTGTTGCTGGCCCGTGCATCATTGCCCTGGGTTGGCCGTCCTCTAGAAAGCCGCACCATGCGGACGGCCTGCAGCGGGGCCACGCCGCTGTGCGCCGCAGTGACAGCGGCAGCAGCCGCAGTGGGGCCAATGCAGTTGACCACGACCACGGGCGCCGCACCGTGCAAGGAAACCCCCTCGGGAAGAGATGGGACCGATGTGTAACATGGGACCGTACCTCCGACGAGACCCTCGCCTTTGCGCAACCCGTTAACTGTGCCGCATGGGGCCCCGGACATGTAACCGCGCCTCTGGATACGTTTGCCAGGAATGCTATCTTCGATGTCCATATCCTTGTCCTTCCTGCGTACGGCGGGCGGCGGTGAACCACGAATGAGTATCGGTGTTGTAGTGGGACTACAGGCGTTGGTTGCCAGTTGGACAGAGCGCTCCAACAGGATTGCATGCGCATGAGATGCACCCTTCATTTGACACGACGGCGGCATGTCGCAATATATATCAGCCGTGCCGATGCAGGTGACAAATGAGCGGCAGATCAAATGTCATGTAAAGCCTGCATCTGAGGACTCTCCTCCCAGAGTATCTCCGCGTATCACCGGGGTCGTGCATACCAACTCCAGTGCCAGTACTTAGGGTACCAGGTCGGCGACCCCGGTTGCTTACTTGATCCACTAGTGAGGATGGGCACTCAAGCCCGCGAACCCCCTCCCTCCAACCGCCCCAGTTCAGCCTCACCGCTCCTCATATCCGTCGACGTAGTCCCCCTGTTGATGGTTGCGGTGGCCGCGATTGTAAGGATCCACACAAGTTGCGCCCTTCGACAGGTCCAGCTCCAATGCCGTGATCCGGCAGCCGGGGTCCAGCCCTGGCCCTGGCCTTGCCCCTCGATTCCTATGGACGTCTGCAGTAACACACTTGAAGGTTTCATCCCGGTGTCGACCATCCAGGTACACCAGCCGGTCCAAAGGGATGTCAGTTGCACTGCCGTCAGCCTCTTGGGTATGATCGTTGTCCGCCACCAATCCCAGACCTTGCAGCGGCTTCAGCGCTGCCCCTTCCGCCTGCCGCAACCGCATGGAAGCCTTATGGAAGTCAGTTGCGGTAGCTCCCGCCTGCCCCAATTCTGTCGCTGCCGGCCGCGACGGGCGAGCTGCCACTAGGGTCACTGCCGTTTTGGGAACAGATGAAGAGCGGCTCCCGCCAATGATTGTGTCCCAAGCCAGGGCGGCGGTTTGCGCAGCCCTGATAGCCCCATGCGGACGCCGCTGGAGTGGTCCGCCTAGCCGCTGGGACCCAGGCTGGCAATGAGGCTGGTGCCATACCTGCTGCTCCTCGCCTAGCTCGCTCCCGGAGTCGTTGTCCTCGTCATCACTCCCTCTCGCTGGCGCTACCTCATCACGCCAACACTTCGCGTAAGCTTGGCCGGGGTCCGCGATGGAAATGGCGGCCTCCAAGTTGCCAAACTCAGGCGTCACGTGCCGACGTGTATCCCTCTGACGTGCCGTGTCCGCTGGCGCTCGCTCCTCAGCCGCAACCGCCTGGCTAGCATCATCAAGCAGGCCCTTCCCTTCATCGCTGTCATCCTTTCCCCGGGCGCGCCCCCGGTCACGTCCCCTCGGGCGGTTCCGGCCACACCCCAGCTGCAAAGCTGCGGCCCTGGCTGTGCCGCGGCGCACATCTACCCTTTCGTCCTCGGCCGCAACTGCCTCCACTGTTGGCCCCGGAGGCCACAGCGGTGGTGCGTCCTCTCGCCTTGACAGCACCATCCGCCCGTCGGCATGCCGCCACAGTGCCACTTCCTCACCCTCCTGCACTCCGAGTTGCATCAGCGCTGCCTTCAAGCCAGCCAGCACGACCCGGCGGAAAAGACCGCGCAAGCAGACTCCTGGAAATGCACGCAGTTCCGATTTCGCCGGCAGGCTAGCAAAGGCCTGAATAGGCAACGTCGCCTCGCGTCCCGAGGCCACAACCTCGGGGAAGAGCCGCTCCGTGACTGTCGCTGGCACCGTGAGAAGGCCGTTGTAGTTGTTGGCCCATAGAGGCTTTTCCTTGGCCCTCGATGTGCCTGTGCCATCATCCATACGTGATACGATGACGCCGGGTAGGTCTTGAAACCAAACTCCGTCAGCGCCGTTATCGCCATCCTGCTGGTGCCGCGACCCCGGTACTGTGATAAGCCGTGCCTTTTGGCCGTTGGACAGACCTAGAGCGCTAACCATGCCCCTGAGTCCCGTCAGCGCCCATGCCACGCCGCCACCATACAGTGAAACGCCCGCCAGTCGCTCCAGTCGGAGAGCGCCCACACCGGCGTCTGAATTGGCATCAGCGCCGGTCCCCATGTGTAGTGCCTGACTCTGCGCACGCATTGGCGGCCGTGGGACCGCCAGGTACAACTCCACTGCCTTGCCGGCGCGCGAACACACTTTTGGTAGAATCTCCGGGAAGAGGACTCGAGCGGAGGGTATTGACACCTTGACCTGCGGGTGCATGTCAGGGGTCCACTGAGCTTTCAACAGCTGACATGAAAAGAGGGAATGGTGAAACACGGCTGTACGATAGATGTACATGGTAAGGGTACCTAAGGGCCGGACCCAGATCCAGCCAAGGACTTCCAACAGCTGAGCTAATACACTTATCCGCCCAGGTTGTGCTGAAGGCCACCAACCATTCAGTGCCCACCTGGTTGCTGCCCTTCAGCACCACCGCCGTGTGTATTCTTTGCCGCAATGTGCGCATCGCTGCCAGCTCCCTCGCCACCGCAGAGGCATCATGCATGGATCGCGCGGCAGGTGACGCACTCTCCGCCGCACTGGTCCCCGTTACAAGTTCCTGCACCTCCGCAACGGCTGATGCTCCGTAAGTGGCGGTTGCTCCCGCAAGGGCTGCATCATCCACTGGATCCGTGCAGATGTCCTCGTTTTCCTCACCGCCACTCTCGCCATCATCCGAGCTGCTGCTGTGTTTTGGGGCTGGCAGCTTCACCTCCGGAAGGAGCAAAAGGTCGGACATCCGCCGATAGCGCTGCGGTCGCGGGCAGCTCCTTACGGAGCCCAGGCGGCTGCTGTCATTGCTGCCATGGGTCTTGCGACGCGGCAGAGCCCAGCCATTGGATTGCGCCCGGATGGGGCCCCGGTCACGCAGCAAAAGCCCTGCTGGGCCTCCTCGATGGTCGCTGCGGATGATTGGGCCTCCATTTCCACCTACCATGCCCACCGGCCCAGGCGCCCTATGGTTTCTTGCGCCCCGCCCTACCGCAGGCAAAAAAGCAGGTGCCGGTGCCGGCATCATGCATTGATGCCCCAAGCTGTGTCCACTACCATTAGTCAACTCCAGACTTTCTACGCTCACAGTTGCCTTTTGTTTTTCCGTGGAACGCGTGCGGTGAATCCTCCAGGCACTGCTTACATCGCTTGACAGTGCCGCTGGCTCCCGTCGTTGCCGTTTCGGTCGTGAGTTCACACCCGTTAGTGGAGACCCCGGCCGCCGCCGCCCCAGCGGATGGGATGGATCGGAATTACCGTCCCGTGGCCCACTATTCGACCATTCCTGTTGCTGCAGACTTTGGCGCTGCTCCTGCACTCCAGGGATTCGTTGCTGCAAGGTTGGGAGATCGGATTGCTGCGTCTGAAATGACATGGACGCTGGCGAAGCTGCCGCCCCCCCACCGTTGCCTTGCTGACAATCATGCCTGGTCTGCTGTCCAGACGGTGTCACATGGGACCGTTCGCTAGCCTTGACTGCATCTCCATCTGAAACCGGCAATGGTCCGGGATGGTCGGCGTTGACCTTGCCTGCCGCCCGTAGCGCGACAGGATCGTGGATTTGGGCAACATATGGCTGCGCGGCAGCAGAAGCTAGGTCAGGACCGCGACATCCAGCTCTGTCGGCAGTGTTGTTATTATCGCTGTCAGTGGCGTAGTCGGCGTCATCGCGGAGGTCTGCCCAGCGCCTATCTCCACGCCTAGTCTCCTCTAGCATGGACTGAAATAATTCCACTTCCTCTTCCTCCTCTACTCGTTTCTCATCCTCCGCCGGCTGAAGCTCTAGCTGCGGTGACACCATCTGTCGCGACACGGCAGCTCTGCCCGTTACAACAGGACCCCCGCGAGGCGCCGCCGAGTCCGACGCCGCCCTGCAGCCCGGTGCATCAAAGCTGCTGGCTGTACACAGAGGAGCCCTTCCAGTCGTGGCTGGAAAAACATGCACAGTGTGGTGATAGGGCCTAGGCACGCGTCCGCGATGGCTTTGGAATTGTGTGAGCCGGCTTGAAGTCTTCGCCTGCCGATTTTCCAATGGCAAAGCCAGTAAGGTATGTTTATTGCGGACGGAAAGAAGCCCACACCCGCTACCAGGAACCCTGGTAACTGAAATTGGCGCCGTTAATTCCTGGGAATCCTCATCTACGGAGGTTGACCCACTACCGCACTGAGGCTTATCTGTCGTTTGTTTTTCATCATCTTCGTCCATTTTTACGATGGTGCTTGATGCAAATATGCATCAAGTGTGCAAGCGAAACTCAGGGGTTCGTTCATCAACTTAACGAACCTATTTGCTCATTACATAAATATAGGATAACCTATTAGGACAACTCAAACGATAGTTTCAAAGGCCCGCTATAACCACGAAGAAGTGCGACGAGGTGGGCTGCTGATGCAATTAGTATTGCATGCCAACGTGTGCAATACGCTGCTCATAACCATTTAGATTGTGCTAAGTGAATAATAGTAAATGTCCTGCTGCAACGGCTGTCCTCGGGGAACACGAGTCCGCCTAGCCACATAATTGTCAAGCCTCGGTATCAAGGAGAGATACCAGGAAAGACATTGTCGACATATGCAGCGATAATCAATATTTTGGTGCAGTCCATCAGCGCGGAGCTTGTAGGTATACTGCTTGTAAAATCCGAATCGGGGTGTCTAATTAACTTCCGCCGGCGACGTTGACCCCATGCTTGTAGTGAACGTACCCATACAAATTTGCTTCCAGGAATTTAGGAGTAAAAGTCGTCCCACCGGTTAGCAAGGCTTGCATCATTTCATAAGTCTAGTGATCGAGACGAGCGTTTTAATGCGAGACCCAGCACCCATTCTGCTAGCACCCTACCAGACGCGGATGGAGCACTCACCAAGAAAACATATGATTTATCTGAAAGACTTCTAACATTCAGGAACTCGTAATAACGGAATGAAGTGGCCACGGCTCCGAGGCTTGCTGCGAAGCATTACTAAGCTTTTGAAACCTAAGGTACACAGGGCGTGGATGCACATGGAGACGGGGGATCAACTTCCATGAATTGCCACAACGCGGCAAGGGGAAGGGGAAATGCCACGTAACCGTTGCGGACTGTTCCAGGGCCCAACCGTCACTAACCCTCAAATGAGCTGAGCTGCTACGTAACTGGCCTGGACTTTACGTAATTTTGTATAATTAAGCGCCTTATGCCATGTTTGGCCTTGTTATAGCCAACTCATCTGTATTCATCAAATATCCTTGGCTGCCATTGCCTGCGCCGTAGTAGGGGGATCACGGGCGCGAATCTTGCATCGACACAACCACACCTTCTAACTGTGGCTCCACCGGCGCGCAACACGGGCCTCCGCAGGATCCACTGCAAATACCCACTATAACCTAGCCCGCTGCCAGGAAAGCAGGTCAATCCAACGAGGGGCATTGCACGCACGGTTCGCAAATTACACGTTATTTCAGATGGCATCTCCTTCTCCACTAGCTGCTTGCGCGCTGTTGCTGCCGCCACCGCCGCCGTCAGGAGCCCCTCGTCGCCCCCCGCGCAGGCACCCGTAACACCACACCATCGTAGCGGCTGCCGCCACGCTGCCGAGCGAGCCCAGCATCAGCCAATAGAAACGCGCAGGGTGAGGACTAATCAGCCCCGCCACAAATGACAGCATCTCAAACGCGGCCTGTAGGCTGCTCTGGACTCCGTACACGGTACCTGCACGACGCACCAGGTCGCATTACGACGACGGCGCAATAACGGGTCTGGATCAGCGTTCTTCACCCCGGACGGGGCCCGGAAATTTTTGACTTTTTAGAAAAACGCCCGGAAAAATGTTGGGGCTGTTCCGGGGATCCCCGGGAAATTTTTTCAGTTCGGAGAGCAGCTTTCCGGGGGCAAAAAAGATATGTCCCGTGAAGAAAATAGCCTTATTCCGGGTGTACCCGGAGAAATTTTTTAGAAAGCAAGGTTGAGTTCCGGGGCTCCAGAACCATTATGATTTAATGTGCGTATGATTTGTAGATTGATTTTTAGGAAAGCAGAATATCCCTGTAAAACCATTTTTGTAAACGGCTCCATAGCTACAAAACAAAAATTCCCTTCATCTACAGTTTTCCTTGAACATGCAATGCCTAAGGTAAAGCCATAGCCAGGTAAGCAGCATGTGGGGGCTCTTATTAGCTACGAACATTTCTAACTTCTTCAAACCAATAAAATTAAGCTTTAAGCAATCAAAATATTTCGCATGTTTGTAGTCATTAAACAAATTTATGGAGGAGCCTTCAAATATGTACACATTTCCAATCCACTTGCAGATGCTAGCAAAACCACGATGCCTGACAGAAATGAAAATTGTTTATGTGTCTGGTATGCGCGGCTTTATTCAGGGGAAGAGGTGGGGGGGTGAGGGAGAAGAAGGGAGAAGGCGAATATATGAAACCTTGTGCTGATGCATCTGTGCTGAGGGACCAAGGTAGGACTAATAGTGAAGGTTGGCTGACGGTTGGCCTTGGAGAGGGGGGAGGAGAAGGAAGTCAAGCTAGGGGAGCTGTGTGGTTTCCATACTAATGAGCAGGATAGAAGTAGTGCTGAGCATTGGATGGCCCCAAAACACCAACTGCCAGAAAGACAACTTAATATACGGATAATAGTAATAATAAATATTATCGTGATGTATGAAACTTGTCGTACCAGAAAGAACGTTTATGATTCAACAAACACGTGTTCTCACCCCCGAGAAACTTTTTCACATGGTCCGGGGGTCCCCGGAACGTTTTAGGGCCTAGCAAGGTAGAGTTCCGGGGACCACCCCGGAAAAGAATGTTTGGGGCTCCGGGGAGCCCCGGAACAAACAGCGACCCCTTTGAAGAACCCTGGTCTGGATGGAATGAAGAAAAGAAGTCCCCACAAGACGTGCTCAACGCACAGACTTGAAGATGAGCTGTGGGGTCCGCATCCCCATTCAATGCCCGATGCTCATGCATAGACAACCTCTACTTACCTAGCTGGTCTTCCCGTACATCCTCCTGTATTAGCTGTGTCACAGCAAGGTCATACAGCCACAGCCCCGTACGGGACGAGACCAGGCCCGCCACCAGGACGCGCACTTGCTTCACCGAGGGCCTCAGGTCCCCACCGTGAGCCATGGCCATTACAACTACCGGCAGCACACCAGCCGCCAGACAGGTCTGTTGGGACGGAGGGCAAAGGTGTACGTAGTGGGTGCGCAGTGCCACCTTAAATGGAAAGGAGGCGACTTTGGAACTCGCCTGGCTTGCCTCCTGCTATGGCACGGCTTTGCAGTACGCCGGGCCGCGAATCTCATTCCCCTCGTCCATACCGTGCAGTTTCGTGTACCCTAATAGCAGTGTAAAGTTCATACAGGCACAGCACATGTTGGCCACCTCACCCGCTGCTAACAATTACCGGTAACCCCAGAATTTTAGCTCATGAAAGGAAACCAGTACTCAACAACACTTTTGAGGTCAGAAGGAATGTTTTTTCCTTAATATCCGTGCCCAGAATCACCAGCTGGTAAGTCACGCCCGCGATGGCACAGAAGCGGAGGCCTGCGCGAGCGGAAAGCTGCGGGAAGATGACGGTTGCTGCAAGCCCCGTCAGGGCACCAATGCCGCGATAGGCCGACACCTCCACCTCACTGAGACCGCTCCATTTCAGGAAGGACGTCATGAGAAATCCCAGGCTCAGAACCGTCATGTAAAGCAGCGCCAACGCCAGGCACAGCAGCAGAACCGGCTGCTTCCAGTATGCATGCCAGCTGTCAAAATACAATCCAAGCTGCCGAGCTGCTGAACGATATGTCGCGCGCAGGCGTGTTGTGTAGCCGGCGGCGGATGCTGCGCTCCCTCCCTGGGCGGACACGGCGATGGGTGCTGCCAGCGCCAGCACCGTTAGTGAGCTGGTGGTAGAGCGCTTTTCCCCCCCCGCCACATTGGACGGCATGCCGCTTTCGTAATGGGATCGCGGGTCGGCTCTGTGGCATGTCATCGCTGAGGGGCTGTTGGCGTCGTTCACTCCACCATCGCCGTCCGGACAACTTGCGGAAATGGAGGTGGGCAGCGACTCTGCAACGTCCAGCAGCAGAGGCTGGCTTAGAGATGAGCTGGACCGAATCCCCACGGCCATGTTGTAATCATCATCGTTATCGTCATCGTCAGAGCCAGGACCTGGCGCCCGCTTTAACTGCCGTCCCCCTATCCGAGCTTCTCTTGGCAGACCTTCCTTGACGGCACCCTCGCCAGAAGGGCCGCCAAAGCAGGACCGGGATTCGGCGCCCATCGCTTTGGTACTGACTACCGTGACGTGTGTGCCATCAGTGCAATCGCCGCATTCCGCCAGCAGGCCAGTGCGTTCGTCTGCCTCCTCTTCGCACTCCGATGAACCTACCTGACCGCCGCCACTAACATTGCCCTTACCACCAGCACCTGGAACCTTCGGCCGCCTGCGCAACGGGAGGGAATGCACTTCATCCTCGGAAATGGCCTTACGTAATGCCGGGAGGGCATGTCATGCCTGCGCGAATATGCATGCAACCAATGGACACCTGGAAATGAGTAAAGCCGTCAATGTTGTTTCCAACAGGTTTCGACATGTCAGGGGCTGCCATGCCCTACCCTCAGTCCAAGCGCCGCAACGACCTACAGCAGATCTAGTCACACCTCCCACGCTTGTCCTCTCCTTTAGTGAGCCATATCCCTCCGCTTGTAAATCTAGGCTTTCCAATATCTTTGCAGTTTTTAAAATTTACCGAGCCACGATACACTAGCCGCATAGGTTTTTCAGCCTCAATTTCCGGTCCCACCTCAGCACAGGCGCCGCGCGAAACGCCGCTTCTAACAACAGCACCTCCGGCACGTACGCCAAGCAGCAGTATGCTGCCATCACTGCTGCCGCCGTGAACGGTCTCCGGGTCACTGTCATAAGCAACCCCGCCACCAATGGCGCACACAGCAGCGCCGAGAGATCGATGGCGCGCATCACTGAATTTAACGCCGCCAACGCACCGGCATCAGATCCACACAGAGCTTTAACCGACTCGCGCTCCACCGAGATGGACACGCCGGTGCTGCCCGAGGAACTAGCGGCACCCATGATTGTCAGCAACCACATCAATGACCAATACGAAACCTATGAGAACAGGGACCATGTGGTTGCTGACCAAAAGCGTTCAATTAGCTTAGCAAAAACAACCAATGGCTTAGGTCAGGCCCTCCGGCTGCTGTAGCGTTTGCTTAGGGCCACTGCCAAACTGTATACAGTGACAGCCCGTGCCGCAAGCCGCAAGCCGAATGCCATGTACTGCAGGATTACATAGCCCTTCATGACGCACCTTGAACCTTACGGCAACGGACCCGGGCCACAGAAGCACCAGTGCTGCTAAGGCGCTGCCGCCAATGCACAGATTCTGCAGCCGTAGCATGGCGTAGGCGCCCGGCAGGCGCTCATGCCTGCGTCCTCGTGCATGGCCGACAACCGTTCAACGCGAGGGCGTGTGTCTAGGTAAGTTCCATGCGCAAGATAAGGCGCGGAGTTAAGCTTTGAGAGCTTTAAGTGATACCCGGGGGAAGCTATGGACGCGGAGCTGACACGAAGAATTGCAGTGCCTACAGTGCTTAGTACGGCTTTGTACCTCTTTACGTCTTGTAAGCTAACCTTGATTGTTGCAGCTTCATCTTACCGGTCTAAATAGCTTCCCACTGCAGGTCCCAGCAGCACGCGTGCCAAGTTGTCCAGGATTCCGTAGGCTGAAACCATCAGGAGTGAGTCGGGATACAGCTCGATCAGGACTAGAGCTACGATAAACTCCCAGCTGCGCCAAGCCCATGCTGCCAGTGCATAACTGGAGCAGAGAAAGAACTTAGCACGTGCAGGGACTTCGGACACCGTCTTCTCGCCAGGCAAAGCTTCCGGCGGGGACATAATTATTGCGTCGACCGCAGGTTCTAATAACTGAAAGTTCAAGATAATTACAGGCCGCGATTGTCGAATGAGACATCATACATTTGTCCGGAAAAAAAGGTCCCGGACTTCTGTTACCGGTTGCAAGGTTGCTGGTTCCGCTGCATTCAGAAACTATAATTGCAAAGCGCAAAATTTGCAAAGAGCAAATTAGCATATTACAAGCCCTGTCGCCACAGCAGATGTCGAAAATTCCGCCGACGATTCTCTGGGACATGCCATGATGCTGGCCGGGATCCGGACGTACAACGCATGTGCCTGCCTTACGCATGCTTGCCCAAGTCCCCTACTTACCATGAAGTGCGGGCAGCTGACATCTATGTATCAACCTGGAGAAAAACTGTCGTGTAACTGAAGTCCGGGCCAGTTCCTGAATGGTTGCAGCCTGGCGGATGCATGCAAAAAGCGTTGATGACATGTTGGTAATGTACATAACGCTGCCTGTGAGGCGAGTGCAAGTGCAAAGTAGGGATGGTGCGGGGCACGGGAGCAGACGGAAGGCGGTCCGGAACCAGCAATAGGCTGACAGAGCTTGCTGTTCCGCAAGGCCCAAGAAAGCGCTGCACAGGTGGATGGCAACTGGAAACACCGTAGTATGACCGATTACTCTGTCCTTTGGTACCTGGACGCCGTCGCTGGCCATGGGTGTACAGGCGAGGCAATCGAATGCAGGCAACGAAGCGGGTAATAAAGTGCAACATGGAGGGGTTTGCATTGAGGGAGGGGGTTGACACATAGCAACTTGGCAATCGAGCGGAGCCCACCAACAAAGAGGAGGAGCTTTGTGGGAAGCGCATCAGCTATGGGCAATTTGTCACGCAGTGTTGGAGTTGTTGTAGCGCAGCGCATCTGCGTGGAGTAATCTACTACTTCCTTCCGAGCATTGAGAATTCGACTCACGTAATGACGTCTGCGTCTCGAAGAACAATAAGTGCTTGAGTGGTAAGACAGAGGGGTTGCAACCACATGCATAGTCCTGGGGTCAATGACGAAAACGGAATGGAAGGCCTGGGGCCGGGGGCCGGGGGCTTAGGCGGCAGTCGTAGCCGGACTTTCCTACCATTTGGTTAAAACGAATAAACAAGACATAAGGGTGATAAGGAACGTGTTGCTTGATCCAGGCTCGCTCGCTCATAATGAAATAGAGGCCGCGTGCTGAGCCGGTACTAAGCTCGCCCAGGACACACTGTTGTTCCATGGAGCAGGGTAAGTTAGCAGGGTTTGCAATGCCGTCTTAGGGTGGTGACGACCCGTCAGCATTCAGAAGATCCAAAATTCGCATTTCTTGGTATTGCTTTCTTCCTCGCCCAACGCCCAACGCCCAACCACGTCGTCTTTTGTGGGTACCCTGAGCCTGACGCCTATAACGCTGGGAGTTTTGTTACACGTGAGTCTCTGGGCCCTGTTTGAAGAGCTTGTCAGCCACTGTACCCGCCTTTCGGTGTGAAGATACCCCTCATGACATTGTGCATCCCGCGTGGTTGAGGTATCCTGACGTCCTTCGTTCCTGCTTTTTTTGTGGGCAGCATTGCTAGCCAGGTCTTAGCACGGCAGTCTCTCTGGTAGGGGGTTAGGGGGTCCTGTGACGCATTCGCACGTAGTATGTACGATTTTCAGTACTATGTGGTGACACCGCCTAGCCTGTACGGGTAGCGACCGTAGGCGTGAAAGCTGTCCCCCAAACCAGCGTCCATCCCTCCCTTAACATATTGACACCGCTGCAATTCCTTTGGGAGCCCGAGCACCCCCAAGATGAACCCAGGGTAGGGTACGGTACGATAATCAATACCTGTTTCTTAAACGAGACCATAACCATGCAATCGATACAGTATTGCAGGATCATTTATTGCATAAATTACATCAATGCTTGTGAAATCAAGTCCGTTGCTTAGGCTCAATTTACTCCTGCAATCGTCCATACCGAGCTCTGCACGCCTGGGCGTGCTCGGGCCTGCCGGGGCCTTCTGGGCCGTGCTATCGGCAGTTCAGCAAGGACAGAACCACCGAAATATTATTATTGAATGGAAGGAAAACAGCATGTTATGCCCCTTCAATGTGCAGACTGTCATGTAGAAAGGAGAGAAGGGGGTGTCTTTGGCAGGCAATGGTACGGCGCCGTCATCTTCTGTCCATCGTCGAACAATGTCACGAACGACCTTTTTGTTGTAACTCTTACCGGCCGGATGAGGGGGTAGGCACGTACTATTTGCAAGAGACGATCGATTTGTCGTTCTATCTTTGATACGGGATAATCCTTCGTTATGTCCCTCGTATCGCAGGTAGGGATGAGAACCCTGTGCAGTGCGTTGTTTATGTACTTTTTCATACATGTATGCTCTGTTTCGACAATTTGCACGTCGAAATGACGAGACAAACACAGTGGACCATACTGTCGAGCACAGTCTGTGAATGTAAAACCCAGTAATTCTATGATAAGAAGATGGATTCATTTAGATTTCTGCACAATCATTATAAATCAACATTTTAGGAATCTCCAGCGGCAACCGCAGACAACTTATCGCACTCAGCATCAGGAATTGTCATATACCGTAAAGATGTTGGCTATGCACAAGTTCGTTCAGAAAGACAACAGCAGTACTGTCTGGCTGTTGGGTAAGATATAGTGCGGCCAACAGAAAACACGAATCCCGAAGCGTCGTACGCAGGATCTGTTGCAATAGATCTAAAAGCCGTATCGTCAATCTAATATTGAGAATTTTTTGCTAGTATTTTGAATTGTCAGCATCAATAACTTGGTTCCTTTCGACAACAGATCTGTCTAAAGAAGGTGGGTAATTGTTTACTTGCAAGATGCTGGTCGACTAGCATGGAATATTTTGCAACACATGTTTGACTCTGGAGATTATTGATGTATTTTCAGTGATGCGATATGCGTTTCAGCTCTGGTGCAAAGCTATGGCGGCCGCAAAGATAGCGCCAGCCATCCATGAGGATGCTTAATAACGTCGTGTTTCAATGCATAGCGTTTAGTTATGGATTTGATAGTGGGGTTGCAGATCGCTGGAGTTTTCTGGAACAGTCAGAGGCGCATGTTTTCGGCAGCATGGCTGTTTGATCGGCGAAAGTAAAGTTACCTGATTCGTGTTTATCAATCTGTCAAGGTTATCATTGGATCTAGAGAATTTATTGCCAAGTCCTATTCCCTGCGGATGGCAGAAATCAGTATCGCAAAATTGTTGTGGATCCCGCTTTCCACCATATCTTATTATCGCAGATGTCGGCAGTCATGAGCACCAGCAAGATCTCCAACGCCGGGGCGCAGATCTCCGGCAAGGCATCCCGCGCAGCGAAGGTTGTGCGTCTGCAGGCACCCTGCGCCCGTATCCCGTCCATCGCCATGCCCGCGGCGCGCAGCCCCCTCTTCATCGCTGCCGCTGCTGCCACCGCTCCCGCCCCGTCGGCTTCCTTGGCTGACCAGTTCAAGCCCAACGCAGTCGCCCGCGTCCCGCCGACACAGCAGAAGCAGACTGCCATTATTACTGGCGCATCTTCTGGGTTGGGCCTGAACGCCGCAAAGGCGCTTGCTGCCACTGGCGAATGGCACGTTGTCATGGCCTGCCGCGACTTCCTCAAGGCCGAGAAGGCAGCGAAGGCTATCGGCATGCCCGCTGGCTCGTACTCCATCCTGCATCTAGATCTTTCTTCTCTTGAGTCAGTTCGCCAGTTCGTGGCTAACTTCAAGGCCACCGGCCGCCGCCTGGATGCCCTGATTTGCAACGCCGCTGTGTACCTGCCCACTGCCAAAGTGCCGCGCTTCACTGCTGACGGCTTCGAGCTTTCAGTGGGCACGAACCATTTGGGTCACTTCTTGCTGGCCAACCTCTTGCTTGATGATCTGAAGAACGCGCCCAACAAGCAGCCCCGTTGCATTATTGTTGGCTCCATCACCGGCAACACAAACACGTTGGCCGGCAATGTTCCTCCCAAGGTAAATAGTCCGGCGGGGACTGTATTTCTCATAACGGCAGGGCCTAACGAATTGGCCAAATGTTAATGCTTTAGTTCATATGATGTGGGTCGGGATTGTTGCGTGTTGGATCTCAATATTTTTTTGCCTTCAGCTACAGTATGGGGTAACTTCCACAGCTGCGCTAATGGATTCTGCCCCCTCCCAGGAACTCATGGCTATAAGATACACCCCCTGGGTATGGTGTTTTCACATACTTGCTGATTTCGCTTACGTCTAGACGAACGTTGTTTGGTCCCGTAGGCGAATCTTGGTGATCTGTCGGGCCTGGCGTCGGGGGTGACAGTGGCCAACCCCATGATGGATGGCCAGGAGTTCGACGGCGCTAAGGCATATAAGGACTCAAAGGTGGCGTGCATGATGACGGTCCGCCAGATGCACGAGCGTTTCCATGAGTCGACTGGTGTGACGTTCGCGTCGCTTTACCCTGGCTGCATTGCTGAGACGGGTTTGTTCCGTGAGCACTATGGCGTCTTCAAGACGCTGTTCCCGCCGTTCCAGAAGTATGTGACTAAGGGCTATGTATCTGAGGAGGAAGCTGGTCGCCGCCTGGCGCAGGTACGAATGGGCTTGTAGGAAATGGGTCAAATGAAAACTTCACTTTTTTCCCAGCTGTAAGAGGCTTGGATCATGTGCAAATACTGAAGTCGCGTACAAAATGAGCATGACAAACCCCGGAATGGATTAGGACGGGCAATATCGATTTCTGAGGGTTCCCCTAACCCTTTCTGTGACAGGTAATCTCTGACCCCAAGCTGAACAAGAGTGGTGCATATTGGTCGTGGTCGAACAGCAAGGGTTCCTTTGAGAACCAGGTGTCCGAGGAGGTTGCTGACGATGCCAAGGCTGCAAAGCTCTGGGATTTGAGCGCCAAGCTGGTGGGCCTCAGCGCCTGAAGGCTATGAAGATCGACTGCCAACCTGACAAGCTGGCTGCTGGTCCCAACAAACTGGCGACTGAAAACCCGAGATCAGCAGTGCTAATAATGTTTGTAAAGCAGACGGAAGATCTGAGCAGCCGGTCAGTCGTACTGGTAATAGTGAAATGCGGTTTGGTCATCTGGGCAGCCTGCTGCTAACTTGATTTTGACCGGCAGGTGTCGGGAGCGCAAGAATGTGGTAGGGTTGAATATGCATAAGCACTGAGGTCTGTTCGCGTGTGAGCCGATGTGTTCGTGTGTAATGTGGTTCATGAGGCTCACCAAGTTCTGGACTTAATTGTTGTTACAGAGGAGTGTGGCAAGGCGGGATCCGATGTGAGTTTTCCTTTTTTTACCAGAGCATTCGTCCCATTTGTACTGTTCGCATACAATTTGCGGTTTTATTGTTTCAGGAGTCGCTTATTTCCACGAGCAATGCCGCGCAAAGGGTACTGAGAAAAACAGGCCTTTCCTCGCGTGGCATCCAATAAATCTCCTGGGTTAACACAAGATTTTCAGTGTAGTATCATTGCTGCGCGTTTCCCTCGGTTGCAAAGCAAAAGCGTGACAAATCTTTAGGTTGGTTTCGAATGATGTCGTGCGCAGCGGGGGCAAACGTGAGCTTAACCGATGCAATGGCAATGGCGGATTGCATGAAGGACGAATGGAGAGATTTTGCCACTTAATGTATCAATTTGCGTGAAAATGTACGGCTGTTATATGGAAGACGTTTCTGTTCTAATCTCTTTCTGCATGTGCACAGCCGACCTATATCAGCAATACCGATCCCTGATGGCACATTCGTTCGAAGGTGAATCGAGGATGGTAAATATACGTATATGCCGCCGCTGCAGTACCTGCGATGAGCACGACATATCATAGTAGGATGCGAGCTATCTACATAGCGCACCAATGCATCTATCGGACCTCCTGCATGCGGAAATGACGCAGCACGAAAGACTGTCTGCAGAATAGGGAGGCTGCGTGAAGACCATCAGCATCAAGTCAGGGCAAAATAGGGCATACTCGACCACACGCTTTGACATCCCGGTTATTCGTTCGGGTGGTTGACCTGTTACGGTAATGCAGGTGAAGGAGACCGTATTATTCCACATAATGTTGGATTGATAGTCGATTACTATTTTGCTGAAGTCTGCGCGATCATGCGCAAGTTTTGTATATTGAGCTATTTACAGACGGTTTGGGGTATGTGCTCAATGCAGCTCAGCATTTACAAAAATAAAAATTCTATGACTTAAGCTTCAGTAACAATTTCTGAGGTTAAGCTTGAAGAATGAGCATGCAGCATGAATCCGACGTTTGGCGCGCTTTCATTACCGTACATTTAACGTACATCTCTACATCTTATCCGCCATGCGGCCATTATCTCATGAGAGCAAGTGTAATCGCAGATTAGTAATTATCATTTTCGAAAGTTTAAGAGCTGCTTTGACACCTGGGCGTGGAAGGAGCCGATGTGCGAGGCGAAAAGGACCTTTCAGCTCATGGCTGCCACTTACCTAAATTTCCTAGGAAACGAACTCCAGTAAGGTTGGGGGTAGGTCCGACATGGAGGCTAAGTTACCCGACTTCTGCAGCCTCGGCACAGAGGACCTCCTGGGCCTCGCTCTGGGTCCCGAAGCAGTGGACGAATCGCAAGAACTTGTCCAACCCGGCGTGGGTGCCAGCAGGGGTGCCTCGCAACCTTGGCACGAAATTACCCGGAGTGGGGAGCCTAATGACGCCCCTGATCCCGCCCGAACATCCATTTTTGCTGGGCTTCCGGGGCACATTTCAGCATCGGCTGCCATAATGACGACACAGGAACTGGACTCAGAGCTCCGTCACCTGCCTATCGACAGCGAGCCACAGCCCGAACCGTTCCCCATTGCGTCAGCCTCCCGTGTAGCTGCCACGCAGTCGGGTGTGGTTGATGGCTTTGGTCACTCTTCCGCGGTGCTCAGAGTTTTGCCCGGCACATTGGACACTGCCGCTCTGGATGCTGAGCTTCGAGAACTGCCGCTGGAAACTCAGGATACGGATGCCAATACGGATGGGGGCACAGACATCGATGCCGTGGGAAGTGGACAGCCACAGGTGGAGGTGGAGATGGCGACGGCAGATGCTCCGGAACCGCAGTCTTTCAAAACTGGTGGCATCGACGTGGGTGTAGGCGATGTGTACACGGACTCCCAAGAGCTTAATGACGAGCTACGGGCATTGCCCATTGAAAGCATCATGACGGACGACATACAGCCGCCGTCGGTGGTCAGCGTAAGCCAGGGAGGCGTGGCCGCACCGGTTCCGAAGGAAAATTTTGCTGTGGCGGCGACGGCAGCCGCCTCGGCCCATTATGAGACACATGAGCCGTTGGACCTGGCGACCGTATTGCAGCGGGAAGTTCAGGATTTGGCACTGCCACAGCATCAGCCACAGCATGCGCCAGCCAACAGGTCCGAGCCGTCTGGGTGGGACGCATTTGATGATCTCGGTGGGGTGGGTTCCTTTGAGGAAGATTTGGAGGACTACCTGGCGGCGCAAGCAGCAGATGCTCAGCAGGTGGCGGTGCAAGCACCACAACCGCGGCAACTACAACCGCCGGATCTTGACGGCTTGGATGACCTCATTGCCAAGCTGGAATATGGTGGCCGCGCGCCTACCGCTAAACCATCGGCGACCACGGGTGCGGCACGGGGCCTGGCTAACTCATCGGCACGCCGCGGCACTATTGGGACTGGGAGCACGGGCGCCGATGCTGCCGTTCCTGGCGGTGGCAGCGCAGCAAGGACTTGGGGACCGCCGGGTCGGTCTCAGGAGACGGTACAGCAAGATGTTGCGAGGCAGGCTAAGCGTCCCCGGTTTGGGAACCGCGGTAGGCCGACCATGGCGGAGCTATTTGGGTCCGACGAAGAGGACGAAAGCGCCGTCATGATGGCCTCTTTGGAGGCTGCGCCAGGCCATCGCTGCCCTGCCGATGCGACACGGGATGATGTGCGGGACTGCGCGAAGGAGGAGGAGGAGGAGGGGACGCATTCATTGCGGCCGTTGTACTTTCCGCCGCAACGTCTGGCATCTTGCATTCCGGACGGTATTGCGCTGCCGGTCACGGCGGCGTCGGGCGAGCGGGTGTACTGCAGGTGGATGGTGTTGGTTAGGGATGGGATGGAGGCTGCCAGCAATGCCGTTGGAGCCCATGGCCCTGGGTCTTGGCGTATGGGTTGGAGCATCGGAATAAATCAATCCTCATGCATGCGTGAAGTACAAACATACGTTGCCTTGCTTTGGACTCGGCTGATCGGTATAGATGCAAAACCCGGCAGGGGATGCACTGGAAAGGCCATGCCTGCGCCACGCTGCGACTCAAGTTCATACGTGATCGCCCGAAACTGCGGCAGACCTGGGTGGGCAAGTCCGAAGGGCCACGTCTTAAATTATATTATAGCACAGTACTTAGCCAGTGTTAAGTCAGAAGCGAGACTCACGGTTTCCGGTTTGATGCTGTCAGCGGCTGGAGTATAAGACGAGGAGCTTGAGTCCACCGCACATTTTAGCCACGTAGTCCGTGCTCACACGTTGCAGGGTGGCGGAGACAACCGACGGCGCGGACAGGGGCGCCCTAACCAGGGCAGCCGTGCAACAGGCTGGTGGCGATTGTGGAGGTGCACGTAGGCGGCGTAGTGGCCGCAGCTGCCTTCTGGAGATGCCCCTGGCAGACATGCTGCGGGTATGTCGGTTCTGTCGGTGGGAAAAAGGGAAAAGAAGCCAACCGTTTGGGGTCATTGAGGGCGACTGTGAGGGCGTGTGTTGGGACACACAGACTCTCACATGCGGACATGCGGAGTTTCACATCGTTTAGGTAACCCAGGTCCTGCTACTTCATCTTTTATGGGTGCAATCATGACGTTTTGTATTTAGGATGTGGGTATTTCTGGGGTTCAAGCAGGTTAAATATGTCTGTGTAGAGTATTGAAGTAAGTCCCTTCGCTGGCGGTTGCACTGGTTTAAGATGCAGATGCCTTCATCCTGTGCGCATCTTTTTCGTGTGCATACGTTTGGGACATACGTAAGCTACCTTGCGCCCTGTATCATATCGCATCCTATTTGCAGGAGCTGGAGGATCGACAGCTGCGGGCGGCAGTAGCAGAGTCAGAGAGAGAAGAGCGCCGCCTGCAGCAGCAGCAACAGCAGCCCCACAGGGAGCTGTTCACGGAGGAGCAAATAGCATTTCCGGACATGGCAGGAGGCGTCTCAACGGGTCCAGCTGCAGCGGAGGGGACAGTCGCAGCACTCCGTGGACCCCGGGGCCGGCGGGTATTTAGGGAGGGTGAGGGGCCGAGGTGATGCGCAGCGATTTGCACCCAACAATTTGAAGGGTTATCTTTGGATTCGTTCCAGCTGTAGTCATGCGTTTCAAAACAAAGATTGCCCCTTTCCTGTTGATGTGCGGAGCTTAGGCCCCTCCCATACTGTCCTGGGCCCTACAGGCCTCGGGAGCAGCGGTACGTGACCCCCTTGCCGCCGGCGTCGGCTTGGAAGAGGAATCCATGCTGTGGGTGGACAAGTATGCACCACGGCACTTCATGTCGTTGCTGAGCGACGAGCGCACTAATCGCCAGGTGGGTGACGTGGAGGCCGGAGCATCAAGGTAACAGCGGACCATATGCCGTGGTAGTGTACGTGGGGCGACGAGCATTAGGACAAAGCGTTGATGAAGTAAGCCGTACATGCAGGCGATCGGGCAGGCAAGCAACTGGGCCCGTGCAGGCAGTGTGCATGAGTATCAAACAATTTTGAAGGTGATTCTGCTGGGACCATCGCGTGCCCAGGAACGGCTGCAGCCGAAGGGGAACGGTCCAAAGCGTTTATGGGGCTGCATTGCTTTGCATATGCACGTTGCAGCCCTCGTCCCCGCAACACACTCTCTTCCACAACTTGGCACCTTCCGTGTTCTCGCAGGTGGCACTCTGGGTCAAGGACTGGGACGAATGCGTGTTCGGCAGAACGGGGACCTCAGCAGGCGGAACGGGGGTGAGTGCTGTGGGACGGCGCGTGAGAGGTCCTGCCCTGTGTTAGGTCCCTGCAGAATATGTATCCTTTTCCGCACGTGTATGCCTCCAGAAGGGCATCAGATTCCTTACAGGTAAAACTACATGCATCCAGGCAGGCAAAATGTTTCCGTGGCATTCCCCTCCCCGGTTATCTATCATAAATCCCTCTTTGGTTCGTTTTGCCGCTGGAATCCGCAAGGCCTGTGAAACATATGTGTCCTATCACTAGCAGCTGTTTCTCTCATTCCCTGTCTTGCCTCACGGATTTTTCATTGCACGCATTGCAAAACACGAAGACCTCTTGGCAGGCATATGAATTCACGCTCGTCTCCTGAACCCTGCTTATCCCGGTCTGGCGCTTTAGCCGGGCAAGGGCAGCGCTACGAAATGCAAGGTAGACTCACGGCCGCAGCACAAGGTGCTGCTCATCGGCGGGCCTCCCGGTAGGTTGTGGTGCGGCATGCGCCACGAGTGGGTGCGCCAGTCGCGCACCAATGCGCCCTCTGCAGACTTGCGCCAATGCGATGCAAGAAACAGCAATCTACCGCGGATGCCTTATGTGTGTTCCATTCGTTGCGACTTCTTCCCTAACTCCGTCGTCCAGCGAATGACGACACTTTTCACCAGATCACTGGGTGTTCCAAGAATCCAGATCTTAGCTGCCGATCTGTAACTTCCTGGCCGACACCTTCTCGACAGGTCTGGGCAAGACGACATTGGCGCATGTAGTGGCACGGCACTGCGGTTATCACCCGTACGAGATCAACGCATCGGATGATCGTACTGCGTCAACACTGCTGACCAGAATTCAGGACGCTGTACAGATGACGGCCGTACTAGGCGGCGGTCGGCCCAACTGCGTTATTGTGGATGAGGTGGATGGCGCCACGGGTGGCGCCGAAACCGGCGGGGCTGTGGCGGCACTGTTGAAGCTGGTCCGTGCTGGAGAGGGCGCGACAGCAGGTGGTGGTGGTGGTAAGGCCGCAGGTGAGGCTGCGTACTAAGGTTGCATGGGGGAAATGATTCTATCGCTATACAATGCTGGGTTCTGTCTACCATCCCTCCGTCCGAATACACAGTGTTACTTCTTGCGCAGCACCAGAAGGCGATGAAGATGGCGACGGTAGTGACGGCGAGAATGAGGATGTGGGGGGGGGCAGGAAGGCCTCTGGGGCCAAGAAACACGGCGGTGGTAGGCAAGCCTCACAACGGCGGCCGCTTTGCCGCCCCATCATCTGCATCTGCAACGACCTGTACGCGCCAGCTTTGAGGCCGCTGCGTGACGTGGCCCGCGTGTTCCACTTTTCAGCGCCGGCTTCGGAGCGCCTGACAGCCCGGCTGGCGCACATCTGCAAGGTGGGACGTTTGCGATGAGTGGATAGTTAAACCCGGAGTGAAGGCAACGTGCCGCGGTCCTAGATACGGGTGGCGGCTCCCGCCTTGACGGTTTCCTCAGCCATTGGAAGGCCTTGCGGACGTGGTCCGTTGGTTTGGTCCATGCTCGCGCGGGCTATCCCCAGCTTGGAGGCCAGTAGAGCGTAGCGCTTGCGACCCGTCTTGGCGCATGTGGTATAGTATCGGTCGAGACGTCCTGGGGCGCCCCGCGCTGTATACTTAACTTCCGTCCTGACGCCGCACCTTACAGGCCGAGCGCTTAGAAGCTGACCCTGCCGCGCTACGGCTGCTGGTGGAGCGAACCGACCGGGACGTGCGCGCTTGCCTAAACACGTTGCAGTTCCTGGCGCGACGGGACTCGATGGCGGCTGCAGCACCCGGGTCACTGCGGACGATCGAGGTCAAGGTAAGGTTGCGCCGGCAAGCACCATATGTATTTTTATGCCACGTCGCGACGACTGATGTTTCATAAGCCATGATGTGCACTGCCATCCTCCTATCAAACATCATGTGGGTCAGGCATGCTGCCCATAATATTACGAATTCACAGTGGGTTGTAGTGTTGGAGCAGCAGATTGCAGCATACGTAATATGTTTTCGGACCGAGGAGGCACGGATGCCCATATTTGTATAAGTTCGCACGTTTCCTTCCCCTTATGGCCCTTCCCCGCCTGCCTGCAGGACATTGAGACGCTGAATATTGCGTCCAAAGACACAACTCAGTCAGCTATGGACATGTGGACGCTGCTCCTGAGTACAGGGTCCTCAGGTCGCAAACGTAATGGCGGCGGGCACCTGGGCGGCGGTGGCACCGCTTTCAGCCAATTGAACGATGTTTGTAACCGGCTGCAGGACTTTGGAGACTACGACCTGGTGAGGTGGACGAGGCGATGCGGAAAAGTCGTCCTGTTATTCTGGTGGACAGGGCTCAAGGTTTCAGCATTGTATGCCTGCTGGCCTGTCGCTGGGGTTTTAGTGCTGAGGACCAAACCTTTGAAGGGAAGGGTATCAGGGGTAGTGGCTTTTGGACGAGGACCGGGTTGGACGAGGTGAACATGGGAGCAGTGCTGGCGTGGGGCCGTGTCTAGGGCTAAGATTACGGTGTTCAGTTAGATTACGAGAAGCCCTCTTCATGTCATGGTATCGTATACACTACTGTGTTTGCACCATTCCTCCGCGCCAAAGCCCTCTTGTCCCAACCATATTCCTAGCCGACCTACAGTTACTCACACAAGGTCACCGAGGCCGAACAGCATGGGCAACAATCTTTGTTGCTGACCATGCGCCTCGTGCGCCCTTTTGCTGTATCTTGTCCATGACCTCCTCTGCCGAATTTGGGCGCTCTTACGACTTGACCTCCTGTGCAGGTGCTCTCCGGCCTGCATGAGAACCTTCCTCGGGTTCGTTTTATGGACATTAACCTGAACCGCACGGCAGAGGTGGAGGAGGCAATGGGTCTGGCGGATGTGCTTGTCAGGTGGGTTATTGGATCCCGTGAAAGGGTGGCGGGAGGTGTAACATGGCTTGTATGGGTTACGGGTGGCCCGACGCAATATGCAAAGCCACCCAGCCTGCCTTACCGATAGTGGAGAAGATTAAGCGATCCGAATTAAATGCGGTGTTGTCGTCAATATTTCTCGAGTCCACAGGCCTCATAGCTGCAGCCCGCTGTTCAGAGGCGTCCAGTGCGGTCTGTGCAGCGAATCGTATGACCTCTCTGGTTGTTCCGGTCTAGTACCAGCTTTGCCGCTCTCGGCCAGCGTTGCTGGGTGCACCTTGAGGTTTTCTCTCCTGGGTCCGAACGTAAATATGCTGGTACCGATATCGGTATCTGCCCATGCTGCAGGTCCTCCCGGCGGACCGGCGACTTCTCTTGCCTACGATTTGTGCCGCCGCTGCTGGCCAAGGTACGTGCTCTTGCGGCCCAGCCTGAGCGACCACGGCACCTGGCCTGGCCGCGACTGGGAGGAGAGGCAGCGCGGCGCGCATCTGCAGCGGCGCAGCTGGTGCGCAGTTGGGCGAGCGGCCGCGGCACTGATCCCAGTGTGATGGCGTCCCACGGTATCACCGTTATGATGCTGGTGAGCGATTTAGTGACTTAGTGATTTCAGACCGATCAGGGTTGGTAGGCTGGGTATCCGGTAGGACGTATTGCACGTGCGATGGCACCATTCGCATGTTTCGATGGTCGACATGGTGTAGATGGTGTAATTGACAGAGGCGGGCATGTAATGCTGATTTGATGACCGGATAGGTAGCTGAAGCGCTGGTTTAGAGCCCGGGGCACCTCGCGGTGACAGGGGCGCAGTGATGGCAGTGCGCCCTGCCGGTGGGGTGAACATCGCTAGTGGGGGGAACTCCACGTCCCTGGGAAGAAACCGTAATCTCGCCATCTAATCCTGAGGCCGTAACGTATCGCTGCAGGATCTTGCTCCAGCACTGCGCGCCGTGGCCTCCCAGCCGCCCATCCGTGCTGTGGCGCCCAACATGATGACGGCGGATGAACAGGCCGCCCTGCGCCGTACCGCCGACATCATGCTGCACTATGGCCTACGATATTGCTTCGAGTCGCCGACACCGGCGGGGCTGCAGCCGCTGCAGCTGCCAGAGGTGGTGGCGCCCGTATCAAGTAAGGCAGGGACCCCAGCTTGGGACTGTTGACAGAATGCATGCAAAACAGAGTTTGCCGGCAAGCGCACGTGAAGGGGACCTGGTTTAGGGTGTGAGCACTGAGAGGTTATGGAGATTTGGACGAAAGTACCGACATTATGGCGGCCCGCAGATAACGCGATCATCCTGGGGCTAACGGCAGAAGTCCAGAAGAATATCGCTGCCGCGGCGGTTGGAGACACGGACACGGCCCGCGGCTTCCAGCACCAGATACCGCAGCCATATGGTGGGCGAGGACCCAGCGGTGGTTTCCAGCGCGGTCGCGGCGGTCATGGGCAATACAACTCGTACGTCCAGAGCCGCGGGCCCGGAAGCAACACCGTTGGCCATGGTGCCGCCGGTGGGGGCCCGTCTCAATCGGCGCCGATAGCGACAGGGAAGGCACCTTTCAATCCGACTCGTCACGTTCCCCTGGTGCCGGCGATTGATACGCTTTATGTTTTTACGGCGTTCAGAAGACAAACGGCTGCGGGAGCGCGAACGACGGTGCCCCACGTGGTTCGGCAAATGATTTCGCAGCAGATGGAGATGGAGGCGATCCGGCGGGCTGAAGCGGTGGGTGGGTGCAGATCTCGCGACGTGGTAGCGGGCAAGGCGCATTCTTGTCTCTAGGAAAGCATACGCTGGCCGGCTGACGAGGCTTCATGCGGCAGGAGGGCAGCGGCAGATCAGGGGACCGAGACGTGCAACTAGCCATTGGCCTCCTGGCAGCTACAGCCCGATGGGTGTCTTTCCACATGGCGCCTCCTGCATCGGCTCTAAGGACGGGCATTGGAAATTTTAACGCTCAGACTAGGCATGAAGCATTGTGGTGACATCAAAGGAGGCCTAAACAATGGACTCATCTCTTCAAACATGGCATCCTCCCGCTGGCTCCATTCACCTACCCATTCTCCATACCCGCGCAGGCTCGCATGGTACCCTCTACTAGCAGTGCCTCGAGCCGGCTTATGGCGAAGGTTGACAGTCCAGGTGCGGGACCTGAAACGGCGGCCCGGGCACAGGGGCCATTGCAGCCGCTGCCGGCCCAGCAACAGATGGCAGGTCGCATGCCATCCCCGACAGAGGGCAAGACGAGTGCAGCGACGGCAGGTGGCTTTGCGGGTACCAAGCGTAAGGGCACGTGGATGGACGCCTTCAAGCAGCAGGCCAGCGCCAAGGCACGCGGTGGTGTAGGGGACGGTTCAACCGCGGGAGCCACCGCGCGCCAGGCCGCACGGCCAACCAGTGGGGTGGCTTGGGCGGGCCGCAGTGCCGGCTCTCCCCAGGGCGGTGTGATTGCAGGGGGCCAGGACAGGCTGCCCTTCCCTGTGTTATATCGCTTCAATGAGGGGTACACGAACGCTGTCAAACGGCCATTGCTCATGCGGGAGTTAATGTAAGCTACGGATTCGAGATGTTGCCGCCGATTTTGCGCTATATTGGACTGTTTACTGTATATGGTGGTCTACATCAGATGTTTTGACTTAAGCGTTGCGGTGGTCATATTTGTGTGGGAGGATCAGAACGATAAAGCAGCCGATTACCTTACCATATATATCTGCCATCCAAACGATGTATTTAACGATTGCGTGCGCATCAATTATGATGGCAGAAGCTGTTCACTCAGGGTAGCACTTAGAAAAGGAATGAAGCGGAAATGGAGACCCAAGACGTGAGGACGATCGATGTTCTTGTGATCTAAACAGACCAAGGTTGGGACGTGGGAGTGGCACAGGGATATACGCTTACATGTGTCAGGCTGGGAGGCAAACGGTCCTAATCGATGGCAATAACATAGATTTACATAGGTCCTTGCGTCTATCCTCGGTCACGTACGCATTTAAGTGAAATGAGGGCAAAACAACCTCCCATAAGCAAGCCATGACAATGTCATCTACGCGCCCCTTGGGGATTTGCGCATACGCAGTGATCAACCTGACCATCGTGCCCTACACACACATGAGGAATGCACATCTTCGATGCGCCTTCCATCATTACAAATTGTCCTGTCGTACACACCAGCGGGTGACACGCTCCTGAACTGCTTCCATAAAAGCTCAGGCGGACAATGTTAACCAGGTCCAACTTTGGGGATATCATGGTGCTCGGACAGCTTTGCCAAGTATTCATTAAACTCCTTCACACGTTCTCTGTGCGACTTGGATGCTGCCTTCTTGCACATTTGCTCTTCCACCTTCCGGAACCGGGCCTCAAAACGCTTCTCTGCGTCCGTGCGGCGGTCCTCAACAGCGTTCGGGTCTAGCTCGTACCCATGGATCGCCTTTCGGGTCTTCTCGGCGCTGTCGTCGTTCGTCCCTGGCAATGGGTCCTGCTCGGGGGCTCCCGATGCAGCAGCAAGCGTTTTCTCGTCTTGTTTCTTCTTCTTCTTGACGCCACCTGTGGCCTTTAAGGTCTCCCCACCCTTAAGCTTAAGCTTGCCTCCGACGAAGCTCATTTCCTCAAGGCTCTGCACCAAGCCGCTGCTGACAACCTTAATTACGCGCGCGAAGCCTCGTACTTAGGATCCGCCGTGACGTAGTGGTACGCCACAACTAGAAGCATAATGGCAAGGCCAAGCAAGGTCTGCACGAGAACGGAAATTTTCTTAAGAAACTGTGCAGGAAAGCACGACGATAAGCACAACAAACTCTCACTGTGAACCCTCCGAGAGCCTGGTCATCAATCATGGCGACAATGCTGTTGAAGTGCAGATCGATGTTACTGGACTTTGAGTGAGGATTGTCTCCCAAAGTATTGGCTCCCGTGCTCTGAGGCTGTAGATGTAACAAATATTTTGTACAGCGTTATTCGTCCGAGTACTCGCAGCGGATTCTCTATCGGATGCATGTACGTGCAGCGCGATGGACGAACGTCGTACCGGGAAGAATACTTTTTAGGCATTGCTTCGCATCATTGACCACATCTCCTGCAACATTTAATGTTTACACGACCGAATGTATTGTGCACAAAATTTTCCGTCAAGTAGCTCATTCAAACTTGACTCTTCGTGTCACCACTCAGAGTCACCATTTGCTGCGGACGAAAGATTTCCTGATCCTTTGTTGTCTATGGAAGTCATATGTAAGGTTAACATCACCGTGCGAGTTGTGAGTACTCCGCTGGGAGTCCTAAACTCAGGGAATCACATATATCTTTAATATCTTCATAAACCGCTTGTCGAGGAGATTCTGCTGCAGAACGACTTCCCTTTGGACTGGTGGTAGGAAGAGAATTTCCAAAACGTGTGCAAAACGCACCTCATATGAAAACGTTTGCTAGGCAAGCTAAGCTGCCCTTATGGACGTTTTCCTCAGCAGTTTGATGGTGGGCACGCAGCCATCAAGTCCCAATCATAGAGCAGGCTCTGCTGGACTATTCGTTGGATAACGTCCTCCTGCCTCCCCGAACCGGCGCCAGCAGCTAGCAGAGTGGCCAGCCGAAGGCCATTATAACGACAGCTTCACGCGTGCTCCACTGATGTAACATGCTCGGGCTCAGCGGTAACTTAATGAAACCCAGGAGTTGAACACGCAGTGCAGTTCTTAAACAAATGCTGTGGATGTCTTGCCTGGTGTTTATCGCAGCGACCCCTCTCATACTCCCAGCAGAGCAAATCCCGGATGGTGTGGTACGGGTGCTGTAAGTAAACCTTCCAAAGTGATCTGGAGCTTGTGCGTGCTGGACATACAGCTTGATGAACATCATGGCCGCCAAGCTGTTCTATGATATGATCCCGATTAAATAATCCATTCGAAAACGGCAATGGGCGGTTATGACCGCTATTCACATCATTTGCTCTGCAGGCTGCAGGTGATCCATTGCAACCTGGTGTGCCTGTCGAACAGTCGCAAGAAGTCGTCCTTGCAACGTTACATACCAGATAGAAGATGCTTCGGCATGTAGACATGCATACATGGTGCGTGGCAGGGATATCACCTGGCTCAGTGTGCAATCCGTGCTACGTGTTCATTAAGAATTCTTGTCCTCAGTACGTTGCATTCTGATAAGCCTCTAGCGACGGGACCTGCCGTGCATTAACAGCTCTAGATAGCAAACCAGTAGCGACTCTGAACCTGCGACAGCACAGTGTTAGTAAACCGACGTTTTGAGTTGCCTATAGTGGCCGGTTGATGCATCACACCAATAAACCCGGAGCCAGTCCGGTACAACTACTCAGGCCCCGGGGTGCACACAATCAGGCAGAGGAATGTCTATGGGTGGTCTGGCTGGTCTATACCATCCATGCCTCCAGATAAGTAACGACTATCAAGTTAACCCTACTAATTTGTGATGCTCTTAAATGGCGGATGCCGTTGGAAGCACTCATGCGTAGACTTGCATAACTACTCAACAATCACTAGTACGACATTATCGTACTTTCGTCCAAGGACTAGCCTTCTCTTAGAAGAGAAGTCAGCGTGTGTCGCCAGTTTGCATAGCAGAATTTTGTCCTCACACTGGCGTGTGCAATGTGAAGGTGCTGGTGAGCGTGTGCCAGCCATGCCATGTGTGGATCAGGTAAGATCATTTGTGATGGGTGTTGCAAGTGCAGCAGCATAGCACAACAGCAAGTCCTGCTTGCCTGCCTACAGTCCGCCCCATGGGCAGCATCACTGTCAAGCACTAGCATAGCACAAAGCCTTTTCACGTGCTTTAGGTGACGATTCCAACTTGCTTCTGGTTACAAGACTCTTGGGTTATTTCTGCATTGAAGCAGGTGTTGTGGGGAACATGTTTTAGCCATTCAGATTGCCTAACAGCTCCCTTCTTCCATTTTTCAATGATTTAATATGATTTGTTTGCAACCGGCAAGCTTGCCGTTTTGGCATTCACCAGCAGTCATGTGCCATGCATGGCTGCTAGCTGATAATAGTGTGGGATGCACATCAGCAGCATCAGCACACATGTTCTTGGTTCTTGGCACTGTTGATGTCCCATTTCTTTGTAGCCTCACAGCACTGGTTGTTGCCCTTGCTCATTGCTCCCTAGGTTGCTTGTTGCCGGCTCTTGTCCGCATGGTCCTTGAGTATATACGTAGTGAACAGATCACTTTGAAAGCCTGCTGCAGTCACTATGAAGACGCCTTTGATTGCACGAAGTTTCATTACAGCTTGCCCGTGGTTGTATGTGGTATATTACAGATATAAATAATGGTAGGAGTGCATTTGTTGGGAACAGACTTATGCTGGAGAATGAAGGTACGTAGGCAAACAGGTCGCAATGGTGGACGACACAGAATGATGACTTCGACACCACCATTAGAGCAAGCAATATGTACAAAGGCAATAGCTTGGGTGCTTCGTTTGGCTCACCTGGAAGAGACGTCTAAAAATATTTGATTGAGCTTTCAACGAAATAAGCCTGAGGCACATATATGTGGCGCTTAATGTGTGGGCCTGCTAGCCCGCCCGTAAGCGCCAAAGCTTGGTCTCCCTACCATTAACAAGCACGTGCCTATGTACTGCATTCACGCACACACGGTCGTGATTTCCATTGCACGCACAGCCAACACAAAGTAACCCATTAGCTGGTTCTAAAGAAAGCGGTTTAGCCACAGCAGGGAGGTGCAGCAGCAGGGATGGTGGCCATTTTAGGCCTTGGTCATTTGTAGATTACGTCACCCCCGCAGTGAGGAGCAAATCGCGCTAATTTCTCATGGTAACAATAACTTGTACAGCCCTATTTTCAATGTTAGTATTTTGTTCTGTGGTTTCGTTAAGGCCTTTACCTTCCCTTTCCTGCCGGTGTGTAGTGAAGTGCTACGAATGTTAAGTGATGCGCGCAGCGGCTCTACTACATGGAAGTCCTGAGCCCGCTTTAACAACATAACATAATAAACAACTAATGAAACGGCTGTTTGCAAGTAGCAGTGCGTTGCTATCAACAACCAAAGGCAAGACACTGGGGGACGGGGCCCGTGTCTTGGAAGCAACAGATGCCCCGCATGCGCTGTCTCATCCTGCATAAGCCCCAAGCCATTCGCGGGTCACAGCTTACAAGCTACCAGAGACCCCATTCCCACTCCGACCCGTTAATGTGCAGTGGGCATCTCCGCATCACGAAGGGTCTTGACTAATTCGATGCCGGCCTCTGGTAACACATCGTGGCCGCTGGCAGTGTTGCGCTGGCACTTGCGAAGGAACGTCAGCAGCACCTGTGACCATGGACACCAGTCCATTGCAGCAATTATCACGGCATCCTGTATCAGAGGCTGAGTTATGGAGACAGATGCTGACAAGCTTGGATTACACGTCCGATATACCATGTACCAATACCACTGTGCCTTTAGTCGGCGCTGGGGCAGCCAAACCTGCTTTCCTACGAGGTGCTTTGTCTCCAGTTTCCTGCTTATCATCGGGCCCGCAATGGCTTTTATCCTGGCAAACCGTACCTTATGGAAGACTTCGGGCTTGTCCTCGTAGCTGCGATGTCCTGCTCCTGGGATGACCACCTGAAAAACTCATGCGGCGGTAGGGGGAGAGTAGGAAAGTCACATGGCAAGCCCCATTTTCGAACTCATGCTTGCGCCAACCCTCCATGGACATGGGAAATTCGCACTATGCATGCAGTCCACAACACCATATCGTACCTTCCACGCATATTGGAAGAGCTTGACAAGCCGGTTGGCGTCGGACGCCAGAGGATCCTCAGAGCCGTACACGGCCAGCGCACACACCTGATAAAGAAACGGGTTCGGCTTCAGCTATTTCGCGGATAGCCATACCATGTTCCAGACATAGGCTGTATCACAACGTCCTGCCCTATCGACGTACGGGAAAACTAGGCCATCACGGCGGAGCTATCAGCTAGCACAAAGCCCTCAGTACTGCCTCAAGACAAAACCAGGACACGCAAAAAAGACCTGACTGGAAATCAGGTTCTTGATGTTGCGACTCTTTGGCGCTTTAAAGCGCCATCCCAGTCCCATACCTAGCCGAATAACTTTCCCACCTTCCGGTGCGTGTCCTCCCAGGGACCTCCCCAGTCCCGAACGCCAATGGGCGCCACAGCTACGAATGACGTAATCATGACGCCGTGGCGGTCCAGAAACGGGATCGAATACCGTCTGCCGCAATTCACAGATGAATCAGGGAGCAGTTCGGAATATCATTACGGTACCGACCGTAATACCGACCGTACACAACACTGACGTTGTGCGTTCAAGGCACAGAACTTCAGCTAACGGAGATCCAAGGACATAGGCATGTGGCGTCAAGAGCATCTCAAACAAAAACAAAGCACGTGGCCCGCACCGTGATGGCGATTCCCTCTTCACTCAGATCCGGGCCTGCGCACCGATGCCATATCATCCTCGAGCTCAATAAGCTGCTTCCTATCCCCGGCCTAAATTGATCGCCGTGAAAAGCTGTGACCATGGCTAGTACAGAGACAGGAAATGAACAGCCATCCCCAGCCGCCGGAGTGCACTCACCCGCTCATTGACGGCGAGATGAGGTAAATGGAGGAGTTCACGCGAACCGAAACAGCCTCGATGACTGTCTTGATGAGCTCAGAACGCATATTATTGTCACTGTATGGCAGAGCTGGAGTTGCGCCGAAGCCTGGTGTATAATGAATAGGCACAAGCACGTGCCCCTGTCACGTCGTGCTGGATGGGTACATGGGTTACGCTTCAGCTGCCCACAAAGGTTCGATTGGCTTCTGCGTGGGTTGTGGCCACGGTTACCCCACGCAGATTGCGACCCTCCAGTACGCGCAATCTTCCGGTGTGCAGCTTAAGGGATATCGGTCTTCGGCTTTAGAGTGGCCCATGCAGCTAGAATACTTTATACTCAAGCGTATGCACGTCGTACTGCTCAACAACTTTCTCCGGAATACGCTCTAGCCGTAATTAAGCCCACCCGCTTGCCCATAAATGACTACTCACCAGGTAAGTCAATGGCCAGCGCGCGCACGCCCGACTCGGCGACAAGCTTCAGGGTGCCCAGCTTCAGCCAGAACTCGGAGGTATACTTTGCCCCATGGAGAAAAATCGCCGTTGGATTAAGTCGAGCCTCTGCATTATTTTGTAAAGGTTGTTCTGTGCAGAAACGAGGCAACGTACTACAAAGCAAAAAACAAACAGACCTTCATCGGGACCTGGGTTTACAATGTCATAAAGCTTGTACGCGATCTGAATGTCGAAAAATGGGATAGTACCCTGCTTTAGTTCTACTTGCCGGGGTGCACCAGCTGCAACAGATAGTTGCAGACATCCCGCTAATGCAAGCAAGAGTAAAGCAGCCGAAGCCATGGCCTATATAGTACAGATAGAATGATCAACGGGACCTAGAAACGGCTCGCTTTGTTTCCTCATCAGCATTCCATTTGCACGACAGAAGAAGGTGCCGTGTTACCGGTATGCATACAGCAAAGTTCGTCAGTAGGGTATACCCTCCATAATATTTCTTGTCTAGGTAGGGACCATTTCGAACACGAATAGAACCCTTATGTTCATATATAACCGTAACTTGGGCAACATAACCATCTTGCAACGATAGCTCATAATCTCATGCAGATATATAGTAATCTATGAAGTAAAGTAACGGCTCTGTGCAAATTGGAGCAGGAGTGGTGCCATGGCGCCCAAGCCTGCAAAGAAAGATGACAAGAAACAGGTTGACCCGCTCGAGTAAGTATGCCTCAATTACATATCTATCACTTTATGCACATCTCCCTTACTTGCGCTTGTCCTGGTCGCCGTGCATGTGCACATGTAACACTCCACCTTCTGTGTTCGTCAGGGCCAAGTATCAAGAGGAGATAAGACAGCTCGAACAAGCAAAGAATGATTTGCAACTGGAGCACACCTTCGTCCTTGACAAGTTCCGGCAGCTGAAGGCGGAGAACGACCGCCTACGTGCCGAAATTGATGGGTTCAAGTCGCGTCTTACGAATGCAGCGGATGATTATGTATGTGGTCTGCACAACACGTACGAATGCACGCATGCTAACTTTAGGTCGTGACCCGCCGGGACACTTGCGCCGGCTGAGCGCCTTGTGTTGGCCTATTCGTCCCAAGCCCGTTGCTCAGTCATGTTCACCTGTGCTTAATTGATTGAAAATGTGTGCAATACCGCCAGGAGGTTGCTTAGCATGCATAGCAGCAGTGCACGTCCAACACGATTGGCAGAAACCCAAGTTCCCTGTTTCTCTTGCCTTACATATTCATTCATTGCCATACACTTCGCAACTCCAGGCTGACATTCTGGAGCATCGTCAGGAGCAGATTCGTGCAGAGGAGAATAAGCTTAAGGGTTTGCAGGTAAATAGGGCTGGGCAGCACCATCGTGGAAAGGGGTGGCTCCGTCCAAGAGGGACTGTATCACGGCACAGCAACACTTAACGTATAGCGGCGACGGCCTGCAACGAAATCCTGGCAGTATAGGTCAAGGTGCCTTGGATGACTCTATAATGAGGCGACTGCACTCTCTCTCTCCCTCTCTCTCTCTCTCTCTCTCTCTCTCTCTCTCTCTCTCTTTCTGCTTCCTGTTGAGGACAGCTATGATAGCCCGCGGGAGAAGGGCAACGCGGCCCAATAAGATGTGGCTCGCCATGGCACGCTGGCCACCTTCATGGCATTGGGAAAGTTCTGGAAGTGCATAAGCTTCAGCCATCCGTGCTTCTACTATTATTTCACTCCAGTGCGAGGCCTTAGCGTATTTTTTTATCCCAACTTTTCCGGCCATTAGAACCACGTGGAGAAGCTTGAGGCGGACATTGCCCGCTACCTGGAGGAGATCCGGGTGCTGAAGGAGGCCAATGCGCAGCAGGTAGGATGCAGTTTCACGAACGGCAAAGAAGGAGCAGGTTGCGGGTGAAATTAGACACCAGTCTTGAACTCGAAAGGCGGGAGAGGTTCATGCACGTACCTTGGTGTACATAAAACGATGGTCTGGTGCATGGATCCTTTGAGTCGCTATCGGCCGCTTGCAGAGCTCCTCCCTCAACTTACAACGCGTCCTAACTGGCTGACAGCTCCAACTGCCGCCCACGGAATCGGTCCCTTCAACCAACAGGCCATCAAACTGGACGAGGCTGCCCAGATGCTGCAGGACAAGGAGAACTTGGAGGAGGCAGTGCGGAGGCAGCACGACCTCATTGAGAAACAGACAGAGGAGCTGCGTAGCCTTAAGAAGCAATTGGAGGAGCGGGACGGCCAGCTGGAGAGGGCAAAGTGCGTGTTCGGGGCCCATGTGGGGACGGGGGGGTTGGGTGTGGAAAGGTCATGTGCGCGTTGGGAAGAAGAGCGACCATCACCTAAATGTCAGCCCAGCCAGGCCGACCTTTGTGCCACGGGCAACTATACCCCCCGGCTTGCGGCTGCCGGCTTGTTGTTGCACTTCGGGACAATGGAACTGTGATGCCATGCCTCTAAACTGGTGCCGCTAGAATGCTGCTCGAGACGCCCGCCTGTACACACGCTGTGCATACCGTCTTGTTGTCATGGGCTTTTTGCGTTAACCCTCGCAGTGCCCATATTGAAGAGTTGACTCTGAAGGCGGGTGGTGCCACTGACCTGCGGATCCTCTTCGATGAGCCCTGGTTAGTGCAGGTGAGCAGCCAGCTGCTGAACTGAGGACGGAGAACGGAATGGAACGAAATGAGAATAGAGCTAAATAAGCGTTTGACGCTGGGGCTCGGGGCAGCAATCGCGACGGGAGCATGCTGACATGAAGAGAAGGATGCTGGCCATAGGAAGTCGGCATTGCCCCGGAACTCTTGGGCGTAAAAGGGAGTTGCGGCTATCCCGCAGCATATGCGAACTACGCGCTCGTTCCCACGTCCGGACGATTTTTGTCCTCCCGCATTGTTTCAGGTCTCCTACGCGCGTCTGAAGGGCGACCTCCCAATGGACCGGGAACTGGGATCCATCGCCGCCCTGGCGCGTAAGTACGCGTCTTAAAGGGGAAGGAAGGAATCGCGAACTTTGAAATGACGTATGTAGCTTGGTATTCCAGGCGACACATGGCGCACGCGCTGTGGAGCCACATCTCTGCCGGCCTAAAGCTTGTCAATCAATAGACGATGCAACAACACTTGGATGGGATGATTGCGTGCGCTGGAGCAGGCGAAACACCTGCATTCAGCATATTCTTATACGGCGACTCTGGCTGGATACAGCATGGCCTGTTTTTTTCGATTTGTTAACACGCAGGAACACTTGAAGTGAACTTCCGGTGCGGAACACTCTCTTTGATGCGTACAGTAATGCCGCATACCACTGCAACCGGTGCGGGCATGGTCCTTGGCGTTGTTCCCCCGTAGTTGGCAAGCAGCTGGTGCTGTACGGCGGAGCCAGCAAGGTGGGCGGCTCCACGTCGGAGAGTGTTGGCCGCGAGGTCGCGGTGCTCAACGTGGAGAGCGGTGTATGGGAGCGGCCAAGCTCGGCGCGCACGCTGACTCCTAGCTACAGCCACTCGGCAGTGGTGGTGGGCCGCACTAAGTTGCTGGTGTTTGGGGGGATGCGGGGCGACGGAGTGGCGGCTGCGGATGTGGCACTGCTCAACGCGGACACTATGAAGTGGCTGTCGCCGCAGATAAAGGTGCGCCACAAACCCACAATGCGATCTAGTACACTCAGGGTGTTTGGGCGGCTCGTGTAATCGCAAGAACTTGAGAGTGTGGTACCCGCCTCACCAGGATTAGCAGCTGATGCTTTTCTTAGATGCCGCAATATAGCAACAATGGTGCACACTTCTCTGTCCGTGTCGTACCGTGCAGGGTGCCGACCGGCCTCTCCCTAGGTCAGGTCATTCGAGTTGCTGCATCCGCGAACGTGTGTTTGTATTCGGGGGCGCCGCCGCGGACGGGGTGCTGCTCAACGACGTATGGATGTACGATCAAGACAGCTGCCAATGGAGCCACATCAGTACCTTCGGGACAGTGCCCGCTCCGCGGACAGGTGAGTGCACTGCGCGGACGGTTTGTTCATAGTTGGTATTGGCATTGAGGAGCGCGTGGTGAAGGCAGCCGTGTGGCGCCGACCCTTGGGCCCGTTATCCAAGGCTTCCCTGCAGTTTCATTGCACGCAATGTGCGGATGCTCTGTCTGGAATCCAGGTATCCTGTCTCGTGCTGACATGTCTATGATTAACGCGCGGCTGATTCGCACAGGTGCCGCTGCCACGTGCACTGACGACGGTCGGCGCCTTTACGTCTTTGGTGGAAATGACGGCAGCCGATGCCTTAACGATGTTCACTATCTGGACCTGGAGAAGCTCACTTGGAGCCCGGTTGCCGTGCACGTGAGTGTCTGAGGCGCGTCGAGGCATCATGTGCCACTGAAATTTGTTAGATTGGCCACCGGGTGCCCTGGATGCCTTGCTTATTTCATATCTTGTTTGCCCATACTCTAGCCCCGCAATGTCCCCTAGTATATTCGCTTCAATACCAGACGCCACGTGACCTGCATCGCTTGATCTTCTGTGGATCACTGCAGATGGGACAAGCTCCGGAGCCTCGGGAATGTGCGGTGGCCCACGTGACAGGTGACTAGCTGAGCTGGCCTTCGCAGCCGGGGCCGATTGGGTCGTACAGTGCGTGATGGCTGAGCTGCTTGGATGCGCACTGAACTGTTACCAGCACACGAGCTAGTTGACGCGCCAACCTGCGCATTTTCCTCTTGTCAGTGCCCAACAAGTGCCTAGATATCCCAGTATCATAACTTACATCTGCCACGCCCAGGCAAGTACCTGCTGGTCGCGGGTGGCTGCTCCGGAACCGGGCGCTGCATGTGCGACACGCGTGCTCTGGACCTCTACTCGCCCCGGTGGGAGACGCTCGATGACGGGGCGTGGTCCAATGGCGTTATGTGGCTGAAGCCGCGCGCAGCCTATATTGCGTTTTTTGGCAACCGGCAGTTCACCATCAAGCCAAGCATGCATGAGAAGCTATGGGAGTTGCAGGTGCGGCAGGCAGAGTGGCGGGCACACGAGGTCATTCAAATTGCAGGGGTCACATCATGTGGACTGGCGAAAAGGATCGCCATCATCCGGTTGAGCTTCGCATGGATTTTGGTTCAAACCGAAGGGAATCCTCGTTGGTCAAGCAGAGGGTAATAATCGATCGGAAGATAAAATGCCGTAATGGCCATGGTGGCCTTTTCGGTCGACTGCTGTCTTTTCCGCATTTTGAACTGCAGTGTGGGACGCAGTTGCACACAACCTCGCATAGCCAATCTTCCTTTCCCATGCTGTTGCTCCCACCACCAGATCACTGAGTGGTCGCTGCCTGAGGATATTGAACGGCTGCGGGCCAACCGGCGCAAGGACATGGGCTTCAGTGAGAAGCTGGAGCTATCAGATGATGCAGGTGCGCGGATACACCAAGCGGACGAATCGATACTATATGTGCCACCGCATATGTGCCATTGTAATGTTTGTGAAACCTGTCCGGTACCTACGGACACGCCCATGAAGGAGGGAGGGGGTGACGGTACCGGGGTTTGCAGGGAAGGAAGCTGTTGTTACCCCGGAGTGCTATTGGGATTCCCGCACAAAGTGGTTGGGATTCCCGACACATTAACCTTCCGGACTGCCCTTCACCAGAGTTATCGGTGCCACTCAGAGCGCTGTAATTCAAGCTGCTTCCCCCCATATTCCACCCGCCTCAGTCCTAAGTATTTTCCTTCTTCCGCCCCTTCATCACAACCCAGTCTGCGGAGTGTCTTTCCTGGAGCTGAGCTGGCGCCCGCCCACTAAAAACTCGGATCGCATCGAGCGATATAAGCTGATGATCGCGACGGGCACGGGTGTGGTTAAAGACGTGTACCAGGGTCGTGAGAGCCGTTTCCGCATTACCGGTCTGAAATCCAACACAGAATACATCCTGTGTGTCAAGGCCACTTATGACGACGGCTCCTTCCTGTGGAGCGAATCTAAGGCCTACCGCACGCTCACGTGATACGGCATGACAACTCATGGGAGCACGTAGACGCGTGGCATTGATGTTGCAGGTGCTGGTTCCGCACTGATCACGGAGCACGATATGCTTTATGCCTCGGGGTTGTGCTTCGCAGCGTCTTATCGTGATATGACATAGTGGTAGTGGCGTTTCCTGTCTACATATATCTGTAAATTGTGAGATATTTACGCAGGTACTCAGGTCCCTAAAGCAGGCCGTGCTAGGAATTTTCAATTTTTTGATTGACTTGCATGCTATCAACATGACATGACATACAGGTGCAAATACCAGATCAGTGCTGCGTTGAGGGACGCTGCAGTTGGCGATCCCCTCTCCTGGTCGACTGGAAAGGTTTACTTTCTGGCATGTCCTTTCATGTTCCTTGATCTTCAAAGCACCCGGGTAATAAATCATTACCACTCCATGCGGATGAGTGGCGCAGGAGCTGGCAGCTTTGCATCATCAGACAGCCGCAGTCTCGTCGCGGATTGCGGCACAGGTGCTCCTGGGAAAGAGAGGCAAAGCTGGGCACGTAGGGCAGGATCACCAGGTTGCACATGGGGATGGATAGTTGCCAAATGCTGGTCTTCTGAGCTTCTGCGGCGGAGTGCAAAATTTAAGATGTAATGTACGCGTGTACGGGTAAATGTCTCGTACAACACATGAAGGCGCCGTAGCACGTCTTGCTGGAGCGCCGCCTGTATGGACTCCAGCATTAGCTCCGGTGTGGCTCTGGAGTCCTCCGAAACTGCAGTAATGGGTATATATGACGAGGCATTATTATTGCTTACTGCACCCAGAACCTTTAATAGAATCCGTACTGATTCATCTGTGCGGTCGGCAGCAATAGTCTACAGCTGTTTGCCCACATTTCATTCCAGTGAGCGCTTTGAAAGCACCCGATTCTGCGTCCAGCATCTGTGTGCATGGCCCGCATAAGTACGTGTTGCTCCCCTTCGCCATCTAAAGGTAGAGTTCCAACCCCCACGGTCCAAGCTACTGCCCGGCTTCAGCCTAGATTTACGAGACTACCAGCCACAGACTTCAAGTCGAGAACGCAAACATGGCCACAAAAAGCTCTCACTCCACTTGTTCGTATCACCATCGGGTGCCGAACAAGGCCGTTTGGACCAATGCACATAGCAGCAATACACACAGGATACTTACAGCGTCCGGATAGATTGATTTTCCTTCTTTTCTTATCTGCTTTCGGAATCAGGTTCGATGAGGAACAACTCACTCCCCGTATGTTAAGTTTTAAGACAACTCGAAGGCGAGGACGGCCCACCCTCCAGGTGGCAATAATTGCTGTCCACGCGAGGAGGGATTCTCCGGGCTTCAATTCGCATTACATCTTCATACTAGAAGACCATGCAAGCCGTCAGCCTTTGGCCGCATTTCACCGATTCGGAGCTCGCGTAGACGGATTAGACCACGCGATGGGCACCACTCTAGCCTGCCAGAAGTCCCCGCCTAACCGATTACAAGGAAAATGGACAAGACAACATTCCAAGAAACCCTTCCAAGCTTAAAGAGCTATAATGCCACAGCGATTCGCACCTACATGTCGCTGCTTTGGCGCAATTGCTCCAATCCAGACTGCGAGCTGTGATCCACGACCGTGCAGAGGGGGTTGGTCCACCATAACGCATGCGCTAAGGTAGCGGCTGGCGCTGGACTGCACGTTGCCTAGAGACCTACTACAACGAAGCCCACCGCCATGGACAGCGATAGCAGAGCCACAAGGCCCGGCGGAAAGAACTTCTTGCTGTTATTGAAGCGGCTGGCCATCACGATGCCGAGCAAGGTGCAGAGAGCTGACATCACAAGCAATAGTCGCGAGCAGAAGCGGGTGCAAACGACAGCAGGTCTCAACACCGCGATCAATATGATATTTGACCAGAAATGGGAACAGGACGGCAGACAGCTGCCACAGACCGAAAGCACTTCACAAATCGTGAACTTTGCAAGCATGCCCCAGCCGCCATGCTATTCCATGCCATTATCATCTCATCTACCTGTGCGTCCGTATCCAAAGGATACCCACCCTCCGCCCGCCAGATATCCAGCCACGGCAACTTACAAACACACTTCGCCCTAAGGGAGGTTCCTGCCAGCGGCTGCATGCCGTGAAATGGGTCAGACCTTCTTACCCTGATGCGTCCCCATCCCATCTCGCACTCACCGAAAGCAACCCGTGCGGGGCCCACTGCAGCGGCACCCACCATAGAGCGAGCGCACAGCGCGAGGATGAGCGCTGCGCCGCCCCCTGCCCCCAGAGACGTGGCGCTCCCCTTCCGTGCAAAGGCCAGCGCACCGCCAACTGTGCACCGGTTCCAAAAACGAACATGGCTCAATGAATAATTGCCGTACACATGCCATTTAAAATAATAGCTACTGGGCAATTGTTTTAAGCTGTCGATTTTGGATTTGCGATTTGCCCATGTCAAACTCGAGACGCAAGTCGTAGTGGGGCAGTGGATGCATCATCGTGTGGCAGGTGACCCCACTGCTGGCAAGCTGCACGCAAGGAACATCGCAGCAGTCAGGCATCACGTTCGTCAGCCGATCTAGCAGTTCGTAAGTACTGCCAAAGCGCTAAACACACCTGCAAGGAGCGCGGCGAAGGCGAATGTGAAGTTGCGCATGGGGTGGGGCTGAGGGCTGCTCGCATCGCCACCACCGCTGCCGCTGCCCCCGCTGCCGCCACCGCCGCTGCTACCACCACCACCGCCGCCGCTTCCAGATCCGCCCGTGGAGCCCAAATCGTTGACCAGAGCCCTCGTCATCCCGGTTACGGAGCTGCCGTTGGCCGTGCCTGAACAAGCAGAGCGACGGACATTTCGAAACTTAAAGCTTCAAGACTCTAGGGCAATGAGTTTCCACATCGAACCGTACGCCTGGAAATTGATCCGTGGCCCGCGTACGACATGCACCGCAGCTACCACCTGATGTTGGCACGGCCCACTAGTCGTGCCGATAGTTGACGGACTGCGAAATTCTGTCCTAGCTTTGGGGTGCATCGCGCGGGTGCACCATCGAAACACGTCTGGTTTGGACGCGGTTTGACAACGCCCCTTAATTCCCAGCTTCCGAGCAAACCGAACAGGTTTCGCTTCATGTTTCTCCTTTGAAACGTATGCAAGTTGCCATAAAAGGTCACGTAGACGGACTGTCGCACTCACACAAACCCACACCGCTGAAAATACCCTCCGTCAGGCCATCTAGAAGCCGGCATGCGCAATTTGGAGCTTTTTGAGGTCTGTAAGGTGATTAGAAAGCAGGACCGCATGTTGAGGGATGACGCACCATGGGCATCATAAGGAAAAACACGTCGCGATAAGAAGCTCCGCCGAAAAGGACATATGCCATCGCATCTGCAATGAATATGGTTGTAGGTAAAACATTAGTTTTAAGCGGTGTGGGAGGGACGTTTATTGTCTGCACACCTTTTGAGAGTTCGCGGCGGAGCGGATGTAGTCACTGTGAATCGTATCGTTTCCATTTCGTCACTTATTCACACGCATAAGTATTCTTTTATATAATATTCTTGTTGGCTTGCCCACCTAAAAGGTGGGCAAAGCCTATGCATTCTGGACAGGTTACAGACGAGACCGTATTTGAGAAAAAGTCACATTTTTGCCGCAGGACGAGCAGATAGTGCAGTGCTGATACCTGCATGCAATTTGATATCAAAGTGACAGGAGCACCATATGATCAAGGTGCATGTGGATGCTGCAGAAATAAGTTGCGAGATAAGAAAGCCGGAATGCGATTCAGAAGGTTGGCACAATACATCAATATGAAACGTGAACATAAGGTGCTACAAGACTGGAGAGAGGAGCGTTCTATAGGGATAAATCTGCATGCAGTAGCAATTCAAAGCAGCAGAGCACAAACGGAGTGCGAGCTGTCCGTACTTGAGAGAAAGTCACACTTTAGCCGCATGACGAGCAGACAGTTGGTGTGGCCCAAGGAATATGAGCCGGCGGCCATACGGGAGACGTTATGGGATGGACCAAAGTGATGAAAGAAATAGGGAAAGCAGAGCAAGATATATAGATAGATCAAAGTATAGACGCTTGATTGAAGGATTTTCAAGGCAAGACGGCGGCATCCAGCAGAAGCGGGTAAGCGTTGCCACTGCTTTGCTTGAAGCAGAAGCAGTAGAAGGCAGACGATTATCTATTGGCATTATAAATGCAGTGACGCAACCACGCATCCAAGCAAACAGGCGCTCAGGTTCTTGCCCTCGCACCGCTTGCCCTTACGTACCCAGGCGCCCAAGTATCGAGGCACCCAGGCGCCCAAGTATCCAGGCACCCAGGCGCCCAAGTATCCAGGCAGCCAAGCATCCAGGCAGCCAGGTAAGAAGCACGCATCCAGGCGCTCAGGTGCTCGGCACCAAGGAACTAGGCACCCAGGCAACCAGGCACCCAAGCACGCAACCAGGCACCCAGGCAACCAGGCACCCAGGCAACCAGGCTCCCAAGCAACCAGGCACTGAAGCAACCAGGCACCCAAGCAAACGGAAGGAACGGAAGGAACCATCAGGTGGTGCTTGCAGTAGAATCGATCGGAAAGACTAAGGTGTAGCATCAATGAAGCGGACATACATGGAAGCATGTGCAGGGAGCATGTGTCACACCATGTTGGATGCAGTGCTGAGGCAGGCAGGCAAGTGTCGATACAGGTGTCCATACAATGTGGGCGACTGCTTTTTTGATTCTGTGTCCTTTGTTTTGCGAAGCTTATACGGCTGGCAGGTGCAATCAAGTGATGTCCGCCAGCAAGCAGTGGGGTTGATGCGTGAAGCCATGGAGGAGTATGAACTTCTGCAACGGCAGTTCCAGCAAGCAGCTGTTGAACTAACGGGGCAGGTACTGACAGATGAGGAGGTATATCTGCAGATGATGAGCAGTGGAAGAGAGCGGGCAATATCGATAGCTGTCAGTATAGAAAGCATTGAAAATGCAAATCACATTCGGTATGGAGTGCGCGACCTGAGGGGATACATGACATACATGTGTAAACCTGCATCAGAGGGAGGATTATGGGCAGATGCGCTAATTTTCCCGTGGGTGGCACGCACATTAAACATCAACCTAGTAGTATGGGAGAGTCGCAGTGCACAGCCTATAGAAGCACACATGCAATCAGAAAATGGGATTTGCGTGGAAGTGGCTCGAGATGGTGAACATTATGAACCGGTAATGCCTTTGATGCTCTGTAACATGGCACCGGGCACTGGGCACCAGTCTATCATGGTACCGAGCACCGGGCACCAGTCTGACATGGCATCGGGCATCGTGCACCAGTCTAACATTGCACCCGGTATCAGGCAACAGTCTAACATGGCACCGGGCACCGGGCACCAGTCTAACATGGCGCCGGGCACTGGGCACCAGTCTAACATGACGCTGGGCACCGTGCACCAGTCTAACATGGCGCCGGGCACCGTGCACCAATCTAACATGACGCCAGGCACCGGGCACCAGTCTAACATGGCGCCGGGCGCCGATAATAAGAAAAACGCAAGGCAAGCTGTACAGGCAGGGGAAGTAGTGCAGATTGGTCTTTATCAATCATCAGGAAAGCAATGCAATGAAAATGTTCCTGAAAGATGGGGAGCCCTTACAATCAAGAGACGGCGCAAGCTGTTTGGTGAATGTGTGGCTGCTGCAGTGCACACAAATGAATGGAAGCAAGGGTATTCACAGCTTGCAAAGTGGATGGTGGCATGGTTAATGGAGACATGTAGTATCCTGGGGTATCTACGGGTAGTATCCGAGGTGGCTCCTGGTCATCTTTCGATCGAGCCTTTGCTTAAGGCGGATATAACAGAGATACAACAATTGGTATCGAGCGGGTTAAGACTGACCCGGGTTCAAATCCCCCTCCTGTCTATGGAGTGGGCGGTTGCACTGGTCGGTGGGAATTGATGGCCCCCATCACCAGGCCGTGAGGAAATGAACTCTGTGGAGGTCTTAGGGTGGTGATACGCTCTGGCCCCTCTGGCGCGAGGACGCGCCTGCCTAAAGGGGGGATAATTGTAGTATCCTGGGGTATCTACGGGTAGTATCCGAGGTGGCTCCTGGTCATCTTTCGATCGAGCCTTTGCTTAAGGCGGATATAACAGAGATACAACAAGACACACAATGTGCAGACCCACATCACGAGCATGAAGCATCTTTGCTTCAGGGAATCAAAGTTGTTAGAGAGTATAGGAAAATCATGCGGTGTGGACATGAGCGTTATCAGATCTCAGCAAAGGCAAGGCAAGTGGACAAGTGCAAAGCAGGAGGTCCTGAAGAATGCAGTGAAGCGTTGCATTGCTCACGTGGGATCTCGCTGGCTGCTGATGGGATATGAAGAGCGTGTAAATTTGTTATTAGCCGCTTCCAGTGGTAGGGATGGTCTATCTGCGGAAGAGGTATTACTGTCATCACGGATTAAGAACTCCCCAGTGCATGCCGCAATTGCGAATACAACTCGCGCAGTAGCATGTGGACAAGATGTACATGGGGTGAAGTATCTGTGTGGGTCTATTCAGTCAAGTGAAAATGTTGCCTGTGAGGTAGCAAGTGCAGTATTAGAGTGCATGCGACAGAATGCAGCATTCACGTTCCTGGAGCTGAATTTGCAAGCAAGAGCAGTTCAACACAAGATTATAGAACGTCGTTGCATACTGCCACCATCATTGCCTGACATAATGCAATGGTTGCAAGCACCCTTCAAGATGCCATTGAACGCAGGGCAGAGGCCAAAGGAGGAAACTGCTGAACGCACAGATGTTGATGAAGGCGCAGGCATGGATGGTTATGAAGATAACGATAATAATGGTGACATAGATGAAACAATGCACGATGTTATGCAAGGAAAACACAAGAAATTTACACTACGGAATGCAATAGATGCGTTTCAACAAGAAACACAGGAGGGTCCCACTGCAATATGCTCATGCTGCCATGAGCTATGGTGGCCATCTTCAATGAGGCGTTGTAGTGAGAAAATGAGGACGTTGCCAAAGTCTTGGACCTGTACATTTTTGCCGGATGGATCAAATGATGCAACATGGCAGTTTTGTACGACATGCTATACTGACTTGGGTAAGGGGAAATTACCCAAGCGTGCTGACGCGAATAATATGGGGTTTCCAGTGCTGCAACGGCCGGCATGTTTTGAAGGGCTTCGGGAAATAGAGCGGAGATGCATTTCATTACATAATCCTTATGCTCAGTATGTTGATGATCCTGGTGGGAAACCAACACAGTTGCATGGGGGAATTGTGAATGTACCTGTGGACCTCCATCAAGTAATGGTAGCATTGCCTCGACCAATATCAGAGCTTGACACGGTAAATATTAGCATAAAACGAATGATGAAATACAAGGGAGCAGTTTGGAAAGGTGTAGTCCGCATAGGAAAAGTGTTGGAATGCCTAGACTACCTGAAGAATACACCGTTGTACCAGGAGGCTGGAATAAAGGTAGATGAAACAGCACTGGATGAGCTAAAAGGTGGAGATTCAGATAATACAGAAGATGAAGAAATTGAATGCTTAGAGAGTGCACATCAGGCTGGCGATGATGAACAGGAGTTTGATGACAAAACAAAGAAAGCAGGAACAAGTGCAAATGATGATATGAGCGGCATCATGGCAGGTAATATTGAGCCGTCCTTACATGATGAATGTCACGACAGTGAAGATAACTCCCAATGCACGGTGTGGAGTGAAACATCAGATGAAGAAGAGCCAGACGGCGTTGGAGTAAAGCTTGACACTGATTGTGTGCTGGACCCAGCTGATGCATTGCATACATTAGCTAAGCAAATTGATCCAGTTCAAGCAAGGAACGCAGCGCCTAATGCAGTCAATGTTGCGCCTGGAGAAGGCCGTCACCCACTGAGTTGGTTTTATTGCCCGTTTAGTGAAGAGAAAGCTTGCCCGAGTGTGTTTTTAGGGCATGGCCGTGAGGAAATACATGCACGTGCTGTGACATACCAAGATATTGCAAAGCATGAGCTCCTTCACAATGACTGTCGTGCACGTGAGGATACAACAGGCATTTTTGTGCGGTATCACAAGCTCATGGTGTCAAAGATCACCCAAGCAGCCTCAGTTCGCATGCGCAAGATGACATTCAAGCGGCATGGACGTAACATGGATGCTCCGCTGACGGTCAAGGAGGCATTGGACCCTGCAGTGCGTGATGAGCTGATACACACAGATCAAGCATTCAACGATTTTGGATGCATCCGGACATCTCCGGATTACAAGAAGCAGTGCAAAAATCATGCCTTCGCAATGTTGCGCCAGCTAGGAATGCCGACATGGTTTGTAACAGTGTCGTCGCGGTACACGCAGTGGCCGGAGCTACTTCAGGCGTTACGGCATATTAGAGGAATGCCAAAGATGTCAAATACAGATGTGCTTAACTGCCATTTCCATGAACGTGCAGAGCTCATCCGGAAGGACCCCGTCAACACCAGCAGAATGTATGCACGCAGGTTAGATTCCATGATAAAAAACTTCCTGGTGAAAAGTGCAGATGCATTAGGAGAAGTAGAGGATTACTTCTGGATGCAAGAAATGAACGGCCGTGGATGTGAGCATACTCATGGACTGGTGTACTGCAAAGAAGCACCTCGATTTAACGTTGACAATGATGAAGATATCGCAGCATTTGTTGACAAGCATGTGTCCTGCAGTCTGCTAGGGCTTCCGAATCATGTAGTAGGTTGCCAAACTCATCGTCATCGGTCCACATGTAGAAAGGCGCGCAGCTTAAAATGCAGGTTCAAGTTTCCCGGCCCCCTTTTCCTCGCGCCTCATTGCTTGCTCGCAGTAATGGACGGTAGCAATGTTCTTTGATGCGTTATGGCACGTAATGGAATTTCCATCTTACCTCCTTTACTGTTACTGCACCGGACGCCCCGATGGGGACTTATAGGAACAGCCTGTACTGTAACGACCTCACGTTTCAACATTCCTGTTCCGTACAAATAAAAAGCAATTTTGTGGGCAAGCCTCACTTAAGCGCAGCTTATCGTTTCGGCAGTAATGGTACTGCAGTATCCTACGACATTGCTCGTTCGGAGCTTTGGATTAACTGCAAGACCTGTTCTCGCATAGCCTTTGTACGTTTTGCTCCTATCAGATGAAAACATAAATCGGCAGGGTTAAGGATGAGAAAATGGTACGTTTCAGTTACAGTTGACGCCTACGCTCTGCGTTGGGAGACAAAGGAGCTGCCCTTACATGCGAGATGAACTACCGCAAAGCTGAAATGCCTAGCGACGACAAGGCCAATGGCCTTGGTGGTAGTCGAGAATTTCGGCACTTTCACCGGCGTGAGGTTTCCCACGTCGACCCGTCGATCGTCATAACTTCTGCTCAACGGGCATGGTGGCCCGTCAAAGCCTACAACCTGATTGTTATCCTTAGCGTCGGCATCCTTCTTATGGTTTGCGCCCGGCTCCTCTATCATCGCCGGCGCCGTATGCGGCAGGCGCAGGAGATTATCGACTACGGTAAGGTATGGACTGTGTATTTGTCGGCCTGCCTACGTGCAACGTGAGGCAAGAATGTGAATGCCAAGGATTGTGGCTGAGGTTCGGGTTATCATTGGCTGCTTAAGTCCGGGGGAAAGCTTGAACCATTAGCTACTGGAAGCGGTGCTAACGAGGGACAGGAAAGGTTGGGGGGCCTTGCTCGATTGGCTCCAATATGATACGTTTATCAGATCCGGAAACATATACAGTGAGCTTTCACGGTAAAGAAATATATTACGCATGCTGTTATTCCTTGAACGTATCACATACATTCCCGACGACTGCTATTGGTATGTTGGGGCTATATATTGTTCGTATGTGGTAATTGAGAGGGCCTCGGAGGCCATCGTGAATATAAGAACATATGATAATTCGGCTGGTGTATATATACCTTGAACCCATTCGTACGTACGTCGTGCGCTCCGGTGCACAGTTAGCGGTATGCACGCCGGAAATGGCCCAAGTACATGACGGTACACACGAAGGTACAAACCAACATGGCAATCATTATCGGGCAGCAATAATCGGTGGTCGACGGGGGCCTCATCTTGCACTACATCTACGCGGCGGTGTTTAAGAGTGGAAGTTGTCGATTAGATGGATATCCGGCTTCGCATGAAGGCCCATTCTTTCTGTCTCGTGCACACACCGACATAGCTATGCATGGTGTGTGCGTGTTCTTGTCCATCGGTTATTGCCAGGCGACATCTTAAGAAGAGATTGATCTTATGGCTCTGGCCTTTTGTACATTACTATGCCCCTTATTAACTTCAACGCCTGTAAGCAAGTATACAATGTCTTATTGATGCGTGTGCATGTGCGCCCTTATGTGCGTTAATTTACAAGTTGCACTTACTTGCTAGCCATCCACTAATGCATGCACCCAGCCGCCACCTCGATATCCGTATGCAGATGCGGAGCTCCAGATGAACCTCATCATCCGGAGGGCGCGTGCAGTGGAGGCCATGCAGCGGGAGTACGACTTTAAGGCACGTGAGTTCCGGTAGCTGCAACAGGCAGGCGCACGACGCATGCCTGATCCATAACAATAAAATGAACGGCTGTAAGGGCCAGTTGCTACTGTCGAGATCAATCGGATTGCCGTGAAAGGTTGATTGAGGCGAGCGAAGGATGACTGCGAGCTGCAAAACAGTGATATATATATATATATATATGTGTGTGTGTGTGTGTATAGCAATCGTATCTTGTATCTTTATTAAATGGCTGTTTGGTCGCCCATCTGGTTGGCCACCTTCATAATTATAATTTTGAATCGTCAATAGTAATGGACATGGCTCCTTACCTGCTGAAAACTAGCGACGAGCTAGATTGCGCGTGTGGACATGGATGCACGGCAACCGACCAAGCGAGACGTGTGTGCTTGGAAAGGGTCTGATGGAAGAGTTGAGGTTTATGTGATGGTTGTGATCCATGAATTGAGAAAGCTGTTTATCCATGCAGGTTGAGGTTGTATCGAACATCTAAATTATTGCGTCTCGGGTTCCTTTATAGGTCTAGCCTACTTCCGTTCCCGCGCTATTCTGTGATATCGTACACTTGTACGATATATTTGCGATATATCACCACACCGGTGCTAATCACCGGTGTCTTTTGACACCCCCAACAATGTGGGTTCTCGATCGCTAAAGCTTTACAGAGGCGAGGGATCTAAAACCAGAAGCTTCCTAGCTATTGCAGTATGCAGTCCGCCGACTGGGGTTTACCGGCTTTTAAGTAGCCCCGCCACATGTCTTACAGGGCAGTATTTACAAATACAGGGCAGTTACAAGCCATCAGTTACTACCCATACCTTATTAGCCGCCCAGTAACCGGTTATAACTGGTCCAATAACTATTGCGAGCTCAGTTACTGGCGGGCGGACTACTTGTTGGGCGGCAACTAGTTAGATCACGCTACTGCCTGGGTTCTGGCAAAAATGGTTTTGGGCAGCTTTGTTGCGCATTCATTGCGGGAAGTCATGTGGGACTCTGGGGCCCTCAACTCTGCCTTCCAGTGCCACGCCTATGGCTCGTCATACCCCCAGGTGGCGTTCATCGGCTAGCTTGTGCGGCGGGATGCTGTGGCCCTGGTCGCTTCATCTGGCGAGTATTGGATGTAGTCGGCTGTGCATATCTAATGCATGGGGCACTTGCGCTGGCCTGCCATTTGCACGGCTGGTGCCCGTCGTATCTCACATGTTATTGTGGACTTTTGGGCACGTCTCACCTCATTTGTACCGCTATATATTCCACCGTGGATGCACCGTCCCCGCTGATTACCCATTCCTTTGCTGTATCTTGCACTGTGTAATCATCATCATCTCCCCGGATACTGCCTCCCCCTGGCTCCCCGCCGTCCGGGACCAATTCGTTGGGATGCGGTGGTAGCCCCCGGGGTCTGAGGTCATGGGGTTGCATACACGCGTCCTGACCTGAATGCCTGCTAGCTGGTTGTCACACTGGCCAGGTTAAGCTAACCAGGTTGTCTTTGTTGTGATGCTTTCCCTGGTGCGTGGAGGATGGTGGTTGCAGGCTTCTTATTACGTAGCATGGCTCGCTCTTTGCTCTGTGCAGGGCATGGGCCTGAGTTACCGTGGACAAATAATCTGTGCGTATGTCTGTATGTACATATATACACTAGGTATATAACCTAGCCGAGTTTCATATGAGCTACCCCCAGCAGCCTCATGGTGGACAAACACAGCAGCAGCAGCATGGCATGCACCATGGTATATGGCTACGTTACGACCAGCTCACCATTGTTGTTTCCCAGCCATGCACGTGCAGGCACAGCCTCATCAAAGCGCAGAACCGACCTCGAACTCTTTGACGGGGTCATCTATGGATGCCCCTGGCAACACAAACTCATCCCAAATAAGTGTGCATGTTATCATATTAGTTAGATCCCGCATTAAACAGGCCTTCGACCGCCTTGATTGTTATGGCCGATCGAGGATGACATGACACCACAACGATCATTCATTCACTAGCACAGACGTTGGCCCGTGCTGCAAACAGCCATTTGACTATCGATCGTGGCGGTACATGCGTGCTTTCCACAAGGCGAGTAGCTGCTCGACCAACTCGTTATACATCCCGCAAACACCCCCTCACTTGAAGCAGGCCCGAACTCAGCCGAGGCAGCAGGTATGTATGCATTTGGCTTCCAGCCTACGCCTGCCGCCAACATTTCTTGAAGGCCACCTCAATTACTGGACACATGTCAAAAAGGCGTTGGGAAATTCAAACTTGATGTTATTACTATGCCTAAAAAGGGCTTCCATCGTGTTCTGAGTGTTCTGTCACCGGATATAGCTGTATGTATGGTTTTGGCAGACACGGACGCATGCATGGGGGCAGTGAACGGCATTGTGGACCAAGGAGGCAGGGCTTGCTACTATTGCTTGAGTTACCGGAAGAATGCATGAGAAGAACATATACACCAGCGGGTTCATTCGTGCTGCACCCCGTCATGGATTCACTTGTTATTTTGACAGCACAACAAATTAACGGGTCCATTCACAATAATCAAACTTTTATAGCCAGCTTTATAAAAGGTAAAAACGGACACCAATCAACGGGCAGGGATTCAATATAAATATATATACATGGTGTGTATATGTTAACCTAATAAGCAAAGCTTGCTTCCGGACTAAACATAAGGAAGCATATATGTATATATGTGTATATATGTGTATATATGTGTATATGTGTGTGTGTGTGTGTGTGTGTGTGTGTGATCCATACATCATCTATAAATATGTCGCCATTGAAGGTGAGCAGGTTGCGACATGCACGATTATGTTTATTTACATGTACAGGAAAAAGCTTGATTGGGCGGTCATTTGCCTGAATATATACACGATGGAACAAACACTGCTAACCTGCACTGTCCAGCCGCCAGAGGTGACAGCAGGAGATCCATTTGTAGAGCCAACGCGGCGTCCATTTGTGTTGTTGAGGTTCGTCTCGTGATCATTATTGGCCATCTGTTGTAGCTTTCGGATTGAGGCCATCAGGTTTTCTGCCTGATGTACTTGCCGACCAAAGGGGCTGCTTGCGCCAAGATCAGATCGTGTCGTTGAGTTCAGCCGGCTTGTCCTGCATGCGCGCAGGTTAACATGCACGCATGCATGTATGATAATTGCGCATTATTTTACGGATGAGCCCATCCAACGGTGGTGTGTGCGTGCGAAGTCATCTGCTGGTAACGCAATGAACCATTATGTATATATATGGTATATATAATGTTTAATTGCAGTATATATATATATATATATATATATATATATATATATATGGGCCAAGCATGCATTAGTGTGCAACATGGGCACATCTCTCGATCTGCTGTATGTACTCTGCCCGCTGGAGCATGGATGAATATATATTGCTTGTAAGTACAGATACTTTCCATGTGAATCTTATATCTTCCATAGAACCATGTCCTTCTATTCGTGTTTCAATTTACTACAGTCCCTTGGATGCTTGGGAACCCATCCATTATTAGGTTTGCCATATATAATTACGATTCGCATCAATGAAAAGGCAGGGTGCGTGCGTGTGTGAGGCCAGCCTCCCATGTATTATTGATAATAACCAGCTAGCTGCAGCTCAATGCCTTGATTGCGTGCTCGAGATAGAATATACTCATTCATCATAAATACAGTTCGCTACGTGTCTGATGACCCATTATGGTTTGTGCTTACGTAGTTAGTGAGCCAGCACCGGACACAGGTGAGGATGCTCCACGAGCAGCTGCTGGCTGTGATTGGACAGCTGCAGGTATAGATGATTCAGTGATTGTGCTAGGAGTGACACTGCTACGCATGGCTGTCACGGCAGTTGTCTCATCTGCAACAAGTGCATGAGCTGCACCAGAAGCAGTTTTAGCAGTAGTGATTTCCGCAGCACCAAAAGACTTCTGGTCCTGACCATCCGTGAAAACAACCATTTCCTGTATGTACACATGCACGAGCAAGGTTGGCATGGTGGGTTACACATATACTTATCGATGGATGGGTAGGTGCAGTAAGGAAAATAGGTGTAATAACATGAAGGTATGTACCTCTGTGTGTATCCAAATAAAAGAGCTCAGCACACATGTACGCAAGTTCATTTATTAAGGTATATAGATATAGGTAGGGTAAGATGCCTTGGGCTGCGTGCTGCTGCAATGGATGCTGTTATGACACTTTAAGACCGGGTGGCCTGCATACGTATACTGCCTGCAAAATCCAGGCCATTATAATATATTAAGGGGTGTTACACTGTGGGCCACTCGCCCTGCAAAGACGAGCACCTGGGGCCCTGACCGGACTGAGCCACAGTGCAGGGGAGGGGCAGTGGCTTTGTCTGTCTGCCCTGCCACGTGCTCCCCATCTCACTCAGGCCAGCAAGAGCAAAGGAAAACTGGCTGGGAGGATCTCATGAATACTGCGTTCTTATTGATATATGCTGTCTTGCTTAGCAAAGCATATTAAGTGCTATATATAACTTCAGCAGACAGCCGTCAGATTACTACCCAGCAGCAGCAGGTGCACAGCTTGCTGCCAACCAGTCCGTTATGTTTTGAAAGTTGGCTCACGAAGTGATTGAAATCTCACCTGTACCTCGGCCTGGTGCTTTGGTCGGCGTAGTGATGCCATCATTCGCTCCATCATGGTAGCCTTTCCACCAGGCTTCGATGATGCATCTACAGCATGCATGCATGTCAATCTCAGTTGTATGCATGTGTAATGCAAAGCTGGTCACATGCAAGCCAACTATTACATAAACGTTAATATCCATAAAACCACGCACATCCATATGCATACATCACTACTCTTGGCTAACTTCCTAGCTGGAAAGCAAGTGTGTGGCAGCTTCGTTATATATACACATCTGAGGCATCCATCAGGAATGACCCTATCCACGCACATGCACCGGGTACTTGTGCATTTTGCAAGCAATACAGCTGTACATTTTCCTCATGTAAGGCCCCTGGGAATCTTTGCAGTCATGTCGCACGTTCCACCCCTGTAAGGAGTGCTTGTCAGGTAGGGCCCTTTGGAATTGGATCTTCACTTACAAGGATTGCCAACATTGCGTTTGCCATCCTGCTCGCTAAAGGTAAGCAATACTCGCCAAGGTAAATCACCAAATAAGTTTTGGATGAAATTTTAGAATGAAAATTTAACATGATATCACCCGGTGCCGCTACCATGCAGTGCAGCTGCTGCACAGTGCCGCTGCCGTGCGGTGCAGCTGCCACGCAGTGCTGCTGCCACGCAGTGCCGCGGCCGGTGCCACTGCTGTGTGGTTCTGCTGCCACGTGGTTCCGCTGCTGTACGGAGCCGCTGCCGTACGGTGCTGCTGCCACGCAATGACACAGCCGCGCGGTGCCACAGCTGTGTGGTGCTGCTGCCATGCTGTGCAGCTGCCTTGTGGTGCCGCTGCCGCACTGTGAGGATGCCACGTGGTGCAGCTGCTGCGCGCTACTGTCATTCTACTGCAGTACAACTATGTACCACGCAGTATGCTATTGCGGGGTAACACATGCTTTAGATACCACTTGTAATCGCAGATGCTATAATTTTATTAAAATCTTTTGGTTGCTCTGAGTAATAATAAATATGCTATACATATTTATGTTATTTGAGCTTTACGAGGTGGCCGCACAACATTTTTTCAGTTTCGTTGGAGCATGGGCGCCAGGGGCTAATGATTGAAGGGGTTGGGGGGTCAGGCCTTAATTTTTATGTCAACCGCACGCACTACAGGCATTAAAACAGTACAAGTGCTTGCTTTACATAGGCCTACCTGTGGCCCAGAAATGTAGATAGCTCAATTGCAAATACAAAATTTTGCAGCTTATCAAAGTATTGTAAGCTTTTTGCTTAGTAATAATATCACATCAACAGGATCATGCTCAAAGAGTGATCATTGGCACATTCCAAATCAATAACAAGCAAGTACTTATTACAACAGATTTTCATCGTTTATACTTTCCTTACAAGCACCTATCACCAATCACTTTTGACCAACATAAAATCCTTTTTCCTTATTATTATAGCTGTAGTAGTAGAAATAATGTCATCTACCTTGGCAATATGTGCTGTTGCACCCTCTGTTACCATGGTGCTAAATAAATGCCAGACGTATCACAACTTGCCTGCTTGACGAAAAGCATGCATATGAATTATTGCACTATGTTGGATGCCCCAGCTGATGCTTCATCAGGGCAACGCATGTATGTTTGTAAATAACATCTATCAGGATAATATGTTAACATATGATAACAATATATACACATCATACATAAAATACATTCTTTGCTAGCTGATGAATGAGATGCTTGGGGTGACCCAAACTATTTACTGATGGCCACCACAAATGTCTAGGAGGAAAACCAGGGGAGTATTTAGCTAGGCAGAAATATCTAGGGGGAATTAACAATATTGACTATATTACAACTGCTCCCTCTTTACTTACAACATTTCCTTTTAAACCTTATAATGCAACAAATATTATACTCTTCTGTCCTTACTTTTCTCTACAAGAATCTACCTTTGACCCCTGTACATCAAGACGGTGGAAGTGCGGGGAACTGGGGCAGCAAGCCCCAGAACCCGCACAACCACAGTACATTTCAGGGTATTAACAACATTGAAAGCGGTAGTCTAACGAATATTTAAAAGCATGATATATATATGTGTGCCTGCTTCTATGTGGCTGATTATATCACTTATCCCAAAAGTGATCGATAACCGAGCTTGGGGCAAGAGATGTATGTAGATAGGACCCATGATGAGTACAAGCAAATAAAAAAACAATAACAACTGCATCCACCTAAATCTATTGCTCGCCTTACTTGTTTGATTGATCATGCAGGCATGCAGGAAATATATAGCTAGCTGTATGTTGTATTACGGTACCGGCCTTAGCTCCTTGCTAAGTAAGTAGCCCCGTGGCTACACCCTCTATATGCTTATATGTAGAGGCTAAGGGTTGCATGCCCTAGTGCAACTGTGACACTGTCACTGGTAGACTCAGTTGAGTTCGGTTTCACTGGTTGATCCTATGTATTTCCTTAATACATAGCTCTGTTTTCTCTTCCTTAGGGATTACAGTTCTTTATGGAGGCTTGCCGTACTAAGCTCAGAGTACCTATGCTCTGCTCTTCCCATCAACCGGTAGTTATCACTACCACTAGTTGGGGGTGATACAACACTGTATGTAATGTGTGCGGTGAATGTAGTAGATAGTTCCTTGTACAGTACATGTAGCAGTCGTCTTCACGATGCTACTAGATTTATGCGGAAGCGAAGCCTTAGAAGGTTTGGAAATGGTTCGTAGGTATGTTAACGTCGCGAAATTGTACATCTAGCGAGAAAGGGTGACAGCGGAGTCTTGAACTCCGAACAATTAGTATTATTATACTAAGTTGTCAGGCCGAAGCTCTTCACCAGGGTGATTTTAATATTGGCTCACCTAGCCAAGATGTACGGCAATCTACTTGCCAATTGCGAGCTTTTCTCGTAGTTAGTTTGTCGGTTAGGCATCATGCTTATTGCATGATTGCCTACCGCTTTATCTAGGCCTATTTCTCTAAGGTAAATGTAGCTTGCTACAGTACAGCACAAATATAAGGTACTAAAAGCACATACCTAGCATTTTGACAACAACGAACTACACACGCAATCAGCATCGCTAAATTATGATTTCAGTGGTGAATTTCATCATCAGTCTTACCAGTCTCATTGTCAGGTGAAGCAGGGTTGCCTCGTTGACTCCTTGTGCCCCACATGGCTTGCTCCTGCTGCGGTACTTGTGGGGCTACATGTGACATCACACTGCTATCCTGCTCTAAGTTCTGCGCATAATGTCCATTATTTATGATACCTTGCCCTGTATCATCAGCACATTCAGATCTTGAACTGATTGTAGTTTTGAGCTCTGAAGCTGCTGGAGCCTGCCTACCTCGAGTCCTGTGTAAATGCACGAAGGTGTGCATGGGGTTATGTATACGGAACACTGTTTGACCACAACCACTAAACATTCATACCACATACACATGCATAACAGCACACATCAATACCATTCACATTTACATATTTAAATACCTGTAATGCATCTGTGTGCTAGCATCAATGAGGAATTAATTATTAACTTATTATAAAAAGGCACAAAATAGCATCCATGCCAAAGCTGCATGTATGTGTGAGTCATACCTTGCCAGGGTGTTCTTGAGGCGCTCAAGGGCTTTAGACTTGTTCTGGACAGACACATCTATCGGCACGGCAGTAGCTTCCACCAGCTGCTGCACAACTCGCTGTTGCAAACCGCCGCCTTGGTTAGGTTCATCCCTTTTGGGCAGATTCTGTGAGGTGTCATTAATTGCGTTGTCAACCTGCATTGAATCATTCTTTCTGCCTGCTGCTTGGTCAGCTGCATCGTCACCAGCTGCAGCTGTGGTATCACTGGCCAGACCACGGCTGCTGACAACATCATCACCAAGGGAAGAAGCCGCAGCTGCGGCACGCTGTGCATTTACAGCGTCAGAAAGCCTGAGCAGCTTCTGCATAAGCTTGGCTTTGGGACCTTGAGGTGGTGGTAGGACTATTGATGGTGTGGCAGCAGTTGGTGATAATAACTTCTTGCCTGCTGCCGCCTTCCTCGCAACCTTTTTCGTTTCCTGCTGCCAGTACCAGACCATTTAATAGGGTAATAAATAAAGACAGCAAATTAATAAACCAAGCAGGCAAGCCAGGGATATTGATTGAATGGGTAACAGATTTTTCCTTGTGAGTGCCAGGTTCAGGCATGAGGCTGAAACAGATGTACATACACATACATCCCAATAAGGCCACAGCTTGACAAGCAGGCAAGTCCTGCTGGTGCGTGTCGATACAAACACACACACACACACACACACACACACATATTCAAGGCAGGGTTGTTACACTGTACAAATACATATATATTGGGGTGTTACACTGTGGGCGACTCGCCCTGCAAAGACGCGCACATATACATGTACATATACAACTGCTTTAACTTCATATCCATGTACCTGCCCAGCAGTGGAAGGATGCAATTATGTATGTATGTAGATCGCTAGCTTGCAGCTGCTAGTGCTATAAGACTAGAAATAATACCATTATAGATATATAGCAGGCCCCTTATATATAGATATATATAGGCCCCTTGGTGCTCGCCCTTGTAGGGCGAGTCGCCCACAGTGTAACACCCCCATATAGCAGTAATAGCTAGATCGCAAAATGACACTGTTACAAGCAGCCATCTAGCTAGATACTACTAGTACATGACATACATTTCCAGATAAAACGTTTTCCAAATAAACCTGCATAAAATAAATAGACCGCAAGTTACTAAAAATTATCCCAATTGACATGCATGCCAGGATAAGAAATCTGCAACAACAGGCAACAAGTCACTGGAATGAAGACCTGCAGCATCTATACCTGCAGACACGCATGTCCTTACCTTGCCTTTACCATCCCTCACAACCTTCGTAGCAACTTGAGCTGAAGTCTGTAGGCCCTCTGATGCCATTGCCTCTATTTGATTACTTGCAGCATGTTTCAGATCCTGTAATTCAGGCTCTGTAACGGCCGATTCTATTGCAGGTGGCATCACCGCTGTGGATACAAGACTGCCTGCTGTAACTTCTGACATAGGCGGCCCTGCTGTTTCAAATGTGGCTCCTGCTGCTTTCGTTTCTGTTGCTGGAGGTAGCGGTTGACTCCATACATCTTCATCAGAAGCTGTCTCCTCAGTGTCAGTCAACTTTTTATCATCAGCAGCATCTCCTGTTGCTGTCTGTGCGCCAATAAAGCCCTCATTATCTGCAGTTTCCCTTTGTTCTTGACCAGCAATCGTGGCCAAACCTGCTGCAATACCACGGCTGCCACTACTGCCGCCATCAATTACACCGGTATTTGCATTGAGGTTCGTTGTTATAGGTATCTGCTGTGAAATGTTGGCAGATCCTCCGTGGTGGCGCAATCCCAGAATCCTAGCAAACAGGCCACCTGTTGCTGCCTTTAGCTTGGCCTTCACCTTTGATATTGTTTCCATTTTAAGTTCCCTGCTGTTATTGTCACCGCTTTTGTCATCGCCGACCTTCTTTGGCTTAGCTTTGCCTGCATCTGATGGCACACTTCTCCGAGATGTCTCCATATATTCCAAGTCACTGTTGGCTTCTTGATTCTCCACTTCTGCCAGGTCCTCAACATGACAACCTCTTGACATAGCAGCATCTCCAGGGGACTGCTGCATCGATTCAGCCTTCTGGCGGCCCATTTCCTTGTTGTGCACCTTCCCATCAGCAGGCTCAGCGTTAGGAAGGGATGAGCCAGGCTGCTGCTTGGCCCCTGGAAACCGTCCAAGCACAGATGTGTTCACACTGCTAAATAACTTCTGCAGCCATGTCTTGTTTCCATTTCCAGCGACCGCAGGAGTGTGTACAGTCCTGCTGGCACCATCACTGCTGTGAATGGAACCAGGATTATTAACACTGCTAGAAGCAGCCTGCCCAGATGCTGGTAACCCATCATCATTGTTGGTCTCTGCTGCAATATTATCCCCAGCAGTATTATCCTTCACCTCATTGCTAACTTGGACATCTGTATTGTCTGCCATCTTAGGTCTTGCTGAATCTCCACGCTTAATAAGCTGAATTTTTCGTAGCTTCCAGAAATGGAACCCCTTCCATCCGGCCTTACTTCCACTCGCTGCTGACACGGGAGAACCATCTGCCACTTCTTTGGGAGACTCCTGCTGCTCCACTGCTGGCCGCTGGTCTCCATCCACCTCATCAGAAACAGCTGACTCTGTATGAGTTGCCAATATTCCATCATCCACGGCCTTCTGAGGCTGGCTAACACCAGATCGCTTCCAACGATGAAGTTTGAAGTGTCTGACCACGTGATGGATCTTGCTGCGGATTCCTGCTTGTGGTATCAGTCCACCAGATTGGTTATCAGTAGTGGACTCGGAGCGGCAATCACCAACGGCCACCTCTGATGATGCGCCACCTTTTTCAGTATTTTCTTGTGGTATAGTCCCATCATTATTTATTGCAGTACGAACAGCTGTACTTGTAGCATCAGTGGTAGCAGCCACAGACGTATTAGATATCGTGGTTGATAATTGCATCTTGGACTTGGTGTCTTCTTGTTGATCCCCAATTGTAAAATTGGACGCAGCAATATCAGGGGCTGTGGGCCCAACAAGTGGCTTGGTATCTGTTTTGAACTTGGGCTTCTTATCTTTACTGCTCATTTTCGCACCATCACCAGCAGTAGAAGCAGATCCATTCAAGCCTGCATCTGTTTTTGTATGCTTCTTCTGCACCTTCCGCACCTTGTTCTTCTCCTTGGTTCTCTGCTTATGTGATGAGTCAACCTGCTGCTGATGGTCGATACTAGAAGATCCCATGACAGATGTGGCATCAGCACTATTAGTACCACTGGATGCCTGGGGCCCCTCTGTCTTCCGCCGTTTTCTCCTCTGCATATCATCAACTGCAACACCATTGGTGGTATTGGCCTTGTTGTCCCCATCAGGAGGAGTTCCTTTTCCGCCAACAGCTACTAATGCTGTCGGAGCATTGCTGCGGTTAGAGCCTACATCATCACCTTCACTGTGCGTAATCATGCCAGTGCTCACACCTGCTGGAATTTTATCACCAGATACCACGGCTTGTCCTTGCCGTTTGCTTTCACCTCTGCGGCGCCAACGTCCAAAGATATTCATGCTCTTCAGCAGCTGTACAATTCTGCCTGTAGTAACAGCACGTGTTGAGTGCTGATCAATATTTCCAGATGTCGATTCTGAGTCCTCTGTATCATCACATGTGAGTGCAGAACTTGATGACTCCCCAGTCATATCAGTGCCAGAACCGATGGCACTACTATGGGTACTGTAGCTGGCTGCGTCTGATGATGAGCCGCCAGATTCCATGGTCTGTCCATCCTTAAGGATGCACCTGTCTGTCTGTGTCTCAACTTCAGAACGCCCATGACCATGAACGTATGAGATAGTCACTTCGCCATTGTCAAGGTCCACCATATAAACTGGTGCCAGCACAGACTCCATGTGCTGCCTGTCCCGCCATCGTGATGCTCCTCTCTTCACTTGATGATGCTGCCCTGGAATAGGTCCATCACAAGCAATAGCCCCAGCACCATCCCGTCCCAATGCTGCGAAGCTTGTGGTCGCCTCCTTATAAGCATACAAAGTGTTGCTTGAAGATGTGTGACCAACAACACCACGTTCTGTGGCCAATATGCTTGCACTTGCTGCTTGGAAATCTTGTGCAGTAGCAACAGCAGCAATAGTAGTAGCAGCACGATGTGCAGCCCATGCTGCCTGCCACACAGCAGTCTTGGGGATGTATTGTATTGCCCGTGGTGATGGTGGTGCATCCCTGCTGCTTAATGAAGCTTTCGTAATATGTTCCATAAGTTCTGGCATATAAGGCAAGCATGCTAGGGGTTGGGCATCCTGCTTCATTTCTACCTGTGGTAACTCGGGACTGTGACGCCCTGGTGCTGGAGATATGGCGGTATCTACAAGCTTTGGAGTGGCAGTGACTCGACCAATCAGTTGGTTGTACATCTTGTAGAGTCTCTTTGTACCACCAGCTGAAGTCACAGCACTTTGGTTGGTGTCGGCAGTCCTTTGAGCCGAAGTGTAGCCAATGTAAGATCCAGCAACTCTGGTCCCAGTGTTGGGAACAACAGTTGTCACTGCTGGCCATGGTGATTGCTTGTCCCAGTCCTCACCATAGAGCATGTTAGTATAATGTAATACCAGCTCTGGTGTCAGGGCAGTGCCATCCTGTTGTACGGACGGGCAGCATGCACAGCAAATGCTTTTGCTATATTGATGATGATACTTGCTCTTCATCTTTAGAACTCTGATAAACAACACGTCTGCCCTATGGTGGACATCCGGGCTGCCGCTGCAACAGGGTTACGAACCATCACAAATAACGAAGAACGTAAAATATGCGGTAGTGCCAGGTAAACAAAAGGATCCCGTCCCTTCGGGTGCAAGGCGCTGCCCTATGGGGTGCCAGGGGCGCTGTAGTAGTCATAGACGTACGACACACACTATCACAATGTAAGATGCAAGAAATAATGGAAGTCACCCCCCGGCATCACGAGCTATTGCACCCTGTGTTGTAGGCAGCACGTGAGTAAGGCCCTATACCTGTGTCAGTATCAATATCTCTAACCATGCCTTGACCGAACCCACTTTGTTTATGGCTTTTGATGATACATACTGTAACAGCCTAAGGAAGGAAGTACCTTAGGAAGGGACGACTAGCCCGAGATGGAGGTGTTGATAAGCACCGGGTTACACATACACCATTCTCACAGCTGGTCCTCATCGCTGGTAGATCTATTGTTACATGCCCATCCCTAGGGCTTGTGTTATGGCCCACAAAAAATACTACTTCCCCGCTATGATATATATAGGGGTCCAGGAGTCCGGGATGCAGTCATTAGCTTTCCGAGCCTTTTGTCCATACATACCTGGCCGAGCTCATATAGTGGCAATGTTTTCATTTCAAAGCACCGGATCATTGTGCAAGAAATGACATGCGGAAACGATATTTGAGGTTTGGGCCCCTGCTGAGACATGCTGCCATATTCCAGATTGGTTCAGATAATAAGAATAAACAAGCTCACCGGTTGATAAATGTCTTGCGCCTTCACTGGCACCTTCCCCGGCTGCTTTGGGGTAGGTGACTTGAGTTCAGCTTGTGACACTGCTGGAACCTTCAATTGCAATGGGCGACCGCCAACTGGCACATCCCCCAAAGCAGAATCCATGTGCCGGTTGCCCCCTGATGTTGGCAGACGACCCGTGCCACCTTGCGTGGGTCCCAACGCGGCCTTAGTCGCGCGCTGGGCAGACATAAACCTGAATCCAACGATAAGGAATATGCTCATGTCTAAAAGAGGTCACGTGAAGGAGCTAGTTATCTCACAAAAAAGCCCATGCAACGAACGAGGCTGAATGCCAGGGAGGGGTACGTTCAGGAATGGAAAGCAGCAGGTCCACTGGTCAAAAAAGAACACAGAGCATTGGCATCTGTTAATCATTACCTATCGGCACCCAAGCAACAAGCCCCACACGTGCATGCACAAGGTAAGTACGTGGGAAAGGCATGCAGGCACGTGCATCTGCTAAATGATTTATTAAAGCATAAAATGTGGGACTGCAGCAAAAACGTTGTATATGCATGCCGCCATACAGATAGAATAGAGGGGCGGCACATTATAGCCTGAGCTAGCAGTAAAGTACAATGTTAGCATACCACGCCTTCTCCAACGCCATTTTCGAGTGGTCTGGCACCAGCAGAAGCCACTGTTGGATGGACGAAATGCTGCTCATGTCGGGCGGACCCAAGCCGCTGAAGTTCCCAGGGTGAAGAGCGGCGCTGCTGGGACCCACCTGAGGTGGCTGCATCAGGGGTGTCCTCCCCAAGTCCAATGGTGGGGGGTCCCAGCAGCCCACCGGTCCCTGCGAACCTGCTGCCTGCTGATAAGCCGGCGCTTGCCAATGTTGATGAACAAAATAAGGTCCCATTAACTGCACCGGTATGTCTCTGGCTGTTTGTAGGGTTGCAGATCCGGAGTACGTGACCATCGTCTGCAGACCCTGGGTAACACCATTACGACCGCCACTCATATCGATAGCTGCGACTGCCGCCACGGCTGCTGCTGGTGTTAAGCCATGAAGCGGCTGCACAGCAGCGGTAGGATACCCGGCCGTCACCGTTGGGCTTCGATGAGCAGGCCCTGCACTCATGGGACCACGGCTGAACCCATCACCATGAAGTACAGTACCTGCCATTTGTGGCTCGGGGGCCAGTGACTGCGCTCTGGCTTGCCACGGCAGTGAGCCGGACGGCACCTGCAATACAGGTGAGCGGCTGCCTCCGTGCTCTGCGAGCTGTGTTCCCCAAACAGGCGGAATTTGCTGCTGATGCAATCTTGGGTCCGGGGGCTCCGATGGCTGAGGAAGCGCCTTCAGCAGCTGCGGTTGCTGCTGATATACTGGCCGCCGCTGCGGCGGCAATAGGTGCTGCAACGGCATCAACGGCTGCTGCGGCTGCTGTTGCATATGCTTCAACCGCAGGCCGTTGTTCTGGTCCTCGTCGTAGCGATTAGGTGCCGCTAGGGGCCGCATCATAGTTTCTGCGGGCGAGAAAGATGCCCAAGACGTGGTTAGCTGTCGCGGATGGGCTCTGGTCCAGGCGCCCTGTGATGACCATCCTACTGGGGCTTCAGGGAGCTCCATGGCGACGAATTTCCGCAAGGGAGACGCCTGCTGGGTAAACACAACAGGACCAGTAAAGATCAATCTCAGGTCAGCTTGCATCATGCGTGCGTGGTCCGATATATCGTGAGTCCTGGGTCAGCGTATGTTCGGGAAGATGCTGCGCGTACTCCGCAGCCAAGTGTACGGGATATGCACACCGTCGCGTGTATGTTGTAAACAATCGGGACATCAGAAGCAAGTACCGAATGCATAAGCTACGTGGCGCGGCATGCTTTGTGTGTATTGTGTACAAGACGGCACACGTCATATACGAGGCCGCGCGGTAAGTGAATTTGGCTTCTAAAGAGGTCAGACACACCCTTTGTCCTGAACCTGGAAGCAGGGGATGGTCATTCGGAGCTTCATGCAGAGCGGTAAACAGCTCATCCGAATCTGCCAGCCGGTACCATCGCGTAGGCTCCCGTTCGCGGCGACGCCTGACAAACATACAGCCACTCCTGTAAAATTATTACCCAGTTTATCACGCATATATGCCTTCATCGATTGGCCATATCCATTTTGCAAGCTGGGCACGGGGTAACAGTAACACGAAGTTGTAAGATGCTTATTGCTTGAGTGCTTTGACGGTAGGGTTTTGTCGAAGAAATGCCAGTAGCTTTTACATTATCAAAAACTAATAATGTTTTAATGGAGCATCGAGCTATTGAAAGAGTGAGCCGATAGTTCCACGCTGGGCAAAAGAGGACGGCACGTACGATTAACTATATGAATGCACTTGTTAAGGACCGAACGGGGATTGTGCATTGGAAAAGTGATTGTACGGATAGCTGCTTTCAGTTGGTTCCGACCTGGAATGTACCCAGTTACGAGCACTGGGAAAAAGTTTAACCTGAGGAGCAGTCACTGTAAGAAGTGTATGCATCTGCATGATGCACAAGCTTACATTTGCGCCGCTGAATGCTGACCTGGCCACCGATTAATTGAGAAATCAGAATCGGCATTTTTCTCATCTAAGCTACCCTAGATGACGACATTACGTCGCTTCACTTGCAATGACTTGTTCACGTATAACAATGTCAACCTTGACATCCTGACCGAGACGTACAATCTGCCCTTCTACCTGACATACTTGGCGAAATGGCCTGAATACTGCTTGATGGCTGAGGGGCCCGGCAAGCAAGCCATGGGGTAAGCTGCATAATGTTTCTTTGGGGCCTTGTAAAAGCCTTCACCCATAGCATATCCTGGGGCTGACATCCCCTGTTCTTACTAGGTACATTTTGGGCAAGGCAGAAGGAGATGGCGACCTATGGCATGGGCATGTCACAGCAGTTACTGTCGCGCCGGACTTTAGACGCCAAAACCTGGCACAAAAACTCATGCAAATCCTGGAGGAGATTTCGGAGAAAGTTCACGACTGTTTCTTTGTTGATTTGTTCGTCCGCAAGTCTAATGCGGTTGCGATCAACATGTATCGCAAATTCGGGTACATCATTTACCGAACAGTGGTCGGATACTACAGCGGTGACGAAGACGCATACGACATGCGGAAAGCGCTACCGAGGGACGTGGATAAAAGTTCAACAATCCCATTAAAACGGCCCATCAAGCCTGAAGAACTCGAGTGGGAATAACGTGCGCAATAGCTTGGACGGTCGGACGTGCTAGCGCCAAGTTTCGCTGGGGGCCACGTCGCGTTATCCGTCGATGCGGCGAACGGTATAGTAATGTAAGGCACCAAGCTACACGATGAGGGCAACTCCAGGCCAATGGCATAGCAGCACATTACATGGCCAACCCAATCTCATCGGGGGAGACTGAAGTGGAATGGATTAGGCATACCCTCCATGTGGTCTTTCAGATGAGGCTAAACCCAAGGCGGCCACTTCAGCGACATACAAGGCACTACGCTTTCGCAGCGCAATACGCATAAAACATCCCATAGAAACCTGCAGTCGCATGCATTCCAGCCGCCTGGACCGCGTATGACTTTGCTCATGACATGCTCCATGAACAAGCGAAAATTGTGCGCGAGCTTAAGGGGGACAAACAGCACATGTATTGACTTACTGTCCATGTTATCTTGGTCACGAACTACCACCCCATGGCATTCGGCTTCAGCATGCTACAGGCGACCCTAGCTTGCGCAGTATTTATGTGGACAAGATACATTAGACACTTTTACATACATACGCCCAATACGTACAGGCGCGAGTGGGAAGCACACTTGTCACAATCTGCAGCTCGGTACAGCTGCGTCCCGAATGTGCAATGGTACATGTAAGGCCTACCCTCCAGCAGCACGACACGCCGAGATGTTTAGAAAACCCAGTAGTATGAAGACCAACCAGTAAGCACCAAGCGCCTTGGACTCGTTAGGGCCCGTAGCTGATTGCCATAGCACCAGCAGGCATCCACGAATACAGCCCAGGCCGCGCCCGGGGAATGCTACGAGTAACATTTCCTGTAGCTGCAGACAGCCCCCGTAACTTTACAGCTTTGCCGTCGCCTGGCGGCTCTGCTGGCTAACTACAGCCGAGGTACGGCCATCCGAGGTGATTGATAGTCGGTCATCGTAGAAGGACAGACTGCGATGGGTCCGAAAAAAGAGAGCAATGGGACCTTCAAAGAGTCGATTTGGCATGAGTACATAACCTTCGCATGATCCATGTATCCATCACGGTAGTGTGCGGCGATTACCCGAACACGTCCCGACTGAATTGCAATGCGGCTTACTGAAGAGCAATCTTTTGGTATGGCATACAGCATCAATGACGGCCGTAACCAAATCCATGGACTTGCCTGTCTGGTGCGTGGCTCTCTTTCAGGAGGTCGAAGAATTCCTCCCGGCTGATCTTCCCGTCACCATTCGTGTCGGCCTCACGAAGCATCAGCTTGGCCTCCGCCAACCTTTCCGCGTCGCCATCGTAAGCACGACTGAAGCCCAATGCAGCTGCTGCACCTGACACCACTTGCGCCAACGAGCCGACGCCTGGCGCAGGTCGCAGTGGTGGCAGCTGCTGCAAGAGCTCATCCAACGAAATGTATCCATCACCATCATGGTCCATTTTGCGGAACGCGTGATCCAAATATACCTGCGTGTATGGTACACCGAGGCAGCCTGAATCCAATTGTCAAGGAAATAAAATAGGTGTATCCCAAGTAGAACCCATGATGTTATGCATGCCACGTAATTGGATAACCCGCGCAATAACATAACAACTGCGCCAAGGACCCTGTGCTCGTACCTGCCAGCCCTGCTCCGCCTGCACCTGGTCCCAGTCCATCAGCGTGGTGATAAACTCGGACAGATCGACGGTGCCATTGTGGTCGAAGTCTACTCGCCGCATCAGGTTCTCGATTTCATTGTCGGCCAGCACATAGCCCTGTATAGCAATTCGAAGGCGAGAAGACGCAGTCATTCCTGCGCATGTAGGCTCCGCGCACTTGCCACAATTGTTGGGAAGCCTTCTGGGCAACAACTGCAAGAGTACATCGTACTCATGCAGTTCACAGGGTGACAGGTCGAAACACTACCTGGCGCCGAAGACCCGCAGACAACTCATCAAGCGTAATGGCCCCGCTGCTATCCGTGTCGAGCTCGTTAAAGAGATCCTGTGGCAAATGGTTAGGCGGCATACTTCAACATATATACAGTCAGCTTCCAAGAACACAAACAAGTGCATTTTTCTTTGCCACATCCGCATCGCAGGCTATGATGGAAGGGTCGCTTCTCGCAGGTCGCTTCTTGAAGACACCATCGAACCCAGTATAAGCCATTGCCCTTCTGTTTAATTATGTGGTACTAAGAGGAGAGCTCCCATCGCATTCATCCCCTTGACATGGCGCCTTCATTCTTCCTCAAGCTTTCATTTAAACCCCACCATCCAGTATTGTTAAGACGTCTGGTTACAGGTGGTATGTTCCTTACTTTCCGACTGCTGTTGTCGACTTTGTTCACAACCACCCTACCTCATGGCGTAACGTCAGCGCCGTCGCACCTGCAAGTTTCCGAGCGCCGCTCGTGCTTTCCGGCTGGCAGGCGCCTTGCCCTGTTTGCCCTCGTCCTGGATTTCGTCTACAATCATCTTCAGCACAAGCTGCTTTAAATGACCAAACGTTGAGAATCGCTGCAGGCGCTGCGAGGCAGACCAACAATGAAGGACGTTGAAGCTACTACAATATTACGAATGCTACACGTATGCATCATATAGAAGTTACGGACGGCGAAAAGGCCAAAGAAGGATGGAAGCACGCCAAAGACTGTCACTACCAAAACCTCCCCCTTATTAAATGTGTGTAGGATAGGGGGGTTTTGCTTCACCCGTGGCCACTACCTGGCAGTCCCTACCTTCCCCAGTATTTCAGGGCACCCTCTCAGTGATTTTCCCGGATTCAGCACCCACCACCAACATCCAATCAAATTTGCCGGATCAATTTGAATATCTAGGGGGTTACCACACTACGCACGTATTCGGGCAGCATCAGATTTCCTGCGCGTCGTTCCCCTTGAAACTCACCTGCACGACGCTGCCTTGTAGCGGCAGGTCCCTGGCCCGGCCGTCCTCCGACAACCATGGATGCTCCAGCGCCACAAATGCGGATGGCCGCAGGGCGGGATCTCGTTGCAGCAGCCTCTTCAACAGGTCTACGGCACTAGGAGACAGCTGCTTTAACTCCTACGAGGACGTGCAAGTGGAACGAATGATGTCAATAGCTAGGAAAAGTGCAACATCGCGCAAAGTCAAGGTTGGGAAACGCAAGTGCAGAACTATGCTATCAATCTTCACAATCTTCCTTTTTGCACGGGGCGGGCTGCCCTGCCGCGCTGCCACACCCATCATGGATCTCTGTACTCACTGGCGCATTCCAGTTAACGTCCTGCGTTAATATCGCCTTCCAGACGTCGCTGAGAGTTTGGGTCCGAACATCCTCCCAAAACGGGAAACGCCCGGTCAGAAGCTGCGTAGTGGTAAGGGCAACAAGTGGGAATGTTTTCCGGAAAGATGGGCGGTCGTGCTGACACAAACAAGGCGTCCGTACCCGAGCGTCCATAAGAGGACAAACCCGTACACAGAACGTCGTACCTGATAGGTCAGCATACCCACGGACCAAATATCGCATTTTTCGTCGTAGGATTGGAGCACCAGCTCCGGTGCCATGTAGGCGGGAGTTCCTGCCACAAGACCATGTTTCAAGGCAATCACGGCTTTGTAAGGCAATAACACGAAACGCATAGGAAGTGGTGGCCAAAACTGCATACTTGCACACCTGGCGCACGGCACAAGTTCATGGCACTGAGCTTACCGGACCGCGAGGTCAGCTTAGGCTCGTCCGGCCAATGGCGGATGGAGAGCCCGAAATCTGTTGCCTTGAGCGGAGACTCGTCATCGTGCCGCAAGAACTAAAGAAGGGAGAATCGGACGTAATAGTGGAGGTGGGCTTTGGACGCCATCCTTAAGGCATACAGTCAGACAGCCTTGGCTTGTCATGTTCACACAGAAACGTGCAAGGCATGCGCGGTACGCGAGGACGCATCAAGGCATACACATGGCAGGAAGCGTAAGCAAGGACTAGTTTGCAGTACAATATTTATAGTCACGTCGTTTCCGTCACCTCTAATCCAACACCTCTAACCAAACCCAAAGTGTACCCAATATGATAATTGCAGCGCATTTGGCCGATCAATGGATCCTCAGCCATCATCGGCGTACAAATGCAGCACACCTACCAGGAAGTTATCTGGCTTAACGTCACGATAGATAATGCCTTTCGCATGGCACTGGCTAATGAATCGAAGAATGCTGCGCGTTAGGCGGGCGATATATTTCTCTGAGTACCTGCCGCAGGGCAATGGCAGAAATTTCACGCCACGTACACGTCTCTTCAGCGTGCTCATTGTAACTTCGATATGTAATGCTAATCCCATTGATCACACAGGATGCATCCGAGCGAACATAGCCGTACGGTACTTATGTCAAAGGCACACTGTGGCTATGCTTCCCATTGGCGTAATATATAGAAGCGATTTGACAAGGAAATTATGCCACGGCATTCAGCGTTCCCATGTAGACAACCTCCGGACGCCCAATTTCAAGACAGCGAACGACGTTTCCTTTTATCCTGGGTAACTGCGCAGCACCAGTAGGTTCCTGTGACCGGGTCCTTTGCTCTCCCTACGTATCCCCTGCGTACTTGTGCGACTCAATCCTCTCCAGCAGCGCGCCGCCCTCGCACAGCTCCATAACGAGGTGGATCGCGTCATTATCCTCGAACACGTCGCGCAGGTTCACTGCATCCAAGCTGTACCCGAGCTGCTGCATTATCTCCACCTGTCGGATTCAGCGCCGACAACCGCATATATGCTCATGCCCGGCACTGTTTAACTTAGATCTGCACATTGGCTGGACGCCTGAAGCATATCGTGATTCGTCCAAATATCCGCACTTCAAGTCCTTGTGCCCGCCACAAGCCCCCATGTCACCCCACGCTCGCCTTCTAATACAGTCCTAACGAATAACATTTCCTCCGGACAGCAATAAAAAGTTTAACTCAAGGTAAGCTCGGGACTGCGAAGGAATGCTAAGAAGTTAGGAAAATGGGTTCTCCAAATGCACCACCTGCCCACCAAATGATGTGAAGGTTCGTCCACTCGTGCTTCTACGCACCTCTGTCCGGAGCTTCAACAGATATCGCGGTGTCGGCAGACCTCGTTTCGGCACCTTGGGAATAGTCTTTACGGCGTTGACCCGTCCAGTGGCCTTCTCCACGCATTCCCGAACGACGCCAAAGCTGCCGGCACCTATCACCCGACCCAAATGGTACTTCTCCTGCATGTAAAGGGTGTAAGTACGTCCCAAGAAATCGCATCCGTCAATTGTTCTTAACACGATATCCTGTGCTGAAACTTCTTGGTAAACAAGAACTCAAGGTTCGACTATCGAGTTACCCATTATGTATCCCGCCTGACTTGGATAGATGGCTTACATTCAAATTCCGGGGATACCCGAATACGTTTGTCACCTGCACGGCAGCCGAGAAGGTTCATGAAGTGGCAGGGGTGAAGTGAACGTGTGCGAAATCAACGGTAACTTTCTGTGTTCCCGTGTTAGGTACCTTATCTTGAACAAGATATAAAGGCGAGACACACGGGGTAACTTCAGAAAGTGCACTTGCGGTAAGGTAGACCATACCATTTGTGGTTCCAGCTCCGTGCGCCCCGGCAGGCGGAGTACGCCCTCGTCGCTTGCAGAGGCAACATAGTCCGTTGATTTTGGAATCAACGACTGGCCCCGTTGCACAACTGTCCGCCAAATGGGTGAGCTTGGCCGTGAGCCCATTGCGCATATCGCAGTTGGGACCGCATTCCGACCGCTGAACTCAGCCTGAGATGGCTGCAGCTGTGTCGCTGATGCACCATTTTGCAACGGCCTTACTCCATACTTGTTCGTTACGAGTGTAACGGAGCGCCCTGCTCCAGCTGAACCTCGCGTCGAACCGTGTCGCTGCCGACCTCCCTTCATGGCTGACATCCAGATAGTCCTGTGTAATTTGCGGGATAGTTATCATAGAGAGTAAAGAGGCGGCTATGCACTTCCGTTTAATGAACAGACTATAATGCAACCTTACCGTGCCAAATAGAGGCCCCCAGCTATTCAAGCGCACCTCAGAAGGCGTGTCTAAGGTCCGAACAGAGGAGTTGGGCACTCGGCAAATCGTCCTGCTGCCTAAGCCAGGAGACCCCTATGATAAAGCAGCAGGGTTTGTGCGAACAATTAAGGCTCAAAAGGAATATCCTAAATTGAATACATAACTACTATCTACGTCTAAAGGGGATGGCCACAGGTTCGCCTGAACAGCTTTGTACGGGATACTCCTGACGCAGGTGGCACCTTTTTCCAGGACAAAGACCGGGCAAATTCCGCATAGTCAGACTGTAAGAGATTGCTGGCCGGAGTGCAGGAGCACGATATTTCCAATGTCCTGGTGAAAGAGTCTAGCTCTAGTCTCCGAAAGTGTTGATGCTTGCAAAGGATGTTAAGATGGAACCGAAATATTTCGAACATGTTCTAATTTCATATTTCGTAAGATTGTAATCCTTCAAAATTTGATGACACCTGTACCGGAAAGGTGCACTTGTACAGGTGACCGACAGGATTTGTGATGGCGGCACCCCAGACCCCATGAAGCCCTGCCGCCTATCCCTCCCTGTAGTCATGGCAATAGGGCATTCTATGGCGCAATTCCGCATTCCAATGGGCCAGGAAGCTATTGGGTACTCAGGGTGGGGTAATCCGGGTAAAGGTATGCAGGGAAGAGCATACGATGGACTATATGTGACGGATAACACCATACACATGATGGAAACCTTAAGATGGTGTCCTCAATCGCCAAGGACTTCGGTATACAGGTAGTTAAAAGCCGGTAAATACTGGCTGTACACACCGGTTGTAAATACACGTAAGTAACGACTACTCTGTGGAGGACCCTTTTCTCACAAGCAATGCTAAGCATTATACTGCACAGGCGCCCAGATGCTCATATGCATCTTACTGCACGCTATGCAGCATCCTGCCAAGCTGTTTCAGCTCAGGCAACCAATATAAGGTGAAATTGCCAAGTGTCCGGTTGGCCATAATGATCACATGTCTTGCATGCCTTACAACGTGAGCTATCCCCCGTATCCAGCCCCATCTTCCAATTACATTACAAAATTCACGCATCACGAATTCCGCACCGGCAACTCAAGCATCAATACCTCATTTAGTAATAGCATGGCCTGTAACGGCCTTTGACATTGTTAATTAGCAAGCTGCTAGTGCTTGGTGCCCGTCTCATACCTGCCAGAACACCAGACTGTCGGAGTTGCTCACACCCATCAAGGTAGGCTTGCGCTTTGTGCATGAGCAATTTGCTGTCCTTCCAGACCTTGCAACTCTGCCGGCAGATGCCAATCCAAAAATGTCGTTAGGCACTTACACCGGAGGTTGTCTGAGACATCATGCCTCTTGACCTGCATGGAAGATGATATCCCACCGATTGGTGCACTGGCCTTAAGCCACTCACCACGTAGTGACTTAATGTCATCACCATATAGAGCGGGTCCAATGCTGGTATCATTCCCTAACCGCACCTACACCCATACAACAGCCTAGTGAGCCTCTCATGCAACGAGTTTTCACAAGTTTCCTTCAGAAGAGCTCCAGTTGCTCCTACTGGTTAGTTCTCTCCTGGGTCAGACGGTGGAATACTACATCTGGCAACCCATTTGAGATTCCTTGGGTCAGCGACTACTGCAGGTGGTATACCTGCCTCCTGGTGGGCGGATATGAAAAGGTGCCTGTGTTACCCATGTCCGAGGACAAATATGGCTGCCTGTGCCAGTTTCTGCTGGAGCAGGCTCTGTCTTTGAGTGGTATGGGGGATAGCCAACTGGACCTCCAGGATTTGCTGTGTCTCCAGTTTTGTTCCGAAGTACTGGGTACAAAGTGGAAAAGCTGACATTGGGTGATTTTCGTCACCCCGACTGCCTTGATAGAGCAGATTGGAGGCTTCCCCTTTCACCAGCCTGGGAATGGTCGCCTGGAGCTGTCTACAAGCTCTGCATTCGTGAGAGGGGCATTTAGGCATCTCGTGTGCAGCGTCTCGTCTACGTCCAGAGCGATTCTGTCTGTCCTGCCCACTGTTTTCCCCGTACATTGGCCCTCTACAGGTGGCGAGCCAGTCAGCCAGACGCATGCCGAGGGTTTCATGACCAGTAATTACCTCTTCCGTCTCCTCCAACCCAACCGTTTGGCCTTCAAGGAAGAGCTGCTGAGCAGCTCTGCACCCGGGGCCCGGGTCCGGCAGACAAGATGATTGGGAGACAAGCCACAGCTTCCGGCGTGGGGCGCTCCAAGCGGCAGTTCAGTATAGCCTTAATGAGCCTGGGTAAAGATTCGTAATCCTGCAGTCCTCGGTCATGGCTTTTCCCATCACTTTTTTGGCTGTTGAGGTCGTACAACAGGCCAAGCATTTCTGTCTTGCCCAATCCGAACGACCGCAAAGGTCGTCGGCAGTGGTCTGCTGAACTTTGGATATCTAGTACGGTTAGATAGTTTCTTTTCGAGTGGAACTCATAAACTGCGAATGTGCCAAAGATCGGAACGAGTACGACGTCTTTGTTCAACGTGCGATGCGAAGGCAGCCGGCACCCATTCAACGATGAGTTTACATCCTTTGACGCACGTTTTACGGCTTGCTTGCTGCTGCTTTTGAGCAATGAATGCTGGGGCTGAGGCGCGTGCACTGTTTCGTGCGCTCCTACGCGAGGGGCGCCGTTTCCCTAATTATAACATTCGCGAGTAAGGCTTATGAATCATTAAAGAATGGTTTTGAGTAGGCAAGTCTGACCCTGACGCAGCTCACTTTTGCACTGCGCAGATACGTCCAGCGGCGTGCGAAAGAGGGCTTCCACGAAGCAGCATCGATTACAGATCCTGTAGCGGCTGAGTCCTTGCTGCAATACGGTCGCAAGGAACTTGAGATTGTCAAGCGTCAGTCGTTTGTCTACCAGTTATACGGCCGTAAGGTTAAAAATGTCCTGGTGAGTTCTTTAGGCTACACAATAATACTAATATACATAATACTGCTCTTTTAAACTGACTACAGATGAGAAGTTCTTGAGGTCCCTTGGTTATCGTGTGGCATCTATATGTATGTTGCTTGCAGGAGCTCGACTTGGCATTCAAGCCTGGCGCCAAACAAGAGGAGAGGGACAATTAAATGATGACAGTTATGACGTGGACGCATCCAATTTCGGCTTTTGTATCCTCTAGCTGATGGATTAAGGGGAGGCCTGTGAGAAGAGCCCTGAAGAGCATATGTGCATCAGGGTGCGTCGTATAATGCATATGCAATTACAGCCTCTGAAGCCGTTCGTGGGGCGGTTCTCCAGGGGCTGAAATCGTTTGTCTTGTTCCCCAGGCTTCGGGCGTACTGTTCGCGCTTGTAATACACACTTGTACACCTAAGGTAGGTCACTTTTTTGCACGGGATTTCTGCACAGCTGTCTAATAGGCGTGTTGAGTATTCTGTAGCTTTATTTCCCACGCGCTGCAAAATGAAGTTCATTCTATGCGATTGAGGCGTGGTGTTAGCTTTCGGACAGGGAGCCTCATAGATGTATGGCTGGGACTCTGGGACTACCTTGCGTAAACTTGGGAACCGTGGATGGTGTGCCACGAATTACGCGTTTCATGGTAATGGTGATTGCGCTGTGTTCGAGCGTGAAATGATTCAAAGAGGACGATTACATTTTAATTTGTTACTCCAGCGCTGCCCTTCGCTAACCACAAGCCAAAGCAAAAAGGAGGGAGCAGCAGACTGCCGAAGGCAGGGACCTTACACTGCAAACCGAAGAGAGAAAAGGAGCAAAGAGCCAGTACTCTCGTACTCAGCCAGTGACCCGCTGCAGGCGACCTCCATCCTTGGTATGCTGAACCATCCGCAGCAGAGGGCCAACATCTTCCTCCAAGGAAAGCGGCTGACGACGGTATGCTCCTTGTTCCAGCAAGCGCCTTACAAGCCGCACCGGGCAAACTGGGCCGTCGGAGCATCCGATTACTACCCACGCTCCCTTCCATAGCTGGTCAGTCTTCAACCTGGGAATAAAGACTTCCAGGTGGGAGTTCGTCACAATAAGCAAGTCAATTTGAACACAGATCTCAGCCAACCTAACCCTTCAAAGCGCAGGAATCCGAAAAACTGAAGGAAGATGGCGGCACACATCATGAGTTGCAGAAGCCTGGCGTTAGGCAGTGCAAAAAACCCAACCAAAACCCTGAGGTCCTCGACAGTGAAAGCATCCCGCCGAACTGGCCTTGGAACGAGCTGCTTGGCCGCCAACCTCCGTACCATCTGACAGACGGGGTGAGAAGTCGGCGACGCCACCCCTACTGAAGTAAAATGATGGTGAATAACGCCACTGGCCTGGTGGACTCACCCCTCGTCTACTGCAGCCATGGATGCCGCGATGTAGACGCTGACAAGGTACAGGCCAACAAAGGTTCGCGGAGTGTCGAAAACACTACCGGGGAGCTCCCGAGCTCTCCACCAGGCGACAAACCTGCGCCGGGGCCCATCGTAGATGACAGCCGAGCAAGGCGCCTCTGCACCGCCGACTTCTGCAAGAAAATTATCCGCTAGAGAGCTAATAGCACCATCTGCAATTCCTGCTAGGGAACCAAGCCGCGCAGACGACCTCAGCACCACTTCTGCAATTGGGGCTGAAGCGGATTAGCAGGGATGGTCAGCGTGCGTGTGCTATCTGATGCAAAGTCGAGCAGCAGAACTATGACCTGCCAATGCCCAGCACCACGAGGCAGTGATCTCTACCCGGGCGTGAAGCCCTCTGAAGCTGCACTCCATGGACGATCGTCTGAACTTGCGACCATCTGACGTGAGAAAAAAACACCAGCCACGTGTACACCAAACTGGTGCGATAAGGCACAGTCGAGCTTGGCACTCCTTAGCGTGCGTCAGAACGCGCAGTAGCTGACCGAAAGGCGGGTTGGCCCAGCACCTCCGGCCCCATCGGAGCCTGAAGGCGTCTACCCCTGCTGTATGGCGTGAAAACCCGGGAATAATAGATCGACAGCTGATGGTTAGAAGCTGAGGCAAAAAGGTCAATGTCGAAAGGGCCCAAGAGCCTGACCAGCAGGCAGAAAAAGGTGTACTTCAAACACCAGTCATCCGGCTCCCGCATTTTAGAGATGTCGTCAGCCAACTGGTTCTGCTCGCGCGGCCTCCATTCTGCTTGCAGCCTGATATCACGCTCCACACACCACCACAATTGTAGGACACCTCGTAACAGGCATCCGCCTTGGTTGCACCCTTGTTAATGACGTTAGCCGAGTTCAGATTATCTGCTATCACGCGGACGCAGTGACCACCCAGACCTGCTGGCCTACGGAACAATTGCAACGCGTTTAAAACTACTCGGAGCTTTTGAGGCGTCGACGAGAACCTCCGTGTCCTGCTGTCCCAACCTCCACTAGCTTTTACCCCAGGACAGTCCGAGCTCCCCAGCCACCGAGAGACGCTGTTGAACTGTCAGCTGCGTCGCAGTGGATGATGGAGTAGACTCGTGTCGGCTCACATAGACGCCTCTTGCCGTTAAAATGATAAAAAAATTCCCGCCAAAATGACAGGTCGTCGCCTGCCTCCACTGAAAGTGCGAGATGTGAATTCCACGAGCTCCTGGTTTCGATTAACTTACCTAGGCCCAAAGTGCGGATCCGTGACCATGGACCAAAGTCCATCTCATGGCCAGTAACTGGCCCTTAATGGAGGTGATTGCACGCACAGGAATGCGGCGGGAGGTAAGGGAGGTGTTGATAGCTTATAAGACCTGGGCGCGCGTCCCCTCAGACATGATAACAACCTTCGCTGGTGTCGATGAGCATACCCAAGTACCGAAACCTCTGCACTGGGTCCCCCAGCAGTGACTTCTCTCTGTTGACCACGAAGCCCAGGAGATCTAGAAGGGCCAACACCTCCTCTCTGCGCCTTACCAGGCGGCTGGGACTTTGATCCGCGTGAAACTGGTCGTCTATGTAACCGCTGCAACGCCAGCCCTGCCTCCGCCAGCCCCGCATGACCTCCCTGCTGAGCTTAGTGAAAGCCCAGCAAGCACTCGCGATCCCAAAAGGCAGCTGCGTAAAACGTAAAACTTCCCACGCCAGGAAAAACCAAGGAATGTCCAGAATTCATCACGGATGTCGACATGCTGATAGCCGCTCTTCGTCCTCTGATCGCCTCCGCTGCGGCCATTCTCCGAACGCGCGGCATCCAAGGCAGCTGTGGTTGCCGTTGCATTTCAGACCGTGGCGTCGGGGGCCAGCAAGCAGCTGGTAAGCTGCGAGTTCGTATACCGCAGCATAGCGTTAAGACCACATCCCGGTCTTGAGCCACAGCGAGCCAGGTGCTCGGCTGATGCCACAGCGAGCTGTGTCATAGCCTTGAGGGCCTTAATGTAATAGCGGTGCTTCCCACATTTCATGCGCGGTGTTCCGTCCGAAAGCTGATCCGCTAGCAGCGCGAGCACCCGGCGGAATTTTAGATGTCCGTCCTGAGGGTTATTGAACAGTGCGCTCGCAACTGCACACCGCATCGAGTTAGCTAGCCCCTCAGGTTGCTGGGTGACCAGCTGCCCTCCCGATGGTTTGGCGGCCTGAGGATTACCACCCTGCCAGCTTCCTTATCATCTTCGTGGCGAAGCCGTCAAACATTTTCCATCTTCCCTGTCAAGTCGCTCGTTACCGCCGCGAAGATCTTCGTCCGACTCTCCTTCGGCCTCTTCCTGTCGATCATTCTGCTCTGAAAGCTCCAATTCGTCGTCGCCGTGGCGATCCGGCACCTCTTCTCAAAAAAGGCGGGCTCTGTGTCGCGTCGGCTACCTACTTTCCAACCTTCCATATCCTGGATAAACTGTGCCATCTTCTCACCGGCACGTTTTGCGGCTTTCCTCATGGGTGGCAAAACTTGACTGATGAGGAGCAAATTCGAACGAGCTTGAATTGGTAGGGCTTGAAGTAGGTGACTCACGGCGTCGTGAGTGCTCTCAAAAGGGAAGGCAGAATGCCAGAGACGTAGAGAGCACAAAGTAAAAGCTCAGGGCAGCTGTACGACTGTCGTAACAAACTCCGCCAAGTCCCTACGATCGCTACGCTCCTTCGGACTAATCGTTAGTATGGTTATCTCGTTTGCCACATCAGCATAGTAGTTGGTTCCGTAGTGTTCCGTTGCTCGTTGGAAAAGTAAAACTTATAAAGCACTTTACGAGTATGTATTATAAACAACTTATTCCACAAAAGACAAACGTATTTCAATACGACGACTTTCCCATGCAGGCCCCACAGCAGCCCAGGTCGGTGAACCAGGTCAGTGCTTACGTGCCAGGTATTCCCAGATGTACTATATTCATACCTTGCGTTGATTATGAACTACAATGAGCTATTTTGACGCAAGAGCAGCTCCGACTGCAGGTACAACGTACCGAGGGAGTCTTAGAGTTTGGCAGGCAGAACCCACCGACTGCTCGAGAAGTGCAGGCTCCGCCATCGCACGTCTCACTTCCAGTTAAAAACAATGCAATTCTTCAAGAATCGCTAGCGATATTGCAGGAGTTCAGAGCTTTGGTTGATGCGAATGCTGAGCAAGACGTACATGCGAAAGATGGGTAAAGATCTTTAAAACTACGGTGCATCGGAATATGAATAAAATACATGCAGCATTAGACATTTTCAAATATCGGAGTGACTCGAATGAAGCTGGAATAATAATCTTTCCTAGTATTTGTCGCCATATAAACTTGTAGTAGGTGGTAAACCAGGAGATGTTTTAAAATCTCGGGAGTTGTAAAAGGGGTGACAGCTGTGTATGGGTTTCCTGTTCGGATGCTTTGCGGTGCTTTGCGTCGCCTAGACGTGTTCAACGACGAGGTGAAGCGGAAGGCGGCGTTTTGTGTGGGACATGAAGAAGCGCGAAGCTGCAGCTGTCGCTTCGCCCAAGCCTGGACGGACCAAGCGGCGGAAGGGAGCCGCCTTGCCTGAAGACGTGCGAAGCAGCGAAGCTACGTCCGAGGACGGTGAGACATGCGATGCAAAGGCGATCTGAACCCCTCACCTGCTGGCATCGATATGTACGTAACTCACCAAGCACATGCAGACATCCAAGGCTCCTTGCAGCACGAAGACTCAGGAGCAACACATCGCGGACTACCTCACCATGCAGTACCGGCAACGAATGCACTTCCCGCCACAGTGGTGCGTAGAGAGCCTGGAGGCGAAACAGGCGTTCAGGACTCGGCCGACACGTCAGAGCATAGCGAAGCTCAGGATGAAAGCGATCCGGACAGCCTGGCGAAGCCCATACTTCTGGATATCCAGGAAGCAGCTGCACAGCTTTCAAAGCTTACCGGCCTTCAGCTCGAAACAGCTCAAAATGCTCTGAAGGAGACCCAGGAGTCGGTTTTTGGCCAGGCCGGTAGTGTGTCGGGCGCAACTCTGGTGCAAACATGGTTGGAAGAGGCGCAAGTCTGGCTGGCCTGTAACATGGAGGTGCAGGAAGAGATCGACGACGTACGGTTAGCCATGCGGGAATCACTGCAGGAATTTGAAGCGGCAAAAGCAGCGGATGATGTTCCATTGACAGAGCGACCGCCGGATTATTTACATGACCGCTTTCGGCCTGCCGCCACCGGCAAATCCAGCCGTGCAGGTGGCGGCCCCGGAAGTATTGTCTTCAGGTGCCTCTCGGCGTTTGCATGTTACCACGCTTTATTCGCTGATGGTGACCATAAGGCACCTCTCGTGAAGCTCGCCGAGCTGGAGTGCAAATGCCACCGGTAAGTGAAGGACAGGTCAGTGGTGGGTCACTGTAGGGTCACCAATTGGCTGTAGCCCTGTGGGCGGACATGCAGCGTGACGATGAATTACAACAGAAGTAACCGTAACTCTCCTTGTCAAGGAAACGGAAAGCCACGCGATTGTTACGTTGGTATGTCGATTCGTAACCGGGTACACTTTTGCGGATGATCTTCTTCTGTTTGGGAAATCGTTTTCCGGCAACGCAGTTGGTATCCAAGCAAAGGCACGATGCGGTTTTGGGAGCTCCTTGGAGAGGAGTGCGCGACTGTTGCCGCGGAGGCGGGGGATGCAACGCTGGCGCTGCAGCGCGAGGGGTGGGTGGCTTGCGGCGAGGGCCCCGATCGCTGCGGCATCTGCGCAGCGGCCCTTGGGAAAAGTGGGGCTGGTGCCGGACCCTCTACCTCTGCACCAATGCTTGCTGCCTCCGGGCCGTCTAGGTCGGCGGTGGGCACAGCAACCAGGAGCGCGGTGCTGGCGGCACTAGGAGCTTTTGCGGCACTTAAGGTTCCGGAAATGGAGGAGAAAATTAGCAAGATGCCGAGTGTTTCAGGGCAGATTCCGGATGTATTTGTTGCTCTCGGTGATCCGCCTGGCGGTGGCGCAGGCTCGGATGCGGAGTGCATTGAGTTATTAGACTCGGAATCCGGCAGTGAGCGTTAACAGGCGGACGAGATGTAGCAGAAACGGCACATGGTGGTGCCTGCCAGAGGTCAGCTCGATCATGACTACATATTGTTGGCGGTCCCTAGTCACTGCGGTTGCCTTTCATTGGTGTTAGGCCATAGCAGGGGTTTGTCTGGGAGCGGGAATGTGGCCGTAATACCACGTGGCCTTGTATAACTCACGGTTTATTGATTACTCTTCCAGCTTTCGGCACGCTCTAATTAGCAGCGCATGATGAAACAGCCACTGTCCATGTCCAAACCATGGCCGACGTGTGGTTTGTAAGCCAGGCATGGCATTCCGCTGTCGTAGAACAGTTGGTGTGGATATTATGTTGTATTTGCATGCCGTAGACGATTAGGAGGTAGTGAAGGTCGTGTAATTTGGTGCTGCGTCACGCAGCATGGCGTTGATTACTTGAGGTTGGGCAGCAAGAAGCTCAATGCGTTCCCAGAAGATGGGAGGGACGGTAGGTGTAAATGTTGTTTTGTGCATGCCTAATTGTTGAATTGCTTTTTCTAGTTGTCCACAGTCTGTTGCATGCTGCGGGACGATCATGCAACTTTGTTTGTTATGTCGAAGGGAGGCCTCCGAAGGGGCCAACATCATGGTAAGGCTACTCTTTAGAGATTAGCTAACGCACAAACGTCCATGCACATGATCTTGGGAGGCAAATGGCTTTTGCCATGTTTCGCTTTTGAGTTTTGACTGAACCGCTGTACGCGTACAACGAAACTGCCGCAGTACGGCTCTTATAGTACGGGTAGTCGTACGAGCAAGTCTTATGATACTCCGCAGCTTCATGCTATCAAACTAAAATGACCATGGAAATCTCATGCAGCATTCATAGCTTGCCTTTGTGCGGTTGCCATGCTATTATCAGAATGGCAGCATAATAGTACAAATTGATATTTACACTTCAGGGCTTACGGTCGCCAGTTTAGTGTAACATCTGATTACAATTTGGCCAGTACCGAACCACGCTTGACGAGACCTCAGTTTCCACCGTAACAGTCTCGATCGGAAGAATGACCTCCGATATGCAGGACGCAATAGCGTCCCCGTTATCCGTAGTTTGTAACTTCTGGAGGGAATTCGATCTTGAAGGGATCCGCACCAAGCTGGATGAAATTGGCCTAAAAGTCGCGGAGCACCAGGAGGAGTCGATGCAAAATAGACGCAAGCTCGCCGAAGCAACCCGCGAGTTTAAGAGGAATAATGAGGCTGTGAGCAGGACGGTTGGACCCTTGCTTAAGCAGTACCAGGAGGAGATAGACCGCTTGACAAAGCGGGCGAAGCACGGCGAAACAGCTTTCCTTGACCTGTACCAGAAGCTGTACGAGGCACCCGACCCCGCTCCGGCGCTCGCAATGGCGTTTGAGAACGCTTCCAGAGCCACGGACCTTGAGGCACAGTGCAAGAAAATGGCGACGGAGTTGGCAGAATATAAGGCAGAGGCAGCGCAAATAAAGAACCAGGACCTCACTGTACGCAAGTTGGAGGAAAAAGTCCGAGCCCTGGAAGCTCACATTGAGGAGAGGGACAAAGAACTTCAGGAGGTATGAACCTCACTGCATCGGCTGCCGCTGTGGGAGGGATGGGGAAACAATACGCAGTCGCGAGGCGACGTGGCTTGGGACCGGGCATTTGTTATGCTCATGCGGCACAGCCCCGTACGTTGTGTGTTTATTGAACCTCCGCAGCAAGACGACATACTTAAATGTAAGTCGACATTCCATTGCTCAGCGAAGCTCACCCGCCGCCCATGAGATACACCATAAGCCGACCAAGCCATGGGGCCGTTCGCAGGTCCGCCAGCGTGCTGTAGCGGAGGCAGACGCGGCACGTGTGGCGGCCATGCAGAGCCGTGAGGAGGAGCTGGAGGCCATGTTGAGTCAAGCGCAGGCGAGCCTACTGGCCATGCAGAAGCTCTACACAGGCGCTGAGAATCAGCTGTTTGCGATCCAGTCGCAGTCGGAAGAAGAGCGCATGGGCAGGCAGGCGGAACTAGAGCTGGCATCTGCAGAGCTGGAACGAGCCCAGGTACGACGGCCGTCTGACACGACGGACAGTCGTGAACTATGGAGCACTGTCATACTGACATACTGAAAAAAGTAGACGGCCAGTCCACGCGGCGATGTAGTCACCTTTTGGGGTTCGCACCGTTGCCCTGACTTGAACGCGGATTCGTGGGAGGGTACACAAAACGATTATGCGGTGCTTGTGACATGGTTGCATCCGTAATCCCATGAATCGTGTGTTGTTGGCATATCATATTTTGGGTCTTACGTCAAATCCAGCGTACCTTCTGCTCGTATTCATGGTGCATATGTGCTTGCTACTGCGTTAATGTATTGGTCCTTTCCCAGGAGCGATTGGCTGCACTGGAGCGGGAGAAGGAAGCTCTCGTGGCGAAACTGCAACATGACGCCGCCTTTGCACTAGATGGCAGCAGCGGTACTGGCGGTACGGCTGCTGCTGCGGCAGCCAGCATAGAGGAGACGCTGCGGACAGAACTTGGAGTTCAGCGAGAGTTGGCTTTCCGGTTGCGGCATGAACTTGTGGGTTTCTAGAGCAGGGTGGACAATTATGCAATTGATGTAGGGGGGACTTACAGGATTCGCCGTTGCAAGGAAAGAGGATAGTCGCTTAGGTACGCATCATCAGGGATATCCAGGTGAATGAGGCGTCCGCTGAAATTTTGTGCTGGTGACGCGAGCGCATCTCAAGCCGCATTAATCAGCATGGGCGCAGAGGTCGGGCAGCAGACCGCGTGAGTCAAGAAGCGGCGGTCCGATGGCCATTCCATGCTTATACCTGTATGTTTTGGACGGGTTGTCCTGTGCTATCACAGGCGGCGGTGCGTTCGGAGTCTGAGGAGATACGCGAGATGTTGGAGACGCGAATGGAGGGCCTCAAGTCCACTTTGGCAGCCACTGAGCAGCACGCAGCGGCATTAGAGGCCGAGTTGGCTGCGCGACCAACACCCTTGCAGGTTAGCAACTTGTGAAGATATGCACAATGCGGACCGGGGTTCTTGCGGGCCCGCCTCCCGCATTGGCGCCATCTGCTTACTCCAGGGTTTGGCGAATAGGCAGGCATGCAGGACTGGCGTCGTCCGGACTTACTGGGCCCAATCAAAACCTGGAAGAGTGTTGCCGTGGGTGACGGTCCTTCCCCAGGCCAGTGCACATCGTGGTTATCGCGAGAGGCATAATCTTCACTACTGTCACATTATGCGTTCATGCTGTAGGCCCTTGTCATAGCTGCCCGCTATGATGCTATGATGCATGCCAGGACATGCACCCGCTCTCCCACCTCGTGAGGCTCACATGTTCCATTTTCCACCTGCTCGCGACCTTTCAACAGCTAGAGGAGCTCCGTGCACAGCTTCGGGTGCTGCAAGCCATCGGCTACAATACGTTGGACGTCGACGATGATGCAACAACAGCAGCGATTACAGGGACGTCAACGGCCGCCGGGGCAAATGTAGGGGGCGGTGGCGGCGCCGGGGTCAGCGGTCGTGGTAGCGGATTGGGCGCGGCAGGATCCCTAGAGGCAATGCTGCTTTCTAAGAACCGACACCTGGAGCATGAGCTAACTATGGCCAAGTTGCGCGTGGTGGACGTGCGGCAAGAGGCCGATGCGGCGCTGGTGCATGCGGCAGAACTGGAGGCACAGCTGGCGGAGCAAGTGAGTGTCCGTAATTCGGTCTGGTGCCTCATGCAGCGTGAAAGACTGCTGCGGTTCGCACTTGTAGCAGTGCGTACTTACAGCCGTTAGCTGTATTTATTGCTTCCTGCAGAGGCAATGCCTATAGCACAACCGGTGCTTTTTTAACATGGACATCCTGGTGCATCCAACATGGTGCTGGCGCGGTGCCGCCTCTGGAAATGTACCGACCGCAGGTAGCCCTGGTGCGCCAATTGGAGGAGGACCTCCTCGCAAGTAGGGCGGCGGAGGCGCGGCTAGCAGCCGGAGCTGGTGCCATAGCACCAGGTGGTTCGGCGTCGTCGCCAAATGTTGCTGGTGGGTACGTATGTTGCGGCTGGCTGGTACAGCTTATGGCTCAGCTTTCCCTATCGGTTATAAACTAGCTTCTGAACACTGCAGCTTATGACTGGCGGACTTTGTAGGTTTGGTTACTTCTGCAAGCGGAGACACGGACGATGGGGACGCCAGCATGGTGCGCGTGCTGTGTGCACAGAGGGATCGTTTCCGTGCGCGTGTGCACGACTTGGAGGAGGAGCTCACACGGCTGCGGGCTGAGCTGGCGGCCACAAAGAGCGCGGCAGCGGCGGCCAAAGCGGACAATATAGCATTGGTAGAGCGGCTCAGGTGAGGTGCCACCAAGGGTATATAAATGGTTATGAATACCTCGGCATCCTTCAGATTGAGGAGGGAAGCTTCGGGTATAATTGGGCCCATGGAACGGCTCTTGGCCGGGTGCCTGCCGGATTGCAGGTATGTTCATTCCCGGACCACCGCTGTTGGCGACGGAAAAGCCGGCAAAGGAGCAGACGTAGAGGTGGGCGCCGAGGTGGAACGCCGTTACGGCAAGATCTACGATGAGGGCATCAACCCCTTCAGAGAATTCAAAGAGCAGCAGAAGGAACGGCAGAAGAGCGCAATGGGCCTCGTCGACAGGGTAGGTAAACGCAGGAGAGCGTAGCGTGGCAACAATTTACCCAACAGTCTCCCATGACCACATGGCCAGGCAAGCCCATGCCATCACGTTTTGAGAGCTTGCTGTGCACGTCCATCTGACCCGTTTGCAGGCCATGTACATGCTGTCGCAGCTGGTGTATGGCAACTCAGCGGCACGCATGTTTGCGTTCCTTTATCTGGCGCTGATGCATGCGCTGGTGTTCGTGAGCCTCATGCGCATGACGCACCACTCAAGCCATCAGCTTTACTCGCATACGCAGGTGCGGTAGGGGTCAGCCTGGGATGCTGGCCTCGAGGTTACAATTAAGGACATGGGCTTATTTGGGACAGCGTCTGGACAACCGGCGTTGCAGTGTCGGGGTCACGGTACCAGGAAGCGACGGAGGCCCTAGCCCGCGTGATTGCATTTCTCTGAATTCCCGACGAAGTGTTGGAAGAAACTGCACCGCCATTTCGTCGGAGTTAACACCGTGCGGAATTGATACCTGCCCCCTACACAGGCTGTCCTCAACGACCGACACGACACCACGGCAGCCATGCAACATGAGCTGATCCATGGCGATCAGATGCAGAGCCGGCTGCCATGAATGTTTTGTGCATACGACTGCGGGACATGGCCTGTCGCTGGCCAAGCGCCCTTTGGGTCGCTGAGACGGTTAAGCAAAATTGTGCATCGGGAGCCACGGGTTAACTTTAATTTGTAGACCGATGTCGGTGATGAAGCCAGACATGCCAATCCTAGACATTAACCCACAGCACATGGTTCAACAGGTGATGAAAGGTAGACAATTGTTAATGCGTTTTGGAGTCCAAGAGGGAACTGAGATTTCCAGAAGGACCAAGTCTAGGGTCAACGGCTAATGAACGGGTGACGTGCTCGTTAAGGAACACCCGGTTAGGCGGGTGGGGTGGCTGTTCCGCGTGGCATATCAGGCAGCTTGCGTGCGTGGACTTTGGGGACCGCCATTACTGTCGTCCAGGATGATGATCTCTGGTCATTTGTAGGCTTGCCTTATACAGCGGGACCGGCGTTATTTTGTACCCCGCCAGCCAATCCTAAAGCTCGTCCGTATGGCTAGGAGTCCGACAATCCCTAAGACGCAAGTTGTCGTGGATCGAGACGAGTAAGGTTTTTCGTATTGCATTCCCGCCTTCCCAATGCTTAATCTGGGGCGCTTTAAACTTGGACCGAGATGAACACGGCCGACCCAGAGTTCTAATATCAAGCAAACAACTCATAACGCGTTGGTTACGTGATGGATTAATGCAGCCAGTCCCGGAGCAAATCGTTACCGATTTATTTCTTTGGTACGTGCACATTTTATTAGTATCCGGTCCGGGAGGCTTCTATACTGTATGGGAGAGCGGATGGAAGCCCAGTGCAGTCCTTTTACTATATTTGTTGTTTCATATAGACTACTATTTATGTCCATGCACATAGGCACCCTTTCGATATAACATCACATTTCATAGAAGCACAAACTATCTTGTAGCCTGATGAGTGATAACAAGCGGTTGTATCGAGTCGTGTCGCATCTATTCTCTGGTGTTCAGTTATAACATTCTATATATACGTTGCAGGAAATCATAACGTGCAATCGCGTTGTTATATAATATCCAAATATCGCTTGTTCGAAGGCAGCGTACGTCAGAGTCGTACCTGTAAAGCTTGGGAGTGACGCAGCATGAACCACCCCACAGAGCTGACGGCAAACTTTTGAAACTTAGGAATCACGTGCTGTGAGCTTCTGTGTTCAGGGCAAGGAAAGATCCCTTTTTGGGGCGTGGTCTTTGGTACCTCTTAGCGAATACGCACCACAGCGACACACTTGCTCTACAATCGCTGTAATCTGGGAATACAACAAGTGTAAGATTTTTATCAAAACGTTGCACGGCTGCGGCTGCCGTTTGAGCGCTGGCCAACTCGGCGCCAAGGAGCAGCGGAGGCGTTCTCCAGCAGGGGCCCTGCGGGGCCCCGTGGGACAAGCAGGATGACCGCACAATGGGGTGCATATTCATCTTGTTCTCAGGAGCACGAATGAGGACACACCGGGTGTCAAGGGGTGAGGCATTCAGGTGGAACATGGTGGTGACCGAGGTCACACCTGCCCTTTTCAACTAGGGATATGTTAATAAAATGGGTCAGGGCATTGATTTATTATGTTGACGGATTGTGCAACGACGGTGCGCTTGGCTTAGGCCTACCTCCAACTTTCCCTTTTCAGGCCACAACCTACTTGTTGCTTGTAGGTACATGCTGCAGTTGTTGCGCCTGCTGCTATATCTAGCAGCAGGCGCTGTTATATATGCGCCCAGTATCCAGTCCACCTACTACGAGTCAGCTCCAAGTTGCGGATACACCGCGACGGAATTTGTTCATTTCGAACAAAATCCGGAGCTATTGAAGGACCCCTATTTGGGTGTTTGTGGCGTGGGCATTAATAATATATCTCAGTTGCGGCCGCGGACAAAGAGCTGCGTCTCCTGCACCTTCACTCCTGCAGTCAACCCAGTCTGTGGAAAGAGCGCGACACTGGTGCAGGAACCAGTTTGGTACCTCGCACCTCAACAAAAATGTCAATGGCAGGGCTCCTTCCTCGGGTGCAGTAATGGTATAGTGGCGTCCAAGGCGCGTCTTGACGACGGCTCGTTCAACGAAAATTGCTGCCCCATCGAGCCCTATATTAGGTGCTGTACACTAGTAGACTGTATTTGGAGGAGCTCGCCATCGGGGCAGTGTGTAGCTGGAGAGAAGGACTTATTACCGAGACAACAGTTCACCTCGCTCACGTTCGCTGTCTCGGCAGCATCTAATTGCTCCCATTACAGCTTCCTTACTCCACGAGTTTGCCAAGCGAATCGCACCTTTGCGGCATTACCCTATGAATCGTGCTCGGCTTCAAACACGGTCAGCAGCGACTCGGAGGTGTGCCAAACGAATTGCGTCGTTGTGCCGCCGCTAGCCTATGAGTCGTGCTCAGTTCCAGAGACCGTCAGCAGGGACGTGAACGGGTGCGTCAAACTTCCTGGCTACATTTTCCATCAGGCTCGATTTGTTAGTGATTCAGATCATTGGCGTATTGATGACGGTACGCCATGGAACATGCTGTCGAACTGTAGCGGAGCGCGGCAGGAGGCCGCTCGCGACATGGTGCTGATGGCCTCCCGCTGCTCCGCGCTGGCCACATGCGCCGGCTTCCAAAGCACAGGCGGCAGCACAGATCTCTTATACCAGATACCGATATCGAGTTCTTGGAAAGAGGTAAATCAATCCTCTGAAACTTCCTGCTACGGCATTTATGAGAAGTCCCCGCCGCAGAGTAGCTGCCCCCGCATTAGCGGCTACCTCTTCATTCCGCAGCGTACCCTGGACCCCAGCGCGGTTACAGATTTCATACCGTCAGCGATGTCGTGCAGTAAGTGCTCCAATAACACCGCGCTCGCCAAGGAGTGCAGCGCCGGCAGTACCTGCGCCGGCTTTTCCAATTATCATGGGCTCCTTACCCGCAGCGGTGCCAGCAACAGCCTTCTCTCTGATGCGCCCATGATCCAGTTCACTCGTACTCCGTGTGCGGGTATGTTCGTCCGCACTGGGCAAGAGGTCGAGCAGCTGGACCGGCTACTGTGCGGCGCGCTCGTGTATTGCAGCACAAGCCAGATACGATATCACGCCAGTAATGAGTCCTCGGTGTATGTTAACTTGACGTTGGACATCTTTACCGACCTGGTCGTGCCGCGCAGCTTGCAGGATGCAAGAGGTGGCGGGCTCCAACAGCTGCCGGCTGTCCGCTCTCTCACCTTCCGCTGCCACGACGGCAGCACCCTGCTGGGTGGCCTGCCAGTGGGCCTGGCGGTATTGACGCCCTTCCTACAGGAGCTGCGCGTACAGGGTTGCCGCACCTCTGGGGGGCTGCCGCCGGAACTGGCGCAGCTGCGCTACCTGCGGGTGCTGGACCTGGGTAACAACAATCTGGCGGGGTCGGTGCCAGCAGACTGGGGCAGCATGAAGCTGGGATACCTGAACCTCTCCAATAATGCCCTCACCGGCACACTGCCAGTGTCGTGGCGCGGCGTGGTCATTGGGCAGGGTGCCGCTGCGCTGCCTCCATTGCCGGAAACAGTGCTGTCGCCGGCTAATCGGCGCCGTGCGGTGCAGGCGACACTGCTGACCTCAACAGAGGGCCAGTCTCAGTCGGGGATGTTAGTGGCGGACTTGAGAAACAACTGGCTCGAAGGACCAGTGGATCGTGGGTTTGTCTACGACAGCTGCGTGAAGAACAACCTGCGCATGCAGTTGCGTGGGGAGCAGAGCAGCGTATCACCCACGGGTTCTGACGTGGCCACCTTCTTGCTACAGGACAACCCTGGGATCGCAGCCTGGGCAGGGTCATATTCCCGGGCTGATCCCGGTGGTGGCAGCGGCAGTAGCAACCTGTGCGGCGCGTACGGGTGGGTAGGCGTACGGGAGAATGTTTACTAGCCAAATATGGCAGGCAAGGAGGAGCGGGGTCTTAGGAGTTTGGGCAGTTTCGCCCTGGTGCTTACCGTGAATGGGTTTGGGGTCGAGGCGTTGTACGGAGCATGAGTCGAGCACGAACAAAGACGTGTAATTAAGGCGCAAGCCGCCTCTCGCAATCTATGCCGCAGGTACAAGATTGCGCTGGGCCTGCTGTGGGGCGTTTTTGGGGTCTGCCTCGTGGCCATTGCCTCCTGGAGCGCGTTCTTGGCCTGGAAAGCCGCTCGGGCCGCACGCCGTGGCCGCTTCTTCATCGCCGACATGGGAGGGCCAGCGACGGGGGACGCGGCAGCATCGATGGGCCCCGACGCCGGAGGCGATCGATGCGCCGCTGCTTGCGCATGCGCTGTCACCACCGTGAGCCTGGCCGGTCGCGCCTCAGACGGAGTAGTGCAGCTGTGGCGCAAGCGCTGGGTTCGCCGTGTGACCCTACTAGCCCGTATCGGATATCTGGCGGCGGATATCGCTCTGGATATCCGAGTGACAGTGTGGCTGTTCAACGATGGTGACTCCAGCTCCGCAGCCGTGTGCCTGGCGTTCCTGGTAGCCACGCACGTGGTGATTTCCGCAGCAGTGGTTGCTTCGCTGGCGCATCACTTCTTCTCTAGCCGCCTACTGGTGGCGTTCCTATCGCCTCTCCTGCTGGCCATGGGCCCCATAGTAGGCCCAGTGCTGGCAGTGGCTAATATCCGCAACTCTGATGTGCCTCTGGTATTCTGGAGGTAAGGCTGGAGAAGCGTGGTTAGGTGGCGTTTATATATGGCGGTGGAAACTGATGGGATTTTAAATCCAGGGCGTCCATGACCCGGCCTGACCAGGAGAAACTGGCTGGAAGCCGTCTGGGTCACATCCATGGTCGTATGGTTGTATTGTCCACGGCTCAGGAATGTGAAGTCAGATTTGGCTGCGGGGCTACCCCGCTGGCTGGTGTCAGGAGCATGCTGAATGCACTTTTGGAAATGCGCTTCTTGTCGCCTCTGGTGCCCGTTTCACTTCCCTCCCGGTAGGTACTTGGAGCTTGTGGAGTTTTGTGTGGCACTGCTACAGGCACCCGCAGAGTCCGTGACCCAGAGCGTCGTGTATGCCCGGCTGAACCAGCTGGGTAACGGCATGTACATGGACCATGGGATATTCGTGACGTCCATTCTTTTGTCGCTGGGAGACATTCTCATCGCCGCTGCCAAGCTGTGCAGGTGCGATTGATACCTGCTTAAGGCGGGACTAAGAGTACTGATTTGAATGGAGGATGTTAGATGGGATGAGTCATAGATTAAGACTGTCTACGCCTCGAAAACGGCGAAACGCGGACTGGAAAGGGGAGCGCAGTGGAAGATATTTTCTGCGGTCCCTGCTCACCCCAGCACGAGCTTGGTGCCAGGAGCCGCTTCTACAAGCATCTGCTGCATCGAAGCACTTCCGTACGATTTGTCCCCCACATACTGCGCTACTAACTCGCTTCGTGTCGCTCGCTTGCAGATATAAGCGTGGTCCGCTGCGGCGCGTGCTGGTGGCCCTCACATACCTGGACCGTGTGCGCGACCCCGTGGACTACCAGAAGCCCCTTATCAGCGGTGACATGGATTACGGGACTGAGGAATATGGCACAGGCGCCGGCGGACTTGTGGCCCATTACTTAGATACGCCTCTTAATCCACCCGCTGATGCGGATGGGCGGCGATCCCCGACGGCTGCGAATCCAAGTGCTTTTCCCCGGACAACTGCGGGACCACTACCCATGTCGCCTCCAGGAGGGGGTGCAGGTGGCGACGTGTCCTCCACGCCGGTCCTCGAGCTATCACTTCAGGAGCAGCTATCTCCAGTCGATGAGGCGCGTGCGGCGGCGACCGCGACAGCGGCAATGGCGCCGCACACTTTCACGCCACTCACGGCCCCGCGGTATCGTCCATCGCTGCTTGCGGCCAGCTCGCAGCGCCTGGGTGGCGGTTCCCACGCCACAGGGGTCCCAAGTCGACTGGGACCGGGGGGCAGCGTGCGCAGCGCTACCGTTACCATTTCCACGCAGCCACCGTTGCGACCGTCGCAGGCTCACCTACCAGTGACCCCGACGGTTTCAGAACGCATCGGGAGCGGGAAGTCGGAGGCGACCTCCTCAGCCCAAGCGCGAGGCTGGTCTGCGGCTGGGGCCGAGACGACTTCGGTTCCAGAACACGCCGGGGTCGCGGATGGCAGCCTAAATCGCCGGTCGCGCAGCTTGCAGCCACCACTTCAGACGGAATCTATCACGCCTCAGCATGCATTTGCGGGCATCAACTCGTCAGAACTTTACGGCTCAGCCGCTACTGGCGGCCATGGGCCCCCGCCGCCTTCCAGTACGACAGGGACACAGGAAATGAGTCGATTGGCATCCGGAAGCAACGGTGCGGCGACTCAATCCACGAGCACCGCTACCGACTCGGCGGTGACAGCGATTGCTGCGGTGCCGCCGCTGTCTCCATCCGTCGACCCGCGGTACCTGCCCTCGGCTGCCGCCGCTGCCAAGGCCGTCCTGGCAGAAATCACCAGGCCTGCGGAACCACCACCGCCACAGCCGGTTTCGTCCATCCTTCGTGGCCCCGCGTTGGGAGTGGCTTCAGATCCGCCAGAGCGGCTCGGGCTCGGGCTTCCAGTCAGATCCTCCTCCATTTCCGCGAGGGGCCAACGCTCAGAAGGTGTTGGGGCCTCCCCGACCGCAAGATCTCTGCGCCAAGTATCCAGCCTTGCATCGGCCTCTCGGAGTGCTCAGGGTTCACCCGCGCGGCGGCGTGAGGGCCCTGTGCTGTCCATTGCCGTACCTGCCAGCCCGGTGCACGCGCAAGGCATCGAGGTGATCCGCATGTCCACACCGAGCAGTGCGAGGCACCTGGTGAGTAACCTAGTGGCTAAATGGAAGATTGAAGGAATCGTCATCTTGTAGGGTGGCCTAAGACCTCTGTACCCAGATTCATTGGTGCTGATTAAGTTGGTCGATAGGTGTGTGAGATGCAAGCTCTTTCTATAGACTGGCCCTTGGTTGCGCGATCTGACGCTGCGCCCGCCCTGGATGACGCAGAGCCCACAGTCTTCGCGGGGGGCGCCAACACCGGTAAGCATGTTGCCACCGCCGCCGCAGCTGCGGGCAGTGCAGGAGCAAGAGCCGAGCATGTCGGTCCCGCCGCCACCGTCCGGTCCGACACAAGGCTGATCATACGCTGTTTGAAGAGGAATTCGAGAAGCGGCAAGCCCTCCATGCGACAAGCAGTGCTTAGCATCATCATGAGGGTTCTGCTGCAGTCGAGATCAGAAGGGATGCGAGATCTTGTCCGTTGCAGAATTTCAGCTCGGCCCGTTGGGCAAGTACGTTCGAGGTCTTGTGTTTGAGCGCGATTGGGCCGTCGGAGCCGCAGCTGAAAAATCCACCGGTGTGACGTCGGTTTTGCGATGCGGGTTCAGAGGGAATGCGAGTGCATTGCGGATGACGGATGACAGTCCGCTGGAAGCCAGTTGCAGAGGTATGAAAGCCTGCACGTGTAGGACTCGGATGCGGCGTGGTATGTTTTGGATTTTAATTAGCATGCCGCCCCTGCGGCGGTGGGTTTAACCCTTTTTGTTTGCTTGTATTGACACTGTGCGGCGGAGGCGGCGTCCCGCTTCTGTTGCATGCGCGCTAGTGTTTAGGGCCGCCGCCCCGCTGGAAAAAGACACATTGTCGCGGCAGCCGTGACCGTGCGGGCCTTGCCTCCTTGCATGAATGACTCCATCCATCCTGTGCTCGAAAGGGCGCGCTTCCGCTACCCGCATCTGGCACCGCCTGTCACGGCCCGCGTCGGCCGTTCTCTATAGCATTAACTGCAGGCACATGGCGGTCCCGCCAGCTGCCGCTGCGCTCCCCGGGTGGTTGGTTGAGCTGGTTGGTTTTGAGGGTTGGATGCCGATTGCGAGCGGGTATTGGGTTGCTCCAAGTTGCCTTATGTGTTTCAAATGCGCGTTGAGAAGTTTCTGGTCAGTCGGTTTTCGAGAGAGGGCCAGCGCGCCTGGGTGCTTTTTTCTCGTGGGTTCCCCGGCTGTACAGCCGGAAAACCTCTGGCAGCCGGAAAATCTCGAGGAACAGTGCTCGAGGCAGTAGCGTATACGGTGTTCACGCCCTGCACCCCCTGCCTAGATGACATTGCCGGCCCATAGCTTTTTGGCCGCACGTGCGATCCCCCGCCTTCTGTCTGGCGTTCGTATTTCAGCGTTGCGCTATTTGGTCTTCCTCTTGTTTAGCTCCGGCAAACACATCTCTTTCTCGCGCGCGCCTCGCAGCCTGGTGGCCGCGAGCCTCGTCGCGGCTATCATACCACCACCACCCTGAAGCCGAAACCTCGTTCCCCAGCAGCCCTGGGGCTGGCGCCGCGCTGGCGGCCGCCCGCGCTCCCCCGGCAAGCCGGCGGGGGCGCAATACGGAGCACTTCTATAAAGAACATTCACTAGTGGTGGCCCTCTAGAGGGGGGAGTCTTCTAGATGTGTCCGCTGCCATTGGCGCGGATTGAACTGCGGGTCTGGGAAGCATAAATTCCCGCGCCTGCGCGGCGTTGGGATGATGAATCGATGCGATGTTTAAGTGTTGAAACAGATTGTTGGGACGCATGTTCGCAAATGGTGTCTGAAGCAGGATTTGCCTTGGTGGCTGATAAGGGATGCGCTTAATGGTGTTGGGGGCAAAGATTCAATCGGGGTCCTGCGGTGGGACACGTGGCGTGCGTGTGAGGGTTGGGGTGTCGTTTTATCCGTGTGCAAGCGCTCTGCTCTGCTCTCGGATCCGAGAGCGGGGGAGTTTGCAGTGCATATGCTGTGTATGTGCGCGTGCGTCGGCGCACGCGCGAGATAATGTGTTGTGTAGGCGGTGCAGCGCGCAGGCTGGTTTGTCGACCGTGGAGCCAAGTTTGGCGCCACGGGGAAGTCAACGACGATGTATTCAATGGTGCATAAGCAGCGGTTCCTCCCCCGACGGCATGGGCGGCGAGTTGGGAAGACCACATTCTCGCAACCAATGGGTTTACGTATGAGTGCCTCTGCGTGTGCATGTGCGCACCTGCCTATGTGCTACCAACGCTTGTCTTCAATTTGCGCTTCCCTCAAATCCTTTCACTCGTGCGTGTACCTGAGCGCGCCAGACTGGGCTATATGTGTGCCGACTGGATTTACTTGGGCCGACTGCATGTTTCTTCGACAGCGGCGGCGTCGTGAAGCGCAGCATGTGCAGAGTATGCCAATTATGAGGAAATAACCTTCTTCCCTGGAGGCCGGTGCCGCCGGTCGGCAGAACAGGGAGTGGGGTTGGGTTGGGTTGGCATACACTGCGTCTGTCTGGTGCCGTAACACGTTGACGTCGTGTGTAATGCCAAGTTTTGCGTCTGCTGCTGCTTGCATCGTGCACATATGTACTGCGCGTGTGCATATGTATGTGTTGCCGTCCGTATTCATGGCATTATCAGCGGTGATTTCTGCTGGTGATTTCACGCGTTAATGGTGGCGGTCGTGGTGATGGTGGTGCCGATAGTAATGGCGCAGCTGATGCTATTGTGGCAGCTGACGGTGTGACTTTTGCTGTTCCACAACCATAGCCCCAGTCACAAGACTAGAGCGAGGCTGCAGCGGCGGCCTGTACATGCCTGCGGAAGGCACAGCGGCCGGGAATGTTGGCTTATTCAAACGTGTTACGTATAGCACTATGGCAATACAGCGCACGCACGCACGCACGGCGTAGTCCAAGCATTTGCCCCATGTGCCTCATGAGGGGCCAGCTGCCCCAGGGTGGTCGCCAGAGTACACGCACTGATGGGCGCATTGGGTGTTGCATAACGTCATGGGACGCCTGGGGTTAGTCGTGTTGGCTCGTTGGATGGGGTGGCAGGGGGTGGCAACCCTAATTGCCCTTGTGGTGTATCAGAAAGGCATACTTGTGTGGTGTGGCGCACCCACCATTCATCCATCTATGGCAGCGGAGGGCCAGGCTCATTGCAGCAGCAACCTGTTGATGGCTTTGCGTGTCGGAGCCGTCTCAACCACTTAGCACGTTTCATCTCTCCCTCCGCAACTGCTTTACCTTAAGACCTAGAATAATGCTCCCTTTATTCAGTCCGCATTTGTGCGCTCCGCGCGTGTGCGGCAGATGGCGGGTTTCGGAGGAAGCAATGACAGCGGCTTTACACTGCGCAGGCGCCGCGCGGTATGGGTGCGCCTTCTTCCTACTGCCAATATGTAATGTATCAGATGTAGCCTGGAGCTCTTTGTGCCATATGCCCCGCGGTGGCCCAGCACCGCGAGGCCGTCAATGAGGGTGCAACGGGGATCTGGCTCATCTCTGGCCAGATGCCCAACCTACTAATCACGAAAGAGGTACGCATGAGTATAACATTAGTCCCGGGCGTAAGTAGTTTAGCCATAGAATTTTCCCACTTACAAATCCAAATTCCTTAGTGACGACTACCTCTTCATAAAAATCAAAAATCCCGCGCAGCTCATGACAGCAGTCCTACGCGGACTGACCCAAAGGGGCGAAAAAGTCTCCACTTAAAGCGGCTAGAATTTTGCCGCAACTGGAGTCATATGGATCATGCCGATCCCGTGATTGTGAACGTCTCATTGCGGGGCGAACACTAAGCCGGACATGGGGACAAGAGGACGCCTATCCCCCTGGTCGCTCAATGATTGATGCGGGCACTGTGCATATCTGGATTGCGTGCTGGCTGGAGCACAACACGCCAATGGGACAAAAGCGTGAGCTTGACTTGCCGACCGTTCCCTGTATTGAGTGAGACCATGCGGAGGTCAAGCTTGTCGATGCAAAGGAAGGGGATTCCGACCCGGCCCCCCACCCGTAACATGCGGCAATTATCAGTCTTATGGTAATCATGCAGCTTCGAGATTCGAACATCCATCGTCAAGTCCATCCTAGTGAGGGCATAGTCACAACCGCCAACGTCTGTTTGACCACGCTTTAGTCCGACCGCCAAACGTCCAGACGGCAGGGGGTTCCGATAAGAACGACCAGAGTAGCCTTTCGATGCGGCCCACCTGCCTATCAACCAATCGCGTCAACACCAAAATGTGCAGAAAGGCACGGACATCCAACCGAATAAGGTATGCACTCTTATAAACCGAGCATGCTCGCGTACGTATCACATACGCGCCTTTCCCCTCTTCGCTGTCTTCGAAGAGGGGCTCCGCTTGCACCGATGTCCGGAAAAATCATTATGCGGACAACATAATATGATAATGCATCGGTGGCTTGCCTCCAGGAGGCCGATGCAGACAGGTAAATAGGACTACGATTCCGGTTTTTTTTCGAAAAGATTATGATGCTTCCGTCCCGCAACGCCTCGATCACTAACACGTGTCCTTCCACCGCCGGCGAATGCCTGTTGGTTACGAATCTGGCTGATAGAAGCTATATTCGCAATTCGCATAACGCCACCGTTCATTGAGTCCCACTGAATATGAGCACTGAATATGTAAGCAGCCGCAATGCGGCGTGCACCCCTCAAACGCTTTCGAATAGTGTTATTCCCTCACCGCTGCGATCACCGGCATGTATTAGATTGAGACTTGCCATGCAAACTCCAACGTCGTTTTCATGCTGTTTTGCCCAGCAGGAGAGACTAGTGTCGCGCTACACAGCGTCGCCACAATGGGTGTAGTATTGACTTGCAGCTGTTGCCAGCCCAACCGCATGGATCGTTCCGATGATGCTATCATCGGGGCTGCTGCTGCTGCTGCTATTGCCACTGCCGTAGCAGCTACTGTCTGCAGACTCTAGCTACGCTTAAGCTTTAGGTTTTGATCAACCCACTTGCCCAACTCTTTTGGTGGAGAGCCGTAGGCGATGGCGTAGGTAGTGGCAAGGCAGATGCCACCGCCAATATAGTTGCCAAGTGTAGAGGGGATCAGGTTGTACCAAATGAATGACTTCGCGGTGATGTAATCGCCCTGGCACCAGGCCATGATGAACATAAACATGTTGGCGATGGAGTGCTCGAAGCCTGCACGGGTTTGGAGCGGGTTGAGTCAGGGTGTAATGAGTCCAGTCCCGAGAGAGGCTAACCAACAGCCAAACCGAAGCCCACAAGACCCGCTGTCGCTTTCACCTTCCCTTCTGGCAACGCTTACCGATCATGGCGAAGGCGGAGATGGGCAACCAGATGCCCACTGCCTTGCCGGTCAGATCCTGGGGCACGGCGGTGTCCACGGGGGATCGGAGGCAGGGTGATTATGCACGTCTTAAACAGCGCCACCATTTGCCGAACGCCGCAAGAGGCGGCACACGTAGCCAGGATGAAGAGCCCCTGAACCAACTCCCGTGCCAACGGTGCTGTCCTCTGCACCTACCTGCGCTGCGTTTGCCATCCAGGTGGCGATGCCCACCAGCCAGTTGGCAAAAATACCTTGCATACATAAGCATAGGCAAATAGGCAAAGGGGCGCAGGGTGGACGCGGGTTTTCAGGACAACAGAGGAGCAGGACCACTGCTTTATTCATGGGTCAGCAATATTAACACCATATGAAATCAGGAATTAAACAGCAAAGCAGAGCAGCCGGGAGATGAGTGGTTCTCTCTTGCTCTCAATGCTGCGGCCTGCCACAGCCTTTGATGTACAATTGCCTTGCTGAAGGTTCACCAACATACAAGACCAGGAACCTGTGTTTTTCCTGTCTGGAAAACCAGACACAGACTGGTATATTTCTTCATAGCGGCTTAGGACCCGACATAAACGATTTCACCCTTCCCGGCGGATGAAGTGTCTTTCAACGACCTCGCTACAGGCTGGCCGATGCTGGCCGTGTTCGCTGCAACAAGTGATCCCCGGGAGTTGCGTTACCTTTGACAAACACGGCGCCCCAGCCGTGGGAGAGCTTGTCCTCCACCTGCCTCAACAGGGTGGTATCCTTATGATCAAAGACCTCCGACGCCTTGAGCAGCCCCGCTATAAGCGCACAACCAATGAAGTTGCCTGTCCAGGAGGTGCTCAGCACGCGCAGCACGTCCAGGAGGTCCACCTGAACACGGAACGGGGAGGGGCGGTGATGCGGACATGTTTTACGTGGGAAATACACCAAAGGCCGGGTGTAGGCTCAACATGCACCTTAGGCTTCTTACGGATTAGAGGAAAACACCGTCGCTTCGCGAAATGCACAGCTTTAAAGGTCCGCCGCACGAACCCAGACTCATTTGTAGCCCAATCTGCAGCAACCCTGGGGTGCGGAGGCGGAGCTGCTCTGACCCTAAAGTACCAAAAGAAAAGGCCAAAAGGAAAGGCCAGTGTGCTGACCTGGACAATCTACCGACAGATCTGTCCAGTGGCCAATATAAATACCAACCCCTTATGGGTCCCGATTCGTACCACTTTACGATAACGCATCTACGGCCCCCTCAGGCAGCACACTGGCCTATAGTTAATCGCCCCACCTTGCCCTCCCACCAAGCCGCAGTCATGTAAGCGCACAGGCTGGTGTACAGCTCCGCACCGCAGACGATAATGGTGGTGAAGCCAAACGGGAAGCCGACCGCACCGTAAATGAGCTTGAAGATCCCGTAGTTATATTGATCATTGTCACCCACGCCGGGTGCCTGCTTTAAGTTCCCTCCGATGAGGAGGCAAGTGGTGTAACCGAGGCCTGGTTGCAGGGCGGGGAGGCAATTACTGGTTTTCACGGCCTGTTAAAAGAATTTTGGCCGTGGAGACGGTGCATGTGGAAATGCCAGCGCGCTCCTTGGAAATGTGCTCGTACAGCAGAGTTTATAAGATGGACGTTAGGAAGCGTGGACAGGGCTCTGGGGGTCTGGGGGGATCACTGGTCAGGAAAAGCATGCACGTGATGGCAGAAGAGGCAAATGCTCCGGGCAGGCAGGGGGCAGGACCCCTCATTCCCCAACAGGTTCCCGGGTGAATGGTCTATTCCCGGCCTATTGCCAAACTCGCCGCTTACCCACGTAGCAGCCGGCAATGATGCTGAGAGCCCAAATCTTATACCATGGAAAATTGGATTTCTCCTCCCCTGTAAGGGTGTGCGGAGCAGCAGCACCGCAACATATGGCAGTGGAGGCGGTGAGCAGAAGAGCGGACCAGCAAGCATGCATTAACATCCCCCCTCGCCGGCCCAACATCGTACATCGTACATCGTTCATCATTCTGCCATCCAGCCGGTCCACCAAGCTCCCAGGCACCTAGCCAGCCAACCAAGCTCCCAGCCACTTATCCATCAGACATCAAGTCACTTCCCTTACCGTGATGTGCGCATTCGGCGTAAATCTCAGCGGGCGACAAGATTAAGCTCTTTTTGATGGCCACGGCCTGCACCAAGAAGAAATGCAGAAAGGCATCAATAAATGGTTTCCGGAGAGTTTTGAGAATCCTCCAACCCGGGGGCTCGGCAGGCCCTGGGGCCAGCACGTGCGCTCGGTTGCTTACCTCGAAAGCTGCACTCTGGTGTCCAGGGGGCCACTTGGGCATCTGCGGCCAGCATATATCGCACCAAGACAAGAGTTAAAAAACTTAGGATAGACATCTAAAAAATCTTAGAATGGCTATCTAATACCCATCGGAAAAGGAACTGGGTAAAGATGCCACAGATGACGAGCCACTAACTGAATGTCCGGATTCTGGAGGTGAATACGGCATAACTGATCGGGTGCAAATGAGATTTATTTTTTAGTTATATTAGGCTATAGCACACGTTCTTAAGTTGATCACGCCACAGCTCAACAGTGGCAACGCAACACAAAGGTCGACAGCGAGCGCTTGCAACAAGCAGGCATCCTGCAACTATACAACCCTCAATACCGGTGTGCCTAGCGTTACAGCTCCAGCATTCCTCAAGCCAGGGTTGGGATCAAGGTTGGTAGGCGACCGCAGTCCCAGAAATCCCGTCGCCTTGCGGGAAGGGGCTGCTGTATCGTCGGCTGTGACTCGGATACCATGAGCAAAATGCTCATCATGGTAAAGGCGCGCATTCTGTAAGCCCTGGATTTCGACCTGCGGTACGTCGAGGGCGGACAGTTAGGTGGCCTGGTGGAACCAAAATTGTACCGGTTATTACAAGCACGGACCTGAGTTCCTCCAAGCTCTAGTTTAATCCCCGCGTCGTTATCGTTCTGTTCCGTTCCGTCGCAATTGGCATCGTTGAATACGGGTGTACCGTTCCCTGGCATCGTCATTGACGCAGAAAATCTTATTTAAGCTTCAGAGGAACCCGCCGAGAATGTTTTGTAATGAAATTCCCAGGGTTGTCGATGGAAACCTGAGCTGGCGAATGCCGACGGGCGAGGGCCGAAAAACGGCTCAATGTTAAGCGTCGCAGGGGCTTCTATCGTATAAGTAGTACACAAGAAAGTGTGGAAATAGCAGATGTGCTTGCTTAGGAAATCCATTAGGATTTATCGCTGTACGATGCGTACGGTCAAGAAGTTATGGTCGTTGTCAAATCAAAAATTTTGTAGCATCCTGTATGTCGGCCATTTGGGGTCTTGTAGTCCAAAACTGGAAAGACTATTACTTAATTTGAGGAAGCGAGAGATCACCATTCCGTCTTTAAATGCTAGCGGTAAACGTTCTTGGAATCAGCTTGGGGGCTAATAGGCAGGAGTTAATTTTGTAATTTGATTTGTTAATTGCAATGGCCCACGACAATTGTCTCGGGGGTCTGACCCGGTGTCGTGGCGCCCGCACCAGCGTCGACTGCCAGGTGTGTCGGCCGTGGCGCTCAGTCGCTAACACTCGGCGAGCGTTTTTGGCAGCATGCTTATATGTTTGCGAAAGTTCAAAGAGATTTAGCCTGATAGCTGGAGCTGGGTCATCGAGTGCGGTCTCTCCAAACAGCCGCCGCCGCACCTCGCGGCAGTTGGACCCGCCGGCGCGATGGACGCAGCTAAGCCAGACGGAACTGAGCGAACCGAATGGGAGGGGGGGCGGCGCGAATGCTCCCACAGCACGATCAATCGCTGGATCGCTCAGCGAACGCCCGCATTCCGGCACCAACGCGATTGCACAGAAGCCCGCTGCAAAGACACCGGCGCTGCCGCCGCCGCCACCGGTGCCGAAGTCCTACCGCCTTTCATATAGTGCTGCAGCCATACCTGACCTAGACCAGCTCAGCGGGATGGTCCCAGCTGTTAGCTTGGACGATATCCTATCGGGCAAGCCGGTGCCCCCAAACCTGACGACGGGGACTCCTGGCGACAGCGATGGGTCAAATACCATTGCAAGCACTTCGGCGGAGCTCAGCAATGCTTTGGCTGCGCGTGTTTCGCAGCCCATTCCGGATCGGCACAACCTCACCAGCCTACGACGCCGCGCGTTGCGGCCCTGGGATAGGCCCACAGTTTACCGGGAGGTGGTGGTTCCTGCATCGCAGCTGGACCCTGAACCGGCCCCTGCAACACTGCCGCCGGCGCTGGCTCCGGCGAAGCATCCTGGCCCGGCATCCCGCCCCGCGCCCGCTGCTGCTCGTCACGAATCCTCGACGGTGCAGATGCCGGCCGCTGCCAACAACTCCGAATTGCTTAGCACATCAACGCCGTCACCATTGCTGGTAGGGACATATGAGGGTCCCGCAGATCAGACGGGCCCCCTGTTGCAGAATGACCCGCCTGCCGGCCCATTGGTGGTCCCGGCTGTGCGGCAAGCAGAGGCGCTGACGCCAGAATTGGAGTCATCCATGACACCGATGACAGCAGCAACAGCAAAACCCGGCGTGTCAGCCCGCCCTACCACGGGTGGATCGCGGGACTTGCTGCCAAGGCCGGTTAGGGCTCAGCCCGGTGGGAGCTCCGCATCGTTTACCCCGCAGCCGTCAGTGCCATCAGGGCCCCAGGCCGGGACTCTCGGAAGCACCCCAGCGCTGCCAGCGTCGCCCATGGCCCTTGCGAGCTTGAACCTTGGAGGAACTGCACCATTGCTGAACACCACATGCACAGCGGCTGCGGTAGAGCCAGTGACAGAGCTGGTAGTGCGTTCGACCCGCGCACCGCGGGCGGCGCGTGTTCGCAGTAAGGAGTGGCTAGCGGCGAGGCAGGCTGTGGAAGCGGCCGCTGCCGCAGTGCCCGCAAGCAGTGGAACAGCAGGCAGCGGGGCTGCGTGGGACAAAAATCATCGCAGGGATGCTGATGGCAACCGGGTTACTCAGCCTGCGTATCCTGGGGCAGGGAACAGTGGACAGGCAGCTGATCCCGAGGCTGTGTGGGGCCCTTCACGGATCGTGGCAGCGGCTAGTAGCACCAGCAGAAGGATAGTAGCGGGCTCAGCGGCGCCGGAGATACAGCCGGAGGTGGTATCGGAGCCGCGCCGTGTGCTAGTGTTGCACGAGGCACCTCTCCGCGATGCATTTGAGGCGGCAACGGCAGCACCGTTCCCGCTGCCCTCCCGGCAGCAGTTGCCGGACGCAGTTGTTGATCGGCATAGCTGGCGCTTGCACGCCGCCGTGCTCTTTCCGCATATGTACGACGCTGACTGGCACAGCTGTCTCTTCGACTTCCTCTTTGAGCTCTGGCCGGAGGTCGGTCGCGCACACGTGACCGCTGCGGGTTCCTCCGGCAGCCGCCGCCTACTGCTCACAAGTGAGGTCGAGCTGACGGAAGCTCTTGCGGCGGATGCCGCCGGCGTGGCAGCTCCAACCCCACTGACACCGCCACCGTCACCAGCGCGTGTTCAGCGCGCGGCGCAGCTTCTGGAAGACGCCTATACCTTTGTGGCACGTTGCTTCAGCTCCGCCGACTTTGCGATACGCAGCGCAGCGGTGGTTTCGGTGCTGGACTGCCTGGGCGACCATGACGAGCTGGTGGAGAACCTGGCGTTGCGCTTACCGCCGCTGATGGTGCAGCGGTTGCTGGTGCCGCTGGCGCCGCGCTTTCAGCCGCCCTGGGTGGTGGAGGAGTGGCTAAATGCAGTGGCGGACGCTTACCCGGACTACGTGCCGGTGGCAACCGTACCGCGGCGATGGCAGGAACTCATGGAGCAGTTGGCAGCGGCAGAGGTGCGCGAGGTTGGGGCTCCAGAATTACCACCGAGCTTAATGCGGCGCGGGTTGGGGGGCCGAAAACGTGGGAGCTCCTGCCTTACAAAGCATGCTATGCTTTTGACGGTGCCCAGGACAGGAAGGCAGTTTCTGTGTGAGTTCCTGTTTGATGCCGCGGTTGTTAGGGGGCCTCTTACTGTAGCACGGGATGATAAACATGGGGGGGGGCAAGAACTAGGAAGGGGCAAAGGGCTGGCCAGGTGCCGGGTTTCGCCAGCTAACAATTTGACGGGTGGCCATCAATAAGGACCCACGTGCGTCCCGAACGGCCTTCTCATTCAGGTGGTACACCCAGGCGGTGGTCTGGGAGTAGTCCACGCAGTTCTGGAGTTCGCGGAGGAGGGTTCACGGAGATGTCAACGGCCTGTACCGTGCGAGGAAGCTTCAACAAGCCCCCGGGCGGAAGGCCATGCGGAGACGCCCCTGAGCCCCAGGCAGCATCAGCGTACGCGCGCGCATACTCCCGAGTCATCGGCTGCTGGGATACTAAATACAGCAGAGCCCAGTGGCGATGGCAATAGTGGTGGGTGTGCCGCCGACGGGGTGAATGGCGGGAAAGCAGCGGCGATGGGGTCGCACGCGGGCGACTTGAACAAGAAAAGCGGGACCCGCAGGCGGCAGGAATCAAATGGTACCCGGAGCAAGATGAAGGGTCCGGGGACACCGGACAGTGGCGGATCACCCTTTGTGGGGGAACAAACGCAGCAACGGCGCCGCGGCCGGCGAAAAGCTGCATCAGCAACATCCGATATGCATAATCTACACGGGTAAACTGACCGGATGGATTGAGTGCTGGGCAAACGGGTGCCATTTACTTGTCTGGCGATTTGGATGGTGGAGGCGGTGGGTCGCCATTGTGCACAGGATGCTCAACGGGCTTCCAAACGGTGTGTCACGCGGTTTGCAGGTGAGGGGCAAAATGAGGCGAGAGGGTGCATCTCGGCGTTGAACCCCCGGTCATGCACAGGGCACTATGTTTCATAAAGGACATGGTGGAGATGGGCGAAGACCACGGTGCAGGTGAACATGTTTATATATAGTCCGGTGCCTCCTATGCGTTTCCACTGCATCCTTCCTATGCCTGCACGACGAGCGTTGTATCCTGTCCTTGCCCGCCCGTTTAGAGCATCCTACGTTACATCTGGTACACTCGTAAAATGCATCAGGCGCCCATATGAAAGAGTATCGCAGAGGTCCCCAGAACGCCTTTCATTTTTTAACAGAGGCGGTTACGTTGCTCCGAAACGCCAACAGCACCTTCTCCACCGTCAGGTTCCGCAGGGATCCCTTTCCAGACAAAAATTCCTTAGGTCCGAGCGGCAGCACCGCGCGAAAGTTTATCACGTCATACGACAGGTCAGCATTCCACGGATCGTAAGGTTTCACGATAAACTCGTAGTCCATCCCCGGTGCCATACTCTTAAAGAAGTAGCCGCCTCGCGCCGCGTCCGCAGTTGTTCCTCGCACGCCAGTCGGGCGGGAAACACTCACATTGGCGGCAAGTGGCCCACGGGTCGCAGCGTCCACAACGCGAGCGCGGAGGCCCATCCGCGCCAGTTCCATCAGCCTCAGCATTGATCCTCGGTTGGTCTCCCACAGCGAAGGCAGGCTGATTGCAGGCGGGTCTTTGACGGGGTGCAGCTCGAGTGTGATATGCAGCCGTTTCAGTTCGTGGTATACCCAGTCCTGTACGGCATGAGCAGTGCAGGATCGTACTATTCATTAAATAGAAGAACACGATCTCATGTGAGGAGGTAGGAGACATGAGGCGCACGGAAGGAGGTGGTGGCAGACGATCTGCGACTGAGTACCACCGCGCAACCCCGCAGGTATGCGCCACCCTATGCAGGTGGATTTCTTAGGGTTTACTTACAGCGTGGCTTCTGGTGACCAGCTAGCCGCTATCAGGACAGTGTCTTCTTCAACTTTTCAAATGGAACTGAATGCGGCGCCCAACTGCCCACCACTCACCTGCAATGAGCCTAGCACGGGGTACCAAGTAGCCCCCTGCACAGTGCCGTTGACGAATGGCGCCGCGCTCTTCAACGCCATGCCAGGGTGGGAGGCCGCGTAGGCGGCAGCCAGCAAACCGGGCATCGAGGCATCCGCAGTTGGACATCGCCGCTGCGAGCCCTGTAGGGACAGCGACACAGGGTTCCGAAACCGTAACTTGCATGTAAGGGGGTTGCAGGCAGCAGGAAGAGACAGATAGCGGGTGTCTATGATGACTAGCTGCGCGTTATAAGAGCTTTAAGGATGCGGTTCTCAGCGCAATCTGAAATGGCATTGAGGCACAGGGGAACAGATGGATGGCGGTCGCAGCTTTTCGAAAACGGCCTGATAGATGGGGCAGCTACACTTATCCGCCCAGGCCGTGCTGCACCGTCCCACCTCCCGGTAGCCTCATCCCGGCATTCTCCGCATGTACCCAAGAAGACCGATGGCTCATGCTTATCCTATACCTCGACTAACGGCCCAACTCTTGATGCCATAGTTCGCATTTTTCGTATTCGTACTGCCGTACCAGGCTGTCACACGCGTCTAGCGGGTAGTTAGCCACTAGGGCGCCCCCGTGCAGGTTGGTGGAGAAGTCAGGGAGTGTGTTTGACAGGTACGACGATATCGCCTGGGCCTCAGGCTCCAAACTGGTGTTGCCGCCCACCTGCCGCACCGAATGCCCCCGGACAGCACACGTTGGGGAGGTTTGACCAAATAGGAAAAAAATATAAGTTCAGACTTCGGAGTACGGTACAACGCTACAGGAGTCAGTAGATGAAACCACGGCACATCCAGAGGATTATGTTTGCTGAATAAGGGTAGCTACCACATGGGGGCATATGTCCTTGAGTGGTATGTGGATTCTGTGACCTCTGCTCCTCAGTTTCCAACAGCCGCCATCTCCCTCCCCAACAGACCCATGCCCCAAGCGCCCTCAGGGACTCACCAATACCCACGATGCGGCTGCCGGGTACTTAAACGCTCCTTGCACGTCCTGTGCCAGTGCTAGGTCTGCAAGGGGAGGAGCTGCAGAACGGGGTCCGGGAAGGAGCAAGAGTGAGATTTCCTTTCGCTGACGGGGAAATGCAGGCATGACTGCGGCGTGAAGAGCCCTTCTCTTGTCGCACAAGCTAGCATACAGGGAGTTGCTTTATCCAGGGTTTTTGAATACCGCAATTGAGCCGTGGGTCATATTGCGGATGCGAACGGGCATTATAGGGATGAGTTCACAGACGTGTTGGAATGATGTGGATGAGTTTGCGTCTCCGGTTATTCATCGTCTTGGCCATCAGCTGTAAATCTGTCTCGTGGAAGCGTGCTTCCCTGCCGGCGCCCTGCCGCACCATACGGAAAAGCGCGTGTCCAGAAGTTGCGGTTAAGGTCCACATTCCGCAAGTTCAGGCGACGGCGATGGGCAAATCTGCGCGTGACACCCATAACCGGCGAAATGGGAGCAATGTTCCGGGGGCCTTTGTTCCGGGACGGGGAAGAGTTTTGCGGACTGCTTAATGTCTTCCCCTTGGCGCACGCAACACTAACCGCGGCCGGACTTTCTGTTCGGGTTTGAAATTACTGCAGCTCAGATAACCGAGGATTGTTGCATGTATGATTACAGCAGTGCACCTCGCACGCCATTGCCTGGTGCTTGAAGGTATGGACGCGTATCCACATGACAACCTGGGGCCTTCCACATATCGCTGGTACACTGTCCAAAACATATCACAGCTTTGGAATGCTAGTGATCGATTACACCATCCAGTGTAATATTGATCGAATGGATGGTCCCCATCCAACCAGCCAGTAACCACCTACCCACCCGTCCGGGTTTATAGTCGGGGCGATGCGCACCACCGTGCTTTCCTGCAAGTCTCGCCACCGCCCATCTGCCGCCGCCAGCTCACCGCTACAAAAGCCCCACGCAAGCCGCAGCAGCAACTCCCTGTTGGCGGTTTCATCACCGTGCATGTTGCCGATCCACTGGCGCACAGCACCCCCAACAAAAAGGACAAAGGAGAGTGGGATGGCGAATTTGGATGCGTTATGGAATCGGCAGGAGTGGGACTCGACGTCGACTCGACAGTGATACGTTGAAGCCCGAAGGCTTGTTGCCGCATGCATTCGTGAGGCGAGGTACTGCAGGACTGGGAAAGAGCACTTCCAGCTGTCTCGAGGAAGACCTGGACGATGTGATGCATGTAGAAGGTGGCGCAGGTGTAAGGTCGCGCATACATTGCGAGACGGCACAGGGAGGCGCAATTCAAGGAGCCGGCAGTACTGCCTTATATTACAAGGGTGTTATCAATTCGTGCTGCGGCGCGGTGCGATCAACTCGCCGTGAAGCTAGGCTTCGGCATTCTGGAAGCCGCATCGGCAGCACCCTTAGAAGCGCCCACTACCACGGCCACAATTTGGCGGCCCTCCACGCTGCGAGGCAATCCGGGGGGGATTTGATACACAACCACAGGTGAGTACTTCGAGGCTACTACGCCGCACACTTTACCCATCATGGCATCTTGCGTGTTTTGCTCATTTCGCTCATATGGGCATGGATTTGTGCAGTGTACCACCACGGCGATTTGCCGAGGCTATGAGCTGGGAGGGGAACGCCTTGACCTGCGAGTTAGATGCGTGTGCGAGGACCTTCTACGGCCGCCAGCCACCCTGCACACATCCGCTCTGAGATCACAGCCAGGTCACCTTGAAGGAGACAGCCAGTCTAGACTGCAGACGCCGCCACTGTCATTGACAAGTCGCCGCAGGAAGTCCAGCATCGCTTCGTGGCTGTGATACGACGTCCAGGACCATGCAATCGGTCCCGGCGTATCGCCGTCGCGACTACCACCGCCGCCGCTGCCGGCCCCGCCGCCGTCACCGCTGGCGACTGTTGCGTCCGAAGCCATGTTCGATGACAGTGGCAGGAGCATTTTATCGTCAGCTGCTCCAGCTTTCACCCTCTTCGTCTGCGGGTTCATCCTGGCAGCGAAGGCTACACAGCAAACAAATTGCAATAAGCATGGAAACCATTGTGGATTAAAACGTCTTTGCTGAGGTGCGGAAAGATGTGGTGTAGCTCCAGGGCACTTTTGGCCAAAGGAGGCGGGGCCTGGCCTGAGGCCGTCCCCGAGGTCGGGTGGCCGAGGCATCAAAAGTAGTTGTGGGTTCGGGAACATGGAACATGGGACTGAAGCGAGACGCACCCGTGTAGAAGCAATCGGCGTCTGGACGTGGACATTGTTTGGGGTATATTGGACGGCTGCACACACAGACAGTCCAGATCGCAATCACCGCAAAATGCAGAAGCTGCATTGCAGCAGCGCGCAAGATAGCACAACCAACTTGCCAACGGCCCGTAACGTGCCAAACACAAAGTTCTGGATGTGTCCATAGGTTTGCGTGGGGCCGATGTGGCAGCTCTCCCTGCATGACCCGTTGGACGTTTTACGGCGTTTGTGGAACAGCCAGGACCAAACGAGGAAGCTGAAGTTTTCCGTGCTTTATCGAGCATTGGAAGGATGTAAGGAACTACATTCTTAAGAGCTCTGAAACGGGATTTATCTGAAACGGATTTATTTCCTGATTACACGGTTGCCCTTTGGCCCGAGGCCAAAGTAGAGGTCGGGCGCCGATGTGAATCAACAATAGAATGCGAATGATGGATAAGTGTTCAATATGTGGCATGTCATCTTCTACGAGCAGCCACTCAACGGCATCATTATTTGGCCAGTAGCCAGCGATGTTCCATAATATATCAGTGCAAATGTAACCCGTCGTCGTCATTTCCATGACAACAAAGATAACAGAGGGCAGCCCTCCAATTCGTCCACTAAAACCCTTCGGCTCTCATCAAACAACCTCATCACCACCGACTGAGCCCGCCAACTCCCTCTTCCTTTTACATCATACCGAAAAGTCCAGAAACTAGCTCAAACAAACCCACCTGCGCCGCATCTAAGGGTTATCCTCTAATGCCAATCCCGGAATTACGACTTCAGCGCAATGAGATATGTATAGGAAATCAAAACAATACACATGCTGGTCATAGGTGGGCGAATGACGCACTGACTTCGTCATCCTGATGGGCCCCCTTCATACGCCACTTCCAATACTTCATATCAAGACCGCAACCGCAAGCGCACACGCGCCAAACGCATAAGTCACGGAGGCAAGCTTAGCCCTCGCAAAGGGCATACATTGGTTCTCACGTACAGGGCCACCAATTAGGATGCCCTTGTGCAGGCACACTAAACACAATAGTTGCCGTTGCGGAAAACAGCTGCCAGAGACCACTTGTGGGAAATGAACTATCGACCGACTGGGGAACCTGGACTACGGAAAGCAGCTCTCCGACTGAGCCCCAATCAAAATCCCCTTCACGGTAAACGTTTTCCACACTTTCTGTGAGTGGCATCGACCACTGATAAAGGAAATACAGCTTGGCCTGCATCCTGTTCATATGACCTTCACGAAAGGTTGTTGGCACATCGTCCATGGCAATCCGCCCGACATTGAACATAGCAGTGCATAAAAAACAGCAGGGCCGCATGCCGTGCATAAGCTGTGCCGGGCCATAGAAAGCGCAGGACTTAAAACCAACCTCCAAACCGGTTAGGATACCGAATAGGGCTTTACAGCATTGAGCTTTGCAGGCCCAAGGCGTTGACGGTCCACTGTGCGACGGCTACATCACCCTTGCTGAAGGAGGGCTCGTCCTGGAGGTCCGACGACGGCGCCAGAGCGCAAGACGCTGCCAAATGGGCGAGCAGCTCGGCCTGCTGAGAGGCGAAGGAAGACCCTGAGAACTGCTGCTGCCGGCGGATGGAGCATTTGGCACTGCCTGTCCGGAGGTTATTTGCCGCCTTTTGATACCTGGAGAACGGGTGGACGGTCGAAAATAATAAAATTCTTCGGAAGGTTCGTCAATATTACCCAGTCAAGAGCATACCACAGTAGCTCTAGTCTTTGCACAGTTATGGGCCGCTAGACGAATAACCCAGGCCCACTTATCCTGCTATAACGCATGAGACCAGTCGACAGTCAGCAACGGGCGCATCGACTGTTGCTAGGAAAACGCCCACCGTCAAAGAACGCCGCGGCATTACCATTTAACCTGTATGAAGTGCATATTACCTCGCACACGTTTCATCCACATTAACACTCACCGGACTTCTGACGGGTGATGCTTGCGACCTTTCTGCAGCAGGAGCTGCGGGCACGTCTGGGTACAGAATTGGATGTTGGATGATGATGCGCCACTGCCGAAGGCAAAGCTGCTTAGGGGAGCCAACACGTTTCGCTGCGAGCAAGGCAGAAAAACAAAGGTTGCGCTTCAGACAGAATTTGCTACAAGTGATAATAACCATCCAAAGAAATTCTCAGCTGTTTGTTACGTACATTGACAAAAGCAGCACCGGCACCAGCGGTCCTGACTGCAGAAGTGACGGACCACGTCGCCAGTTTCAACGTGCCGTCTGCCGCTCGACCCAGAGACTCAAGACCGACGCTACCCAGTTGAGTACCAACTGGAAGGGCCAGAGACAGGGCCCTGTGCAAGCAAGGTGACAATGTGACCGGTTCTTCAGAAACGAGCCTATTCTGCAGCTTTATTGCCTTTTAAAGCTTTGAAAAGTCAGCAATTCATACAAACCTGCGCAGTCCCTCTTCTCTGGGTACTCCAAAGGTGTCCATATTGCAAGCAGACAGTAACCTCTTATTAACCTTCTTCGGGGCGGAGCTGTCCGGCTTTAGAATCAGACGTGCGTCATAGTACCTAACATAGATGGAAAATTATTGCATGTGGCGTCATAAGTCGAGGTGCGCTCTCCTTTGGTACGATAGCAGTACGACGGATGTCATCGTCAGCAGGTTACTTTATCTGTTGTTTTTTATCTCTTCTTTATCTTTTGTCTATTTTGCTTCGCGGTCCGTGAGCCTCCTGGCTCGTACCGGGCCTTACAAGTTCAGAGTAACTTGTAATCAATCAATCAATCAATCAGCAGGTTACGACTACCGGACTTCCACTGTCGCGACACCTGACAGGACCACAAGTATAACGTCCGCACCCCCGCGCGGGACTCCCGAAGACGGTGCGAAGCCTCCCTGGAGTCCGCCAACGGAATCGCCCAGCGCGACAACAGTAATCTCGCTCAATCAATAGCTTACATTTGCTGATCAGGAACAGCTCCATAGAGCGCAAGAAACAGTGGCCCGCTCCGGCGCTTTGTCATGGCAGTCCTGCATGATAACTCTTTGCAATTTTAAAAGCTGCATACATCGCAGGCAATAAATATTATTGAATTAATAATTTTAGCTGAACTCAGATCACAGGTCGGGAAACGGCCTTGCGATCGGCCATACGATGGCCGTCTCGGTAGCGGCCTGGTAGGGTGGTCCATCCCTAGGTAGGAAACAATGATCAAATATCGCAACGATCGTGGTCTGGACAGCGGCTTCGACAGTGACAGCGAGGAGGGCGACGACATGGTGCCATTCGATGCCGTCGGCTATGACATCCTGATCAGCAAATGTAAAGCTATTGATTGAGATTACTGTTGTAGCGAGATTACTGTTGTCGCGCTGGGCGATTCCGTTGGCGGACTCCAGGGAGGATTCGCACCGTCTTCGGGAGTCCGCGCGGGGGTGCCGTCCAAGTCCGGTTAGTAACAATTGATATTGAAAGACACATTTTAACTCGTAAAGCTACAACACACGGCATATTACATAAATATATAACTCACGGCAATGCCTGACGGCCCCCACAAAAACGACCCGGGACTGCAAAGGATGACTGCTGTGACGCAAAACGACTGCTGGGCCGCAGTTCCCCCGCCTGCCACCGTACAAAGAGCTGCCCTCAGCGAACAGCAGCCAGATTGCTTCTATTTGGCTCTATCTGCGGTCATCCCCCACTGGTTTCCCGGGCGGGAAAAAGGGAGAAAAGCCAACCAAACGCAACAGCAACCGGACGCTTGGAAACACGCTGGAAACAAAAGAGGGCCAAGAACAGCTACCAGCAAAGCTAGCAAAGGAGCACTGGAACAGAGGACAAGGGATTCACACGACAACCAAAGGACCCCAGGTGCCGCAGCCGACGGGCCCATGGTGTTTCGGAAGCGACGTTTGGCAAAGCCAAGATATTCCCCTTGGGTTCGTGATTTGAGTGTGTAAATTGGCGTCATGCCAGGCGATTTTGCCTTAAACGGGTGAGCTGCTTTCAATTTTGATGGTATTTGGGCCATTCGCGTTTGTATGTACTAGTAGAGAACTTCCGTACACCATGCAAAAGTCAAATTTCTCTTCCGATTCTTCAACAGCAACCGTCGATAGGTGTTTGCCGAGCCCTGGCCTTGGATCCCTTAAATAACAGCACAAATACAAATGCGAGAAGGAAATCCGCCATATGCATGCGAAAAGCTCAATTAAAATGGTTCTTCCTTAACAATCCGCAACGTAACAGAAAGGACCTTCTTGCTGGCGTCCCATTTCGCCTTTCCACGCTCGCCATCCACCTTATGTGGAAGGTGTATAGACAGCTTGCTGCGGGTGGGGCGGTGGTATGGGGAAAGCGGCTAATTGATAAGGGACATAGGTCAGGGGTATTCAGGGATTACCACCATTATAGAATGTGCCTCGTGCAATAAATACATATTGCGCACTGATGCAAAAATTGCAGACACGTGTTCAAGCTAAGGAGTGGCCGCGATGTGCTGGATAAAAATATGCCGAAGGTAGTTCCCACTAACTTGAAGTCGTCCAGGCCCCAAAGCTTCCCACTCACTAATGCGGTGAGCTGAGCTTCAGGTACGTATCTTTGACGTCCAAATCAAGCTCTGTGCGGAGCGAAGGCCAAAACACGGGGTAAATGCTGAAGGCACGGAAAGTCAATCGGTCAAATCTCAATGCCCAGCCAGGCCTATCCAAAATTTCCCCTTAAAGCGTCTCTGCTTTAGATATATGAGCTCTTGCCTTGCTGCCCGGTTTCAGACCCAGGTCCCATCTGCCTACCCGCCGCCACTGAAGCCTCTGGGAGCTCCACCCGCAAGACCAGGTCCTCGCAGCAAGTAGAGGAAGGGTCTTTGCCGCTCATACCCAAGAAGTTGTCGGCAGTGTCAACTGCCTGCTTATACAGGAACTCATAGCTGCTTAGGAGTTATCCAGGGGCAGGGGCGGGGAATCGGAAGATCGAAACCAGGGGAAATGGTGTTGGCGTGAAGGGCCGGGCGTGGCCGGGTGACAAGTGCGTCAATGTCAATTAGGTGCGCCAAAATAGATGGATGGATCACGCTTGAAGTGAAACAGGAAGCAGCACGACGGAGTTTGGTACCGGATCACGAAGACAGCTGCACCACTGCATTGGACTTTTCCGTTTTGCTTGATCTATTAAGGAATGGCGCACGTATAGCCCGAGATGTAAATCCTTGCGAAGCCAAATGGATCGCACCTGGGGACCTGGCGACCATCGTCATAATCGTCCTCGACAATATCCTCCAACTCATCCTCTCGCCAGATCTCCTTTGGGTCGTGCCGAGTTGCTAATGCAGGGAGGCAATCGGAAGGCAGCAATATAGAATTAAAAACGTGGTAAAAGCAGCAGCAGCGGGCAGCATGTGTGAGGATCAAGCCATATGGCTATTTCTGCAGTGCAGTGCTCCCTGCCTAGAAAACAAGGATAAGCTGGAACAATAGGAACCTCGCTGCGTGCGAGGTCTAGCAAAGGAGCCCATGATCTCAAGTTAAGCTAGTGGAAGAAGGCCCCCATATACAGTACGAATTCATGCGATTTATCACTCCATTTGCACCGCTTGCATTCAGGTAGCGTCGCATCCAGGCTGGTCTCCCGCAGTAGCACAACGGAAAGGACACCTGTAAGGTCGCATTACCATACCTTTGGGAGCGGCCACTTTGACGTCCAAAAGCTCCTTCGGGCCAATGGTCCCCGGCGTGGGACGAGACACTGACCCGGGGGCTGGCGTGTTATCCTGCGTGCGTGCACAAAATACATAGATCACGAGCCATGAGGTATGGCAGGCGGGCTTTGGAAAGTTGCCCCACCGCTTCTTCTGGGTCACGAATGAGCTTGGACAAGGCTTGGAACTCAGCGGCAAAGCTGCTAAGGTCCATCTTGTTATACAACCGAGTTGGGTTGGTAGCACGCCCGAAACCCGGAAGACCAGGTGGCCAGCGGGAACACCTTGCTCCACAGCCACGACCAGGAGTATGGCGCAGAGCTACAACCGTAATTGGTTAAACCCTAAAAAGGACGTTGCTTGTCAGAAAGCAAGAATGAACCGACAGAACTGTAATTAAGTTACAGTGTGCCACGACTATCAATGATCTAGCCTTTATCCAACTAAATTGCCGCGTCGATGTCACAATGACCTACGCTGAAATTGCGATGCAGATGCCTTTTAAAACGAGTCTTTAACCATGCGTAACCTTTGCATCTCATAACCCGTAGCTTCGGATCATCATCCTTTGTAACATTTATATCGGACGCAGTGCGGGAAAAAAGATACTTTATATTGCCGTACGCAGTACTTCCGTGCACAAGGGAACATTTGCAAGTTGGTTTTAATGGATACCTATTATCTAATACGAAGCGAGTATTGAACCTTATGAACAAAAGACGGAAGTTCTTCACCTAACACTATCGTATTAGAATTGCGTAGACCTGCGCTTTGCCAATTGACTTTCTCTTCTTTAGTTCTCAAGTTGTAAATAGTTTTTAAGTACATAACCAGCCATGAGTTACGGCGCTGTGGAGGTGGGGTTGAAGGGCAGTGGCAGCAAGCAGCGTTTGCCGGCGAATTCCCAACGTCGTGCCTGGCCGTGCAGGATGATGATCTATATGGAGGATATGATGAACAGTCTAATCCCCTTGCGGTACGTAATATGATATCTGCCGCGGGTATAGCTTTGTCATTGCGCATGTCGCAAGTATGCGGTGCCTTCCACGCAACAGGGTTCGGGGGGCGCTGCATTCAAGGCACTTGGATCAGATGCCCCGCCACCAGGAACCGGTAAGATCGACGTTTGAATCCCACTCCAATCGTTGGTGTGTCTGTAAGGAAAGGAGGTTCATCCTCTGAGTTTACATTTCCCTGCAGCCATGATGGGTCCGCCCGGTACAGCCATGAAGAGCTTCGTGCCGGGAACAGCGATGCGTGGAGGCACAGCGATGCAGGACCCGAGCATGGCCCGACCTATGACGTCGAACAGGGGTGCGGGCTTCACGTCCGCACCCAACAAGAAGTTCGATCCCCTGAACAGATCAATGGGGTCAACGTTGGGTTCCACGGGAGGAGGCACCATTTTGGCGACGCGGAAGGGCGACGTTACGCCGGAGGAACAGGCAAGGAGCCTTGAGAAGATGGTTCACGAGCTGCTGGAGAAAAGTGCAGTTGACTGCGTCAAAGGGGACATGAACTCCGGTAAGCGCATCTCAGATTGTACCGGATCTGAATGGTTGCAGGACAGGGCCGTGGCAGTCACTGGCCACGGAGCAGCACAGCTGTGGGCGTAAACTGCAAGCTGTGTGGAAGCTGGGTGCAGGATTGGGATAAGCCCCGTGCTCCGTGCATTTAGGATGGATACGACAGGGTTCTAGAATTCATACAGTACATGAACCAGCTGGCGGCATAGTTGGCTGGCACATGCATCATTCCGTCTGCTGGTGACACGGCGAGGCATGGGATAGAGACAACAGTTGGGTGCATGCACCAAGGGCGAAGTCCGCGTGGACCTGGGGTCCAAACCGCAGAGGTTCTGTGGCTGAGAGGGGGTGCTTTATGGACTGGGCCAATGACAATGTTATGGAGGGAGGCGATGGGCTTGCAGATTGCGGGCCCGGTCGCGAGTATGGCCGGTTCTAATTCTAGCGTGAATGGTCGCGCGGAGCCTCCTTGTCACCAACGTGTCTGGAGCCAAGCCAGATCCATGAATCTGGTGCGCCGGTGTGGCTTCATCGATGCCGACACATTGACACGCCCTCTCATGTACTAGTACAATGTAGCAGCCTACCATAGCCGCTCCGCGTGGCTTTAGCCCATATGGGCGCGTCTAGCCTTCCAGCTGTCCAAGCCGATTGTTCCTTTCTGATGCGCCATCCATTCTCGTCCTCTGTCGCACCCTGCCGTATTGGAACTGTGGACAGCCCTGGAGCACGCAAACGAAGCCAGGAAGAACGAACGCAAGCTCTGTCGCTTCCGCCAGCAGCATAACATGGCTGAGCAGGTGGGTCCGTCGCAAGCGCTTATGGTAAGGACCCGGGGGGTGTGGGCGTGTGAACACGCGCCTTGCAAATCTCCTATGGCTGCTGATGCAGCTCGGTATTTCCTAGGTATGGAGCTGAAAGCAGGAAACGTGTGCTGGTGCCGCTGCCTTGCTGACGGTGTACACGCCAACAGAAGAGTACGGCGTGCAGAGGCCTCTATTGCGTTCATTCCAGTTCACTGAACCTTTATCGACGAAGGAACTCATTCAACTTAGGGCTCCGATTCAGTGGGTAGCTTAATAAATGTTGCAACTGGCGCTATCTGGACGACGCTCGCTCATTGTGCAATGTAGATCAACCTGGAGCTCATGTACGCTGTCGATTTCAACCTAGCGCACATGCATCATATGAATAAGAACTACAACGACGCGCTGAACCTATACCAGGGTGAGATTTAAGGAGCCTACCTGTATTGCCATATTTCTTCCACGGTCGCCTCCATGTGTAGGAGGGCAATGCAAGAACGGTGCATGCAATACAGGTGTCGGTTCACAGGCGCCCGGATGTATGAAGTCCGTGCTCCATCATTATTATTCCATGATTTAAAACCTGTGCAAGGACATGAGGCATGCCGGTGAGGTACTAACAACTCATTGACCTTCCTATCCCGTTTCCTTCGTTGGCAGCCATTGTGCGCAACAAGGACTATCCCCAATCCGGCTGGCTGCGAGTGAATATGGGCAACATATATCTGGAGCAAAAGAAGTACCCCACTGCCATTAAGATGTACCGCATGGCGCTTGACCAAATAGCTGCGACGGCCAAGGAGGTGGGTTCTCACCGTCGTGCGGGGACTTGGGAGGAACGAAAGATGCCAGCACTTAGACTTCTTGTCGCGATGTTGGGTTCTGCTGCCCACCCAGCCGCACACTAAACAAAGTTTCCCTGATGTCCGAGTCCGGGTCCACCTAATGCATACGATTCCATGTCCGCAGGTCCGTTTCAAGATCATGCGGAACATCGGCTTGGCGTTTGTGCGGTTGGGGCAGTATCCCGACGCGTTGCAGTCGTTTGCCACTGTCATGGACAACGTGCCCGACCATCAGGTATGTCAGCATGCAGGAAGTCCGACTCCAAGCCAACATCGCTGCGCCCTGGGATCCAACAAGGATTTATTGTTTCGGCCTGCCATAACAGCTCCCATACCTCCGTCTCGCAGACCGGTTACAACCTTGTGATGTGCAACTACGCACTGAGCGACAGGGAGGGCATGAAGACTGCCTTTCAGAAGCTCCTGAAGGTGAGGCGACCGGGGCGCGCCAGGTCACACTGTCTCTGGGCCTCATGTGGATGCTGCCCGGCCCCGATAGCATCGCTATGGTCAGCGGTTTATCCCCAATCCATTTGCAGCATATATATGATCTGCTGTGCGGGTGTCCGTCCCAAAAGGAAGATGGCCTTTTCCATCCGTTCGTCTTGTAATATATGAATGCTGCCTTAGGATCGTCGTCCCTGGTAAGGTATGCTCATGCGCAAAACGTCCCAGCTGTAAGCTTTATAACCCTGGTGTTTCTGACGTGCATGCGTAGGTGAGCCCACCCCATGAGATGGACGACGATGACGACGATGCACTCAACGACGAGGACGAAATGCAGGTGGGCGGGTAATGAAAATGGAGCGCGGTAAATGAGTGGCCTCCGCGCTGTCTGGCAGTCTACCAGCTGGACGGAAATGACAGCGTATGCATCATGATTGCGGTAGTGAAGTACCAAACAGGTTTGCGCTCCTCCTGCAATATGCTTCTTGCATTGCTGACTGATTGCTTCTCGCTACTTACTGACGCACTGTTTTTCCTGCTGTTATTCCGATTGCACATTGCAGGCGGTGGTTGCGGATGACGGGCTCAAGGAGGAACTGCGAAAGCGCAACAGCGTCATAACCAGGTACCGAGATTGTGCCAGGACGCAGTCTTCGATAGAAGCACATCTTCGGCAGCGCTTGCGATTGCATTTACCTAGTCACATTACTGCTTGAAGGCAATTCTCAATCTCTTGCCCCGCGACCGGCTTGCCCCGCGACCGGGTCCTAACTCTGCCAGGCTTATTGTAAAGGCGGCCCAACTGATCAGCGAAAAGGTGGATCGCACTAACGGCTTCGAAGGCGGTTTCCAGTGGTGCTGTGAACAGCTTCGAGAAGCGGGTTACACGAAACTGGCCAACGAGGTGTGCGCGCTTGCATGTGGGGGCTGAAGTCTACGGCGCTTGCCGCTTGGTGTTGTGGCATGCCTTGGAAGTTCTTCTTTGTGTGCGCTATATCTTTCATACGATCTTGGCACGGTGATTACCGGAGCAGGGGGCGTGGTTACAACGACAGGGGATTTTCCAGTGAGTCCTTAACTGCGACAAGAGGGGGCAGTCCAGGAACCGTTCGTCATGAGCATATTGCTGGTTGTCTTGTTTACGAACCATTTCCTTTGACGGACACCATATCCTCTTCTCGACCGATTGCATTCTTCTAGGTGGAGCTGGCCAAGGCTACCCGTTTCATGGGCCAGAAGCAGTTCGACAAGGCCGTCGGCGTCTTTAAGGTGCGGCAAGGACGATTGGTCGTGCAGTGCACGTGCAGGGATACGAGACCTGTGGGTACAGGGTAAGAGAAACGATTTAAAGCGCTCACACATGCGGCCTCCACATGGGTTAATGGAATGCGTCGGCCAGCAATCGGGAATCGCCTCGTCACATGGCAGGCACGTGGGCCTAGAGCTGGTGGGAAGGCAAAGCGTTCCAGGCAGGCCCAATCTAGCGCAACGAATCCCTCCTCTGGCACATGGCCGTTGAGCGTGCACCTCGCCATCCACGCCTCCTCCGTGCAGGAGTTCGAGAAGAAGGAGCCCCGCGTAAAGGCGCGCGCCGCCACCAACCTAGCCTTCCTGTACTACCTGGAGGGCGAGACGGATCAGGCGGACAAGTACTCGGAAATGGCGCTGAAGAACGACAGGTATGCGAAGGTATAAGATCTCCGGCTAATCATATATACAGCCGGCATGATTCCTAAGCCTCCCGGGCATGCTTGGATTATGCGGTTCATGTCGTCTCCTTTGCTCAACAGGCTCACCAGATAATCGGGTGATATCGTTTCTCCTACGGTGAAAGCCCTCTATGGCTCACTAAGGTGACGTATTTTGTATACTTTTCGGCAGGTACAACGCTCGCGCGTACGTGAATAAGGGCTGTGTGCTTGTCGAGCGCGGAGACCTTGAGGGTGCCCGCTCGCTGTTTAACGAAGCGGCGGGCATTGATCCTTACTGCGTGGAAGCAATCTACAATTTAGGGTTGGTGTCGCAGCGCCTAAATGAGCTACCGTATGCGCTGGCTGCGTTTAAAAAGCTGAACCACATTGTACCCGACAACGTTGAGGTATGCCGGATCGGGCGACTTAAGGTTGGGTTTGATAGGTCAGATGACTTGGGGGACGATTGATGGTTGATGGCCGCGGGGTGCGTCGAGTGTTTACCGTATTGGATGATAATGTGATCCCAGATGCAATCCTCACGGGCCAACTGCAAACCCCGCAGGTCATCCACCAAATCGCCACGACGTACGATATGATGGGCGACTTTAAGAACGCCGTCAAGTGGTTTGAAATGTTGACGAGTTTAGTGCCCAATGATCCTGGGGTACTCTCACGGCTCGGGGCCATCCATGCACGGTTCGATGACGAGGCAAAGGCGCTGCATTACTACCAGGTATGTGGGATACCTAAGCGCTCGCTGCGCAGTGGCTTTTGCCAGATTGCGACGCAGAGATGGTGTCTAAGGCGAGTGCGAGCCGGATACTCCCCGGCGGCTGAGACTAAGAGATGCATGTTTATTAGTCCGGAGCCATGGTAGGGGCAGCTACAACCTAGACTGAAGCCGGACTTAGCCACGCACCCGGCATTGCTCCATGAGTGCAGACTTCAGTTTGTCAGCTGCCACCTGATGCAGCTATGCTGCGTGTCCCACCCCACCACCATCAACCCCTGCACACGTAGGAGTCCCACCGCGTGTACCCGGTCAACATGGACGTCATCTCCTGGCTGGGGGCCTACCACGTCAAGAGCGAGGTGTACGAGAAGGCGATGCCCTTCTTCGACCTGGCCTCCAAGATCCAGCCGCAGGTATGTCGTGCTTGAATCTTCAGGACTGCATTTTTGCCTGCTCTCACCGGCATGGCTCACGTCGTTGTCCTGACCCGCTCCGAAGGAGGTCAAGTGGGCGCTGATGGTGGCCTCCTGCTACCGGCGGACCAACAACCTGCCGGGGGCGTTGGCCAAGTACAAGCAAATCCATGCCGCGCACCCAGAGAACGTCGAGTGCCTGCGCTATCTGGTGCACCTGTGCAGCGAGCTGGGCCGCCGTGCGGAGGCGGGCGAGTATATGAACAAGCTTAAAAAGGCGGAGAAGGTAGGCGGAAATTCCGATTGGGGCCGTAGAAAGCACAGAGGACATGTGCACGCCGGTGCAGCTCCTCCTCTACAGCGCCGCCTAAGGTACTGGTCGAGCCCATTTGCTCTGAACATCAAGAGATAAAGCAGTCTGGTTAGGCTACCGGCAGGTATACGAACGAACTTGTACGCTTTCATTGTCATAGGCTTTCAGTTGACACAATTTGCGCCGATGTGCCCCATCCTTGCACCGCTGCAGGCCGCTGTACCAGATGCGGCAACGGTTGCGGCTGCCGCGGCACCCGTCGGTGGACCTGTCGGTGGCATGGGCATGGACGACGACTTGGGTGGCTCTGCCGTCTCGGCGCAGGTAGGGCCATGATCAGATCCGGCATAGGGCTGGCCAACCCACCAACTCCTTGCAAATGCCGGCTGTTATACTTCTGAGATGGAAAAACTAAAGCCTGTGTTTGTAGACGACCCAGGGTTCTTCAAGATGGTTGCTGTTTGTTCCGGGGTTCCCCGGAGCCCTAAAACTTCTTTTCCGGGAGGGTCCCCGGAACTCAACCTTGCTAGGCCCTAAAACGCGGAAAGCTGTGCTTCACACTGAAAAAGGTTCCCGGGAATCCCCGGAGCAGCCCCAACATTTTCCGGCCGTTTTCCTAAAAACTAAAAAGTTTCCAGGTCCCGTCCGGATTGAAGAATGCTGAGACGACCCTTTGATCAGTAGCAGGTCCTTGACCAGCCAGCTTACGATACGGCTGCTCCCAATTGCTTAGCTCGCTCCGGGATCCGCTGCACAGTGCTGATACCCCCACGAATGTGGTGTCCATGGAGGGCCTGTTACAACGCTGAAGTGTTCACTTTCCGTGCCGAGGCCCTGACACCTCGTCGTTCCCTGTCCCGTCCTGCGACCCCCCTCAGAACCGCGGTAAAAAGATGCTGGTTAAGGAGCATATGGGTGGTAAAGAGTCCGACGACTGGGGAAACGAGCAGCTGGGGGACGACCTCCTGCCAATGTGAATGCCGCCACCAGAGGCTGTGGCAGTGGCGGAGCCGTCGTCCTCAGGGGCGATGCCGATTTCGGCGACGATGACGATGACGAACACCTGGCAGCGTTGGGTCTTGGCCTGGATCCCAAGTCCCATTCCGCGTCCGTGTCACGAGCGGCATCACGAGTGTGGAGTGTTGCCGGTGGCCCCAACAGCTTTCGCGGCGGCGGCAGCGCGGGGAGCACGGGCAGTCTGGGGATGCCGGGCACGGAGTCCATGTTCGGTAAAGTGCTCAGCATTGGGTCGCGGGGCTCTACCAGCGTGTTGCCAGAGCTGGCGTGAGGTAAGGCTGATCCCGGACGGCACTCAACGGACCACGCGGGCCAAAATGTATTGGGTCAGTGCCTCGGGTCCACGCCAAAGTGTTACCGCGTATGGAGGGGCTATTGCCGCTGTGCCCGATCATGCTGTAACACTGCTTGGCCTCGTCTCGAGAAAGAAGTTAGGGCCCCAATGTGTCACACGGTGCGGTCGGGGAGGTGCTCGCGGCGCCCGGGAGATGCCAACGAATGTGGTGGCGACTGGGCAGGAGGGTTCGACAGATTAAATAGTTGGTTTGCCAAGTGTGGTGGAATGGTCTACGCTTAGCATGGGCATTTGTGCTGACGGGGATGGAAATCCTTGCTAACAGGCGCACACTGCAAGTGCGGATGGCACGGGTGCTTAGGGTTCCGCATTGTCAGGTGGAATGGGTGGCAGTGCCGGGAAGTGCCGAGGATTACCTTCCCGCCGAGATGGCGGGTGGTGTCCTTACACAGGAAGGGCTCGCGTATACAGCTCTTATTAGTGGTGCAACTTGTTCCACGTGGGTGGGCGCGGCTGGCGTTTGCAACTGCAGAGGAGCTTGCAGGCATTTGGTCACTGGGCCAAGCTGGGACTCCTGGAATCTTGGTCCGTTCAGCACATTTTCTAACTGCGGTGATTACGGTGCCTCCCGTGGCTGTACAGCATGTTCATATTTATGTTCACGCATTTCCGAACGAATGCGCGGATGAAGTATTTGGGAGGCTCGGGATGGGTGGAAGCTTGCGTGCGTAGAGATATTGTACTTTATGTCATGGTGCTTGTGCACGTCATGGTAGCTGCATTGGCAGTGTGCGGTAGGGGGCGACGGGCACTCATGGTACATAGCTGGGGAGGACGCACGCTCATTGCAATGCATGCCGCTGAGTGACCCTGTGTTGGCAACTGGTTGAGGGCTGGTGTCGTCAGCGCATGCACATAAGCACCTTGTGATTTGGTAAACAACTGTATATAAACGCGCTTTGTCCCGAAGGGTCCCGAGGGCAAGAACCCTTGGCATCGGCCTCTACTTGAGGCCAAAGACCTTCCTCCTCCAATCCCGACATATGTAGCGGTCCTGTCAACAAGTCTGTAAAGCGCCATGGCTTACTGGCTTAAGGATCTAGCCATACATCGATGCTGCGCCATGGGGCAATACATGAATTGCCAGAAATGCCCGTCCTTGGACTCCGCCCACCTCGCTCCCCTCGTGCTTGTCCGGGCAGTAATAGCCAGCGTCGTACAAAGACTGCACACAGGCAGCCCGTCGGTTGTACGCTTACACAATAACTGTCAAAATGCAATGTTGCTTGCGTATGCCATGTGCGTCCGGATCATGAAGGGTAGCCCCATCCGGGTTTTATGAAAGAAAATTCCTTTCCTGGCCGAGGTGCACTCTGGGGCAGGGTCATGGTGAACCTCTCTGGGGTCCACTAATAAGCATCCGCCTGCTCGCGGATGCACCAGTTCACCCGTTCTTCTACCAAAAGCTCAGGACACCAGGCACGCAAATTCCTAAGTCATGTCATCAACAGCTTGGGTAGCGATTGGCAGCGTTACGCCAGCCACTAACCTTATCCATAATATCTGTGATCTGAGGGTATTCTCGGCCTGACCACAGGTTCGGACTCTATGTGTAAAGCGTAGAAATCAAGCAAGAATCGAATATGTCAGAGAAGTCTCCTGCCCAGTAATTAAGAATACACATTGTGTGGGCTCTGTCATATGTTCTATGGCCTAAGAGCATTCAGGATGACGTCACAGGGCGCCACATGCGTGCACTGGTTCTGCGATAGAGCGCATATATGCAAAACCTACAAGGTTGTGCTTGAAGAGGCCGCAGAAACGGTTGCTTCTATACACCCGAACAAAATGCGGGGATGATGCTGAAGGTGACACGGTCAATGGGCCATACCCGTCCACCTTACATGTCGTGGAGACTACAGCGTGCGGCGGATACATGAAATGACTGGGCGGGCAGGTTGGTGGTAAGTACGGCATGAAGATCCGGTATGTGTATATATATACATGTGTGTGTACGAGCAACGCACCTCCGTCCCGACAAACACATCTTTACAATCCAAGTTCTCCTGTTCATTACCATAAACATGCTTGCCTTGCGGCCTCGGCCTTTCACATGCAGCGGCCTCCGGCGCGCTGCGAAGCCGCCAGTAACCGCCTTAAGGCTGCGTGCGCAGGCTGGAGTTACATTGCAGTCTCTGCTTGACGACGCTGTCAATGCTGGGCTCGGCAAGGTTCGCTTCATCGTGCTTGGCGACGGCGCAATTTTGGAGAGCGTGAACAACTTTGGCAGGTGGGATGTAAGAAATGCATGTTATGTTAATTTATGATATTCTTACACTTGTTTTGGGTTACTGATCACTGATTGAATTGGAATCCTGTCGAAAACCAGAACCTGCAGTCTGAAACGTACACTTTGCGTTCAGAGCAGTCGAAATTTATCGTGATGTTAATGTACGGGTCATAGCGACAGGTTTTAAACCTTGAGGATTTGGAGGTTCTCACTCCATGAGACGATGACTTGATCATCAAAGATCGACGGCCAACGGTAACCGCTGTTGATTCGCGCCCAGACTGTCACTATCTCACTGATACTAATGTGTCCATCTAGAACTATCTACTTTTTGAATGCAGAAATGTAGTATGTTGTGTGATGTTTACAAAAAAATTGGTGACTAACTTGTATTTGCCGGCCTGTAGCGTGCGATACAACGAAGTCCCCAACCGAGGCGTCCTCGCCACCGTGGCCTCCGAAGATAAGTCCTTTGAATGCCACATTACGCTCTCTAAGGTACGAATCAGTGTTCAGAAGCAGGCGAAAACCAAATGGGTGCTAGGATTAAAAGGGTTAAAGAGGTTTCACCCTGGGTTTCACCGTGCCCAGACTGTGCCTATAGGGAGTAACTAGTATTATATAACACCGCAGTACCTTGGTAGGGCCCCTGTACACATGATGTATTGTGGGTGTGGGTTTAGGGTTAGGGCTTTTCCAGGCTAATTTTTTTTCTTTGCCAACTCGCGTTTTGCACGCGGGATCCCACCTGGAAAACGGGATCGCGCGCTTTAGCCCGCCTGAAAATCATTGAGTGTAAGTGTATCAAAATAGCGAGGGGATGATCAATTCATACATGCAAACGAACGGCCAGGCGCAATGCCGTACTGCTTTTTACTGTATCCATCAGGTGAGAGAAGTAAAGTTTGTGAAGTCTAAGGCCAAGTCTGGAGAGTACGACATCTACGCAACGCGCTTCCTGGGCGCTGATAGCAAGGTGCTCATGTCATGCCTCCTGCATGGACAGCAAGGCCAGTATGATCCGGCGGCTGTGGAGGCGTGGACGAATCTTGCAACCAAGTACGGCGAGAGCGTCACCTTTTGAAGCGCCCTGTTTGCGGATGAGTCTGTATGGCTTGATGGGGAATTTGCTTGGCATGAGAGATCTCTAAATCACAGGTGTGTGCAATCCTCCTGTATCACGACGGCGAACGCCTTTTGGGTTCGGCATTAGGTTTTGTGGATGTCGCTTGTGATATACTGCTGTCCATGTAAGGTACGGTATGTCGCAGCCATTTCGAGGTAATTGTGACGCGTGTTTGTTCATATGATAGCGGTGGGAGAGGGAACTGATATGTTGTACGAAACGAAGGTGCGAAAAAAACGAAGGTGTGGTCATGATAAAACTCCACAACGCCACCACGGTGCACAGATGGGTACTAAGCTGTGGCAGAAGCTGGCGTGCTTTCGTGCCTAGTCGACAGGCACTGCATCATGAGCTGCTGGCACTGGCAAGGGCGTTCATGTGCTTAACAGCGTGAGGACTGAAGGGAGTCAGCGCCTCCCTAACCGCAGCTGTCAGGGACACCCTTAGTGCCACACGCACACACCGGCCAACAGCGTGCAATCTGGGGTTGCCTTCGGTCAGACACCACGCCCCCCTTCCGTCTGTGGATTTCCGCAGCGGGGAGGCAGATATGTCGCATTGCACGTTGCCTTACACGGTAGCACGCAAGGCAGCCCTATACGGCAGTTTTCACAAAAACTCGCAGACATCCCCACAGCTGTATAAGCCACATCGTCCGGCGTCCCCCGACAGAGGAACAGAACCAGGCAATCCGATAATGCTTCTGCAGGAAAGTGTGTGAGCAAGCCTCCGGGGTCGCAACCCGCACTAAAGTCTGCACCAACCCACAAGTTCCACAGCTGCGAAATAACCTCCACGGGCGTCATGCAGTTGGCCGCTTGCCACTTGGGTCGTTACTGGGATATTGTTAGCTTAAGGCAGCTTGGCGTGCCACGTGGTTGACAAGCGGCCGACGTCCACTTAGTTCCAGTAAGCGGAATCAGGATCAGGGCGGCCGCTATCCAGTTTCGCGCGCTCGATGGCGATAAGGCACTGGCAGCCCTGCACAGATCCAATGCAAGCCCGGATCAGACAGGATTCAGACAGGACCAGATATCGGTTGAAAAATGACCTGTGCGTCGGGACAGTGTCACCCGGCCGCTCGTGCCTTTACGTCACCCCCACAGCGGACTTCGTGCAGCAGGGTGCAACCCGCAACCTGGAGTCGTTATACGTAATGTCCCCACACGGACTAAATCCCAATTGGCTTACCGGTGGCACGTGATAGTCCGCCATGCGCTTGTCGTCGTCATCTAGCACCTCGCCCGCGTAGATCAGGGCCTGTACGGCAGCTCACAAAGACTGTTATGTATTTCGGACACTCTACTTCGGAGCCTCTTCAATCATGTGCTGCTATGAAAGCTGCGCGCCTGCGACCGGTTCCTCTTATATTTATTTTCCGGAACCGATGAAGCCAGATTCACTTTACCCAAAGCCGTGTGCAATTCCGCATAGTGTCAAGACGCCCGCCAGGGCTCTGAACAGGTTATCACGCGGGACTAGCCGGTTGACCAGCACCACCTAGCCACCCCGGACACGAACTTAACAGGCAAATTTTTATAAGCTTAATGTTTTCTCCGTACCCAAGTGCAAACACAAGATAATTACCCCATTACCCGCCCATTGACCCAGCGCCCGCCCGCAAGCCCAGAAGCCGCCTACTCACCAGGTCCTCCCAGCGCTGCAGCCCCGGAGTTGCCCTCGCACCCGGCGGCTTATTGGAGCGCTGGATGCCACCAGCCCAAAGCGCCTGCTTCACCTTGGCCACGGTCCAATCCGGGTGGGCAGTCACACGGTAGCGGCAGCCACCGCAGAAGAACACCTGGTCGGGGATAGGTTGGGGGCCTTTGGGGTTGATTGGCTAATCGGCGGCTAAGACACTGCACTGTTCGTGGTGCACCGGTGCTCTTAGGGTCGCCCGCCACGAGCAGGCCGAATGATATGCACATAGTCAACACCGTATGCCATGCATGAACTGGAGACATTTCCACAGAGGTGAGGTCAAGTTTGTTTCCTAGTGTTACAGGGTGGGGTGGTGGTGGTGGTGGTGACATTCTTCACCGTCGGTCCATTATCCTGCTGTGGGCGGAGCCCTGTTTCTCCCTCTGCTCGCGGGACGCCCTCATCCATTCACCCCAATCAACTTGTGCTAACAGATATTTGTTAGATTCAGCATTGCCTGTATTGGACATTCTGCAAAATAGTGCTTGGAAAACACTAGGTGGTGAATTGCTTTTTAGCGGGAAGTCGCGCGCACCTAGTGAAAGAGTACCACGGGTTGTAATTGGCAATACTTCCTAGCCGAAGCTCCTTACCACACGAACTACACGGCTGTCGTACCATGTTTGAACGATCCTTCCGGGGTGGGACGGTGGGAATGCCCTCAAAGGGTAGGTCCATCGTGGCAATCTCCTCAAACACCTCAGCCTATGTGTGGGAGGTTGGTTCGTGTCACATAGGAAGAGAAAGAGGGGGGAGAGGGAGGTGAAACGGGGGGAGCATGTTGGTTAAAAGTCTTCCATTGCCACCTTGGTTGCGGGGTTCACTCAGGTTGAGTGTCGCATTTAATCAATGCAGTTTGGGATCTGGCCAACGCTTCACCAATTCCGTGGGCATCCGTCAGACATTCGCTTTGGTTTTGCCGGCTGCCGCCACACATGACACCTATAGATGCAAGTGCATCCGCTCGGGAGGTCCTGATACATAAAAGGCGCACGGAACCGCTTGTACTGGTAAAGACCTTCGCAGGACAGCATCTAGGCAATCAAGGCTTCGTATCGGTAGGCTTTACCGCCCTCAAGAATTTTCCCTCAAGCCGCCGCACCTCTTTGTCGGGCGGGATTTCTTGTCTGTTATCACAGTCCCAGGCCCCCTTGCCCAGGGACACGCCCTCCGCCATATGGGTCAAGCGCGCGAGCGAGATGTATGCGGGAAGAGCAATACGGGACCGTGACGGGCCCCGTTCACAGACTGCTGCTCGCTAAGCACTGCGGATCTCGCCTTCGTCTACCCCCTTTGGTGCACCGACCTGCTGCGATACAGTGATGCTGCCACTTGTATTGTACGCAGAATGTGTCTCTGGATAGATTGTGGGATAATCAAAAGATGATACCTTACAGCATCTCTAAGTGATAAGAGCGGCATGTAGGTCGTTGCCTCCTCCAGCTGCGTCCGGCTTATGATCTGTCTCTCAGCTGTAGAGGGGGCTCCGAATTCCGTGCACTTACTTGGGGCATGACGAAGTTCTCATGACGCTGCAGGATCCGTCCCGTAACCCACATATCAAGAGGAAGGAAAGTCCAAGAGGAATCATCTAGGGGGCCTCCGCGGGTAATTCGTGAGCTGTGTTGTGTCGCGCGTCCTACTTGAGTCCTCGGTCTCTTGGAAGTTCCCATATAACGGTCCCAGCTTATGGGACTGATCCATCAACACAAAGGGAGTCCTCTACCCGAACCATTTTCTTCCTTTTTAATCGGCTCGTATGTAGCGCGTGTTGTGTAAGTACAGGAAAAGGAGCTGTGTGCCATCACTGCTATGTTTTGTACGCATGCATGCAACTTGTATGCCGTGTGGGGGTTTGGAGCCCTTTCGTGTCTGTGCTCTGAAACCGATTGTCTTTCCTCGGCTACCCCGAGATTGGGACATCTTCATCTCGCCCTCTAGGTAGTACAGGAAGGCCAGGTTGGTGGCGGCGCGCGCCTTCACGCGGGGCTCCTTCTTCTCGAACTCTTGCACGGATGATTCGTGGATGGCGAGGTGCATGCTCAACGCCCATGTGCCAGAGGAGGAGGACGGGGTGCTAGATTGGGGAACGCCTTGCCTTCCCGCATGCGTTAGGCCCGCGTGGCAGCCATGTGCGGAGATGATTCCCCATCACTGGCCAAAGCATTGCATCAGAAGTTGGATATGTTTGGTGTGTGCTTTAGGCTTTAGAGGAGGTCCATGATCCGTCTTGTTTCTTATCAAAGTATTGGGTCTCAAATTCCCGCCACGTTGCGCTACACGCCGCTTGGACGCAACGTTGCCCCCATCTCGAAGAAGCCGATGGTTCGAACCTACTCTCCTGGCCGATGAAGCAGGCGGCCTTGGAAGGCAACAAACAGGATATTTCGGCTTCGGAGCAGTGGTTAGATTTGCTCCAGAAGTCTGTATTACATCGGAAGCGAGTGGGGGTGCCAACGATCGTGACCAACTGCCTGTTTTTAAAACATAGGACGGATCATGATGGCTGTGGCTGGCCGATTTGGAGCGGATCACCATGTGGACGGGCATCTTAAGTGCATGTGGAAGACATAAGGACAAAGATGGTAACCTGGGTGCCTAACTGCGAACCTGCCTATGATTTCTCGCCTGTACGGCAACGACTCTATTCCGTTGCAGTTGTCTAAACAATTTTCGAGGTCACAGCTATACGTCGTTTTCTTTATCTATATTATTGAACATCGTACAATTGATCTATGCAAGTGGAATTTATTCCGAATGTTGCTTCCGTCTGGCTGTTTCCACATGATCATTTTTAACATAACATTCAGGAAGCTGACCTAAGGGTCTCGTTTTTCACCTAACTTTTCGTGAATGTTGGCTGAATTTTAGCACTAAGCCTCGTTACGGCCTAGGCTAACGGCGATGTATAAGCGCGACGTGGCGATCGTGCTGTTGGCATGCGTCGCGCTATTAGTTTCGTTGCAGAACGAGGGAACCTTTACTTTCGAAAAGGCATGGTGAGACCCTGATTATTCGCAACGTGCCTCATCCTGCCTCGGTGGAGCAAGGGATTTTGACGCGAGGTGCGATGCCGCAGGTTCCATCACACATTGGACGAGAATCTAGAGCTTTACGCGCAACATCACGAACTTCCTGCTCCAGTAGTGGTAGGTTCGGGACAGAGTCGGTTGGCTGGAAGTACTGCTATACACGTCAGTGCCGACCACGACACGTAGTGTGACCCATGCCTCCGTCGTATGCCTGAACGTAGGCTGATCTAAACGGTGATGGGCATCTGGAAGTGGTGGCTGTGACACCAGATTTGAAGCTGCAGGTGGGTCGTGGTATGGGTGCCGCTGTGGTGGGGGTCCTCCCCAACGCCGTCGGCTTTAGTCCCTCTCAAGTATGTCGACCGACTTAATAAGGGTTCTTCAAGGGGGCATCTGTTTGTTCCGGGGTTCCGCGGAACTCTACCTAGTTACGCCGAAAACCGCGGGAAGCTGGGCTTCACACAGGAAAAGTTTTCCGGGGATCCCCGGAGCAGCCCCAACATTTTTCCGGGCCTTTTCCTGAAAACAAAAAAGTTTCCGGGTCCCGTCCGGGGTGAAGAACGCTGCCCTCAGCCCTCACAGATACGAATTTTGAATACTTGCTATCCCCGGCTCGCACGCACGCGGCTGCAGGTGGTCCAGCCCGCGCCTCCTGGCCATCGGGGAGAGGGCTTCGCGCGGGCAGCAGAGCTGAACTCTGTCTCGTTGCTGTTCAAGCGGGCGCTAGTGGCGGCTGGAAATAGACCGGTAGGTGAGGCCATGGGCGATTGCTGCTGTCCGAACTAGTCTTAACTGGCCGCAGCCCGCTTTTGGCCCCTAACCTGACTAACGGCGAGCACCATAGGGGATGGCGGGGCCAGTAAACCGTTGCGCTGTCCACCAGCAGTGGAATTACCTGATGCAGTGGAGGTGCAGATTCCCTGCACGCGAGTAGCTGCCCAATGTGTTGCAGCCGGCTTTGTGAAAGATGGAATCCCGTTTGCCCTCAGCCTGTGGGTTTCCCTCCCTGTTACTGGCCGTCCGCCGTCTGTTTAGTTTTACGGACACACGTGCACACACCGTCGTCATGTCGCACGCACTTCTCCGCACGCACGCATGATGACGTCACTTTATTTAATTCATCTCATCTGATGCGTCCCGCCTGCCTGCATCTTCCGCAGGTGGCTCTGGCGGTGGGCTACCTGGACCCTCTGCCGGCGGAGAGGGTGCGGCCGCTGAGGAAGCAGGTTATAGTGGTGGTCACGGCCTCCTGGAAAGTGAGTGTGAAAGGGGGATAGGGAGCGTGGTCGACACCTGAAATGGCGTTTTACGGATGACGTAAATTGACAGGTGTTTGTAAGGACTGGTGCGTGAGAGTGCAGGGAGCCAGGATCGAGGGCATCCATGGAGGCCCGCTATGGTTGGGGTTTGCTGGATGCCGGCAGAGGGGGAGTATTGACGTGAAGTTCATATTGTCAATTTGGGTATTGTAAGCCACCACGGGGCGCATGTACCAAGTTCCCCTTTATGGCACGAACATTAGCGTCACTCGGTGTTCTGGGCCCCCCGTTACTCTCACACCTGCTCGCGCGGCATTATTGCGCAGGGCTGCATGTTCCTGTCCATTGGTCCCTTGCGCCTTGCGATTTGTTTTCCTTGGGCCTGGTCCTGCCCGTATGTGCTTGCCTGTCCTTAGGTAAGGGCGTGCACCTCCCATGACGCACCCTCTGTGCCCGCAGGTGATGTGCTTTGATCACAACCTGGTGCTCAAGTGGGAATACAACGCCAAGATGCATTTCCCACACCACGCGCACATCAAGGAGGTGGGTGTGCGCCATGAGGAGGCGTGTGTTTCACATCACCACGCCACGCCGTGCCTTGTGGTTTTCAGTCCCCTGAACACCGGCATACGTGGCGGCACCGAACATGTGTGGGGTCCGTGGTGGCATAACTGTGATGACATGACGCAGACGCGGCAGGTGGCATACTATTATGACCCACCTGACTGAGATGGGGGCCGGCGAGGCAGAGAATGTGTCTAGCTCTATGCCTGGGTGGATTGTGCGCCACGCACCCGAATCTGTCATGCACTTTTCAACCCAGATGAAGTCCCGATCGGATTCGTTTCCTCCTGCCCATGCGGCCCTTCGCGTTGCACGCTGGCGGATGCCCGCCGCTCCTCTCAACTTTCCCTCTCCAGGTAGCTCTCTACATTGCACCGCACCGAGTGCACGAAGCGGACCGTGGGCTAGTCATCGTCGGCGCGAGCGTCCTGGTGAATGCGGGCTGTCGGGATCGGCGATTTGGCGCAATGCAGTGAAGTGGTAGTGCGGCAATGGCGCAATGCGCTTTGCAGTGTGACGTAATGCAGTGTGACGAGGCCAAAGCTTTCCACATGACACGCGCTGACCGTTACGGGGGGCCTTAACCAAGCCGTCCGGACATCCTTAGTGTGACTTAGTGCACTTCTGAAGCCCTGTCCCGACCTTACCTATTTACATTCATGCTCCCAGCCGGAAGACATCCATGTGTTGCCAAAGTAGCGACGCCCATGCTCTATGCTGTTGCATGCACAATCACGGGCACCCAGCGCGGCGACCTCGCCAGTGGCGAAGGTCTGGAGAGTGTAGCCGACGGCGGTGAGGCGAGCTTCTTTGAAGATGATGACGTGCTCCTCAGCGAGATGAGGGAGGATGCGGAGAGGAAAGCGCACTTCAAGTCCGCGGGTGTGTGAATGAATGATGGAGCGGTTCTTTTTGTCTGCCTCGTCGCCAATGTTCGATGTAGCAGCAGCAGGGAACATTAGGTCTTAAGAGTTTGCGTATGGAACGCACCCTAGGTCGGGCCTTTCATTAGTACTTTACAGGTGCAGCTGTCGATTTTCCTTTTAGGGGAAAGAGGACAAGAGGGAACATTACATCTGCACAGAAACATGGGGAAATGAGTTCTGAAGTGCAACTTCTTTCTTCTGTGTTCGGTTCGCACCGCCAGGCGTCACCGAGTCACTCTCCGATCTGGACTCGGGCGATCCGCTGGCCGGTCTGCCGGGCTCCCGGCACTTCTCCTATGTGGCGCTGGAGGGCGGTAACGGCACTATGCGTTGGCACCACGGCAGCGGCGACTTCCATAAGGATCTATCCGAGTTGGGCGGGGAGCTCACGCCGCAGAACAACTACCGGTGAGTGATGGGGCCCTGAGAGTTTGCGGGCTAATCGGGAGAAGTGAACAGAGTCGTTCTGCGCCGAGGTGGGAAGAGACGGAAGCGGCTAATGCACCTTTAAAAAATGTAGATGGACTGGGTTGGGTGAGGGTTGATTGTTGCAACTGCGACTGGACTGATTCTAAATACTGGCGCCTTACAGGCTCGACGCGAGCAAGCTAGATGGCCGCCACTTCGGCGAGGCGTCCTGTCGCGACTACCGTGAGTCGGTGTTGCATGTGCTGCCCCACGTGTGGGAACGCCCCGCGGACACTCGCATGGTGGAGGCGCACTTCATTAAGCACCGGATGGGTCGCGGCGCAGCCAAGGAGGAGCTGGGCTCCACCGCGGTTGCATCCAAGGGGAAAGGTGCGCACGCATATAGCACCCAACAGCGGGGTCAGCGGTCTCCCTACTTTCGGTAACATTATCAACTGGTGGCAGATATAATGCTGTCGGTTGCGAGGTAAGGGCACCAGCCGCACTCGTCCCGCGCTCCCATAACTTGCATGGTACTGTAGAATTTGGCTGCGTGGGACCGCCGCGTGACTCGGAGGTTGTCTTCCCAATGTTGCTCACGTGACAAAATAAAGAACTTGATCTATTACGAGGGTCCACGAAAGAGGGTATATGCTGCAATGCATTGTATGCCTCCGTGGCTCCCATCAGGCTTGAAGACCTCGAGTGGTGGCCCGAAGCAACACACGAAGAGCGGTCTGCTTTCATCCGGCCTGCTCAGCCCGCATTTGCCAAAGGGCGGGGGCGCGGTGCACCGGGGCAAGCACGCAGCAGATCTTGCCCCGCCGCAGCACGGCCGAGGTGGCGTGCATGCACGCGATGCTCACTCACACGGAGCTAACCACGGCCATGCTACCAAGGGCGGGGACGCTGCGGCAGGCGGTGGGACGGCGGCGCTGGCCCAGGACCCCCACATGAAACAGCACCTGCCGCACAACGTCACCGCCAACGCATTGGTGGCCTTCCTGGAGGAGGGCATGGAGGTGTTGCATCTATACTCGGGTGAGTTCTGGCCAACCTGAAGGGATGCATTGTCCGACCCACGGGTCGTTAGTGGCGCTGGAGACGACGATAATGTTAGCGTCGGATTGAAGTTTTTCCGCAAGATGTGGCTAAACCTTGTCCGGAGATGAAATAACAGTAAGGCCACCGCGCAACAGAGCATTCTGGCTGAAAAACCTTTCCGAGGATTTGAAGTTCATGACGAGACAGAACGCTCCAGCTGTAGCAGACGGATGTGAAACCGCACGGCGGTCAGCACCAGGTACTAGATTTGGTTAGACCATTGCGGATGGCAGAGTAGGGAATGGTCGGGTCCTCGCCGACCTCTGCTCTCCTATCGGTTGTCCCTGCTGCCCGCAGGCCGGACCGTCTGCAAGCTCCACCTGCCGCCTCGCACCCTCCATGCCGATATCAACGGTGATGGAGTCCTGGACCACGTGTCTGTGTACCACGGGCACACTGCCAACGGAGCGGACGGCAATGAGGACGGGGGGTGAGTGCGGGCGGGTGCGCAGCCGGTTATGCACGCTCTGCTTCCCAGAAGCCATGCGCAGTGAATGACGACTCGCTGGTCATGTTTCCCATATTCTGGCTACCTGGGCAAAACCCTGGCGATATCCATCTCAAGCGCGAATTGATTATGCTACAGGTGCCGAGGACGAGTACGTATGGGTGTACGATTAGTGTTGGCACCTCGCGCGTTCCGTTAGCATATCAATACGTTATCATTTCCTGGATGACAAAACAGAGATGATCAATCGCCTGAGCAAGTGCGACGCAGTGCGCATCCCGCCGTACATGCATGCCTATGATCGCGCCGTCACGGGCGCTTACACATGAGTTGCCATGAGCTGGTCCTGGTCGGCAATTCTCTCTACTCGGCGAGCTGTTTTGGTGTGTCTGCTGTGTTGTGCGGATAGTGCCAGTGCGACCACCCAGCTGCAATGATGCATCTGCGGCTTCACACGCCGTCCGCCCGCTCCGCTGCGTGTGTCTGTATGTTCTTCTATGATCACGCAGGCAGCTCCAGGCAGGCGAGCTCGCTTCCGTCAGTGGCAGGGGCCACCTGGTTTCGGGGCGCTGCACCGCTATTGTGCGCAGTGGCATCCCGGCTAGTGACACACTGTTCAAGGTGCGGTCAGCCAGAGCAGTGGGAGACTCTTGGTGGGTTATCCTGGGCTGGATGGGGTCTGGCGAGCGGCAACAGGCTGGCTGCAACCCTCAAGCGGCCCTTCCTTGGCTCGGCTTGGCCTTCACCGTGAAAGGTTTGCCGAAAGCCCTCGCACCCGACCGTTACCTGCCTGACTCCTCTCGCGCGCCATCTAGTGTCATGGCACCTCCCAACTTCAGTGCGCCCCCCGTTCTTGCCTTCACTGCTCACTATTATCTCGACGCGGTTTGGGCTGACGCGTCTCGAGCATCTGAACGGATAGCACAACGCTTCCTGTGAAGGCGGCCTCTTCCAAGCCGGCCCGCTGGGAACCCCTTTCCCTTCTTCCCCTTGTAGGTCCAGGTGTGCAACATACGCAAATTCGGTATATCCGCCTCCCGTAATGTCTTTCAGCGCGCCGCTGGGACAGCTGCCCAGCCGACTGAGCTAGCTACTCCGGTCATGCTGCCCATCCCTGATCTCAAGGGGTACAGCTCCAAGCGGTGAGACAGGGCGGGAGTTAGGATCAAGTGCCGTTAAATCTGATTCGCGGAACCTTGAGAGCCCCGCCGTGGGTCTGTGGTCCACGCAATCGGCGCAATTGGCTCCGCCTTTTTGCATCCGTTTATTATCAACTCATGATCGGTTCAGGACAAGATAGGACGCGTGGAATGAAATGCTTCATCTGTGGCGTTGCTGGCAACACGGGAGTCTATCTGTCTAAATAGTCAAGTGAAGTCGAAAGTCTTCGTCCGGCCCTGGGACCCCCTCGCCATCACCCTTGCCCGTGGTTTATTCCCAGGCGGCAACACGGCATGTTGGTGTTCCTTACCAACAAGGGCGAGATGACTGCTGTTAGCGGTGCAGGCAGCCATTTGTGGCAGGAGTTCGTACAAGTGAGCGTGTGCATCCAAAGATGGGGTTCGGGGAAAGAGCTCAAAGGAGTGGGCGCGAGCGTGGCGGCTATCTAGCTGCTGTAGTAACTTCCAAGAATCGGTCTGGGTTGCTCATTACCTTCGTGATTCCTTACATCGCCAATCTGTACACTGGCCCCTGGTGACACGAAAGCATTTGCTTGCCATACAGTTCTTCCGGCTCCTGCTGCTGTTCTCGTCGTCCGACGGCTGCCTTCCTTCCCCAGGTCTCATGGCCACCTGCAGACGAGAATCCCGACCACGTAACCCCAACACTGGCCGCCATGGCGCTTTACACACATGCTGTACCCACCACGGTCCTGGCGGCCGGCTCGGATCATGCAGGTATGCCAACGCGCGGCCCTGTGGGTGATGTGATGCCCGTATCTGCTGCAGTGCCATGCAACGAGTGTGGCCGGCGTGCCGGGGGCGCTCGTAGCTTTTCTATCGCCGTTTCTGGTCATTCCCAATGCTACCCAGATCCTAGCCCGACAGTGCCATATGCACGTAGGAATCGGCCGAGTTGCGCTGCCGAGCATATGTTTATGAAGTGCTTTGCATTGAGGTTGACGCTGGTCGGCCTGTCCCGTGCGGTTTTGCTTCGCTAATTGGCGGGATGTGTAGTGGTGGTTTCGGAGCATGGGCATGTGCTGGCGGAGCTGGAGCTGCCCTCTGCACCCACACAGCCATTGGTAGTGGCGGACTTCAGTGGGGACGGCCTCAACGACATCATCCTGGTCACCCACAACGGGCTTTATGGTTACGTACAGGTACGTCTGTGGCGCAGATGCCGAGATGAGGCATTTCCGTGAGTCACGATCCGGGTTACACGACGGCTGCTATTCGATGCCTTACACGTACGTTTGTGCCAGCTCGTAAATCATTATGCGGTACGCTAAGTCATGGAGCTGTCGTGCGTCAACAGGGCCCAGTACGATGCGTGTTGCTTGTCTTCAGCGAAGGATGCTACTTTTGTAACGCGTGCATTTTGGTGTTCCCTAATGGGAGCGGAATGGTGGAAGCTCAAGATGCATAGGGCTCAGGCAGTATTATGAAGCGAGTTCCCAAGCCGCGGTAAATGTCCAGTGTCCCCGTACTCCCTCAGGTTCCTCATCTGGCCGGCGGCATGAGCCTGAGCGCGCTGCTGCTGACGCTGGTGGTGGCGCTGGGTTTGGTGTACTTCACCCAGCACTATGACCCCATGGGCTCTCAGGGCTCCGGTGGAGTGGGAGGTGGTGGGGCTGGGCGGCGCGCCTCCAAGCTGCGCAGCACGGACTACGTGGACTGAGACGAAGCGGACGCTGCGCTGGTGTTTACCCGACGAGAGCATATTGACACATGACTAACGTGTATGTTGACACATGCAGCGTTATCGCTATACTTACAAGATCGCTGGTGCAGGGACTGGCCTGTGCAGCGGTCTGGCGCGTGCGCTCTTCCCTGACTGCAGCCTGTAATCAAGCGGAATGTGGTTTCCCTGCACCAGAAGCTGTGTGTGTCAGCTGCAGTCGAGTGTGTGCATGCCGGCGCATCTGAGCGTGTACACCTTAAGCATAGTAGGCTGGGACTGACAGACTAGCATCGTTGACTCGGAACACGAGTATGTTAGGGCCCGACTGCCCCCTCTAGTGTTTGTACTAAGGTGAGAAGTCTCAGTGGAAGCATCCGAGGCGTGCAGGATGGTTCATTTAACCATAATTTACAGGGAAGTCAAGTCCAGGGGACCCCTAACTTGGATCCCACTAGCGATCATATGTCGCGATTTTCTCCAGTCAGCATTGCTGCCAATGGAACGCCACCGTTGCCGTGAATACATCTAGTTAAAACGGCCTGCTAGCCAACCGTCGCACGTCATCACAAAGGGCAAGTGGTATTAAAACCATAATACAACAATTTGACACGATCCGAACACCTGAAAGGAATCGGCCGTTCACTACAACGCTCGCATATATCTTGAAACTTACACCCCAAAGCCACCTGCGCAGCGCAGCTTCCCACGCAAGCTATGTACCATGCCTGACCTCGGTTCGCGTCATCCCCTTCTTCGCCACCTCTAGCCTGCGTCCATGCTGCTCTGCTCTAAACTTGTTGCGTGCCAACTCCTGCAAGCCTGGGGCTTGCACGTGCCCACGAACTAGCCCTAAGGGGCGCTAAGACGCCCAGCCGCCGGCCCACAATGACGTCCTAAAGAAAGTAACGTTAATGCAATCAGATGCAACACCACTACGTACGTCAGCGCACCGAGGCGCAGTGTGGGGCGGCTGGTTAACCATCGACCCGCGAATACGCTGGCCTGGTCTACATAGGTCATTGCTTGTCGTACTTTCGGATGCGCACTACGCATCAACGGGGAGGACAAGAGCGGCCTGAAGTCCAGGTTGAGTCGCCGGCTGCTTCCGGTGCTGTACGCGGCAACAGCGCCGGCACTGTCTTCAACGTCGCTGTCATACAAGGAGTCGCCCGCACCGACGGAGGTCGGAATTTGCGAGCCTCCGGTAGCCGCGGCATTGGCCGTTATTTCCGGAGGACCGCCAGCGCCCCAACCGGCCTCAATGTCAAACTGCGCCGCGCGGTAACGTGCCGAGGCCGCCTGCGAGAAGATGTTTTCCATGGGCTCGCATCAGTCAGGGCCATAGAACCAACCAGTCCGCATTCACAACAAATCACTTAGTGTGCACTATCGCGCCTGAGATCCCTGGAACATCCCACAAAGCTACGCCAAACCTATTACCGAGCACTCCGCCACCTACCGGCCTGCTTCCTCCGGCCGCTGCGGCACCTATGCGGGGCAACAGAACGCACTCGTCGGATCCGCCTCCGCTGCCGCCCAGGCCCATTGCTGCAGCTTCGCAGCGCCGAAGCTCCAGTTGCAGCTGCTGATTTTGCTGCTCCAGTGCGGCGGTGCGCGCCTGTAGGTGGGACACCTGCGTGAGCTGCTCGGCCTGCGGCAGTCCAGTCCGGCCCAGAAGGTGGGAGCAACCGATTGGGGCGAAGTTAATTCCAATCTAACAGAGACCAACAAAAAGGAACACTGGAATGCAGCTTCTTCTGGAGTCGCAAACCAGCTGCTGATCGGCCCCACCTTGGCATGCAGGTCCTGCTGCTGTTGGTTGACGCCCGTCTCCAGCACTACCATCAGGGTCTCCAGCGCAACGGCAGACTGAAGCACTTCAGCGAACTCAGGAAGCTGCGCAGCGCCCTTCACACCGGAGGAAGATGTCGCAGCCACAGTCGCCTGTTCGGGTTCAGCAAATTTCAGACCAGAGATCTGAAATAGGAGCCGGATGTTGGTCGAGCTGGACTTACGTTCAGTAATTTCAAAACATGGGACTGCTTGCAGAGTGGCTTCCAGTTGAATCCGAACCCAACCCCTACATAGGCTTTCCTAGGAAAGAACCCAGCACAATTCGACTCTGGTCTTATCTTTTCGACTGGCCCTATTGAAGCGGTTGCTTTCTAGTGGACACCTTCTCATCCTCCACCCCGTCGTTTCAAGTCCATTGTACAGAGAGTAGGACGCTCACCATCTCAAGCTCTGCCATCAGGTTCTGGGACCGGCTCAGCCTGGCAGCCAGGGCCGCCGCACGCTCGTGGGCGCTCCCCAGGATGGCACTCACGCACCGCGCGTCGTCACGCGCGGCGCGCCTGACTGCTTCTGCGGCAGCAGCGGCGGCAGTGGATGGCACTTCGCGTGATCCCGCCATGGTAAAGCCCTCGGCCGCATCGCGCGATGACCTACGTGTAGGGGGCTTTTGCGAGCGGGGACTTGAGGGTGCACCACCGCCGCTGACATTAACGCTGCTCTCGCTTCCACGGCGGCTACGGCCGGTTCCAGCCACACCACCTCCACCAGGCGCTTCCATCGCCGAAAGACCTTTGCTGCTTGCCTGCTCACAGCGCTTCTCTGCCGCAGCCGCTGCCGCAGAGGCCCAGCGCGCCTCTTCCTGGGCAGCCGCCGCATCTTTGCGTGCAGCATCGAGCTGAAGCTGTACCGCCTCACACTTCGCAGCCAGCCGCGATGTCTCTTCAGACATCTTCCCTTGGATTGTTGCCAGTGCAATCTGCGCATCCGCCAGCTGTCGCCTCAAGTCCGCTAGCTCTCCTTCTGCCTTCGCCAGCTTCATTCGAGCCGCCTCCGTTTCTGCCGTTGCAGCTCCTACTGTGGCGACCGCCACAGTGGAGGCCGCCATAGTGGCCACAGTGGCGGCTGCAGCTCCAGCCTCAGCGTTGGTATCCACCGCAACACCATACGGGCTTCTAGAGGCTGAGACGGTGGGGGCCGCCGGCTCCGCCAATCCGTCCCACACAAGCTCCTGTTGCCGCCTTATGGAGGCCACCACCGCCTCCAGTTGTATATTGGACGCCTTAAGCTCTGCCACTTCCTGCTGCGCCTCCTCCAGCCGCGCAGCCGTGTCCTTCTTGTCGGTCTGTAGGCGAGTCAACGTCTCCCGTGCGCGCGCTAATTTAGTGGAGTCAGCCGCCACCGTCGCTTCAAGCTCGGAGATCCGCGCGCGCAGCGTCTCCGCTGCGGCCAACTCTGCAACCACTGCCGCGACACGCTGCTTCAATTCATGGACCTCGTTCCGCAGAGCGTCATTGGAAGCCTCAAGCTCTAAAACTCGAGCATCTCCACCCGCTGCTGCTGCCGCAGCGACAGCTTGCGCGGCTGCTGCGGCGGCCGCAGCTGCTTGGGCAGTCGCTCCAGCTGCCTCGGCTGCCTCAGCCCGCATACGGCAGCCGATGAGCTCGCCTTGCAGAGCATCGACCTGTCCTTCCGCTTCAGTCAGTCTGCGCTCTAGGTCGGAAGAGTGGGCCAGCGCGATGGCCCTTGCAGCATCAGCCGATGCAACAGCTTCCTGTAATTCAACCATGTGGCCCAGCTGCTCCTGTGTGCAGCAGACCGACTGGCTAGATCAGGAGGATATTTGAATGCACAAAAAAGGAAGGACACTGAGTGTCCTCGGCCCAAGATCAACAAACGGATGGGATTTCAGCAAGTGATCGACAGAGCGGTCGCCAATTGCAAGTCTGACGGAGGTGAAAAGGCCCACGAACGCCCCATACTGCACCCTTATATCGTGCCCGCACCTGTGCAGCGTCAAGCCGCTGCTGCAATTTCGTTGCCTCCCCTTGGCCTTCCACGATCTTCTGCTGCATCTCTTCGGCTTGATGCTCAGCAGCAGCCAGCCTTTCCTGCAGCTCCACAGCGCGTAGTTCTGCTGATGTAAGTTGCACTGCAGGAGGTACACAAACGTTTTAGGCAAGCGTCGATGGCAGAAAAGAGAAACCCTTCTACTGTAAGGGCACGAGGCACTGAAACTTGTCCTGTGTTGCAGGGTCGGCGCGACTGCAGGAAATGCAGCTATCAGGACAGTCATTGTCTGCAAGAAGCGCGGAATGTCCGGGCTAAACATCAACTTTCTGCCCTTTCCGGCTTCATTTCACCCAGCGCATCCACGCGAACCTTGCAGGGCCTCTCGAGCACGCCGCTGCTCATCCGCATGCGCGCGCACTACTTCTAGCTCCGCCCTCGCCGCGTCCAGCTGCACGCTTGCTAATTCCGCCGCATCCTTCGCGCAACTCGCCCGCGCCTCTGCCTCCTCGGCGGCCCTAGCCGCGGCCGCCCTTTCCTCCGCTAGATGGCCCTCCTGTCGGGAAGCCTGACGTATTAACGGAAAATCCCGCGCGGGATGTACGGATTAGAAACTCACAAACCCTAGGCGTCTAAGGATGTGGGCATAAGATCTTTCGCCCATCTTTACCAGGGAAGCAGGAATTTAATTCGATTTATCCTAGCCAGGCTTCCTACACAACACGAGCTCTATCGAGCTCCCAGCAACATGAAAGGAACACCGCAACTCCTTCAAATACCGTGATCGTTGGAACCGTAGCCCCAATCGACCTGCGAAGTCAGACGAGTTAGCTCCGAGTCTCGCATCAGCAGCTGCGTCTCTAGTTCCGTGAGCCGGTTCTGTAGCTCGGCCACGTCTGCCACAGCAGCTTTCGCATCCGCCGTGTTGCCCTCCATCTCCCTCCGCAGCTCCCGCACCACCTCTTCCAGGCCCGTCTTCTGGACCTCCAGCGCGCGTAGCGCCGCCAATGCGTCCTCTAGCTGACTTTCTAAGGAGCCCAGCCGCTCGGTCGCCGCCGCGGCAGCGGTGCGGCTGGTCTCTAGTTCCAAGTCAAGATCGTACACCCGGTCCCTTAATTCTGCCACGTACTGGGCGTCAGCGTCACTGGCCCTGGCAGCGACTGCATCAGAAGCGCGTACAGCTGCGAGCTCGGCGACGAGCAGGTCGTTCCGGGAACTGAGCTCATCCACCAGAGAAGTGAGGTTGGCGGAGAGCGATGCCTGGTTGTTTTCAGGGCAACAGTCATAAGTGTAAGAAATGGGTTTTGCACCGACTAATTTGCAAGTTCACAGCTCATGCACCTGTTTACCCATACTCGGCATCGCCACTATGCAGCACCTGGTACTTCCAGGTTCACACAAACAATGCACACCTTCTTAGCCATTGTGGCGAGCTGTTCCTCGAGGGCGTCCACGCGTTGTCGCAGCGCCTCTGCCTCTGCCTCCGCCAAAGCCCGGGCCGCCGCCTCCTCTTCCACCGCCTTTTGAGTTGCCTGCACGTCCACCAGGCCCGGAGTCTCCGGCGGTGCTCCACTGCGCACCACCGGCGCCTCCGCTTGCACCTCATAAGCATCCATTAACGCTCGACTTGCATTTGCGCTGCAATCAACAGCTCCTTTGAAAGAACCCGCAGCCACTGCAGCTGGCGTCCCCACAGCTAGTGCAGAGATGGCGGCTGTGCGACTGGCTGCGGTTGCCTCCAGGAGCTGCTCCTCAAGGCGCTTGCCCTTCTTGATCGCTGCCTTAAGCTTGCTATGCAAGTCCTCAGCCCGATGCGTCGCATCAGCGGCTTCCGCGGCCTTGCAAACAGCTTCATCCTGGGCCTCAACCAGCTGCCTCCGCGCGTCCGCCAACTCACGCCGCGCGTCGTCGAGCTCCATCTGGATGGCAAGGACCGCGGCGTCATCGTCGGCAGCATGTGCCAGCACAGCGGCCGCTGCAGCTTCCACAGCGGCGGCCTCCGCCGCTGCAACCTGCTTCAGGAGCCGCTGCACCTGCGCCTCCGCCTCTTCTGCACGCCGCTCCAGCGCGGCCACCCGGGTTGCTTCCGTCGCATCAAGCTGTTGTGCTTGATCCTGCTGCTGCCGTGTCACCGCACGCATCTCTCGAAGTTCCCCCTGCGCAGAGCTGACCTCGGCCTGGGCCTCGTCAACCTGCTTGCGCAGGGTGGCCATGTCGATCTCCATGGCCAAGAGCTGCGCAGCCAGTGCCGCTTTCTGGTCGCCGACCCGCTGGGTCTCCTCCCGTGACTCTGACAGGCGTAATTCCAGGTCCATTACCTTCGCCTCCAAGGCAGCAACTTTGACCATTATATCTGACAATGCCGCCTCCACTGTCTCCCGTGAGGTGAGTTCTGCACGCGCTGACGCCTCCATCGCAGAAGCCTCTGCATCCTGCAGCTTCTCTGTGAGTTCCCGGACTAGCTCCTCTGCCGCGGCCGCCGCAGCCTGGGCGGTCGTGACGGCTTCACGCGACCTGCTCAATTCTGCCACAGCTCGCTGGGCCTCGACTATCGCCACCTCAGCTTCCTCGCAACGCACACGGAGCTGATCCCTGGCCTTTGCCAGCTCCCGCTCAAGCCCCTCCCGATTGGCTTCGAGCTCGGCCAGACGCGCCTCCAGGTCCGCCGGCGCTACCACCGTAGCAGAAGTTAATGCGGCAGTTGAATCCCCCGCCGTGGCTTCGATTGCAACAGCAGTGCACGACTTATCCGCGTCCGCACTGGCATCCTCAGCCGCCTGGTCTTTCGCATGCTGCACCGCAAGCAGCTCCTGCACCTGCTGTTCGAGAACCAGCCTGGCTGCGTCAATGCTCTTGCCCTTGCGCACGGCCGCGCGGAGCTTCTGGCGCAGGTCCTCCACCTCTGCGTTAGCGGCCTCAAGTGCCGTGCGTGCTTCTGCAGCCATGGCAGTAGCAGCGACCACCTCTGCGCGCAGTGATGACTCCTGCGTGGTCGCCGACTCCAGTTGCCGTCTCGCAGCGTCTAACTCTGCTTGCACCTGTTGCATGAGGCCAAGAGGGCCGCCAAATCCACATATAAGGTATCATTGCACATCATATCGATGCCCTGGTCGTAAATGTTCCCGGATACGCCGGGAAGGCTGCACGCACGTCAAACTAATCCATCCACTGTGCCAGTAAATCTTGTTACTGTTGCTGCGTGGCGCCCTCAACATACCTGCTCGATCTTTTCCTCCGAGTCCTTCGTCACGCCGCTGTCCTCCAGCAGCGCAGCCTCCATCTGCTGAAGCTGGTTCTGAACCTGGGCAACACGAGTCCACGCTTCGGTGGCTTCTACCTGGCGCGCCTCCGCCTGCTGACCCACCTCCAGGAGTTCTGCCTCCCGGCTGTTGAGCTCCTCCTGCGAAGGACAACAGCCAGTGTCAGATGCGAGGGATTGTAGTGTTCAGCCTTGTCCACGTAAGGAACACGAGACGAAGGACCCGAATGCAATCCATCGCCGCAGCCAAACGCCAATAACAGTCGCTAAAAAAAGACCGCTAACACTCCGCATCCACGTAGAGAGGCGCCCACACCTGCGCATTTAACAACTCGGCCTGCAGTTCCTCATAAACCCCACGAGCTCGTTCCAGTTCCAGTGTGAGTTCGGCAACCTGCAAATGATCAAGGCATGGGTCGGACAGCGCCTGAAGAAAACTTAAGCGCATGTCAACGACCCCAAATCCTTTTCTTGCAGCAATACTTAGCGCGCATGCAGATCAATTAGGAAGTCAAGTATCACGCACCTGCCGCGAGAGTTCTGCCGCTTCCGTTCGTGAGTTTTCGTGGAGCGTATCCAACTCTGCCAGTGCGGCGGCCCTACTGCTGCGTGCCGCTTCTGCTTCCATTTGAGCCTTAGATACGGCGGACCTCAGGGCCTCCACCTCTGCCTCCGCCTCAGCCAGCTGGGCCCTTAATCGCTCACTGTCATCGACCGCAGCTCTTGCCTCCGCTGCAGCTGTCTCCAGCTGCGCCCTTAGCTCGCGTTGCCCTGCAGCCGTCGCCTCGTCTGCCTCTTCCCTCAGCTTTACAGAAGCAGCGTGCGCCGCTTCCAGCTCCTTCTGCAAGTCTGCCTGGGCGGTGTGCGCCGCCTCAAGTTGGGTGCGTAAATCGCATTCGGCGTTCTGAGCTGCTTCCGCTTGGCCTAACAGCGCCAACTCCGCAGTCTGCATGGCTTCAAGCTGCTTAAGCAGGTCTGCTTGTGCAGCCTGAGCCGCCTCGAGCTGAGCATGCAGATGCATCTCCGCGGTCTGTGCTGTCTTTATCTGCGTCCGCAGAGCCTCTTCTGCCACCTGTGTCACCTCCAACTGCTTGCGTAGGTCTACCTGCTCGGCCTGCGCTGCTTCAAGCTGGGCGCACAACTCGGACTGAGCCTTCTGCGCCGCGTTAATCTCTGCTTGCGCTGCCATGGCCGCCTCAGACAAGCTTGCCTGGTAACTTTGCTCCGCCTCTGCTTGTGTCGCCTCGAGCTGCTTCTGCAAGTCTGCCAGTCCAGCCTGTGCTGCCTCAAGCTGGGCCCGTAGCGCCGCCTCGGTACTTAGCAGAGCCTCCACATGGGCCCGCAGGGCTGCCTCGGCTAACTGTGCTGCTTCCATTTGGACCTGCATATTTGCCTGAGCAGCTCTGGCTGCCGCCAGCTCTGCCGTACGCTCCAAGTCCTTATCGGCGCGTGCCTTAGCTTCGGCAGTGTTGCGCTCCTCTGTTTCACGCAGTTCGACACGCACCAAAGCTAGCAAAGACTCGGCAGTCTGGAGCTGCTCCGTTAGGACGAGGGCTTCGGCCTGCGCTGCGTTGCATGAAGCTATCCACCTAGAATTCTCATCCGCCAGAGCTGCCGTGCGTGCTGTTGATGTCGCTAGCTCTTTATGCACCATTGCCAGTTCCTCGCGCACCGCGCTGAGCTGCTGCACTGCAAGCGCATTTTCATGTACAGACGGTCGAATGGCGTCTAGTTCTTGTACCACCCGTCGTGCATTACTATCGGCAACAGCAACCGCACCCAGCGCAGCCTCAAGGGCACAGTGTCGCTCGTCCAGCTGCGTTAGGATAGTTGCCAGCTTGGCTTCAAACATAGCTCGCTCCTGCGACAGCTGCTCGTGCTTGCTCTGCAGGTCTTGATGCTGTATAACTAAAATTTCGTGTTTCGATTGCGAATCCACAAGCTCGGCCTGGAAAGCCGACCTTGCCAAATCCAAATCAGCATGCACCTGTGTCCGAGCGGCTTCTAGTGCCGCCTCTAGCTGTGCTGCGCGATCCATAGCCGCCTGCAGCTCCTCGGAATGCTTTTGTGTAAGCACTGAAAGCCGCTCTTCTGCATGGCGGCGCTGCACGTCCGCCATTTGCTGCTGTGATTGCTCCCGCTGCTGGGCGACCTCCGCCTCTGCCCTGCTAAGTTGCTCCAGGAGCTGAGCACGCTGCTCTTGGAGCTCATTGTGCTGGTTCCGAAGCTCATCATGTGCCTCAGTCAGCTGCTTGTGCTCGGCCATAAGCGCTGCGCCCTTGGCCTTTAGGGCCTTGAGCTGCCTCTCCAGCACAGTATGAACCTGCTCTAACGCCGCATGCTTCTCTGCCAGCTCATTGTACCGGGCTGACTCCGCTTGCATTGCTTCGACCTGCATGGCGCGTGCCTCGGTGAGCTCCGCCCCTACACGTGCGCTCTCAGCCACCAGCTCGGCCACTCGTGCAGCATGCGCCTCTGCTGCCTTCCGAGCACCCTCTGCCGCATCTTCACGGACGCGCTGCACCTCCACCTCCCCAGCTTCGGCCCTCGAAATTGCCTGCTGCAGCTCAATCCGTGTGTTCTCCAATTGCAGCATCAGCTCCTGGCATAGCTGCTCAGCAACGGCTTTGGCGTCAGCCTTGGCAGCCTGCAACACAGCCGCCGCCTCAGCTTCCCGTGCGCTGACCTGTACTTCCATTGCATCAAGCTGCTCCTCCAGTACCGCAACCTTATTGCGAAGCGCTCCCGCAGCATCCTGGGCTTCCAGGGTCGCCTCCTCAGCCAGGATCGCCTTTGCAGTCGCCTCTGCTGCGCGCGCATTAGCTGCTGCAGCATGCTCCTGCTCTGCCGCCAGCGCCACTCGGAGGCCGTTTAGGCTACTCAGCATTTCAGCTGAAGCTGCTGCCAACGCAGCAGCCTCGACCGCCTTTTCCTTAACGTTGCACGCCAACAGCTCGCAGGCTGCCTGCAGCTGGACCTGTACACGCATGAACTCTACACTCTGTGCCTCCAACTGTCTGTACGTTCCATGAAGTTGTGTCTCTGCCTCCGCCTTTGCCGCCCGAGCCACCGCCACCGCCGCATCCGCGATTGTCACATGTTCTCCGGCGGAGGCCTCAAGCGCAGACGCGCGAGCGTAAGCTTCCGTCAGCTCCTCAAGAGCGACCTCCAGCTGCCGCTCGGCTGATTCAGCTCGCTTTGAGGCGGCCGCGGCCGCGTTTCCTGCAGCCGCAAACGCTTTTTCATGCGCTTCATAAGCCGACGCTAGCTGTGCCTGTACCTCCTCTAATGCATGCGCCAGCTCCCCGCTGCGCTCTGCTTCCGCGGCAGCCTCGGCTACAGCTCGTTGCTCTGCGGTGCGCAGCGCTTCTAGCTGGTTCTCCATCTCATGAACCCGCTCCTCCATGCCCAGGTCACGGCCCACAAGCTCCGCCTGCAGCTCGGCAACCTGCGCCTCCGCCGCCTCTAGCTGAATTCTAAGATCCGCTTCGCGGTCATCAGCTCGTGCTTGCGACTCCAACAACCGTTCCTGCACGCTGGCAACCTGCGCCTCTGCGATGGCACGTAATTCTGAGGCCGTCTCGAGCTGGTGCTGCAAATCAACAATCTGCGCTGCTGTGAAATCGGCTTTGGCTTGAAGCTCAGCGACCTGCAAACGGGCTTCAGTCAGTTGCTCTTGCAACACAGCAACTTGCTTGTCCTCTGAATCGGCTTTCGCTTGAAGCAGGGCCGCTTGGGCACGGGCTGCGGTCACCTGCTCTTGCAGTTCAGTAACCTCGGCCTTAGCAGTGTCAGCCTGCCACTGCTGGTCTCTTGACGTGCCTTCCAGGTCCGTCAGACGCTCACGCAGTTCTGTGGACTCTGCCTGGGCGGTTGTCAGCTGGCCCAACAACTCGGTTACTTGCGCCCCAAATGTAGCGGCCTTAACCTCATGCTCGCTCACGGCACGCTGCATCTCCTCCAAGCGCAACTGTCCCCCCGTCACCTCCGCCTGTGAGACAGCCAGCTGCTCCTGCAAATCTGCCACCCTTGCTTCAGCAGCCTCTAACTTAGACTGTTGTTGGTCAGCAGCAATCTGAGACTCTGTCAGTCGGGTCTGCAGCTCCGCGACCTCTACCTGGGCAGCGGTCAGGAGCTGCTGTATCTCAGTCAACTTTGCATCTGCAGCTTCTGCATTGGCTTTTTGCTCCGCAGCTGAAGTCGCCAACTGCATTTTGAGCTCTTCAGAGCGTGTCTTCAAGCCTTCAGCTACTGTGCGATGCTCAACAGCGTCTATTTCCGCCGCTCCGAGTCGCGACCGCAAGTTCGCTGTTTCCTCCTCCGCTGCATCCAGCTGAGCACGCAGCTCCGATAGCTGCTGCTCCGCAAGCGAGGCAGCCGCCGCAAGCTTGCCACTTTGCTCGTCAGCCATAGCAAGGGCATCCGATAGCTGCTGCTTAACTTCAATCAAATCTGCCCGTGCAACCTCTAGTTTGTGGGCCGCCTCCACGGCCCGCACTTCTGCCGCCTCAATCGCGGCTTGATTCTGTCGTTCAATGGCTGCACGCTCTTTTTCCATGAGTTGTCGTAGCTCCACGGCGCGCGCCTCTGCCGTTAATGCGGCACTCACTGCAGCTTGTGCACTACCTAACTGTGCCTGCAGCTCATCTGCCTTTTTGTCCGCAGCTCGTACCTGCTGAGACAGCTCATCCACGCGGGCGTTGGATGTCTTGAGTGCAGCTTCAAGCTGCAGCTGCAGCTCTTCACCACGCGCACATGACGCTTCCAGAGCCGCCTCCATCGCCGCTGCCGCCGAGGTCACCACCTGGAGCTGGGCCTGCAACTCCGCAACATGCGCCACTGATTCGTCACCCTTGCGGACCGCAGATTCCAGTTCGCCCCCAACGCGCTCCTTCGCAGCCTCCGCGTCCCTTGCGCGTGCCGTCATGGCGGCTAGCTCCGACTCCAGCTGCAATAGGCGAGGCTCAAACAACGAGCGCGCAGCCGCCACGTCGGCAGCTTGGAGCTCTGCCGCGGCCTTAATTTCCTCCAGCTTCCCTAGCTGCACCTGAAGTGCCGACTGGTTTGTCTCCAACTCAAGAACCCGTGCCTGCAGCGCAATTTTCACGGCCTCGAGCTCTGAAACATGCGCCTCCAGTGCCGCCTTCGCTTCTGCAAGCAATTTGCCTTTTTTCACTGCACTTCGCAATTTGTCTCTCAGCTCTTCCGCTTCCCGCTGGTATCTTGCTGCAGCATCCTGCGCCTCGATCAGTGCCTGGGGCAGAGCGGTCCCGGACTCAGCGTCTGCTGCAGTTGTTATCACATATTGTGTCGCCTGGTCGCTATCATTCGTCTGCCGGAGCTGCCCCTCCAGCTCGACAATCCGCTCGCGTGCTACTGCCAGGTCGACGCCCAGCCGTGTGGCATGTTCTGTCACGCCTTTGAGCTGACCCCTGACGTTCCCCAGCTCCGAAGCGAGCTGTATAGGGTCCGAAGGTATGGATGCGGCATGCGCTGCGACATAAGCGTCTGCGAGTGTAAGACTTCCCTGGCGACCGGTACCACCATCCGATCCTGACTCGGGAGTGACGGCAAAGCGTTTGAGGCGGGACTCATGGGGTTTAGCTGGCTTTTCCGTGGCGCCCTCCTGCAAGCATTGGGGGTGCCAAAGGGGCACCGGGAAAGCAAGTTACTATCCTGCTGTTAGATAAAACATAGGTCATTAGCGGCGAGACCCCCTATTGGCAGGGCCGGACAATGTAGCAACTGTTCACATTTTAACGACAACTGTTCACAGTCAATTGAGGTCAAGACCAGTCGACCTATTTAAATCGAGGAACCGATAGTGGCCTTTCCTGACGCCCCGAGACTAGGAAATGCAGGCTTCCTACACACCATTAGGCGACGCTCTGCTTCCTCCAGCTTGGCAGCCAGCTTCGAGGATTCCTCAGTGACAGACACTAGTCTGGCAGCTAGCTGCTTGGGCTGTCCATTCTCCTGCTCGTCAATAAATTCCTGTACGCATTCAAACAGGTTGAGGCATACACAGTATATGCGGAATGCGGAAATAAGGGGACGATATAGCAGCGCATTGAGTGAATGACTGTTCCGAAAGTTTTGGGAGGGAAGGCGTTCCCTTGCCACGGCCCACCATCGAGACATCCTAATTTAACCAACCTCACTGCCTGAGCTTTAAGAACCTTTAACGAAGCTTTGCCGCCAAAGACCTCCTTACAACCTAGTTTCCACCTGCATACGGCGCCGGAACTGCCGCGCAGCTGCAATCTCTGCCATAGCCAGCTCTAGCTCGCCCTCCACCACGTTCACGCGCTGTGACGCTACCGCCAGCTGCGTCTCGAGCGCCTGGGCCCTCGCCCGATATTTAGCGGAGTCGCCCTGTGCCCCGGACAGCTCCTACATGTTGCAAGTTGAAGGGCGGTATCCAGCAGCGGTTTAGAAAGTGCGAAGCGTCTGCACCTACCAACCGATGCACTTCGTGGCTTCACCCCGTGGAAAGCGTCTTTACGATACATTGTGCAAGTAGAATGTTGCTCAATTCTGCTATCTTGGCGTAACGCACCTTAATCTGCCCCCGAGCCGCCTTTGTTTCGCCCGCTGCTGCCGCTAGTTGCGCCGCCGTTGCCGCAGCTTCCTCATGCAGCCGGGCCACCGCTTGGCGTTCTGCATCACGCTGCACCAGCGCCTCAGACAGCTGAGCCGTGAGCTCCATGACTTGCGTGCGGACCTACAACATTGCGCAAGCCAATTTATCAAAGAAAGGTCATCACACGGCCGATCATGCAAGCATCTTTATGGTCACGCTGCCGAATGATCGCTGCTGTGCCCATGATCGGCCGCGCGCACAAGTGGAGAGGGTTACCTGTCAATCCCTCACGTCTATTAAGCATGCAGGATTGTCAACAGCAATACTGCATGTCCAGTGAATCCCAATCTCCGTCGTCCTCCATAACATGCTCAACAACCCGAACTGTCGGCATAATGAATTAATCCCCACCTTCTCCAGCTCAGTCTGCATCTCCGCTACCCGCCTGGCCTCCAACGCCCAGGAAGCCTCCCTGCTCGCCGCCAAAGCCGAGACAGCTGACAGCTGCCCTTCCAGCGCCGCAAGTCTGTCGTTAGCAGCATTAAGTTCCTCAACGTTCGACGTGGCGTACTCACGTACAGCAGCTAACTTGTGCTCGGCATCCTCCTTTGCCTCGCGCGCAGCCTCGAACTGAACATCACGCTCCGCAAGCAATTCTTCCAAGGAAGCCGCCTGTATATTCATAACAGTGCAGAAACTATGAGGATTAGGAACATCTGCATATTGACAAAAATGTCGAATTGTTTCTGCCACAAAGTGGTACACACCTTGTCGCGAAGCCCCTGCAGCTCACGCTTAGTGTTATGCTCCAACTCCTCAACGCGCTCCTGTCCACAGCAAACCGAGAAGTGACAGGGATACAGAATAAGTGAACGAAGCGCGCAGGCTCAGGAATCCCTATCCAGTTGCTAGTGTAAACAGGCTTTTGGGCCTGTCTAGGCCCCTCTAGGGCTAGTCCCGGGCCCGGGACGGGCCCGAGTGTAGGCCCGTCCAGCCAACCCATCTCAATATCATCTGTGCTGTGAGGCTTTCCCCCCATCCCTGCCCGGACCATAAAAAAGCACGTTGAACACCTCCAAAGGCTGTGCTGGCAACAGTTCAGCTTAGCAAAGTACCTTGCCCAAACCCACCTGCATGACTGCCGCGAGCTTGGTCGCCTTCGCCACCTCGGACTCCATACAGTCCGCACGCGCCCGCTCATGATCTACCGTCTCCTCAAGCTCAGCTACAAGATTCTGCGGAGAAAAACGGCAGATTGAGACACGACCGTCAGCTGAGTCTAGGAACTTAAACACTTTGCAGGCGCGGCCCCATCGAACCCCTGTAATCTACCTTGGCTTCAACCAGCCTCTTAGCTGCAAGATCCATTTCCTTGCGATGCTGTGCCTGCTGCGAGATCAGTTGCCGCTGGCTCTCCGCCGCCGTCGCCTTCTCCTCCTCGAGGGATGCCATCATAGAGTCCAATTTATCCTGCAATAGGGGCATAGCGATGTAAAGCCAAATGAGTGGCTATCCATGTCAGGCCCTGAAACCCAAACGTTTGTCACTTAGGAATCCGGGGTACCTTTCCCTACAAAAATTCTGTAACTACGTAAAACCTAAGAACAGATGGCGTAATCTCCGGAGGGAATACAATATTTGTACTTTGGACCATAGCTATTTCCCTGTCGAAGCGAAAAGCCATCATATCAGTCGTAAACCCCGCGCTGTCAATTCGCACACTTATGCCAGATATCATACGCAATTTGTAACCCCGTCTTGCCGCGATCCTGCTATTTTTATCCTACCTGCAACCGATTGGCACGCATCTCCGCGTCTCGCAGCTGATTGACAGCGCTCTCTGTCTGACGCTGTGCTACATCAAGCTGCTGCCGCAGATCCCTCTGTGCCGCTTCCATGCGTTGGCGCTCCTGGTTAGCAGTCTGAACAGACGGCCATCGTTGTATATGTAACCGGGAAGACGGAACAGAGTAACATGTTTTGTAGCACATGCACAATTGGAAGGTGATGTAGAAAAACTATTCGTGATCCTCACTCTCGTGGGAGCAACGTACAACGAACTGAATGCCATGGCCCGCCACTGTCCTGTCCAGTACCCTTTTTAATCTAAGTAAAGCACTGTATGCTCGCAGCCCTCAGCCACAGGCCCACCGACCGCAAGTGCCTGCTCCAGGCTGCGCAACGTAGGCTCTGCAGCCGCAGGAATGGTTCCGCTCCCAGCCCTTTCCAGCTTTGGTGTAATGGCAACTAACGCACGTGCGCTGCTGAGTTGAGCCTGTAGGGATACGGCCATGGGGTATGCGCGGACCGACAAAAGGCAGTTGCATCAATAGCATTGATAGCTTGCACCAAGGGTTGGCGTCATGGCGACACTCGCATATGACCCCAAGGCGCTTCAAATGCAACAGAGCCTATGCTTCCCAATTCTCCGGAGGCCTTACTTCGGCCTCCAGCGCGCGCGATTCAGCTTCCTTGGCACGATTTTCCGCCTGTGCAACCCGTAACCGCATTTGTGCCAGCTCCTTATTGAGCAGATCCATTGCTGATGGTACAGAGGAACTGCGAGAGGAGACAGGGCAGAGGCGCCGAGCATGAGTGTTGATATTATTTCATGCATATTACTAGCCGACAGATAAAAACTGTGTTACGGTGGATTTTGACCGCACCAAGGGCCAGGGCCCAAAGACTTAAGAGCTAGGGACATCAGGGACTAATCGACATGTGGGCACCCGGGAAGCTAAATTTGTGTACAGGCAGACAGGGGGAATTTCACATTAACACCAAGGCGACGTCAGGTATGGGCCCTTGTGCGCATGCATGTCACATTCACGCGGCTGCCTGACCTCAAGACGTCCTGACCAAGACACCTTACGTCAAATTCCTTAAGGAACGGCTTGGGGGCCTCAGTTAGCGGCGGACCTTCACGAACACGCTGGTGTAATTCCCCTCACACCTATCGGGACAGTTAGCCTTACCCGGTTTCGTTTGCTGACATGCTTGGCTGAGCCAGCTTCTTTGGACTTGCACCTGAGGGGAGATACCGCATTTAAGGATACGGCGTACTACGGGCGATGCGCAACGGGTCCAAAGCACGCACCTGTGCCCGCAGCTGCCACTGCAGGGGCAAGTGCCTGTTAGTAAATTAATGAGGAAGGGTTAGTGAGCTGGAGAGCCTCGAAGCAGGGAATAGTCTGCAGATCGTTTAAGGCTTGCCTCGGTGACTGCTGCCCTCGCAAAAGCAAATACGCCTGCTGATGATGCTACAGTCTGCCTATCCGCTTTATGCTTGCGGAACTCCTCAAGCTGCAAGGTCGGTGAAATGTGTCCGTCGGTTCAGCTGAGGACGAGCTGGCTTGCTTAAATCATGAACTCACCTTCTGACGCCCGGTGCGTTGAAGTTCCTCTTGTTTTCGTTTATCCATTTGCTGCTTTCTTTCCATTAATTTAGGACACCCAATCAAACGGGTTGTCCTCCACTTGTATTACCGTGGCTTCATACCTATGCCCTTTAATGTGCACTAATGTGCCTTCATTACCAATTAAATTTCCGGTTTGGAAGAATTTGGTCTTGGAATAATTGTTAAGTTGCTCGTCGGCTTACCCGCCAAGAAAGGTGTGGGAAAAGTTATGCCTTTTAAGTTGGCAGTTATTATATTGAATATGTTAGAACAGTTGACATGTACTGTTCTCTACCTCGCCGCAACACCTGGCTCTGGCCGCCACATAGGGCCCGTGCTGTGCGTTTAATATTTTTGCCATGCCAGCGCTATTTGACTGGTGTACTGACCATTTCTGCTTGACATGTGATACAAATCAGTCAGCTGACTATATGTAATGGCGACGTGTCCCCTCATGGTCCCCATATACCTGCTATCCATGCATCCCCCAATAGGTAAGCTAGGATTGTCGTGCACACTCTAGTCAACACGGACCAAAATGAGTTTTATTTTAAGTGGCATATACTTCACCGGCGTATGTATGTTTGGACTGTATGGCATCGATGATTACAGAAGTACGGCACCGTCGTACAGAAGAAATCAGACGGGGAGAGACAGTGCTACGCCCGAAGTTGCAACACTCAAGCCATCGGGCGCAAAAGTACAAGGGAATTAATTATTATATAGAGGAAGTTGCAGATACGACATTATAGAGTTGCGGTAACTTTGCTCGACAAGCAATTTCTCGGAACCCATAACGAAGAACTAACATTAGTTAATTACCTTTTGCCAAGCAATTCGACACATCCTCGCGGATTTAACATCCCGGCAAGACGACGAACCCCGGCGGCGCTCCATCATGCTGGAGCGTCAACTCCTCTTAAGGAGTGGGTGGGTTGGGGTGTTCGACTTGTAGCCAGATGAGAACAATGTTTAGGCCAGCGCTTCCTTTGTCTGTGAAGCGGTTTTCGAGTTAGGCCTTGACCCTCGCTCCGGCTCAGCTAAACGCGATAGTTACCGCTTGTGAATTGCTTCGCTTACCTCGCTCAAATCAGGTTCAACAGGAAGTGAGGGGAGTTATCGGGTGGAGTTATGTAAACACCCGACTCTCAGCCCTTACCAGAAGCCGCCCCCCTCCCGAGCTTTGCGCTCGTATAGCTCACCATAATGGCACGCAGGCTCCTGCGACGCGGTTGGATCGCTGGACGGATGGCGGATCCCGCTGGAGGATCCCTGGGTTTGCCCGCTGCGGCGGTGTGACGTCGCGCCTGAGACCTGCTGCGACAGGTGGCGCTGTGCTTGGCGCTTGAGACCCCATGCAGTGGGTAGCGCCGTGTGGTTAAAGTCCGCGGTTGCGGCTGGCGTGTTCCCAGGGACGCCGCTGCGCCGGTGTTGGGATCCCTGGGTTTGCCCGCTGCGGCGGTGTGACGTCGCGCCTGAGACCTGCTGCGACAGGTGGCGCTGTGCTTGGCGCTTGAGACCCCATGCAGTGGGTAGCGTCGTGTGGTTAAAGTCCGCGGTTGCGGCTTGCGTGTTCCCAGGGACGCCGCTGCGCCGGTGTTGGAATCCCTGGGTTTGCCCGCTGCGGCGGTGTGACGTCGCGCCTGAGACCTGCTGCGACAGGTGGCGCTGTGCTTGGCGCTTGAGACCCCATGCAGTGGGTAGCGCCGTGTGGTTAAAGTCCGCGGTTGCGGCTTGCGTGTTCCCAGGGACGCCGCTGCGCCGGTGTTGGAATCCCTGGGTTTGCCCGCTGCGGCGGTGTGACGTCGCGCCTGAGACCTGCTGCGACAGGTGGCGCTGTGCTTGGCGCTTGAGACCCCATGCAGTGGGTAGCGCCGTGTGGTTAAAGTCCGCGGTTGCGGCTGGCGTGTTCCCAGGGACTCCGCTGCGCCGGTGTTGGGATCCCTGGGTTTGCCCGCTGCGGCGGTGTGACGTCGCGCCTGAGACCTGCTGCGACAGGTGGCGCTGTGCTTGGCGCTTGAGACCCCATGCAGTGGGTAGCGCCGTGTGGTTAAAGTCCGCGGTTGCGGCTTGTGTGTTCCCAGGGACTCCGCTGCGCCGGTGTTGGGATCCCTGGGTTTGCCCGCTGCGGCGGTGTGACGTCGCGCCTGAGACCTGCTGCGACAGGTGGCGCTGTGCTTGGCGCTTGAGACCCCATGCAGTGGGTAGCGCCGTGTGGTTAAAGTCCGCGGTTGCGGCTTGTGTGTTCCCAGGGACTCCGCTGCGCCGGTGTTGGGATCCCTGGGTTTGCCCGCTGCGGCGGTGTGACGTCGCGCCTGAGACCTGCTGCGACAGGTGGCGCTGTGCTTGGCGCTTGAGACCCCATGCAGTGGGTAGCGCCGTGTGGTTAAAGTCCGCGGTTGCGGCTTGTGTGTTCCCAGGGACTCCGCTGCGCCGGTGTTGGGATCCCTGGGCTTGCCCGCTGCGGCGGTGTGACGTCGCGCCTGAGACCTGCTGCGACAGGTGGCGCTGTGCTTGGCGCTTGAGACCCCATGCAGTGGGTAGCGCCGTGTGGTTAAAGTCCGCGGTTGCGGCTTGCGTGTTCCCAGGGACGCCGCTGCGCCGGTGTTGGGATCCCTGGGTTTGCCCGCTGCGGCGGTGTGACGTCGCGCCTGAGACCTGCTGCGACAGGTGGCGCTGTGCTTGGCGCTTGAGACCCCATGCAGTGGGTAGCGTCGTGTGGTTAAAGTCCGCGGTTGCGGCTTGTGTGTTCCCAGGGACGCCGCTGCGGCGGTGTTGGAATCCCTGGGTTTGCCCGCTGCGGCGGTGTGACGTCGCGCCTGAGACCTGCTGCGACAGGTGGCGCTGTGCTTGGCGCTTGAGACCCCATGCAGTGGGTAGCGCCGTGTGGTTAAAGTCCGCGGTTGCGGCTGGCGTGTTCCCAGGGACGCCGCTGCGCCGGTGTTGGGATCCCTGGGTTTGCCCGCTGCGGCGGTGTGACGTCGCGCCTGAGACCTGCTGCGACAGGTGGCGCTGTGCTTGGCGCTTGAGACCCCATGCAGTGGGTAGCGTCGTGTGGTTAAAGTCCGCGGTTGCGGCTTGCGTGTTCCCAGGGACGCCGCTGCGCCGGTGTTGGAATCCCTGGGTTTGCCCGCTGCGGCGGTGTGACGTCGCGCCTGAGACCTGCTGCGACAGGTGGCGCTGTGCTTGGCGCTTGAGACCCCATGCAGTGGGTAGCGCCGTGTGGTTAAAGTCCGCGGTTGCGGCTTGCGTGTTCCCAGGGACGCCGCTGCGCCGGTGTTGGAATCCCTGGGTTTGCCCGCTGCGGCGGTGTGACGTCGCGCCTGAGACCTGCTGCGACAGGTGGCGCTGTGCTTGGCGCTTGAGACCCCATGCAGTGGGTAGCGCCGTGTGGTTAAAGTCCGCGGTTGCGGCTGGCGTGTTCCCAGGGACTCCGCTGCGCCGGTGTTGGGATCCCTGGGTTTGCCCGCTGCGGCGGTGTGACGTCGCGCCTGAGACCTGCTGCGACAGGTGGCGCTGTGCTTGGCGCTTGAGACCCCATGCAGTGGGTAGCGCCGTGTGGTTAAAGTCCGCGGTTGCGGCTTGTGTGTTCCCAGGGACTCCGCTGCGCCGGTGTTGGGATCCCTGGGTTTGCCCGCTGCGGCGGTGTGACGTCGCGCCTGAGACCTGCTGCGACAGGTGGCGCTGTGCTTGGCGCTTGAGACCCCATGCAGTGGGTAGCGCCGTGTGGTTAAAGTCCGCGGTTGCGGCTTGTGTGTTCCCAGGGACTCCGCTGCGCCGGTGTTGGGATCCCTGGGTTTGCCCGCTGCGGCGGTGTGACGTCGCGCCTGAGACCTGCTGCGACAGGTGGCGCTGTGCTTGGCGCTTGAGACCCCATGCAGTGGGTAGCGCCGTGTGGTTAAAGTCCGCGGTTGCGGCTTGTGTGTTCCCAGGGACTCCGCTGCGCCGGTGTTGGGATCCCTGGGCTTGCCCGCTGCGGCGGTGTGACGTCGCGCCTGAGACCTGCTGCGACAGGTGGCGCTGTGCTTGGCGCTTGAGACCCCATGCAGTGGGTAGCGCCGTGTGGTTAAAGTCCGCGGTTGCGGCTTGCGTGTTCCCAGGGACGCCGCTGCGCCGGTGTTGGGATCCCTGGGTTTGCCCGCTGCGGCGGTGTGACGTCGCGCCTGAGACCTGCTGCGACAGGTGGCGCTGTGCTTGGCGCTTGAGACCCCATGCAGTGGGTAGCGTCGTGTGGTTAAAGTCCGCGGTTGCGGCTTGTGTGTTCCCAGGGACGCCGCTGCGGCGGTGTTGGAATCCCTGGGTTTGCCCGCTGCGGCGGTGTGACGTCGCGCCTGAGACCTGCTGCGACAGGTGGCGCTGTGCTTGGCGCTTGAGACCCCATGCAGTGGGTAGCGCCGTGTGGTTAAAGTCCGCGGTTGCGGCTTGCGTGTTCCCAGGGACGCCGCTGCGCCGGTGTTGGGATCCCTGGGTTTGCCCGCTGCGGCGGTGTGACGTCGCGCCTGAGACCTGCTGCGACAGGTGGCGCTGTGCTTGGCGCTTGAGACCCCATGCAGTGGGTAGCGCCGTGTGGTTAAAGTCCGCGGTTGCGGCTTGTGTGTTCCCAGGGACTCCGCTGCGCCGGTGTTGGGATCCCTGGGTTTGCCCGCTGCGGCGGTGTGACGTCGCGCCTGAGACCTGCTGCGACAGGTGGCGCTGTGCTTGGCGCTTGAGACCCCATGCAGTGGGTAGCGCCGTGTGGTTAAAGTCCGCGGTTGCGGCTTGCGTGTTCCCAGGGACTCCGCTGCGCCGGTGTTGGGATCCCTGGGCTTGCCCGCTGCGGCGGTGTGACGTCGCGCCTGAGACCTGCTGCGACAGGTGGCGCTGTGCTTGGCGCTTGAGACCCCATGCAGTGGGTAGCGTCGTGTGGTTAAAGTCCGCGGTTGCGGCTTGCGTGTTCCCAGGGACGCCGCTGCGCCGGTGTTGGAATCCCTGGGTTTGCCCGCTGCGGCGGTGTGACGTCGCGCCTGAGACCTGCTGCGACAGGTGGCGCTGTGCTTGGCGCTTGAGACCCCATGCAGTGGGTAGCGCCGTGTGGTTAAAGTCCGCGGTTGCGGCTTGTGTGTTCCCAGGGACGCCGCTGCGCCGGTGTTGGGATCCCTGGGCTTGCCCGCTGCGGCGGTGTGACGTCGCGCCTGAGACCTGCTGCGACAGGTGGCGCTGTGCTTGGCGCTTGAGACCCCATGCAGTGGGTAGCGCCGTGTGGTTAAAGTCCGCGGTTGCGGCTTGCGTGTTCCCAGGGACGCCGCTGCGCCGGTGTTGAGACTAGAGGTATAAGGAAATGCAGTCGGTAGCTGGCTATGTAACGAACAAAGGGGCACCCTTTTGGCCGCAGATGGAGCCCGGGGTGGGGCAGGAATTGCAGCGTGCGACAGGCCTATTGAGAGAGGGTTAGCGCCGCCTGCAGGACCTTGAGTCACCAACGGCTATTGATGACACCCCGATGCGGAATTTGAAATGCAGCTACGGGAGATGTGTCCGGATCCCAACTGATTCCAGGCTTGCCGTCTCCAGCGAATTAGTGGCCTCTGGGAAGAATATTTTAGAATGGCGGGCGATGATCAGATTCGAGCCCCAGCACGAATGATCAAAGGATCCGAAATGGCATCCGACTAGACTTAGTGGGAGTGTTTGCCCCAGGTCACGAACACGCTCCATCACGGGAGAAGCAGCTTCGGATAGCGCAAGCTATGGTGCAGCAGGTCGAGTCCCCAACGGTAGACAATGGCCTCAGGGTGGTGGTGCAGCCGGGTAAACTGCGCCGGGGTATGAACCCGATGTACATCAATCTTTCATCAGATACTAACCATCACGTTACGAGTGAATAACAAATATGATGCACTCTAGGCCAGACAATTTCCTTTATGCAACGGATGATAAGTTAGGATATTGGCAGCTGGCCATGCACCCGGACGCCTTCAGGTTCCTAGGGCTCCAGGGGCAAAGGACGCTTTTCCATTCCCCGGCATGCGCTGTTGGGCTGGCACCAGCGGGTGGATAGTATTCTGATACGAAACTGGAGGAATATTGGGCAATGAGGGAGCGAAGAGCAAGTTTAATATTCCTCATCGATGATCATGCAGCGGAGGCCACTGGGCCCCGCCGTGCGAACTATCTGTGTCGGACCGTCGTCATCATCTTGTCAGACCTGGGCCTATCAGGAATCAAGACTAGCCAGTATCAGATGGATAGTCAGTCGGCATGGACATGCCCACTAAGGCAGAAAGGGGCAAAGTACTGGGTGAGAGATACCCTGGTCGACAGCACACAGGCGGGTGGTGAGATCTCGTGATTGTGGTACCCACGGACCGGAGCAGTTCAACAGGAAGCCGACAGGATTGGCAAGGAAACAGGTACCCAACAGATTCTACTCAACCGCCTGGTCCACAGGTGCATGGGAATGGATGCCTTCGTGCAGGCATGGGGTTGGTCGGGGGTGGGATGCAGGCCACTGTACATTAACCTGCCCCTTGTCACAAGGTAGACGAGAACTGGCCAAGGTTCTCGATGAATGACCGGACTGCATTATAGTCTCACCAGTCTGGCCCAGATGGTGACTAGCTACCGGTAGTGGACTCTTGGGACCTACCACTCAGGCCGGACCGGGGCCACTCGCTGGGGCCCATCACCTCGAGTAACGAGATATAAGATTCGAGTGTAGTACGTAATGTGGTTACTGAGATGAGATGCGAGCGCAAGCCAGGATGAGCTCATCAACTGGAAACACCTGGAGCCATCCGGTAACCGAGATACGAGAGTGGTGGTGTCGACTGTGAGTGATGGATAGTTCTGCGCTGAAACCTTGCGTGGTTTGGCTAGTTACACAGAAGAGGGGCCAAGAGGACAATAAGGAAAGACTCCGGTGAAGAAGGGTCATACAGAAGTTGGCCATGGCAAGGAACGCTAAGGAGTAAGGTGGTAGGAGGATGTAAAACAAGTAGTAAGAACTCGATGGGACTGTAAGGAAGGATATATGAGAAGGATTTATGAGAGGGATAATCGTGGTGCGCGTGGCACGCGGAAGGTTGGGGGTGGAAGTGGGGGGGACACACATGGTGCGAGGAGCTCGTGAGAGTCAGGAAGATTACAACCAGACGGAAGCGAGTTCTTCGTACTATACGATCTATCGCCCAACCACTCTAGCCCTTACAGCATACGGACACTTGCTCTGCAGAAATGATCATTACAGAAGTACGGCACCGTCGTACAGAAGAAATCAGACGGGGAGAGACAGTGCTACGCCCGAAGTTGCAACACTCAAGCCATCGGGCGCAAAAGTACAAGGGAATTAATTATTATATAGAGGAAGTTGCAGATACGACATTATAGAGTTGCGGCCCACCCTCCCGCCCCCTATTTCCCCCGCCACTTCAATCCTCATCAGACCCCGATGTAGCACTCGAACTCCCGCCATGCCGGGGAGCCAGCCGTGCCTGATGACGTGTGGGATCCACATAGCGCCGCAATGTGGCTATTGACCGGATATGAGATAAGCGCATTAAATCAGCCTCGGAGACCCCCATCTGTAGTGCATGTTGGAGGGAGCCACGGCGGAAGCTATGGATTGTCTCTCCCCCATAAAGGCCAGCGGCCTTCAAGTGCATACCCAACCGATGCTCTAAGGCTTCGGTGCTCAAAGGAGCCTCCCTGTAACTCCGGCCTCCTCGGGTGACGGGCCTGAAGAGATAGCCCTCGACTGGCATTCCTAGGGTACGACAGAGATCCATATAGAGGGAAAGCGCCCCCAGTGGACAGGCGCAGGGCTCCTGAGAAGGTCGAACCATGATAGCAGGCGCACGACGGCCTTGATGGGTCTTCGTCCCCAACTCCTCAATACGTAGAAGAGTACCAGAGGGAACTCGCAGATCAGGACCTAGTGGTGGCAGGGGCCACCCGGAATACTCGGAACGCCCATGCGCCACCTCCCTGAAATCGGAGAGCATCAGCTTGCCAATGTCATGGCCGCGCTGATAGGTATGCCACAGAAGGGTGAAGACGGCCAAATCACGTAGACACAAGCTACGTAAGAAAGGTTGGACCTCTACGGCAGCTTCTCGACACAGATGCAAACACAACACATGGAACTTCCCAATTTCCAAAGGGACGGCACTGCGCTCACAGTGACCAGAGCGACCTGCAGAGCGCCGATTGCCCTTGGTAAAACCCCGTACGATAGTGCTATCACACGGGTTTCCCCGACCGCTCACAGGATCGTAGGGACCATCCCGACTGAGGAGCCGAAAGGCAGTAGAGAGATGCGAGGTGATGGCATCGAGCGCACTGGCACTCGGACGACGGTCGGCACGCAGTCGACCTGGGTGGCGGGATACCCAAGCCCCCTCGAGGTACTCCACAATGAGGGAAGGCTCGCAAGTCAGGAGAGTAGCCGGCAGGCGACGCTCCAATAACCACTCGTGGAACTCTTGGCTCGCCTTCTGGATCTTACGCCAAGTTTCAGGAACCCACTGGCTGCGGTGCAGAGCATAGGCCGAAACGAGCGCAGACGGCAAGGGAGGAGGTGGAGTAGCTGCGCCTACTAAATCATGAAGGTAGCGCGCAGTCCAGGGATCCACCGTGGGAGGTAATCGGTCAGCAGATCCACGGCCCATGCCAGGGCCGGGCGGAGCAGAGACCACCTCTTCAACGGGATTCACGAAAGGTGCCTGAGAAGTTAAGGCACATGTCAAATGGGAAATTTACGCTTCGAGAAGACAACGCCGACTAACCTGGTAAACTAAAGTTACCAGGGACCCGACGTCGTTACGAGGTATAGATCTGGGGACATCCCACACAAGGCGAACCAGCTGCGGCGCACTGCCAAAGGCGTCTTGCATGACGATGATCGGTCGAGCAATCGATTAGCTGGCGCGACCCGACGAAACGCCCGCCTTTAGGTAGGGATCAGTTTCAGAGTCCAAACGCTGTTCGGGGCTTATATATAAAAAATTCACGCATGGTGCGAGGAGCTCGTGAGAGTCAGGAAGATTACAACCAGACGGAAGCGAGTTCTTCGTACTATACGATCTATCGCCCAACCACTCTAGCCCTTACAGCATACGGACACTTGCTCTGCAGAAATGCACTCCGTACGTCTGCTTAGAGTCTGCTCAGCTCTCGACCTGTGGACGTGATGGAAACAGGTGCGGTACCGTGGCTGTATATGGCTTCAGAGTCCCCAGTTGACGCGAAGCGTTGGTCAGTTACCGGTTGGCCTGAGTGAGCGTTCCATCGCCAAGGAACAAATCGCAAACATGACAGCCGTGAATAAGTAGTCGAGGGCCATCATAAATAACTGCGACAAGACACGATTATAGACTAGGTAACCGTCCCCGCTGCTGAACGGCGAAGGTCCAGACCTGCGAGCCAACGGAAGCAAAGAACCATAAGCTGCGATGTTTTCATGATGTTGCTGTTGGCCGAAATCCTCAATGGATGGCGCGTGATCTTTTAGATATATAAAGATCCGGTGACGCATCGACGAATTTATTAGTAAACCAGTGATTACCACCACATTCGTCCTGAGCAATGCCCGCCATCAACAAATGCACTATACAAATACTTCACATACTCAGTATGATAGTCAGATTAATGCCCTCTTAATGCAATGTCCGACCCGCTGACTCACGCTGCAGCAACTCAAGGCAACACGTCGACACACATCGGTGTATGGCTGCTAATGCCAATATCTCATAAATTTTGCTTCTTTTGATCCATCTTTCCCCAAATACTGTGCATCATGATAGTAAACGACGGTATTGCAGATTAGTGAAAGTGCCAGACGAGCACATATAACCATAGAAAGCGAAGAATGGGTTTCCGCTTACATTATTCTTATGATACTGCAAAGATGGACATGAAACGTGTTGAGATGAGCCTAAATTGGCTTTTCCAATATCTAATTTATTGTAGTACCAGAGCCCGGCGGCTGCCTCCTCTGTCTGGTGCAGAGAAGTAATGCATAAGAAAATTCTTTACTAATTATGTTTTTAACATTCCATGAGTTCACTTCAACTAAAAGAGTTGTTTAATCGTCAGTAACTCAGGTCCGTGTATAAGTACGAAACCACCTTGCTGTTAAGGGCTATATTGGATTGTTTGATTTAAATTTTCATGGTCATATATTTTGGACGCAGCGGGGTTCGGAACATATCTCGCCGCTTCCCCTTGACAGCCCTACTGGGCGGCAAATCACTTCCAAGGTACAACGGTAACCCCGCGGGTATCAAGCAGCACCGATGCCAATGTCTTCCAGCTGAACAGCGTCTGGGGTTGCTCTTTTCGCACACCGTCACTCACGCTGGCGGCGTCAACACCAGCCACAGCCAGGCCCACCGGCACGTCAGCAACAGTAGACCAGAAGATGGTCACGAACTACCCCCTAAACCGCCATTGGAGGATCGCGGAGCTTCTATACATGTTGTACTGGATGCGGACGACGTTAGGCAGTATGTGGGCAGCTGCTGTCAACAGGAGGAACCGGTAAAGGACATAGGCGGCATGGCGCTGGAACAAGAATGCCCAATGACGATGGAAGCATCCTTAGGCACTGAAAGAAAGCCTGAGTTGCAGCGAGGACATGGGCTTTGGTCGAAGCTGCGCAGCAGGTGGTGTACGCTTGTCCTGCTGCCAGCTGTGATGTGGGGCCCGGCATGGTAAGGGCGACAGAAATATCAGGAGCATTCATCGCGGCATACCGCGATTGATTTCCATGAAAGGATGGAACTTTAAGTTGTTGCTTTGGGTCACACACAACATCGTAATTGAAGGGCCAGGGCTAACGCACAGGAGGTCTTGCATGACATTGGCAGCCGCATCTGTTAGGGCAAGCCTTAGCCCCTTTCGCTGCATGCCCCCACCGCTTCCTCCTTGGAATGCGTGCTGCCGAGATGTCCCTAGGGCGTTGACTATGGGCCTGGTGAGTGTCGGATATGCCGCAATGGCCACCGCCGCCGCGATTGCCGCCGCCGCCTTCGGCAGCCTGGTGCCCGGGACGACAGTGGCATCGGGGTCCAGCCCCGTTGGCGCCAACGCGACCGCGGCAGCAGTGGCCGCAGTCGATTGGGTCGACGTGGCCCTGCGCACGGCGGTGGGGCTCACGGCCGACATTGGTGCCGACGGCAGTGGGGTTGCTGGACGCGTTCAAGTGCTGACGGCGCTGCAGGTGCGGGTAACCCGAGGTATTGATGGCCCTGTGCTTTGACATTAGCGAACCTTGGAATTATACTCCTTGCGCTCACATATTTGCATGTATGAGGTCGATGTGGGACGTGACAGGCTCAGAGCAATGCTTTTGTTGAGGTGCGAGAGCTCTGTTATTTTTTACGGGTCCTCAAGTTCACTTCGGCTTTCTAACCGACTTCTCTTTCCTTTTATGCTTCAGGAGGCGGGTAGCGGCCCCTTGGCCGCCTGGGCGGTGACATCGGTACTTCCAGGCTTGTGCGCGCTGGCGATCGACTGCAAGGCAGCGGTAGCTGCTGTTCGAATGGGTGCGTTGCGTCCATCTGTCTTACTTCCGCCATCTGCATTGCCTTGGCCTTCGATCTCATACACAAATTACTAACATGTTCGGATAGGGCGCAATATCCTGACATGGCCAGTAGCGTGTTATGGTATCACCATTGCGCTGGTCTCGCTGCGACGATGATCATGGTGGTCGGGGGTCGCCGTCATGTGACTACGCAGCGATGTTAGGCATGCCGCTTGGTGCCCTATGGACGGTGCTATGGACGGTGCTATCTTATGCATGGAATCTAAATTCGGGCTTGTAGAGGTCTACCTAATCAGCTCCACGGCTCACGCCCAGTGCAGGGTTGCCATGGTTGGAGCCTCTGGCGCAGCTAGCGGGAGCGGCAGCGGGCCTAGGGGTGCTGCTGCTGCTTGCAATGCCACTGCGACGGTACTTGGCCCCCCTGTTGCCATTGGTGCCTCGGGAGAGGTACGTCGGGGGACAGGTCGAGTTTGATCCACCATCGTTGGATACGTATGGCAAAACATGCCAGTGTTGGGGCTCTGGGTAGCTAGTGGATTTCGAATATGCCGGGCCTTGCGATCTCATGGAGGCGTTCGGGATGCAACAGGTAAAGCGCTTGCAAGTAGGTCACATGCGCTTTAGATAAACCATCTTCTCCATCTTGCGAATCGCCAGCGAGGTGAGTATGTACAACGGTTACCTTCACAAGTCCGTCCATCATTTGCTTATGTTGCGAGAAGTCACAAGGAACCTGGTCTGCAGCACTTCCAAACGTATTAAGATGCTCCACAGGCGCGCCTTAACCTTTTTTTGTCCACCAAATTGCCGTTGGCCCTCTTTCTGTAGTCCATCAGATGCCGTCTGGCCGGCACTTCGCGCCGGCGGCACAGTCTGCATGGTCGCCGTACTGACTTCACTTCAAGCACAAGAGCTGGTGGTTCTGCCGTTGACACCCAGCATCCGCGGAGCAGTAGCAGCTGCTGCCACGTCAACACCGCTCCTATTTCAGATGCATTCAATGCTGTACGGCGTCGCAGCGGCAATCAGTGATGCGGTGCTTCCCATGTGGACGGCAGCAGTGTCAGCTAGAGCTATATATGCATGGCTGGTGCAACAGCGGAGTGCTGAAGACGCAGGATTACATCGGAATGGATTGGCAGTGGCAGCGCAGGGACAGGTGTTGGCGGCAGCGAGCGGGCCAGATGCACGTCCTAGCACGTCGGGAAATGAAGTCAATGTAGCGAAAATCGTGAAAATAGTGGCGGCTGGTCGTCTGGTGCTAGATGCACTAGTGCTGCTTACGATTGCGACGGGTGTCTTACCTGGGAAGATCTCCGGTAAGTGGATTGTGGCCAGAATCCCTAAGGCAGCATCGCGGCACATTTATAAGCCCCCATGCATATCCAGGGCCGCCCGGACCTGATTGCGAGCCTTGGGGTCCTGTGCGCGGGTCTGTTGTTTTCCTTCCATTTGCATGCGCTATCCATGTGCTCCGGTTGTTCGCCGCAACCAGCAATCCAACCCCCACATGGCCTCGTGCCTATCTCGTTTTATCACGTGTAACCGAGTAGGGAAGACGTATTACGACGTCTAAGCGGTACAACATTTCACCGTATTTGAGGCTTCCCCGGCTCCCTTTTGTGGCAAACGTGCAGCCATGCGGCTACTAGGTATGCTCTGGCTGCTGCAGATGACCTCACAGCTGTGACCACCGCGGAATTGGGCTTCTTGATCTAAGGGACTGTTGGAGGACCGCGTGTTCAGAGAACTGGGCCCGATCTGTGCGATGTTACATTAAGTCGGTGTCATTATGTGTCATTGATGCGCGCGATAGCCTCGTCAATTGCCTTCTCTTGCCAGTTCGTGGACATGACTACAATATATGCCATACCCCCTAGACATTTTATGCATGGGGATGGATGGAACATCTGTTGTTCGCTACAGGGGCCCCAAGTGGCACCGATTTGTCAAACCGGTTCTGTTAAGAAGAAGGGCCTGGCGTCTGGGTATAACCATCTGATACCTAGTCATCATAAAAAGATGAGCACGGCCGCAAGCTATCCGAGCCACATACAAGGGCTCCCTATAAAAAGGCTCATTCACGGAAAGGCCATTCTCACGGGTCTTAAGTCCAGGCCAATCATATATTATCATCCATTGTGCATGTATCGCCTATTCGCCTCAGCTACTAGATCATCCACATCGGAAGGTCACGCTAGAACATCTGTTCTGTTGCTACCGGTAACTGCCTGGTAAAGTCCGCTAGCTGTATCAGCATCCCTGCTCGGAGACAATAAAAGCGCCAGTTTGAGTACACAAATTTCTCTCACGAAGTCAAGGACTGGACCGGACAACCACATAAACTACTGCGAATCCGGCAGTGCCGGGCGAAAACCATTAATCGACATAAAAAACACTCGGCTGTCTCTGAAATTCTCATAAATAATGGTAAGCGAACAGCCCTGCCGATATGCACATACATCTAATTTCTTAAGGCGCTGCCCTCCTGCGGTAATTAGAGTGAGCGAGCCCCAGTGTAACAGACACACATACCCCGTCGGCTTTCGCCACATACAGGGGTCACAAATGCAATCCTGCTGGAATGTGCATGGTCACATGGTCAGCACGAAATGCAACACTCATATATAGCTTTCTGCCTCATGCAGTAACGATCGTGCAATTGCTGCCCAGTTTCCCGCTGGTGACTACACCATGGTGCTGGCATTAGCCTGAAACCCGCGTTGGATCCCGTCGAATCGCTGCCCGGAGTGCTGCAGCACTCAGCTGGCGCCTTGCGACACCGTCTCGAGCGCCATGGCAACCCGCCCTAATAAGCTGTGCAACTGCGCGCCGACGGGCCAGCACCGCGCGCAGCGTGGGCAGGTGAACCAACGGCGCGACGGTGGGGCGGCCATGGGCACATTGCATCCACAGCTGTGTGTTACGTAGCTGCGCCAACAGCGCGGCGCACTGCCCCCGTGTCAGTGAGTCTCCGAACATTATGGCTGTGCGGCACGCTTTGGAGCGCAGCACACGCAGCACTGCCGGTGGCGGCAGATCGGCTCCACCGCTTTCGTGCAGCTGATGCAAGTAGACCTAAGTCAGGAAATGGGGGCGAAAAAGCGGCAAGGACAAACAAAAAATAGGGTCAACGGATGGACTTGGGCACGGGTAACCAAGTAGCGGGAGTGAGTCACAGTTATGAAATGTGGGATTAGCGGGACGCAGGTATTTGATGTAGATGTCCTAAGTGTCCTGGGATCGAAGAAGACAAAATGGATGACTGCAGCGCCAGGCTAAACGCAACCAGGACCATGCCGAAAAGCTTTCCAAACGTTATTCCTCTGAAGGGTTTCTTACGCAGCAGTTGTGTCTGCTCGCATTAATATTCATGGTGACTGGTTTCGCCCCTGGCTAGCTGTGCAGAGCCCATGCCGCAACTTCCACTCTGCCGTCTATTTTTCTATCACCCGACTTTCACGGCGGCGTCTTAAATATATATAGGAATTGTAGCCCCTTTCCGGTCGCTCGCGCATTGCTGTCCTCACCCGCAGATCCATGGGATTGGTTAAAGGTATCCCACACATTGATGGCACGTCGAACAGCAAGTGCAGGTTGGTATCGCTGTCGGTCACTAATTGCTGCTGCATCAGGCGCTGCGCCATCCCGGGACCTTCCGTTAACCCCGGGACTGGCGGATCGGGGATGGTACCTTCCAGCCTCAACTTATAAACGCCCGCGCCTCTCCAACTGCCATTACCGTGGCAGCGAATGGATCTCTCGTTACTGTCGACCGCCCGCACCCGCCAGCCCCAAGCCGCCACCGTAGCCATGTACCGTTCCAGTGTTGCTACCTCATATGTTGCCAGCTGCAGTTTCATAGGAGCGGTGAGGCGGTGCACAGATAGCATATCCGACGCGGCCGCCGTGACTTCATCGCCTGCGCTGCGGCTAAAGCCATGCTGACCGTTAGCATGTGCAACACCTAAGGCCTCCATGCCAACAACATGGTCGCCACGAGCAGCGTGCCGCCTCATGGTGCCCGCAGCTTGCAGGCAGCCGTGAGAACCGCTGCCAATGTTGCTACTAATTGTGCCCTCAGGCGCCGCGCTGCTGCGGGCAGCCGCGACACAGGCATTCAGCTGATCCGTGAGCTGCTCAAGCCGCACGCGCTCGTGGGCTGCATGTTGGTCTACGATCAGGAGGTTGCCATCAGAGGTCATGGCTGGAATGAACTTGCGATCAACCTGGCGGTGACGTGATGGAGGAGGCAAGTGAGGGCGCTGCATAAAAGAAAACACAGTACAGTGCATGGTACAGGGTGCCATCAAATTGTGGCATGAATTGCAAAGCTTCCGTCGGTTGCGCCGCCTGTGCCCTCTGAGCACCTGACACTCCTACCAGCCATCAGGAAACGTTCGGCCAAAAGTGTTGTCATTGTGTCAATAAGTGTTTGGCGAAATGTAGTCGACAGCAAAAATGGGACAGCGCAAGAAGTCTTGCTCGGCATGTGGCGCTTACGCCACCGGCTGATAGGCCCCTCTCTCCTGCAAGTTAGGTTTGCGCCTTTGATGCCCCTGTCCATCGACCCGGGACGGCAATAGAAGCACACAAATCAGCTCACCTGTTGCATGGTGCCGGCAGCTAAACCAGCCAGGGACGACCTGGATACACCTGAGGGTACCAGCAGTTCACCCGGCGCAGCCAGCCGGAATAAATCTAGCTCCAGAGACAGCACCTTATGCTCGCCCTGATTGAACATAAGCTTAACCTGTTGCGTACCAGATGATGCAGGATGCCCCAGAGGCAGTTGGTTGAAGGGTATGGAAGCTGGTGGCGGCCGCACCAGAACAGATGACAGGTTCCCTAAGGACTCGCTACGTGGAACTACCTGTTTCTGCTGCAGTTGCTCCCCGGAATGATGCTTGAGTTTACTCCCTGGAGCGGCCACTTCCCTCAGCGGCTGCGCTTCAGTCCCACTGGGCCGCGCAGGTGCCTTGCCTGATAAAAGACTTGATGGCCTTCCTAGCGCAGCATCACCGCTTGTGGCGTCGGTAAGTCGCTTACAACCGGTGGAGATGGCGACATTGCCAGTGCCAGGGGCCATGTGTGGCTGCTGCTGCAGAAGCCCGTGCTGCTCGTGCCCAGCAGGCAAGGCATCGGCTTCCGGCTTACTTATCTCAGCTCCTAAACGATCGCAGTTGAGTTGTGGCAAGGGCTCTGGACGCGACGATCCCGCTATTTCATCACATGGCGCACTGTGTAGCCCAGGTGGCAAATGGAAGCGCACTCGCTTAGGGGTGCGGCCAATGCTGCTTGGAGCCCGTTTCCGCAAAATGCCGGAGACATTGCCCAAGGCGGTCTCCAGGCTCGCACAATTGACAGCCTCCTGCGACTGGTCGGCACTTTGGATATGGTCATTGCTGCCTTCAATGTTGGATGCTGATTTAGTAAGTGGCATTGAGCCCGCTGCGCACGACCCTGGTTGGGCTTGCAGCTGGCCACGACCTTGCTCGATGACGAACTGCATGTTGCTGCACGTCGCGCCTGCCGGCTCCTCTCCAATGCCGATCTGGACCGGTACACCCTTCACGGCGATGGGATTAGCCGTTGCCGTTTCGGTAGGACAGCCGTAAAGACCGCTAACTTTACCTGCACAGTACGTGCCATCCTGCGGTACACGGGGCTCTTTGGCTTGCCGGACATTTTGGGGCTCAACCTGAGATGTCCGATGCTCCAGCCCCAGAACAGCATGTTGTACCGGCCATACGAAGCAGAATGCGAGGCCTGCTGTGCCAGGAACACTGTCGACGACCAGAGTTTCGCCTGGGGAACCATCCATTGGAATGCCCGACCCTGCCGTGAGTAATGTCAGTGGACAGACATAGGGGGTACCAGCAGGTGCCCCGGCAGTGCTTGCGATGTCAGTTTTGGGATTGCGCGCTTCTGGGATGGTTCCATTGGCACATGACGCCCATGGCTCGGAGTCCGAGGCTGCCTGGTTGACCACAGCTTCAGAACTGGAGATTGCAGCTCTTGGCATAGGTGGCCGAACGCCGGATTCACTGCACCGCTGTTCTATGGGAGTCTTGCCGACATCTATCACGTCCACCTTGTCCAAGGTGACGATCGCAGGGCGCGATGGTGGCGTGAAACCCATTTCACTACCGACGTTGGCAAAGTTGAGAAACCTGGCGAGCGGCGATAAAGAGCCCCCATCGTCCCCCCCAACGCCATCGTCACGACTGCTGTCCCCGGCTGGTAAGGCCATACCGACGATGAGCGGCTGGCTGCTCCGGCCGTCCGAAAGCTGTGCTGGGACAGCAACTGATTGGCCTTCGTCCGCAACTGCTGCCAGCACAGCTCCGCGGCCGGAGGAAAAGGAGCTATCATGCCTCACAGATACCTCCTCCGCTTTTGGTGCTGTGGCCACCTCCTGCGCCAAAATGGCCGCCGTAAACAACGGGTCTACGGTTGCCGCGGAGTGCCGATCGCCAACCCCTCTAAGTGGGGCGCCCTCCCGGCTGGACGTAGGCTTTGCGCCAGGCCTTGTATTGCGCAATTGTGGAACAGCACTCTGCCTGGTGTTAACCTCGTCAGGACTGTCTCCCAAGTCCGAGAGAAAGGTGCACAATGCATCACCTGCGGATTTATAAGTGGTGCAGCATGCCTTTGCGGCAGATCAGGAATCCCTATACGTAGCTGTGCTCTTGGCAGCTCAAGGCTTAGCTAAACAGTCCCAATGGCGAGACAAGCACTATGCCAAGACGCAAGGAGTACCTACGCACCTCTCTTGGGCAGGATCGGTATTCGGGCTTTGTTGCCTGCAGCTACGGCAGCCACGGCTGCCGAGGTCTCCATTTGATCACACACATGAACGTGGCTGAGGTCGTCGAGCACGAACGGAATGCCACCTTGCAAACCCAACTTGCAGTCCTTCGCGAGATCCCGGGAACTATTGTTGCCATATGATGTACTGGAGCGGCCCGCACACGCTACATGATGGCGCATTCGCAGGTGCACAATACCGTCAATAGTATCAGGACTGAGTCCCTTAGCCCAAGATAGGTCCTCGGCGCAATCGTGATGATCTCCTCCATATGTGTCGTCAGGTACTGCTTGGGCGAGGCCATCGTCACCAGTGACCCACCAGATGCCAGTCAATGAATCGTCAGGTGACGACTTTGCTGCCAACGGACGCGGCGACGTGCGGTACTTAATGGGTGATCCAAGAGGGCCCAAGTTCAGGACTTTATCCTGTGCGGACCGCACAGAAACGAAAAGCTCATCCGGGATGCGGCGCGCGCGGTCTCTGCATCCGCATGCATCTGAGACTGGGCTCTTCAGCATCAACTCATGCCGCGCTCGTAATAGGTTAATGGTTGATGGGCCTGGAATGACATCATCACCCAGAGCCCCCAAATCCCCGTCCAAGGGAGGTGCACCTGCCGGATGTCTGTCTCTCAATGCGCCCTGGTTCTGTTGATTTCCCCTGAATAAGTCGAAATCCTCTTCAGCTGCCTTTTGGTTGTCCGTGGGCTTATTTCCTGGATGCAGAAGAACGCGATGGCTGGATGTCGTCTTCATGCAAGCGAAGCTCGGACTCGTCTCTGTCAGTGGGCTGTCATGGAATGCATGCATGGGATGCCCCCAATGCTCCGGAGATGTGTTCAGTCGCATGTGAGTCAAGCCTGCGCGGACCGTTAAGCGTGACAAATGTCGCCACTCGGTGTCGGCGCCAGCAAAGCAATGCTCGCCTATTATTAAGGCTCCTTGCTGATCGTCACCGCGCGAGGGACTATCGTCCGGGCCATCTGGGAAGTCAGCCTGAACGTCGGCTATCTTGTAGTCATGTTGAGCTCCCTCCAAAAATGGCCTCTCCTTACCCACGTCAGCACCGAATCCGATGTCAGCATCACAGAATCGACGCACCATGACACCGTGCCCCACTGCCTCCCAAGCACACCTGTGTACCGCATCATCATCGTGGCCCATGGGATTGTAAGCAGCTGAGGTATATGGGTTTGACCCTCCAAGCGGGCTTCCTTGGCGTGTAGTGCCAGACAGGCGCCCAGTACTGCACGTGGGCCCACTGATGCCGTTAGGAACCTCGCCGACTATACGTGTCCTTTCATCACTCACACCCACTGGAAGTTCATCCAGCAAGCCTGCGGCTTCCCTCGCGCCGTCAAAGTCCTTTTGCGCAACATTCCACTTGGGTACATCCTCAGCTGCCTCGGAATTCGTTTCAGGGACCATCACAGCCGCCAGGCTCATCGTCCGGGACTGTGTTGGTTGGCTCGCCCGTGCATTTGCTTGCAGTTGCAGCAGCGCCCGGAGCGGGCCGTGCACTTGTGCATCGACAGGGCGCGCATCTTCGTTCCCCGTCGCCGCAAAGGCATGCTGCACAAGGGTTCGACTCAGTACCCGTTCATCTTGTAGCTTCCCATGGCTGTCTCGTACGCGAAGTTCCTGTGACTTCGGTAGAATTTCTTCGCCAGTGTCAATGGCCGCCACCATCTCCTGTCCTCGGTGATTATCGCTTACGCCCCCTGGGGCGGCATCGGCGGTTTCTGATCCCTCATCATCATGGCTATGCCCGCCGGCTGGACCCCAAGCTTCTTCCGCCAACTTTCGAAGCAGCCGCTGCACGGGGGCCAGCTGCTTAAACACCACATCCCATTTACCCGGCTCCGCAGTTACATGGTAATCCGAGTATGGACATTCCAGGAGCACCAAGAATACTGGAAAGACCTTCAGGCTGCAGCTAGTGCCTCTACCGGTGCCAGAGATGTCGGGACCCTCTGCTGGGTCCCCAAGTCTGCGGCTCCACGCCGCGTGATGAAATCCTGTCCGCTGATTTGCCCGCAGGAAGTGCTCGTTTAGAAGCGCAGCTAGCGGCAGGCTGTGCACGTGACGACGATTAACGTACATGTACTGATGGTGCGGGTGGGGGCAGGACATCGCCGGACTACCCAGGACAGCGCTCGCCCGATAGCCCTTGTTGCCAGAAACGCTTAGAAGCGTCGTTGAGCTCGGATACTCAGGGACGCGACGAAGGAATGTAGCGGCGACATTGCGATCCTGCAAGGTTGGGTCGCAGCCACTATGAAATTTGCCAGAGAACCCATTAAAGCAAGAATAAGGCTTGTTTGTGCACAGGAGGAGGCAGGAGTATAGGTACAGGATGCTTGCGTGCGCGCATGATGGTCATCGCACGTGTTCGGTGCTCACCTGGGGCAGATGCAGAAGGACCAGCCCAGTGGGTGCACGTAGGAGTGTGACGCCCACATCAGCGAAAGGTAGCGCCATGCGGAGCACGGCCGCGATGGTGCAGGCTTCCATGTCCCTGGAAATTGTTGGATGAATGAGTTATGTCGGGCAACGGCTAGAGGGGGTATTAGGACAGGGCCGCACTATGCACATGGGAGAATGCAATTACCCCGCCATGCATGCAGAGAACTTCGTAAGTTACATGCCTATGGAGTGGCTCGCTCTGTTAGCCGGATTCAGGATACGTAGGTGTCTCCATGGTATTGTCGTTCACAAGTAAACCAACACGCTGCGGATTCTCGTAGCAGTGTCCGCTGTTTTCATACCCGCCAAGACAAAAGCTGACTGATCTGGACTTTTAGAAGCGAGAAAAATATAGATACCTGTGTTTCCCCGCAAGTTGGCGCTGCCTGACTGGCTGGTTGAAAAGAAACCGCTTCACAGTTATCGTTGTGCCCGAATGTGCAAGCTGTACGGTGCTCGGACCCGTTCGTATATTGGTTCCTCCGGACTGTACGTGTTTGACTAAGGTCACGAACGTTCCCCTTGCTCGGGTGGTCACACATACGTCCGCGGCCAGGTTGAACAAGCTGCAGATCGCCTCGCCACGGAAGCCCAGAGTTCGAACACCGGCTTGATAATCTGCCATACTGCGTATCTTCGAAGTACAGTACCGGCCTCCCAAGGCGTCGACGTCGTCAGGGTGGATGCCTCTCCCGTCATCCTCAACCGTGAAGCTCAGAGCTCCAGCGTTAAGAGTAATAAAAACACTCCTGGCATCGGCATCAATTGAGTTCGCGAGAAGTTCCACTATTGCTTCATCCAGAGAATTAAGAGTCAAACCTGTGCGAATTCTATCTACCAAAGATTTTGGAAGCTGCCGAACCGGCAGCATAATGGCAAAACAAGATAATTGACAGACAGTGATTATTCCCCGTGTAAATGTTTTGTGATCGGCTCATTACTTAGCTGCGAAATGTGCAGCTAGATCCAATATACGGCAACGGCTTTACAAGCAGCCCGCACGTGTACGTTTGTTGGCTGTTACATCGTTGGCAAAGCTGATACTTAATTCTGGCAAAACCGGCCTATTCATTTCTGTCCACTGTGGTCACACTTTCCTATCCTGTAATGAACCGCTGTTACAGTTGAGCCCAATGGAACCCAGTCAGTGTTCGATTAGCATATCCAAAATTGTATATCTTAAACCGTAGATTATGGAAATTTTCGTCGTTCTCTGAAGTAATCGATCTCGGAAATGCAGAAATTATTGTCATAAGTCAACCATCCTCTGGTCGGCCCAGTTAAGGGTTGAGACTATTGACAATGTTTCCACGATCTGTACCTTCTTACAAGATTGGGCGACCGGCTTGGCAGCGATTGCTCCGGACAAGGAGTGCTCGTCTCTACATAGTTGCCCTCGGATGCTTCGCCCTAGTGACGTACATATGGTTCGTCTTTTTCCTGCATCCAGCCCGTGTGGCACACAACATGCGAAGCGAGCAACACTTGAGGGAGAAGGACCCTGACGCGTCGTCTACGAAATACACGGCGAGTTCTCCCTTTCCGCCCCAACGCCAGATGCCGCAACGCGCATCACTACCAGAAATTTCCCCACCAGTAACTCAGCCGCCACCATCTAAATTTGTTCCCTTCCGACCCTTAAGACACTACCCGCACAAGGATCCGAAGTATCGCATATGGAAACTACCCGCAGTCGACAGGTCGCCACGTTGTATTCAGTCGGGCATTTGCGATGGGAATCATACATGCGGGGCGGATGGACTGGGGTGCATCACCGATGCGCTGCAACGCAAGCAGAAAGTTCGGGAGGCGGCGAGGTGGACGTGGAAGGGCTATAGGTGAGAGCAGCGTACGTCGGGTACATGGACGCCCAAACTTAATCTGTTCAGACTCTTGACTGTCCAACACTATCATGGACATATGCATTGAATTTCATGACGTCACGATCCTTGGGCTGCGCCGTTCTTGTTCTCTTGGGTTCCTGGATAGTTCCGGGTGGCACGATTTGGGCAGATTGGGTACATTATACGAATTTCTGGTGTGGCGCCACCAGCAGGACCTGAACAGATGCTACCCCTCGCATATTGCCCCTTGAGCGCAGGCAGTATGCTTGGGGCCATGATGAGCTCAACGCTGGCTCCCGCTCAGCAAGAGAGTGGTTTAATATGGGCCTTACTATCGTGGACAGCCTTGACACACTGCAGATATTGGGTTTGATGGAAGAATACGCGGAGGCGCGGTTCTGGGTTGCCAACCATCTGAATTTTAACCAGGGAGAAGTCTCGGTGAGTTAGTCACAAGTGTGTCGGGCCCACGTCGAATTTATTACAGTGTCAGTGGTTTCTACGGGAGTTTGTGAGACTGGACGTGTGCTGATTGATGTAGGGTCGCTATCATGCTGCATTACTGCCCCTATGTCTCGCGGCAATGACTTCCTAGTCAACGTGACATGACATCTTTGCTTTCCAATTTGTCGCACAGGTATTCGAGACAACCATCCGTATTCTTGGCGGTCTCGCAGCGGCTTTCTATCACAGCGGGGGTGACGAGCTCTACCTCCTGAAGGCTGTGGAGTTTGCCGAGAGGTATGTACGGCAGACGCAAATGGCCCCGGCTGTCACGTAGCCTTTACATGCAGAATGCCACATCCGTCGTGAACAACCCGGTGACGTGCCTTCGTGTAAAGTTTGTTTCATAAAGACGATTGGCTTTACGACTTACAAATGTCATAAGTCACAACGGCTAAGCGGGTTCCTATCTACTTATGCATCCGCTGCACTGCGGCCGATAAGTTCTTTGTAAGTGATAGACCACCCTGCATGTTCCTGATGCGCATGCAGGCTATTGCCGGCTTTCAACACAACCACGGGCCTCACACTGCCGCATTTGAACGTGCACGATATGGAGCCTCCGCGGGGCCGTGTTGCTATCGGCAGCACGTGCCTCGCAGAGGTTGCGACCCTTTCCATGGAGTTTAGTGCCGTGTCAAAGCTCTCAGGTGGGTTTGCCCGGCATTGACGCCCGCTCAGGACCAGCCCGTCTTGACGGCAAAGGCACGCTCTTTTTCTCGAATGGCACGCTATTTTTCCATTTTAAGGTAATAGGACCTGTTTCTAGCTTTACTTGTGATATTTTTGTCCCCGTAGATGGGACAAAGCTTCCACGTACGGCCTACTATTCTAAGCAACGCACTAGCCGGCGCCACGCACCTTACAGTCCATAGTCCTTTACAGGCTTGTTGTTTTGATGCAGGGCGACCTGAGTTCCGTGACACCGCAATGGTCCCGTGGTCTAAGCTTTTGGCCATGCACAACATGGATGGCCTGTACTGCACCTTCTTGAACGGCGATAGCATGTCATGCCACGGCAACCATTACACGTTTGGAGCGTCCGCGGATAGCGCGTACGAGTACATGCTAAAGCAATGGATTTTAAACAGGGAAGATACGGTGAGAAGGTGCCGCGAAATCTAACAACACGTATCATTTCCTGTTCCCGTGTTGCCAGGGCGAACTAATGCGATATGCTCCCTTGCCGTTCTTCTGTTCTACAACATTCGGTGCATGTGCTCTTAAGTCATATGCCCCTGAGCTTCGTGCACGGGTAATCAACTCTTTGGCCTGGAAGACAGCTTGCATTCTTGTCACATGCACGTACTGTATTCGCGCCCGGGATCCCGTACAGGTATGTGTGGATATGTTTAAGAAGGCCATCAAAGGCATGCGCAAGCACATGCTGACGCAGCTGTGGATGGGCGAAGACATTGGCGACGTCTGGATTGCGGCAGAGAACGATAACGGGCAAATAAAGACAAATATTTTGGAGCACCTGACGTGCTTCCTCCCTGGCACTATGGCCCTGGGTACGTTGCCGCCTCCCGAAAATCAAGCCGGGCGAGGGGGTCAGGGTGCTAACCGCCCAAGCTGGTATCGCCTCCCAACTGGTGGCATGTGGGAAATGCTCCACGTTGCTCTTCTGCAATTTACATACGCGCAACCAAACGGTTCCGACGATTTTTATGTCGTGAAGCATGCCCCCAGCCCAACCACCCGTGACACGATAATCGCATCTGTCCGTCGGATTTTACACAGGGCACATGTACGGAATTAACACCGCGAACTCGCGGGACGAAGATGATGACCTGACAGTCGCCGTCAAGCTCATGAAGGCCTGCTACGAGCTCTACCACCAGGCAGCCAGCGGTGTGGCGTTTGATTCGGTCATCCTGGTGCCTCACTACGTATCGCCACCACCACCCCGGGCGAATCCGCCACTGCCACCGCCAGCGACCGTGAAAACGGCTGGCCAGTCTCAGGGCGGAACCACGCCGTCCTCTACATCCCCGGCGGGCGCTACTGCCGTAGTGGGTTCTGGGACGCAGGTTGTCAGCAGCACGGGCCGCAGGCTGCTCCAGGATGGGCAGTCGACGGGCAAGACCATGTACAGGTTTGATCCAAGAAGCAGAGAAAATTTCCTGCGCCCCGAGGTTGCGGAGTCGCTATTTTACCTGTGGCGTGCGACAGGTACGTCCTGGCCTCCCTGGACAGATTGCAAACGTGGATCGCGCAACTGTTATGCGCTTGTGTTCCAGGACCTCTTAGAAATCCGCGCGTACGGCTGCATGTACCTTTGAGTTGCGGACCATCCTTGCATTCGTGCTCATGGAAACCGGACGCTCCAAATCATACCGGACGGTCCATTGTGCGCAGAGCTGACTGCTGTTTATAAATACAGGATAAGCATCAGAGTCTTCGCATCGGTGGTCAATGACCGCCATGCCATTACAGCTTCGCATTACATGCTTCTGCGAAACTGTTGCGGGGATAATTGCAAGCAATATAGCCATTAAAGAGTCAGCAAACTTGCATGTCGTATTGTGATATTCAACACCTGTAGCCGCTGTCAATCCTGTCTTTTTTCTGTGCACTAGGTGATCCAATCTACCGGGAGTGGGGTTGGAATATGTTCCGGGCATACGAGCGGTGGTGCCGCGTGAGCACAGGCGGGTATCAGGTTCTTAGCAACGTTGATACCGTGCCGCCTGCTGCCGGCAACAAGATGGAGTCGTTCTGGATGGCCGAGACGATGAAGTACTTCTACTTGCTTTTCTCGGACGACCCAGATGAGGTAACATGGCATTTCAATGTTAAATCGTGACTAGGTGGTGAGCGGTGGGGAAATGGATTGCAATGACATAGGGCTCCGCTCAAATTTTAAATTCACGTTTGCTTTGCTGGGCTTTATCCACGGTAGGCCCTCTCACAAGGACCCATGCTCTATTTGTTCCTGTACCTTAGGTTGTCAGCTGCCTTAATACTCGCCTAATATCTAGCCTTCTAAATGCCTGGATCTTTCCCTGACATTCCCTGAACAGGTACCATTGGATGACTTCGTTTTTAACACTGAGGCGCATCCGTTGGCCATTTGGGGCACTGAAACTGATGTCCGACTGCGTGAGGTGCTCGCGAAGTTTCATAGCCAAGCCAGAAACAAGCAGGGAGCGGATGCAGTAGCCAAGTTAGCGCACGGTGCGATTAGTTAGGCAGGATGGGTGGGGCCCGGGTGACGGCGACATCTCAACGGCGACATCTCTATTTTCTTCACGGATGTTCTATGGCACCGGTCCATGTGTGCACTAAGTCATGAGCGGTACTGCTCAGTCCAGGCATTAACACCCGCGGGCGCATTACATTAATGAGACATTGTATAAGTGGCATTGGGCAGAATTTTAAATTTCATTCAAAGATTTTCATGACGGACAGCGTGCTGGAATTAAGCATGTAAGCGCAGAGTACATGTGTAATGAAAACTGCGCAGCGAACGTCTTCCAAGATTGGGCATGTTGGTAGGTGTGGCTCGCAGTCGCAGGTAGAGCGGTGATGATACTTGCCTGCGGGATAAGTGGCAACGGTGCAGGTAAGGAGGTTGCCTTGCACCGGGAAAGCCACTGAAGGCCAGTTTTCAGTTGCAAGTAGAACTCTCCCGCGCGCTCTTGGAAATATTTTGTAGAAGAGGTGGTCTATTGATAACAGGTGGAGTGAGCTTGTAAGGCCCAGACGTACCTAGGGACGCCATAAATATTCATGGACCTTAAAGACAAGCAAAAGGATCCAACAAAGGAGGACAAACGCAAATGAAACGTCCATGCCAGAACGCCCCTGTATTCCCAGAACTCGTTCAGCTCACACCTTCCTCTCTTCATTCCTTCACCTTGGCATGTGGCCCTAACTTTGTGACCACTCACGGATCGGTCGCCCTTCTGTCAGTTGAATGTAAGGTGCGATCCTCAGCCATTTCCCCATGCTTCACCGTGCATCCGAGGGTGTTCCGTGTGGCGATTAGGGTCCAGCATCAAAAACATGACGCCTTCTCCGCTGCCCGAGCGCCTGCCTGGTGTAATGATTTGTTCGGTTATATTTGCCGCAGCAACACACATCAGTTAACAATGCCGTACCATCCAATAAAATCTGGTGCCATACCAAACCAGATAGGCTGCTCTGATGCCGCTTGTGCCTCTCTGCCGTGGAGGTCATATTAAAGCATTCTGCATAAAAGACTAGGAGCCATCCTGCGAGAAACAATATCGCACAAAGCCAGTCGTGAACCAGCGAGGGCAACAAGCAAACCAGAACGAGAAGAGCACTGGAGCTCCAACTATCCATCTCCGAAACACGCCGAAACCAACAGTGCCGCGACTCTGTTGAAGGCCTTCTGCGTCCCTAAATCGCTTTTTGGGAGAGCACATTCGTGTGAGGTTGTATCATACTGTGATGCATAGACTATGATCGTCCGATCGTCGTACTTACGGACTTTCTGAACAAGGGCATTGGTGCATTACTGTGCCAGATCGACGAGGGCAGCAACTTGTATATATGCACATGCATCAGCATCAGCCGGTCCCTCAAGAGGCAGAAGGCGGACTACAGTATCTATTTACAAGAACGAGATGCTGGCAGCTGTGTGGGGCGATCAAGGTGTCCTGACATCATGGGATCGGCGGGCCTCCTTTGACGCTCATAACGGACCATCAACCGCTCATCATTTACCTCATAACGGGCCACAGGGTAGTACGCTCGAGGTGCGTTGGCGTTACAGTATGTCTTTGTCATGGAGCACTGACCTGAACAGTGAAATCTGAATGCTGATACTTGCGCTCTGCATCCCAGGGATACTTCTGAGGACAGTACGGGAACACGCCAAGATGAAGACCCAGAGTTTTCCGGTGCTTTGGGGTCCATCTCCGGCCGAGCTTTCATATCTGTGTGAGCTACCTGGGTCGATAATCAGGTGGCGTGTGCCACCATTCATGCAAACATCCCTGTGGCACCATTTAGTGACAAGCTTTGTCCGTCATTTGAGGAGAACGCAGCTCGTTGAAGCGGCTGGAGGTTTGAGACACTCAGCCGGCCCCTGTTGTGGAGGACGAACACCATCTGGCAGAACAGTGGAGGCAACTGTCGCATGCCATGGCACTTTGCTACTCCGGGATGACTATGACATCCGGCTATGGGAGGTTGGTGTGCCCTTCTTCCAACTGTCAACCCAGCAAGGAACCACACTGTACGAGCCACAAAAGGGGAGGTTGCTACGCCATGGAAGCCTGTTTACGGGAGGGGGTCACGGCGAACTTCAGGCTTTAGGATTTTAATTCCTCCGGAGGTTTTGGAGAGATGTATTTTTGCTGCTTCCCCAAGATGTAAAGGTTACATCAGATGACCTGGATTTGCCGGGACAAGCAATGGACTGGTGTGGCCAATAGAGGCGTTTTGAGACAGGGAGTCCACGACAGCCGCTCTGGTGGTGTTGTGAGTACCTGTGGAGCTAAAACAGCTCCGTTATACCTTAGCTCGTTCAGGGTTCTTCAATTGGGTCACTGTTTGTTCCGGGTTTCCCCGGAGCCCCAATAATTCTTTTCCGGGATGGTCCCCGGAATTTTACCTAGGTATGCCCTGAAAGTTCCGTGGACCCCCGGAACATGTGAAAAAGTTTCTCGGGGCAAAGAACACGTGTTTGTTGACAAGTTTCACAGATCAAATATTAAGTTGTCTTTCTGGCAGTTGGTGTTTTGGGGCCATCCAATGCTCGCATTTCTACCCAGCTCATTAGTATGGAAACCACACAGCTTCCCTAGCTTTACTTCTTCTACTTCCTTCTCCCTCTCCAAGGCCAACCGTCAGCCAACCTTCACGATCAGTCCTTCTTCCGTCAGCATGCACCTGCATGCATCAGCACTAGGTTTCGTATACTTGCCTTCTCCCTTTTTCTCCCGCTCACTCCACCTCTTCCCCTAAATAAAGCCGCGCATGCCAGACACACAAGCATTTCAGCTTCGTGGTTCTGCTAGCATCTGCAAGTGGATTGGAAATGTGTATTTGAAGGCCGCTCCATAAATTAGTTTAATGCTGACTGCAAACATGCTAAATATTCCGATTGCTTTGAGCTTGTATTTGTTGGTTTAAAGCAATTAGGAATGTTCGTAGCTAAGTCCCCACATGCGGCTTGCATAGGTGGCTATGGCTTTACTTTAGGCATTGCATGTTTGGCCCCGTTATAGGCCGCTGATGCAGCCCTATTCGGTTCATACGCCCATCCCCGGAACAGTTGGGAATGGTGGCGTACGTAAGCGGCCATTCCTCCAGTTGGGCGGCAGTTGCAGGCCGCCTTGGTGGTGGAGTATGCAGCACCCATTCCAATATGTCATTCCCTGACTACCCGTGTGACCACAAGGGCTCTACCCCGGGTTAGTGGGGGAGATGGGTTGATTCATCGGTTTGGATGCTGGGCCTTCCACGAATTGGCCGTTCATCGTCGTGTCTGCATCGGTGATTCCTCAGCTCAACCCATGCTATGGTCATCACCCCACTGGGGACAATCGTGTGCAACAAAAATGTAGCAGAAAACTGCATTCTGCAATATAGGCATCTAGCACCACAAATAAGTTATCCAAGTTTTCACCAGCGCAGAACTTTCGAGGATTGATTTATAATAGCGCAGCATGGCCAGCGCTGGGTTGGAACAACTTGATGGGACTGGGCTGGCCGAAATGTTTCCGGCATGACACACTCAGGGAGCTATGGAAGCCTTTCAGCCACGGCAGCCTTTTAGCCACCGGCCTCCTGGTTTAAATGTGCTTTCAAATGCAGGGGGTTGATTCTTGTAGGTGGATCGTGGCCTTCGGTGGTCCTGGGCACTGGTTGAACCTCAGCATGCTGTGGGACGAGATAGGCGATATGGGCTAAACGGACTTCTTAATCTTGAAGGACTACTTGACTTCCTGGCCATAACAAATCTGTTAGATATTATTATATAAGACATTTAACAGATAAGCCAGAACGAGTCAGCTGACAACATTCCTCGTACAATCGCCTAGTTACGCAGCTCTCTGTTCTGCTGACTTATGGAATCCCTGGCCCTGTTAGTAATGGAGACCTTACCTTCAATTTCCAGTAGTGATGATTTTTTGTTCTCTAAGCTAGATGTAAGAAATCAAACAAGGCAAGTGTCGCCTGGCCGGGGATGTCCACGGCGAATGTAGGTCGGCTGCAATCAACAGCGTCCAAACTCGTGCACAACGAGCAGCGCCATGGCGCAGTTAGGCGACTTGCGCAGAGCAGCATTTGGCCGTGTTCAGAGTTCCCAGTACTATCGGAGCAATTTTATGGGTATGACAGCAGTTGAGAGGCACAAGAAGCTACTAAATGATTACTTAACATATTACGCCCGAGAAAGCGATGAGCTGTTTGGGAAGAACGAATCTGGTCCCATCCGAACGGATGCTGACGCTCTGCGGGAACATCATCGCTTTATACGTAGCGATGCAGACAATAATGATGCCAGCTGGGAGGCACGCCTTGCAAAGCGCTACTATGACCGCCTGTTTAAGGTACAGTCCTCTGGGTGCCACAAGGTCCAAAGACGAGAGTGAAATGCGTGATATGCCTAATTTTTTCAGACCCTGCTGGACTGACTGAGCAATCCACGGCGGGTGAGGATATGCCATCTATCGGCATGTTGCATATCAACTGTACTACAAAATGAACCCTGTCTCCTGTGTAATAATCATGTAGAGCTTTTGAACTTCCCCAACTTCATGTCCCTGTATGTCTAGACACACGATTTGATAAACCAGGAAATACCCGGCACGAATGTTTGCTGCAGTCCAAATTCTGCATCCTTTATGCACCGCTGTTCGCCCTTCACTGGTGCACTGATCAGAGACCTCAGGACAAATATTCAATCGCTCCTATCATGCCATGGACTAATGTGCAGGAGTATGCCATCGTGGACCTGTCCTTCTACAAACAGAGCAAGCTGGGTATGCGATGGAGGACAGAGAAGGAGGTCATGTCAGGCAAGGGACAGTTCATATGCGGCGCCAAAGGCTGCGAAGCAAATGACGGTCTGTGCAGTTACGAGGTCAATTTTGCTTACCAGGTCCGTGCCATAGAAACGTCTCGGATTATCAGAGACATGCCTTAAAGTTCAGCTGAGTATCTAGGCACCATGCCGGCCAAAATAGTGTCATCTTTCGCGTGCTTAGCACATGGGTGATGTTGGTATAGCACACTGTCTAAGGCCCGCCTTCCATATTCAGTCTGTTGCGTGCGTGTGTAATGTTCGTACGTTGTTTGCATGATCCTTGTTGCATAGCCGTTAGGGGCTTTATTTGTGTACTTGGCCATTTCCAAGTCATCCCCAACTTAACCACTTGCCCGCCGCCCTCCGAAACGTCGGCAGGAAGCTGGCGTGCGCAAGCAGGCGCTCGTCAAGCTTCGGGTGTGCCCCAGCTGCGCCTTCAAGCTTAACTATCGGAAGGAGAAGCAGTTACAGAAGGCGGACGCAGCTGCAGCACGAAAGCGGAAGCGCGGGCAGGAGCTTGAAGAGCAGGAGCCGAAGGATCCGCTCGTGCGGGAAGCGCTTGAGTACGTACATCGATATGTACAACACGGCAGTGAAGTTGGTCCAGCAGTAGCGAGGATGAAGGGCATGGCGTCGGTGGACTTGGACTTGGCAGCAGGCAATGTCGCGCCGCCGCCGTCAGCTGCTGCTGCTATGGTGGCGGGCGCTGCCAAGGAGTATGGTCGGAAAGAAACCTGTGAGAGCAGAGGTGCAGGGACGTCGACAGATGGGACGCAGCCAGTACCGGGGATGATCACGCTGCCAGCGGACAAACGTGTAGAGGAATCGAAACTGGCAAAAGAGATGATGAGCGCTGAGGAGATGGACGTGTATTTTGAAGGGCTCTTCCTGTGAGGGAAGAGGCGCTGAGGATGACAGGCATAACCGACGCTGGCATTCGCGAGCCTAACGGGCTCCCAACTAAATTTTCGCAAATTGCATGCGAGGAGATGTAGAGGACATTTCCAGAATGCGAATCAGGGATGATCACAGCCGGCAGTTAAATGGGGGGCGTAAAGGCTGTGTGGCTGAGGACTCTCAGTCATTGCTGCTTATTGGATCGAAAGCGGCGCGTTCGAGGCGTCTAGCATTGGCGTAGAAGCATCACTTTTCAGTTGCTGCTGCCGATTGACCTATCAGTTGATGGAAGCACGTCCACAAAAACACATAACGTGAAGCGCTGGCTTCAGGCGATGCACACTGGAGTCCGCACATTGCCGCAAAGATGGCGTGCCTCTGCCCATTTGTTTCAGCGCTTTGTCTGCCATTATCGATATGGCTGACTTTGCGAACATTTATTTCTGCCACCGTTGCTGACGCTGCCGCACTGGGAGATGCTGCTTTGGTGTGTTGGGTTTAATATGTATAAATTTTAGCGATCCACGGCACGGTGCAGCGCAGTTTGTGCGTAGGGATGATGCCTCGTGTGCAAAGGGATACCTTCACAAAAGGAAGCCAAGATCATACATGGCATAGCTGGTGGCCAAAGGGTGCTTTTTGATGCCATCTCTTGTTCTCACAGCGTAACGACCTGGTGGCTTCGATTTACCTTATTTTCATGGGGCGATTTATGGCGATTGAACTGGGGCTGTGTTGGTTTGCTTCGGAATGAGGCATTACTGACAGTAATTTATATGCCAATGTCCAGGTCAAGAGTGGAGGGAACTTGCAGGCAAAGCTTAACCTGCTGCCCTATGCAATGTTTCAATCTGGTGGCGCGCAAGGCTGCTTGGTGCTGCATATATTGTAACGGCATACAGCGCATGTGCTCCTCATTTTAATTTGTACCATATGTCATCTGTGTCTGTCTATCTCTATATACACGTATGTCTATTGGTTCCCCAAGATTTCGGACATATATCCGACTTACGTCACTGCTTCGGTACCTTATTTCCCACCTTCGGCACTAGGTGTTAGGTAGATGGGTGCAGGGGCCTCAGGGGCCCATACATCGGCGCAGCTTTATATTTCTTCAAGCCGTTCACAGACCTATTATCTGGGAGTCTGGGGGTAGCACTCTAAGGCGGGACGCTCCCTGGGCTGCTGGTAGAAAATGCCGTATACTGGACCCAGTGTACGAAGCTTCCTTGGTGCCGACCGAGCAGAGAACTTGGATCCCTACTCTAATTCAGGTAGCTTTTCGAACAGAAAGTGTTAATAATTGATGCGCCATTTTGAGAGTAGGCAAGTGCAGAGCTTACCGGGTTGGGGCATCCACTGACAGGAGCTTGATAAAGGCATGGACGACGATCAACAATTATATGAACCTGTTGGCGACGACATGGATGGTGCGTGTTCAGATAATTACCTTCTTGCGAAGATCTCGTTTCCAATACAAATGGTCTCCCTGCAGCCGAGGAAAGCGGGCCTCAGGTACAACCTGTGAACGAGGAACCATTGGTTGCTTCAGGGGGCACAGCTAAGCCCATGGAGACAGAGTACAGCGGGCATTATGAGGTGCGACTTGCAGGTCCTTCCGAACGACGCCCTTCTGGTATTCATGCCTTTTGCTAAATTTGCTCCGCTTTGCAGTGGGAGCTGCGTAACTTTCTTAAACTGTCAGAGAAGCAAACGTCTGAGACGTTCGAGATTGGCACCTACCTATGGTGCGCGTTCCGCTGTAAGGCGAGGTGACCATCCATCTAGGTTTAGGTGGCTAACTCATACCCGTGGATCGGAGCAGGAGATTGTTATGCTTTCCGAGGCAAAACCAGCATCCCTGGAGACACGTGTCAGTGTTCCTGGAGTACCCGGAGGCGCACTACACGCCCGTTAACCTTAGTCCGAAGGCCTCCTTTAAGCTAATCATTAAAAACAACAAGGACTCGTCCAAAGACTTCACCAAAGGCGAGTCCTTGGGATTTTGGAGGTTTAGGCAAGGTCATCCGGCTGGGTTTGGCAAGGATTTTGGGGGCCCCTTAGCCTGCAATGTCGCTAAATGTCTCCAGCAACATTACAGGCTTGTGCGCGCGTGCTGTCCATTAGCATCATCCAATCCTTTTGCCCCATTTCCCCAGATGCGAGTCATACATTCACACAGGATCAGGTTGACTGGGGCTTTAGTCAAATGTTGCCGCTCACTGACGTGTCAGTGGCCAGCGGCTATCTGCGGGAGGATGGAGCCATGGTAGTCCGCGTGGAGATAACCATTCAGCGTGACGAACGGTACCTGTACGACAGCCGCACCGAAACTGGTTACGTTGGGCTGAAGAACCAGGGTGCGACGTGTTACATGAACTCCCTTCTGCAGTACCTTTATAACTTACCTTCCTTCCGCAAGGTGCGTAAGTGGCAAGGGCATCCGGTACTCCAAAGTGGGGGTTTTGGGGAATAATGGATGACTGCCAAAGTTGTACGGCAGGTAGGAGGGGTGAATCGACACCAGGTGAAGTTATATTGTTCAACGTCGGGCTGGGTAACTCCATAAGGTTTCGGTTATTTGTCTGATCGCCAGAGGACGGTTGTTTCTCCAATGGTGGTGGCTTGGACAACCTTAAGCATTGGGAACAATTATGATCAGGAGCTTTCCCCCTAATTTTTGATGCACAACCTGATGCGTTAACTTTCAGTCTAAGCCGGAAATGCAAGATTGCAAGGCCGGTCAGAACGTACCTGTTATTATGATCACTATGCTTGATGCCAATTGATTCGTCATCCCAGTGTATCTTGATCACTCACAGTGCATGGCGTGAGATGTAACGAACTTATAAGGGCTGGCATGCGTCCCTAAGCATCTATGCGATGTCAGAAACTGGCCTCTTCCGGTCGGGGGCCTTTTGAGGTTCCAAGACCGACAGAGCACCTATCCAGAGTGTCACAAGAAGTGCATAAGGCCGTACGCCAGTGAGGTGTTTTAACGTTAACAAGCACTAGTTATGGGTATATAACTTAACAGAGCGCATAGCGCTGTCTGGCCATGAGGGAGGCCATGAGGGTCATACATCGCATCTAGCTAGGGCCGGGAGCCCCGGACTGAGTTTACGGGGAAAGGAACAATGCAATGCTAGTTGATGTTCTACACTTTGCGATATTTCCGCACACCGGCGAGTTCGCACACCAGCACATGTCCTGTTGAATTCCAGAAACGAATTCTCATACCCCGGCCATGGCGTGCCTGGCTCGTCCGACGCAGGCTGTTTACCATATGCCGGTGCCAGAAAACGAGGAGCCAAGCAAATCACTTCCAGTGGCGCTGCAGAGCCTATTTTATCGGGTAGCGTGGGGCCGAATGGCAGGGGCTATCGTAGTGGGCGCGCGACTTGTTGGGAGCATGTGTGGTAAAGGACGGCAACCGATAATTGAAGGCAATGCGAATGGCGCTTCTCCTGCCTGTGCTCGAAACGGCTTTCCACGCTAGCGGCGGGTGCTGGCCTCGCTGGGCCCTGGATAGCATCGCCCACCGGCACACAGGATGCCTGTAGGAACGGCTACCTCACGACAACGGACAGTCCATTCCGAAACGCCTGTAGCTCCTTGGAAGTCGGGATCCTGTTGCCATTGTTTGACGCCTTGGCCCTCCCTGGACGTGCCGACCTCGCAGCTCCAATACGCACGTGGTCCGGTTTCTACGAAAGAGCTGACGAAGTCCTTCGGCTGGAACACGTATGACGCGTTCATGCAGCATGATGTGCAGGAACTTAACCGGGTGCTATGCGAGAAGCTTGAGGAGAAGATGAAGGTGAGGGGCTGATGCTGCCGGCCTAGTGCACACGGGGAAGAGCAGGCAGGGGGAACGGGTAGCGGGGCTGGCTGTGCCCAGGAAGGATGGTGCCCGCTTAATTATTGTGCTGCAGCTGCACAATCACTGAATATGTCTATCCTTTGGAGCCCCCTTCACCATGAGCCTGAACTGCCAACTTGGTGAAAAATGCGCTCATCGCGCAGCAGCTGACAGCCTCACCTCCAAATCACCATGTTGTAGTCTTGTGGCCTCGTTATGTATTGGTTAAGGGGTGTCCAGTTCTGGGATCAATGTCCTGGTTAGGGGGACAGCCTCACCCCTCGATGGCCCGCGATTCGACCTGGGTCCATCGAAGGGTTAAAAAGCTCTGGTCCAGCAATGGGCTCCCATCATCCATTTTTTCTCCACCGTTTGACAGGGCCACCTCAATGGCCGTGCCGACAGAAGTTGTCTGTCCTGGTTTGTAAACCCGTAAGTCTGTTACTCTTTATTTCAACAGAACACCAAGGTGGAGAAGACAATCAACGAGCTTTTCGAGGGGCACACGTATAGCTTCATCGAGTGCATTAACGTATCGTACAAGAGCACGCGCAAGGAGTCGTTCATGGACTTGCAACTGGACGTTAAGGGTTGCCGTAATATCTACGAGTCGTTCGACAAGTGGGTGCGATAGTAAAGTGGCGGAGCTTGTAGGCTGCACAACTGTTTGCATTCAGACACGAGCATTAACGTTATAGCACTCTTCAGGCTTTTGCTCTGGACCCTAGGATTTTCAATGTGCGCGATCCTCTGGTATTTTATTTGTCGTGCGTAAGTTTCACTGACAATGTGGCTATGTCAAGGGCCGAATACCTGCTTTGTCCTCCTGCGATATGTCGTTTACGTACAGGGTTAAGCCATTTTTCTCCCCTGCCCTTGGCCTTATTTTGACCAGGTATACGGAGGTGGAGATTTTAAACGGGGCAAACCAGTACAAGACGGACGACTTTGGAATGCAGGTGAGTCGACGCCACGTGTACTGGGGGAAACCTGGAATGGTTTAGCTTAAACCTCTAGCGAATAAGGCTTTGGTTGGGAAGCACAGTACACCAATCATCAGCAGATGGAATTGATCCTCGAGGTGAAAGTGGATGTTTAACGGAGCCCTCTACTGGTTCTTTATTGGGCACAGGATGCGCGCAAGGGCATCCTCTTCGAGGACTTCCCCCCTGTGCTTCAGCTGCAGTTGAAACGCTTCGAGTACGATTGTCAGCGGGACGCCATGGTCAAGGTAAGTAGTATCGCGCATGGCAGAGGAGGGGTAGCGATGAGAATGCTTGCAGTATGTAGATGGGACAATGGTGGACAGAGTTTCGAGACCGCAAGCAACCAATTTCGGCGGCGAATTCGTGTATTGATTTCCTACTCGCGTAACCAGTGTTATATCATGTTATCTTATGCTACTTCAAAATGACGGTAATCTACTGCGCATGAGAAAGTGCAAGTTAGCGCTGTTATGTCTCTCCTTCCCTTACGATGGTCAGCGTGTTCCTCCGAGCGCCGGGTGTTAGGTGCTAGCTGGCGGCACGTGGCGTGCTTTGAATTTATGGAGCGCTATAGTGCTTAGATGCAAGTGCAGCTGTCGATGAACTGGAGCTCCCCAGCGGGCTCCCCGTACGTGCAAAGTCTGGCCGGCCCGTCCCGTGCTTGTTGGATGGGCGCGTTGCATGTTGTCCGTGATCGTGAATTCTCGTGTCCCCGTTCACCCTCCTTTCAGATTAATGATCGGTACGAATTCTACGACGAACTGGATTTGGACCGTGAGAATGGCAAGTACCTGGCGCCGAATGTCGACCGCTCCGTGCGGAACCTCTACAAACTGCACAGCGTGCTTGTGCACAGCGGCGGCGTGCATGGCGGGCACTACTATGCGTAAGTGGGGCTGGGCCTGAGCACCGGAGTGGGCAACATACAGCGCCTGGAGAGAACTAGCGACAGGAGCTTGTAAGGCTTGCCTATTTTGGAAGTATAGCAGAGAACTGGGGCTGCACGCAGACCTATTTCCATATGCGTCTCAGCATGTCCTGGTACGCGGAAGGTTTAGTCTGCAATGCTCTGGCCTGATAAGTACATAACACAATGTACCAGTCGTTATCCATGATGGGCTGCCACTTGTTGCCGGGTGTCTCATTTCTACCGGCTGAGGTCTCAATAGACGTTCGTTTCCCCGGTTGCTACATGCTATTAACCGCGTAGATTCATCCGGCCAGACGGCAAGACGTGGCTCCGTTTCGATGATGACCGAGTCAGCCGCGAGGACCAGCGCCAGGCCTTGGATGCGCAGTTCGGTAGGTGGCGCATGCGTTCGGAGCTGCCCGATGCACGATCACTCCTGGTGTTACCACCGCGTCGCCTGGTACAGACTGAGAAATCAGGAAGGACCGGTGAAACACTGCGCCCAGCCAGCGAGGAAGAGGAAGAAGAGCAGGTGCTTCCTGGGACTTTAATAGTGTAGTGTTTTATTGCGGTTTGAATCGCGGAAGACGTCGGGTCAAGGACGATCCAACCACCGACGGCCCGTGGCTATGTCTCACGCCCACAGCATACATACGTTGCGCGTGTACCTGCTGTGACGCACACTCTCTCGGGTCCCCCTCTCAGGCGGCGGCGACGAGGACCTGATCGGCCCGGTGGCGTACCAGCAGCAGCCCGCGCCCCTCAAATACGCCAAGTTTTCGAACGCCTACATGCTTGTATACGTGCGCCAGTCGGATTGGCCTACCATCATGTGTGATGTGACGAAGGAGGACATCGCAAAGCACCTGCTGGACCGGCTGGAGGTAAGAGAGAGAGAACCATTTATGTTTGCGCGCCATGATTCGTCTCATCTTTGTGCGGCGGACTAATCATTTTTAGTACTCGCATGAGGCCTGATTTTTGGGTTTCACCTTCATCGTTCCACCTGATCGACTATTACCGTAGCGTGAGATGAGCGATAAGGAGGCGCGGCACCGGGACAAGATGGAGGCGCACTTGTACTGCAGCCTCAAAGTGGCAACAGACAAAGACATCGAGCAACAGGTGGGGCATATGGGAGGGCATGCGCTGCCCACGAAGTGCGTGGAAGGATGGGTCTGTTAACCTTATTTGGCAGCGCTTAACTGTAGTGGTTACTCGCTGTGTAAATTATGCAAGTGCCAACTACTGCGGTCCATTACTCAAACTCTATCTACGGCTGAAGAGATGGCCTTGCGAAGTTCGCGTTCGGTTGAAGGCATTTCTGTGGTATGTGAATTTGGGATCCCAACACACATGTGCTCATGGATTTAAGCACGTGCCCCAATCATATCCATTCTCCAGGTCGGCGATGTAAGCCACTTCGACCTCGTGGACCATGACCGTCTGCCGGCAGAGCGCTGCCACTATCGGATGCGCAAGCAAACAAAGTTTGCGGACTTTAAAGAGGAGGTATGCGTAGGGGACAAAGGAAGCATTTGCACAGGTGGTAAGGGTTGCGCATGCTGGTCGACATATGCAAAGTTGCTTTGCCAATCACCTGTCCAACGGGTAGCTGTTTTCGGTTAGGTCCTTAGTCGTCCTACGGCGAATTCCTGCTCTTCTACCTACTGCGGTTTGTCTGATAAATAGCCCGCCGCTGGCTCCTTGCTGTGCACTTAATATAGGGGGGTTCCAAGTATGTGGGGTAGAGTGCCGATGGGGAAAACAACAACAGCAGCGACCGCATAGCGTGCGGCAATGACGTCCATGCAAACGACTTCGCAGGGCTGTATATTGCTGGTCACCCAAGTCCTCGCAAGAGCTTACTCGCTATCCGGAATTGTCTATCGCAACCGGTGCAGGTGGCGCGTCGCACGGGCGTCCCGGTCGAGCGGCAGCGTTACTGGACCTGGAAGCGCCGCAACAACGCCACCTGCAGGCCCGATCGGCCGTTGACAGCGGCGGAGGAAGCAAGCCAGCTGGTGGACCTGAAAGATATTCGGGACTTGCCGCGGGAAGGACAGGGTGCTGCGGGGGCCAAGAAGTCGCTCATGGACATTCGGCTGTACTTGGAGGAGTTGCCCGAAAGTGTCAGCTTGGGTACGGAGGATAGTTGTCATAAAGGCCGCCTGTTGGATGAGGCTGTTGGGGGTTTGTAGCGTCCGCTAACCGCCGCGTTTTGGCTCAGGGTGCGTATGCTACTATCATGGCCATTCAGGCGCTGAAGCGGTTAGTAAGGTTACACTCCCGGCCGTGACAAGGTTGTACCAGTGATAGGATAGATTCGCTCTTCGCCACTAGTGGTACTCGCACCTGTTTGGCTGCCCTTTTAAGCCGCCCTCCGCGCCGATGCCTTGTTTTCAAAACATGTTTTCCAAATATACATGACGTTGGGTTGTGTGCCATGTGTTGAGCTCCGATGCATACATCCTGCACTGCTCCCTTCTTGTCGTCTGCCATTCACACAGGCATGCTAACACACATTTTGATGCGAAATCGCGTCTTTGATGCAACCCGCAGACACGGTCTCCGTGCACCAGGACGTGAAGCAAGGCGGCAACGTGCTGTTGTTCTTCAAGTACTACGACCCGCTCAACGAGACGATTGTGTACCGTGGCCATCATGTGCTCCCAGGGGCTATCAAGGTATGCTGTAGGGTGCACCAGGTAGAAATACAGCCTTGTCGGTTAATTCCGTGCTTCTCCATTGTGTTGTCTTGCCGACATGTACGGAAGATACTCCCCTTCCGCAGGTCGAGCTTCCTCCAAAAGTCACCGAAAATCGTGCTGCGTTCGGGCTCTGCCGGTGGTTCCTCATTCCCTTCTTGCTTGATCCGTACGATGCACGCCCTCGTGCTCGAGTTCTATCTATTGTCCTCTACGGTTTTGAGGTCGACGCTTTCACCTTCCTTTGGAACATTGATTGAACTGATCTTAACTAGCATTGAACTTTTCCCTCCACCCCAGGCGTTTGAAATGGGCAGCTATTTAATGGAGGGGGATGGCCATAATGCGGACGAACCCGTGCTGCTGTTCGAGGAGGTCAAGTTCGAACCTACCGTTATGGTGGTGCCATGTGAGAGCAGGTCGGTTGCGCGTGTTTGCGAAAATGACGTGCTCGCCACATGTTCGTTGCCACAATAGCAGATATGTCACAACCCATTATCGATTTTTGCATTCGCCATGCTTGACCATATCCATCTACGCAGGAGAGAGCTCAGAGACCTGGAGCTGAACCACGGCGATGTAATCATCTACCAACGTCTGCTGTCGGTGGAGGAGATCGCCGAGTCCCAAGTGCGGTACCCCACCGCTGACGAGTACCTAGCCTACATTCACAACCGTCGACAGGTGCGCTTGCAGGGAGGGGTTGTATAAGCGGTATCTCAGGGTGTGGGAAAGACTTCTCGGCAAGGGGTTCTCTCATCAATCGATGAACACTGTCTCGAAATGGATATGCTGGACCAAAGGGGAGGCGTGAAGGTTCCAGCCAGCAAGAATGTGTTAGACATGTGATGCGGCGTCGCAGAAGAGCAACTGCTTATCCCGTCCGAACCCACTTACATTCGGACTCTCTTTGCAAATGGATCGGGGTCCTAGAAACGTCAATTGAGCGATGGGAGCTGCGACCAATCTCCTGTTGCTGGTGTAGCGGCAACGGTATTATACGAGCCAGTAGGGGCATGCATTGATGGTTTCCATGTTATAATGAAGGGGTTGGCTGGTCGTCAATTGGTGTTTGCATGGACCTGGGGTTGAGCAGGTGCACTTCAAGCGGCTGGATGAGCCACAGGCGCCACCCACTGTTACGTTGGAGCTACTGCGGAGTACGACTTATGACGAGGTATGCAGCACCCAGCGAAACATGTGTACGGCTAGGACGACGCAGTGCCATGTCCAGCCAACCAATGAACATGAAGGCGTCTTAACTCAGTGCGGAGTTCACTAGTCCGGCTGGCCTTGCGTAGTAAGCGGGATATGCCCTGCGTGGCCTTGACAGACAGGTCAGGCCTACATGTAACTATTCTTGCGGCAGATAAGCATCGCAAATATCCCATTATGTACCCGAAGCTTAAATTAACTTGGCGTTGCACGGGCGATCCTATGCGAGCCGACACCATTTTCGAGCTATCATTTGTGTTATTTCCGCTTACGCGATGCAAGATGTGCCAAGCCCTGGCGACCGCTTTGAGCCTCGACGACCCCTCCAAGCTGCGCATCACGCGCCATAATTACTTCAGCAACCAACCGCAGCGTGCGCCCATTAAGTGGCGCACCGTTAGCTCGCTCGAACAACTGCTGATGCATCAGCAGCACCCCACGGACATTATCTACTACGAGGTGCTAGACTTACCGCTGCATGAGATGGAGCAGCTCAAGACTGTTAAGGTGCTGTTCGTATGCACTTGCTTCTGTAGTTCGGCATGCGCACTTCCGTTTATGCATGACCTAGGAATGTAGAAGAGGGTTAAGCTTGCGTACCTGAGGTCGGTATTTCAACAGTGAGAGGGACCCTCCCTTACCCTAACCATATTTACATTGTCGACGTTTCACCTATGCTGGAAATTTCTAAAACCACCGGTCAGATTGGCTAGCAGATCGGTCAGATCGTCTAGCATTGTTTGGCTGCATACTAGTTCATGCCTGACGCCGGCCTGTTTGCACCGGCAGCAGCTGGTGCTTCCTCTGTCACCCGGCCTTCCCCATGTGCCCGGGGATTGATTGCTCGGTGATTGGTCGTTTGTACACCTGCCCACGTCTCTGCAGCGATCTTTATTAAGGCAGGCACCTCGTTGCAATGTAAACTACCCTCCCCGCGCACGCTATGCTATGCTGCAGGTCTCGTTCCACAACGAGCGTGGCGAGTTCGTGGGAGAGCAGCACTCTCTGAGGTTACGGAAGGAAGCCACCGTGACGGACCTGCTGATGGAGTTGGCGGGGCGTCTGCAGCAGGCCGCGGCAGCGCTCTCAAGTCGCGCAACAAGCCAGAATGGTGCGACAGGTCCAGCATCTTCGCCTGCCTTGCCCGCCACAGCGGATCGTGTGAGCCAAGGGGGCAACGCGGCAGCGCCAGCACCTGCGGTGATAAGCAGCCAGGCGGCAGCTGACGAGGCGGCGTTGAAGGCGGCATCGGCGCTAACAGCAGCTGGGCGTCCAATGCGTTTACTTGAAACGCTCCAGTCTAAAGTATTCAAGGTGAGTCGTGAGGCAAACTCGTCATCGTGCTGCTGTGCGGCACAGTAATCAACCAATGCCTGCCGTAAATACTTCAAACTGACCTGCACTAGTCTGTTGCTGATTCTGTTTGTCATAAATGATATCTTAGCGAACCGTAAGCCTTTCCCAGTCTCTCATAACGCCCTTCAAAGTATTGTTAATAACGGCTGCGCTTACCCAATGCCCCTTTACCTTGCCGCCTGTCCCTCGTGCTCCTGACATCGGACACTTTTGACGCGTTCTTACCTGGGCCCCATGCCTTCGGGCCCCAGGTGGTCGATCCTAACGAGAAGATTGATCAGCTCAATGACAACTACTGGCAGCTGCGAGCTGAGTTCGTGCCCGAGGATCAGCTCGCCAGCGGCCTGGGTGAGGGCGATTTCCTGGTCCACTGCGCACACTCGCTCCTGCCAACGCTGCCACCCGCCGCAGCCGCCTACTGGGCAGTACGGAGCCAGGGTCAGCAGCAGGTGGGCGGTGAGTCGGCGGCTGCGGACAGCGGCAACGTGCAGGGCCGCGGGACGTCGGGAGGCGTTGCACCAATGGAAGCAGACGACTTGGACGCGGAAGGGGAGGTGCCGAGCCGGGGTCCGGAGGGTTACCGGGCATTTCACCGGGCGCTGGTAGAACAAATGCCTGGCGCAGCCTTCGGGGACCCCTTTCTTATCCGAGTGCGACCGCACGAGACCATGGGGCAGCTACGCGCCAACATCCAGGTAGATGCTTAGTTCAAATGTCGTAGCTGGGGAAAACGACGTTCGAGGGGCGGTGCATACGCATATTGTTGTTGAGAGGGCCGCGCTGAACGTCTTTGCTTTGTATGTAGATACCTCTCTTCGACTTACTAGGTAAAACCTCGCAACTAGCCTTATGGGAGGTTGTGGTACTCTTTATCTTGGCAGACATATGATAAAGGCCATGGGCAATTGTTGTCACGCAGTCGCAAAAATGTGTCAATACATTGGACCGAAGCGGCTACTGCCCGCCTGCCTACATGTTCGTTGCGTTGATCCCTTGCTTTCCACCATGTCTCCATCATCTGTTGTCCTCCCTACCCGGACACAATCTATCTCCAGGCGCTACTTGGCACCCCCCCAGAGGAGTTCGCCCGCTGGCCGGTCCTGTTCGTGGGCACGCGCCCCAACAACGCGTGGCTGGAAGACTCGGACGACCTCACCTTGTACTTCGCCAGTCATCGAATTCAGTTTGACAGCGCAGCAGCGGCGGCAGCAGCGGCGGGGGGTCGCACGGACGCTGTCCTGATCGCTCCCTCGAAGCTAATGGTAATTATTTTGCACGAGGATCGCGGAGGTGGTACTACACGCCGGCAGCCGCCGTCCAACAATCGGTACACCTACGAAAAACCGGTTAAGATCTACGCATAGTACCGACAGGGTGGGGTAGGGCAAGGCCCTGGGAGCCGGGGCTTAAGTGGGTTATCTAAATTGTCCAATTTGTTGGGTGATGGGAGCGCAATACGATTTGATGTGGACTAAGAAAGCGAAGGACCTGGCTATGACAGTCTCGCAGGACTAGTTGACCAGTAGGAATGACGTGCGGCTTTCGATGGCGGCGACGACTTTGCAGGTACCCATTGCCGTCAGTACCAGGTGATTAGATATGCTAGCGAGGATGGCAATTGGAGGATCAGGAGTAGCAAGCTCTAAGCCGCCAAGGATGTCCTTGTGCAAATGGATGAAATATGTTGAAGCGTTTTTCCGGGATAATCCGGGTTTAGTAGCTGCATGATGGGGCCTTGTCGCAGCGAGTAGGAAGAGTCAATGAGACACGGGGCTGGCCGATTGGTTATCGAAGTATGCGGCTATGTTGAACCGAAGCCAGTTGCGCAGATCCGGATAGCAACAAACTCGTTAACCCAGCATTGACCATGGGGAGGTAGCTCAGGTATGCAAAGAACGCAAGGTCAACAGTGCGGTCGGGTGGGGGCTCGAGCAGGTCCGTATCTTGTACCGCCAGGTCTGCAACCTGATGCATTTCGAGCTCTTACAGGTTGGAGGCGATGACAATAAACCGGGAGGAACAATTGCCATGGAAGCTGAAGGCTTGTAAAGAGCCATGGATGTCCGGGCGGGGGCCCGAGAAGGATCATGGGAAGCACAATTGCTTGCGTGTTGAGACTCCCATAGCGTTGTTGTAATTAATCGCAGTGTCGATGCTCTTGATACGTCGGGAAGACATCTAACAAATAAGGAGGGTGTCCATGACCGCAACGAGGGTGAAAGCAACGTTTGAAGTACTGGCGCAGGATACAAAAGCAGCTCAATGTGGGTATCGTTCTCCCATCGTTTTTCTACATATGAAGCTTGATTTACACGTCGCGTAAGATGTTGTGACTAGCAGATCCAAAACGTTTCGCCAGATAATATGCTGAATACGACCCGTAAGCACATATCTTCAGGGCGACTAATACATGTTAATACAGGACCACCATGCCTGAGGGAAGGAGAATGGCTTGAAGGATTGAGCCTACGGCATTTGCGCGATTGTCAACAGCAACAGCAAGCGGAGCACTTGCACCACAAGTCCCAATCATGCAAAATCGCCACACGGTTGCCGCCATACGTTGGTCATGTGAGGCCAGGTTGCCTGGGGCATCCTTGCCAGCTTCATTATACTCGAGCAGCCCTGTGGCATTGCCTTTCTAGGTATACCCTACTGCTGTGTAGCACGTGGCTTTAGACCACGATTTAAACCGGACCTGGATGCCTCCATGGTCCTATTCGCTAGCTGTCCACGTCGGAAAGCAACACGATGCATATGACCTGGATCAACAGGCATGCCACATGGCCGCGGAAGGGGCCCAGCAGGTGAACCCGCCCAGTGATCCGGATCCCACGGCTGGCATTCCCATTCAGAAAAGCAGAAGGGGCAGGTAAGCCTTTCTACTGCACCAAGTTATTATTACCTGCGAAATAGAACTGGGGTGACGCGCGCAATGATTGCGGCTCTTAGCTAGCTTACCTCTGCAATGCTCCTGCGGAGAAGGACGTAGGCTGGATTGAGACAGGGTCTAACATCAGCATCAATCGAATGCGTGGTTCGTCTGGGCCAAATAATGTCTCGTAACATGCACATAGCTAAAGTCCTCGATTGCCGGCGGGCTCCACAATTGAGAGGGGCCATGTCATCCTTGCACAGCTTACAGTCGGTTTGGCACGGACATCACGTGCAAGCAAACTTTGCATGCATCTAGACCTCTTGTGGGCTGGGCTGAACTGGTGCCCCTGAACTGATCCTTATTGTCTGCCCCACGTAAATCCCGCATACCCCACATTTATATCCACTGGCAGGTCGCGAGCCCGGTTGAAACAGGAGAGATGATCAGTGGTCCGGGGGTCCTGCTGATGTGCTGTGATGGCGCGTCCAAGGTGCCTGCCAGTGGAGCCATCCCCGTTAAAATGCTCGAGTTCAGCAGATCCCTTGAATCGTCTCCATTAAAACGGACGGACATTCGCCATAACGCTTCAAAAATGTTGCATTACATGGGTAATGGTTCCGCAGCTCTAACATAAGATTGGACGGGTTGGCGTCGTGAATGGGAACACCAAGAATTCCCGCACTTCGGGACATGAAGTGAGTTCAGTCTATAGGTGCAGGGGTGATAAACCGACAAGGTATGATGACGGCAATACTCGTAAGGGGTGCGACACTTTTCCATTCAAGATCATATTTGAAAATTCGGTGAAAGGCTTAGGCGAATAGGTGATTTGGTCCTTAGTGCAACAAACGAAACATGCCAACCGGCCTGCCAACATATTTTAATAATGATGCGGTATGCGCGTCACGACCACATCATTCTATATTATTTATTAAACCAATCTTGGTCATGTTTAATTGTATTAACAATTATTTGGTACGGAAAAAGGCTCTCCTTGCGAGAGCTCTGAGATAGATGCCTTAAGGGGCTGCTTCTGGATTTCATAAACGAAGACCAGTTCCTTCCCACCAGCGTACAAGTTTTTTCCAAGGAAGTTCCGATTGAAGCAATTTCTGTCCGTAGCTCTGGATGCTGAAAGAATGTCATTATCGTAGCATTTTGGGGTAAATGTACATCGCTCTTTCCACATTTAATGTGCCTCTCGCATACCGATATCCGTTGTGAGGGCGATTAAACCTTAGCGGCGATAGCCCAGCTGTATGCGTAAATAACAACTACATACGTAACTAAAATTATTACATTATTTATGCCCATTATTTCTAATGATCGTTCTGAAATATCAGCAATGCGGTGCAGTGAAGTTGCCGTCGCGGCTTCCCCACGCACAGTCGGGCCCTTGCTCGGGTCCCACCTTAGCAATGGTAAATGCACTCGAGGTACAGCCGGCTGCGCCGCCGCAAATAACCACATGTATTTCAGTTCGTATAATTAATTATAATATTAATCACAAATCGTTGTGCACCGTACCTCCGTACAAGTGCCGACTTCGACAGGAATCCCAAGTCCACTCCCTGAGCGTGGAATTGGCAGCACAACAGGTCATGGCAAAAGGTACGTCCATTACGGAAAGAGCAAGTAAGGCTTTTAATTACATACTTGTCTCGTAGGCACCCTGGATATATAAGTAGACCCATTCACTATCCTGATATCGTATCATCATAGGGGCATGCGAGGTCGGGGCATTACTCCTATTATACTTTTGCTCTAGCCGGATAGGCCCCGTAAGGCAGTGCCCTACAATGAACAATGGTATGCGTATCCGAAATCCGTGTTTCAATGCAAGGAAAATCGTTGCTGAAGCAGCTGATGCAGAGCTTTCACCGGAGGGCTGCACACGCGCACGTGCTGTATACAGAAGTGTATCTTATTCATAAGAACAAAAACATCCATATAAGCAACAGCCGCAATACCCATCAAAGCTGTGGAGAACTGGACTAGAACCCCGACACTGCACCTTGGCTGATCCACTCTACCATATATAGATGCATATGGGAATGCGCTGATGACAGCGGCTATCACGGCTCGGAGCCCCTTGCGTCCCCTGTGCCGCCGTCCCTTCTGGAGCAAAGGTGCTTTCTTACAATTATAACAACTACATTACGGATTATCCCCCGCACGCAACGCTGCATTGCAACTTTGCGAGAGCAACGAAGAGCAACGCATTAAATGAACGTCGGATTCCCGCTCAACAGCAAGGTAGCGTTCTAGTCAAGACATGCTCAATAACTAACGCGTACTTGAAAGCATGTGGGCAAGGGGCCACCTGTCCGTCACGACAACGAACTAAAAGGTGGCGCAATTCACCGGTGATAACCACCGCCATGTACAAGACAAGGAGTAGCGCACAACACAGCTACCTTTTTCAGCAGTGCACGAGCTCGAAGCTAATGAATAACGCTTGAGGACTACATAATATCCCTCTCTCCCGGAGTACGGCGATAACCCGAACGGGCCTCGCTCGCCTACCTGGCGCTGAGAACGTTAGCGCAGAAGGCGAACTGTTGGCGGTAGCCGTCGTCGGTGATTGCGGTACGTTACTTTTAGATACGGAATTCTACATAATTCGTAACAAACTAATAAGCGAAACGCAATACGGAAGGGCCTTGCGATATCCGTCCAAAATGATCATCTCTCGCCGTCCGTGCATCAGCCGGCAAGCTGACATGACCCACCCAAGGGTAAGGGCTTGCCGCCCTCTGGCCTGAGCAGCCGCACAGCACATTGGGCCCAGCCAGCCACAGTCCCTGCTGCTGCACCGCCTATGGCGTCCCCAGACATGCAAGGAATAACTTGTACTGACAGGAGTAAACGGCCGCGAAAGCTATTTGGCCAGTGTAACCGATGTTCCCCGTCAAAATATACGAATTGTTCAGCAGGAAGCGAGGCCCATAACCCATGGGTCCACCATTCACTTAACTTATAAACTATGGAGAGGCCCGCCTTCAAACGCACGTACGGATAATGGTTGGCGTTCATCTGTCATACCTGGATAGTTGCCTGGCTCGTTACCTGCCTGGCGTAAAGCAGGCGTCAACTGTGGTAACGCGCTGACTGCTGTTTAAGACTGCATCCCCATCAGATGTTGTAGTCTCGGCCCGATGACGGCAGTTGGAAAGCCAGGACACACAACGCCGGGCTGTGTGCATCCGTGAAGGGAGAGCTGTGATGGTGCCGTTCCCGAGAGTTAGCATTAACCCGCCGTTGCTGACATCTGCAGCGTCCCTCCGGAGGCCGTTGACCGCACCTCCGCTCATCCTCTTGGTATCACAACCACTGTCCTTCCTGATACTGAACAACTTTTGCTGTTGTGCTGATAACCGCTTTCGCCCGGCCTGTCCTCATCTTCTTGGCCTTGGGCCCTCCTCGCCCTTTAGCAAGGTGCTCCTTTGGAATGCACAACCTCAGCCAAAGCCGGTGCTCCGTCCCCTCCCTACGCTTCCGCAAGCACCACCTTAACCGGGGTGCCTCGCACCTTGGCGCCATTCATGGCCGCGGCAGCCCGAACTGCCGAATCTCGATCAGCGTACTGAACCACGCCGAAACCATTAGTCACGTGCACAGCAAGCACAGCGCCGTATGGCGCGAAACTCTCGTACAGGTTAAGCTTCTCCGCCTCCGCCGGCAGGTTGGAAATCATGATTCGGCAGCTGGGCTTGAAGCCTGCAGGTATAGTGCCGTTAGCGGTTATACCGACGCCATTAGCGGTTGTAGGACCGCCACTGGCGGTGGCAGCACCGGAGGCTGTAGCCGAAGGGCCATTCAAGTGTGCTATCGGCTGCTGCGGCACGGAAGCAGCTGCGACTGCCGGCTGCTGCTGTGGCTTCTGGGCAGTCGCGCCCAAGGATGTTGGCTGTGGCTGTGTCTGCTGCACTGCCGTCTGCGGATTCCAAGGCAGCGCAGGTTGCTGTTGTTGCTGCTGTGGTAGCGGCTGTGCGGCCGCGACCGCCGATGCAGCAGCAGCAGTGGCGGCTCCGGCCTGCTGTCCCGACATTATGGTGCTACTGCTGGCAGCATTGTTAGCAGGTGCCGGCACCGCATAAGCCTGCTGGGGTGCCTGTGACTGTGGCTGCGATTGTTGCTGCGGTTGTGGCTGCTGCTGAGGGGGGACGCCGCCGCAATACTGTTGGTAGTAGTAGTAAGCCTGGTAGGGGTCTGTAGGCATGGCCCCACCCGGATGCGATGGAATTTGTCCTGCAGACGGCACCTGCTGCCCACCTACCGCCCCCGGCTGGCTTTGCGGGTGGCCGTACGAGGACGGAAAGGGGTGACCGTAATACGCTGCATAGTACGCTGCGGCCTGCGCGTCGTACGTTTGCTGCTGTTGTACTTGCGCTTGCGCATATGGGTCATGCGGATTACCGGGATAGCCATACGGCATGGCGCCGTACGGCTGTTGTGCATAATGCTGCGCTGTCTGGGGATCGTGGGCTGGGTAAGGTTGCGGCGCGCCAGACGGAGCGCTGGTGGGCGCTGGTGGTTGAGATGCTGGCAACGGGACAACAAGAAGACCGAAACGGGACAAGCCGGTTAGTCACACTTGTACCAGTGCATGGGCAACTAGGAAAGCAGGTTGTTCCGGCGTAAATGTCAATTAACAGCACAAAAGAGCTTACAAGATTTGATAATAACCGGAGAGGCAGTCAAACAATATGGACCCGAGCCAAGGCTGCACCGAGCGCGCAAATTGGTTGACGCAGCTGTTACGCTTAATGAATTAACCTCATTCGGCGCAACATCCTCACCCGCAGGTGGTTGTGTTGGTTGGCTTGGATACGGCGCCTGCTGCTGCGACGCTCCGGAAGATGTCGACTTTGGGCCGGCCGGTTGCTGCTGCTGTGAAAGAGATGCACCAGGTGGCTGCTGGGGCTGCGTACCCGGCTGCAACGCCGGGCGCGGCTGCTGGGGCTGCGATGGGGTTTGGGCAAGAGGCTGTAGCTGTCCTGTTTGCAACGCTGGTGGCTGCAGCGGCACCACAGGGATAATCCCTGGCTGCGGCTGCTGCGGCTGCGCCGAGCGAGTGGCCCCAGGGCCACCCAGACCCGGAGGCTGGGTAAGCATGTACTGGCCAGACGCCGCATCCACCGCAACAGCTACAACAGGTGATTGCTGCGGTTGCGGTTGAAGCTGCGGCTGCAATTGCTGTTGGTGTGGCTGTTGTTGTAACCGCGGCGGCGGTGGCGGCGGCTGCATGCCGAACATGGGGGGGTGGCCTGGGCCGGCCCATGGGGGCGGCGGCATGCCCATATCTCCCATGACCTCCAGCGGCGGCATAATTGCTCCCGGAGGTGGAACCCCCGGACCGCCGGGTCCAAAGGGCATAAACTCCCCAGATTCCATCATCCCCATTGGCATGGGCGCGCCCGGAGGCGGCAACGGGAATCCGGGGACCCCGCTGGCGCCAGGGTAAGGTGCGTACCTGTGAAGCCCGGTGCTGCCAGGCCCATTACTGCCGTTGCCCACCTTGACTAAGCGGCTCTGCTGTTTACGCGTCTTTTCATCCTGGTGGTCTGCAAACTTGACGTTGAGGGGGAGGTGCTCGCCCCCGGGAGTGGTGGCATTGGCACCATCGCGCGCTGTCTGTGCGTGTTCAAGCTGCTGGAAACGGACCATGGCGACCTGACCGATGCTCGTGGGTATCGGGGGAAGCACGCGTACGCTGACCAAGGGACCGTACTTTTCGAAAAACTGACGAATATCCTCCTCATTCCATGATACAGGTATATTGCGCACGTAGAGGTTTTCTGGAAGGCCAGACGCGGTGAGGAAAAGGGACGCGAGGAAGTGTCAGGTTGCGCCAAACTCACTTCGCAATCTGGGCCATTTTCATTTGTACAAGAAGCAGCACACATGCAAATGCGCCGCATGGAGCTCCTGGGAACAGGTGCAACCTCACCATTCGGAAGATCATATGTCGCATCTGTGTCTGCAGGCTTCACCAGGATGATCTTTCCCGAAACGGTTGTGCCATTCATGGCCTTAATAGCAGCTAGTGCTTCTGATGGACTTCCAAGCCGCAAGAAGGCGTAGGGGACAGCAGCAGTTTTGAAGAACTTACAGCCCGTGCACGTTCCGAACCGCCGGAACATGACCTCGACGGCTGTCTGGTCCATGTTCGGAGGTAGGTTACGGACGTAAAGATTTGGATGGGTAATGATTTCGCCATTAAAGGTGAGCGCATCATCTTCAGCATGGTTCGCCATGTGACAATATTATCGCGGCCTCCAGTAGCCCTTACTAACGCGTACTACCTAATACGGTGACAATGAACAATACTTACGCTTTCATATTATTCACGCATGCCTTAAGCATGTGATCATTCCGTACGTTTACGGCATTTGCGGCCCCGGTAGTGGACCGTTTTTTACCTATTGATTAAAGCTCTGGGTCAGCGTTATGCATGGGGCGCGAGGCGGCTGCTGGGCCAACGCGTTTCCTGTGTTTCGGACTACGGACGAGCAGTCGAGCCCACCTGGCCTATAATTTTTTGGGGATACATCTCCAGCAGTACACCTCTGCTCGTATGAACTCAAGTGTACTCCTAGCTGTTTTGTGAGGACATTTCGTGCAATTTCGTGCGGGAACCTGCCGGGGCGCTCCACAGCACGGCGCCTCATAAAGCTACTATCAAACGGCGTCCGTATTTCCACTGTCCTTACTCCCCGTCACCCCGCTATCTTCCTAAAATGTTGCTGTTCGAGGATCTGTGCACGAAGAGCCTTCCGGCACCCAATGTTTGTCCCTAAACACTATACAGAAACCGATGGGGCAATCACAGCTGGCAGCGGCACGGGGCGGGATTGTGTAATGAGTGTGGATCCCAATGCAGGAATACACGACAGGTGGCTGCAGATATGCCATTCGATGTCCTGCTGATATGACATTGATGATTCCATCTCGTCTCAGCATAGCGAAACTCCAAGGACCCCGCTAGTAGAGCTATCCGTTAAAAATGCCACGAATGGAACCTCATGCATATCCAAATCGCTTCGAGCTTCTACCAGAACATATTGCTTTAAATATACCGAGTATTCTTCGGCCCATCATAACCGAGCCTACACGCCATGCAGTGTCCTCCGGTAGTGGCCTGTCGCCATGCTGCCTGTGCAACACCCAGCGTAGGTCCCCTAAAGCCACGCACCCGTACCATTGCAACAGCCATCGAGCCCCAAGGATTGCACGAGCCGAAGTACAGCTCATTTTGTCCATGCAGTTCACAGACAACAGCTTGGGTGTCATGAACCCCCGCCCTCCGAATTTCTAAATGCTATATCAGCAATCGTTGTGCGGTCTGGGCTCTCGGGTTTGCTTCGTGGTGATGATGGGGGTTAGTAGGACATATCAACGGGCTTCAGAGGGAACTAGCAATACGCTAATAAATTTAGTAAGCTGTTCAAAAAACACTGAGAAGGAAGCCTCACATCAGACATGCGCCCTGCGGGTTCCCGTTGACCCGGCCCTATGGCCTGCTTATTAGCGCCAGCCGTCTACAAACCGGCGGCCGCTCCTCGCCACAGATCCACGAGGAACAATGCGCACCGCTAGTCCTCGTGAATTGGCACGTAGCTTCGAGACCCTAACGCCAAAATTCCCAATACCTGTCCCACAGAACTTCGAAACCTGAGCCTTGCACTCCTCTGTGCCGAGCTCGGCCCAGCCTACGTGTGCTACAGACGATCCCGCAGAACTGGTCGGGTTGACATCTAATTGCTTAACGTAACCCACGTCAGCACCTCGCTAAAATGCCCGGGCGCTCCATCTCCTCCCCGCCAACCCATCCGCCAATACGAAGCCTACATTCTAATCGAGAGCTGAAATCAAGTCTTGTATTCCGGGTCGAAGTCTGGCACGCGGTACTGCCCAGGCAGCACTCCACGCATCTCCGCGCCCAGTGGCGCCACGTACATGTTCCTCCACAGCCAGCTGTCCGGTGGGATGGTGCCCGCCTTGGCCGCCTCCACTGCGTCATCCACCTCCTTCTTCACGTCCTTGTCGGCGCGCTTCAGTTCTCCTGCCTCCACGCCGTTTGCGAGCAGCAACTTTTTCACGCGTTCAATCGGGTCACGCTCTGTGCGCATCGCATTAATCTCATCGCGGGTGCGGTAGGTGGACCCCGGATCTGACATGGAGTGGCCATGGTAGCGGTACGTGTCCATCTCCATAATAATGGGCCCGTTTGCGAGCGCGTAGGCCTTGGCGAAGGCGACGGCGTGCTTGACAGCCAGCACGTCCATGCCGTCGACCTTGATCCCAGGAATGTAATCGCCACGCGTGTAGAAGTTGGGTGACTTGGCAGCACGCCACTCTGCCGTGCCCATGCCGTAGTGGTTGTTCTCACACACGAAGATGACCGGCAGGTTCCACAGCCCAGCCATATTCAGTGCTTCGTATTTTTGGCCCTGGTTCGCGGCACCATCACCGTACATGGTGATGCAGACGTTCGGCTCACCGCGATACTTGTGTGCAAGCGCAATGCCAGCGCCAAGGGGGATCTGTGCCCCGACGATGCCATTGCCGCCATAGAAATTTGTTTTGCGGTTGTAGATATGCATAGAGCCACCCAGGCCGCGCGTCGCGCCCTCACTCTTGCCCATCAGCTCCGCCATGAGCTCCTTTACGCTGCCGCCGCGGGTAATGTGCTGGCAGTGGTCGCGATAGGAGGTGATGATGGAATCCTCCAGGGTGATGGCGGCCTCAATACCTGTCAGCACGGCCTCCTGACCGTCGTAAAGGTGACAGAAGCCACGAATGAACTTGGCCTTGTACATCATGTCCGCCTGTGAGGCAAGTCCGAGCGGACATGGATTCTCGCGTGCGGGTACGGGAAGCGTGCGTACAGCGAACGATACGCCTGTGACACGTCAAACTGACCCCCAGTGCTGAAACCACGACATCTGGCATGACTAACAGGGGTATTAAGAACTAGGGACATTGAGGCAAGCTGATATAGAGAAGTCTGGGTGAGAGGTTGTGGGAAGGGAAGAAATGAATAACCCGGCTGCAAGGTTTGCTTCTCTTGGAACTCGTCTTATGCTTTGAATTCATGCGGACAATCGTCTTAGTAGGAGGTAACGATAGTTTGAGCTGCACTGAGACATGACATTCACGCAAATAACGGCTTCCGTAGAAGAGTAACTTTGTGGGGGCAGGAGCCGGGGTGCTCCTGAACAGGGATCACCCGGGATATTTGACCCTTCAGGCACGTAGGAATGAGTGGAACACTATTGTTCTGTCCAACAACAATCTCCGTAGCATGATCTGCGGACGGTCGGAAAACGTGGCCCCAGACACCAGCGCTCCCAGGGCCTTAACTCACATGCGCCATAGGCATATCCTGTGCTTAAGTGCACTTGCCCATAATGTGTCCCCAGACAAGTGACGATGGTTTCGCTCCCAAAATGGACACACACAAACACACGCCAGGGACGCACCGCGATCTCCATACGCCGCAACTTGTACATAAGCTTGTAGAAGTGCATCAGTTCCGATACATTGGTTTCCACAATATTGCTCGGTGCCTCGATGCGGTGGACCTTATAGGGCATAACTTCTACTTTAATTGCCGAAGCTGCCGACGCAAACAGACGGGACACCGACATGCCTAGTTGCAATCCATTCTTGACCTTAAGGCCCAAAATTGAAGCTGGAAGGGCCATGGCGCCTAATGGAACTAGACACACAGAGATGCCGTGCCAATCAGCCGCACGTGTTGGGCTTCCCAATGCAGCGTCCCAACTACGTAACAGCGATAATATACTTATTGGCAAAATTTACAAATGTCGGCGTCGGGGTTGCCTTGAGGACAGGCAGCGTGCACAAGTCACGACATTACCGCACGGCAGTATACATGAGCTTCCTACATACACTCACCTAATCGTACTTATCGCCATCATCCAACATCAAGTATCTTATATACATGTTGCTCAAACCCAAGGCATTTTAGACTTTGCGCCGAACTGTCGCCAGCAAAAACATATCTCGTGCCAATATCCGGACTATATTGCTCAGTACAAAAACTAGCGACACAGGTTCCGAAGTGCAATAAGGATTACAGTTGCAACTTAAAACCCTACCGTGCCTAAGGAGCGGAAGAAGTGCGGCGTCACTCCAACTTATTTCCAATGCGCCCAAATGCCAGAATGCGCAATTCTTACATCGTATGCATGAATAAACAGGTCTGGGGAGATGCACACGTGTGCGGCGGTACCCTCCTGTGACGACCTTGATTCTGAACAACCCTCCCTCCATAGTGTGGGGGTTTCAACTTTCAACCACTTTCCATTGCCGGAAGACCAAATAGTAAGGGGCAACGATAAAATCAATAATACGGCCAAATGCGGCTTCAATGCCGTGTATATTTCCAATACTGGGCTCGGGTGTTACGCGTTGCTGATGGGAACAAGCGTACGTACATTTGCCCCCAAAAGAACTCAGCAATCGCATCCTTACGGCCTATTTCCTCCGGGGGCCATCCCATCCGCCTTTCCTTAGCAAGATTCGACAGGTGGGCACTGCATCTGCCATCCTTATATCCTTGCCGGGGGCCAACGTGTCCCGTGAGGTCCCGTGTCCCATGACCAGGCAAGCTCCCCATCCGCATCACATCAAGGGCAACTGACTATGCCGACAAGGCATTTTCCTTTTGTGGTGTTAAAAATTGGTAGCTGGCCCATGCCTGTGAAAGAGCCCACGCCACGGCAGTCACATGACCGACAGCGTGGTGATCGATGAGTATCCTACAGCGTTGTACGAGTACTTCAGGGACCATGGCACGGCTGATGAGAGGTTCATTTACGTTCTCCTATGATGGCCAGATCCTTCTCAAGGGATCTTGGAGGTGGGCATGTTGTGACAAGACGATAACGCGGTACCTTTTAACGGCTGCAATTGCGGCTACCGGATTCTGGAGCATTGTGCACAGGGCACGTACAAAATAACCACAGCGACGGGTGACTAGACGTTAGGGTACAACTGAACATTTGCCCGGAGGGCTACGGGAATAGATGAGTTTGTATACCAAGTTAAATTGTCCAAGCAGTCACAAGGAAGCTTTAAAGTCAGCGTCAACAGCTGCGGCATTATTATTTATTAGCAGTAGCGCGTGTATTATCGTATGTTGACCAGCGTCTGTCGGTCCCTTTGGGGTGTGCATCTCCGAGGTTCGTAACTCCACGACTACAAACATTGACAATATTAGCATGGCAAGATCACATCGTTATGTGCAAAAAATACTTCAGACGCGTACCAAGTCGGTAACCGAGGGGACGGCAAGTTGCTCTTGAATGCCTTCCGTGTCGTTGGCGAAGGGTTAAAGTGTAGATATCAGGATTTCAATACCTTAATACCTAACACTTAATCTGAACTTGTTCCAGTGTCTATGCCAAACTCCGTCCGCTACGACCCGTTGTCCATGGCTGTGGGCCCCTAGCACCAGCGTTTCGAACGTTACCCTGGCCCCGGCTCCGGCAACGGGTGCCCCCATCTTTCCAGGTGCTGCACCAGGTCCTGAACGCATGTGGCCATATCCGGCACCAGCGAATGATAGGCCAGCAAGACAGCACGTGCGTAGATCTGGCATCAGATGCAACCGGAGGAGAAAAAGAGCCTTAGAACACAACCGCTCTGATGAATGACTAGGTATTGAACTGCTATAAAGTAGCATCGGCAAAATGGAATACCAGAGCTTTTTTCTTTGTTAAGCCCCGTTGAGTCTTGGCGTGCAAACATTTATCAATAGTTCGGATAGCCGACCCCGTCATCATCCAATTCTCGCCTCCGACCGACACCCCGGGGTAACCATCTCCCATCCCGAATGGCCGAATGTCCTCCTCACCAGCTTTGGCTCCATCGCGATGTACCTGTACGGCACGCGAACATGTTGGACCGGAAGGGACGGTCCCGGGCTGCTTTGGTCAGTCCGGAAGGCATGTTGGCCCCCCCAGAAGTAAGCTGATGTCGCGCAGTGTGGCAATAGCACGGTGCAGCACGGCACAAAACTAACAGGTCAAGAAGATAATGCCCAACGGTTCCTGCATCTGTGCCGCAGCGGATACCCGATGTTAAGCTACAACACCTGGTTCCCCATCCGTCCCTGTAATGCTGTGTGTCTCTCTTTTACGTTATGCTCGTTTCGCGCTTTAAGCATTCACAAATATCCTACGCACAATTACGCACTTGCATACTTTCGAGAGCCGTGGGCTTTAATAGGCATCACACGGCTTTAATATTCATATCGGTGTCCCACCTCACCTAGCTGCAATCGCCTGGTTGGCCTCTGTTGCCGCACGAAGCCCCTCCCGGTCTGCAGCGGTGGCGGCCCTCGCCTCCTCAAGCAACCGCAGCACATCCAGGGGATCATCGGGGTCCTTCCAAAATTCCAGATAGTGTGCGCCAGGCACCTACACAGAGGTCATGGCTCCGGAACGTGAGATTTCTAAAAGCTGAGCTGTAAGGAGGAGCGCCGATACCAAAGGTGCCACCAAGGAACGGCGCCTGAGCGCGCGTTATGTAAATGGCGGACGGGCCCTTCCCCTCTCGGAGACTCAACGACCATAGCATATGTGCATATGGGCTGTATACAGGTCTTATGGAACGCATTTATGCAGTTGCAGGTCTCTCAAGTAGATAGCGTTTGCTGAGGCAGATCCTCAGGTCAGGTTCCTGCAAGGAAGCTTGTGCCGGGTAGGGACCCCAAGGCCTGCGCGGTTGGCCTTGTCCTAGCAAAATAGTATCGCACCTGCAAGCGGCTATAATATTCGATGAAGGGGCTCCTGAGGGTTCCGAGGGCACAGGATGGGGAGGGTCCGCGAACAGGGGCGGGAAGCTCGGGTAAGCTCGGATGAGCGGTCAAATTAAGTACGCCATGGAAGCAAAAATATGGACAGTATCAATCAGTGCGACCAACCCGTAAATACAAGTGCACGTGCCAGCTTAGCAATGGGCAACACTGCCAAACTTGCGGCTCGAAACAAGAAACCATGTTGGCTTCCTTGAAAAACACCTGCTCTTGAGTATGACAGAGTCCGTGGTCATTAGGACCCCCATGCGGGTGGATCCTGACAGCCCGTCCATGTTGAGCAGGTAGCGGTAGCGGGCGTGGTCCCGGGGTGCTGTGAACTTTGCCTGTCAAGATAGGCAGGCAGCGCGGGTTGGATGCCGGAGGAGGCGGCAGAGTTAGATCAAAGGATGACTACAAGCAGGCGCACACCACCATCACCGCCCCTACCATTACCACCACCCCCACCATTACCACACATACACGCCGCCAGTAAACCGCCCACATGTACACCGCACGTATCCTTCCAGAAGATTTCAGCCCAAGCCTTAGCCTCCAATCCTATAGCCCCCTTCCATACCACAACTCGATGGCGTCTACCAAGCACGATATGGCTTTGTCCTCGCCAGAACCGGTAGACGGGGCCCCCAAGGCCCTAAGCTCTGTTCATGTAGTCATCCTCAGCCGCAGGACTTACCTCCCTCAGCGAAACTGTCTGCCGGTACTGTCCCTTTGAACCCAGACGGCCTTGGAAGCGGCGCACCAGCCGCACGTCGAGATCATTTGGAAACCATCCAGCCGCGGTCACGTTGGCCAGCAGCGCACGCGGGCAGATGGGGTGCAGGTCGTGGTAAAGGGGACAGTAGGCGATGCCCCTGAAGAAGGCTGCGGCGTGACAGGGCCCGAAGAGGAGGAAACTGGGTAGATGCGGGGAAAGGAACAAGCTGAGAGGGCAGGGTGCCGGAAGGCCGGGGCAGCAGCCTCGGGACGAGGGATGTCTAATGCGTCCAAGGCCAGCCGGTGGAATATTGGGCATGGATGCTGTGTTGCGCGGTACGGGTGAATTTATCATTAGGGCTGCGATCACATCAGGGCGCAAACATCTAAGTCTTGTGCGCAACAGTACATACAGAGAGATCCTTGGCTTGACTCGTGTGCGTCCCCAACTCACAGACGTAGAGCTTTATGCAGCCTGACGCTCACGGGTGTGGCATCACATCATATGATTTCACTTGAAGAGGTCCCTCGTTGCCTCACGGGTCGCAGACTCACATCCCAAGACCCTAACTGCGCCTAAGCCTTACCGATGTCCTTCTTAAGCTCCCAGGGAAAGTACGATAGGCTGCGAGGTGCCTGCGCAGGTAAGGCATATGTAAGTAGATACTCCCTGAACCTTTTAAGTCACTCCATGAAGCCGGCTCCGAGAACGGCTCAACTGGTGGCCAGAGACGCTCCAGCCTGCTCTTTTGTTTTGGGCCGCTTTCCTCTAGATAGGTAATTAAACCTTACGGGTGAACCTTGCGAGCGAAATCAGGGAGGTGGCAGGCTTACCTGATCCTCTATAACCTCCAAACAGGCAAGACCAGCCTGCAAAACATGTTGAATTGATGTAGCCCCATAACCTAAACCCCACTTGCCAGAAGCTGACTCACGTAAGCCATGGTGGGCAGCAATAGGTCCATGTCGTATTCCCTCCGCCGGGCGTCTGAGGGGTTTTCATAAGACTTGTTGTCTTCGTCATCCTTGTTATCCTCAACAGCGCCAGCGCCAGCCGCTGCCGCGTCCGACCCACCCTCTTTGCGTCGCCGCTGTCGCAGTGGTGCAACCTCTACACCCGGCGGCAAGTCCAACGGCCTCACCGCCACAAACTGCCGCACCATATCCCACAACGGATCAGCACCCTCGCTTCCCAAAGGTAATTCTGTTGCCATCGAAAATGTAGCAGCACTGCTATTACCATTCGCGACGGTGGCAGAGACACCATTGGTGTCCACTTTAAGGCGGCCCGAGTTGGAAGGCAAGTCCAAAGGCCGCAGAAGCTTACCATCGACGCGGCCAAGAGACAGAGCGGGACCGCTATCACCCCTGTCAGCGTTGCTCAAGAGCTTAGCACGGCGAACACTGCCATGTATCGGGATGTTCGCACCCGTGCCAGCACCCTGCTGCACCTGCCACCACTTCTGCGAAGGTAAAGCCCAGACAGTAGGAGCGACGTGATTCTTTGTCTTATGCACACGCCATACCGGCGCCATAAACATATATAGCCATGAAAATTTACGGGAAGCCCAAAGCACGATTGTGAGCCTAATAAGCTAAGGATGGGTACTTATAAGAACCCGCCGGACTACCATACAGTACAACACCCACCCATCCACCATCGCGTCGCGGGACCAGCTAATTCATGGACCCACCATTAAGGACAGGATGGGTGCCCGCGATCCGGCCCCGAAACGCTGCATGTTATCTGATCCGCCGGGATTTCGACAGTTAGGCATGCGGCCACATACAGGAAGCGGCATTGGGGGAAAGGGAGCACGCAGGAACTTGGGCGGCTTAAAGGTACGGAAGGTTAAAGGACCCTTCTGAAATGCACTCCGTTCCCAAATCCGCGGCGGAAACACGCGCCATTGTCCCTTCCCAGTCGCAGGCTGGTGTGAGGGCGTTGTGGAGACCCTGTGCGATAGGCTTGCTAAGCTAAGCCAGGCCGCCCAACCGAGCACCCTGGCCATACTGCGATGATGAGATGGGCCCACCGGGCTATCGCTGACGGACCTGCGGCATTAATGATGAAGACCATGTCAGGAAGCGAGTATCGTGGGGGCCGCGATTTCGTCGGGGGCCTCTTGGACCTCCAGCCCGCCAGGCGCGACGCGATGGCCTGATGGAGGTGATTGAGCTGCACACCATGGCGGGCCGAGAACGAGGGGGGGCCAGGTACAAGATTATGCAGGGCTGGCTGGGCTGGCTGGGTGCGGCAAACAAGGCAGCGTGCGCACAGCGAACGTTTCAAACCGCTTGCGTCGGGTCAGAGAAGCAGTATGCACCGCAGTACGCATGGGAAGACAGGAGGAAAGAAGAACCACATCTGCAAACGCATTTCGCGGTGGAGACACACCGCGTGCCTTGTGCTGCACCGCGCGGCGTGCTTGGAATGGTGCAGGGAAGCGTGAAGGTCGGGCTCTCTTCGGCGGGCCTGGCTCTGGAAAGCGGCCCAGTCGCACCTGCGCCTGGCACGGGCTCGAGCATGTGTCGGGAGGGCTGGGCCCCAGCAGTGGCCAGCCGAAGAGCGAGGTGCGATCCGTGGGACTGGCACCGGGCCCCCTGCGGGCCCCGTCCAATATGTCTTCTTCACTTTGAAAGATCTTACTGCGGTTCTGCTGGGGAACCGGATCAAGGAAGTGCCAGGTCTGATTGTGAATTAGCACCACTCGAAGACCGTGGAGGAAGCTGCGGGGCCCAGGGGGGCCAGGAAGGGGCCGAAGGGGACAGGCTGTTAAGGCTGCAATTTACGCCGAGCCGTAGTGAAGGGTGTTGCATAACTGAAAGAGGGACACCGAGAGAAGGAGCTCGATGCACACAACGCTGGAATGTCTGTCCTATCCCCGGTCTCAAATCTGTTCATGCGACCTGCAAAGCACCTGTACCCGCTTCTCCCTGTTACAGCACGGCCCACGTAGCTGTCCTTTAAACGTTAAAAATTTTCCATGGCACCAGTCCATGCTGTACGCATGTACCGGCTTGATTTGAAATCGCTTGCATATACCGGTGAGATATGCCCCGAGACCAGGCCGTACATGGTATGAAGGTCCCTGACGGTGTGGGCGATGTCATCACATGTGACTTGGCGGCGCTTCCAATACGCCACCTCGGGGCCCAAGCCAGCCCTGTGACTCGGAGTCGAAGCTGTCGCGGTCAGCATGCCGTTTCAGAGTACGACGGGTATGCAAAATGCGTGGCGGTTGTCTGGAAATTGTTCCTGTATGTGGCCCGCAACATAGCGTTGCAGCAGAGCGGTCCTGAAGCCGTATACTGGAAATTGCCGTGCCATGCCGCATCGCCTCATGCAGCATGAAAGCTTAAGAATGTCCGGCAGAACCCCGAAGCATGTCATATCATCTGCATGATGGCAAGCTAATCGCGTGCAGATCCCCTCTTGGCTTACTCGAGTAAAACACCCATGGTATTCTCCACGTCTATCCACCCGTAGTTCGACAGAGGTACTTCTGTCACCGGCTCAAGGCCCGCAAAGTTCTCAACCTGCGGTCCGGAACGCCGGGATCTGCGTGGCTTCCTGACAGCGTGCACGGCGTCCTTGGAGCCCGCCACTTGCGCAGATTGCCGGGAAGTTATCAAACCCCCATACATGGAGGAGATCACCATAAATACCAAAACCCAACTTTTCAGCATTTTGCTTGCGATCGTCCTCGATGTTCGCCCAACATCCACAAGGCATTGCCACTCTGCGGAAAACATTTGCCATACTGACTCACGTCAGTAGCTCATAAAAACTCTGGATAATGGCACAGCTTTTATGTACTGTTAAATTTCGGGACCTGTCGTACATGTTGCAAGCTGCAATTTTCTCCTCTCAAACAACCCAATACGGCCAAAAATCGTAATTTCGGTGTGTAATCGAAGCACAATCTTTAAATATGAAACGTTAGAGCGAGTTCCGGACTCTTTCAGGCAAAATGGCAGAGGGGCACGATAAGTATCTCGAGACCCTGAATTTCGTGGTTAATTTCTTACACGAGGAAGGTTTTCATAAGGCTCATAATGTTCTATTGCAAGAGTTCAGCACCCGGCTGCAGGGCTCGGCAAGCCCAAGTGCAGAAGGTGCCATTTTCGCGACTTCGCGCCAATCTGTATCGGCATGCTCAGCTCCTCCATCAACCTCTGAATATGGAGAACGTGCTCTGGAGGCGCTATCACCGCCGCGTAGCAAGTCTGCGCAAGCGGGGCCAAGCTGGTAAGATTGATAGCAAAGGAGCGGGGTCACCTTCGAACGGCGTTCCCCATGCCCTGAACTCTTACCTTGGATCAACAGGGAGGGATTTCCGGGACCACCAGCTCAGCCTAAAGCAGCTTCTACTGCGGGAGCGGTTGAAAGTGCGCCACTCAATGGCGCACCTGCAAACTTAAAGCAAACAACCGCCAGCCCTCCAACAGCCGCGCCCATAAGAGCTGGAAAAACCAGAGTTTTTCGACCTGCCCATCAACGTCATCGACGTAAGTATGCCGGGAGGTTGAAGTGGTTGATGTCGGGGCCATATTTGACGCGTCACTTGCGTACTTCGTGCAGCTATATGGGATGGCGAAGTTGATGACTATGAGAACATGGAGGATCCCGGCTACAGCAGGCGTGAGGTGGCCAGTCAGGCGCGATTTGCGGAGACTGAGCTGGACGTGTGTAGTGAGGACGGCAGTGAGCGCGCGTATTTTATGCACCAGCCAGGGGACCTGAACTATGACGATATTGAGTCAGAAGTATCAGCGTCGGACCCGGAGGGCATAACCGCGGCCAGCAGCGTGCAGTCCGGGCAGTATGGGGCTTTCTCGGGTGACGCACACGATGAGACGTGGGACCTGGGCCCGGCTGACATCAAGTTTGCCGATCCAGTCAGCACGCCAAGCAAAAGCCCGGAGAAACAGGAAGCAGAGGAAAGGCGCCCCGTGCTGTCCCGCGTGGAGTCGTTGAGCAGCTCCTTTAAGGACTTCGAGATGGAACGGGGCTTCAATGCTGACGGCGAGGCCGAGGGTCAAATATCTTCCAAGGTGTCTGAGTGCGAGCATGCCGCGGACCCAGAGGTTATTGATTTCCCTGTCACTGTCGTTAACCATGAAGACGTCGAGTTATTTCGCCGTGGCCGACAGAGCCCTACCTCATCTATGGATGTTGCCCGCGGCTCTCTAGCTCCATCGGTAGCTCCTTCTGAGGGACAAGCTTCCGAAGGAGCGGGTGCCAAAGAGCGTAGCCGGCGCAAGGGATCGACCAAAAATATGCTGCTGAAAACGTTAGCCGCAGGGTGAGCCCATAACACATTGAGCATGCAGTAGCGCGTATGCGGGTTGAAGAATGTCAAGTCGTTCTGCTGTCGTTGGTGCAGTTCTTCAAGCATGCTAACGGTGGGATTTGTTCTCACCGGCTTCAAAGGCTGAAATGTTGACGATACCTGAACTTCATTTACCAGACCTGCACCTTCCCATACAGCTGTCATAACATCATCCGTACCGTGGAAAATGATGCGATGACCGTAAATGTTTGCACCAACTGACGTCCTCGATTTTCTGTGCAGGCGCACGGGTGATGTCCGAGGGAACACGACTGCTACTGGCAGCGGGAGTGCGAATGCTGGTGGAGGCTTTAGCTTCCCGGTCACACCCCCGTCGGACGAGCCAGAGCAGCGGCTTTTTACTTCATGGCCTTCAGTGCGAAGCAGTTGCACGTCAGAGCCCGTCGCAACCTGGGACGATGACAATGCTCTGCCTGCTGAGTATGCGGATGATGGTAGGTGCGCTGATACCGATTACATTTTGACTGCCATTGCTGTTGCCTTGTACAGATTTGCTTGACCGGAAGCATGGAGTTTTGTTTTGATGCTACCGCTACAAATAGATTGCTTCTCAAAGCCGGAGTGAGGAAGTGCAGGTGCACCAGGGTCTACCTGTCGATGGTTCAGCAATACAGAATTTGGGGCCTTTGCATTTCATAGGGTATTAGGGTTCTACGCAGGACCTATTAGTTGCATCATGTAGCTCTTGATTGTTCATGTGCTGACCAGTTAGCTGGCAATGCTATGGCGCTTTTAAACCACGACCTTATCGTCTGGTTACGCCACAAACTTAGAGACCGTAGTGTTGCTAATAGGCATGTCATTGACTTGTCCGCAGAGTACTTGAAATACCGCCTGAGCAGCCGCAGCACGTCTCTGGCAGCCCAGGATTTTCCGGCGGATCGTAAAACCACCGACGGGGACGCATCAGGAGCACCACCCAGCCCGGACGGCGCGTCCACCTCAGGGATTAATATTGGCTTGCCAGATGCAACCGATGCGCTATTGGAGTGGGAATTCAAGCCTCCAGTAGAGCGGCTTGTTGAAGGGGAGCGGGAGCCATCGCTGGAGTTTTCGACTGCCAACACGGAAGATGAGAGCGCTGGGACACCAAAAGCGCTGAGCGTATCAGCTAGCGGACAGCAGCCTGATGCACGTAATACAACCTTGCAGGAGCCGGCGCCGCAGGCAGGGGTGGCTCCATCTGATGGCTCAGTCTCCAAAGCGGCCGGCACCCAGCTTACGCTAACTGGCTCTGTTGGTGTGGAGTCGATTGGCCTTCCGTCTCTTGGAATAGATTCTCCCAGAGTACTGGGGCCGGACGCGCCCGGAGCAAGCGCTGAGCAACCGGCACCACAAGCGGACGGCATTGATCGTAAGGGTGGGTGGAATGCATATGATGTTTTACACAGAGCCTTATGGAGTATTGAAATGTCATGCACCGGGAAAGTAAGGATGTGTTTGCAACATAATACAACAATGCACATGTACTGAACTCCTCCGTTGCCCGAATCGGCTGTCTTGCTTACAGATTCGTCTCATGTGGTAGCGCATAGCATTAATTTTGACGTAGAAGAGCTTGGCGCCGAGTCTCACGATGGAGCGGACGCAGAACCGGCGCCGAGTCTGCTGACTGCTGTTGGCACCGCTGTACGTCATGGGCAGCTGGATCAAACCCATGACCAGCAATCGCTACTGCAGCCGGATGGGGCTGCCTCAGTGATTGCTCGCCGGAGCGATATTATGATCGCATCCTTTTCAGAACCAACGTCATATGATGGGAATGAAGCCGATGTAGATGAACCCCTGGATGGGCAAGGTGATGGCGTAGGCGAAAGCCTTACTGCAATTTTTAATGATGACGAAGATGCAGCTGCGGCACGCGGTCTTTCAGTGGCGGCTCAGGCATACGGGCTTATGGAAACGGGCGACCGCATCAGTGCAATCCTGTTCGACGAGCACACCGCACCAGAGGAGGACGAGGATGATGATCTGGGCGTCGGCTCGCTTGTTGGAACCGCGGCTGACGTGCCGGAAGAGTGGGGCGAGGAGGATCGTTTGCAGGCACCCCAGACCAAGGGTGGGACCCAGAACTGCTAGCACGTTAAACCTATTTGGGCTTGTGTTGAACCTGCCTGCACTGTATTAACTATTCTATTTGGCCTCCCAATGTCTGCTGCATGCAGACTCGGTGCGTGGTCGGCCTGACTCGGCGGTCATCCCCCGATACCACATGGACGAGCACGGGAATGTGTTGTACGAATACGAGGCCGACTACATTGACAAGAAGTACGAGGTATTCGAGCTGCGCATTATCCACCGACGTCACCGCACGGGCTTTGAGGAGACTAAGGACTTCCCCATCCGGCTTAACGACCTCATAGCGGGCCGGTGCGTAAAATAGTCGTCCTCTGCGATCGACATGCCAACGGAATTCTCGTCCTTATATACTGCATGGATTGTTTTGGAGTATACTGGGGTGTCCCAAAGATTGCTTTGCAGAGAGTGGTGATGGAATTGCGTTGATAGCCTGTTTACCATCGCGTTCGTGTGCTGCTTGGGATGGCTCGGCTCTGTACCTGCCCTGTAACGAACCATGTGGGGTCCGGGATCCATAGGTATCGTACGCTTTGGTGTTGGATCATATTGCTACATGAGAATAATTTGCAGCTTGTTTTTGAACGCGAACATGTCGCTTCTACTTCAAATTTGCAGTTATCAAGTGATGGACTTGCTGGGCTCCGCTGCATTCAGCCGGGCGGTACAGGCACTGGACATTAAGACCGGGCAGCTCGTGTGCCTGAAAATCATCAAGGTACGGCGGCTGTAGCACGGTCATCTCAAATGGTTACCGTCGCATGCTATCCTGTGAAGAGTGCCATGAACAGCATCGATTGCGTTGTTCTCGGCTAGCAATAGGGATTGCAGGTCTCTCAACAATGGTGTAGTACATGGTCCTAGTTGTCTGCCCTCCCGTGGCTTGCAGAACAACAAAGATTACTTTGACCAGTCTTTGGATGAGATTAAACTCCTGAAGTACGTGAACACCATGGACCCCAACGATGAGTACGCCATTGTGCGCCTTTACGACTTCTTTTACTACAAGGTTTGTGCGTTCGCGTTGGGAGATGGGCTTGTCTCAAGCAGTGACTTCTGTCACGTACGTGTCATTTGGTGGCTTCCCAACCGAATCGTATAGGATCTAAATCCAGGCACGGTATTTCAAGTTGCCGAGCTGGGGTAGCTAGGGTACCGAGCTAGGGTATCCTGCAGCAAATCCAAAATGGGTCGACCCTGCGGCATGCCGAAGCAAAACCCGGCGTTGCCCGCATTATAATTGACATAGGCATGGCGGTATGCATGGTCTGACCTTGGTCTATCTGCTCAGGCGCCGGATGTTATATCTTGTTTCAGTAAATAGGTTTACTTGCGTGTTGAAAACGTCATTGTAGAATCCATTTGTTTAATAGCGGTCATATTTTGATTTAATAAATTTAACTGCGGGTGCGTAGCCTTCTGACTTGGTAAGTCGTTAATTTCTTATTTTTGTATGTCCTGCACATGGCCTGCGTACGCATAGGAGCATCTGTTCCTCGTATGCGAGTTGCTGCGCGCCAACCTATACGAGTTCCAGAAGTACAACAAGGAGTCGGGCGACGAGCTCTACTTTACCAACGCACGCATTCAGCGGATCGCTCGTCAGGCGCTCCGTTCGCTTGCTTTTCTGCATTCTCTGGGTCTTATCCACTCGGATCTGAAACCCGAGAACATTCTCATTAAGAGTTATAGCAGGTTGGTCCCTTGTGTTGCCTGAATTTCATTGCATCGTAAATTGGGGCTGTGGAAAGTGTGCGTCCCGGAACACCCATTCCAACACGTGACCGTCTACGCTATCTGGTGGTCATCTGGAACAGGTGCGAGGTCAAGGTGATCGACCTGGGTTCGTCCTGCTTCATCACAGACCAGCTGAGCAGCTACGTGCAGAGCCGCTCGTACCGTGCGCCCGAGGTGATACTCGGATTGCCCTATGATTACAAGGTGGACGTGTGGTCTTTAGGGTGCATCTTGGCGGAGCTGTCCAGCGGCTACGTGCTGTTCCAGGTACGGTTAAGGCAGGCTTGGTTTATCTGTTGCAATCCTCTTGATGCTTAGTTTTAATGATGTTCCCGAATGCTTGAAGACGTACTTTATTTTAGCTGCTCTCATTTCGCCCTTTGTTGCTTTCAGAACGACTCGCTCGCGACGCTACTGGCACGTTTGGAAGGTATTTTGGGGCCAATCCCGGAGTGGATGCTTCACAAGGGACGTTATGCGCACCGCTTCTATACGCGCAGTGGAATGCTGTATGAGCGCTCACCAACGACACAGCGGTATGAACTGCTGCTGCCGAAGCGGACATCGCTGCGATACAGGTGGGTATAAATGAGGACAGCAAGTTGCCTCGACTCAACGTCATAAATACTTTTTATGCGTGCCCATGACAGTGCTTGGTAGTGCTTCTCCAGTGATCAGGGCGATCGTGTGCACCACTGACCGACTGACCCATCGCAGGATGCCTGACGCGGACGATGGCTTGTTGGAGTTCGTTTCGTACTTGCTGACCGTAGACCCACGGAAGCGCCCCACAGCTGCTGAGGCACTGAAGCACCCCTGGTTGCAGCAGGAATACCCCTCGCTGGACGGCTGATTCAGTTCTAGATTGTCGATGGACAGCGAGTCACTGCTGTTCTGGCAAGCTTTGGTACGGCATGAAACGTGAATTTGTGTATGGCCCATGTTGGGTCGTGATAGTGGTATAGATTGCCCGCGATTATGCTCTCCATAGCTTAACTGCTGCTGGTGCAGCTTCTAGTGGTCCGTACGTTCGCGGGTGTAAGCTGTAGGCCACTCGTAATCGGCGATGTTCTCCAGGGCCGCTTGGATGATGTTTCGCAGCTTCATCGGCTTCCTGGAGTCATCCGCAGTTCATCCGCCGTTATTGCAAGCGTTTAACCTGTGCTGCGTGGATCCGCCAAGGTTTCGGTCAGTGCGGCATGGGGTAGCAAAAATTAGGTGAAGGGCCATAAACAGATGCGCCAGACGCAAGCTGTCTTGCTGCACCTCGTGTATTGCATGTCTTCAGTAGTGGTAGGGCTGCTGATGGCATTTACGCACGCTTGATTGGATGCAGTAGTGCAGAAGGTTGTGAATTAAGATCCGCCGCGGGGTCTAGGTTTCGGGTAGTGGATCGATGTGTCTGCGGCGATGTGATTATTGACTGAACTGTTTTGTGTAAATCCGACTAGTCGGCTTTTGCACGTCTCGTGCCACCCTTTCATGATGCAGCGCTGGGTGCTATGGGTGGTTCATGACAAGCCTTCCGTGCATATTGCCATTTGAACTTGACTATGAAAAGCCCATACAAAGTGGGCACGCGCAGTCAGGCTGCTGTATAGGCGATCAAATGAACTTTCGGTTGACTTGTGGCTCGTGTATGTGCCAGACTTGTATATCGTCTGTTGCTAGTTACTTACCCTAGGCTTTGTCGAATGGCCAGTGGCCAGCTCTGTCGCCTGGCAGGGGAAGCACGTATAGTACGCGTGAATCCCTTGCACTGCGACGCGGCAGAGTGCAGGTTTTTGTGGTTTCGATGCCGTGTGACAGTGGGTGGAGACGCGTGCGCATTCTGGTGAAGATTCTGTGCTATTACTTGGGAACATGCATTCTTCGCAGGTGCCAGGTGGCAGCTGGCGGCACCGCAGCGTGCGCACATGTATCTACAAAGCGTTTACCTCGTCTGAAGACGTACGCTCTCGTACAATTGTCCCACGCGCCCTGGTTCTAGCAAATCGTATGTGACAGACGCTTCTGCGCTCGTCCTGTGGCTCACGAAACCTCTTCTGTCCTTTATAACGCAGAGCTAGTATTAGTGCTGAGTCCACAGTGGTCATATGCAGCAGCAAAGCAAATTCACTGTGCGCAATCCTATCCAATGTGATGCGGCTGTTCGCATACAACGCAGCACTAAGTATGATAAGTCTAATTGGACACTCTTCCTGGCTGTCCTTATCACCATCACCCATCGCTCGCCCGTACACAGGGCCTCTCATCTTCCATGCCAGAAGAAACAACTCAGGTTCATAAAGCCGTACCTATGGTTTCTGCGGTACCGCAGTCATGAGGCCGTCGACGTCTCATAGACCAGAAGGCCGGTCAGGAAAGACCGACGGGTCTTACAACAGCTCGACGATGGGGCTCCACAACAAGGTCCAGTCAATTATAATTCAGTAACCTTTAGCAGCGGTTGGACACATTAGTACATTTCTTGCCGGTAGGCGTATGTTAGTGAGTGTCCTGTATGTAGCCGAGGTAGGATCGTACTGCTTATGTAGAGGCCTCCCTTAAAGAGCACATATTCGCACGAATCTGCCTCCTGTAATGCGTACATAAGACTTGACACGATGGGCTTCTGGGGCTATCAGCCTTCGGTCCGGTGATGGCCCGGAGCCGATGACTCGTGTCAAGTGGATGACCAGCGAGCATGTGGACGGAGCGCAACCAAATGCCGGCCACGACCCTCCACTTGCGCAGGGCTTGGTCTGTGTTGAGTTTAACAGCATTCCAGGCAGACGTTATGATTAACGAGCTGCGCCAGGCAAGCGCGTTACCTCGTACATCATAGTGGTACTCCAGTCGGAAGATGTATTGAGATGCCCAAGCCTAGAAGTGCCGTTCCCAGCAACTCAACATATCCAGCCTCAAAGCCATATTTAAGGACCGTGCTTAGTGGTAACAAACAAAATATGCGGCATTGTACAGCACGCCATGCCCAGTGGCACCGCGTAAAATCATGAAGGTGTCTCGCTATCGGAAGTCAATCGGGTTTAAGGTATAACGCGCACCTGATTAAGCTCATAGAGCACCTGAACGACTTCACTACATGAGTCAAGCGAAAAACGAACGCTTCGCTCAAGAAGTATCGGCACAAACGTGAAGTGTCCGCCTGTTCCGTCACAAAGTACCATGGATGTATAAATTCCACATCTGTGCAAAATCACACAGATGCACATGTTAATGTGTCCAATCCATGGACAGAAACGCGTCCTCCAGGTCATGCGGTCACTCAAGGGTCGTTCCATTCGCCGACGGCGCCGCGTCCGCAGCACCTCCCCCTTCTGCCCAAAGAAACCCTTCCATGGCAAAATGAGGGGCCCCCACCAACGATTCGAACACGCTGCGGCAGCACCACTTGATGGCGCGACTTATCACTGCGTAATTGTAACAACTCATGGAAATTGCCGCATCGCGCCTCCTCTCATCCCAACTCATGAGCCACTGACACGGCTGTCGTGATCTGCCAAACCCCAGGCGACACAGGGTGCCAGTTCCCACGCATTAGCACCTGCGCTAGCCACACATTACAAATGCCGACTTGCCTGACCCTCCCGCTCGAGCTGTCTTCGCTGCTTCCCGTTCCGCACCCAGGGAGCACTAGCCGCTGCACCGCTACGCCAATAGCTTAGTTTCCTGATCGTCCAACTTTTTGTTTAACCGCTGCCACTAAGGGTTGAACCATCCCTCCTGCGGTATCTTTCTCCGCCTCGCGTAGGTCTCCGGTAGGTAATAAGGTCCGTTCACAGCGGCTGTGGCATTGCTCATATCAGTCGTAACCCAGCCGTCATCAACAGGTGACGCCAGTCCTCTTGCTTGTGGCGCGCTCCAGTGCCAAACGTCCCGTGCAACGTCCAAACTCATCCATGCTGAGGTCGTGACGCCCACAGCCCATGCAACTAGCATAGCACCTCCAAACGAACAAAATGTGCCTAATACATGCTTGACATGAGAACCTCAAACATACAGAAATGACGAGGTCCTTGGATGAAGTTTCCGTTTGGTTCTGCTCTTTGCACAGTTTGCCTCGACCTTCAAGAGGACGCGCGTTTCCCTAGACACACAGCAAAACCATCTTAATGGGACTTAGAGCCCCACCACGTCCCTATCACTTGATCATCTTTCGTCCCCATACATCATCCGACGCCGGCGCTAGATTAGGATGAAATCCCTGCCGCTGGCTGAACCCCGCCCAATGACGCGACCGACGCCTCCGACATCATTAGACCCTGGCCCTGTGCTGCCGTTGCCGCCGCCGCCATCACTTTACGCCGCCGTCTGTGCCCACGCCATATGCTTTGGACCACTAATGCCGCCATGTGTCGTACCGTTATTCGGTGTTGGCGCGACACCAGCAGTTGGCGCCCCACGGTGAAGATGCGGGCCTGGGGTGCCAGCCGACGCACCAGGTCGACCTGCACCTCGGGGGAGCTGCACTCCATGAGGTACCTACGGACCGTGACAGGAAAGGGCCGTGCCAACGTCGCTTTGAGATCGACAACGGGGTCTGTGAACTGAGGTTGGAGAAGCTCTCATTCACGAGCCGGTTCCTCAACACGATAAGCAGATAATGGGATGAACATACCTGTATGAGGCCACTGCCATAATGAGCAGAGCAATGGCGCCCTTAAGCAAGAAGTGACGCAGGAAGACACCCGCTGCCTGAAGCAGGCCACGATGGCGCTGCTAGTCCCCCTCCCGGGCATCGGCCGAAGGCGCCCTGCCTAGCCCCGCCCTCCCTGGATCCCGCGAGTTATCCCACCCTGCAATCCTCACGACCCTCCGAGTCCGAAGCCCAGCACCACCGCCCAACCGGCCCCACGCAGCCCTCACTTGGCCTGCTTGAGCATAATGAGCGCACAGTCCTCGAGACGGCACAACGCATCCTCCACTTCCGACCCCGCCATCTCGTTGGTGGAGGCCTTATCGCCCACCAGCAGCCCAACCGCCGCCGCAACCTGCTGCTTGATAATGGCCAGCAGCATCTGTGCATACGCCCGGAATTTATCACCACCGCTAACCGCCTTGTCAACCGCGGCGCTCAACTCCGAAATCAGCGTTGCGTCAGAGACGTCACCCCCGCCGCCGCCGATGCCGGTCAAATAGCCTTTAAACCGCGATGACATGATCTTCGTGTGACGACGAGTAAGGCCCAGAAGGAAGCCGCCAAGAAGGCTATCACCGCCAGCAGCGGTTCCATCATCGGCGCCATCGTCAACACCCTCAGCGTCTAGGCGTCTCGGCCGCAGCACCTTGAGCTTGAAATGGTCGCGGATGAGCTGGCAATGGACGGAGGCGGCCACCCAGGCATCCACCGTGAGCTTAACTTCAGGGCCGGCTCCGGCAGCGGCGGGCTCCGGCGAGGACATGGGATCCTGCTGGTAGGCCAGTGCATCTGCAACGAAAAGCTGGGCAGATTCCTGTGGCAGGATCAGGAGAGGGTCAGTAGGGATGGTGGATTGATGGAGCAGACATGGGCAGGTAAGTATCTGGATACTGGAATGTCACAATCCGCGGGGGGCAAGGCTACAGCTTAACACTAGCGGTACTAGCGATTAACGTTAACCTAAACGCCTAAACCTTTCCCTGATTTAGCCCGGCACAAGCGGCACGTCTACCCCGTGCATATCTGGGGCTCCCAGCCTCGGCAATCTCCTCCCTATCCTTTGAGAGACCCCTCCCTCCCCTCCCCTCCATCCAAATGCACACCTGCACAGGCGTCCAGTTGCTGCCCTGGGCGCTCTTTGGCGACACTACAGACGACAGGTAGCCCGGCACTGCGCCCGCAGGCACCACCTCATTGCCGACTAGGTCCAGCGCCTCAAACCGGCTGCGGGCCATGCGCGTGATGGCGGCGTTCAGGCGCGAGATTTCGGATACCAGCAACGCCAAGAAGCGTGGCCGCGGCAGGCGGTAGAAGCGCTCCGGCAGCGGCGGTCCGCCGGCCGCGGCCTCAGCAGCGGCAGCCACATAGCGCGGATCGCGCTTCAGCTTCTCAAGGTCGGCGTCGTCAGCCTGGCGGGTGCATCGCGGTCGTGCGATGATTCATGCGAATCAAGGGAAAGGAATTAGGAGCGGGCTCCGGGCTGATGCGTATGGCGAGGTCCTGGTATGGACGCAAAGCCTCACGGTACACGGAGCCCCTTTCTTCTTCACCCAGATCCGAGCAAGCCCCGTGTTGCATTCTCTTACTGGCAAACTGACGGCCAACAGCGCCTCATTGAATCGGTCCCTCAGCGCCTGAGACCTTGGGCCCATCACCACGTCCGCAATAGCCGCTGCCTTGTGGGAACACAGCCAGGGGTACTGCTCGTCCCGACTGGCTTCGCGGGGATACTCAATACATAGCACTTTGCTAGGCTGTACGCGTAAGAGGACGGCAGCAGGAACGGAGGGAGGCAGGGTGGGGACAGGAGGGAGGGACATCAAAACAGCAAGCAAAATAAACTCTACGTCGCAGGCCATGAGTAAGCGCCATAAGCATGACCTATGAGAATGCGTCCCTCCGACCGTATTTCCGTCTAGCTCACGAAAAGTGCTTCCTTCTCGCACCCCGTTAGCGCATCTACCTGAAGCGCCAGGCTGTTGGCCGAGAGGAAGTCGAAGAATGTCGCAAAATCCCACTGCTCAGTAAAGAAGCGGGCGAACATCTCGAGACGGAGGTCCTCTGCGGACAAGCAGGGTGGGCGGTACGTGTGGTGGGCGGTAAGTGGAGGTGGTTTGAAGAAGCCATGAATAATTACCCCACCTAGGCAATCACCCCACCGACGCCGCCAGTGATTTGGTTCTGATGCTTTCCCATCCACTCCTGGACAGAAATCCCCAACCCCTGACGTCCGGGCTCCCCTCACCTGCCCTGTGCAGAGCAAGTGTATTTGCCAGGCACGCCGCGTACTCGTCCACCAGCGAGCGCTGTCCATACTTATTGGAAAAGTGCGCAAAGACAATTTCGGGGACGCTGAAACGGCGGAGCGCCTCCATTTGCCCCATGCGCCGCTGAAGAGCCTCACCTGGTGGGGTTTGCGTGGGAAGGGTGGGAGGATGTATGCCTTGCTCAGTCAATGAAGGCGACAGAGTGAGTCTCTGCCGGAAAGCTGCATGGCCAACGGGCAAACTTGAACTCGCTTTAAACCAGCTTCCTTTCTCCCCAGCCCCGACCCTTCCGGTGCTCACCGTCCTTGTACACACTCTCCACCAGCCCCATGAGCCAACCCTTCGGTCGGGGTCGTGCAGTCCGGTGCTGCGCCAGGGCGGTGGCCAGCCTGGCGTTCTTAGGGTTCAGTGCCGTCTGGACGGGACCCACACTGAGAGCGGGGAGATGGGGGCGCAAGGGAGGTGAGGCGGGTAAGGGAATAGGGTGGGGAGACGAATAGACAAAATAGGATATAGTGCAGTGCGTTGTCGTGAAGCGGCAGAGGGAACATCGCTTCGGTTTTACGTTTCTATATGGCCAACCGTAACGATGAAGCTGACGATGGCCAAGAGAAGACGCTGTGCATTTCCTTGCTGCGGGAGCGCGTCCAATATGCATACGCGATGCGAAGTGACGCAGAGACACAGACACAAGACGCATATATGCGTCTGCTCTTCGTGCAATATAACAGGATCGACTTACGCAGCGATGTCACGGAAGTCCTTCAACAGCATTTGACTGACGGGCGACTGCCGGCTGCTGGGCCCCTGGCCATCTTGCACCATGGGGCCCCGGAGCATCTCTATCAAGCCATAGCTTCCGGACAAAGGCGGGACGCCTTGCCCCTGCATCTGCTGCTGCCGGTTCATGCGGAAGGCGGCTTTAATGGAAGAAAGGTTGTTGGCCCCAGCAGCTGCGACACCTGCGCTGCTGACAGTGTAACCTCCGCGGCTGGATCCGGGTGTCCCTGGCGGTCCGCCGCCGTCAGCTGTACCCCGGGAACCGTAGCCATAGCCCATAGTGTGCGGGGAGCTGCGGGTGGTCTGCTGGGGCGTCACGCGGCTAGGTGTTGAGACGCCGCTAGCTGCCCCACGGATCGGTGACGCCGGCGACACTGGTGAGAAGTCGCCGCGGCCGCTGCGCCGCGCCATGGCGTGCGCATGCAGCTGTTGTAGCTGCTGCTGCTGCTGCCGGGAGAGGTGCTGCATGTCAACCTCACTGGCACGGTAGCGGCGCATACCGGTGGCGCTGCCACTGGCAGCCCCAGCAACGCCGGCGGTGCTGCAGATGCTGTGCCGCCCGCCGCCGACGCAGTTGAACCCAGCAAACGGCGCCTCCGCGCCCAGGATTCCAACAACAGGGCTGACACGGCCATCAGTCGCTGTCGCTGCCGCCAACGCCGTGGCAGCGGCAGCAGTGCCGCCACCGATGCCGCCACTCCCAGAGGCACCACCGCCAATGCCGCCAGGACCAATGGCGCTGTCGTCACCATTCGCCAGGTCATCCTCGGCGACGTCTCTTTCGAACGGGAAGGTGCCGCCAACGCCACGTCTGGCTGTCCCGCCGGCAACAGCGTTCCGCATCCGCCCACCTCTCCGGGCGCCGGTGTTATAAGGCCCCGGTCCATCCACGCTGCCTCGGGCATCCGTGAAGTCGTCAAGCTCGCTTTCTGTCGCACATGCATTCGCCGTCACGCCATCCCCGGAACGCCCATCACCGCCACCACCGCTAATGCCACCATCACCACTCCTGCTGCCGCCGGCACCATCTCCAGTCCCACCAGTGGTAGCGCCGTCTCCCGTCTCGCCCCCGGCACCGTCTACGTCGATGTCGTTGTCGTGAGACCACCGCCGGCCGCGCGCATCACATGGCGCCATTCGCTCCTCATACTCACCCTCACCATCGCTGTATTCGTCAATAAACTCGAGCGCCCGACGGCCCACTGCTGCAGCCATGGACACCGCCATCTCGACGTTGTAACCCGTATTTTGGACGGCAAGATGTGATACGCTTCCGCCTCCGCCGTTAGCTTGCTGTGTCAACCCGGCGGTGGCCCCGCCGCGTGGGCTGGAGCCTCCAACTGAGAGCCGAGGAGACAGGGCAGTCACCATGACCGGTGAAGACGCCACGGGCATGGATGTCGTCAATGGCAGTGAGGGGGTTGCACTGGATCCCAGTACGGCCGGTGGCGTCTGAGGAGGCGCCGCCGCCGTGGTCGCGGCAGCAGTGGCCGCGGCAGCCGTAGCTGCTGCTGTTGCCGCTGCCGCGGTGGCGGATGCACCCTTGGCGTTGGCGGCGTTCCTGCCTTGACCATTGGCATTCTTGCGCCCCTTGCCCTTGTTGCGACCACCCCGGAACTTGTAGCCGCTGGCATCAGCAAGCACCTGGAAGAATTGAGATCCGTTTCTCTTGAGTCGCGAAGCGTTAGGCCTTGGGAATTAAGATTGTGAGGGCAGAAGTGCTCGAATTCGGCATCCATGTCATGAAGCCGTGCACTAGCTGCTGCCGTCCCACCGTGCTGCCATCCTCCCAAATGCCTCCGCCAACTAGACTTTCAGGTGACGTTCCATGCAAGGAGAGCCACAAGAAAAAGGGCAACTATTTTTTGTTGCCCGTACTTTACGTTGCGCATACGCATATGTATTGCTCCGGTGCTTCAAGAAGCTATCGGAACTTCGCTGCTTGTTCCCCCACGCGCCCATCCGCCCAACCAGTAGTTAGTCCATGCATCACCCTCAGCCCCCTCCCCGCTCCCCCTCCCCAACCCCATGATTTCCCCCGCAGACCTTCATCATGGCGTCCCGCTCGTCCTGCTTGAGAGCCTCCACCACCATCACCTGCGCTGCATCCGCCAAACATGCCAGCAGTGCTACGCTTTCATTTGGACCCAGGTGCGCTAGCTGCTCGGCGGCGCGCTCGGGGTCCATGCGCGCGAGTAGGGCGGCTTTTTCCTGCAGAGAAGAAAGGAGCAGAGTTGTGGAAAGAAGTCAGCTTTAACGTCAGACGTGCTCTTGTGTCAGCTTTTATGCTGGGGAAAAGGGTTGGGTGTGTCTGACTGTGGAGGTGCTACATACCGATTGGTGGTGTTGAAGGCGCTCTAGAGTTGGCACGTTGCGCGATAGCCATGTAACATACCAACCAATGCTTTAGGAATTGCATGGGTATGCGGACGTTTTACTTGTCGTCCCACCCATGACTTTAACCCAAGGTCACGTTGCAACACGATCAAGTACGATACCAAGGAGGCAAAGGTGGAAGTGTTAAGCTGTCAGTGCGTGAATATGTGCTTTGATGGTAAAATGCAGCATAACACGCACGGCGATAACCGGCCCAAGGCCCATTACCTGCACGGTCATGAAGCCTAGGATCTTGTCCGCTGAGGCTGAGGGCATCTCCACCAAGGCCTCCGTGCCGGGAAAAGGATTGCCAACAGCTGCTGCGCGAGAAAGGTGGGGAGGTGGGGAGAGAGGAGAAGTGCATAGGCCAAGGGGCTTAAACGAGATAGTAAAGCTTGGGAAAGGTGGACCAGGTGGGGCGGTTGGCTCTGGGTCAAGGATACAAAGTGGACTGGCTATGGCGGCGCTGTCGCTGGGTAAGTCAGGACCGACCTTCAAACCATTCTCGGCTTCCAGATTCACCACCTTCTTGGCAGGAAGAGGATATAGGGTGCGCGACCACTTCCAATGCCTCCATCACGGAGATGCCAGTACGATATGAAACCGGCCTGACCGCCCTAACCGCCGTTGCCCCAACCACCTCTGCCCCAACCGCCGCCCAACCACACCCGTCTCAAATTAGATACAGGAGCTCGCCATGCATTAGTCACCCTGCCTTGTCCCTCACTTCCCAAGATATTCAGCCGGAACTCCAATTCCAACCCCATCTTAGACACGCATATCTCCCTCACCTGCCGCTTGGGCACCGGAACCCACGGGACCCGCCGCACCCCCGCCTCCGACCACGAAAGACACCCCTGATATGTCCACTTCGGCCGCATTTCCCGCCGCAGCCGCCGCTGCAGCCCCGTTCGCCCGCGTGTCCATCTCCAGCACGGTCTCTGCGGCCATGCGAGGCATCATGCACTCCAAGATGGCGTTACGCACGTCCACGTCGTCCATACCCTAAAGTTGGGACGGCAGTCGGGGTGACGGTGTTGGCAGTAGTGGTGGGTGGAGGAGATTGAGGATGTTCCCTCGCCAAAAATAACCAGAGAGCTGGTGACCCGAGTCTTCTGCATCGGCCGCCAAATACACCATCTCACCCCGAGTCATACGAACCTTGTACCACGGGTTACGTCAGTGCGATACCGATAAGGCGTAAAGCTCAACACCTGTCCCATTCTACAGCAGCGGGGACTCGGAAAGCCCGCCTCCTCCAGCATTTCACTCGCCGTCCCAACGCACGCAGACATGCCAGGACACATCGTATGTCCATCCCAGCCTCCGCACCAGAAGCATCTCCGCTGCACGGGCGCATCCCATCTCATGCAGGATGTTTGCTGCTCCAGCCGGGTCCATGGCCATAAGAATGGCGAAAGCGCGGACGAAGTCCAGCTCGTCCAAGATGCCGGCAGCTGGAGCCGGGAGCATTGTCTGCGGTAATGGCAGCACGCGACACATAAACATGCCAGCCCATGTGAAGCACAATGTTGTGTCTATTTCCACTCTTCCATATTTGCACGAGCCTACAACGCCGGTATGGTACACTCATCCAGACTCTCAATTTTACGATTCAATGTTCTGTCAGATATCGTACAAATGTGTATCATTGTATCATTCGCCAATGACGACTCCCTTGCCCTCACCGCTAGCGGCAACCCGGCGAACGCACCGACAAGATGTTTGCAGCCAAATGCGGTGCCATGGCCGTTAGCAGCTTCTGGCGCATTTCCATAGGCAGCGCCAGCATCAGCCGGGCCGCAGTCGGCAGATCCAGGGCCGGGAACATCTCCAGCTGCTCGCCCGAGGTCCACGTGACAAGCTCATCCACCGCCTTCGGACCCAGGGCGAAAATAAAAGAAGAGGGAAGGGGGTGTGGATTATCATCAAGCAATATCATCGCCCGGTTTACGTTACTCCCAGGCCAGAAGGAGACCTAGGACAGGGCGGTAGACCAGCTGGTATTGTCGTGTATCACCACGTGCGGGGACTCAAATTTACAATAAATGTCAAGCGACGGCTACAAGTCCCACCCGATGACCCAGAGGCAACGCCTTCGGTTCTCGTCCCCCCCCTGACCCACATATGGTTAAGCTCGCCAAACTATTCCTTCCCCGACCTCCCCAAGCTCCTCTGGCTCCCTTCCTCCGCAAATATGTTGCCCTTCACCCATGCCCAAGCACATCCACACGTCAACACACCCAGGCGCCCGCACCTCCTGGTGCTCCATGCCTCCCAGCAGCCGCGCTCCCAGCTGCGAGTTCTCTTTAATACACCGCATCGTGGTCATCCACATCCCACGACCAAGCACCCGAGCCGTGTGGGCCCGCATGCCCGAGGACATCACCGCGACCGCCTGGAGAATAGACGGGTGGGACGGTGGAAAATGGAAAACGGGGAGAACGGTCCCAGCGAGCAGATGAGGAAGGGTTGAGCAAGGAGGTTCGTGGCTCTGAGCGGTGTGCAGGTGAGATGGGGTGAGAGGCTTACTCTGGGGCGACCAACCCGCAGGATGCTGAGGATGGTCCCACTCCTGCGAGCAGGTCCGTTGCTTACCTACTTCCCTTCCCCTTGGTGCCTGCGTCTCCTACCTGTGCCCGATCCGCATCCGCCATGGCCGCCAGCACCTCCGCCCGCTTGAGCTCCTGAAGCGATCCCAGCAGAACCACCTGCAAGAGTGCGGGACTGATGATGATGATGATGATGATGATGATGACAGAGACAGAAACGTAAAGCGTCGTCACGTTTCGGAAGCATGGCGCGTCTGCGCCGCCCTTGGGCGACTGGCCAAGCACGAAGCATGCTCCCAGGGCCACCGGCTACACGACCCCTTTCAAACGTGTGCATGTGCGGATCAGTGCCAACCAACAGAACTGTCATGTCGACACAACGCAATTAAACACTTTCAACCTCGCGGCTCGGACATTATGCAATACCCGGGCCGGTATGTTAATCATACGTTGAATATTTGCTGCGTCGCGCTGCGTCGCACAGTCTGTCTTACCCACACATGGGCAGCGTGCCACCGCAATTACTCTTCCAGAGACCTGCTCCCCTGAGGCAGGAATGGGCCAAACGCACGCGACCTCTACCCTTAAAACTCTCACCTGCGCCTCGGGGCCAAGTGCTGACAGCAATCGCGCCGTATCCTCCGGGTCCAACCCCTCCAGAAGCTTCAGTCCCACCCCGGGCCCCGCGGCCGCCACTGCCGCTGCCAGCTCCGCCGGTGACGCGCCCCCCAGACCGGCGCCGGCGCCGGCACCACCCGCCCCACCGCAACCACGGGCACGAGCCTCTTCCGCGGCCTTACGCCGCGCCTCCGCCGCCTGACGGCGGCGCTGCACCCTCTCCACCGCGAGCGTGAGGCGTTGCAGGACGGTCAACTTGATAACCATAGCCTCCGCCTCCGGTCCACCGGCGGTTAGACGCGGGTGAGGCGGCGGTGCCTTCTGAAAAGCTAGCCCCGATTGGAAGGCCACCCTGTGGACATGAAAACAACGAAGGAGGTAGGATCCAGGACCAGGACGAACGGCACATTGCCAGGAGATTGCCAAGGCGAAGGGCCCCTGGGGGCTGGGAAGAAATGCGATGGGAGGATTAGCCAGAAGAGGTCAGGACGGGAGACGGAAGCTGAGTGAGCCACAGCACAGCATTAATGTGCCTATAGGTATTAATATGGAGAAATACCGTGCTATAGTGAGATGCAAATGCCATTACTTCAACGTCTCCTACGCACCTCTTTGTCTGGGTCCCCAGTGTGTAAGCCGCCTGCTGCCACCTAAGCCGGGAAATGCGGGAATTCAGCTCCGTCTCCAATGCCTCGCCCAGTGCGCCGCCAGCCTTCACGACCAAGCGGCTGCCGTCGCGGGCGCCGGGGGCGGTCTGGGAGGGATATAGGGAAGGGGAGAATATAATGATAACGAGGGAAGGAAACGGGAGGGCAATACCGTAAGGACAGTGTAAGGTACAGATGGCCCCCGGGGACCCACGTCCGTGCCATGTCCGTACGATGACGTGAGTGCACTTAGTAATTTTAACAGCCATAATCTCTCCTTTATTGTTAATGTAGATGAAAATGTAACTATGTCACCGACGACTCCTGAATCCAGGGATGCACTGTCGGCTAATGTGTTCTATACCTCAATTCAAGACCTCAACTAGGGCCCCACACCTGAAGAGTGAGCAGGCCCTTAGCCAGGAGGTCCGCCTCGCGGCTCTTGTAGCGGGCGTTCTCACGCTTCAGGAACTCCAGCATCTCGATCTCACGGGTGAAGTCGTGCCGCTCCGCAAGCTGGCCAGTCAGCTGAAGAAACGGATGGGGTGGAACCCCGGGGACCTCATCAAACCACGATGAAGGCATCAAACCACGGAAACACCCCACAGAGGTGCGGCGACAAGGGGCCTTTCAGGGGACCCCTCACCACATTTTATCCACCACTCCTGGGTCATCATTCCCCCTTTCTTTACCATTCCGCCGGCTCCGTCTGATCCACTTGCAACCTCCCCCTTAGCCCCTTGCCATCCCAAGGTTGTCCAGAGTTCAAAGCCTCCGGCCCCGCCGGAGGTTTTTAAACCGTCCTCTCCTGTGTCACTCGACTCGACTCCTACCCCCACCTGTTCCACCTCCCGCTGCAGCCCTGCCGCCCGCCTCCTCAGCGAGTCCATAGAGTCTTGGTGGGCCACCATGAACGCGTTCCAAGCGGACGCCAGCGCGCGGCCCCGCTCACAACATTGCACCTCCACCTGAAACGGCCATAAGGTAAAATGATAGCCGACAGTTCCAAGCATTTTCGCAGGTCCAGGCACCGCCTCGTCCTGACGGCTTCAGGCGTACCAAGACTCCCACCCACCAAAACGTCCCGTGTTCGGTTGAACATGCAGCGAAGCCCTTATCAAACTGCGCTCCCCACCCTCCGTGGCGGTGCCCAAGCCCAATTCCAAAACGCATTACTTTCCATATGGTGTATTTCTATAATTCAAACTTGAGATTTGCTCGGAAGAGTCTTCGTGAGCCGCCTGCAAGCTTCACACGTTTCCACCTGCCTACCTGCCGTATGAGGTCCGCCAGGCACACGCACACCCCAACTGTCAAGCTGGTGGAGCTGTACGGTGACATCAGGCTACGGCCGCTGCGAAGGGTGGCGGCATCCAAAGGGGAGCCGTGCAGGCGCCGCACACCTCGCCTGTCGCCGCCACCGCTTCCAGCCTCGGCACCACCTTGGGCGCCACCGGGGGAACATGGAGAGATCGGCAGTGCGGCCCCCTTTGCCCCTGCCGATGTCGTATTGGCTGTGGGCGTGCGCACGTGAGCGGAGGCGAGCCCCGCGCGGTGCGCCTCTATGGCGGCTGTGTGGGCCTGTAAACTGGGCTGTAACAATGTGGTGAAGGGCCCCAGAATGGACGGCGCGGACAGCTCCACACCGTCCAGCCCCCTGCATGCCACAAATTTTCCACCGAGACCCATGGGTCATATCAGTGCCGCGGGACAGTATGGCTGCATGTCTGAACGGGAGATTTAGCCCGGCTCAGATTACTTCAGTTGCAATCCCTAATTCCGACCGACGTTGTTATCGTAGATCGCACTATTGTCATGCAGCCAAAACGCGTCCGTCCACACCGCACCTTAGTTGCCATTTGGCGCCAACACCAGCGCCATCACCGCTAGCCGCACCTCCGCCTCCACCGCCTCCGCCTTCCAACCCCCCTCCGCCCACTGTGGCTCCCGGCGCCTGCCTCAGCTTGCTGGCTTCATGAAGGCATGCGATGGCCTCGCTGCAGAGAGATCCCAGCGCATCAGCTCTCCAGGCAACCGCTCTATCCAGTAAGGGTCGACGTTGTTGTATCGTTAAAAACACGCGCATTAATATTGTGCAGTCGATCAGGGCACTTTTCATAATTTTTCCTCGCCATAGAAGAAAGCATCACCAGACATTCAGTCTCAGTTTCATTGTATTCCATTCACCCGTTTCGGTTACCCCGTTTTGCACTAAAAACCGAACCTAATTGTCCATCACGCCTGCCATTCTGTCCTTACAGACATGTGTATCGGTGGGCCCCCGGGAGCCTTTTCAACGAGCAAAGATACATTCAACGTACTCCGCCCCCTCTTCGCCCCACTCTCTCTTCCTCACCTAGCCGCCGCCGTTTCTGGATCACGAAGCATCTCCAGCAATAGCGCCTCCACCGCTGCTGCTTCCGATCGTGTCGGTGGCTTGTCGCTCGGAAGGACTAACAGGCATGCACCGCCACTGCCGACACTACCGGAGTTTGCATCTTGCACCACCATGGCGGGCATTTCCAATCCCATTGCATTCCATGTATGGGGCAGTCGCAGCATCAGTGTCCGTCGTTGCAGGGTATGCACCTGTGCCTGCTGCTGTTGCGCTGCCTGGATCTGCGTCGGGCTCATCCCAGACGCCGCCATCACCAACACATTCACCGTGCCGCCGCCGCTGCCACTACTACCACAGCCACCACCGCCGCCACTGGCACCCAGCAAACCCTCTAATAGCCCCAGCGAGCCAAACTGAGGTCCTACCATTTTCTCATATGCAAGTAGGCCCGCAGCCGCGGCTTCACCACCGCGGCCGTTGCTGCGGGGTGGCGAGCCGCTGCCGCGCTCCGGGGCCCACGGAGATGGGGGACCCCCAGCGGACCAACTGCTACGAGCGAGGCCGTTGACCAGGTCACGTTCTCGATCACGCAAATCGCGCTCCAGCTCCGCCAAGTCAGTTCCAAAACCACCAGTGGGCCCGCCGCGGCCGCGCGGGAGGGTCCCCGCAGCGGCAGCACCATGCAGCAGCTGTGATGGCGCGGTCACCGGCAGGGGTCCCCAGGCGGCGGCGTTGCCTGAGTTGCCCCCTGGGGAGGTGAGGGAGAGGGTGCTGGCGCTGGCAGCAAGCGGCCCCTCGGGGCCGCCCCACGACAGGTCTCCCCAGGAGGACTGCGCTTGGGGCGGGGAAGTGGACTGCTGCTGCTGCTGCAGTTGGGCTGCAGCCGCTGCCGCTGCCGCTGCAACCAAGTACTGTTGCTGGGACCTGCCGCAATAAGGAAGGTTTATAAAGAGCAGTTTGAGAGAGTGGACATACCCCGTTAAGGCCAAATCTCCTGGACGGGTACCGAGGCCAATCCTCTGGAGAGCGCCAAACATGCACTGCCGGTTGCCAACCCCATTCCACACGCCATTATACATAACACCAAGCTTTCCAGCCAGCAGCTCCCGCAATGGCCTCCATATTAAATTAACCCTAATGTTCCGGACTGCTCCATCCCCACTGCCAGGTCCCGGCTTCAGTTGTTTGGGAGGTTGGAGCCCTGTCCTCCGAGCTCCTACTTGTAACCCTACTTGTAACCGCTTTTCCAGGAAAGCCAACGCGCACGCCTTCACCGGCTCTTCGCCATTCATTTGTTGGCCCCAATTCTCCCGCCAAGCTCACTTGAAGTATCCCGATTCCGCCCAGGCGTGCTGCTGCGCGTCTCTCACTTGTGCCCAAGTGATGGTGCTCGCCCCGCCGGGGACGGACGGAATCATCAGAGTTGGCGGGCTTGGGAAGGATCCCGGGCTGACACCATTGTCCCCGGGTGATACACGGCCGCCGCCCATGCGGTTCGCACGGCCAACCTGCGCAGTGCAGTCCGCGTTTGCAAGCCCAGTCGACCATGTCCCACCCCGGGTGCATGACAGAATAGACAGAAACCCCCCATACTGAATGCGACGTCGTCTGAGAGCTGCTGATAGCCAGGTGACATTCCAAATGCCCGACGCGACCCGAAATGAACGACATGCCGGTGCATGGGTGGAGGCGCCTTCGGATCCCATCTCCTATTCCCGTCCCCACCTCCTTACAATCCCGTTTATCCTTCTCCCATCCGTCCCTAGAAAAAGTGGATGTGGGTCGGGTGTCAGCTCATAGGCAGCCTAACTGCTGGACCACATCGCCCTGTTCCCTCTCTTCATTACCTGTCCCACCGCGGGAGGGTTGCCAGTCGCTGATAACCCTGACGCTCGTGTATGCTGGGGTGAATGCCGCGTACCGCCAGATACCCCAGAAACCCCGCTGGAAGCGCAGCCCGGGCTCGGCTCCGGCAGTCTGCGGCATAAGCAAGCGTGATCGATCCCGGCGAGAGGACGGTAAAGCAGCCGTGACAGGTGACCACAAAGGATCAGCTTCGCGTGCGCCCCAGCGCAAGCTGAAATTGAGAAACGGGTCGCCATTTACCGGCCTGTCGGCCGTCAACCCTTGCCCTATGCAACTGCCGCCATGCCGATTTCGTAGTCTACCCCATTTGATGATCTAGCTCGGACACACAAACATATGCGCACTACCAAACAGCACCGATGGCAGCGCCGGCATACTTCCCCCGTGTGACGCGCCTATAGAGCGAGGTCACAACCGCTGCAGGAGTGCCTCCTACAACACAGTTTTCGCAAGCCCCCACGAGCCGCTGCCTGACGCAGGTCTTGGAGCCTTGGTGCGCTCCAGCGCCTTGGTTCAATCCTTCAAGCCCAGCTTTTCCCTCACTATCCTCATGTGCGGCTCTCCACACCGGTGTCAGCATCCTGTTCTATGGCCCTGCACCTTCCGTTGCGGACTTAGCTAGCGGCAGCCGCTGCTGCCGGCGCCGCCGCAGCTGTAACGATTACCTGTGGCACCGCACCTGGGGAGAGCTGCTGATGGCGTGGTACTACCATCGCTTCCTCGGTCGCGTTCCCGATCTGACTGCGAGCCGCTGGTGAATTGCGGGCGGCGGGCTGCTCCTGGCATGGCGCAAAGCGACGGCGTGGAATGAGTGTAATTCAGACAAAAAGGGGATCCGAACCGAGAACGGGGATGAAATTATATCAATTGCAGGTTGTAGAGCTGGAAACGTGATGCCAAGCTGATAAGCACGGGGTCGCTTAGGTAAAGAGTGTGAGGGATGGGTCTTAGGGATGGGCCATGGGCCCCGCAGAGCAACACATTGAGACTTTGAGAAGGGATGTGATGTGTGCGGCAATTAATTGCGAATAAAAGTGTGTCGATCCTATACTTTGATCATCGATACGGGTACTCGGCATCGTGATGGGGACTGGGGTTTCAGGGAACAGCCACACCTAGCAAGTATGGTGTCCCCGTCGTGCCGGGCCGAGGGACCGGTGGAAATGGTCCAGATCGATGCGCCCCAGACGATCCATATCCTGCCTGCCGTGTCGGGGACGCGTCAGGCCCACGATTGGTGCCCTACAATTCAACGTCAGGCAACGGGACACAGTGCTGACACAGTTGATGGGTTTGGCCCAAACGAATGTCTTATACAAGTTGCTGCGTTTCGTATCGAAATGGGTTGGGTCTGCTGTCGAATACAAGGCCTACCGTCTAGGTAAGGCGAATCGTCCTGAGCGCAGAAATTTGTATGTATTATCTTGTAAAATAATTTACCTTACCTGATTCTGCTTTCCATTGGCTTTACGATCCAACGGGGCGAGAAACAAGTCCGTCTGACCCCGCATAATAGCATTCTCCACTTTTAAGCTCTCCTTCTGACAAACATTATAAAACAAATAAAAACAATTCTAAACTTCCTCAATTGTTTAAATGACCAGCCCGTGATCGCAAGGGGATGACAAAAGCTGAACTCCCTCAGCTTGCGCAGATATCTACATACAGGGTTTTATAAGTTACGTGCTATATTTAGCCATTTCACAGAATTCATTGTAAAAGGGTTAAGCAGCTAAATGCGTCAGCGGACAGCCACGAGCCTAAACGGTCCAACTGTCGTCGTATGGCATCGAAAATCCACCCCAAATCTCACTGCTCGTTCTTGCGGTCCTTTGAGCCTCCTGGCTCGTACGGGCCTTACGAGCTCTTCCTGAGTTTGTAACATCATCATCACATCATCACATCACCCCAAATCTCCCTGTCGGTTATAAACGTTATAACAGCGCAAGATTTCTATTTGCAACATTCAAACTGCATTTGCATTTCTACATGTCAGTCGTGCTTCATCCAACTTCAATACGTGTTGCAGCCGTAGGGATTGTTATCACCCAGTTCACAACAGTCGAAGAGTGGAGCTACCACGTGATGTTCGGGAAACCTTTGTTTGATAGCATTACGCATCCGTGGTCCTACGTTCACGTCACGCAAACCTCAACAAGATGCGGCAGGGCATGCTCCACGCGACCCGCGCTGCCAGGTGCTTATCGTCGTCTCATTGGCGAGGAGACATTGTAAGGCAATAAAGTCAAGATTTAAGCTCCATGCCGCTTCTATACCCTCCTCTCAACAGCACAACCTCTCCCTGAGGAAGGGTTGCGAAGGGCAATAAGCTCTTGTACCCAAGTTACACCTAAGGAAAATCCCATATGATTTCTTATAGGGTTCCATACTGACAAGCTTCGAGCATTCCTACATTTTTTTCTGCGTCGGCAGGCTCACCTGTCCCGTCACCAGCCGCTTGAGGGCGCATGCACTGTATCCAGTCTTGCCGTCGGCGGTAACGCCGACGACGCTGCCGGTGGCACCGCTGCATTTCCCTGCTAGAGCTTCCATGTCCGTTACTGGTTCTGGGGCGAGTACTGCCAACTTAGGTTCAGAGCAAGGCAGCGTGACCAGGAGAATGGGGCAAGCTGTGACAATAAGACAGGCTAAACAGGAAGCCAACCTCAAGCCCCTCTCCGCTGCAGCAACAGATTCAGTGACATCGACTGGAGGCGATCCTTTAAATGCAGAGGGGAACGCCGCGGCCGCAGGAACAGCATCCAACATCAGCGGCTCCAGTGTAGAGGCGACCACGCCGCAGCTGCCAGTGTGCTTGCGACCTGGGGTGTACGTGGATGTTTTGGACACGGCGATGGCGTGGCGGGACCATATGGCCGGCCGCATATTGCACTTAGGGGATTCGCTGGAGCAGCAAGATGGCGGGCCGGACATGGCGGGGCTGATGGTGGGTCCAAACGGCCGGGACCGGGCTGAAGCTGCAAGGCCCGTCCTGCACCTACAGCGCTGCCTCTCCGGTATTTACCCATGCCTCTGAATACACTGAGCAGTGCAGAGTTTATCTTCTCGCATCAAATCTATTCGCGCTGTCGTCTCCCTCCTTGAACCTCCCCTCCATCTCCATCCCATTGCAGCGCGAGCTGGACTGGGTGCTAGATGACGTCATTGAGGTGCGCTAGGGTCAGGGTCTTCAGGCAGTTGGTGTTTCGTGTTTCGGCGTCTTGGCCCGTTCCTTGGTTCACCCCCATCAGACACTTTCCTAGCCTTCCCTACACATTCCTTTGCAAGAATAAATACGCCTCCCGCTTCCTATCACGGGAACCCTAACCCCAATAACTACGCTATGCCTTGCCTGTCCCGTCCCACGCAACCGTGGGTTCTTACAAGGGCTACATTTGGGTCCGATAACTTCCCTCCACCCTCCCTTCCCGTTTCCACTCCTGCCCACTCCCCATGTGCAGGCCGTCCGGGTCAGTCCTGATAGCCTGTGGGAGGAAACCAATTGGCGGTTGCTGGAGCCGCGCGTGAAGGCGGCGGAGCACCGGCATCAAAATCCACGAATCACGTGGGAGCTGCGGCTGCGGGAACCTGTATCGCAGCTGTGGGAATGGTGGGAGCGGCGGTTGCAGGTCAGCACATTCCTCCCTGGGCGGTTAGAGATGGAGGGGCCATGTCAAGCGGTGCTGCGGATGAAAAGGTCACCGGGAAAGGTTACTAACAACTGGCTAAGGCTATGTGAACTAAAGCGGGCAGGAGAGAGGATTTGCCTGGGCCTGGCTGACTGGCAAGCGCTCCCTTTGGGAAACGAAGGGCAAGACTGCCCTTTCCACACTGCACTTCCTATCGCCCCTCATCTGGTCCCACCATACCTATACGGGCATCTACACGCAAACCAATGCCTTGATCCCTGGGATTTCCTGACAGGACCGTGTGCCCTTCCAGTACCTTATCGGCGCCGCCCATTGGCACCGATACGTGCTGAGCGTGGGTCCAGGCGTACTCATTCCGCGCCCCGAAACTGAGATTTTCCCGGAGCTGGTGCGTACGGCAATCTCGGTGCGGCCATACCTGGCGGCCTTACCATGGGCAGATCTTGGTACAGGCAGCGGCGCCATTGCGATTGCAGCGGCGGACGAATTGCGACAGATGAACCCGGTGCGCGATTGCAGCTGCCATTGTTCTTTACAGCCACTTGACCCGGAAATGTGGAAAGTAATGGGCTCGGCCACAGGAGCTTGGAGAGTTCAGAGACGGGATCCAATTGAAGCAGTATAGACGGAATACGCTAGCCCACGACCTTGGGGAATATGAACCGCATACTAAACATACGTGGGCGAAAGTATTAGGCGGGGCCGTTCAGGACGTTCAGGTCCGTTGGCGAGTCTCCCTGCACTTTTGGCACCTCTATGACTCCATCTCACCACCTCCATGAAACTATGAGCCTAATTCAAATTGTCTGGTTGGATTCCGAACCCACTCGTGCAGGCCGCAGAGGTGTGGGCCGTGGATGTGAGCCCAGTCGCCATCGCCTACACGCGCTTCAACGCTCGGCTCTGCCTACAGCCCGGCATAAATTCACCCAAACGTCATAAGCCCGCCAATGCTGCCGGCCCCTTCGTGCATGTTGTGCAAGGCAGCTGGTTTGAACCGTTGCGCCACTTGCGTGGCAGGCTTGGTGGCGTGCTTAGTAATCCGCCGTACATCCCGCGGGTCCAGATGACGTGTTTGCAGGCGGAAGTTGGCCGCCACGAGCCGGTCGGGGCGCTGGACGGCGGCGAGGGTCCCGGGTTGGATAGCTTACAGGTCTGTCAGCGGGATGAACGCGACGCCAGCATGGGAAGGGCCGTACTGGGTACGAGATAGCTCAAGGGACATGCGGTCCTGGGTACTGCCTTTTTCCTCCCAATTTCAGGTGCGTCAGCAGTCCCATCTCAGCAGATGCTTTCGCGCCACTGCGGCTGACGTTCTCTCTGGGAGGCAACACCGCCGAACTCCTGTTGCTGGGTTTATTGCGCAAAATGGGGATATTGGTTTAGTTCTTACCTTTTCATTCGTGGCAACTGCAAGCGGCCCCGGTCCGCAGGCCTTGTGCTCAGAGGCGGCAGTAATGCTGGCGCCCGGGGGCCTTATCGCACTGGAGGTGAGATGACTGGAGGGAGATGGGAACTGCAACTGGGGTGCTGGGAAGGGAACTGCGACTCATTCCCCCAGTCCACCCGCGTATTGCCGCCGCCCTTCAGCAATATCTCCTCCCTGGAACTCCCTATCGCAGCGGTGGTATCGCCGTGCCCTGGTGGAACGCACCACATCGCCTACCTGCTCGTCCGGGATGTTTTTTATTGCCGAAGCAATCCATGGCTAGCCCCTCATATGCAGGTCCTTTCATGGCCGCCCCACGCTCTTACCCGGCCTCCCTTGTGCGTCGCCCGGACATCCATGACGGGTCTATGTCCCGCGCATTAATGTTCCTCCAACAGTCCCTCGTTGCTCTGCATTCTCGCCTGCCGCGTGTCTCCAGACCGCCGGTGGGAAGCAGGCGGACCTGGTAGCTGATAAACTGAGGGCTGCCAGGGTACCAGCTCCGTATAGCAGTCATGTCGGCTCTACGAACTGTAGAAACGGCAGTAGCGGCAGTAGCAGTACCACCACCAATGATGGCGCCGCAGGAGCAACCCCAGGGCAGCTGATGGGTGAAGGAAATTCGGAGAATCGGACGAGGGCCGAGGACAGCGGCGACGAAGACATGACGAGCTGCGGCGGCGCCGTATTGGCCTACGGTTCGGAAACAATTATGACGGGTGCCGCATTTGAGGAGGTCGAGGTGCTAGAGGATTGCTACGGCGTGCGCCGCTTCGTGCGGGCGTATCGGCGAGGAGGGGACTACTGTAACAGTGTGAGATAGTGGTGTGGATGTAGCAGCTGACGTGCACGCTGCAGTCAGCCTGCGTCCTAACCGTGCAGATCGGATCATTGGGCGAGGTCATCTGGTATGGATGTATCAACCTACAAGGCACAAAGATGAACGCATTATTACGTAGTATAATACACCGGATTTTGACTAGCTAGATGCTCTTGCATTCCGTGAACGCGGACGGAGCAATTAGCGTTTTACGCTCCTTGTGCTTTCTTTTGCAAACCTTCCACGACGGCTTGGATGTACGAAATTGCTTTTACCGTTTGCCGTCGTGAACGACAACAGGGCCTTACAGTATATTTTAGGCAGGGGCCAACCAGTCCGGTTGAAGGAACACAGCAGGAATCGGTCTCTCAACGCCCGGCCCCAGAGCAAACACATGTCCGCGTTTGCCCGGCAGTGCGTCTGCCCCACCCCTAAGGGGAGAACCAAGCCGAATTCCTGCGGTCCAGATGGCATATCTTCTGCTGAACGGTCACGCCGTGTCACCACCGTGCAAACGGACCTCCACAATTGTAGGATGATGTGTGCGCTGTGTGCTCCGTCAGCTCCCGCACAATCATGTCAACTCCCCCCGGCCTAAAGTCTTGTTAGCGTGCCAGGCGAAGATCCCCTCCCGTCGGTATTACCCGTCTCCCTTACAGCAATCCTGAACGTCAACCATTAACCACATGCCACGCTCCCGACGCCGGCCTGCAGGCCACCATGTATATATGCATATAGCTGCTCCAGGCCGCCCATCCCATCCATATATCCATCCTACCCATGACCTCCCCTCCCCTCTCGGCGAGGCGTGGTGGTCGCGTAGGGGAAAACGTGCAGGAGGCATCGCGCCTAAAACTCCAAACTCAAACCCTAAACCCGGTACATGTCTCCTATCCCCTCTCTCCCGGAGCCGGCGTCTCCTTGCCGTCTACTCGTTTCGTCACCCCACCTCCGAGTCTGATCCGTCCTCAGGCCCCCGCCGCATGATCGCAAGCTGCAGGCGGTGCAGACCGAACAGCACCATGTTGAGTGGGTCTAGGTATACCCCAAGCGCCGCGAATACGTGCTCGTCCACATGCACGGCATATGCGTGCCTACCGTACAGCAGCGCCAGCACGTCTACAACAGCATACATGGAGAACGCAGCAGCAGCAGCAGCGGCGCCGGCTGCAGCGTGGCCTACCCAGCTGCAGCGGCATAGCCCGGTGTCGGAGGCTCCACCGCCAGCAGAACCTGCGACAACGGCCTCCATCGCGGCGCCACCGGCCCATCCCAGCACGACCCCGGCAGAGCACCACGCGATGGCTGCGCCCGCCGTCAGGTCTGCCAGGCGACCCAGCAGCTGTGCACACGCCGCCACACATGCCAGCGCCAGCGCCGCCAGCCCCACCGCTTGCACCAGTAGACAGGTATCCAGCGCCACAGTGGTAGTCGAAACCAGCAACATTTGACCGGCAGAGAAGGCTGCGGTTGGGGCGAGGAAAGGGGCAAAGAGGATCCTGTGGACGTAGTGCGAAAAGAGAAAGTAGAGATCGGAGCGCCGTTCAAGAGGTGGACCTATCGCCCTTGAATGTTTCTGAGATGGCGATACTCACAAAGTCGCCGTGAAGCGCGTCGCATTTTCTCTCAGGCGGTCTTCAAAAATCAATGACTGTCGTGCACTACCGAGCACAGCGGTGGCGGCAGCGCCACCCATGAGGTCATACCCACCCACGAACGCCAGCAAGCTGTGCGGGTGGGGCCGCCGCAGTCGTTCCGACAGCGCCAGCAGCAGCAGCGTGCCCAGAGACAGCACTATTGTCAGATGCAGCGCCCAGGGCTGAGATAGCAGCAGATGTCTTGCCACGTCGGGCGGCGCGGTCAGTACAGCAGCACCCACGCCCGCGGCCGCCGCCAGAGACAATGCCAGGAGGCCAAACACATTGCGCAGAAACCGGTTCCGGAGCTGCAACGGCATTGATATACGCTACGTGGGCACATGACAGCATGTATTCTAGTCGGAATTTGTCCTCCTTTGGCCTCCGCCATCGGTTTGTCAGTAACGTTATCCACGTATTCCGCAGGCCCCGCCTCTAAGCCTTTTTTCCCCTGTTCCCTCCCTCGACCTGACATCCGGCCGCGCCCCGACACGCCGGCCAACCTTCTGTTCAGCCCTGGGCGCCGCCTGTTCATAACCACCATCTGTCAATGACCCGGTCCCACCGCCTCGGCACCCGTGCGACCGTACCTGCACGTATGTACCGGACGCCGTGTTGAACCGTCGTAAGTTGCGCGGTGTGGGCTGGAGGAAAGAGTCCCGGTATGACCCTGCGGTGTGATGGCCACCCCATGACTTAAATATGGTAATACATCAGCCATTTGCTCCATCACGGCCTGGGTGTTGGTGGTCGCACGTTTGGCGTAGATGCAGGCATCTGGAAGCCCGATCGTGTCGATGGCATACTGGCATAGTGTTTAAGTAAAAATGCACATACGACCAAGCGCGTATTACGTGGGCGTGGTTGGTGTCGCAACCCAAGGCACTGCTAATCCCCTGCATGTACTTCAGAGGAAAGCCCAAAGCGTGAACCACATACAGAGCGTGCTGCCCGCAGCGTGTGTTGTGGCCTGCGTACATCCTACTGCCATATATCTGCGCGTCCCGTTCGGGGGTCCTTGTTTGAGTAGCGGTACGGCCGCCTTCAAGCAACCGGCTGTCAGGTAAATTACAGCAGTGGTTAAGTGCGCAGCGCCGTGGGGTAGAGTGACTGGGTCTTCAGCACTTCATATCCATCCCCCGGCTTACGTGGGGAGATGGACGGCAAGGAGGTGTAATACCCTGTGATGAGCTGCTCTTGCATGCCACTCGGCTCGTACAGACCGTACAAGCCATATTCCCTTGAGTTGAACAGCAACTGTGAAGACTGCTGCGATGGCTGCTCCGTTAGGGCCAAAGCTTGAGGTGCGTAACCGGGTGACATCGGCGCCGCCGGTGGCCCTGCCGACCCGCGGGTCGGGGGGAGCGACCGCCGCGAGCTCGCAACCGCCGCGTCCGGGCTAAGTGGTTCTGCCGCCTGAAGCTCCTGGTACAGCGCCATAGCGTATGCGGATAGTTGCTGTGGCTGTGATGGCCCTGCCTGTTGGCGAGAGCCTTGTTCGGTCACTGTACAAGCAACCGCCGATGTTGGATGATGTTTATTGCCGTGTCCACCATGTTGCTGAAATTCGGCAGCTGCTTCCTCTCTAGCAGCAGCTTCGATTTCAGGATCCGTTGCTGATGACCCAGAGACGGCCGCCGCGATTGAGGTCGAGATGAGCGGCCCCGCGTAAAGTGCGAACGGTGAGAGAGATGACGGCCGCATCCTCCCATTAAGGACTGCTAACCGACGCTATTCATCGTTTTTAATGAATCCCATGAGTTTTATGAAGCCGCCCTCCCCGTAGTCAGGGATTTCTGCGCTCGCGGCGCTGGAACAGTACACCCGCAAGAGCTAGCTGGACATTAGGCTTATGTGTCAGAGGCTTTTGCTTTTTTTTATAACGTGCCTGTTGATGGCAAGTTCAGTTCGGCAAAGCGGGAAGCATGTACGGTGTAGCCTTAAAAACAGCTGTAACAGGTCCCTTGCGCATCTTACGACCTTGCTGCTGCCCGGGCAGCATCCTTAGCACAGTAGCCGCCGCTGTCTACTCGGTTGTCTACCTCCCCCGCAATCACGGCCCCCGGCTACGTCAAGAGCGGCCCTCTCATCTATCAATCTGTCCGTCCTGCAGTATTCAAAGCACATGTTCTCGTGGCCCAACCCCTGATCGTCTACTTAAGCGGAAACACTCCTCTTGGGATCTCCTCGCATTCGTTACGCTTGCTGTGGCCTTAACACGTGTTCCCAGCCGCAACAGCAGCATACTTGTCCCTCAGAGCAGGACTTGAGCATGCGAAGCAAGCAAAGCCGTTGCGACGGGCACTGGCACTGGCGGCGGCGGTAATACGAATTCAAGAGTCAGTGTCTCTACCATTGCCCCGGACTTCCCCGTCTATCTGTGTGACATGGATCTGTCCCTGTATGATGCGTTCGCCTATTGCAGTGGCGCTCAGAGCCGCAAAGCCGGCCCGCACCAACTTCCAGATGCACTGCAGATTGCCATTCATCACCCAATAAGCATATATGCGTTTAGGAACAGCCGAATTCCTACGTTGCAACCACCGTAACCTGCAAACTCAGAAGCTGCATCCTATCACACCGACATAACGCCACCTAGCAGCCGCTACTGCATGTGCTATGCGTCAATATCCTCTGCTGCATCCCCCAGTTGTAGTTGAGAGACATCCATCTGGTTCTCCGTATCGGACCCCTGCTCTTCCTCCTGTGCCATCGGCCGCGTAAGCGCCGCCACCACCCGCTCCGGAAGATTGAAGCCCATGTCGGGGTTCAGCACCGTGGCCGTAATGGCCTGGCGTTGCGGATCGTATGTGAAGCGTACGTGCTCTTCTGGCGATGCAGAGGCGGCTTTGCGCATCCATTCTAAGGCCGCATCGCCAAAGCGCAACAGCTGGAAGGCGTCGAAGGGGTAGCCCCGATCGCGTGCCAAGGCAGGCAGGCGCGTCACGGGCAGGCGGGAGACCTACCGGGAAGGCGCAATAAGTATGTTTCGGTCGACCCAATAGGTGGGACTTGAATAGGGGCCAGAGGTACAGCACCCCATCATCGGCATCATCGACCTTCAAATCTATGTCTTGCTGTAATCGCCCCCTCATACACTCGACATAGCAAACTTATCGAACCGCCCCACCTTTTGTAGAATGCCGCTGCGGTCCCGACCGCCCAGCACCAGCGTGGGCACCCCAGCCAGGAAGGACTGCACCCACCATCGGGGGTACTTCTCCCGGTACAGCCTCTCAGAACCACGTTCACCCTGCGGTAGCCTGTAGAGTGCGGCAGCCCAGTTGCCGCAGCAAGAGGACATACGGGACAAGAAGGCCGCAAGGTTGAGACGCAATCCCTAAGCCTCGGCCGGCCCAGCTCCGGGCCAGGAAAAAGCGGGACGGCATCCCTGTAGCGCGGACGGATCCGAGTTAACGGAACCTAACTAACCGAGTTTCCCTGGTCGTTGCCCCAGATACAATGCACAGGCGCCCTGTCACGCCCCCTGCCGAATGCACTAAGCGCAAGTTGCTAACAGGCCGGCAGGGAGGCCGGCAGGTTGGGTCGTGTGAATGGCTTCAGGAACGATGCAATATGAAGCTTCAGGCAATTGATGATGTGCATCCCTATGCACGTGTCAAGCTATCGTCATTTACGCGGGCCGGCACGCACACATAAGTCTTGAGCTCTGTGAAGCCAGCAAAATTTTCCTGTTCTAGCTCCGATGGCTCCTCCCAGGCGTCCATCTCAGCTGCCATCAAAATCAGATGCTGGCCCAGACGAACCTAGGTCAGTCGAGGCGCGACGTAAGTTGGGTTGCAGGGCGGGAGACGCAATCCGCCACAAGTGGGTAAATCGGATAGAGGCAGATACGGCAGTGAAGATATGTTTGTAGTAAGAGCCATCTGAGGGACTCAGGCAATTCGGGAGGCCCCGAAGGAGGTCGTCATGTTTGGGATATGCAGATGCCCCTCACATGCAAAGATTACCCGTTCGGGAAAGCTTGCAAGTATGGGCAAGCGTGCCCAATGCCGAATGGTTTCAGGAATCAAAGTCAAAAGTCTGTCTCTGCTGTGTGCTTTTAACCCTTGTACATCCCTCCGGATTCATGTGCGAGGATCGATTCTCTGTACGAACCAAGGCCCGTTGCACGCTCGCCTGAAACATGGAGGCGAATTCTCCCGTGCTATCCACAACCTTATCCGGATCGGCATCCGTGCAGATCGCCTCGAACTTGTACCTGCGAGTATTCGAATCAAATCGTCATCAGACCTATACTGGGCCAGCCAACTGACCGGACGGACGGCTAACGTTCTCAAATACCCGACCCGAGGTGAAGGGCATGCACGCATAGTTACACCGTTGCCAAATAAAGTGGTGATAATAGTGGAAAGCGCAACAAATCCGAACCCGTTGCTGATGGTGGGGAACGGACGGGCAGTCTCTACGTTTCCATGTCGGCAGTGGCATGGAAAGTGAGTAGCCTGCTTGGGCTGCCGCTCCCTCGTATTATGGTCATGACCAGCCTAGTCTCAATGCCGGCCATTACCTATCCCCAGACCTAGGAGGCCGTACCCATAGTATGTGAACCGGTCATGGTCCAGCAGCGGCTGTTTTCCCTGGAGCTTCACGATTTCCAGGAAGAGAGTGTTGTTGTAAAACACAGCATCAATTACCCACGGTTCGTTGCGCTGCAACGGCGTCATGAGCAGCTTATTGAGGTTGTTTCGGAATGTCACGATGGTGGTTCGATCTAGGGGCAGATAGGCGTACATGGCGCCATACAAGATGACGTCGACCGGTACGGCATCGTCTGAGTCTGCTTTCCGAATGAAGGCATCAGGGTAGCCTCTGTTCAGGTCAAACTTCTCGAGAGCTTCGAGATTAGGCACGAGCGTCCGCACGCCTGCGTGGAAGGAATGTAAGCACAGTGTCCTAGCAGTTCGATAGGAAAACCACGAATACCCTCCTCCTCCGCATGCACATGCCTCTCAGTTAAACCCTCAGGACCCGGCCCCAGACCATCATAGGCTGCCAGATTCCCTTCCACAGGCCGGAGTTTCACATGCGCTACGCTCTTAAAGTGTCCCCACTCCATTTACACCTGAGTATTACATACATAAATGTCGTTTTTCAATGAGTGCTGCAAACGAAGACCTGAACTCGGGCAAAACGACCTAGAAAACGCAGCGGTCGACCCACCGCTCGTGTCGCCGTACAGGTAACCGCCGCCCGCGGCGGCGGTGGCCCGTGTCCAATAAGATACTTGCTCGGGTAAACTGAGGGAGACGGGCCGGTTTGGCCCATGGGCCTGATCGGAATTGCTCCAGGCATCGACGGAAAAGGACTGCTCCGCCATATTTACCCAAAGCGTCAACGACAACGCAACAGTGTGACTAATTTATTACATCGCTGCTTTTCGAAGCAGTGCAAACAGCATAAACTAAAATCACCCCCAAAACTAAAGTCTTTAAGCTACCAACTCGCCCGGGCAACGTCTTATGGAACGTGTTTTAGTATTACACAGGAAAATCCGTGAACTGGAACAGCAACACTTACTTGGTTAAGGATTTGATGAACCCTGAAATCGCCCAACGCCTACCGGTATCTGCTGTAAGTACAACCGCATCTCCCAGGCAGACGGTGCAGACCGATTTGACAAATGTTTATACACGTATTGCATGAAGAGCCAAAGTCCTCCAGGTCTCATAAAGGAAGGCTAGTATTGCCCAACGTTTGCATTCAGTTTGGGACAGCTTTTTCCAAATTACATTGTCTAGTCCCATACCATACAAAGCTTGATATATATATATACATATGTTAATTATATAAGTCAATTCAAACGTTTGGAGACGGCGACGCTACCACTTCAGCTACTTGCTGGCCTGCTTAAAGCAATGTATGCACCGGCGCTCCTGCGGCACCGGTGCGGCTCTTGTCATGTTGGGCTGACGCCTAGGCATTATGAAGGGCCACACCCCGCCATCGCTCGACGGGCGACTTTAGCCCCGTGTACCGTACCCCGCTCTGGGCATTTCAGCAGCTGCAGCAGCAGCGTTTTTGCCATACTCATCACAACCAACCGTTGTCCAGAAGCCTTACCAGCCACCTTTTCAATACCACGGTCTATCCCAGTCCCCCCGAACCAGACCAGCGCCTCCGACACAGCTTCAAGCGGTTTCCTCTTTCCTTTCCGTCGGCACAAACGCAGCGCCAACGCGAAATATGGAAGCAGTGGCCGGAGAGGGGCCCTCACGCTCGCCCGGTCCTCGACCCCACCCTCATCGTCCGGGCCCCAATATGTCCCAAACCCCATGGAGTTGGTGCGAAGGGAGGCCGGGTTGCAGAGCAACCGTTTAAACTCCAACCTGAGGGAGCGGGTGGAGGCGGCTGTGGCGCAGCTGGGTGGCCGGGTCACGGTAAGTTACATGTGGGGTCTTTTGATCGAGGCGTTGGTAGAGCGTGGGTAATTGGGTGTTGGCTGGCTGGCTGGGTCGATTAGCGGCTGGATGGATGGACGGCAGCGCGGGTTGCCAAACGTTGGTTCAGCGATAAGGGGCTGGATGGAGGAGCGGGAGGCGGGAGGCCTGGGGGACATCAGCCGGATTATGCGGATGTCGAAGTGCCTGTATGTGACTCCAGCTACCTGGGAAGTGTATGGGCCAACATGGGCCAGCAGGCTCACCCGTGCAGGACTCACGAGAATACCGTCCCCAAGGGCGAGAGTGCCGCAGTGCCCAATGCGCGGTTAACTCCCTGCTTGCTTGTTTGATCCTCAGCCCAAAGGATCCGTTGCATGAGGCCATTACCCATGCCACTTCCGCGCGGGTATTTGGTAATTCAGTGGAGGCAATATACGCCACATGCTTACCGGTGCTCCTGTTGCCTGGTGTCCTCGGCAGCTCATTGCAATCCGCTATGATTATGCCGCGCATTTGCCCCCTCAGGTGGGCGATGTAGCGACGCGGGCGGGAGTAAATCTGGCTGATGCGGACGAGGCACTTAAAGCGCTGGCATACGATACGCAGGCCTCATTAAAGGTATGGCGTTTCGGAAACGGCCCCCATCCAAACCGTCCCGTTTGTTGCTACTGCGCTTCCTTGAAGCCGGCAACCCGTTCGGTTATGGTGCAGGTCTCGGCTGAGGGCGACGTGGTGTACGGCTTCGCACCCGACTTCCAGAGCCGGCTTCGAAGCCGTTCGCTAGTCATAGCTGCATTGCCACAGATCCGGCGCATCGTTGGCGTCTTGTCATACTTGGCGCGCATTGCCTTTGGAACGGCGCTGTTCTCCTCAATCGCGCTGGTTTGGCTTGCAATCGCAGCACTTCTCAGTGGGCGCAGCAATGATGATCGGGACAACCGGCGCCACAGCAGCTATGGCGGCGGTGGCGGCGGTGGCGGCGGAATAGCCTTCTATGTGGACCCCTTTGAACTTTTCCGCTTTTGGGACCCATATTATGGAAGGTGCGCATGGAGCTTATTGTTTCCGCGCGCTGTTGCCCCAATTCCCGCCCCGCGTATTCGCCCTTGCGATAAGTTTTGCTGTTCGCGTCTGCGCTCCTTACCTTGGACGTTTCCTCCGGTTCAGAGATCGCCTTTCACGTGTGCATAGCGCGGAATCACGCGGCATGAGTTTCGTGGAGGCGATATTCTCGTTCGTATTTGGTGACGGGGACCCTAACGAGGGTTATGATGAGCAACGCTGGAAGGAGTTGGGCGCCATGATCAGGACAAAGTGAGATGGGCATTGGAAGGGGGAAGGAATAAATAGCATTGGTTAGGAATGGAGGGAGCAAAGGAGGTAGGCACAAAGGATGATAATCGGCTTTTTAAGCTGCATACTGTTTTGCAAGATCTTCCCGACTTTAAGGCTGGGCAGGACGCAGGAGCGTGGGGGGCGTGGTAATATTGTTGTGACTTGGGAGGCTCCTGGGTTGGTGACAGCAGAGCTACACACAGCTCTTTCTTGTGGCTTTGACATGTGTTAGCATGATGACATGATTGCTCCAGGGGTGGACTAGTGACGGCGGAGGAGATGGCGCCCTTCCTGGATCCGCCACCGCCGGCGGTCCTCCCGCGGACATACGGTAACGAGCAGTATGTGCCATACCCGGATGAGAGCTTCGTATTACCTGCGCTAATCAAGTTTGGTGGCGAGCCGGAGGTGGATGAGCAGGGGCGCATTCTGTACCACTTTCCAGTGCTGCAGAAGACGGGTGTACAGGTAGGTAGGTGGGCGGGTCTGGGGGGGTGGTTCAGTCCACATGTCGGTTCATAGGTTAGTAGCGACCCCGGTAAGTGGCTCAACAGGAACTGGGCAACTAGGGATTTCCGTCTTTTGCGGCGGAAGGTCCCATAGTTCCCGACATATTATCGCCCAGCAGGCCTGGATGACTGCTCCAGCCCCGGCTCCTGGTTCATGCCTTACATCGCGCCCCAGTTGCTCTTGCCCACACCGACCCTGGCATCGATTCCGATCCTAACCACTCTTTGAATTTCTATTCGCAGCAGCGGCAGTGCAGGCACTCCAGCTCGGCCATCTGGGATGTGCCCCTGGAGCAAAGCTGGACGCTCACCGCCGCCGATGCCGGCCAGGTCAGTGGCTGGGCGCGGGGCTGTTAGGCGGTTCTCATCAGCCACAAAACAGTTTAATAGTTTTATCCATCTCACGTACGAAGGGAGCTAGGGACCCAAAGTACTACCTGTCGGCGCTCTCCCTCCTTTTTTCCAAGACAGCTCCTTCTGCATCCCTTCTGCCTCCGAGTCCTCGACTGGATCTGGTGATTCCCAAGGTTTTTCCTTCTCTTCCTGCCCAACCGAAGTCATCACGAGAGAGGTATCCCGGATGTCCTCGGAGGGACCATCCGAGAAATCATCCAATACCCCTATTTGCCCTCAAACCTCAATCCTCCCCGATGCTCAATCGAGCTTCTGGAGTCCTCGCTCTGTAACACTGGGCTCACCCCACTCCATCCTACACAGGTCGCCGGCATCATCTTGCTGGGACTGGTCAACCTGTTCGGAGTGGGGTGGCTATCATTGATGCTAGTAGATCCCCGAGCTCCCGCCGTGCTGGCCATGCAGGGGCTAGGCTTCTTAGTGGGGCTGATGGCGCCGCTGCAGCTGTATGCAGCCGCGTTCTTCGCGATACCGGCGGCCAGGTAGGGTTTGGAGCCCCGTCTAGAAGGCATACAACATGGGCAAGGGCTGATTTGGAAATTTTGGGTCAGGACTAGTCAGGGGAAGTCCAGGTAAGACATCTTGATCTCGCCAAAACCCCTCAAAGTTCGCACTCCCGAGCATAGTTCGACGCCCCATGTCCCCCTGGCCTCGTGCGCGTGCGGCCCCTGCCCTCTCGCGGCCTTGGCTCTTGGACGTCCGGATCTGGTAATGACTTAAACAAACTGATGCAGGTGGTTTCTGAACCAGTTCCGCAACCGTGAGATTGAGGTGCGCAATGAGGCTCGCCATGCCGCCATCGACCTCCTCGACAAAGCCGAGTCCGCACCTCGCTCCTCCGTTGTCGCTGCGCTTGGTGAAAAGGTGGCGGCAGCGCGCGCGCTGGTCAACGGGCGGCCTGGCATAGAACTGCCGGGGCCGCGGTTGGTGAGAGACGAAGAAATCATTTTTGACAGCGGTCGGGAGTCGGGGCGGCAGATGGAAGTAGTGCAGCAAGATGATTGGGATCAGCGGTTGGCCCAGCGGCAGCGGACGCAGGAGCGGGAGCAAGGCCAGGCCCGGTGGTAAGGTGGACAGGTGGGTGCTGGAGCTCGGAATTGGGGCAGGGGATGCAGGTTACGGGTTGCGAAAGGCTGCATGTGGGCTGCGCCTTGTCCGGTGCAGGGCACCAAGAGCCTACCTGCAAACAGTTACAGGTAATCCTTGGATAGCGTTTAGGGTGGCGTTGGCGTTCTGTGCATTATCCATCTCTATCTGTAGGTGGGAGGACTGGGCCGTGAGTATACCGATGTGGCCTGGGATTCTGGCGCGGATCTGCCAGCACATTTGTATTAGACTAGGATGCGGTGGCTCTACACATCCTCATGCGTAGAACCATCAGATGGACCGGCCTGTACGCTATTGCGCCGCAGAATTGGCTGTGCATTAAAGGGTGCACCCCATGCACTAAAGGGTGCATAACGTCCTTGCGTCCAGCTTCAGCCACAGTACATACCGGTGCTGGTCGTGTTGCAATGTCCAGGGGTCGATTATAGTTGTGTGTCACAAGCCGTACTTCACCGCTGGGGCGCGGGGGCCATGGCAGATGCAAGCACGTCGTCATCGTGCGGGAGCAGTGCTTGTTGAGGTGCTACTTTGCAAGGGCATCCGACGATGTCCCCGATGTCCCCGTGCTAATAGGGGGCTTGCGTGATGCGGGGAGAGTGGCCTGGATGAACTTTCAAGGAAAGCGTAGGGCGAAGCAGGGCGGTTCGTAAGGCCCACCCCTTACGGACGTTGGGGCGTCTCAAACGCGTTTATCTCCCAGACCAGTTTGGGAATGTCCTGTTCAGCACCCGTTTCACTCCGTAATATCAATAGAATGTGGGTCCGTTGATTCGGATTACTGCGGAAATTTTCGGGATGGTGTATGCTGGAAAGGAAGCAGAGGATGTTGTATTTCACCTGTACTCGATCTTCGCGGCACATGAAGGCAGCGATAGGGTCAATTAATATCCCGGCAATTTATGGAATTAGGATAACCCCACTTCTTTAGTGCTTTGATGTATCTGCCAGTATTGGGTCGGTTCAAGCACTTGCGGCTTCACTGCTGCTGGGGTTGCTGCTGCGGCCGTTCTCGACACCGCGGCTGCTGCTGCTGATGCATAGTATGATCCTCTACAGTTACGACCGAGCTCCGACTCGAATGTTTCGGTAGGATCCGAGTGTGACCTCGGATGAAGGTGAGCTTGCCTCGCCATTCCTCGCCTTTCACGGGCGGAAGGATCTGATGCCGTGACGACTCCTTCAGTGTCGGGGCTCTGTTTTGACTGCAGGATTAACTGTATGGCGAAGTTTCAAAAGGTCGACCGTATGACCCTTTACCGACACTGTCATCGGGACTTGTGATATTGCCTTGGACCGCCAGCCGTGAGCTTGGCAAGTTGTAAGTGCCCGCCATAAGCCGATGCGTTTCCGATGACTGCGGAAAATCTCGTACCATGGCTTTGGCGCGTTTCGGTTGCCTCGAATCGGTAAGAAAGCGCGACATCCCGAACGTTTGTGTGTATATGCCTTGGTCTGCGGCTACCTGTGAATCCATTCGGTGGAGGAACACGGAAGGCTGCGGAAGGGTGTACGTGTGAAGCACGCACGCGGGAAGTGTCGAATACGGCATAGGAATTGTCTTCCTTTACAGGGCAATGGAATTTTACAGTGTGGTTTAGCTCGCTTATGCGGTTGAAGATAGGCGCGAGGCGGAATCCCGTCCTTCATTTTGCTGCCCTGCTGAAACAGTGGTGGTTGGCCCCCGACCCGGGTCTAAAATGTACGCGTTTCCTCTGGCACCGGTGCAGCAAACGCCTCTAAAGGTGTTTCAATAAAACTCTATGGTGTACCAATACCGATACTGATAGCCAAGTCAGGTACCACTTACAGGTCCCTTACGGGCAGCACTGCCGCACCGTGCAACATCCTTCTATCGCACCGTGCCGCAGATAACCTGATAGGCTTTCCGGAACATAGTATTGGAGTTGTATTAAGCAGATGCGGCTGTAGAACAAGCGTACGTTTGCCGTGTATCGACGCCCACCCTGAGCGTCAAAGATGAAGAAGGAAAGTTGCGATGCGACGGATACTCTCGAACACATGTTGTATGCGCTTGTACGCAACATAACTAAGAACGTTCGTCTAAGAGAGACCAGCTGCCGACCTGGTGCCCTTGTACGAGTTGGGACGGACTTGCTCGGACACCACCATCATGATAAGTCGAGCATCTCACCTCAGCGGCTTATCGTATAAGTTTTTGGTTGCACAAGTGTGAACATTGGTTGCTTCGTGGCGGGCGGTGCACAAGCTATGACTACGAACAAGAAAGACTTTGGCAACCAGTTTTCTTGAGAGCGATTTTCCCCAGCCTAAAACTTGAACTTCGCCCGGGCTTCCAAAGTACCGTTTCAGGAGGCACTGTACCTCGCCGTACGTCGGTCACAGAGGGAGTCATTATTGGCCCTTGGCCAACCCCATAACTTCTACAGTTAGAATGCGCGACAAATACTAGTATGCCTCAAATGGCATCTCTCACTGTGCATAGAGTGGGAGTGGGCCTCCTTGAGCGTCTAGACGCTCCCCTGAACTTAGCTGCACCCCTAATTAGCAAAAATAGTGATCAAAACAGCTCTGAAAGTCCTCTTGAGCCTATGACCAGCACGACGCCTAGCACAACGTCGGAACCGGAGCAGCCTGAGCTCTTGGAGTTGGCTTGCCTGCCGCCCACCGTGTCGAGCGTGGAGAGTCACTCCGCGACCTTCTCATGGGCACCACTTGGAAAGCTTCCGGCGGGCCATGCGGCAGTTTACACAATAGAGCTGCAACAAGTGAGGAACTGTGACCGACTGAGCTGCTATTATGCTGCCCGTTGCGCCTGTCATAGCTTGACGCGCATACGTCTTTTCTGCAGCTGGACAGCCTTGACAGCAATCCTAGCACAAACTGGCTTTCAGTCTATAAGGGTGAAGGACTTTCCTGCAAGGTTGGTTGGCTATTCCTCCCGCTCAAACGCAGCTGCTCCGATCTTGGAAGGAGCTTAACAAACAGTTGTTCTCAGCCCCGTAGATGTACCTGTTTGTGCAGGTGGACGATTTAAAATCTGGGCGTCGATACGCTGCGCGGCTCGTCGTTAGTGTTGAAAATGCCTTGCATGCCGAGGAAGCACCGGATGCTGTGGTTGCGGATGTCCGTGTCCGGAACGCCAACCATGTCTACTTCCAAACACCAGCCTCCGTTCCGTCGTCTATCCAGCCCCCATCATTGGCCCAGCGCGCGCGGAACGCACTGAAGGTCAGCGGCATGTATACCCATCCCCTGACTTGCTCCTTGGGTCCTAATCAAACTCTCTTCAATTGTGCCGCAGCTGAAGTGGAACGTTCCTGAGGATCCTGGTGGGCCGTATGAGCTCATTTACGTGTTGCAAGTCAGCCCTGCACCGCTTGGGCTTGAGGACCAGCGTGCTGGGACGGTAAGAGGGACGATAAGATGCATCCCTTGTCAGTGAGGCCTAATGAGGCAAGTGCTTAGGTTAACAGCATTTGAACCAGGTTTGGACCAGGGCATCTGGGATACGGCAACTTTTATGGTCCGCTGCACGACATCGAGGGGGGGGTAATGTAATGGGAAATTTACGATAGTTTTCTCGACGGCAGGTACGTGGGTTGCCTTGGCATTCCGGTGCATATGGTTAACCGCCATGGTTGATGTACACAACTATCCCTATGTGCGAACCGTTGTACCAGCTACCTTGGGAATGTTCGCTGAACGCATGCGTGGCTAAATTGAAAGGAGGACACGATAAAGACCCGTGGAAAGTAGGTCACGCGTCGTCTTTGGCTTCAGCAACGATAGATAGCAAGCAGGTGAAGCAGGGGGTAGACGTCCCCAAGCTCAGGACATGGCCTGCCTAGTAATGCATATACGATTACAAAGCGTGTGCGCAGCTGAAATTTTGAGACAACTGTCTGGTCCTTCTTCAGTTTGATGAGCCCTGCTCATCTGGTTATCCATCCTACGTTGTGCCCATGTATCCAAACAGAGCTTCGTCGAGGTGTATCGTGGACCGGAGCGAAGCTTTAAGGTCACGAAGCTGCAGCCAGGTGTTCGCTACACCAGTCGCGTACAGGTAACAGAATGCTTTGGAGCCTCAGGGGAATGTTTGGTGGGGGTATGGAGTGGTAGAGAGGTATAGGTAGCAGAGAGGTATAAGCGCTTGGTGGATGCTTACCCATTATAGAACGTAACCTGTGCTAACCTGTTCTAACCTGTGCTATGATCTGTACATTGGGGGTTTGACCAAGGGCCGTGTTGTGAGTGTGCTTGCTGGTGTGGACGTGGACTCATCCGTCCTCGTATTGTATCTATCGCCACCGTATCTGGTGCGACCAGCACGTGCCGCCTTCACATGACTGCATCACCGCACGCACCCACATGAGCGGGCATTTAAGTCGGAACGTAGGAAATGGAGCTCCTAAGCTTCTTGTTAATGTAGGTTTACAATAGGATTAAACTAACCCTGTTGTGCAGGCGGTCAACCCTCTTGGTGAGGGTCCCTTCAGCCTTTGCAGTGTGTACACGACCCAGGCAACGGTCCCAGCTGCACCAGAACCCCCGGTGGTACAAGCAGCGGCGTCGGTAGGTTACGTATTCATTGGGGTGGGCAAGATGCTTGGTGAAATGGTTGTCAATGTTTTCTCTCGTGAGGAAAGGAACGACGAACTGCGGCAGGCAGCATGGATTAAATTATCGTTTGGATCGCCTGACTTTCGGTCATAAACGGTCTAACACCCCGCAGAATGCTCTGACTCTTCAGTGGACCCCGCCGCCAGACAATGGCTCACCAATCATTGGATATTGCCTTGAGCGGGACGATGGGGCAGGGAGCGACTTCATGCACTGCTACGTAGGGCCCAATACATGGCACACAGTAAAGAACTTGAAGCCTGGAACTGTGTACCGCTTTCGGTTACGGGCCGATAATGATGTAAGTTTGGCGGGCCGCCATGTTCGGGTGTGCATTTGGTGAGCCCTTCGGTGCTTCGCCATGTTCGGGGAGGGCAATGGATGGGAGATTGGGATCAGGGCTAATGTCTGTCCCACAATAAGATGGATTTCGATGCTGGCCTAAAAGGATCAAATACTGGCGAGGGGCTTCGCATGCGTGCTGCATCAAGCCTTGTCTGTTTTGAACACTTCCTGACTGGACAGGAGGGCAAAAGCATGTGGAGCATGATCTCGGCAACCATGACCGGTGCGGCTCCGCCGGACAGCCCTGTCGCACTCCAGGTCGTTACACCGCTTAGCACATCAGCGACATTGGCGTGGAGCGCACCAGAAAACGACTACGGCAGCAAGGTTGTGGCTTATGAGGTATGCGTTATTCGGATTATTGATAACAGTTTTAGAGGAGCCGGATTTTGGTATTGGTGTGGAGCGTGGGATAGCTGGCGTGCAGTCTTCTGTGACCGAATATGGATTTTGACTTGCTGCTAATGTCTAAACGGGCCGTCCTTCCCTTTTGTCTGCCATGTATGGGCGCAGGTAGAGTTGCAGGCTATGTCGCGCGCCGCAGTGGCGTGCATGGGAAGCTCGTGGCTAAAAATATTTGAGGGTGAGGCCCTTGCCTGCACAATCAATTCCCTTTGTCCGGGATGCGCCTACCTGGTACGAGTGCGTGCCCGCAATTCAGCTGGCTGGGGAGATTGGGCCGTGCCCGTAAGCCTTACGACTGCACCGGACGTACCGGATGTGCCGCTCTCCTTGCGGCCTACCAGCTGTTCAGCCACCACGATGGTAATTTCGTGGGCGCCGCCACGGCATGATGGTGGTTCAAAGGTGCTGCAGTACCGAATGGAGATGGCCTTAGCGAAGTGCCTATGTGATCGATGTCCACAAGCAAATATGCCGCCGCCGGGTGTATTGCCTTCTTCGCAAGGATTACAGTACTCGGGGATGCCGATGCCAGCACCTGGCTTGCCAGGAATTCCAAGCTCATTGTTGCGGCCCGTGCACTGCCAAGCCCAGCCACTTCTGGTTGTGTACAACCGGGAGCATGTAGGAGCAGAGCTTCGTCACTTGCAGCCAGGGTGCTGGTACATTTTCCGGTTACAGGCGGTAAATGCACAGGGACCCAGCTCATGGACAGACTGGGTTGCGGGCGGAACGTCGCCAGATGTGCCGGTCACGCCCGAACCACCATCGGTGCGTGGAGTTGCCTCGGGGGCACTGATGTTGAGCTGGCAGGCAACCGCAGGCCAGGGGGCACCAGTAACGCATTACACGGTCGAGGTCGCTCCGCTGCCACAAATGCCAAACTTCGGCCCACCGGGCCCAGCAGGTACTATTGCAGATCAGCGGGTCATTGCTGACCTGTCCTTCAAGGTGGTTTATCACGGGCAACACACTGGCTGCGAAGTACGCGGCCTAGAGCCTAAAAGCGCCTACGCTCTGAGGTTGTGCGCTCACAATGACGTGGGACCTAGCCCTTGGAGTATATGCACAGCAGCAATTACTAGCCATGCCCCGCCATCATGCCCAATTTCGGTATCAGCGCAGCCGGCGTCCAGTTACAAAATTGTATTGTGCTGGATGCCGCCAGAGCGGGATAACGGCGCAGCAGTGCTTTCCTACACGGTAGATATGGCTCTGGTCTCTCGAAATGCTGCGAATCGCCAAGGGGCTGGCTCCGCTGTGTCCTGGAGCCACTTGTACACGGGGCCGGCATGCTCGTGCTGCGCAGAAGGCTTGGCACCGGCGCGAACTTATAATTTTCGCGTTCGTGCCACCAACGTGTGTGGCTGTGGACCTAATTCATCTGTCATATCAGCGACGACATTAGCCGCACCGCCGTCAGCCCCAGGGAAGCCTGTCGTAGTGTCGCGGGGTGCAAATAACATTCGGGTGCGCTGGGATGAGCCAGAACACTTTTATGGAGCGGTAGTGACAACGTACAAGCTGGAGGGGGCTCTTGCTGGCAGCGATGAGTGGACGATTATGTACGAAGGTTTGGAGACGGCGGTGCGGGTATCGAACTTGCAGCCCGCGACGAAATACGTACTGCGAGTTGCGGCTAGCAACTCCGTTGGACAGGGGCCCTTTAGTGACTGCGAGGCAGTAACGACGGCGATGATGGCACCCCTGCCGCCCACCGAACTTTCGGCCACGGAGATAACCGAGGACGCGGCGACATCAGCGGCACCCTTGGATGCTGTTTCATTGCCGACGGAGGGAGCGCGGGTTGAAACTGGGCCTATCGTCCTGGTTACGTGGCAAGAGCCTCATGGGGAGATCCCGCATGCTGCGGTCATGGGCTACGAAGTGGAGGCAAGGCCCAAACCTGGGTCTGATGTGCCTGCAGGCGCTCCAGGCGGTGGCATTGTCAAGGCGACGGTGACTGGCCGACGGTGTGAAGCACGTTTGGACACTCTATATCATGGCTGCACTTACGGCATCCGCGTGCGCTCGGTGGGCGTGGAAGGTACTGGGCACAGTAGCTGGAGCGAGGAGGCCAGCGTGATGGTGCATCCACGGCTGGATGTGGAGGTGGCATCAGTGTGCAGCGCAAGCGCGACAGGTTGCGGGGCTGCGGGGCCGAACAGCGTTGGTCTACGCAAGGGTAGCTCGAAGCGAGCGGCTAGACGCCAACAAGCTGCTTCAACGGCAGGAGCATTGTCAGCACCGTCAACGGTACCTGCGGGCCCCATCGTTACAGCTTTGGCGCAAGCCCCCTCAACTTCTGGTGATGAGGCAGTGGCCCCTAGTGCAGCCCGCACGCGATCTAAGACTGGCTCCAGCGTGAGGGGCAATCGGTCAACCACGCCTTCCGTGGCCTTGCCCCGGCCACGCCCGAAGAGCTGGCTCGTGCGTTTTGGTGAGTGTTCTACGTTCACGGAGGCTTGCTTTCAGCGCGTATTTGGGCCCTCTTGGCGCCGCGATGCAGGAAAGCAGTTATATGCTTGTTGCAAAAGCATCATTATCGTCGCGTTGGTGATGCTGTCGATTTTCTTCCTTTGGGTCTTAGTAGCTTCGCGGCACTAGATATGTTATGTGTCATTAGGCCGGGATCCTCTAGCGCGCTGTGTCCTACCCCCTATTTGGAACGCTGCAGACGCAAGTAATGGCAAACTTAAAGTTTGCATTCAAAATGGCAGTATGGTAGCAGTTCTTCCAATAGGCTGGGTCTGCTATCTGGCATGGGCGCCGCAAGGATTCATGCCAAGTTTGTGCTCCATGGGATTGGATGACGCGTAGTTAGCCCATTAGGATGCTGCTCGGGGCCATGCGCATGCAGGCCTGAGGCTATAAGGAAGGCTCCCAAGTTGGATATGAAACATATCAGGCGATTACCTCGCCATGTGCACGGAAACCGACGGGCCTGGTCTGCTGTGGCAGTAAATAGTACACGGTGATTTGGGAGGAGGGCAATTGTGATGAGGATGAGGTCTTAGGAAATGCCTTGAGCGACGATGGAGGCTCCGCGAACCGCTGAAAATGTCCACCTTGCGGATGCAAGAAGGCGCACCTTACGTTTTCCATTTCATGATGAAAATGTGCATGTGTCTGTCAGATCGGGTCAGGTGCTGTTACGTTTTTACTCTTATTTGCAGCTCCAGGTCCGGGCGATTGCACGGTCTTATGAGCCGGCTATTTGGGGGCTGTTTCGTATTCCGGCACCTCAATCGCATTGCTTCTTTTTAGCGAATGTGCCGTGCGCCGACCCAATAGATTTGCCAATAGCAGGCCTACCAGCACTTGGGGTGGGAGGCATATCGAATCAATGTATCACATGTTGATTGTAGTACTTAGAACCTGCACGCCGCGAGGCTGTGCCCGTTGTGCACCAAGGGGCGTTTTTTATGTGTGGCTGGCATCTGGTGTCGGCGTGTTGGCACCATTTCTTGCTGGTGGCGTACTTGTTGACTCCTTGTTCGTAGTATACCTTCATGGTAACGACAAATCACCTTGCAAACTGCTCGCTGTGTTGTCTTATGCGTGCACGGCTGGGCCAGGTCTCCCCGTGCGCCCTAGCAGCGTGTATGGTGCGCCAAGTAAATCTGACTTCAGAAGGTGTGTGCGGGGTCGATGATGAAGAATGGTGCCAACTTTCGTTTATGGCATGTACCTAGACGGGAATTGGGCTGCCTGGCTAGACCAGCAAAAAAGGCACATGTTTTCGGACTACGCAGTGCAAACACAACAAACGGGCTTGACGACCTGGCCTGAAGAGGAGGCTTCTGCGCGATTTGCTGCTCTCTGCTCGTACGAAGTGTAATCAACTGGCGTGGAAAATTATCGTGCAGACAACGGCGTGCAGGCGTCATAAATGTATGAGTACGGGTTCGTGTCGACCTAAAGCATTGGGCGTTTGGGCGGTGTGTCGTCAGAACGCGTTGGGAGACGTGCCTTCGCTAAGGTGCTCATGGTGAGGGGGTGGATGTGCGAGAATCCACGATGTTAGACGGACCTTGGGCTTGCAAGACGGATGAGCCGCGCTTATGTTAGGGAGAGACTGCAGGGCGGCAAACATTTGGCGTTGGGCAAGGCGTGTACCCGGGCAATGGAATGCGAACACACATCAGAAGGATACTGGCGCCATGACTTGCGGATTGTGGAGCAGGGTGGAGTGCAGGTATGTTGGAATCGTTGACTGGTGGTTTGTCTCCCCCCTTCGAAATAATAGTAAACACGGCGTGGGACGAGCAGCACATGAGTGGGTTTCACGTGTCCCAGTAGCCGTTGGCACATGCCCCGCCAATATGCGATCTGACTCCTTGTCCCTTTGTTTGTGGGGTTCGCCACCCACTCGTTCATGTGACTATAGCAGTACGGCATGTTCCTGCTTACGTTTCGCAGTATGCATCCCTCGCGCTGTGTAGACGATTGGGGAGCTTTCCGTGCACTGCTCGGTTGTGGCGTGCGACTTCAGACTGGGTTGGAGCCAACATCATATCCCCTTCGGATCGGGTCACGTTCTGTTTTTTTCTGTGATAATGTGGGGGTATCGTTGTCATCGCTACATGTAACGATGCAACATTGCAACCAATCGCTCTTTGTCTTTATGCGAACGTAACTGGTAAACGTTTTCCTTATGGGTACCTTGCGCCAAAACAAACATGATTGCCATATACAGGCGAATGAAACGACTGAGTGTAAAGTCAGTGTTTTCCAGTCACACGTCAGTGTACACTGCACAACTCCATTGCGCTGGTGGCGCTAAGACAATTTAAAGCATCGTATATGTGATCTCAAACCTCCGGTATAAATGCCGAGAGAAGCCGGGAACTGAAGGGCAGGGCGCTTTTCCAAAAGTAAATGTCCAATGTTCATCAGCTGATGTTACGAGTTTAGCTAATCGTATGTACAGTCCAATACGAACGGCTGGTAGGCAGTAATGAATTCGTCCACGTTAAGCCCCACCTGCATCGCAAAGGGTACCGGACGCCTGAATTCCGGTGTGACGTTGTATTGGTTATTTAATATGACTTCCTGGCCAGGAGCTGCTTGATGCACGCGAGCAAGGATACCAACGACGGAAGTTGCCCCTGCCTCTGCGAAAGGGCCTGTCGGTGTGCAACCTAACTCGGCTCCCCTACACCGCACGCTCACCTTAACGTCCACTTCGCCCGCCCCCAACCAGAATTCCCCCGGCTGGAGTTTGGCAATCCTGTGGCTCATCAAAATGGGCAACCGCTCGCGCATGCAGATAGGCGTCACTGCGTTATGGCTGAAACCCGTAAGCGCGTCATTCACCTGCCGAACAGGGAGCCAACAGGGAGCGGGCAGGCGCCAAGGTGTGGATATGTATTAGCCGTGGACAACCAACATGCACGCCAACGTCCCGTATGCCATGGCAACCCGTCCCCTTACTTCCCGCAGCAAACTAACCTCTTCCGCCGCCAACCGCATGTTGTAGTATTGCCGTCCAAACTTGCGGCCACTCAGTTCCTGCACGCCAACCTTAAGCTTGTCCGCGTGAAGCCGAGCGGTATACTGCAGGTAATGGGAACAGAGACGACCAAGGAAAAAGGAAGAAGCCGGAGGCGGAATGACAAACAAACACTTCCATTCGTGCTTGCGTCTCGTGCACGCCCGATGGCTCTACTCCATTTAATAGGCGTCCAGAGCCCGCTGTAACAAACATAATAGGACGTCACAAAGCTAACGATCTACGATCAGAAACTACACACATAGAGGAAGGTCAGTGGGAGCAACAGCATTGCGATGGACACCCCGCTCTTGGGTTTCACCGTTCCTCAGCCCCCGCCGCTTTCGTAGTCGGCGTTCATACCCGTTATCACACTCGCAAGCACAACTGTAGCCTCGTGCTGTACCTGCACAATAACACAGTAGTACTTTGAGTTGCGCGGATCGTCCCAGCCCGTCACTGACTCATGGGCGCGCGTGTTCTCCATCACGATGCTCTTGCATAGATGGTTGACAGAGGCCGCTCCAAGACAGTCTCGCCTGAGCTCCAGCGAAAGATCATAATACTCGGTTGGCACTCGGACAAATCGGAAGGAGGAGAAGCCGCGATTGATGAGCTCCCGTTCCAGCCGCTGCTGTGTGGGACTGGCGTCCAGCGTGACGGTGGGCCGCGGCCGGTGCGGTGGGTTGGCTACCAAAGATGGCCGCTGAGGTATGACATATAAGATGAATGGAAAAGACATCGGTTGAATAGGTTAAATGTTGGGATGCTACGTAAAAATGGATTTTGCATTGACGCAGCGTGACATGTACGGAGGTTTACGTAGCTGGGGTGAGATGTCAAGATGGCTGTGGCGGTCACGGATACAATTACACGATATCAGTCATGGGCAAACCCCTTTCATTTGGCTTAGTTAGTGGGTGTGTCATGTAGGTAGCGTTAAGACCGGCACCGAAACATCCCAGGCATAGCATGAGGACCCTGGTGGGGTGCTTGAGCCATGGCTCCGAGACCTTAGGGCACACCGTTGAAGCTGATAGGTCCAGGTTGAGCGCCTGCATGAGCTTGTCGATTCGTTGCAGAATCGCCAGCTGGCGTTCCTGGAGGTTGCGCGCACGTAGCGCGGTCTTAAAGGTTGGATGTTTCGCCAAATCATCTAAGCGGGATGAAATGGCATCAAAGCGCGCCTTCACAGAATTGAAATCAGCCATTCTCAAGTTATGTAGACTGTTCCAAGTCAACGGCCTACGATTTGTACCGATGGTGCGCATTCGTGTCGTACATCGGCATCACGGCTTTGAGGGTAAGGAAGAGACATATCTTTACCTTAGTGTAATGTTTGTAAACGTTCAGATTAAGCTATTGATGTTTGATCACAATGTCCGACTGGGTTCCCCTCGATGAGAAAGAACTTCTCCAGGAGGACGATGAAACCAAAGCTTATCACAGCAACACCTCCCCACAAGAACAGGTATGTCGAGCAAATTTATTCGGTTTGCCACCTGGTTGTCAAATTACGTTTGCGGTTTATGGCAACACTTGGGGACATTTGTAAACTAGGACGTAGCTATCCGTCACAAAATGATACATGCGCATGTTTTCGTGTTATATGTATAAAGCTATCAAATGCGAACTGGTATGTATGCAGCGTGTCTGTTATTATTTCAACGCTACCGGCCCCGCCCATCCGTCAACCCTCGTCATTTTTCACACTTCTACGTCCTACCGTACTACTATTCCTAAGCCCAGATAACTTAATCAAATTTCATTCCCCCAACCGTGAGGTCATTGATAAATACCTTGCTGCACGCCCACGTTTTCCAGACGGCACAGGGCCCGGCCAGTGGTTTCGGAGATCCTGACACCAATGCAGAATCTGATGCTGCGGGACCTCGGGGCAGCTTCGGAAGCGGTCTCCGGCGAGAAATTACACGCGATATGATAATTCGCGCCTTGGAGAAGCAAGGCAACCGACGGAGGCCAGGTGCCGGTGTAGACGATCCGTACGCCGAGGACCGCTTCCTGGCCGCGCAGTCGCATTTGCACTTGAACGGCCGCGGCATTACCCGAATTGCCAACCTGCGGCCACTGGCTACATTGGAGGTCAGTTGGAGGCGGCTGGTCCATTTTGTGTTGTAACGGCTGGGGCTGGGGAGGGCACACAGGGACTACAGCACAGAATAACAAAATGGCTTAATCCCGGCCGTGCCATATGGCACCAAGGTTTCGGCCCCGACAGCGCCGGTCTCGGTGGCGGTGGACTGAGCTGACTGGGCTGAGGGAGGAAGCAGATGAATTGCGAAGGCCGAAGGAGGGGGCTGGATGATATCTTGCGTGATGACTGCCGTAATGAGGCTGAGGGCTTGAGGCATGTTTGCGGAGGGAACAGCAGAAATAAATTCGCCGCTGGCGCTACCAGTGGCTGCAATACATGGTCAGCAGGAAGAGAGACATACACAACTGTGCTGGGCCGGATGGGAAGGGATGCTTGGTTAGGTGATTGGACACGGGGGCGAGGAGTCGAAACATTAAAGCAGTCCATTAACAAGCGCGAAAGCCTGGTGGAATGGGAGAGGGATGCAGGGGTGCTGGGATCGGGGTTGCATCAAATGCGCATTTTCCATTAGGAGCACGCGGTGGCGGCAAAGAGATCTGCGGCATTAATGAACAGGCAGCTCGCAGTCTCCACTGGATGAGTATCTTCCAAGGACGTGGAACTTGTGTTAAAGCTGCAGTAATTGGGCAGACTATAAAAGCTTAGTAAACTCCACATTCCCTGTGCCTCTTCTGATGTGCAGGTGCTGTACCTGTACGATAACCAGATCAGTATCATCGAAAACGTGTCTCACCTGCGCCGGCTGACGCACCTCTACCTGGCTAACAACTCCATTAGAGAGATCAGCGGCCTGTCAGGGCTAAGCAACCTGCAGAAGCTGTACATGGAGCACAACTGCTTGCAGGTGCGGCCATGGGGTTTGGCTTGAGAGGGCTGCGGGGCCTAAGGGGCTCGCCCCGGCCGCCCAAGCCGTGGGAGAACGCATGGGTGACCGTAGCAGCTGAGTCATGGCGTGACAGGGGACCTTGGATGCTTGACGACAGGGTTATGAGCCCATTCTGGGAGGATGATGCTGATAGATTGTGCATCCTTGTCTGCCAACTGCTCAGTACGTTTGCCAGCCTCGGCCCCGACCATTTAGGGACCCCCTAGGCCCATCCTTTGCCCCTTCAACTTTCGAATGCATCGCATTATAGCCCCACTCCAACCTTCTTCCTCACTTCTTGAATCTGGAATACCATGCCCCCCTACTGTACCGCTCGATCTGCCCTACGATGAGCGTTGAGAGTCCTGCGGATACATAGTTTGCCTCAATCTGAACTCATCTTCTTGCCCCAGCATCTAAAGTTACCCACCAATTAACCTCTTTCACCATTAACCATACAAACATGCACCCCGTAGTTAGTTTCGGGCCTCGAGGCGTGTCCCTCCCTTGAGGAGCTCCATGTCTCCTCCCAGCGGCTACCTACCGGCACGCCCCTGCAATTTGATTCTGTCACTGTCGCCGCGCTAGCGCCCAGCCTGCGAGTGCTGACCGCCGCGCATTGCAGCATCACCTCCGCCTCACTGTCACAGCTTGCGGGGCTTACCCGCCTGCGCCGCTTGGACTTATCACACAATGTCATTGACACCTTCGAGCCAATCGACATTGTCATACAGCCGTGCGCCGTGCTTTCATCCTTCGACCTGCGCGAAAACCCGGTCTGCAAGCTGCCCAAGTACCGGGATACGGTGATTCTCATGAATGATAACGTGACGACGTTGGATGATGAGGCGGTGAGGCGTGGGTGCTGCGGGAGCGGCCAAAACGCGAGGGAGAGAGGGAGGGAGGGATTTATCGACTTAAACGTTAAGATGACGATGTCCACGGAAGCATTAGGGGACTGCGTTCAGGCGCTGGTATGAAAGAGCCACGAGCCTGGAACAGGTGCAGGACGGCGGGTACGAGGATGCGGATGGCGTATGCCCGTCAGCTAGCGCTCCATTAAAGCTTTGCACTACAACTTACCATGCTTGAAGTTGTCTTTCGTTTGACCGCAGTAAAAAGCCAACCTTCCAAACGTTCGCCATTTCCCACACCTACTGTGTTCACAATCCTTCTGCCCTAGATCCCCTCTCAGCACCGGGAGTTCCTCCTGCGGCTGCATATCCGCCGGATGAAGGCCCAGTTAGCAGCTGAGCTCAAGGAAGACTCTGCAGCAGGGGCCGGCCAGCCGTCGCAAAGCCATGGCGACGTGTACGCGCATGGCCCACCTCAAATCCCCGTCGCTGCAAGTGGCCCTAGCCGGCTTCCCCCTCGCACGGGTGGATTTCACCCAGCTGCAGGCGGTGGAGGCACGGGAGGCAGCGGCCGCGCGAGCTTGTCACGTAATGCCAGCAGCGGCAATGGGCCCATGGGCCTGAGCAGTGGGGGGGGGCAGGCCGAGTGAGTGCACACGGCATCGCGCGCGGAATGGAAAACCTATCGTTCCAGAGGTAGCATTGAAAGCGGTAGAGTACACAGAGAAGGGGTGGTGGTGTTGCGGCCGCGATCAGTGACTGAGGGTTCAGAAAAAGCGCGCAACGGTGTACGTACGACGAAGGCATTTTCTGTCTTTATGGTCATGACAACGCGTCGGTGGGCGGGGCAATGGTGGGAGCTGCATAGGGACAGTTCCGTGTCTACCATGTATTGTTATGTTTCGATGCAGTGATGGCATAGGGATGCAGGTTGTGTTCAGGTGAACAGACCGTGAGGTACAGGGACCCTTCAGGAACGGTGGGTAATTGTTGGACTTCAACCCACGTCTTTTTGTAGCATCCATCGTTCGTTTCTTTGGAGAGCAGGTAACTATTCCTGACCTAAGGTTCTGAGGGACCTTATCAGGAGTAAAGACAGGAAACCTTGCTTAGGAAGGGTTGGGAAGACTTGACGACCATGGGATGGGCCATTTGAGAACATGTTGTTTGTCATAGAACTTTAAATTTCACCAATTCTTGCTGTTATAGAAAGTTTGCATGCGTGCCGTGAGGCAGCGCCGGCCGTGGTGGATGGCGTGATGTGATGGAAGAGGCTTAAACTGGTCTCGGTGCCTGGGACTTTGCGATCACGTGCCACGGACTATATGCGCAGCCGCCCTGCTGTTAGAATTCCACTTGCTGTTCGATGTGAATGTGCACTTGCGCAGCAGAAGCGCGGCGATTGCATCGCATATAATTGGGGAAAGGCGAGGAAGAGGAGGGAAGAGTAAACCTTTCAACCATGACGTCATATCGGACCTCAAGGCAAATTCATTATCGCTAAATACGAAAGCAAAACCTCCCACCGTGAGGTAGTTGAGACTCGAGAGAGAGGAAGAAGGCAGCATACATTCCGATTCAAAGCGATTCTCCGGCTCTAGGTCACGAGCCCACATCTGTCCTTCCAAACATATATGCTTCCGAAAGAGGGTTGCAAAGATTAGGGATTGCGGTCGGGTACCGGTCAGGGAGAGATTAGGATTTGAACCCCACCACAGGATTAGGATACATAAGTGATGTTAGTTTTAGGATGAGGACCCCGACGGTAGGAATAGGATTGGGCCCCAGCCACAGGATTGAGATTGAGATGCTCCAACAGGATATGGATTACAAGCCCGCCCCTAAGATGGGGATTAGACCACTCTGGGATTGAGAATTAGAAGTGGTCCACCACTTTTGAGATTAGAGGATGGCTGACCAGTACCCACCCTCTGGATTAGAAGATTAGGGCCTTTTTGCAACCCTCTACTTCCGATGACAGCCATGTGCAACGCTCGCTGGTACAGAGAGGGTGGGGGCGGGAGGATGGCTTCGCCGGCACCAGGTTGTGGAATTGTGAGCTTGAACCATGAGTATTCGCTTGGCGCCTTCCCCCGCAGGGTATGCATGGGATGACATCTCCGTTCGCATGACTCGCTTCAATTGAAGGCGCGAGTATGGGATGCAAAACGCAGTAATCAACTGTAATCTGGGTATCCATACGACATGGGTCCTACGTGGTATACGTGTTTCGACAAGGACATTCCTTCACCTCGCACCGACCGGGCGTCAGTGCGTGCTGAAAGTATACATGTGTTGCACAGAGGTATACGTAGAGGTAATACGCATAGAACATTCAAAAGAAAGTACAAATGGCGGACACAAGTGGAAGATTTGGGCAAAATAAGTAAAGCAAGAAAAGTGATGACAGTGACTGGTAATTGAGGGTAATTTGACGAGGCGTTCGCGTATTAGGAGATTAGGGATGTATTAGGGATGTATGTCAGGACCAACGGACCCTGGGGCCGGGAAATCTGGGTCTAAAGTATACGAGCATGTTGCCGGCGTCTGTCGATGTCCATAGATCCGGCCAGGTGCGGACGATGTTGCCTTACAGTGAGGTGCAGTAGCGGAAAAATGCGTCTGGCAGGGTTCGCTGCTGTCCTCTGGAATGGATGAAGAACACTTACCATTTGCCTCTACCTTCTGTTTCCTCTGAGGCTTGACTGGCATGTATATAGGTTTTCAACTCGTTCGGCCGTACTTGTGCCCGTTATGGGAGTTCATTCAACCGGGGTTTACTCAAACCTTCGAGAACCAGCGTAACGCTTGCCATAAGCCTCCAATTTAATATGTAGAGGAGACTCGGTGACAGCGGAGATGACCCCCGTTTTGATGTCAGGGTGGGTCGTAATGTCCTGATCTCCACCAAGTGGTAAAGCAGTTGCACAGCAATTAACCTCTGTCGCCTGCAGGGCAACCCTAGGAAGCCCTAGGGTACGGACCTAACAGGTTCTAAGTTACTTGTAAACCAATTTTCCGCGCGCACCAACGCAAGCGATGCCTTGTGGTTAGTACGGAGCTGTGAGCTACACGACACAGTCGAAACTGTGCCTTTGGTGTTCAGAATAATGCTACGTTAGCACGTCCGTTCAGGTTGCTTTAGACACTTTCTGCCACCTGAATATTTACTATGATTAAACCTGGTAATAAGGCCTTATACATCCGAACTTAAAGTTGCGCTGAACCCCGCGTTTGCTCGTACCAATCCGGCGCTCCGTCTTCGCAACGGGCAACGAGATCGCGGTGAGATAAAACAATAATACAGAAACGCTCGAGAGAACCAAAAGTTGGGTGACCTGCGTACTGCAAAAGATACATGTGCGAACCTTCGTAGATATTTTCCATGATACTACGTTCCGCAGAGCCCTTAGGGCATTATTGTCGGCCTTCATGACGATAAAAAATGATGCCATTAAAAAGGATATGGTCCGTCCTTATTGTTTGAGTCACTGACGAATATGCAAGCCAAAGCGATGCGGTACGACGACTTTATTTGCACTTGAGCTTTCCCCGCTATGAAACAGGATAGCAAAATTTAGGCCGACCTTATCGGCCATCCAATTTACAAGTACTTGCACTGCATTCGTATTGAACATTATCTGGGGTTGTGACTTCTGAGACGCTCCGTAGGTAATTCTGAAGCTTTCGTTCGGCGCGGCCGGGCACGTCTTGAAGCCCGTGCCGTGCATCCTAGTGTTGTCTTGTTGGGCTTTAGCTGTTGGAGTGGTCCGCGCTCGTGCGTAAGCGTGCGTGGAAACAAGAAAGATTTGCCAGGAAGGCCCCAAAGAAGTCACCTCACGGTGTCATCGCCCCGTGCCCCGGACATCGGAAGAGACCTAAGTTCCGACAGGTAGGTGGGTTGGTGCTTACGTTTCTTCAAAGAGCAACAGTTGAGCGCGGGTAGCCAGCTGGCAAGGGCCATGGACGCCCTGCCTGTACAAATGGAGCAAATGCATGCCCTGTCTTGTTTTCTTCGATGGACAGCTTGCCTCACGGGTTAGGCTACGAACTCAGTTTCAGCGCGGCTTGGCACGTACTTTTCCAGGGCGCCTTGGAGCAATACCGTGGTTGAGCTTGTTTAATAATTATTTAGCGCATTTATTTTAGACTTTGCCCACTGCAATAACAAAATCACGCGGAATTCCTCTGAAGAATCACTGGTGATGCTCTACGAAGTGTGAAGAAAAAGCTTGTTGACCCCGTGTAGGAATTTCTCCTAATAGCCCAACGAGTAAGCTTGGAATGCTCCCGGGCTTGCTCTCTGGAGGTTGGCGTCACAGTGGGACGGACATTCCTATGCCTAGCACGACGCCTGGGGTCCAGGTGCGCATTCTTTTGAGAACTTATTCCAGGAGTGTGTAACGTTTATAATTTGTTTGCACGGATACCCGGAGTGTTATGCGCGCCTTTTTCGCACCTGGACAGGGGCACGGGGGCGCTCCGATTCACTCGCACACATTGTCCAGTGAGACTTTAGCGTCCATGTACGAACACTCTACCGATCGCTCCCGAGGTAAGCTTGCTCTTTGTCTCTCTTTTGGCGAGGACGGCCTTCTTGACGCTGCTTGTATATTTGCGCAGGCGTGGCTTCGGAAGCAGGCAGCCTCCAGCAACAGTCTAGCATGTTAAAAAATGTATCAGATCCAAGTCTGCGGTCAACAGGCAGCAGCTTTGCCGACTTGGAGTCGGCAGGTTATGCAAGGTGCGTCTTTCGGCAATCAGCCTTCTGGCCAGGTTCTTCTCCAGGTTTGTTGCGCATGGAAATGGAGGACCATTGACTTTTTTTGCGTTTGTTAGGCATGGATTTCATCGTCAAGAAGACCAGGACATCTTTAGTGCTGTCGGCGGCATGGAATTGGGAGCCGATGCTGATTTGGAGTCACTAAGCGGTGACGTTGTCTCCACCAGCGGCCATGAACCGCACTCGGAATCATCTCGCACGATATTCGTAAGGCACATTAATCCGGCTGCCGGTGACGAGGAGCTTCTGGCGATATTCAAGGTAAGACCGGCGAGCGCCAGCAGGTGTCATAAGAAGTCGTCCCCATACGTGGCTGCTCATTATTGTTGCACTCATCGTTTCCCCTCCTAATCGGGCAGGTGTTTGGCGACGTTAGGCATATCTATACTATCAGTAAACATCGTGGCTTCGTCATGGTGACATATTTCGACTTGAGGCACGCCATGAGGGCCCAAACGGCGTTGCATGGCGCCAACATTAGCGGCTTGCCCCTGGAAGTACATTTCTGTGCTCCTAAAGGGGATCCGACCATTAACCAGGTGAGGGCCTGGGGCCCCGTGCGTGGCTGGCTGGGTGCGGCCCAGTCGGAAGAAGCAACCGGCATTATTCATTAAGCATGGACAGCAGCAAAAGGAGCTCATTTCCTGTATGTTTGCCAAAAGTTGCCCTTTTACTTAAGCCGTCATAAACCAAGTAATGTTTCTCGGTTTACCCATGCGTACAGGGAACGGTCACAGTGTTCAACCTTGATCCTGACACATCGAACGACCACCTGGTGTGGCTATTCTCCAAGTTTGGTAATGTGAAAGATATCCGTGAGTCTCCTGACCGCAGCAACCAGAAGTTCATTACTTACTACGACACAAGAGATGCGCTGGCGGCCCTGCGTGCCATGAACAAGGCCGAACATCTCGGCAAACTTCCCGCAAACATCACCCCACAGCTGGCGGCATCTCTGTCGCAGGTTGCAGTGAACGATGCATCCGTCACAATTGAGGTGTGGGTGCATAATTTGTTTGATGGGTGACAGTCTGCCGGCTTTGGCACGGGTTTTGTTTGGCAAACCGCTGGCACCCAGCGGTTTGACGCATGCACAGTAGGGGGTCGTAGTAGGCTTTGGCATCAATTGTGACTTTGGCTATGTATCTGAGTTTGGGAATATGTGGTGTACTGCGGAAGGGAAAGGTGATGAGTTTTTTCACAGATAGGTTGTCACCTCCAGGATTTTATTAGTCAAGATATCCCGCGTGGCTGAACCTGGGACCCCACCACCACTGCCACCTGCTTGATGTAGGGAGCTCCGCGTGCACAGATTGCTGCCGGGCAGGCAGGAAGTGCTGGGGCGTGGGATGCGCAGCATGCTCCAGAGCTGCTGCAAGCGCAGCTGGCGTCGGCGAAACATTCTGCGTCGCGTACATCATCCCAGCCCGGCACATCGTCTCCCAGCCCGTTGCCCGGGACATCGCCTGCAGGACAGGCATTTTTGACTCAAACGCGCCATGAGTTGCAGGTACGCATTCAAGCTATTGTGCTTCGCCAAAAATTATGCATGAAGGCTGGTTAAGGGTTTTGGGTGTCTTAGGCTTAAGTGAAGTTTTTCGTATTCAGGGTTCTCCGTTTTCATTCACGGTTTGGTGGGTTGCAGGTGCCGCCTTCTGTCGCGCTAAAATTCCAGCAGCAGCAAACGCAGCCCGGACAGGCTGTGCTGGGCGTGCAGGTCGGCCAGCAACATTCAGCAGAGCAGGTTACGGCGGGAGTTCGGCCTGGCCTGCATGTCTCCGATTCCGCTTCCAGTATGTCATCTGTCGCGGGACAGGCCGCTAACCAACTGTTTGCAGTGGCAGCGGCAGCCGGACGGAGCCCGCTTGGTGGCGGTGCCATGATTGGCACACCCGGTCATGGGCCTCATGGTCATGGGCCGAAGGCTATACCTTCGCTTGCGACGCTATCTGAGGCGCAGGCGTTGGAGGATCAGGCAGGTCTGTACGCGGCGGCTGGCTCGCTTCTGGCCGGGGCCAGCAATCAGACTAGTGCCGATCCGGCAGGCAGCAGCAACACAGCTGACGTGAATGCCACGGCCAGCATGCTCATGGGCCTTCAGCTGAATCAGGACCAACAACTATGGGCGCTGCAGCAGCAGATGGCTGGCGTGGCGCAGGGACAGGTTGCGGCGTCCGGGCAAGCTGGCCTGTGGGCCGCTGCGGCTGTCGCTGCCGCTGGGTCTATGTACAATTCAACTGCACAGCAGCAAGCGGCGGCGGCGGCTGCCAACCTGCAGGCGCTGCGCAACTTGCAGGAGTTGCAGGCGCGCCAGCAGGCGCAACAGCAGCAGGCAGCAATGGCCGCCAACCTAGCGCTGCTCCAGGGACAGGCGCTATCAGCTGCAGAACTGAACGCTGCAGCCGCGCAGCTGTTGCATATGGCCGGTCTGGGCAATGCACTGGGTCCTTCGCCTGCGGCGGCAGCGGCCTTCTTGCCTGCCGCAGCGGGTCTGGGCATAGGCGGTCTTGGGTCCCTCGCTGGCAGTGCTGGTAGCCTTAGCGGCCTGAGTAACGCCGCTGCCGCACAGCAGCTCCTGCAAAATGCCATGGCTATAGGCAGTGTGGGCGCGCTGAACGCACTTGGCACAATGCAAGCGGCATTGGGAGGACAGACCAGTGCAGGCCGCCTAGGCGGGTCATTTGGGTCGCTGGCGGGCGCGCTTCCTGGGTCACAGGGGACCGGAAGCGGCCACCATCACAGCAGCAGTGGTCGTGACGGTGCGGGGAGCAGCCGAGGCGGCGGCCGGCTCAGCCGCCGCACCACTGACCCAGCAGCGGAGCTAGAGCGCAAGCTGCAACAGGAAAAACTGTATGCCCTGGATCCCGTCAAGATTCGCAGTGGCGAGGACAAGCGCACGACGCTCATGATCAAGAATATTCCCAACAAGTACACCCAAAAGATGCTGCTTGCGACGATTGACGAGCAATTCAAGGGGTCGTACGATTTCTTCTATCTGCCCATCGACTTCAAAAACAAGTGCAACGTGGGCTATGCCTTCATCAATATGATCAACCCGTTCGATATCATTGGACTTGTAGAACGCTTCAACAACCGGCGCTGGGAGCGGTTTAACAGCGAGAAAATTTGCAGCATTAGTTATGCCCGCATCCAGGGTCGCGCCGCACTTGTCGCACACTTCCAGAATTCGAGCCTCATGCACGAGGACAAGCGCTGCCGGCCTATTCTGTTCACCGCCAATGGCACGGAGACCACAGACCCCGAAGCATTCCAGAATGACCCCTCTCTACAGCCTGTGCCGAGCGCAGCTGCCATCGGTGTTACCTCGTCGCAGCAGGCCGGGCAGCCGGGTACCGCCTCATTAAGCGCTGGCAATGGCCCCGCACATACAGCAGCGAGCACCCCTCTGTTATCCAACATTGGCCCAGCCCGCCTGCGTGCGGCTGCAGCTGCTGCCGCTGCAGCAAGCGTGTCAGCAAGCAGCACCACTTGTGGTGGGGGCAATGGCCTCGCTCTTGTCCGCAGTGCCGGCGGCCGTCCCCTGGAAGAGCAGGGTGGTGGGACAGCGGGGCCTCCTGGCTCGAGCAACAGTACCGGTGGCTAAAGGACATTAAGATGCTTTCGAAAGGTTGCGTGGCGATGCACGTGGTGTTTCATGATTGGTACCTTGTTCGTTATGAAATGGGGAGGGTCGTCTGAATATGAGTAAAAGAAGCAAGAGCAGGATTTCTGTCCGAGCATATCTGCGTTGGCAGCCGTGGGGAGTGCTTTATTGTGCTCCGACCCTAACAAATGTTTCAATTGTTTGCCGCTGTCGTTCCCTGGTCATCGCTTTAAGCGAGTAGCTGGTCGGTCCGACTGCACGCTTCCTGGCCGTGTGCGCCAGGCTCATTCTCTTATGCCTTGCTTAGCCCTGCTAGTTCGTGCTTTCGTTGCACTGCCACGTTCGGGCGGGGCGGTCCGCGACCCATGTGGCTATCGAGAATCTTAAGCGTACGGTTTGAGCATTTTTGGTGGTTGTCAAAGCCGCGCCTGGCAGGCTGTTTGTTGATCGGCGTGTGCCCTGCATGCCGGCGGCCCTTTGTTGTGTTGAGAGGGGTGTCTGTGCTGTCTTGCTTCTGTTACGGACGGGTCTGCAGATTGCCTATCTTTCTGCGGCCCTTTTTGTTCCGTCTAGCGCTGCTGCGCGCTTTGTATAATACCCTTAGCCCTCCGACGTGCGGCCGACTGCTCAGCGGTCGGTGGCGGTGGCGACTCCGAACGCGAGTGTTTGGACGCGCGGCCATACCCGCGCAACGTGCGAGGCCCCCCTTTCTGCAGCCGCCACTCCATGAGTTAACGGCGCTTGGGCCTGCGTGGGGCGGCAAACGCTGCGGTGTGCTGTGCTTCTGATGGTGGTGGTTTGTGCTCTTATTGAAACAACCATTTGTTATGTCTAGTGTCGGCGCAGCGAGTTTTGAACAATTGGTGGTGGTAGTGGTGGGCTCGCATGCCAGTGTGCGCATGTGCACGCGGCTCGAGTTGGGCGAGGTGCAGGTGTGCCGCTGGCTGCACGCGCCGAATGACCAACCGAACGACCGCTCATCACGGTGCGAGGGCAGCTGCGGTCTGCGCGCCCCTGCGGGGAAGCTGCTTTGGGCCCCCCCTGAGTCGCAACACTGCAAGATCCTGCATCGGTACACCTCGCCCACGCTGAGTGCGTGTGCGTCTTAGCGGCAGGCGAGTTCGCTGTATAGAATGGGATTTGAGGGCAGTGCACGTTTTTTCTCGCGGTTGTTTGTAGTTTAATTGGTAGGAGAGTCCCTTTTGCGAGTGTGATATCTCACAAGTGCTGAGTTTTACTGGGTTATGGCTGCCGCTGTGTGCGTGAACGTGATTCCTGTCGGCTGCCCCGTGGCTTTCTCCCACCGGAAGCGGCCTTGATGCTGTTTGACGTGGTGTAACGTGATGCGGCGCAGAGACTTTCTTGGTGCTGATTGTGGAACAGTGGAGCGTCGTTGTGTGGATCCTAAGGCGAAGTATTTGTGATGGCAGGCTGTCTGGACTGAAGAAGGGAAGCTCTTTTTGCTGCCGACTTAGTGTGGGTTGAAGCCAAGATGATATTGCTTGGAAAGCGGCTGGGCGCCGCGAGGTGCGGACCGGGCTGAGAGAGGCGTGCGGACTCCCGCTTCCCTACAATAAGACCCGGCTACCGACGGGTGATGTAGGACCGGGCTGGGAGGTATGTCCGTGCACCCCTTCTCCCTGACCACCTATTCCCGCATATGCAGCATCAAAGATTTCTGCCGTCCTACATGGCACGGCAGTATCCAGAATGGCGCGGGCGGTAAAGGTGATTGGGGCACAGCGCGGTGTGATGGTGCGGGGGACGCATTTCTGTGCGTGCGTGTCCATCGCCTTGGGATGCGACTTTGTTCATCGGTTCCTCAATGTGGCGAGAGAGGTTGCTGGTTCGCAAAGCGGTCGTGCAATTTCGTGGCGAGCAAGATGAGCGACGGCCGTTCCAGTTTTCCAGTTGGTCCTGATTAGAAGGGGAGGGATTGTAGCTTGCACAACCGGGTGGTTGTAAGGCCTGATGGCTGGCGTTTGAGACCCTGCCAGGCTACACCTCTCCCTGGTTAGGATGGTCCTGTCGTCGGGAACGACGTGTCGAACTACTTTGCTAATTGTTTTCACAACTGCATTGTTTTTTGTGGTGCGCTGCGTGTGGGACGCGGGGTATTTCGCATGCGGCGACACGCATTCATCTCCTCGTCCCGGTTGTTCTGATGCCATGGCAGACCAGGGGGGCTTGCCTATGTGCAGCTGTTAAAACCCAAGCAAGTGCATACTTCCTGCTGCTGTGCTTCTCGTGGCCGTCTGGCAAGCGCACAATGCGTTTGTATTCCGCTGTTGGTGCATGCGTGTCACACGCAGCCGTGAGGGGTCTGCAGGGTGGAGGATGCAATCTTGCCTCCTGAGTATAACGAGTGGATAGATATGGCACTGGCGCGCAGCACAACGTCGGCTTGCCTTCCCGAGTGTGCCTTTACCGAGTCAAATGGAGCATTTTGTTCAGGATGAGGAGGCGGCATACTGCGCCCACGTCCTGAGCGCATGGAAGGGTTTGCAGCGCTGGCAGTGCTGCTGTCTGTGGTTGCCTTGGTTCTTGCCCATGCCTACGCTTTGCAAATGCATGGGAGTAAGACGGAGGCAGCGTGACGTGTGTCCCAGTTGTCCTCTCCTTGGCGTTGAATTCTTTCCGTGGGTACATTCGCCTGTGCCCCCTGCGTGTCTTTGTTATGTTTCGCTTCAGCAAGCGTTTCAAGAAATGTCGCGCCTCGATTCACGGGGCTGGGTCGGCACGTTTTTTGGTTTTAGCGCTTTTGCCCATGTGTGACCTAGGAGGTGCGCCCGAGCATGTGTTGCTGTAAACTTTCGCTATCTTGTTGCGTTTGCTTCGTTAACCTCATCTCATCCATGTTGTTTGGTTTTGGATCGTACGAGTTATTTTTTGAGTAGGTCAGGGAAAAGAGAGCTTACGTCTATTACATCTCCACGTACCGGTATTGTACATAACGTTGATTGAGGGGCGGCGATTTAATGCTTGTGTTTGCAAGCTTGTAGAATTCTGGCTGCAGTGTGTTCCACGCGGAATTTTTACGCGGTTGCTCACATGCTAGCGTGCCGTATGCCCCTCGTGGCTGTAGAGTGATTAGGCAAGCATGTAATCAGCAATGCTATTTGCTACAATATCTTGTATCCCTGCCATCCCATGGCTGCCATGGCATGAAGCACATTCATACGTCTAAGGAGCTAGAAACGAGACTGCTCGATGTTGGCATATGGACTAAACAATTCATTCTCTTGCAATGCCTCAGTATAATACAGATCAGCAATACTCGTGCCTTATTTACTGGGCCTGTGGCAAACATCGAGATTGCTTCAAACACCGATGCAGTCACATGTCTCTTCCTTTGACCTTGGTAACCTGCCGGCTTGCCTGTATTGAAGTTATTCTTGACTTGGTCCGCGAAGTATCGGTTTACCGGTATGGCGCTATGGACTGATGACTACGTCCCAAGGACAAAAATATCTGGAATATCCCTGGTCTCTGTTCGGGTCTATTTCAATCGACTAAGCTACATTAGCTTATTTGTACACGGAGTGGTAACGAGCTCGGAGCCACCGATATTGTACGACATTGCTGATGTTTTTTTGTGCCGCTTAAGACTCCTTGCTCTTGACCCTTATGGAGACGGCGGGCTGTGGGACATCAAAAGTGCGTTCGTTCTGAGGATACAGCTGCTAGGCCCTTTCATAGGGCTTCCGATACGAAGAGGAAACAAGCCCAGGCAACATGCTTCGCAAGGGTGCCAAGGCTGTGTTGCAGGCTGAGCGTACAGGTATCACAGTAAAATTTGCGACAACAAGGTCAGCTGCGGCAACGTGGGCAGAGACGTAACATTTATGGCCGGCTGCCTAAATTGCAGGTCTCCAGCAAACCTGCGCAGTGGCGCAGGCAGCATTCACGCGTCAATTTGGGGCTCCGGCTCACCATGATTCACCAACTACGCCGCTGACCCCCATCATGCCGGGCGTCGTCGCTCTGCCCCGTCAGGTGATCAGCACCGCGCTGAGCCTGACTGGCAAAGCCGTTTCTGGTGCAGCTACTTCCAGTTATGTAAAGGACCTGGTTTCGTCGTTTGCGGACAAGGTGCGTGGCGGCAGAAGTGCAGTAACTGCATGGGCAACGTTTTTAAATGTGCTATATTAAATATATACAGGCAATTGTTTCCGAGACGCTGGCTAAGGTTGAGGAAGTGGACGTCCCGTTCTGGGCATACTGGCTCAGCGTGGGAGGCTACAGCAGTCCCGCTGGCTACAAGAAGTTTGCCGATGCCGTCAAGACCAAAGTGCTGGGCCTGGAGCCTCAGCAGGTCACGGATCTGGCCGTGGCGTTCCACAAGTAAGTTATTCCAGTAACATCAGAAAGCAACTTCTAACTTTCCACTATTTCAACCTGCTTGGAACAAAGCGTGTCTTTTAGTTATTAAGGCTGTTGTTGCGACCGACGCATACCCTGAAACACATCCTGATCGAGGGGACAGGGAGGTCGTGCACCTAGCGCGACCTGGGGTCGCTTCTCTTATTGGCACCGGTCATGGTCCTCCTTGTGTCGTGTAGGGTGAACTATTACGACAAGGACTTGTTCACGGGTATCGCCTCAAACATATCCTCCAACTTCACGAAGTACGAAACCGAGCAGCTCCTCAAGGTGCTCGGGGCCTTCCTGGAGTTTGGCCATTATGACCTGTCGGCGTTTGATGACATTGCGGACTCCATTACGTACTGTAACCACTACCTGGCGCCCATTAAGGTGTCACCAGTTGAGCTTGCAAATGCGTTCGCCGTGTACCAGAAGTTTGAGCATGAGCGCGGTGATCTCTTCGTTGCCCTCGCCAGGTAGGGGGAAGGCTGTAGGATGAAGGTTACCAACTGGGAGATCCAACATGGGCGGGGCCAAAGCGGCGTGCAAAAGGAAGCGGGCAATAGCCAGAGGATATGAAGCGATTTACTAGGCTTCTTGCAGCACCGGCGAGAGTATGAGACAGATTTTCAATATCTTTGAAAATCTTTCCAGTGGACACACTCTTATGGAAACATAAACCCCGTTCTCGCAAAGCAACCTCAGCTTTCGTCCTTAAAGGACGCCGTTTGTGAGTGCATTTATCTAGATGGCCAGAGGCGCAAAAGCTTTGTGCGAAGACAATAGGGATCCGCAGGACTCAATCCACAGGTAAAACTAAGGTAAGCTGACACGCTGGAATTTAGTCCAGGGGCAGTTGCACAGGTAGGATGCGCTTTCTGATGCGCTAAGCTTGGGCATCGCGCTTTGACCAACCCTCATGGCAAGGATTGCGTTTGGACCACATTTTATATGACTGCGCGCCCGGGTGTCCTGTTCCTCAAGGGGCTTTAACGAGACTTCGCTATCTAAGCTGGATGCTGATACTCGCAAGGCAGTGGTGTTAAAGGCATTGCGCGCCTTTCATGCCTTCCAGTTCTGGCCGGAAGCAACCGGTGGGTATCTGGTTTGCATGACTAGGTTGATAGGTTGGTGTAGGTTGGGAAGGTATTCAGCGTTCACGCGCTTTTAATAATGATTAGACTTTTGGGAAACATCGTCCCAAAGTACTAGGGGCGATTAAGGAATTTGCACATGGGGTAGCTGTACAGTGAGCCATGCACCATTAAGGTAACGGAATTGCTGTGTGCTGCTATTAACTAGGGCGCAGAGCCCTGTGGTTTTGTTTTGTGGTTTTGCATGGCATGCTAAGCATGCTCATTGGCACTCATATGCTGACGGCGCGCCGCTGTGCATTCCTGCAGAGGCGCTGCTCTACGCTGCCAAGAGTTCGCCAGCATCCTATAGCGCTGACGAATTGAAGGAGGTGGAGAAGTTCCAGGCGATGCTGGAGGACGCGCATGGTGGCGAGCTGCGCGTGTTTAAGGAGGGAGACGATGTCGACTCCGTGCATTGGTGAGCAGTGTTGGGGGGGGGGGCTGCAGCCGCCAGGAATGCAAGATGGACCACGAATAGGCGAGGTCTGATGGAAGGCAGCGTCTGCATGTTTGCGTGTTACATGACTGTTGTTATTTGCATAAAATGCTTGTCCATCGCAGCAGCGTGTTGGTCCTTGTGTTGCAGGTACGGGCACCACACCCCGGCGCCATCATCGTACCAGCTCTATGTCTTCCGCGACGCGTTGGTCCCAAAACAGTACTCTCCAGCGGGCATGCGTCCCCTCAAGTAAGCGTAGGAATTACAGCTGTAAGCCAGACGGGCATACATTCAGGCGATCGGTGGGCACGCAGGCGAACATTGCCCCAATGCAATTACAGCAGCTAGAATTTTTTTAAAAATGTTGAGTTGTTGACGCTCCTTTTGAACCCTTCGTACTAGTATCAGGGCCGGCTATCTAGTACGGCAGGCTGCTGGAAATATGGTTTAACAATATGGTGCAGTCTACTGGATGGCCCTGTGCGGTTCGTCATCATGAGTGTTTTAAAGGGGCCGAACGTCGATTGGAGCTTTGGGCCTTGGGTTATAAGTCGAGACGACGGCTTCAGCTGTCCTTATCTGTTAAGGTTGTAATCCATGCCCATGGCAAGCCTCCGCCTGCACATTTGTCGGCACGATTTGCACGTCAGTGGTTATATATGTGATCGTCAATTTAGTCGGGGTGCCAAGACTAACCTAATTTGTCGGAAAAGTATTAAGGCGAACTGTCGAGCGCTGAAGATGTGGTGGCTCCCTGGCGCCATGAAAGGGTGCAGCTTGGTAACGAGGTCACTAGCTACTTCTTTGCAGAGTCAGCAAACCCGGCCCCAAAACAAAAGTGTGTGATACACTAGTCAAGCAGGACAGTACAAGTTGCTATAGCTGAGGCCCTCTTCGGCCAATTACAAAGACTTGGCGATATATAGCTAAACCCAGAATGTCTGAAAGTTTGCCACTTCAAGCAGGAACTACACGTTTCTTGCGGCTTCTCTTCGGATAGGCGGGAACGTTAAAATATTTCACTGAGTAACTTCGATAGGGTTTCGGAGAGGCACGGCCTTGGTGAATAACTTTTGAACACATTGACCCTCTGTTAAACAGGATTTCCGATTTGGTCAATCCTAGTGGGGCATATATCCGTCGATTTCAGCCGCCGAAATGGGCCATTCAATCATCATGCAAGGCATATATATATATATATATATATAGTATGAAATCTTTGCGAAATCTAATACCCATAGCATAATTTTCCGTGTTACACAAGTAACTATATATTTTCTTCCCCAATAAGTACGGCCGAATCTGTTGGCGCGAAAGCCGTCATGCACTTCATCACGTAGACGGGAATCATCCCTGCAGTTCAACATTGCTTAAAGTTCAAACTTAACACTCAATCAGTCACTTCTATGGCCTCACCTGTCAAGCCGCATGCTTACAAGTTAATCTAAATTCACACTGGCACTGTCCCTGACATTCGCACATAATTATACCCTATCAATACAATTAAAGCAATAAGCATTCGGCAGCAGACGAAGCTTATAGGATATCGTCAGCAACTGGAAAAGGCGCTAACTTATTGCGACAATGGTAACCAGTAGAATGTGCACTGGCACAATCCCGCAATATCCTTGCAATCCTGCATTATCTGAGTAAACATTCTTGCAGGATGGTGAGGCAAACCCGCTTGACCAGTATGAGCCGGTCGATAACGAGTTCATGGACGAGGAAGAGGAGGGCGAGGACCTTATGGAGAATATGGAGCGGTGCGTACACCAATACGCGAAAGCACCGCGGCTGCCACGATCTGTGTATTTTGTCTTGTGATACGCGCTTCAAGGTTAAGCCCCCAACCATCGACCGGTGTGCGGACAGGGACTATCAGCCGCAACCGCATCTGGATAACTACGACCCGGATGGACTCGATGACAATGAGGTCGACGACGGTGTTGAAGACCCCATTGCTGCCCGCTTGGCGGCCGAGGAGGAGCTCAACTGGCGGGATGCACGCCAGATGCGGCCTCGCAGAACGCTGCCAGACTTCATGATGGCTGATGATGGTACGATTCCGCTTATTTCCGCAGCATGCTTCCCACTGTACCCAGGTCCGTGGTTACACCGCCGTACGCGTCCCGTTGGTAATAAACGGCCCGTCAAGGTGGAGGACTATGGACTATGGAGGACTATGCGAGATTGAAGTCGGTGTTTACCCGATTAAATCCGGCCGTATCCCCCGTTCTTACCCCCGAACCTTCCCACCCTGGGCTCCCCTCGATCCCCAGATGATGACCCTCGCCGCGAAGACTTTAATCGCCGCCGAAAGCGGCGACAATCTTTCGACATCGCACCTTCGGAGACTCACGTGAGCCGGTAGCATCACAATTTTTCATGATTTCACGCTACCTAAATTAGCGTTTTCCCTGGTTGTCCCTTGAATAATGACGAGCTCCGTAAGTCAACATACTCCGCATCTCAGTACTTGTGCGCAAACCAGCACGCGCTCCATATGATTATACAAAAAAGCAAGTGTTGACTTCGCGCGCGTGCATATTGGGAGTGCCTAACACGCTTAAACCACAGAACTCCTAGTGTCCGTTGCTCTCCTGTACCTCTATTGGCTATGGTTAACACCTGCTGCATCTCTTGACATCCTGCCAATCATTTGAACGTCTGTATGGGACATTTAAAGGATGTACCGCTAGATTTGGACATTGAGGAGGTCAAGGGCCGCTTGACTGAGTGGATTGCTCAGGAGCAGGTGGCGGCAGAGATCAAACGCCGCTTCCGGCACTTCCTACGTAACTACCCCAACGACAATCCCAATGGCCAACAGCCTCCTGGAGGCGCACGGCAGCCTGAGATTTATATGGAGCGTATCCGGGCTATGTGCAAGGGTGGGTGTGCTATGAAGTATGCGTGTACTGTGTACTGGTCGCATGACATCCAGCCAACCCAACCCTAGTGCGTGATGAGCTTCCAGCCGAAGCAAGGAGCTTTATTATAACTCCTGAACAAGCCACACGCCTTATTTTCCTGTTCCGTGCGCTGCGCTGCTGGGTTAATGTACCCTGCTCCCGACCGCTTGCATAATATTTGTTCTCTGTTTACTCGCCAATTGTGCTGCAGCTGACAGCTTGCTTTGGTTGCGTCCGTTAAGGTTGCAGCTTAAATGCTTGTGCGTTCGCACTTCTACCCGTTTGGCTCCCACTGTATTTATTACATCCCACAATTGGCGGTACTTCTGTCTTTCAGACAACAAGCGCTCCTTGGAGCTTGAGTACAGCCACTGGGCCGAGTTCCAGCCTACCCTTAGCATCTGGGTGGCGGACGCACCCCGCCAGATGCTTGAGTACATGGACGAGGCGGCCACAGAGGTGCGCGTTTAAATATAATGGGATTCTATTGGGGTAGCTAGAAGGCAAGATAGCTTAGATCGGCAGAGAAGAAAAGATAACAGGTACCAACTATGACAGGATAGACGGGCGGGAAAAGTGAACATTGCGTTGCAAAGGAAGTGAGTCTGATCATTCCGTACCAGCATGTGTGTGTGAGAGAGAGAAAATATGTCTTTCCGGAATTTCCCCTGATACACGAGGAAGGTAAGATTTCGCACACCACATTGGGCGCGGGAAGCCCAACCTCACGTAATTTCAGTTAAAATGATTTTCGGCCTCGTTACTGTTTTGTGCGCTTCCCCTACCCGGACAGGTCGTTGAAAAAGTGTTTAGTGAGCAGTTTTTTGACATGTGGCGGGCATATGGTGAGGAGTACCAGGCTCACGTGCGGCTAGTTGGGCTGCCGATCAGCGACAGCCTCCGCGACTTGCGGTAAGTCAACACTGACCTGTGTCTGACGACTGGTTGGTTGGGGGGATGAGCGCGTATAGGGCAAAGCATAGTTATATACACTCTTATTGACCATACTTATAACCCTGAGCTCTTTACAGGAACGCATCCCGTCGGTCTCACATTATGTCCGGTCCCGGTGTATGGGCAGAATGGCGGCACATTAAGGCTCATATGAAGTGGGAAATGTCGCGAATTCGCAATGACAACCGTCATTGTTCGCTTTCCACTTCCGTTCCCTGTAGCAATTACCACCTGAACTGCTTGGTTCGAGTGGCCGGTGTGGTCACCCGCCGAACGGGTGTTTTTCCTCAACTACGACTCATCAAGTACGACTGCGTGAAGTGCGGTTACGTGATGGGCCCCTTCGCAATGCACACGGAGACGGAGGTGAAGCCAAACGCCTGCCCCAGCTGCCAGTCTAAGGGGCCCTTCACGGTGGGTGGTCCTGGCTTTGGTACTTTTGGGGGAACCCTTAGGTCTGCTCGCACCGGACACGCACGGGTAAGTAAAAGCTGTTGGTTCAAGCGCGTCAGCAACACAACGTTCAGTTCTTAAAACCTCTGCGGCCTTGGGTGAGTTGAAGTTCCATGGGTTATCCTTACTTGACCTACCATGCAACTAACGACATAGTACGCCATTCGGCAACAAACGGGTATAGGTGGCCCTGGATACCGTGATCCGTGACGCATATGCACGAGTTTCTGTACCGTAGAAAGACGGTACGTACTGGTTCCCGCAGATTAATAGCTCCGAGACCGTCTACCGGGATTATCAGAAACTAACACTGCAGGAGAGCCCAGGCTCTGTGCCAGCGGGCCGCCTGCCTCGCCACAAGGAAGTCATCTTGACGCATGACCTGATCGACTGCGCCCGTCCTGGAGAGGAAATTGAGGTCACCGGTGAGCCGGCGAGAAGAATTCCCTTCGGCGAGGTGTAACATCATGTTTGGCTCTATGACGGCTAGTGGTGGCACGTCGTTGAGGATTTCCTTACTAGCGTTTGGTAACGGTGTAGCATTTCCACCTCTTCGGGCAGGTGCCAACGTAGCAACCTAACGGGTGAAAGAGGCCCTTTGTTAACGATTTACGAATGTACATGTCCTCACCACCACGTTGCCGCGAGTCTTTAGGGTATGTTTGGGCTCGTCTCGCAGGCATGTACGTGTACGGCTACGATGCGTCGCTCAACGTGAAGAACTCCTTCCCCGTCTTCTCGACCCACATCGAGGCCAACTTCGTATCTAAACGAGAGGATGTCTACTCGATGCATGCACTCACGGACGATGATAAGGCCCGAGTGCTGGAACTGTCCCGCGATCCTCGCATTGGTGAGAGCTTCACCCTACTGCCAAACCATTCCCGGTAACTGGAGACTGACTCCATGCCTTCCTACCCGCCATTTTAATCGGAGCACTCGTGCTGTCGTATCGGAGACGAGGAGACAATTTTTATAGAAGCTGGGCCTGACTTCTTTATGCCATTTTCTGCTCTTGCTGCTGCAACAGCATGCGTCCCTTCCCCCGTTCGGGCTCCCTGACCATACAACACAATGGTTTCCCTGTGGTAATGTATTGCCGACCATAGGTCAGCGCATTATCAAGTCCATCGCGCCCTCCATTTACGGTCACGAGTACATCAAGACGGCGTTGGCGCTGTCGCTGATGGGCGGTGTGGAGAAAAGCCCCTCGCCCGCATACCGCCTGCGTGGCGACATCAACATCTTGTTGCTGGGAGATCCCGGTGTGGCCAAGTCGCAATTTCTCAAGTACCTGGAGAAAACGGCACCGCGGGCTGTGTACACTACGGGTGGGATGGGTTGGGATGGTGGGCGGAGCCAGGTCGGAAGGCGGAGGCTAGGCCGGGTTTGGGTAATGACGTGTTGGAAAAGGGGAGATTTGAGGATTTGGGAGCAGGTGTAATCTGAGGTAATCCAAGGCGATAATCAGGTCCCTAACGAAGTTTTATCACCCTTCTCTCTTCGTTGGCCACTTCATTATGCTGTTACACACCTCGCGCAGGCAAGGGTGCCAGCGCTGTCGGTCTCACTGCTGCCGTACAGCGCGATCCGATCACAAAGGAGTGGACCCTAGAGGGCGGCGCACTTGTGCTTGCCGACAAGGGTGTGTGCCTTATTGACGAGTTCGACAAGATGAACGACCAGGTATGGTTTCGGGTGATGGAGCGGCCCTGTGGCGTTGGTTCTTACACGGTTGGTTTTTCTCCAATACAGAATGCGAACGGGGATCGAGGAATTGCACAACACCTCGTCTTTTTCCTGTGACACCCTCCAACTCTGACCCCATCAGGACCGAGTGTCCATTCACGAGGCGATGGAGCAGCAGTCCATCTCCATCTCCAAGGCGGGCATTGTGACACAGCTCCAGGCCCGATGCGCGGTAATTGCGGCAGCCAACCCAGTGGGTGGCCGCTACGACCCCTCGCGCACCCTTGCTGAGAATGTGGAGCTGTCAGACCCCATCTTGTCACGGTGAGCTGAGAAGACAGCGATTCAGTGGAGTATGTGATAGCGAAGACGAGAGAGGCTGCATATTCTTCGCAAGTGCGTGACCTTGTGAATTTCTTGGTATGTATGTTTCTAGTTTTCCCAATCCAACACCCGCTTGTCAGCGTGTTCATGGAGCATCCTAATCGAGAAGGTCCTTTCGTCCCTGTCAATTCGATCCTGTGGAGTAATAACGTTAGTATCTCCCCTTCTCTTGCAACCCCAGCTTTGACGTTTTGGCTGTGGTTCGCGATATCGTTGACCCGGTTAATGATGAGAAGCTTGCGAGCTTCGTTGTGGACAACCATATGAAGAGCCATCCTGTCAAAATGGCTCGTGAACAGGAGGCTCGCGAGGCTGGGATACAGCAACCGGAGGAAGAGACTCCCATGTGGGTCGGGCCTTCGGGACGTGCAGGGGGGACGTTGCCGGGGTTTTCATTGACCTAGGCACTTGACCAAGACACCAACAAGTGAAGAGAATGCGTCTAGTCCAGCGGCGTCGCCCAATTCGATTGCCATTCCTGACTGACACCACCAACATGAACCAATACTTCGCAATTATTTTGCTTCAATCCATTCCGTAACTTATCCCAACGGCAACATAGCTTATTTGCTTTGAACTGCCTTACTTGTCTGGAAGGAATCATTGCCTCGAGTTCTAGGCTTTTGATCCTGCTATTTGCTTAGGTTCACCGCCCTCCCCTCCGTTTGCCAGCCCGACGGATCCAGACATCTTGCCACAGGACTTGCTCCGCAAGTACGTGACATATGCCAAGCAGAACTGCCGCCCCACGCTACAGGAGGCCGATTACGACCGTATCCTGCGCCTCTATGCGGCACTGCGCCAGGAGGCGGCGCTGACGCACGGCATGCCGGTCGCGGTAGGTGATGTTCATGTCCGCAAAAGGCATACAACCCCATCGCCCGGGCACTTAACTGGATCACAACCGGCACCCTTTCTGACAAAAGAGCTTCCCACTTTGGTTTTACCTGGGTAGGAGCGAGGGTGGGATTGTCCAGTGTCTGCTTTTGAGGCATACCTGGCTGGAAACCTTACCTTTCTCCGTCCCGCCTTTTTAGGTCCGCCACCTGGAGAGCGTGGTCCGTATGTCTGAGGCCTCGGCGCGCATGCACCTGCGGGATTATGTGGCAGATCACGACATAAATGTGGCCATTAAGTACGTTGGAGGCACATGGACTGTATGCGACGGCTTCCTGTGAGGGAGGGAGCTCAGGTTTTGAACATCCACGCAAATAGTATATTACGTTTACGCCGGGCATGGTTCTCAGTGGAGCAGCAATTTCCCTTCCCAGTTGCCGGTACCAAATTTGTTATTTCGTCGCGCCTTTTCCATCCCGGCGTTCTCCTTGGACCTATCATTGATATTATTAATGCCGTTTCACCTTGAAATGAGGGTTAAATCGCGCCGCACCTGCACTGCGACTCCCCCACAGGATGATGGTGCACTCGTTCATTGGCAGTCAGAAGTTCACGGTGCAGCAGACATTGGAGCGCAAGTTCTCCCGGTATTTGACGCTTCCGCAGGATTACCATTCTCTGCTCATGAGTCTGCTGCGTCAGGCTCTGAGGGCGGCGCAGCGGGAGCAAGCGCTGGCGGGGGAGTGGCAAGGGTCGCAGGTCAAAGTTCTCGGCAGGTGTGCAGGGCGAGGTGCGGGTTATCCAAAAGACGAATCGGGTGAGGTTGGCCTTGTCCTCCCCTCCTTGCAAGCCCGGACTTCTAAAATTCGTACTGGCTTTCGTTTATGTTGGCAGGGTCCTGGAGGAGAAGGCTCGGGAGTTGGAAATCTCAGACGTGGCGTCATTGTACTCATCATCCATGTTCCGGTCCAGCGGCTTCTCTTACGACAGCATCGCCAATGTCATCACGTACACATCCACGTGAATGGCTGCGCGCCAAGCAGGATCCGGATTATAGCTCTGTGACTACACGGGGAAGACAGAATGGTTGACTGGGGGCCGCGCCATTGCGCATTGCTTATCATACGACATGCACCAGTTGTTCAGGTTTGCACCTTGGGTCGGGCAAAAGACAGACCCCCATGCATCGGCTGGCAAAGAAGGGGATGCTGAACAGAAGGGAGGATTTCAGATTGTGATTGAAGTTAAATCTTACGAGCCTGCATGGCAATGCACAGTACAAGGTTAAGAACTCATTGTCGTGAGTTCTGTGGTAGAGGCGTCAGGTATGTCAGGTCGGCACCTGACGCAGTGATAGAAAACCTGTAACTAAACCTGTCTATGGCACCGTGGTGATGTGTAACAAAGGCGTTCTCACATACATCCCGCTTCGTACGCGAGGTGTCCTTATGCAAATGAAGCATGACTCGTGAGGAGTACAACGATGTCGGCAGTTATGGTATCCGCCATCACGTGGTTATCGGCCCTCTCGTGAAAACACTTGACACAATAACAGCTCTCTGAGGATACACCCGTCATAAATTCGTCAGGCCATAAGAAAATGGCCTTCTTTTCACGACTTTACGTATCTGTTACAGCAGCAATCGCATATCACAAAATCATACCGAAGCTAAGCAGGTATTCTATGGTGCCAGGCACGCAGGCATGTTACGAAGGGCTGAATTCAGGTGTAGGGCTTTTACCCTTATTGGTCCCCACAACAACCTATAGAGCCAGGTAGAGCCTGTCATCATAAGAAACGATTGCGCAGGGATGCCAACAAGGGGCAGCATGGGCGCAAGACCAAGCCAGAATATTTCACAAAAGCAGCATGCGACAGGAAAGAACGGAGAACATAATCTTTTCGGCGTAACAACCCTACGCATTCCATTGCGCAAAGGCGCTAATGCAGTCAATCCGTGCAGATCGCAGTCATCCCCTCGTTGACCCGCCCACCGGCCTGAGGGAAGCGTCTATAGGCAGTTATAGGCAGGCTCGCATCTTGGAATGAGCAACACAAATTGCATTTTCGTAAATGTGATGCAGCGCATTAGAGGTTTCCCGGATAGGCAACGGTGTTAAGGCTGCCTGTGCCATGCCATGCCATCGACGGCGCGACTCAGCGCCGACCAGCCCCAGAGCGCTCCTATTTCCCGCGACTCTGCAACGTAAACCCTATGGCGGGACATTCACAAAAGACGTCCTTTTTTGGCACCCGCACCCACCCGGAGCCCGCAGCCAAGCTGCAGTAGGCAGAGTAGGCTGCGCACGCAGCACGTGCGATGAAATTTCCTCGTCATGGCCACACTTGTCAACTATTTGTTATGGACTGTTATGGACACGACAACCGTTTTCTGGTTGGTTTGGCCCTCACGGCACCTAGATCGGTTTGGGCGTTGACGCGAGATCCTCCAGCTTCCAAATTACCGGAGTACTCTAAACTTCGGACCGACAAGGGAGACCACAGCCTGTGGCACCTCGCCTCCCATGGAAAGATCACCTGGCAGGACTTTGCCCTCGACCTCCCACCGCAGATTGGTAGTGCAGGAGATATGCACCGCCTTTGTCACGTGATCCGCGCACACCTATAACCCTGCCCGTGCGCCTCTTCCAGTCCCGTCCCTTCGCGTCCCTAACATTTGCACGCGTTTTGTCATTGTAGCGGCTTCCCTCAATTTCATTAGTCTGGCTCAAACTTTTGAACTTACTCTCGCCCATCCCTGTCGCAATCAGATGGTTTCCCGATTAATCTTTTATGTGGGCTTCCGTGTTTGATCCTGTTCGTTTCAGGAACGATACGAAACGAAATCGAGCCAAACGATCGATTTGACGTTATCTTTTCTTAGGCGCTTAAGGTGCCGCTGATGAGAATGCCACCAGCATTACCCTGCATCAACCCCGACCATTGCGACTCGCTGCCAGCAGTGCCACCTTCTCGGCCGCCTGTTCCTTCCGATTCCCAAACCCGCCGTCCCCAGAGTTTGCGGCACCGGTTCCGCCCACGCCGCGACCAGCTAAGCCGTCCTCTTCGGATAAAAGATGGGTCGCGCTACCGCTTCCGTCGCCGCATGCGCCGTGGCGGCTGCTGCTTGCGCTGCCGCTCAGGCTGCCGCTGAACAAGCCTTCGTGATCCTTGTCCTCCTGGCAGAAGCTGTCCTCCAGCGGTTTGCCTGCGCCAAGTAGAAATTCAGGGAAAATACGAAAGAGGGTTGCCACGGGCAGCAAATGCAAACTTCCATTCATCTGATTGTAACAAGATCTTGCCCCGAAATTGAGATGCCTTCACCCATTTTCGCGTTGAGCGCCAATTCCAGGCATGGGATTTTAGGAGATGCTGCCTCCTAAAATCCCACTCCTGCCGGCCTGCTGCCCCAATCACCTGCTGGCTCCGGGAGTCTAAGCATAGCCAGACTGCCCATCGCCAGCAGCACAGCCGCCATCAACAGCGGAGCCCACAGCGCCATCTCCAGGAGGGTCCCCGCCGCGTAGGTGGTGGTGAAGGACGCCACGCGACCCACCGCATTTAGCAGACCAAAACCAGAGGACCGCAGCTGTGCCGGGAGGAAAAGTGGGGTCAAGATGAAGGTTTCCACAAAAGATAGGGAGACGAAACTGGTGCCGCCATGCACATTGCAATGGTAACATGGGCTCGGAGGGGAGGGGGCTTGGGTAACAAATCAAGAGCGCTGAGTTTAGGGCAGGAAGCGGTGCAGGTAGGTTGCCCCAGGTAGGTAGTAGGTTGCTGCAGCATGAACAAGAAAGCAGCAGGCCGGGTCTGAGATATTCGTCACCATTACAACATCAGTCTCGATAAAATTACAAAAATTCGCTTTGCTCGGGGGTACAAGCTATATGGTTAGATCCTTTCCGAGCCTTTCCGTATACATATTAAACCCAAAAATTTAAATAGGGAGGAGTTATTACTAAAAATGGACAATAAGGATTTTACAATACCTAAAAAGATTATTTAAACCCCAACTGTGTTTTAGGTTTGGACATACTTTAAGGGGCAGGGACAATGGGGAGCGAGCGTAGTAAGGAACGAAATGGTTGAGTTTTGAGAAGCACGCCGCCGAAGCAGCCTCCACCAACCCCAGGCCCCAAAGCTTTCCTGTCCATAATTACTGTGTTGCTGTGAGCATTCCCCTATGAAATGTGAGCGGACATGGAATAAAGAGGGCCACCTGGCAAATGCGGTACCCACGGGGTACCTTGTACGTCACGAATTTGCATACAGTTCCTATTTCCCCCGGGGGCCCCAATGTGCCCGAGCTTGTCGCATTCGTATTTGACCTCACCGAGGTGGGATAGAGTTCCGCAGAAATCATGTCCAGACTGTTCCAGCCGCCTACGGACACGCCATTGAACACACACGCGGCCAGCAGTGGCCATGCGCCTTGGGCTGGCGCAGCCGCGAACAGCAGTGCGCATACGCAGGCACCCGCCATGCAAACGCAGGCGGTCAGGCGGCGACCCAGGCGATCCACCAACCAGATGCTGGCTAAGTTGCCTGGCAGGAAGAAAGCGAAGAGCCCGAAGGTGCATGACTTAAGGGAACAAATTATCACAGCGGTTAGCAGCGCACGGGCCAGCAGCGTAACGACCAATGATCATAACAAAGCAGCCGAGACGGTGCCAGAGGAACCAGATGGGCTCACCACCGGCCCTTACAATTACAGCAGGAGCGCATCCATCGCTCGTCCATCCACTCTCACCGGGCAGGTTCGCCAGCGCCACTGTGAATGTTTGCGCGTACACGGATGCCTCTTTGGCGCCACGATCCTTGAAGTACCTGGGCACCCACAACACGGTGCAGTACCAACCGCCGCACAGCCCCACCCAGGCCACCGCCAGGGGTACCGTATAGGACCGCAGCGGCGGAGTCAGCAGCGCGCCAAGAACTCCAACGGCCCGCTCAAACGCCTCGGAGGCACCAAGCCGAAGGCGCCGAAGCGCACCTCCTTTGGCAGAGGCACCGCCGCAGCCCGCGCATGCCACTGCGTTGTACGATAGTGGCAAGGTGTCAGCGTGGACATGGCCAGTGGCATCTGTGTGGAACGCAGTCTTGTGCGCCAGGATATCCTGGTCCCGGTGGTGAAAGGCGGGGAGCGCGAAGTCCTCGGGCAGGTGGGTGCCGTTGACTCGTGAGATGCGTAGGAGCACCTAATGCGGAGGCCAGCCGGTAGGGCAGCGCCGGAGGCGCAGACACGCAGTTAATACTGGAACTTCTGACCTTGCGGCGCCAGGAGAGGATGATGATGTTTAGGTGCTGAGATTCAACAGCGCGCATCATACGACAGTAGGGCTTTCAGGATGGGGCCGGGTCACAGAGAGGCGATGGATGAAGGAGAAACAGACGATTGGAACGAGTTATAGGGACCGGAATACGTGCTTATATATTATATGTATGCCTACGTATTAATATACACACAAATACTTCGTGCCAAGTGGCTGGAAAGCGGTAAGTGGTGCGCAGGTTCGACAATGGTCCGCATCGCCTGGCGCCTGTTACATCCACCCCCTCCCACCGCTTCCGCCGCGCTCCCTGCCTGATTCGACCCCGCTTCACCCCACTTGGGTCAGCGCGCCTCTCCATACCTGCCCAGCCTCAACACCGCGCCCCATGATGGATAAGTATCGAGGGCTCTCGGGTACCAACGCCGCCATCAGAGCACAGCAGATCGCTGCTGGCAGGGAGGCAACCAGCAGAAATGCCCGCCAGCCCGCCGTGGGGAGGACCAGCCAACCCATGGAGGCGGAATACAGGGAGCCCACCATCCAAAATGACGCCAACATAGCCATGAACTTGCCACTACGTCACCAGAGAGGTACCGGTTGGTGACGCAAAGTTAGCACAGGCTGGGCTGAGTCAGGCCCTTTCCACCCCATGTACACAGCCCCATGAGCAGAGCCCATCATACAAGGAGGCCTTCCTTCAAACGACAGTCTAGAATCGATATATCGGGCACGGACCTGAATCAACCTGCGTGAGCGCATATCCCTCAGGTTCCACTCTCCAAACAATCGAGCCGAATCGGTGCAGCAGAAGGCCCCCAGGCGCTGTCTGGTGGATTACAATAGGGATGTGCCACATGCCATTATCGTGGACCTATACCATATATATATATATATATATATATATATATATATCCATGTATATCACGTTTCACCCACTCCACGCCAACCCACACCTCCGCAGCCCTCCCACGCCCCATTTCAGCCACCCACCGGCTGCTGGGTGGACAGAACTCGCTCATGAGAGAAAATACCACGGGCATGGAACCGCCGACGCCCAGCCCAGCAAGCAGCCTTAGAATCATAAGCTGCCACAAGCTGGTCGACGCCGCGGACAACGCTCCAAACACCGCGTTCACCGCCAATGCCACCAGTAGGGAACGCTTGCGCCCGATGACGTCGCCGATGAAGCCCCAACTCAGGCCACCCTTCCATGGGCGCCAGGGAGGGGACGGTAGTGGGTATTGCAATTTAACAATAGCCAATAGTGTCGAAGTTTGAGCACTTCGTTGTTCTTACGGGGCCTGGTTGCTCAGAAAGCGTAAATAAAATTAGGGGATAACAATTTGCACGGCCTTGTACCAGAAGCAATGATATGTAAAAGAGCAGCTGCGGCCACACGAAAGTTGCGGCAGACGGAAAAGTGAGTCTGTGACTATGACTATGCTGTGGCCTCAACGCAGACGAATGGTCTGTAGCGGTTTGGCTGGTTGGCGTGTGCACATTGGGTTTCACCTCCCGCGTGGCCTCGAGGTCCCTTCAGAGCAGGATTTTTACGCAGTGACCGCCTCGCACGTTTGAGGCCTCACCAGGAACATCCCCACGAAAATGCAAGCGTCGAGGGCGCCCGTACGCTTTGGCGTGAGGTTAAGGTCATGCTCCGCCGCTGTGCCAAGTAAACCGACAGAAAGAATCTCCACCGCATCTGCAGCGTTGGCGAGGCCGCAGACGCCGAGGACAATCCATTGGAATGGCCCCGTGCCCACCTGTGCAGTGCATGGAGTGCCGGGTGGTAACAAGAAACAGTGCACTGGCAAGGCATGCGCACCCATATAAAGACTTCACACTACACCTGGCTCAGGGCCTCTTCCATGGACATGGTTAAAGGTTTGAAACGAGGCAAGGGGAGAGAGACGAGCATGCAGGCTGTTAACTCTTGCGGAAACGGCCAAAGGCTATTCCATGAGGGTTTTTCAATGCTTTAAAATTTATTTCTTCGTGAGCTTAAGCAAATCGCGCACTTATGAATGCAGCCATGAGACCGTTTAAAGTATTGCGCTATTGCCCAAAACTTTTCATCAGAACGAGGGCAATTGTTCTTAGAGATGTATAGAGACTATCAATGTACACCTTAATTGGCACCTACTTAAGGACAGCAGGTCCTTGTGCCGACCCGTGTGAGGCGACTGGGAACTTAACTGCCAACCGCCTCTGTTAGTGCACTGCAAAATCATGGGCATTGCCGTTTGGGCTGTCTTCTACTAGACGTCACAGCCCGTGACAGTATTTGGACTATTAATGCATAACACTGAGCCTGCCTTTTAAGCATTAAAATATGATTAACTGTATGACAACATCTATCATGCAAATGACGATTTACATCCGGATGTAGGAGCGTGGCATTCGAAGGACTAAATACAGCAGCTGTTATGATACGTCTGAGATCAGTAACTATTTTGAGCTTAGCCTGTGTTGTGACAGGTTTGGGCGTCTGGCACTGACCCATTCGACAAGCTCTGCATCTGCGGCAATAATTTGATTTTCATTTACTGAAAAGGATGGGTGGTCTCGAATTCGTCGGCCGGGTACGCAGCTCATCAAGGCTGGTCGCAGCGCATATCAGCACTCACCTCGAAGACCCTATTGCAGGTGGTTTCGAACCGCATGCAAAAGACTGTGGTTGTGGCCGTCAGCTATGTGGTATGGATCCCTAAATACAAGGTGTACCAGAAGCGAGTCGCACGCCATAAGGTAATAACTTTCGGGACCCGATAGGGGCCCCCCGAGCTCTGTTAAAGGCATATAAAACGGGGCTGCAGCGCAGGGTGCCGGGGAGGCGAGAATGCTATTCGGGACACAACTGCCCTACTGCATTGGTCTGTTAGCAGCCAGCCCTTTCCGCGGTTGGTTCAGGTGGGAAATGTACACGGACTTCGGGAACGGTTTCATTATGTGATCATCATATGGCCGTTCAGCATTATGTGCCATCTTGCCTGCCATTATTGCTCAACTGCCTGTCCTTGCGCCGTTCCCGACTTTCCCAGGCGCGCGATGAAAGCCAGTCCCTGGTGATCGGGGACATAGTTCGCATTCGAAAATCAAGGTGAAGATGATGCCGTGGCACTAGGTAAATGCCTATCTCATTCCTTCTTCCTTAACCATAAATCCGGACTGCACGTGCTGCAGGAAGTATTCGAAAGAGGTTTCGTACGCTGTGATTGAGACACTCCGCCGTGCCAGCGTGTACGACGGCACGGTGGCCACGGCGATGGTGGCAGCCCTTGATGCAGCACGGGAGACAGACTGTGTCCAAGCGGCAGCGCGGCGGTTGGCGGAAGCGGACGCACGGCTAATGAAATTGCGGGAGATGTACGAACGGGAGATTGGCAGCGGTATCTCGCTCAGTGGCGGTGTGCTGGCGATCTCGAACTCGGGTCCAGGGGGAACGGGCAGCCTGGGAGCGGCCGTATGAGGGGCAGCCGTGGGAGGAGGGAAATGACCTCTGCTGGCTGCCTTGAAAGGGCGACGCGGAATTGCAGCACAACGAAGCAAGGCTTGGCGAAGAGCTTGCAATAGACAGCAGGCCTTCATTCTTCAGGCAAAGGTTGTGAGGCAATGGACTCCAGGATGAAGACGTTTTGCGCTTTATTCACCACTAATCCATCACGATACGGGGAAATGTTACGATTGCGCGTTGGAAGGGGAACAGTGCTGCGGCTTTGTGGCTTTGAACACGAACGAGCAGATTATTGGTTAGTCTCAGCCTGCTACATGCGTTAGCTGCTGCAGGGTGCGGGTGCTGGTGCGGGTCTTCCGTTGAGTCAGGAGTGGACCAGATCGCTCTAATCGCGTGCATTCACCACTAGTGACTTGCATCTAAGACTGCGTGAAGCTCGCTCGCTAAGATGTCAAAGACTGGAACCAGCCGGGGCAAGGTGTGGCTTAGGGAAATGCAGTCGGCTGGAGTTATTGGTGAGGTGGTGGCGGCGCCCCTGAAGACCGGGGTCTTCGTAGTCATATATCAATGGGTTAGGTGCGGGCGCTCTACATGAATGTCTCCACGGCGGGTAATGTCCTACCGGGCAGGATCACATCACCCATTAACCATTATTACCTATCATCACGCATTCCGCGGCGCCACAAATCCACATCTGTGTATGCGGATGCAGATGTGCATGGAAACGGTAGCAGGCACTGCTGGCTGTTCTTTGGACCCTTTCAAAGCCGGTCTTGATATGGCCCCCAATCACCGTCTCCCAGACGTGCTAAATAAGCATGCGCAGCGACTTTTGTGTTGCACCTCCGGGTCCTGACTGCCCTGGGTTAGGATGCCACTTGCGAAAATGATCGGCCCACGCAACGGATCCGGTGACCGAAATCCATGGACGCTGCGGCTCGGGAAGGGTGCTGGCGGCCGGTAGCTGAGGCGCTGGTAAGGCTTGCTCCATGCCGAAATCGGAACAAAAGCATAGACGCACGAGGGTCATAGATTGTCACATTCAGCACTAGTCCTGCCCTCGCTGGCCAGCAGCACCCATGACACAGGGTTAACAATACTCCAACGGAAAAGGTAGGAACCAAACCAACCAACCAGCCAACGCATACAAGGCCTCAATTGCAGCCCCGCTACCGCCACACCCCCGATGGACCTGATCCCGGCCTGGGAGTCTCCTAACCCCAACCTCATCCCGACATCTACGTCATATAGACAGTCGAACGGCAAACCAGCCTCCGTTTGCATATATGGAAAGCGCTGCTAGCCCGCATGCGGCATGTGCGCAGTGTAGATCAGTGTCCGCGTCAGTCTAGCGGTCTGGCTGACATTCCTTGACGGGAAAGCAAAGCGCGGGCGCCTCCCAGATGACCATTGCTTAACTCCGCACGCCACCATTTCGCCGGATTCCCCCGACACATCTCCCTAGTCGTCACCTTACCAGGGCCCTGCACTATGCCCCATGCGCTCCAGGGGCGTTTTGCGCGAGTACACCTGCCTGTCGTACTCCTCTATCAGTTCTAACAGCTCGCCTAGGGCAGTCACCTCGTGCTCACCGCTGGGGAGTACAGCATGGCGTGCTTGTCCCTGGGATGCCCCCTGCTGCCTAAGCGAGGATGCTCCGGAACCAGCGGCTGCTATTGCAGACGCTGTGCCCTGGCTGGCCGCATCTTCCGCTGCCACCTTCACAGCAATAGGAAACGATTCTAGCGCCTCTGCCCCGCCGGTAGTGGCGGTGCTGCGCACGCCGCCTTCGCTATCTTCGTCCTGCGCCAACGCCGCCAGTCGATCCCTCGCCGCTGTCATCAGAGCTTCGGGTGTGGTCACAACAAAGGACGGCTTGGTGAAGCCGCCACTGCTGGCGTCGGTCGCCGCGGCGTCGGGCAGGACCTACAGATTCGCGTACCGGACAAAACAAGGTAGAAGGGGTGTGGGGTTCGTTTTGAAGGGCCGGCTATCTTACTGGGTTTGGATCCATCCGCCTGTGATTCATATCCATAATGAAATTACGTCCCCGATTGATATCCATATGGCTACCAAGAATACACTAGGCACGGGCTGTACTCCAGCGCGGGCGCGGGAGCTGCGAAGTACGCCACGACATCTAGATCGCGTACACATCCTAGGCGTTACAGCACACCTGGAGCCCAGGAGGAATGAACGCGTCAGGCAGGAAGTTAGCCCGTTCCTCCGGGCTACCCATCTGTCGCAGCAGCGCACGCAGCACCGCGGCGGCGGCAGGAGGACCCTCGTCGTCGTAGCCCATCAACCGCTGCCGTACTCGGGCCATTACGCCAGCCGCCAGGTCCGCATAGGCCTTATTGTGCTGTACCAAGAAGGACGATGTAGCATTCCAGGGATGGGCCGGCCCGGAGCAGGGACCGTGCGTGCCGGGGAGGGCGAGTTGGGGTCATATGAGGGACGGATGTACATCACGGATGTCCCAGCTGTCCTGTCAGCTACGGTTAAGGTTTTAAGTCGGCAACCGTTGGAGGACGCACAGATGAAACACGGTCATAGTAAAAACATCCCCGCACATCCCCCGTGCCAGGACGGGCGTGGCGCGTGCCACTTGCCAGCCGCAAGCCCTCCGGTTCCCACCCTGACCCAGTGTGGCAAAATACCGCTGTCCTCGCAACAGTTACCTTGGTAAACTCCTCAATGCCACTGTGAGTGATGCCTCGCCCAGGCCTCGTGTTGCCGCCGCCGGTACCCAAAGAGTCCCGCAGCTTGCGCTCCTCCTTCGGTGTCAGGATGACGTGCACGATGGTGTAAGGCACAGCAATATAACAAGGCATCGCTGCCCCAGCCTACTAGTGCTTACGAAAAGGTGCGCACTGAAGCAAACAACCCCCAACAGCTTCAACCCCACAAGAAGCAGAAGGGAGTGTGACAGCTTTCAGAGTTTATAAGCTCTTTATTTGAACGAGAGGCTTGCCACTTCAACTGAGATTCGGGGAAGTTTATTGCAACATGGCGAAAGAAAGGGTGCGAGGTCAGTCCGGTCAGTCGTAACATTAGTACATCAGCTCCAACGCACCTGCTCCCCAAGCCTATACAACTGCTCGAGGTCGACCCCGGGCACCACCTTTACACCAGTAGTACCGGTAGCAGCAGTCGTGGTGGCGTTGATGGCCATGGCAGTAACGGCAGAAGCAGCAGCAAGAGTAGATGCCGCAGGGAACCGTGGGAAACAAGCATAGGTCATATCGGCAGCAGCATCGATGACAGAATTGACGACGCCCCGGGTACGGAATTATGGAACCCCAGGGTGCCCAGAGGGCCCACGTCGCACATTCGTACAGTACAGGAGCCCAGCATACCTCAGGTGCCCCTGACCCCGTTTCCTCCTGCCAGCGCCTCAGATTGCTGTAAGCCAACGAGCTCGCCAGAGTGGGCAGCAGCTTGCGATTGGACTGTTCCTCTGTAGGACAGGTTAAAGCAGCCACGTGGGAAGCGTACAGCTGCGTTATACATGGTGCAGGATTCCACAAATGGTCATTGCTTGCAACGTCCAGGCTCGGTCTCGGAGCATGATAAAGAGTGGGAAAACAGGCACCGCACACAAACCGCCCCTCCACCAGCGAGTCGGCGACTACCCGCCGCTGACCCGTACTCTGTACAGGGATATCTTTCCATCCTGGCTCCGGCCCCGTACCTGTCCACTCCCGCATCATCGTCAGCTCCTGCCCCAGCCGTGAGAGCAGCTGCTGATCTGCAGGTCCCAGTCCCTGCCGCCGCTCCTGGTCCCGTAGCCAAAACAGGAAACGTGAGTCCAGCAGCTCGGATGTCCGCTGGTAGGCCGCCTCCCGGAGTTGTTGCGGGGACAGCTGAGACAGCTCCGAAACCAGCGCCTGCAGATCGGGAAATATGGGTAAGCGCGGAGAGGAAACGGGATAAAGAATGATCGCAACACAGGTGGTGTGGGCGGACACGAAGGGGAATGACATGGCTTCGATGGTTGTTCAGAGCTGTGGCTGATGCTGCGTTCTCGGTGATTTCATGCCTTGAGCGCCACCAAGACGTTTTCCAGTTTAGCTCATTACATATTGCGGGTGCTGTTCCTGTGTGCACGTACAGCTCCAGATAACGCCTCTACTACCTGGTAAGTCCCGTGCTCATGGAATTGAGCAGAGGAAGGCGCGGTTGCCTGGTTCATCTGGGCCGGATCACTGCACCGACAGAGGGCTATGGCCTGGGAAACAGAGCGGCGCCGAGGCACGGGGACGATGTGGAGATGAAGCCGTCGCGGCACAATGGGCCCTATCGCACGCGATAGGGTGTCGGATGCGGGCGGAAACCGCCGGCCTGCAATATCCTCCATTGACCAGCTCGCGATCGATAGCGCAGTATGACCGCGGATTTAGAGCAATGTTCAAATACGAGCAACCACAGCGCGGTCACCACAACCTTGCAAAGCTAGGGGCAACACATGCGACAGCTGGCTTGATGGCATAATATAAATGTTCTCAGACACTAGCCAAATCACCCCTCCCCTTCTGGAATCTTCTGCATGAGGCCCTTTGACGTTACCGGTATTTGTCGTACTATTGGCAGAATACAGGTGAAGATAAAACAGGTTAGTGATATTGATTTAACTATATGATGATACATAACACTATGCGTAGCTGTGATTGAGCGGAAGCACTCGAGCCGTGAGGTAGTCGAAGTCTAGTTAAGAGCTCACGTAATATTTTGTATATATACAGGAAGGATTCTGTGAGATACTGGCCAAAGGGATGGAGGTTTGGAATCTTGGGTTTTCGAACCAAACACCTATCTGTTAGGGATCCGATCAATTATTATTTTAAGGGTTCACAACGTTCTCAAAATAAGGCTCGATATAGGGTTGAATGTTTGCTCCTTGAGGAAGTCAGGTTGAATAAACAGGTTGCATCACTTGTGGTAAAAGGCATACTGGTACATCGTACCTCCCAACATAAAAAAATGACGCCGCCTCCCAAGAAGCAGTCCGCAGACGCTAAGCAGTACACCGTCCTCATCCATTCAATCCATCGGCAACTATCCATTGGCAAAGATTCGATGATGTCGTTCTCCAGGTCCAAAAATACGTATGGCACAGTGTAAATTATGGATTCCCAGCCAGTATGAAGGTGCACGACGTAAAAAGCCCAGCATGACCGATCGGCGTTAGATTGGAACTTGCAGAGGCAGTACGACGGTTGGTTATTTTTAATCCTCGAGTGGAACTATCTTGGTGCGTATCTTTTAACCTGAATACATGTAACTCGACCGTACATGGATTAGACCACAAATGAACATTGTAACGTAACGCCGAGACGCTTTGCTCGTTTTGTGTTCGTCAAACGCGGCAAGCAACGAGATTTTTATAAATTATATTTGCCTGTTACTTCAACAGTATTATATTTATAACCCGGCTACGAGCTGCTCAACTCGTTGGCTAAACTTGAGTTGATCTGCCAGCCATGGCCACCCCGATGGACGTGGATACCAAAAATCCGGATGAGACCAGCACGCGAGGAGGTTTTGAATTGCCATGGGTGGGCGTGCATGTATTAAAGCGGGCATACACATTTTGGCGCGCTAATGCTCTCCGTCCACGGGGTATGCTGCACAGTTGGAGAAATACCGTCCACAATACATTCACGAGATAGTGGGCAACACGGAGGCCGTGGCACGCCTTCAAGTAATTTCGGAGGAGGGTAACATGCCGAACGTCATTCTTGCGGTACGTTACCGCTCCATTTGACATGGCGATGGTACGGGCTACCAAAGGAAGCACATCCATAGACTTGGTCGGTATTGTCTGCATGTTTCATATTGATCATAACTGTGGCACCACTGGCATGCCGACCTATTTCCCCCGCCCCATTTTGCGATGTCAGGGGCCCCCTGGCACAGGTAAGACGACAAGCATTCTATGCTTGGCGCATCAACTATTGGGCCCGACTTACAAGGAAGCTGTTTTGGAGCTGAATGCCTCGGACGACAGGTGCGGCCCCTGGCCAGGTGCCGTTGACAAGGTTAACCATTTGTCGCGGCGTTCAGGCATCTAAAGAAGCAAAGGCATACTAGGGCATAGTTGTTTGGGCTGGCGCACTAATAAGTCTGGGGATCTCTCGGCGGTGTAACTTTCCACAACCTTATCACTAAGCGGCTCCCTTCTCGTGGAGATTTCCATTGGCAGATGACAACCTTACTTAGCCGTCTGACGCGCAGAGGAATCGACGTGGTTCGCAATAAGATCAAGATGTTCGCCCAGAAGAAAGTTACGCTACCGTCGGGTCGCCATAAAATCGTTATCCTCGACGAGGCAGACAGGTAGGCACACTCAGCTGCCGGAGGGGCGGCTGTTGTCATATATTATATGCTCTATTAGAGCATGGCGCTGGGGCATAAATGTGGCCGGTCAGCCAATCCTTGTGAGGGGCTCGGGTTTTCGCGATCCCGTACTGGAATATAGTATTGCGTGTTTACCAAAGGCTCTGGATTTACTTATCACGCGGCAGTTGCACCCTAACAATCTAAGAACATTGATAGGGAGCCAAAGAGCTGCAGTTTGAAGGGAGGGTCAATAATGTGCCTGGTTGTGGGCGTACTTCTTCTCCCCGAGGTCTGCAAACTCTTAGGGCTTCCAGACGTTTCTGGACCCAGAAGCATTTCCCCGTGAGGTTCGGCACGATGCCTCTTTTCTGAACCTTTGCTTGTCGCGCATTGGCACACTCGCGCCGCAATACTGTTATCCTCGAAGAGTCCGCACGTTCATATAGGTAATCATCACTTTATTGTGCTCAACATGTTACAGTAATATATCCAAACCTATTTTTTATCGGTTCTCTATTTCTATTTGCTTAGCTCGATCTCAGTCTCTGCTCTAGGTTCCTTTCCTCTGGCCGTTCCTCCCTGTCCCTCTGCGGCATAGCATGACAACGGGGGCGCAGCAGGCACTCCGCCGAACGATGGAGATTTACAGCAACACAACGCGCTTCGCACTCGCCTGCAATCAGTCTTCCAAGATTATCGAGCCCATCCAGTCACGCTGTGCAATTGTCCGCTATAGCCGTATTTCCGACATCGACATCCTTGCACGCCTGCGTGTAGTGTGCGAGAAGGAGGGGGTGAGTTGACCTCGATGCTCCTGAAATTGTTTGTATGCATCACTGAGCACCAAGATGGACATGGGCATTAACCCACATCGATGAGCTCTTAGTGGCACCCTCAACCTAATCCCATATCCTTAGGCTGCTCGTGTCACTCCTGCATTTGCACCAACGTTCTTCACCCCGGACGGGAACCGGAAACTCTTTAGATTTTAGGAAAGTGCCCGGAAAATGTTGGGGCTGCTCCGGGGATTCCCGGGAACCTTTTTCAGTGTGAGGCGCAGCTTTCCGGGGGCAGAAAAACCCCATGAAGGAAATAATATTATTCCGGGTGTACCCGGAGAAAGTTAGCAGAAAGCAAAGTTGAGTTCCGGGGATTACTGGCTCCAAAGCCATTATGATTTCATGTGCCTTTATGTGCGTATGATTTCCAGATTGCTGCTTAGGAAAAGCTGAATATAATTATAAAACAAAAAACAAATGTTATAAACGGTTCTACAAAACAAGATTCCCCAACATACAAGGTTTAAATCATCGAGAGCTTTTCCCTTAAGCACACAATAGTGCCTAAGTTTAAGCCAGCTAAGCAAGCGTGTGAGGACTTAGCTGCGAACATTCCTAACTTCTTACTAACAAATGTAAGCTCAAAGTAACCAAAATATTTAGCATATTTGCAGTCAGCATTCATCAAATATTTAAGCAGCTTTCAAATACACATGTCCAATCTGCTTGCAACATGCAGAACTACGAAGCCTAATTATAGCTAAGGGAACTGAAAAACTTGTGTGTCCAGCGTGCGTAGCTTTATTCAGGGGAAGAGGTGGAGGGAGAGAGAAGGAAGCATCAGAGGGGGAGGGCGAATATGCGAAACCTGGTGCTGATGCTTACGGAAATATAAAGGACTAACCGTGAAGGTTGGCCGACGGTTGGCCTTGGAGGGGGAGGAGGAGAATTAAAGCTAGGGAAGTTGTGTGGTTTCCGTATTAATGAGCAGGGTAGTAATGCTGGAGATTGGATAGCAAAAGAAACAACTGTGAAAAATTGTTACCATTGAACAAACATGTGTTTTCTGCGCCGAGAAGCTTTTAGACATTTTCCGGGGATCCCCGGAACGTGTTAGGGCCTACCTAGGTAGAGTTCCAGGTACTCTCCCGGGAAAGAGTGTTAGTGCTTCGGGGAACCCCGGAATAAACAGCAACCACCTTAAAGAACCCTGATCTGCACCGTATGCCACTAGGGTAGCCGCCCGAACCTTCGTGTCTGGTGTTTTGGTTCAGGTTCCATCGAAACTGTCCGAAATTTTCGATGTCGCCTGCAGGTGACATATAATGACGAAGGCATGGAAGCGCTGATCTTCACTGCGGACGGCGATATGCGGCAGGCGCTCAACAACCTGCAGGTGGGGCCGACCGGTTTCCTCAGCAGATGCAAAAAGGGAACTCCATTTAGCTGCAAACTATAGCCTACCTTCTGAACAAACACAAACACCGTCCTGCAGGCAACGCACAGCGGCTTCGGCTTCATCAGCCAGGAAAACGTCTTCAAAGTCTGTGACCAGCCGCATCCCAAGCTGGTAAGTAGTCGGGTGCCAGATGTTGGCGAGGTCTGGAATGGGCCACACTGGGCACGTATCGCTAATGAATGGCACAAATAAATTAGGGTGCGTGATGGTCTATCGATGGTTCAAGCTGTAGCCTAGGCTTGTAATCGAGGGTTAGCCGGTTATATTGCCATTGCAGGGATATGTCAGCCAGGAACTGCCCTCACCTCCCGTGGCAGCACGATGCAGGTTGTAGTCTACGGCTGTGAACTGTGTAGTTCGTCCAGCGCGGACACTGTTATCTTCCGCTTCGCACCTCCCCTTTTCACCCGCAGTTTGCAAAGGTTTTGCTCTGCACAAGCGTTGTCGCGCTTTTAGGACACTTGGATACAGGGTGCCTCTGTGTGCCTCATGCGCCTGCATAATTCTGCTGTGTGCAGGTAATGTCCATTATTGAGAATTGCAACAAAGCTGATCTGGACGCTGCATACACGGGGCTCAAGGTGCGCGACAGGCCTCGTGTACTTAACCATCGGGCCATCGTTCCCGGGACCCATCCACAATGCGGCCACCTTGCACGCGACACGTTGGACCTTCGCGCCTTTGCATCCGCCAGTTCCATTCCTTGCCTCCGCGGGGGCCTTGGGTTTGGCCTTCGTTATCGCTGGGTGGTGGTGAGGGCAATGATTGTTCTTGACCCAGTATAGGGACCTTGTACCATGTCCTTCCCAGCAAGTGCTAACCAGGGCGTACATGCTGTCGGCGCTTGACCCATTTCACGGAATCTTAAGTGGACAATGCTTGTGACATTCCCCCCCAATCTGCCCTGTCTCAGGCAGTCATAGTTAATAACTACGGTCAGTGATTTGTGTTCGTGAAAGGCAGGCCCTAAGCCATATCAGGTATATATCAGGTATTTGCTCCTCGTGTTGACGCCTTTGGTTTCTTGTCACCTTTCAGGAGCTGGCGGACCTGGGATACAGCTCCCATGATATCATCACTACCGTGTTTCGGGTGGTTCGCAACGCAGATATGCCGGAATTCTTGAAGTTGGAGTACCTGAAGGTTGGAGGCGCTGAACTATGAGCGGATAAGGGATCTTGAAGTGGCGAGATGCAGTTACAATTCAAGGGGAAGGGATAGCGCGATATTATGCTATGTCTTAGCGTTTGCCATGTCGGGAGACAGGAACCTTGGTGGGCTTTGAGAGAGGAGTCCCAGGATTTTCATCCGCCTCCTTTCTCATGGCCAGCATATTTTCAGTCACACTGTCAGTAATGATTGAATGAATCTTATTCCAAACTTTGAAAGGTTTATCTTCATGGCATCTTAGCACGTTAACTTGTGCTCGGGCGATTCCCCTGTGCAGGAGGTCGGCTTCTGCCATATGCGGGCGGCGGAGGGAGTCAGCTCACGGTTACAGCTTAGCGGGATGCTTGCGCGATTGTGCTCGAAGACGTTAGCCGTGCGTTAAGTTCGTGCGGAGTCATTACAACTTTTTGTACGACGAGGCACAACGTTTAAGTTAATAGTGCCAAGTTTTCAGTCAACTTGAAGATTTTGGCAATCAGTTTTCCGAAAAAGAATAGGAAGAATGGCCAGCTTTGCTTTTTTCCATTTACGTCCGAGTTTTATTTCTGCGCGCTTTCGGTACTTGTAATACAACTGATGCAATTCGATTTATTAACTCATACTTAAAGTATGACTCCACCAATCCGCAACGGTATAGCTTGGGGCTTGGGCCTGGCAAATCTTGATGCAAACTTCAATGCCCTGGAACTCGAGGTCCGCAATTATGTCGTGGAGGTTAAGGGACTTGAGCACGGGATCTTATCTTTGGAAGGGGAATTGGAGCTAGCCCTTCAGCAGCGGGAACACGCCCTGAACGCTTTAGCAAGTATGAACTCGGAGCGTCCAGCGGCCGTCGTTAAGAATACTGATGTGCACATCCAACATTATTCTCCGACCAACGGCGTGATTACGGAGCCGGCTGGCTCCCTGGAACAACCGCTGCCAACGGAGGAACAGCACGCAGACCAGGGGCAGCCAATACGTAGGCAAAACGACAACTCTCATGCCGTGCAGCGCCGTGAGGGTATTGACGCTGCACCAAACCACCCTGGCCATAACGATGGTCCTAAGAATGCCACTGCCCAGGTCCTCCACCCTGTAATAACCCCGTGCAGCGACGCTGAAAAGCTAAACCCGAGCATCACCTTGAACGCCGACGACATAAAGAAGCGTCTGCTACAAGTTCTGCGCCACCTTCGAGACACCGCTGCATTTTGCCGCGAAATTCCTGACCTTGACCGCGGCTTCTCAAACATGCTCAAGAAAACTTACAAGGAGCTGTACGACTCGCTTAAGGAGCTGACATCTAAGAGTGCTGGCAGCCGTCCGGCCACCGACGCCACCGCGCCTAATTTTGCACTTGGCTGTGCCAATGCAATACGGCAGGCAACAGCCCAGCCTACCGCGGAGACTCAAGTGCCCACCAGCACCCAGCGAACCCCTGGACCGGTGGCGATTGGCTCTGCCAGCACCGGTGCTTGCGCTCAACCAACCAGCTCCCGAGACTTGAGCGCCCTTGCGCGCCTGATCCATGCTAAGCGCTTGCACCAGCAGACCGACGGTGTTGCCGTCCGTGACCCTGACCAGGCCTCAGTGAGACGCCTCGGCCGTGCCACATACGCCTCAGGGAACTCAAGGCTGCCGACCTTATACGATGGCCTGCCACCGACACGTGTGGCGGCGGGGCCAAGCCAAGGACCTCCGGCAAGGCCGCCAGGAGACCAGCCCGCAAGGTCTGGACCAGCCGCAGATGCCGATCCGAATTCGCGAACACAACCGCAGGCAAAACTTTGCGCGGAAGCAACAGATGCAAGCACGGCTGAAACCGCTCGGCTGCTGTTACCAGCACGCAAGTGCACGAACTCGGAAAGCGGATATACGATACTTCGGCAGGGAGTTGCAAGGGAGTGCGGCCCCGGCCGCAGCATTCCATGCAGGGTTACTGAGTCCCCGGCTGGCGGCAGCGGTAGCGTTAATGATATTGGTAGTCCCGCACGGCAGCTGCTGCAGCATGCCAGGACCTCGGGGACAGGCCTGGCTCTCATCCTTCTGTCGCAGACCGCCCATCCGCTTGGAGCTGTGGAGCCGCACCCCGAGGGACGGTCCCCGCTGGCAAGTTCTTTGCAGGCGGGTGCAAAAGGCCATGCAGCCACACGGTCCCCAGCAGTTCCCAATTGGCCATCAAACACCGGCTTGGTGGATGCACAAGGTGGGGAGCCGTTGAGAGATGGATATTGTGAAGTTATACATGGCGCTGGGGCTGCGGCGCAGACACGCGGCAGAGTTGTGGCATGCGATAATAATGCAGCGAGCGCTAGTGTCGGTGGCAACGGCTTAGTAACGGGGCGGCGCATAAAACGGACGATAGATTTGGACGGTAACGCCTTTTTGGAGTCCATGAGATCAGGCAGGAAGCGACAGCACGTCGGGGATGCGCAGCTGCCGCAGACGTAGATCATGCATGTCAGCACTGAAACATCGTCATGTTTGGGTCGCTGTTGCTCCAGCAGCAGGATCGATTCCATATATCGAATGGTGCCAATACGGTTTGAAGTCCCGGACATGTTGAGCTGCTACATTTGCTACGGAAGTTGCCGCTACAGGATACCAGCAGACCACCACGAGTAAAGGTCGTCCCGAGGAACCTCATTCAGTCAACGAGATTAAGCTTTGCGCTTTGCTCATTTGAGTCGCCAGGGTCCAGTTATGCATTCCATGTTATCAGATGGCTTCACGGCCGACATCAACCGCTGTCTTGAGCCTCCTTGCATTTTGTGCGCTCTCTTGCATTGTGGGAAGGGCCTCGAGACAGGATCTATGCGTGGGCCCCTTCTTCTCGGTGTATGGTTGCACCTCGAATATACCTTAAGTTACGGGGCTGCAACCAGCGGAGCACATGCGGCTGGAGTGCAACAGGCATTTGAAGATGACAGCTGAGGCAAGAAGATGTGCGAGCAGCGGGTGGCAGAACGCGCACTCTTTCCTTATGTATGCCCAGTACACCGATCGCCGGCCAATCACTTTTCCATGAATGTTCTAGTTCCGGTCTCACAGGAAGTGTTGGTATCAGGAGGAATTGACGGATGGCAGGGCAGCAAGGACTGCAATCTTAGCGGCTAAATTAGTATTGAGGCCGGATCCCGCTGGGTTGAGATGTTGTGCAGCTCGCACTAGTAACATAACATTCGTCACATTTTTTGCGTGACAAGGTTTTTTATTTCTGCATGCTTCGTGTCGGTGTGATGGTGATTCGTGATACTTCCTCAGGTGGTTTAATACTTGTGTTGAAACTGCACTGAGGGTTTTGATTGGTGTAGGGTTTCCTTTGGATTGACCATGTTGAGTCGATTGTCTTTGGATCTTGCGTGTGCCTGCGCTTGTAATAGGAGGAAGTGGATTGTAACAGGTGGGGTAGTTATGTGACACTTGCTGGCAATGCCCGTTGGCGATGTTAGTGTTCGTTGTCAGATCAAGTGCAGCGGTGCAGGGCTAGCCACTGCTAGCCACCTCGCAGCACCCAAGCATGGAGGCAGTCATCCAAGCCGAACGGTTCTCATAGATGGAGTTAAACCGCATTTCGTATCAAAAGCGCGTTCTCTGCATATTATGCCACAGGGCTTAGGAAAGGACGAAGAATGATGCATAGTCACCCGTTTTAGGTGCCTTCGAACGCATGCATCAGGCCACTTCAGTACTCCTGCCAGCTATTGAAACACAATACCGTGTAAGGCGAAAGCATTCAATGGAATCATAACCGTTGATGTTACCCAAAATTCCCTTGCTCTTTGCAACCCGCCAAGGTTTCGTTTCAACAGGGAGACAAATCATCGAACGTTGGTTGACAGGACGGATCAGTCAGTATGCAATAAGGAAATTGACTACTCGCGAAGCGTACATCCTGCTTGTGTAGTGAAGACTGGGTCTACAAGGGCTTACAAATAGGCCGTCAAGGCAGGTCTTAATCGAAACCCTATTTTGTCCCTCAATCTGATGCGATAGTATATTAAACCTCATGAATTCTTGCAGTCTTGAACTCTCTTATGTTGGCGAGACATGGCGTTACAACGGAAGGACCGAGCGATGGATTATGATTGCAACACAAACGAGAATTTAAGACCCAAAATGAAGGTTACTTATGGTTGTAGAATTCACGTGGCAGGGACTTGCGGAAGTTGCTTGAAGATGCGATAGAAGCGGTAGCTCCGTGTGTCCGGCCGACAGTGCATATCCATAATGCTGGACGAATGAATATCTTGTATCATGTTATGGGTGATTAGGATAGCTTTTTGATGTGCGCATATGACGCTTGCTGACACGTAGATGACACGCGTTGCGTCGTAGCACCGTAGACACAGATGACACGCATATATAAATTGCAGGCACATTTCATAAGTTGAAATTTTACCAAACGCTCACTTAAGTGGATAGCTTCCAGATTTGGCAGTCATTGTTAAGGAGGATTTAGCCGCGACCATTCGTTTTCCTTACGGCCACAATAGCCAGAAAGCCGTCTTCTTCCGTGAACTTCCGTCTGATATTCTAATACCGAGTTGTGGAAGCTTTTGAATCACAACTTCTTGACCTTTGTTCTTCCTGTCCTAAAGTTTGAAATGGCAACACGGGTTGCTGCCGAGGTTATGATGGACGCCGTCCTCATTGGCCGGGTAAGCTTGGGACATTTTAAGGGCATGGCTTCGCTCTTAATCGCCGTGGCCATGGGGTCGTTGTTGTGATGGCCTGGGGTCCATATTCTGGGTGTTCCGTGCAAGTGAACACTTATTTGACAGTGTGACATGATTTACCAAATACAGTATTTTGGCAACAACTCGGCTACATCGGCGCTGTCGAGGGCTGCCGCATCTGCCGGGACGATACCCGCGCCATCACGCGGCAACCTTACCGTTGCTGAAGGTGAAGAGTCCAGCTATGGCAAGCCTTAACGGTTGTAGTGGCCTATATTATGTATTTTGCACGGTTGAGCTGTTTGTGGTCCTAGCTGCATCGCGTGTCCGTCGTTGGATGTCGCTGCTGCGGTCTAATAAGTAGGGTTTTCAAGCTATTGCTTATTGTGTATTATGTCTTATATCACAACTGAACTTTTGAAACTGTTTATCTTGTCCAGATAGCTTTGGTTTGTCATTTAGCTAGGAATAGTGGGTACTTCTCGACTGGGGTTCCGTTGCAACCAACTTTCAACCTGTCTTCGCCTATCGAGGACTAAAGGCGGTGCAAATGCAAGCCATTGTTTCTTTCTTATGTCATGGATGAAGAAACGTACCAGACGACTTAAGGATGGACTTGCACGCATTGACCATGCAGCGCTATACGGCGTATGCAAGAAAGGCGGTTTATATTTTTTCTCATTTTGCACACATCCGCATTGAACCGCGCTTTTCCTGTCCTGTTGCTTCGTGGGGTGATAGGTGATGGTCCCGGCGTTCGAACGATGGCTGCTTCCTCGGGCGCCTCCGCAGCGGTCGGCATGTCAACCGTCGGTGCTGTCGGGCCCGGCCCCGTGCGCTTCATGTCCATGTTTGGCCGTAAGCGTGCCGAGGATCCCGTCATGGCGGAACTGATCGCCAGGAGCTTCTGATTCTTCATTGGGAGTATGTTTTGTCTGTCTAATCCTAGGAATGCATATATCCAGAGAGTAAAACCCTAAGGCCTTTGCAGCTGAAGTTAGGCGCATTTGAGGTTGAAGCCATCTGTCTTTGGGAAGGCAAATCCACTTGTGCGATTAGCGGAGGGGCAGAGGACAAAGGGCAGGGCGATTTCATCATGTATTTGGTTTCTCCTATATATTGGGCTCTGAATGCCCTATTGTAGATCTGTGCGACTTCGCCCCAGCTGTTGCACTTTGGAATTGCGCCTATATGTGGGAGGACAAGGTTAACGATGCGGCGAGCGGGTATTTCAAGAAGGCTAGTGCCATAAGAGCCACCTCATGTGCCCTTCGTAGTGTCCTGTGTGCACGGCCAAGGTTAGAGGTCTATCATTTGCCGCAGGTTAGCCGATTGGCCACTATGTACATCCATCGTCCGCAAATGTTTGCACTACTTTTGAGGCCTTTAGGATAAAAATTGAGCTTATTCATTGGTGGAAATTGAGTTGTAATGTTGATATTCATGACGATTTGGGTTGTTTTTTCAAGGAGCTGGCCTCTTGTCCCATTTTGTACGCCTTAATTGGGCGACTTACCATATTTGCTGAGTTTTATCCATCATAATTAATCTTTATGTCCTGTACGGGATGTGCACTGTGTGTCTCGCCGCGTGTTTCGCGGGATATTGTACGGCGTTGATCTGGACGTCAACGGCATTGTCCAGCGTTAGCTTCATGGTCTGCTGGTTCCCTGCGCAAAACCCGTATTATCCGTAATTCGTTGGCCATATTGTCGGAAGTATCGCGGTATTGTTGCGGTATGTACTACTTCATCATGTAAGGCTGACCGTGTGCCGCTAGAGTAAAACTCCACATCGTGTTGTTCCGTCATAGTGCCGACTGGGTCCTTTGGGAGGTCGATATAAGTACATATGAATGAATATATCCCTACATAGTAGCGGAGATTGCAATGCAGCCCGAACTGCTGCACTTGAGCCATGCCGCACCCAAGTGAACGCATTCCGCACAACACGTCTTGTGCGACCAGGCATAATAGCCCCACTGGCGTGAAAACCTCAGCTAGCACACATATTGAGTCAAGACAGGGCGCATAACACTATAAGTCCTGGTGAACTGGATCATGGCAAGTTAAAATTGTCACGACCACAAGGGCAAGGAAGCCCTCGGGGGGCCCGAAACTACAGCACCACTATTATTTATGGCACTTGGGTAAAGCAGGAAGGCCAGACTTTTAGACTGCAACATGCAACACCCCCAGTTCATTGGGCCAAAAGCAAGCAAACGTACGGGAATGGACAGGAATGGGCAGTCGTTGGGGAAATGCCCAACCAAAGTGTTGTCTGCACGTTTAAAAGAACATAGTTCAATGGCCTCCTCATTTACCGTTATATGAATGGAGATGCCGATGATCTCGTCTTGTCATCTGCACACCACATGGGCGAACCCCAACTGCATTATAGAACGTTCACGCTGTAGCCTGACCCTAGGTTGGCCAAACAGTATGACGATATAAACACTGACTTACGGCAGCAATCCCGGTGCCTGAAGCAGTGTGACTTTCCATTGCTAGGAGCAACATATTCGAATGTCTACTAAGGGTGGCTGTGCCCTCATGATGATGGACGACGAAGGACGCGATCGCAGTGACCTGCGGGTTAATCAGGAATGGAGTGGAAGTCACCGTTGATCCGGCAGATGTCACTGGATGCTGGTGATTGATGCCGGAAGAACACTGGCTTTGTAGGAGTCAACATGGGTGAATGGATGAGGGTGCCCCAAAATATAGGGGAAGGTAGGGATTGACAGTTAATGGCCACGGATGAAGCCTAAATCCTATCTCACACACAAAAAATGCGGGCACGCGTTCAGTGTTGGTCCCCGTCAGGAGCCTCACAACTCCGTCATGATGTCCAAGCACCGAGGGACGGAGTGTTTGGACTGGACGACAGGACGTAACACGGCAGAGTTATGAGTTTGTTTTGTTGCAAGCTGACTAACATGCAACAGAGATCAACAGGAGCCGAACGCTTTACAGCTCAAGCTTCTCGTGTTCGTCCCATGGGCCACTTCGCAAACCTACTACTAAACGTCGACAACCAGTCGTCTGATTGATTTAATTAACCAATTTCCAGAAATAGCGTTGATTTCTGCTTAGCTCGCTCAAGGTATGCAGAGCCTCGCACTGAATGTCTGGAACGCATTCGTTTTGCAAGAGTCGTCGGTAGTGGAACTACGCGAAGCATTTGGTAAAAGGAAAGAAATTTTCAAACAACACCTTATGTTTGACACAGGTTTCTTGTTGCTTCCCCAATCGTGCACGTGCGAGTTTAATTTCTGCCGTTCAGCCGGAATCGTATCGAGACATTACTATTGATTATATATTGCATCACTCGTACTACATTTTCACAATTTGGATACTGTATCGCAAGATATCTTCTTGTGCAGTCAACTCCTATCTTCAACGCACACTCGTTGCAAGGCTACGCTGTTTGGTCTTTCTAATTGCGCCTTCGGTGCAGCATGGCCTATCGACAGCTGCAGAACTATAGCTTTGCTGGTGCACCCCAGGTTTACCGGCAAATTGCTCCACGTGTCGCGTTGGGTCGCCGAACTCTACGGGTTTCAGCTGTGGCAGGGTTGGAGAAAACGGCATCTGTCGAGCCCGCCAGCACTGCCTTGGTGCCTGCACCTGTTGATATCGCTAACAAGTTGCGCTATCTCTTTGGCCGGAATGGTGACTACACGGTCACGGACGCTTACCAGGGCACTGCTTGGAGCGTTCGTGAGAAGCTGATCGACTCTTTTAACAAGACGCATGACCACTGGAAGTGAGCTATTCATGCGTGCTAAGAAGGAAGGGTTCCGGGGAATGGTTTGATTGTACTCGATAAGTTTCCGAGGCATCTTGTATAGGTTACATTTACCTTTTGCGGAGGCTTGTTTTAGTCAAAGATATTCAATAGCACGTGACGGAGGAAGGAATTAGAATGGGCAGCTCCAAGCCCGCCGCGATCGCAATCCCGAAAGGTCGCTGCCCTGAAAGGCTGCCTTGCATTTGAACAAATTTACAGGGAGGAGGATCCAAAATTTATTTACTACCTGTCAGCAGAGTTCCTTATGGGGCGGTCTCTGATCAATACGGTGTACAACTTAGGCCTCGACGGCGAGTACGCTGAGGCCCTCAACCAGCTGGGCTACGAAATGGAAAAGGTTGCTGATGCCGAACGAGATGCTGCCCTGGGCAACGGCGGCCTCGGGCGCTTGGCGGCATGCTTCTTAGACTCTATGGCAACGCTTGACTTGCCGGGCTGGGGTTACGGCATCCGGTACAAGTATGGCATGTTCAAGCAGGTGTGTAGAAACGCATGTAATCGCAACCAATGGCATTGCGCGTGTTTGTATTGTGTGGTGGTGGGGGGGGCGGGTGTTAGACCCACGCTTGTGACCTACGATGCAGGTGTGTGCAGCTGTATAATTGAAGAGTGCATGGCGGAGGACCCGGGCCTAACCCTCTCTCACTTTCCATTCTTACCGTTCGCAAATCTCGCTCCTCCACCAGTTGTCGTATCCTTGTTCCTTAATGCCTCTGGCCCATGCGTGATTCACTAGGTCCTTCACCTGGGTTGCCTGCTTCCTCGTCACCTATTTGTATAAGTTACCGACTCCTATTGTAACTCTGTGGCCACTCGAACCTGCCTGTCCATGCAAGCACCGTCATGTTAACCTTTCCCGCGCATCAGTCCTGCTCGCGCTTTGGCGCTTACAAATACCGTCAATCCCAAAGTGACGACATCTCGAACTTTGACCGGAACCCCTCTAACTCATCTGGGTCGGGTTGGCGTTCACCCCAGGTTTTATTCCCGCAAATTGTCTTGTCATTGAACGCATAGTACAGGCCCTGAAAAACGGCTACCAGGTGGAGCTCCCTGATATCTGGCTGACGAAGGGCAATCCCTGGGAACTCCGCCGCGACGATGTGAAGTTTGAAGTAGGTTTCGGTGGTCGGGTTGAGCGCCGCAAGCAGGGCAACAAGGAGGTCACCATGTGGACTCCTTCGGAGAAGGTGAGCTAAGGAACTAGAGACAGGAAGGGAAGGAGGCAGGGAGAAGATATAGCTGGGGCGTGATATTGGCAAACGCGAGGATTTAGGATGTGGGAAATCTGCCTGTGTGCAGCTTTTAGGCCGCTCAACCCGCTGAGTGTTTGGGCAGATTATGATAGGGGCCTCCTTAGCAGCACTACCGAAGGCAGGAGCATGCATGAGGTCGGTGCTGTCTGTGTCGGAGTTGAGAAGTGTTTCAAAGAGTTCAGTAGCGCACCAGTAAAATGGGGACGACAGTCTGGGTGTGTGCGTGTTATGCAGGGATACATGGGGTCCGGATGTCGGATCTTTCCTCGGACATACATCAGCAAGGATTGCATGCTGGAAATTGAGGGGGGGAGTGATGCTGCGCTCCCTTGACGTGCCATTGCCTATCCTTGTGTGTCTCCTTGCCCTGTCCCTCGCCAACCGAACCAGGCCCCTGCGCATGCTCATGAGTCCATCTTAGTGTAATTGTCTATCATGGTCGCGTATGCACGCAGGTGATTGCTCAAGCGTACGATAACCCGATTCCGGGCTTCAACACGCCCACTACCAGCAACCTGCGCCTATGGGATGCGGTTCCGCTGACTGAGTTCGACCTGTCCGCCTTCAACGCAGGAGACTACGACCGGGTATGTTGAGGACGATTGGAGGGCTGAGTTGTTCAGGTTTTATAAGGCGTCATTTAGTGATGATAAGGCCCCGTTGCGCAAAACATGGTGCTAGGCAAGTAACAGCTTTGCGACAGGCACCATCTATTTGTGGATACCAATGGCCATTCGGTCCTTGGCTCGACCCGCTCGCATCATGCGTCCTTGAGCATTGGGGCGTTTGTTCTTTCTTCGCGTCGTCACTCAACTGAGTCCTCCTGTCAGCGATTTTTTTCAATCTCTCATCCATGCAGGCAATGCTTGAGCGCGAGCGTGCTGAGGGCATCAGCGCCGTGCTGTACCCCAACGATTCAACTCCGGAGGGCAAGGAGCTGCGCCTTAAGCAGCAGTATTTTTTTGTGTCAGCCTCGCTGCAGGTGGGCACGGAACGTGAAATGCTGAAGGGGATTCAGGTGGCAACGGGCTTGACCATAGTATTCTTACATACTAGGTATCGGCACCATCTTGGAACACGTATAGCCTCCCTGGAGCGTTGCTTCCCATTCCCACTCAGCTCTCTGCTGCGCCCACGACAACAAATTCCCCGGCTATTGCGCTACCCGATAAAGCTCTTAGGACGCTGCTCACATCACGTCTCTATCTCGCCTCGTTTGCGCCCTCATCAGGACGTGCTGTCGCGCTTCAAAGCCGTGCACGGCAACAACTTCGACCTGCTGCCGGAAAAGGCATGCTTCCAGCTCAATGATACGCACCCCACCATTGCGGTGGCGGAGCTAATGCGTTTGCTGTTGGACGTGGAGGGGCTGGACTGGGACCAGGTCTGGACCATCAGCACGAAGGTGAGGCATGCTAGGTGGCCTTGTGCATCGGCTAGGAGAAAAGGCATTTGCATGCGAGCTAAATGACGCTCGGAATCGATGCGTTGCTAAATTGTATAGATGTAGAGAGCATTTGCGGGCGTGCATGTTGCCATACTTGTAAAGTGCACTGCTTGGTTCGGGAAGGCTCTTCAGAAGTACTTTCCGTTAATGTTGCCCGATCTTTTCCTTCCCAGTGCCTCAACTACACAAATCATACCGTCATGCCGGAGGCGCTGGAGAAGTGGCCAGTCAAGGTGATGGCCAAGATGCTGCCACGCCACATGGAGATCATTGAGGTGGGTTAGAGCGATTGGACAACGAGATCCTGTTGGTCTAAGGGCGCATTAAGGAAGGATTTATTTCTAACGCAAGCAGGCAGCAGGGGTCATTAGGGCGTTCTGCATGTGATCTGCGTGTCCTGGAGAGCGCAGTTGGTACTTCTATCCCACCAATGTGCTGTGCGACTGATCTAGCTGTGGTTGTCCGTGCCGACTGTCATCCAGGTGATCAACGAGGGGTGGACGAAGTGGCTGGCGGGACATCTGAAGGACCTGGCGCCGGAAGAGCGCGCCAAGCGCATCGCCGCCATGTCCATTATCCACGAAAACCCGTGGAATAAGGATGAGATGTAAGCCCATGGGAAACGGAGCATGGCTAGCTCCGGAATGAGTAGACGGCATGCTTAACCCTAGTAAAATGAGATAAATCCAAAGTCGTTCCCAAGGATGGTTATGTGCTGTCAGCTGGCGCTCCGATGGCACTCTTGTCGACTTAATCGGGCGGAATGATTGTGGCAAGCCGGTTACATGGGGCATCTCCATCCTCGGCACGGTATACCTTCTTGACTAGCCTGATATGCTCCCTGTTGTATGATATGCTATCGTCGTCGTCATCGTCGTCATCATCATCATCATCAAGGTTGGTGAACATGGCCTACCTGGCTGTGGTCGGCTCCTCGGCAGTCAATGGGGTGGCTGCCATCCATTCGAACATCGTGAAGGACGAGATTTTCAACGATTTTTATCAGGTGGGTTATGTCAAGCTGTGGTGCGGGGCGCCATCGCAGCACATATGTACAGTCCATCGGATGAATTTTCTTGGGTTCCTGTTTCTCTGGAACAGTGGATTTCTATTGAAAGGTCTGGTGCTTTGGCGCTACTTCTGATGTCCCCCTTCCGGTGAGACAGATTTTCCCGTCCAAGTTCCAGAACAAGACCAATGGCGTGACTCCACGCCGCTGGCTGGCTTGGTGCAACCCCGAGCTGGCGTCCCTCATCACCGACACGCTGGGCACTTCAGAATGGTTAGTTGATTAGGTGGCCCGCCTGCTTTGCCGTCTATGAACTCCGTGTGTCCTGTAACGTTGCGGTCGCTGTACCCTGTCCAGGATCAACGACACTGAGAAGCTGGCGGGACTGCGTGCATATGCCTCGGACAAGGCCTTTCAGGTCAAGTGGGCCGCGGTCAAGAAGGCCAAGAAGGCTAAGCTAGCGGAACTGATCAAGAAGGTGCACGGTGACGAGGTCAATCAGGATGCACTCTTCGACATCCAGGTGCGTTTCGGAGGCGGGGAACAGAGTTAGATCTGCTAATGAACCGATTGAGGGCTGTGAACGGGCCTGGCTGCAGCAGCACGAGGGCCTGGGCTTGCTATTGCGCGTATTGCTAGGGGGGACGTAGAGATTCCAGATGGCAGATTGCTCACCTGCCTTGACTGCCGCTCCATAACAGATCAAGCGCATCCACGAGTACAAGCGCCAGTACCTAAACGTGTTGTCTATCATCTGGCGATACAAACAGCTGAAAAAAATGAGCCCTGAGGAGCGCAAGAAGGCCGTAGCTCGCGTGTGCGTCATTGGCGGCAAGGTAGGAAGAGCCGGAACTTATTCGGGCAAATGCTATGTGCTGCCTGTTTCGTAGTATTCGACCAGGGCATGGTGCGGTCATTGGTCTGTTTGTACCATCTTTTTCTCGTTTCTGTCGCTCCTGAAAGAATATGCGCGTGCGGGTTAGGTTAAGTGTCTCAAGCTGCTCATTCCTTTACTAGGAATTTGTATGCCAAAGATCCTATCGTGTCCGTTGTCTTGCGTCATCCTATTTTTTTGTTCTCTTGCAGGCCGCCTCTGCGTACGACATGGCCAAGCGCATTATCCGCCTGGTGACGGCGGTGGGCGACGTGATTAACAAAGATCCTGACACTAAGGAATACTTGCGCCTCTATTTCTTGCCAGACTACAACGTTTCGCTCGCGGAGACCATTATCCCAGCCGCCGAGCTATCGCAGCATATCTCTACTGCTGGTAGGTGAGGAAATGTGAAAGCCAATGGGATATTGTCCCTGAGTGCTGGGTGCAGGCGGGCTTCATTCATATCGCCATGTGCAGATTACCTTACCTGTTGCTACTGGCCCCATTTCGTCACCCGCGTAGGCACAGAGGCTTCGGGCACTTCCAATATGAAGTTCCAGATGAATGGCTGCCTCATCATTGGCACTTGGGATGGCGCCAATATCGAGATTGCGGAGGAGACGGGCATTGATAACGTGTTTGTGTTCGGTGTCCGGGCGGAGGAAATTAACCAGTTGCGCAAAGAGCGCAAGAACTTCAAGACCGACCCGCGGTGAGTGGGTCCCAAAAGGTCTTTTCCTAGGTTTCACGGCCGGCGAAATATGCCGCCCCGATTTGCTTTAACGTAGTCAGGCGTTAAGGAATGTATCTGCACGCCTGGCCTTGCGACCAACGGCTTAAAGGCTGGTTTTCTGTTCGTCGAGCCGGGGACTGTGCATCTGCTTTCTAATGTGCTCCCTGTCCCTTAACATAGGTGGGACGAGCTGATGCGCGACATTGAGGGCGGCATGTTCGGAGACAAAGATTACTTCAAGCCGCTGGTCGATAGCGTCAACAACATGAAGGTGGGCTTGGTTTTTATTTTGGACGCAGGGTTTGCTGTGCGCGCGATGCTGGTACATAACCTCCAATCTGGGTATGGGATGGAAGCTGGCGAATTGAGTTGGTCGTGTAAAATTGGTGTCTAGAGAATTTCCCTGCTTGTCAGAGTGTCGCATCTTCTCATGTTCCTCCGCGTGATGCCTAAAGACCGCGCCTCGTATGGTATTTGGCGTCCGTTGGGCCCTCCTAATAAATTATCTCAGGTTGGCAACGACTGGTTCCTGCTGGCGAACGATTTCGCTTCCTATCTGAAGGCCCAGGAGGATGTTGACGCCTGCTACAAGGACCAATCGGAGTGGCTGCGCAGGTGCGGGATAGGGATATTGTTACGGGGTGTTCCGTTTCGGCAGGTGGAGCAGACGGGGAGTAGTAGCAATTGTTGGATGGAGCATAAGCACCGTGATTTCAAACCCTGGGCGCAACCCTGATCCACCTAATGAGGTTACTTACCTAGTTTAAACTATATTAAATCTAGCGGTACAGTCTTCGTCCTGAGGTCGTTTCAATCAGGGGTACTTCAGCAAACATCCTGCCCGCCCCATATTTGTCAGTACAGTCTCGGTCTTACGATTAGAGTAGCATTGTGATGTGTTCATGATCGCGTGACACAATCTTGCGTTGTCAGCTATGTGCCATGTCAGCATTGTGTGATGTTGCCGTCCTCGCCGTTGTGCAGGTCCATTATGTACACGGCGGGCAGCGGTAAGTTCTCCAGCGATCGCACTATCCGCGAGTACGCTGAGGATATCTGGCACGTGAAGCCATGCCGGCCCACTGTGTAATGGAGCGTGCGGAAACGGTGGTGCTTTGAACCTTGCCGGTCCGCTGCGTGAGGCGAAGGCCGCGGGGGCTTTGCAATGCTGCCCTTGAGGTCGGACTCACCGAAGCTTCGGCATATATACATCTGGAGCGCGTATTTTGAATTTCTCCTGTCCTAGGGTTAAGGACCTTTGCCTGGACCCATCGGAGCAGCACCCATGCCAATCGCTCTATGGCCGTGACCCGCTCTATCGATGTATCCGTTTCACGGCTCCTCGGTTGCTGACCTAGCCCTCCTGACCCTCTGCGGACTTCCGGTGGCTGTGTCCCCCATATTTGAGGAAGTCTGCGAAAAGCCCTTCTTTTCTGGCCGCGTTGGAAGGTTAGCGCTGGGCCCGGTTAGCGCTCGGGCCTATTACATTAGGCCGGGCTATGTAGCATCGTATAGAGCGTGGCGGTAGCATTTACCGCGCGAATTGCGATAACAGGCTGCGTATTCCCGTAGATTCGTTACCCCCGCATCGTGGCGCGTTTGCTGCGTTGCCGTGCGCCGCTGTGTGCTCTATGCGTTGCGCAACACATTAATCAGCAGCTGCAGACACGCTTGGCGTTGCATTTCCTTGGAATGCGTTTTCTGGGTGTTACCGGAATAGTATGCTGGAGACATGGAAGATTTAACTTTTTTGCTTCAGGCTTTTCTTCATGCACAATATGCAGGATCATATCTTCTTTTAAAGGGGGCGTCTTGTCCTTGGGGCCTAAATTTGCTCGCAACTTTCGCGGAGATGTCCAGGCGTGGTGGTTGGAAGTGGTTCTCGTGCATAGGGACAAGCACCAGCGGGTGCGGACTGGCCGGCTGTTATGTGTTCACGCTGCTTTTGCCGCCGCCCGCGCCCAAGTTGAAGTTTGTTCCCTTTGCAGTCCTTAATTCTTTCGTATTATGTGGATATCCTATGGTTGTCAGCAATTTCCAGTTGTATTGTTCTTAAGGTTATCGGCCTGTATGGCTTTCTTTGTAAACTTGGCCTGTACTGAACAAGGCTTGAAATCCCCTAGTTTCAGCATGGAACTTAAATGATAACGGTGAGCAGATTTTTCGTGGTGCGCGCTTTGTTGGTGGTTAGCATAACGGCGACAGCCCCTAAATTTAGGAAAGGCGTTAGATGGTCATGACCCTCCCACTGTAGCAACATATCCCTAAGCAAATAAGCAAGCTGTTCGGGATGTTAGTGGCGTCAAGTGTGACATGTCACTTACTGCCCCGAAGTGACGGTCGTCGCTTTATACACGTACAGCCTTCAACAAAGTGTTGAAGCACTCACCACTTATCGGAGTAAATGTGTAGACAGGTAAAATTATTAACCAAAGTAATCAATATTAATTATACATTGTGGTATATTCCTTAGCTTTTCATCGTAAGAGCCCCTACGATGTGCATAGATGGGCGGACAAGGGGCTAGATGGAAATTTGCAAGAGGCGGGCGATCTACCGACTTAAAACCCCCTATCCAAAATTTTATGAGGGAATAAATGGGAAGATTCCCAGCAGCATGCTCCGAGCAGGTTGAATGTGTAAGAAAGTGTGAGCCGTGTCGCGGCATTGTGGCACCATGCTCGGGCTAAAACCAGGTGATTACATCAACAAAAGATTTGCATTCAATACACTTTCAATTAATTGAATTTTAGCAAGATTTTTAGCACGATTTGACAGACCAGCTTCAAGTTGTACAAATCGTCCAGGTTCTACGAAAGGCGGTGTCTACGAATGTCGCGCCTATAAAATGCCACCATGCAGCCCAAGCAATGTGTGATAGATTGCGTATAGGATATTATACAATTTTACTCAACCCACGCTACTGTATTTGTAGAATAACGCAACTTTGCACCAACATCGCTCCGTGGGACTGTGTGTTTTGATCATCAAGGACATCAAGATTTGCCAGCATCGTAGCTAGGATGGCTCTAAAATTTGCGACATGTCTTCTGATTTTGTCGACACTATTAATTGCCACAGGTGGGTCACAAAACTCAGAATGTCCGGTCGGTTGCATGCAAGCAAGCAGTGTCTGCAATCTGCTTTTCCTTGCTCGATCAAGTCATCATGCATATTAAAGATCCAAAAATTTTGATGCCTTAAGCTTTATCTGACTACACCTTTCAAAATGATGTTCCCGGGGTGCAAGTAGCATAGTGGTTTCGTGACAGTCTGCATCGTCCTCGTCATCCAACTATAAACCAACAATTTATTTGTCCCTTATGTAACTTCAAAAGGAGCCGATGTATCCAAGAACAGCCTCACCGCTATGACTGCTAGCGTACCCAACCCTCCTGAGAGCCCCGAGCCGACCAAGAGCCCCAAGCCCATTCCCAGCCCCAAGAGCCCAAAGCCCGCTGAGAGGCCCGAGCCAGCCAAGAGCCCCAAGCCTGCTGAGAGGCCCGAGCCTGCCAAGAGCCCCAAGCCTGCTGAGAGGCCCGAGCCTGCCAAGAGCCCCAAGCCTGCTGAGAGGCCCGAGCCACCCAAGAGCCCCAAGCCTGCTGAGAGGCCCGAGCCACCCAAGAGCCCCAAGCCTGCTGAGAGGTCCGAGCCACCCAAGAGCCCCAAGCCTGCTGAGAGGCCCGAGCCTGCCAAAGGCCCAAAACCGGCACGCTCCCTGTGTAAGTTAGTGGCAGTGATAGTTGCAACCGAAAACGGCGCGCATTTTGACAATGGTAATATTAAAGAATGTGTGTGTTGCGGACCTGGTGAAATAAACGCACATTAACGCCGCCCGGGCAGCATTTAACGTATGCGAGTAAAATCCTGAGTTTAGCTGCCTGTTTTGCAATTTTAACGTACTCTTTCCTGCCCATGAGTTAGCCAGGTGGAACTTGTCCTTATATCCTGCATAACGTTTCATTCCTATTTGCCCCATGCCACATCACCTTCGTTGTGCCCTCCGCAAAACAGTGGGTTCTTCCACGAGCGTCAAGCCCGCTGAGAGCCCCGAGCCTGCCAAGAGCCCCAAGCCCAGTCCCAGCACCAAGAGCCCGAAGCCCGCTGAGAGCCCTGAGCCACCCAAGAGCCCCAAGCCTGCTGAGAGGCCCGAGCCTGCCAAGAGCCCCAAGCCAGCCAAGAGCCCCAAGCCTGCTGAGAGGCCCGAGCCACCCAAGAGCCCCAAGCCTGCTGAGAGGTCCGAGCCACCCAAGAGCCCCAAGCCTGCTGAGAGGCCCGAGCCTGCCAAAGGCCCAAAACCGGCACGCTCCCTGTGTAAGTTAGTGGCAGTGATAGTTGCAACCGAAAACGGCGCGCATTTTGACAATGGTAATCTTAAAGAATGTGTGTGTTGCGGACCTGGTGAAATAAACGCACATTAACGCCGCCCGGGCAGCATTTAACGTATGCGAGTAAAATCCTGAGTTTAGCTGCCTGTTTTGCAATTTTAACGTACTCTTTCCTGCCCATGAGTTAGCCAGGTGGAACTTGTCCTTATATCCTGCATAACGTTTCATTCCTATTTGCCCCATGCCACATCACCTTCGTTGTGCCCTCCGCAAAACAGTGGGTTCTTCCACGAGCGTCAAGCCCGCTGAGAGCCCCGAGCCTGCCAAGAGCCCCAAGCCCAGTCCCAGCACCAAGAGCCCGAAGCCCGCTGAGAGCCCTGAGCCACCCAAGAGCCCCAAGCCTGCTGAGAGCCCTGAGCCCGCCAAGAGCCCCAAGCCTGCTGAGAGACCCGAGCCTGCCAAGAGCCCCAAGCCAGCCAAAAGCCCGAATTGATGGACATAGGTCCACTCGTGATATGGGTAAGTCATATTTTATAGTTTATATGTACATTCAGAAGATACATTACCATTCATGGGTTTTGGGATCCAATATTCCGCCAGTGAGCACAAGACTGGCAGGCACTGACGTGTGGCACTTGGTTACCTCATCCCCCTGCAGGAGGTGTCGGTGCGTACGGACCGCCGCATCTAAATTATTGAGAAGATACAAGGCGCTTATTCGCAGTGCCTCGACGATGGCCCCATTACCTAATGGGGCGCCTGGACAATGCATGACAATGGCAAACCAAGCCAATGAGGCACTTGCGAGAGTTGCAATATTTGCGACGAGTGGCGATTTTAGCGTAGAATTGAGCGAGGGTGAATAGTGCAATAATTTATTTGCTTATGATATACTGTCCCTAGTTAATAGGGCGTGAATTAAGGTGCACACGCACATTGTTCGACCTGATTATACACAATGCAGGAGTACCCAGTTATTACCTACACCGTATGAAGTGTATGGAACACCGGGTGTATGCTAATTAGGCTACCGTAGTAGCTGCTTGTGTTATCCGTATCACTTTTGGGTCGTTCAGAAATATTAGCTATGCAGTCGTGCGTACGGATGGTTGCTTACATGGCAAAAAATCATTGTGAATGTACAAGCTGTAACAAGCAATTGCGGACCTCGACAAACAACTGAAAATATTTGCTGTACTATCAACACCATTCATACAGTGTCCGCAGTGTCTTGACAGCAATCAGTCACCGATGTCAGCACTCGGCCAGTACGAAGAAAAGCATACTTTCATTCGGTCACATGTGCGTGCAGGGGTTTGAAGGCTTTAAGGTTAAGACAAAATTAGGATTAGTATTTGCTTTGTCGGTGGTTAACGGCTGTAAGGAGGGAACTCGCAACTCAGCATCAATCGCTATGCCAATGCACATTATAAATGATTACAGAAGTACAACAGCATCGTACAGAAAGGTATCAGTCAGGAAGAAGCAGAGTTTTCCCTTGATTTGGTAACACGCAGATCATTGTTTACAAAGTTTCAAGGATGATAAGAACTTAGGAGGAAGTAGGTGCAATGACGACATCATTGATTTCGCGGCCCACCCTCCCGCCCCCTTTCTTCATCCTCATCACTCCTTAGCATCCGATGACGCCTCCAAACCCCAGTCATCGTCTGGAGGCAATCGTGCCTGATGAAGGATGGGATCCACATAGCGCCGCAATGTGGCTATTGAATGAATATGCGATAAGCGCCTTACATCAGCCTCAGAGACCCCTGTACGAAGTGCATGTTGGAGTGAGCCACGACGGAAGCTATGGACCGCCTCCCCCTCATACAGACCAGCTGCCTTAAGATGCATATCCAAACGATGCTCCAATACTTCGGTGCTCAAGGGAGCTTCACGGTAGCCCTGACCCCCTCGGGTGTCAGGCCTGAAGAGATAGCCCCGTACAGGCATACCTAAAGTACGACATGCATCCATGATAGCAGGTGCACAACGGCCTTGATGGGTCTCTCCTCAGTACGTAGAAGCGTACCAACCGGCACCCGCATATCAGGACCGAGAGGCGGTAGGGGCCATCCCGTGTACTCGGACTGCCCATGTGATACCTCCCTGAAGTCTGAGAGTGTTAGTTTGCCGATGTCGTGGCTCCGCCTATAGGTATGCCACAGAAGGGTGAAGACAGTTAAATTACGTAGCAACAGGCTGCGCAGGAAACTTGGTCCTCCATGGCAGCACCACGACACAGATGCTCACACAAAGCATAGAACTTCTCAATCCCCAAGGGGACAGCGCTGTGCTCACAGTAACCTAAGCGACCTGCAGAGCGCCTATTACCCTTCATATAACACCGCACAATTGCGCTGTCACATGGGTTCCCTCGACCGCTCACATGGTCATATAGACCATCTTTGCTGAGGAGCCGGAAGGCAGTCGATAGATGAGAGGTGACAGCACCCAGCGCACTGGCACTCGGAGGACGGTCAGTATGTAGTTGACCCGGGTGCTGAGTGACCCAGGACCCCTCGAGATACGCCACAATGAGGCAAGGCCCACAAGCGAGGAGGGTAGCTGGAAGGCGATGCTCCATTAAACATTCGCATAACTCTTGGCTGGATTTTTGTATCTTATGCCAAGTATCTGGAACCCACTGGCTGTGGTGCAGAGCATACGCCGATGCTAGTGCCGGAGGCAAAGGAGGTGGTGGTGTCTCAGCGCCCACTAAATCATGTAGATACCGAGCAGTCCAGGGATCCAACGAGGGAGGTATCCGGGAGGAAACCTGTGGGTCGGATGATCCATTGCAGGTCGGGACACCGCACACCTCTTCAACTCGATTCACGTTAGGTTCCTGCTAAGTAATGCCACTGTCAAATGTGAGCCATGCATTCAGATAGGACTGTGTCGACTGACCTGACGAACTAAAGTTATCAGGGGTCCGGGAGCGTTCTGAGGCCTGGTTATAGGAACATTCCTAACAAGGCGAAACAGTGACGGAGCTCCGTTCCAATTGTTTTGCATGGGATGAGAGCAAAGGTAAAGAAGTTTGTTAAATGGGCGCGATCCGACTGGACGCCCGCCTTTTGTGTCAGACCGGTGTTCGTGTTCAGCAATGCTGTTCGGGGCTCTCCTAAAAATCGCGCATGGTGCGAGAGGCTCGCGAGAGTCAGGAAGATTACAACCAGACAGAACTATACGATCTGTCGCCCAATCATCCAGCCCTTACAGCATACGGGCACTTGCTCTGCAGAAATGGGGGTTTGCCGGCTATTTTATGTCACGACGGAAGGTTATCTTCACCAGTATCAAGGAACGATTGACAGTTGTATCCAAATTGCTATCGTGCAAAGTTATATCGGATAAGAGGATTCAATTAACTTAAACATCATACTCAATGAGTAAAGTTATGCATAGAGCCGAGAGTCTCATTGTAATTGACAGAAGTTGCCTGCCTGCGTAGCCTATGCGTTGCGCAAGATATGACGTATTACTCAGACACTTTGTTTAGATTAAAATTATCAGAAGTAGAATAAAGCAGTGCGCAAGGTCATAGGTCTCGAGTCACATCCCCTGGTGCCCAATATCGTACGTATCTAAGCCCGAACGTTTTGCATCGTGCGAATGCAAGATACCGACACGAGCTGATTTTCAGAAGAAGAACAAAATGTCACATTATAAGGGCTGATTAACCTCAACTCTGGTTGGGATTGCTATACTATATAAGCTGCACGGGCAACACGCTCTGTAAAGCGACATTAGAGGAAAATTATCTGCTCAAATTAGGGAGGTTTCCAATCTTTTGCAGGAAACTCTTTGGCTACGTGGCCGAGTAGCGTTTTGCAGGTGAGGCTTCCGCCGGGCGTCATCCCCCATTTTCCGGCTTGCAGACAACCCAAACGCTTTATTACATCACAATAATATCATTAAAACAAGTCCATGAAGGCGGTCGCCGTTGCGTAAAGAAAGCTAAAGTGCATGTCTCCTGTGGAACCCACCGTGAACGAACCCATGTGGGCTGGTCATGCCAAAATGAACATATTTTCACGTAAATTGAGGTTCAGGTTTAACTCGATCTCCCTCAAGGCTTTTTTCCACCCTCTCTGCTTCCCCTGCACTGCTTGCCGCCCGCGCAGGGCGCAGCCCGGGCGCAGCCATGGCGCCCGTCGACGGTGGCATGGAGGCCAGCCGTCGTATGCATGAATATCTTCTCTCCAAGCAGCGCAAACAGGAGGAATATTGGCTTAGGAAATACGGCAAGGTCTTGCAGCAACCGCCGCCCAGCGTAGGCAAACCCGTCGGCAACCCCCGGCTACCGCCGCTAGGCAGCAATAACACCACATCGAGCGGTCAGTCATCCGCCCGTGGCAGTAACGCTATCATTCCCAGCGATCCCAGCGCCGGCGGTGGTGGCCTGCTGCCGCCGCTTCCTGGCGCACACGGCGCCCCAGGACCACCGCCTCCTGGACTCCCATCACCTCACCTCCGCCAGCCCAAGGGTCATGCGCCCATCTTCCACGCAAATGAGCCTGTTAAGGACTTCTTCTCCCGCAACGCCCGCCAGCCACGTGCCAGCATCGCTGCCCAGGCACGTGATGAGTACGGCAATGCGCTGCCGCCAAGCAACCGGCCGCCAGAGCCGTATCGTGGCCGTGGCATGCCATCGCATCTCCCACCAATGGGCGGCTACGGGCAGCAGGGCCGGGGCAGCTCCGAAACCGGCGAGCACCAGCACTTGCAGCAGCAGCAGGAATACCTGGATCAACCAACACCGACGCCGCCGTCACCGCCACAGCAACAGCAGCCGCAGCAGTACGGGGGATTTCCACAGCACCAACATCAGCACGTGCCGCAGCAGCACCACCCGCAGGCTTCTCCCCGCGGAGGTTACATACCGCCGCCGCGTGTAGGTGTTCCGCAGCCTCGGGTCCTGGGGCCCCCTTCTGGTGAGGCATCTTCGGTCCGGAGCGTGGGCTCCGGCAACGGCAACGGCGGAAGGCAGCTCCGAAACCTTGAGATGGAGCTTGCCGTCATTCGGGTGGGTCGGAAATTTAGACAAAACGTTCTTTGGGACCCCAAGGCCCAAAGGGGGCCCTTTTCAATCATCCATTATAGATAGCCATGAGAGTGGCTTTGCGGTGAAGGTACAGTGTCGGCCGTGTCCCTTGACACACCGTGTGCACCGGTAACGCAATTCTCAGCTCCTGATATGGCTTGAACCGCATACTCTACCAAGGCCCAAGCACCAGCCATCCCCCTCTTGCATTCGATCTTGGCGGACAGCATGGCGCCAGGAGATCAGGGGGGCCTCTGCCCCTGGACTCGTCATATTTTCGTAAACTGCAAATCAGCAACACCTTCACGTGCCGAAGCGCCTGCATGGCAAGTCCCCAATCACTCTCATGCGCACATGCACAAGTCACGCGCCGTGTGCCTCACGTCACGCCCTACAGGCCATCAAGGCGCGCGAGGACGTGCTCGAACGCCTGCGTATCGCCAGCGGCAAGCTTGACAGCGGCTTCGGAGGCTCTGCGCCCGTAGTGTTGTCCCCCGTAGATCCCATGGTGCGCCTGTTCTACCGGCTGGTGGGTACACTGCGGCAGCGCACTCTGGACGTGATCGAGTCCATCGCGGCATGGCGGCGCAAGGTGAGATGTGTCCCTGCCTCCCTCGCCAGATGTAACTAGGTACTCAGGGTAGGGGTGGACGGGAGCGGGTCGAAGCCGGCCAGAGGAGGCTCGGGGGCGACGCTTAAAGACGCAGGTTTTGGGGAAGGAGGGCCCAAGTGCTATAATGCCGCGAGTGGGGGCGAGACAGTGACTGATGAGGTTTGGGCAAAGGCAGTTCTATTCCTGGGAACGTATATATCTCCCTAGCATGTGACCGGCGTGCTCCTCTCCACCGACCGTTGAGCCTGGGTGTGCTGCTTGCTGCATCTTTTTGCCCACGCCGCTTCCTTCTCTTTCTGCGGCCATGCAGGTCAATCCCACCGACCCCTTTATATACTACGGTGTTGACTACCTAGCCGCCATAGGGCCCGACGTGGGCTTCCTGGACGAGCTGCCTTTCATGCGGACACGGCTGACCTTCAGCCGGGCGGCGGAGGACCCGTTCCTGGCGGAAGTGACACCGGACGGAATCCCCATTGAGGAGGCCACCACCTGCGACTTAAGAAGAGGTGAGCGTGAGTTCGGGTCTAAGCGTGCGCACGGGTCGTGCGCAATACAAACGGGGTACTGGGAGAAAGAGTCGGGTGCAAGGCGAGGCTACGGTATGTAGCTTCTTATTTTTGGTTAGTTGGTGGGCTCCCGGGACCTGAGCTACTGGTATTGGCACCAGTGGCTATTGCATGTGGCCCCTTGATCACAGTGTCCGCCCCGAACGGCCCCACAGGCGGCCAGCGCTTCTCCTCCGAGGCGCTGCGCATCCGCATGGCCCGCAAGGTGCTGGCGCACTATTGCGGCCGGCCTCTGCCAGGCAACGCCTCCTCTTACCTTCTGGACGGCGGATCCAGTGCTATGTCGGCTGGCGGATTGCAGTCGGAGTCGTCGCAGCCGCGATCCGTACGAAGCAGGTTAACAACGGCGCAAGGAGAAGACGAGCCGATGGAGCCCGGCGGCGGCATGACGACACAACAGATCATTCGCGCGCTGTCGCCGCCGGTGCCACCGGTGACTGTGCCGCGGGCCCCGCCGGCACGCGCCATCACGCCACCGGCAGCAGCAGATTCAACGGTGGCGGATTCAACGGTGGTGGACTCGGTGGCTGCGCGACAGCAGCAGGAGGAAGAGGATAACGAGGCAGCTCGGAGAGAGCAGGAGGAGGAGCGGAGGGAGACGGTGGACGAGGAGAGTCAGCGGGCAGCGTCACCACCGTCGGCGGAGGGAGACGTGAAGGCGCAGGCAGAGGTCACGGCAGCTGCACAAGAGCATCATGTGCAAGAAGCAGATAAGGAAGCGACAGAGGCTGCGGACGCGCGAGATGCTGGTGACCAGGACGTCTTCGATGGCGTTTCGCAGGAGCAGCAGCAGTCGCCGCTGGAGGAGGCGGAGGCAGCGTCGCCTGAAGTGGAGGCGGAGGCAGCGCCGCCTGAAATGGAGGCGGAGCAGACTGTGGACGAGCCTGCCGCCGCGCTGGATGAGCAGGCGGCAGTCCCGGAGCCTCCCCAACCACCACAGCAGGTAGATGAGCTCATGGAGTTCGAAGACGACAACGACTTCATTGACTTCGCGCTGGGGGCGATCATCTTCTCCCTGGAGCGTCCCTATGTGGATAACATCCCGCCAGGAACGTTTACCGTCGCGGGCTGGGAGATTGACCGTCAACTGGAAGAAGTGGTGCGCGGCATTGCATCTCCTGAGGGGCCCAGCCGTAGCTCCGTTAGACAGGCGCCAGCAGCAGCGGCAGCGGCGGTGAAGGCACAGGGGCCAGCATTGGAGCCGCAGCGGCAGAGCATCCGGGCGACGTCACCGTCACCGGCTGGCGGTGCCCCTGCAGCCACCGGAGTGTCTGTATTGCAAGGTAGCAGCAGGATACCGCAGCCGCCCTCGGATCCAAAGCCGCCGTCGCGAGGCCGGGTTTCAGACCTGCCATCCCGGGGATCGCGGATACCGGCCTCACCTTTGGCGGACCGGCCGCCAGTGCGCGTGCACCTGCGTCCTGGCAGCAGCGGCCTGGACATGAATTTAAGCATGGACGAGGAGGGTCCGATGGCACAAATAAGCACAGACAGCTCAATGGGCCGGCCGAGAAGTCGCAGCAGCAGTAACAATCTCGTGAAGCCTGCCGGGTCTTCCACATGCACTGAGGGCCTGCCCTCTATTCGCGAGGATCAGAGTGCTGGCTTTGGCAATGAAAGCGTCATCTCCTCCCGCCCGCCTGTGCGTGTGCATCTCAAGCCTCGCGTCAGCGGCCTAGACATGAACCTCAGCATGGACCCGGAGGAAATGGAGGCCCACGCGAGCAGTTTCAGTACATCAGGCCAAGGTGCGTCCAATGCCACGGTCGCTGCTGCTGAAACCACGCGTCCTCCAGTGCGCGTGCACCTACGTCCTGGCAGCAGTGGCCTGGACATGAATTTAAGCATGGACGAGGAGGGTCCGATGGCACAAATAAGCACAGACAGCTCAGTGGGCCGGCCGAGAAGTCGCAGCAGCAGTAACAATCTCGTGAAGCCTGCCGGGTCTTCCACATGCACTGAGGGCCTGCCCTCTATTCGCGAGGATCAGAGCGCAATGTTCGTCTTCGACGAGGACCAGGACAGTGCGGAACGGGAGGACAGTACCACCGCAGCCTCCAGAGATAACGGTGCCGCCCTGTCTCGGCCGCCGGTACGGGTGCACCTTATTCCCAACAGTCCAGAAATCAACATGGTTCTCAGCATGGACGACGAAATGATGATGGCATCACCGGCGACTGTGGACTCCGCCGCCGATACCGCTTCTGCGGAAGTAGCGACAACGGTAGTGCCGCGGTTGGACGATATGCCCGCGCCGCTGCAAGGGCCGCTGTCGGGACGTAGTAACCGGGCTAGCCTCCGACAAAGCAGGCAAAGCGGCGGGTCCCGGCCGGGGAGCTCAGCGGCCGGCAGTCTAAATGGCGATGGCTTGGATTGAACGATCAAGTTCATTTCGTAGTCGTTATAGTACATATGGTATTGGATATTGGCAATTCTTTTCCTCCGCAAGTGACCTTCAGCGGATTTGTGTTTTGTACCTACATACTACCGCGCGATGCCTTGTTGAGTTGGGACAGCAGCAGGGGCGCTACATGGTGTGCTGGAGTGGGACGTGCATCAAGGATGTTCGTGGTGTCAGGGCCTGTGTGAGGAATTTTTGGGCGCGGCTGCAGATGCCCGGCGGTGTCGCCAGTGTTTCGTAAGCTAATGGCGCGCATCAGCAGCTAACGGTGCTAAGGGACATTCGCATCGCGGCGGCACTGAGAGCTAATGGTGTACGGAACACAGCCACGTCTGAGGATTCCTGCACGACCGGGCTGCGCCAATAGGCGGCATTTCTTCTCTGGTGTATGGCTGGTGCCTTGGTGAATGCAACGGTGCGGCGTTGCGTGCGGACACAAGCTTGGAGAAAAGTTGGTCACAGTTTGGGTTGTTAGATCTTCCGTTATTCGTGCGTGCTAACCCATACGCCAACCCTCTTGAGTGTGCGCCAACGTCCACAGATGTGGTGAAACCTCGGTGAAAGGTGAAAGTGTCCCTGAGGGCGCTTGGGTGTATTAATTATTTCTTTCTTTTTTCCTTTCCGGTGGGTTACTTTTCGCCGCCGCAACATGCCGTGTACACGCTCAGCACGGGTGGGATGTTGTCACGCTGACCGGAGAAGTCGTTTACGGGAGCGTGCCCCGGGTAAAGACAGACTTCACTACTCTTGTGTTCAGCAGGTCACAGCAAGCGGGCACTAACGCCAGCTGCGCGTGCCGGTGCTGCGGTGGTCTCCGCCGACATCGCGCGGGGGTTGTGCTCCGTCGATTTGGCAGAGCTAAGTGACGGGCCAAGCGCTGTCCTGCACTGCGCTGCGCGCATTGCCCAGCCCGCATCTGCCGTGACGAAGGCGATTATGGAGCGAGCAAAGCAAAGCAGCTCCTCGAAAGAAAGCATGGCTGCATTAAGGAGGACCGAGGGCGGGATTTCGATGCCGTGATTCTGCGTGTTGTTCGCTCGACGTCGTGTTGCGGACGTCAATATAATGGTACCGAGGGGTCCACCCGGGAGAAGCTATCGATGCCCCCAGTGACGTTCTTAACGTTGGTGAAGCCTTCTTGGACAAGAAACTGCAGCCAATTCGGGGGTTGGGGAACAATCGTCGTATGGCGGCGTTGCAAGGGAGGCGGGGTGGGTACTTGGTTGGGGAACGTTGGACCGGGCAAATGCACTAAACATAACAGGTTCACACGACACAGGCACCCGGGCCAACCGTGACGGAGCGTGCTGTCCAGCACGACACAATACTACAACACAGCGCAATGCGGCTTGGCGCTGTGAAGTTTAGGCTTGTGGATGAGAGTTTGGGCTGGACGTCTGGTGCCACCTGAGCGAGGGGGTAATTAACAAAGACTTTAGATCCTTTTCGTTACCCGGGGTCCCGAACCGGTTTGTTCCAGATACAGTTCTCGGTTGGCTGAATTGGCTCCAGTCATTCCCCGGTGGCAGGCAACCGCAGGGGGCCTGTAGGTGACCCGCCCCTTCAAGGGGCCGGTCACACGCAATCTATAGCTTTACGGAATGCGCTGTACATGCGATTAGTGCTGGGGCCGGAGGTTAGTAAATAGGTCGATCAGCATGTGGCCGTGGAAGACACCGCGAGGGTGCCGTCTATTGCGTAATCCATACTAGTGTGCAAGTTGGCCGCGTACGCCACGGCCTCTGTGTCAACCTGATCACTTTGATATGCACATGTACAGCTAAGCGGCATGGCAACATACTCCATGGTGGCATCCCGACTCTAGGTTGGCGGCGCTCAGCAGCGGGCGCCGGCGCGCAGAGGCATAACGTGGCGTGGGAAGCGCGAAGTCAGGCGGTAAGTAATTGCTGCATAGTAATGGTGTAGGGACGAGCCTACGGAAAGCATGTGCATGCAAGACAAGATGCGAAACGATAAATAGACTGGGGACCAAAATATAAGAGTATTGCTCAAGCAGCAAGTCAAACTGCTGGGCGCTGGATATGCCTTAAAGTTGGCAATCGAACGGGACCGGGGCCGCGCATCACCAGACGATGCGTGAGGATGGGTTGTGGATAGTGTGGTTTGGTGGATTTGGCAATGGGCAGAATGCTTCAGTACATCGGGGGGCTTAGTAGAGCGCGAAGCAACGTGCCTTATATAGTTCCCAACGGAAATTCCCCCGTCTTGACAGAATAAGTAATGTGTCACCATCTTTATTTCCACAGAAGATACTTGTGCGGACTGCTGCCTGCCTTTCAGCAGCCTTACGTGAGGGGCTGAGCGCCGGGCGCCGCTGATACATGGGTGTTTGGCTGCTTAAGTGGTACTCGGATGGATGGATGGTTGGATGGATGGATGTACATAAGAGGTTTTGCGGCCCAGCGAACTAGGGGAATTGGCTCCGTGGGCCTGTGAGTGATTGAGCGATCAATGGACGTAATATGGACAACTTTTCCGATCCCAGACCCTGTGCCTTGGCCTCTGCCCATGCCCCTTACCACTGGCTTGCTGAGTTTCTGTCGACTTCCCCAACCTGCCGCAAAGCCCAACCCGCACCCGCACCCGCACTCGCACTTGCACCTGCACCTCCACTTACTTGTGCCATCTGCATGGACCTCACGCCGTGGTGGCACAGCACCACAACCTCCTTCTTCGGGTCCAGCACACTGCGAATGTTCGGTGCCCAGGAGCTGAAGTCGCTGAGCGGCAGCAGCTGGAAGCCCGGGATGCGTGCGGTTTGCCACTCCCACTCCTCGCGCACGTCCACCAGCTGCACGTCCTCCCGCAGTGCGGGGTTGGTCAGCACCTCCGCGAGCTCCTCAGCAGCGATCTGTTGCACCAAAGACTGGTACCTACCAGAGAGGCACGGGGTGGAATACGATGGGTGAGGTGGAAAAACACACAAAATGAAGCAGCGTGTGTTGGGAGAATGGCTCCTCCCTGCGGGCATCACAGCACCTTCCCTTCCCCATGTCCTGGCCGTCTCGTGCACATTTTCCGCAACACATCTTGTCCCTTCCCTCTTGCCCCTTCCCCCATCCTCTCCATACCCATTCCACATCCGGATCCTTTGCTCATCAAATCTCCAAAACCACCTGAAGTCTTGAAGCCTAGCTTTTACCTCGGCACGTCTACTCTTCCAGCATCCTGCGGACCGCACTTTCTGACTTATTACGTTCATCGAATTCGACATTATTTGTCTTTCTTCCCCACGCTTTGCCGCCCCAACCCTCTGGTTGCAACGCAACAGCGCACCTCTCCCCGAGCACCTTGATTATATGCAGGCCCCGTCCTGTAGTAGCACGAGCCAGGGCGCCCAAGGGGGCCGCAAAGGCGGCCGCCTCAAACTGAGCTCATGTGGCGGCAGGGGGAGGGGGGGCCGGATACAAAAAATGAGAGTGCGTGTGGGCGAGGACGGGAGATGCCATCTCTAGCACGGAGGCTGGGGATTCCTTGGGCGGGAAATTCACAACAGGCTATTAACGGGAATTACGCTTGACGGATAAGCAATGTGGGTTCTGGCACCTACCACTGTAGGTGGTAGAGCCTGTAAGGTACCGGTAATTGGCATGCAGAGTGCAAATTATATAATATCTTTGACAATATCATAATCGCAATTTTTAAATCTCGGTCCCCACGGGGAAACAAACCCGCAAGCCCGAATATCAGTGTCGTGCATAATTTCCAAATATGCAGTCCGAACACTTATGACAAAGCGGCGGGACTTCCCACACCTGAGGGAAGAAGGTGCCCCGGCTTAGCCAACCCAACTCGCCGCCTCTTTTAGCGGAGCTGCATTTCGAGTGCTGCTGCGCCATATCGTCGAAGGACGCAGTGCCGGCTGGATGTCCGGGCGGCGTGATGATGGTTCGACACACGGCAAATGAAGCCGGCGAGATGGCCAAGAGCAGGACGGAGGGAGGTTTTGGAGGAGAAGAAGAGCAATGGGATGTTGAAGCAGGAGAAGAGCCCGCACAGAAAGGGAACATACTGGATACGGTTGGCGGCAGCCGGCAGATGACATGCTGGGTCATAACCGGTGGGGAATCAGAGACACTTTTGACACCTTGGGGACGTTCCCTACCCGTTGCCGCAATACAGTAATGGAGCGGCAGCAATTACCCCATCCATATCCCCACCCGCCCTCTTCCACCGTGTCCACGGCACTTACCGATAAGCTTCCCCTCAATGTCGTCAGCGAGATCAGTCTGCCCTTCATTCAAGAGTATGTGTGCAACTTTTATAACGCGTTCGCCAGACTGCGCATGCGCCGCGATGGCCCTGTGCGCCATCGGCGCCCAAGATGGGCGGAAGGGCGACATCTTAAAGCATGTCACAGGTCGACAAAGGCTGTTCGATAGCATTTGGGTTCAAGGAATTCCACGCCTTGACGGTATTCCTTTCAGTCGTACAGAGCAATCCGCTGATCGATGTACAAGTATCGATATGTATATATATTTGTTTTTTACAGTGATGTCCATAGATTCTGCGTCAACGAATTTTGCATGATAATGGATCGGTTAGTCCACGCCGTACCGCGTATACAGGTGCGGTTTAAAAGACGGACAGCTTTCTTCTGTTTGGACTCCCTGCTGCCTTGGGAGCCTAATATGTGACGAAATCATAGATGGACAACATTTAACTGGCCGTGTAGAAGCATCATGGCTGCCAACGAGCGTAAGCTGCGAATAACATAATTGGGATATCTCGTATATAAATTTCCATCTGATTACGATATCTGGTATGAATGCAGCCATCGTCATTGATGATGAGGACGTCGGCAAGAATAATGCGTCAGCCGGACCAGACACAGACGCTTCAGACTGCTTCATATGTTACAGTTCGTACTCAGATGACAGTAACCACAGGCCTGCGACGCTGCGATGTGGACATGTCGCGGGTGAGCGTCTGAACTGGTTAGTGTCGGTATTTCCCCCTTCTCTTGCCAGTCTCGCATCCTTGTGCGTTACATATAGGCTCGTAGACCTTCGCCTGCGCTTAAATCCCACATTACCCAGATTTGATTTATTTAAACCTTAGCTCTTCGCATGGCCCTTGTCCAGGCGATTCGTGCCTACGGAGGTGGCTCCGGGACAAGAAGTTTTGCCCCAGCTGTCGGAAACCGTAAGAGTTCGCGGGGACATAATTGGGATGTGGAGCACAATCTACTAAATACACTGAAGGTACCATTGATTCCTTGCCAGTTCATTCCGTTGGAAGGAGGTACAAGCCAGCTTTTCTCCTCCCTTAACAAGGTTTCGCTCCGTATGTTCCACCACTTCGTCCCTTATGGCATCATCCCGCACGTCGTATGGCTTGATTTCGTGGCCTTGCTCCAACAGAGCCAAACTCAAGGACATGACGCCGATCTACAATCTTCCGACCCGGGTGGTGCTTGCTGCCAATGGCGCCGGGAGTGCAGCTGTAACTGCAGCCGCGCCCAACGCTGAAGAGCTCGCGCAAAAAGAGTTGATGCTGCAGAAGGTACAGCGGGCGTACAGCGAGAAGGAGAAGGTGAGCATGAACCTGGCTGGATGGCGCAGCACGGGATGTGTATGGAGAGACACTCTGCTGCCCGTGCTGCTTAACGCTTTCGGTTTTGTAAATGCGGGGCCCGCTGTTACGACGCGCGCCGGTCTGCGGCATTCCTGGACCTGGGCCTGCCGACCGCAAATTCCCCCCCGGTTAACCTATTCAAACAGAGTTTCCTCGGGGCGGCTAATTCCGTTCCGTTATTCACCGCTTCGGCATTCATCCTTCTGTCCTTCTGCTCCACTTCGCAGGAAGCCCGGCTCCAGGCTGAAGAAGCACAGTTTCAGGCCCGCCAGGCGAAACGGCGCGCTGAGGAGGCCAATGCCAAGGAGCAGGAGGTAAAGTGGCTGCGGCTGGAGCTGGAGAACGCAAAACGGCAGCTCGCCGCTCAACAACATCCTCAAGCTTGGCCCCCGGCGACGGCGGGTGGGTGGGGAAATCCGGGCCCCAATTCCAACCCCTCAAGCGATCTTGCACAGCCCCAGCGCCAGCAACCAGGAGCCATCAGCAGCAATGGCGACTCTGGAGACGTCAGCACGGACGCTGCAGTGAGATTCACCTTGCCACCACCTGCACTGGTGCGGTGTCAAGGCCGTTCAGACCCCCGCCTGGCGCCAGGAGCCAATGTCATCGGCGTACACTTACATCCACATGAGCTTCCTGCGTCATCGCAGTGGGTATCCGCACATGCGGCACAGCCTTTGGGCAACATCGTCGGGAGAGGTGCAGCAGCGTCAGATGTTCCGGTGAATAACTGGATGCCACAGGCGCGCGGCAGTGTCCCGGTAGCCGGCGGCCTAGTAGCACTAGTGCCGCCACCGCCGGCGGGATCCATGTGGGGTCATTTTTCCGCCTCCGAAGTCGTCACGGCGAGATCACACCGCAGCGCCGGTGACATGCAGCGCCACTCTCTGCGGCCTGACAGTACTCGGGTCACACACTATGGCGCTGCGGCGCGGTGGCCACCAGCGCCGCTGGCCACAGGCATAGGTGCATGGGACGGAGGAGGCGGCGTCGCAGGTGGCATGGACCTCAGCAGCAGCAGCAGGGCGCTCTTTGACCCGTTATTCGGCTTGGAGGTGGAGGGCTGCCGGCTGTTGGCTCTGGACGCCGCGGGCGCGAGGTTACTGGTTTCGGAGATGCGCAGTGGCGGAACAGCGGGTGGAGGAACCTCCTGTTCGTTCATTCGCAAAATCAGCATGCATGCTCCCGAGGTGCGTCGGGGGCCCGGGGACAGCAAGTGCTTGATGTATTGGATAGAGCCAACCCCACAGCCATTTTTTTTCCTGATAAGCTGCTGTTTACTGCTTAAAGATTTCCGAATTGACTTTCCTTTCGGCCGGTGCGTGCAGTCCCAAACTCGCGTTCGCCTTCGAGACGATGCCGGCATCGTGTATGACATGCAACTCCCTGATGTCGCGGCAGCGCCAGCGGCAGCCGCCGGTCCGCGGCTTCTGGCCGTCGCGACGCAAGGGGCGGGCCTCTGTCTCGCCTGTCCACAAAGTGACAACGTCGTTGCCACATTCAAGGGTCTACCGTACAAGGCCTGGAGCTGCAGTTGGGTCCCGGCAGCGGCGGGCCGTGACGGCAGCGGCGGTGGCAGCAATTCTGCTGGGCCATACGGCGAAAATCTGTTGGTGGCGGGGCTGGCGATGGGCCACATTGCCCTCCTAGACATTCGTCGCACGGACCAGCCCGTGGCGGTGTTACCAGCGCTACAGAATCAGGCCATGAGGGGCTGTGCACAGATGCCGATCCGGACAGTAACGGCTTTACCATGCGGTCCGGACGGGGCAGGGTATGCCGCTGCCGCAGGCGGTGGGGGCGTGCTGTGGCCCACTTGTGCATTGTCATGCCCAAAATGTGCCTGGTTGATGGTGGACGGCGGCGAGGGCCGAGGTGATGGGCTGGCGGAGGCGAAGCCGCCGTCGCTGTTATGTATCGATGGGGGTTTCGGCAGTGGCGGTATGCAACTGGAATCGCTGTCTGCGTACCCTTCAGACTGGGACTGGCGCGGAAGAGGCGGAAGTGGCGTGGGTGGGAGGCCATGGCGTGTCGTTCTTTCTTGGCGGTCTGCAGATAACAACGGCGCTGGAGGGAGAGCGGCGGGGCCGAGGCACGAGGTCGGTTTACTTCACACGGACGAACAGGCTCCGTATAAGCACGAGGTGAGGGGGCGGGCCATGCTACCTGGCAGTCCCTACCTTCCCCAGAATTTCGGGGCACCCTGATCCTTTTACCCACGCGGACTTCTCCGAAATCAGTGATCTTCCCAGGTTCAGCACCCACCACCAGCATCTGAACTGTGGACTGTGTGCTTTTGCCAAGCGTACGCCATCCATCCCTTGTGTTCACAGCCATCGCGACTGCTGCGTGTGCCGCACCTGGTTTCCTGACCACGATGGGGTGTTCCGGAGTACCCCTCCATGTGAAGTCCCCCATATCCATGCGGCTTAAGGTACTAGGACTAGCCTCAGCGCAGCTTGCGTCCCTCCCTTCCCCGCCCCTCCAGCGACCCATGATTGAACAACACCACTCCGTCACATTTTTAACATACGTTCATTCCAATATGCTGCACTGTCTGCTGTGCATGACACGAGGACAGGCTACCGTTACCGACTACACCCGTCGGGGCATCCAGGCAGTTCGCAGCTGCTTAGTGCCGCTGGGGCCCTCGGCCCCCACGCAGCACCAGCCGCCCTACTCGCGCCACCAAGACGGGGAGGTAAACAGGGTCACCTCCGAGAGCAGCGAGGAAGTGCTCCTGGTGTCCAGCGACGACGACACACGCCAGCCCCTTGTTTGGTCGCTGCGTGCCAGCAGCACCGGCGGTGGCGATGGGGGCGGCCCTCAGATAGTGCAGCGGCTGGAGCGACACCCGGAGGTGCCATCGTGCATGGTTGCCTCGAGCAGAAGCGGTGGTGCGGGAGGGGAATGGTACCTGGGCTGCGGCAGCCAGAGGCGTGTGTTTGTGTACCGGCGCAGGGTTGACGACCACAGGGGCTGTTGAGAGAGCAGTTTACATTTTTTGCATATGGAGCGCGTGTGGGTGGGGGAAGTCCCGACGGTTAGCAGGGAATGCTCTAGCTTTTCGACGCACTCAGTAAGGTAGTGTTCTCGGGGAAGACCACCTTACCGCGTATCTTACTGCGAATTCATGCGAGTTGAGCGCTATTCAACGCTGAACACTTGCCCGGCATATGATAGCCGAGTTGGGGATATGGGGGAGGAAGCGGGTCTGAGGGAATTCAGGGGTTTATGTGTGATGATAATAATGAATTGGGGGTTGTGACGCGAACTGTTGCTTACGAATCTGGCTGGCCTGTTGCACCCCCTCATGGGAGGCCAGAGCGTGGTCTCCCTGCCATATGATTTTCCATCTCCTAGGCTGCGTTATTGCGTGATGTGTCAACAATGTGCCATATGCTACGGGGTTTCAGACACCCCTTCAGTATCGCGTTAATATGTACTATAATTGTATATGTTATAGGTCCGGGTGCAAATGGGGCCCCAAGGACTGGGCCGGGCAGGTCCAAGATCCGGGTGCTCTGCATATATCAATGAGAGTTCGACGCCCTCTTCGGAAACAGGGGTCTGAGCAGGCGCGTGACAAACCCTGCGTCAAGTGAAAGTACCGCTTCAAATAATAAATACCGCCCGTCCGTTTCCTTTTTCGCCCGCCCGCCCGCCCGCTTCCCTACATTCCTACGCATACCTCCCATCTTCTGCAATGTTTGGACCCTTCCATTCGCAGTGTGCTGCCACGCGGACAGCAGCGAGATGGCTAGGCGCTCCCAACCATGGCACCTCCCGGCAGGACGCATGCCGAGCCAGCCAGGTCATATGCAGCATCTCGCTGCACGGATATCCATCACACCAAAGCTGCTCTGCTTTCGTCCCGTAATGCTCAGGGCCGGCATCTATACACACACACACATTCTCCACCATTGTTCACGCTCTCCCTTGCCGCCTATGTCCCTCCGTGTTTGCAATCCTCGCACTCGCTCTCCCCTTTCCAACAACCACCGCATCGGTGGGGAAGTGATCGGTGCTCCCTCGCTCCTTACAATAACCACCACGCACGTGCGAGCTTCCCCGCGAGGTTTCATTCCAAATCCTGTGCAAAATCTCCGTAACCAACATAGAGTCTTCTGCCTAAATTGCTAGCTGCATACCTGCCTACTGCTTAGCGTAATTTCCCGTCCTGCACGCCTTAGAAAAAAGGCGACCTGAGCCGTCAAGAAAGAGCTCTCACCTAGGAAGAGCTTTACCGCACACTGCGGACCCTTATTCCTCGATGGTACAGTACCACAATTCCCCGGCATTGTGCCCATCACTGCCGTGACTGTCCTGGATAACAGTGACGAAAGATCGCGTCCTTCTAAATCAGCTTCGTCAGCGTATTTGGCATATGAACGGCGCCTGAATAGAGTCCGGGCCCATACGGGTCTCTCCTGGACTGAAAACTGGTTTCAGATGTCACTAGCTGCCCTTGAGGGCCGACACTTGCGCAATCTTCTGATCCACCAGCAACAGCTTCTCCCGTGCCTCCCGCTCCTGTGCACGGGCCTCCTCCACGTACTGCTCAAAGCGGATGGCAATAAATTTCCACATCAGGGTGGCGTCAAATAGAGATCATATATGTGGTGCAGATCAAACACAAGTCCGCCCAAGCATATAGGCTTCGGCGGGTGTTTCCCCACCCCCCCAGACCCCTTTCCCCCCAGACGGCCCCCAACCCCACACCACCCACCTCCGGTGAAGCCCGGGACATGAAGGCAGGGTTGTTGAGGCGGCCCAGCACACCCGCCAGCTCCTTGTCTAGTTTTGCCTTCTGCTTGCTGAGACGAGCGAGCTCCTTGGCCACGTCAAACAGACCCACCAGGGGCAGCAGTACCTGCGAACATCCCCAGGCGGAACCCCAGCCGCACGCAAAAACGGTATTTCACTTCACAGGGGAATAGGCCTTAAGCTTTTGGCCTTTCTGTGCGACCCTATGAGCCCCTGCCAGCCGGGCAATTTCTTTAGCACCCGGTTAATTTTTCTTCTACCCGTGATTGACAATCTCTAACCTGCACGCAAGAAGCAACCTACCTGCACGCCCTCCCCGACCACCAGGCTGACAGAGGAGCTTCCTGCCGCCCCGGCCACTTCCGCCTCTGCGACACTGGCGACCAGCCGCACCGCAGAAGGGTCCAGCTTAGCCAGCAGGCACACCACCGCGAGCTCCGATTCTAAAGCCTGCGGCCGCCGAAAGAACGGAACATGGGGCAATAGGGTGCGACTGAAGAGTCCGCATCAAAGCCAAGAAGCTGATAACCAGCGATGAGAGAAGCGAATGCATACAGACAAGGGTTTTTGAGCCCAAGGGAAGCTGCCCGAAGGGACGCTGCGCCTGTCACTCCAACCCCTGACCCTGCGCCGCCCCGGCACCATACTCTGCCCCATGGTTATCCCCCTCACTTGCCCCACTCACCTGGCGGGTCTCCGGGTCCTCTACCACCAGCGTGGACCCGATCTTGCGTCCCGGCTCTACATTATATTCCGCCCGGGCGTTGCGCAGCGCCCGAACGCAACCCTTGAGCACCTCGAAGTGAGCCAGCGCGGCCGTGTCCACCGGGCAGCCTCGAGAAGGCCAGGGAGCCACTATCAACGCTTCGCCTGCGGCGGGGATGTGTGTGTGTGTGTGTATATGTGTGCGGGTTGCAGGGGTGAACACAGCGGCGCGCCCCTTACCACCTGACTGTACAGTCCCTCCCCATCTACCCGAACAGAGACAAGGAAGACAGACAGACAGACAGACAGACGAACAGGCAGACAGGTAAGAAGGTTTTGATCTTTCCGATGAAGCCTAAAGAGTTATTCAACGCACCTTTGTGCGGCAGCGCCTGCCAGAGCTCCTCTGTGACGAAGGGCATGAACGGGTGCAGCAACCGTAGCACTGTCTCAAACACGTACACGAGCGCAGCGCGGCTGGCGGATCGAGCCGCTCCGTCACCGCCGTACGTGCGTGTCTGAAAGATATTTTTTTGTAGAAAGAGAAGCAAGGAGGTGGCATTCACGTGAGTTGAGACGCGGAGTAAGTGGCGGCGGCCTTGGTCATGTCTCATCCCTCCGCAAAGCCTTGTGCCACCGCAAGCCACATATACGTGTCCCGCCCCAACCTCAAGTGCCCTCATCCAAAAGGGCGTTCCAGAGGATTCCAGAATTCCGAAAACTCAAACCGCCAATCAGGAGGATATGCACACCTTAGATGCCTCAATAAACCAATCTGCGAACTCATCCCACAGGAAGTTGTAGGCCGTGATTCCGGCTGCGTTGTAGTCGTACTTATTGTATCGTTCGCTGACTTCGTCCACGGTCTGGGGAGTTGGAGGTTGGGGTCAAGGTGCACGAAATGTGACCTCCACTTCTAACGGGAAAACGTCCGTCTCCGCGGAGGATGAAAACATTCACAAGGCAGGGTATGTTTACAGGGGTGAACCCTTTACCCTTATGTACTTTTATAGCTGCTCCAGCTGTGAGTATAATTATGCTTGATAATACAGCATGATTCCTATAGGAAAACGCGGCGCAGCGCCGTGTAGCGCTTCGGGAAAACAAGACGACAACGTGCTGTGCCATGGCGTACCTGGTGCAATAGGCTCACAATCCAGCGCTCTACCAGTGGCAGCCTCTGCAAGTCGTCAGGGGATGACAGGGACACACCCCGCAGCGACTCCCACTCCGCCTCACTTGCCTGCGCGCAAAGGGTACCGCGTAGGACCGCATACACGGGACCATCACACCGTCAATCAGGACTGGTGCGTCAGGGAACCCAGGGTCGCCATCTCGCTAGCCACTAGGATGGGCACCGGCGACATGGAGCCGCTGGAGCGAGGTGACAGAAGGCTGGCCTTTGGGTGCTCCGTAGCCGTTCGTAGTCCTGGGTTTAAGAGCGAGACCACCCACCCACCCACCCAGGCACCCACCTTCTCCAAGTTGAACAGCACGAACTTCCCCGCGTTCCACAGCTTGTTGGTGAAGTTTCGGGAGGCGGTCACTCGCTCCAGGGAAAGGTTGAGATCCTGACCTACACTCGTACCTACGTATGCCAAATTTCAAACACCGCGCCGCCGCATCAAACACAGACCGCATCAACCACCAGACGGGATTAGTAGTGCGTTATGGGTAGGGGTGCATAATTGAGTCAAACGGATGCGAGGGACAAAAGCGGCGCTGCCCCGTATATGCCGTCGTAATATGGACGGGGTTGAACATGTGTACGAAGCATAGTAATTTCCAGCTAATGTACGCAGCGAAGCGGCTGGGGGCCCGGGACATGGGGGGACATGGGCGGGAAAAGCGAATGCATGTAAACGCCTACCCGTCGCCAAAGTGAACCTGAGCGCGTCAGTGCCGTACTGGGCAATTGTGTCCAGCGGGTCCACCACATTGCCAAGCGACTTGGACATCTTGCGGCCCTTCTCATCACGCACCTGCGGATGAGGGGGTCACAAGACGGAGGGCCCCGGTGGGTGCCCCTGGAGAGGTGGCGGTTTCATAACCCGTCTTGACCCCAGACTGTGAGGAACGTCTTTGATCGGGCGGAGGTACCCCCAAATGTTATACATGCAGAAGCCGGGGCTGAGGGGGAGAAAGAGGGAAAGGCAGGCAGACGCCAGGGCATCTGCCCAACCACTCCCTCCAGCATCACCACGCATTTGACCCGCCTCTGCTGCCAGCCAGCCCCATCCCGCTCGCGCCTCCGTCCCCTCCTCCTCCTTCTCCTCCGGGGACCGTTCCACTCACCAGCCCGTGCAGGTAGATGGTGGAGAAGGGAGGCTGGCCAGTGAACTCCATTCCCATCATGATCATGCGCGCCACCCAGAAGAACAGGATATCGTGGCCAGTCTCCATCATCTGTCCAAAGGGCGGGGTTCGGGCACGCAGGAAGAGAAGTGAGGAAGGGAGGGACATCAGGTCACAGAGAAAGGGGCGGATTGAATGACTGCAGATTGAGCTCAGACGAGGGGGGTACTCAGTCAGGGGCATTGGACAGAGAGGGAAGTGGGAACAGCTGTATCTGCACCTACCCCCCCACACCTGAAGTAGCCACCAAATTCCCCCATCTTTATCCCTTCACATCCAACCCGCTCCGAAACCCAGTTTGATGTCCGGCTTCCATTTTCTTTTTTTTTGCGTTGCACCATTGCACCCGCGTCCCACCTGCGTCGGGTAAAATGTCTGATAGTCCGGCGATTCGGTCCGCGGCCAGCCCAGAGTGCTGAAGGGCCACAAGCCGCTGCTGAACCAGGTGTCAAGGACGTCCTCCTCCTGAAAGGGGGATGGGGCGCCGCAGCCTTGTCAGCATCGTCAGCGGTGACCATAAACTCGCGTGAAGGGCGAAAAGGGTCTAAGGCACGTGGGTCGACGAATTCCCAGTAGGGAGCCTAAGAGGGCATCGGTAGAGAGCCCACGTGCTGCAGAGGTGCTGCGCTGCACAGCCAGGGACGTTCAACCGGCTACGGAGGGGGAGGTGACGGAAACCCCCCCGAGCCCCGGGCACTAGGGAGCGCACCGACCGAAAGGGGTCCAGGTGAGGATCTAACTGCGGGTCGGTTGGCAGGTCGATCCTATTATTCCTCCCCCCTCCTCCTACCTGGCGCAGCACTACCCCCGCGCCGTGTTGCTGCTCCGCCACCTTCTGCGCCTCCTCCGCGTTCCGCGCCACCACGTACAGCTCGCTGCGGCCCTCGGGAGCAGCCGCGGCCGCCGCCTCCGAGGCGAAGACGTACCACACGGGGATGCGGTGGCCCCACCACAGCTGCCGACTGATGCACCAGTCCTACAGAGGCGGCCACCGCGCGGGTTTGGTTGGGAGCTGAGGAGCAAAATGAGGGAGATGTAAGTCGGCCCAACACGAAAAGATCCGAATTATACGGAAGTGAGAAATGAGAAATTGCGGAACCCCATGATGATGATGATGATGATGATGATGATGGTGATGATGGTGATGATGATGATGATATTCGCGCAGTGTGTTACATCTAAGAGATCAATTGAGCGCCGGAGTTAGTGTGGATGAGAGCGGGTATGCATCCACATGGGCTGCGCGAGATAAGAATTCCAACAGGGACCCACCACCACCACCACCACCACCACCACGACCACCACGACCACCACGACCACCACGACCGCATGCGCGTGTCTGTGTGTGTGCGTGTGTTTTTCCTTCCCCGCTGCTATCCCTCAAACCCCACCTTGATGTTCTCCAGCCAGTTGTTGTAGGTCTTGGCGAAGCGCTCCGGCAGGATGGTGATACGGCCGTCTGCCACGGCCGCCAGGGCCGGCTCAGCCAGCGGCGCCATCTTCACGAACCACTGCTCGCTGACCAGCGGCTCAATGACCTCACCACTGCGCTGACTCCGAGGTACGCTGCGTGTGTGTATGGGTGTGCGGAGTGGGGCCCGGGGGGACTCGGGTTGGGATGGGGTGTCCCGGCGGCGAGCTCAGCGGATATACGTGAAAGCTATTTACACGGGACCTGCCGTATATTGTACTACAGTTACGGTTATTCGCCAAGGTTTGTTAGGCCTGCTGTACGGCCTGCCGTAAACCCAATCACCACGGCCAAGTACTCCCCTGCTGCCGCCCCTCTCTCAGGGCCCCCCACACCGACCCCACCCTTCGTCACGCACATCCTCTCTTACACTCTTCCAGGGTCATCCTCTTCATTTTGACAAACGACAACACAATTTGTTTTAGAGCTGTCGTACTGTCCCGTAAGAATACTCCCCTCCATGCCAATTTTGATCAACTCCCAACTCCCAATGGCCAACCGCCTCACCGTGACGTGTGTGCCTCCGTCTTGATCACTAGCCCCGCTGCTTCCATGTCCGCCCATAAGGCCTTCCGCGCCGCGAACCGCTCCATCCCCGCGTACTTGCCCGCCGCGGCGTTCAACGTGGCGTCCTTCCTCATGATCGTAATAATCGGCAGCGACCTCCGCTTCCCGATGTCGTAATCGTTGACGTCGTGACCTGCGGCAGCCGGGTGCCCATGTGCAGCGCCCTAACGTCACAACGCCGTGTTGAAGTGAGTGCCATCTCAACGGTGGTGGCCGGGACGGACACGGGGACGGGTATGTGGTGGTGTTACAGTGGGGGTGGGGGTGGGGGTGGCGGGTGGCGACACACACGGCCAGCGGAGCGGGGCTGAGGTCTCCTTCACATCGTATGCAGCCCCAGTGGAGCGGGTAAGTCCCCTGCCGGTCATCCTCCCCAATCATCTGGATGTCCACCCGCCCACTGACCCACCCACTGACCCGCCCACTGACCCACCCACTGACCCGCCCACTGACCCGCCCACTGACCCGCCCACTGACCCGCCCACTGACCCGCCCACTGACCCACCCACTGACCCGCCCACTGACCCGCCCACTGACCCGCCCACTGTCCCGCCCACTGACCCGCCCACTGACCCGCCCACTGACCCGCCCACTGACCCACCCACTGACCCCCCCACTGACCCGCCCACTGTCCCGCCCACTGACCCGCCCACTGACCCGCCCACTGACCCGCCCACTGACCCACCCACTGACCCACCCACTGACCCGCCCACTGTCCCACCCACTGACCCGCCCACTGACCCGCCCACTGACCCGCCCACTGTCCCACCCACTGACCCGCCCACTGTCCCACCCACTGACCCGCCCACTGACCCGCCCACTGACCCGCCCACTGTCCCACCCACTGACCCACCCACTGACCCACCCGGTGTGACCTTCAGCGCTCCTGTTCCAAATTCCGGATCCACGTACTCATCTCCGATGATGGGGATGCGCCGACCGCCGCTCATGGGCACCTCGCACTCGCGACCGATCAGGTGCCTGCGGGTGGGTCCCGCAAGGCAGAGTGCCACCGGCCTTGATGCCGCCGTATCACCCTCCCACAAAAACACACACACACACACGCGTATATATAAATATATATATATATATATATGAACAGGCAGACAAACACAAACACAAACAAACGGAGACGCACGTTATAGTGGAAACTGTGTAAGGTCAACTCTAACAGCAGAAAATAAACTCTTTAACACATTATTTTTGTTTCTTTGGAAACCGACAGTGTATACGACACCCGGATCCTGTACGACACCGTACTTGTATCGTTCGTCCTCCGGGTGCACAGCCACTGCCGTATCTCCTAGAATGGTTTCGGGGCGCGTCGTGGCGACGGGCAGGTAGTCACCATTGGGGCTGTCGGCCACCGGGTACCTGAGGGTGAGAGGGTTCGGGCGGTTTGGGGTTTGGTTCAGAGCGGGGGGGGATCGGAGGGGCCGGCGTACGGAACCAACAGAAACGGAAACAGCATTTCGTTAGCCTACGACAAGCTAATTTACGCGCTATACAGAAACTCCCGGGAAAAAAGGCCGAGACGAAATGTTTGATGTTTCTGAAATAGCAAAGTAAACGTCATCATCTCATTCACGGCATTTACCACTGAAGCTATGATACAACACGACATGTCCAGGAGACCAAATAAGCCGTACGTTTATGTACGGCATATGAGAGACCCGCCGCCGGCGCCTGTGACTTGTCGTCGCTGCCGCGTCGTGCGTGATCGCCTCCGTTGCATTCGGCACTGCACCTTGAAAAAGCCCTGTGTGGTCGCGCTTCCTCGCGTCCTATAATCTGTCGTTCGTTACATGCACCTGCAGCGGCCCCCTTTCCCTCCCCTTCCCCCTCCCCTTCCCCCTCCCCTTCCCCCTCCCCCCCCGGATATGAGAACATATCACTTGCTTGAAGTAGAAGAGGTTGCCCGCCTCCTCCGAGTACTCCACCTCCAGATCCGACACGGCGGTGCGCAGCGCCGGACTCCAATTGACCATGTACTGACCGCGGTAGATAAGGCCCTTGGCATGTAGCCGTACGAAGGCCTCCGCGACAGCGTCTGCGTGAAGTACGAGACGGGAGGGTGCGGCGGGGCGGGGCGGAGGCGGAGGCATGGGTCACAACGTAATTGTAATGAGCTGCTAGGAGGCAGTATATATAGGCTATACGGAAACGGCAGGATCTGGATCGCGGTATCGAGTATGTCGTACTGTTTTGCTGTCATACACCCACCCGACAGCCCCTCGTCCAGTGTGAACCGTTCCCGGCTCCAGTCGCAACTGGCACCCAGGCGGCGAAGCTGATTTGTGATAAAGCCGCCGTACCTGTACGGCATTACACAACGCGATCCAGATTCCATTAGTCCGTATACATATACACACTTAACAGACAAACAGGCAAACCCAACAATCTAAGGCGCATCCTGATCTGTCGTCTTGAGGCTCGGTGGGAGAGCCTCAAGAAATGCGATGGGAACCAATGACCTCGGGACCAGCCGGGTTTCGGAGCGGAACGGAGGGCTTATCCGACCCTTCACTTCCTTCCTCTCGCCTCTTTTTCCGAATAGCCTGACAGGATCCGCCCACTTGGGCCCCGCCGCTACTGGGCTCCACGCCCACCATCTCTACCCCCCCAGGCACTCACTCCTCTTTCCACTGCCACACCCGCCGCGTGAACTCCTCCCGCCCCAGCCCCAGCCGGCTCGTGCCCTCACGCGCCAACACCTTCTCCACCACACTCTGCGAAGCCGGGTGGCGAAGGAGGGGTACGACGAACATGCCGCATGGGTAGAAGGTACGGAGGGGAGGGGGTTGAAAAGGCCACACGGGAAGGCGGGCGAAGTGGTGGAGTACGCAAATAGAAACGGATGTTGGGGAAGTGTCGGAAGCTGCAATGAGCACTCACTCACGAGGCCGAGGACTACCCCGGGTGACCAGCCCTCCGGCCGGCCTACCACCCCATCGCCCCATGCCCGTCCTACCGCCGCAGATCCTGTCGTCCTCATCGCTGCTGCTGTCTTCGTTGAAACTGCCACTGATAATGCCGCCCCTGCTACGCTGCCTAATCCTCCAATAATGAGCGGCCGCCCCCCTGCCCCGGCCGGCCCCCTGCACCTGCATCACACACCCCCAAAGTGCTCCCCCGCCGCCACCACCCACCTGCGTGGCGATACCGGCGTGGTCTGTTCCCGGCAGCCACAGCGCCTTGCGGCCGCTCATGCGGGCATGGCGGGTCATGATGTCCTGGGCGGGGAACAGCGGGTCCGAGCGACGGAAAAGAACTGGTCTTCAGCTGGTCTTCATGTTCCGGTACGTCGGTTAACGTGTTCCGGTATTCGGTACTTTGAATGTTGGAATTTAGGCGGTTATACGACAACTTATTGGGGACTTCAGGGCTTAGGGTTTCGCCGCCCCCGAGAGACAAAGGGTGTGCTGAGTGGAGTGGTCGGAGTGCCTCCATATCGCTTGGTGTCCGTTCACCTCCCCCCCCCCGGCCTGGCCAACACATCACCGCCCGCCCGGCTCCACCTCTGGAGATTGCAAGCTGTCCTGCTCGAGGTAACATTTCCTCACCACCTTCATGCCAAGTTCGCGCTCTTTTGCCATAAGGCCCGCGCCTGGTCTTCCCCGGCCCCTTCCCCCTGGGATGGCGTCATCGCACCCGGATCCTAAAACTCGTTCACGAGCAAAATACCCAGTTCGGTGCACAAAAACCTCTGTACGGCACCCGTCATCTCGTGTGGGGCTGCGAGCCAGTTCAACACTCATGCAGCACGTGTTTGTTTGCGTATACGTTGAGGGGATGGGAGGTGCGCGGGTCGGAGCCCAGCTCACAAGTCGCTCTTTCAGCCGCTGTCAGCCGCTGTAATGGAATTGTCGAATCACAGCCTTTTACACGGCCGTACGCCTGCCGTACATCTCACCTGCAGGGTGGCGAACATTGCATGGCCCATATGCAGCTTCCCGGTCACATTTGGTGGCGGCATGGGAATTGTGAAGGGCTCCCCTGGAGCTTTAGGGTCCGGCTTGAAGTAGCCCCGGGACTCCCACCTGCTCAGGCAGTGAAAGCAAGATTCTACATGAGATGGAGGCATGCCGCCAACAACCTGATATGCGGGCTGTAAAGGAAACAAGTGGGCGAGTCATGTGGGAGGAAGGGAGCAAATGAGGTGGAGGAACGAAGACAGCTGTGAGCCGACAGCACGGCGTTAAGGTGGGCGGCCCAACGAGGGAAGTGTGGGAAGGAGGAGACGGGAGAGGGACGCAGGATCGGTACATGGACGGGCCATGCTGACGGGTAAGGATAGCCGCTCCGGTTTGGAGCCGGCACCTACAGCCTACCTAGCACAGCTTCCCTTCGCTCTGCGCTAATACGGGAGCGCTGACTGTTACGACTGGCATGGCCCCTGGACACGCTCACCATCTGTAGATGCGCTCCTCAGCTGTATTGGCTTCAAAGTTCTTAGGCAGCTCGGGCCGGGAACCCTCGGCCGTCGCTGTGCTAATCTCCTCTGCAACCAGGAGTGATAGGATCCTTCGCTTTATTGTATTGATGTTACCCTTTCTTGCCATGCAAATTTCAAGTTTTGGGGGAAAATGACTACTTGAGGTTGACGCAAGCCGTCGTGGCGAGCAGCGATTTTGGAGACTTTGTAATTGCGATTTCATTCCATTGTTGCATTATACTTACGAACAGCTGCTGCCGGCAGAACGGATGCTAGTTTACGCCGTCCAACCATCGCCGATGCAGGTCTGTTTTGCAACCAGGCGCCTCCACTCGGACCCAGAACACGCGCCATAAACGTTTGATACTTATGAATACGCATTCTGCTCTGTCCGCTTGAAGAATCCTGACACCGTGGACCTCCTTGCGAGGACCTCGCCGGACAGCGACCCAGGACGCTGCTGTGCATTTCAAAGCAGCTACCTAATTTCAGCTATAGCTATCCAAATGGAATTGCAGCATAGCCTTCGCGATGGCACTAGTACCTATTCTGCGGAATTGCCTGCTTGCAATAACAGTTCAACAAGCACCACCCACATGTCAACCGGCGGCAAGAGACAACGTCTAGGACGGCATGGTTCATAAGTGAAGCGATACAGATCGTGGCAGCCCAACTGTAAAACTGGATCCGGTTGCCGTATGGACAGGAGGGAGGGCAGGACGAGCCAGGAACAGCTGGGAATAGTTTGCCTGTGCTTGGCTCCCTGACCGCGCTGTAAATTCTCATCGGGGGCAAACTGTAATACATACCAAGCGCGCATTCTCAAACGCTGTTCCAGAACATGCAAGTTGTTGATTTGGCCGTCGACGCGCTTGGCACAGCTTGGCCGTGAACTGGCTGGGTTGACCGGCCTAACTTTAATTCCCCAGTGTTTTCACCTACGGAATGATTTTTATTACTGGGTCACTAGGTTCGCTCTGAGCTCGAGGGTCAGGCAAAGCCAGGTGTACCGGTACTACACGCAAGGGCGAAGGACCTGGCAAGTCGCAACCTGCGCGGGGCCTAATGGACAGCTAAGACTTCGGTCATCTTGTGGTCGTGCTTGTTTCTTCGACATGATGATCAGTGTTAGCTATTCACTTATGATTCAGTGACCGCGTCAGCGTCAACCGAAAACCGCTCATTACAGCTTCTCCGTGCCTGCGTTTCAAACCTTCATTCCATTGGCACTTCACTGAATCATTATTCGGTAACTCGTTTTATGCTTCTTTTCTAGTAACACGATCCGATTTGGTTTCACGAATGGAACCACCGTTTTGGGACACCGGCATTCCATTCAACTGGCGCATATTGGGAATCTTCCTGTCTTACATAGTCCTGGCGGGATGGATTAAGTACGTTGTAGGCCCCAGATCTCTAGGTAGTGCCAGGGTTATAACAGCGGTGCCCATTTTTGTCTTGAACACCATTTGCCCATGGATTTTCAACTGGAATGAAGAATTGATGGCACGACTGAGTGCAGTATTTATTATTTCATGGCTTTGCAACTTTAAGGTGCGGTTTTTTGGGGGCCATTAACAGCACATATCCTGATTGTAATCATTGACAAAAATACCTAATTTCCGAATGTTCTCGCGGCATAAAATTTTTCATATGTTCCAACACGCTTGCAGGTCTTGGCTTTCTGTTGGGGTCGAGCACCCCTGCGGGTGAGAGAGACGGGATTCCAGCTATCGCGCATTCCCGCCCTATCGGCACACCCATCGGAGTCGGCCCTCCTCGGCTTTATTCTGAGGGGCCAAGGGGCCACAGGGGCATCAGATCTAGGTCCTATAGGATGGAAAGAAAACCAGTGATGCTGACCGGTCAAACTCCACCGCCGGGGCAACCGTACCCTCATTACCTGGCCTTGGCAGCTCTTTAATGCCCTGGAAGATTTAGATCCGTCCTTATGAAGGCGATGCCGTTATATGGCCACTTTCTTGCTCGTATGCAAAGCAGCTGCAGGACATCCGCCAGGAAACACGCTAGCCAGGTTCATATACGCGTCCATATACGCTGCTGGTGCTAACACCCTCACGTCCGTCCCCGAGCGAACCGTGTCTGGAACTTGGCATGGCCCCCCAGTGCGCCAGCCCCTGCACCAGTCCTCCGCGGTCCGTTGCAGAGCTACATAAACCCCATGTCCAACCCATGATATCGAATGCCTCATGGCCCACCGCAGGCGTCCATGACTCTATCGCAGCTCGCGGCGGCCATTCTGCTGCCGGTGTTCCCCAAACCACGTACGTGCCAACTTCCCGCTAGCGCTCTAGGCTGCGAAGCAGGAGCTATCTCACCGATGTATGACAGTCGCGTTAATAGTGCCATCATCATCATCATCATGGATAGCATTGCAGGCGAACAAGCTGTCTTGAAGTTTTGAGGGAATCGCACCTGATTACGCAGCTGGTGTGCCGGGTGGCGCATCTTTGGGACCTCCGCCGCACCTGTGGGCCTTCCAGGTCTCCGTTGCTTCCGAGCCCAACTGAGCTGAAACTGCGTTGTACAGGCGCACTGTATGTAGGCCTCTGTACCCCGCCCTGGCCGCTTCTTTGCCCTATGTTATCTGGAGCCACCGCAATCCTCACCTCAGTTTCAGCTGATCGCGCCGACACACACACACACACACACATACACGGGCCGTATTTCCAACACACGTCTGTACTTGTTTGGTTCAATTCTCTCTCTTCACCCCCCCCCACCCTCCACATATACATGCGCGTATGCACCCGGGAATCCTGGGCAGCTGAGAGCTCCATGTCGGGGCCCAAGGGTCGGCTCCACGATAGCGCAGGTTGCGCCACCAGCCTGGCAACTCGATGGATTGCGAAGATAGGTGCGTGCGGGTGTGGAGGTGTGCGTGCGAATATGCGTGCGGGTGTGGAGGTGTGCGTATCTATGGATGTGAATACCTGGTGTGGGTGCGTGTGCGTGTGTGTGTGGGGGGGTTGAGTGTGTGAAAGGCAGTGCTGAAGTTCTGCCGGGTCGCATCAGGTCGGCAACGACCACAAGTGAGAGCCGCCCCGTACGGTCTCCCTGCGTACCTCGCTTTTTCTAATCCCTCTCCCTTCTCTTTCTCCCTTTCGCGATGGCGGCACTGCAACGGCATGCACAGCGTTGCTCGGCTTTGTGGTCTTCTTAATTATCCAGTTCGGTGACTCCATGCGAGCACCTCTACGACATTACACGTACGGTGAGCGGGCATGATGACGCGCACACAAGCAGCGGGTGCACCTCGAGCGCCCTGGCGCGTATGCGTCCTGCGCCCCGGCTCTCCATTGCTATCTTGTCTTGCTGCTGCTGCTGCTGCGGCTGCTGTGTTTCGTACTTCTCCAGGGAAGCTGAATAATGCAGTGATGTCTGACCTCAATACGCACACACACACACACACACACACACACACACACACACACACAGTGCACAATGCTAATCCCTGCCACTCCGCCACTCCGCCACTCCGCCACTCCGCCACTCCGCCACTCCGCCACTCCGCCACCCGGCCATCCCGCCATGGGTTCGTAATCCCCGCGTCACCAAACCCCCGCCCCTTGTAATCGCAACCCTAAAAACCTAGGAACCTATCACACCACATCCATGAAATCAAGGGGGGTCCTTAACGCCCGGTCGGACTTTTGATTTTAGGTCGCAACTTGAGCAGCAGCACCTGTACATCGCGGCTCAGTTAGTACTCGGTTGATGACTTCGTCGTTACTTCGCAGCTCGGTAACCAACCACCCCCCTTTAGCATGGCTGATTTCACCCACCACCCGCTCCGGGTGCATTGTGCCGGTTGTTGCCGTATAGCCTTCGGTCTGTACGCCTTCGTGGGCTTTCTTATGGATGGGCCGGGGGCCCTGGTGATGGAGGCGTTGGGCCTGCAGCTGATTCCAACCTTCGATCAGCCGTGGATGGTGGGTTTGGGGGGCCCAGGGGCAGCCCGGAGGGGAGGGGGCCTAGGGGGCAATGGCTGCGGGTCAGGCGCATATAAGCGGATATGATTCAACAGCGGAAGGAGCGCACAATGTGAAATAGGCGCGCGCACGTTCTCTCTCCCCTTTCTTTCCCCTCTCTCCTCGTCTTTTCCTTTTTGTGCACTTGTTGCTTCATATGCATATCCTTTGTAGTAGTTGATTGCCGCAAAGGCCTCTCGAGATGTTCACAGGGTGCTTCCTGCACCTTATATTGTGATAGTGTGTACCGTACGTCTACGACTACTACATCCTTGTTCGCATATTCAACCACAGCATACCCCTTGTCCTATTGTTCTCCTCGGCCCCGACCTTCCAGAGCTCCTCCTTGGCGGACTTCTGGGGCCGCAGGTGGAATATCCCCACTGCATCGGTCCTTCGTACAATCGCATACGATACGATCATGGACGGATCGCTCATCAAGCCGATGCGGCCTCACGTCCGCGGAGCAGCGCGGATGTTGTCGCCGCCATCATCAAAGAAGACGGTTGGAGAGGTCCGGGATATGCTGGTACCTGCAGCACCACATGACACGCCACAGCCGTCTGGGGCGCCTTCATCCCCCGAAGAACAGCATCTTGGCCATTACCAGGATGGCGGCCACCACCAGCACCATGACCAGCAGCAGCACCACCACCACCAGCGTCATTCAAAAAAGCAGGGGCCTAGTTTGCTGCGGCGGCAGCTGGCGCTGAACTGCACCTTCTTTGTCAGCGGTATCGTCCACGAGTACATTGCCTGGGTGGTCGTGGGCGAGTGAGTCCCGGGAGGGAATATGTAAGAAATACTATCAGAGCTGCAGTCCTCCTGCCTCCCTGCCTGCCTGCTTGCCTGCCTGCCTGCCAACGTCGCTCCGACTGGGTTGTGTCTGAATTTGCGGGTTGCATTGCGTTCCTGCAGTGGCAAGTGGGGCTGGAAGTGGACGTTATTCTTCTGGATCCAGGCCCCCATGATGACGCTGGAGGCCATCTGTGGCCACCTGCTGCGGCGTCGGGGGGTGCAGATACCCCGTGCACTGGCCATCTTGCTGACTCTCACCATGCTGGAGGTAGGGTAGGCTTTGCGTACAAGGGGCCATACCTCCAGGGTATGACTCCTGGTATCAAAGTGCGCGAAAGGAGCGGGTCTTCAGCCAGACGACGACGTAATGCCGTCTGTCCTCCTGTAGTGTGGCGTCGCTGTGCTGTTGCTTATTTGGCTTGGTCGTCCCCCACCCCGCTGTGATGGGTAGGGCTCGGGGAATCCGACTTCCCTTTTCATCGGCTCCTCACAGTTCGTTAGCAAAACCCGGCAACTTATAAACACTGGTTCACACACTCTTGTCCCCTTACCTTTACCCTGAGTCCCTACTACCCGTACTCGTGCTCCGAAAACACAACGAGAAACCCTGCCCATGCAGCTCCTGGCATACGACCTGTTTTTTGGTTTTGTGGACAAGGACACCGACATTGCCGCGCGGACAGTTGCAGCGGTGAGCTCCAGCTATCGTTCCCTGCTGGCACCGCTGCAGCCGCCGATCACCACACTGGCCACCCGGCTGAAGCTGGGGTTGGGGCTGTAGCATCTGCAGCAGTAGCATACGGAATTGCTTCAGGAGCATAGAGAGGTGCGGCAGGAGCATGGGTAGAACCCCGCTCTGACGATTAACACTTCAGCCTTCACTACGGCAGATGTGGATTCGGAAGGGCAGTAGTAGCGAACATGGCTCTGGAGCCTGATTGGGGGTCTACAGCAGTAGCCATCCTGGGTGTTGGCTGTAGCATTTTGACCCTCGACCTGCAGGTTATGGAATGGCTGCTGGTTGGTTACTCCCAAGAAAGGGGATGTGTTGGCTACTGGTAGTTGTGTTGGGAGGTAGGCTTTAGGAGTTCTGAGTAACTGAGAGCAGGTTATGTGGATGGATATGTGGGTCACTCGGGCCAGGTATTTAGGCCTTCACTACAGTCCTGACTCACCTTGGGAATTTTGCACAAATGAGCTTTTTGACGCAGGGCAACGTGCCATGTATGCCCTTATCGATCACGATACATGTATCAACATGTATCAACACCCATGTACCATCACGCAGTGTGCTGTGACAGATAAGTTAAATAGAAGGGGTCTCTTTATTCCCCGGATAGCTTTAAGGTGTTTACTAAAATACATGCTATCCCCTAGTATGGTGCTCAAGTGTGGAGTCCGTATTTTCTCGCACAGTTATCTGAGAGTCCCCCGTGATGATGCCCAGGGCAGGTACTGCAACTTTGAGCATGATATGGAGGATCGCATGGTAGGGATTCAATGGACTTTTCTTAGAACACTTGCATCTGTATATTGTTGGCAGAAACCCTGACAACTTCTCTTTGGGGAATTCAGTCAGGAGCCCCTACATCTACACTGGGCTACTCATGTGTTTCGTTTTTGGGACAGGCTACTGCAGGGAAGAAATAGTATCTTTCCAAATGTGTTTTATGAGGAAATTTGTACTGCACTCTTGTCTTGATTCTGCACTGTGATTGTTCAGGTTGTACTTGGGTTTTTTCTCTTAAAAATGATGAGATGCTTGGGGCATTGGCCAGATGTATGTGCCCGTTGACTTAGATCTCGAAGGTCATGTGAACTTCTTGGCTTCTAGAGAGATTTGTGTTGGCTCTGTCATGTTTACCTGCCTTGAAGGAGCACTTCAAAGAAGATTGGTTAAGCCCACGTCTGCGTGTTACCCAACCGTGTGAGTTTGTGTCTGATGGTGGTAAACCTGGCGTGAAAATGTGTAGGCACACTATTGCAGGTAGGATCCTTAAATAACCTGATGTCCTGAACAAATTAACGCCAAGTAAAGTATCAGGACGGTTAAGATCCGCCTAGCACAGGCGTTCAGGACATACCAGAATATGGCTCTGTCTGCCCAGCTTGTCATCCCCTCCAGGATGTTCTTACATCCTGTTTCACAGAGAGCTGAAACAACTTCTGTAAGCTCTTTCTGAGATGTTGATACATTCCTGGAGTGACGGCTGAGCTGAGCCGTTACTAACAGGGTCAGTGGGTCAGGAGGTTACGGACATTCGTCATAATTCCATTACGACGAATTCCCGTTCTAAACTTGTCTGGTTCTTTGTCTTTAATTTCTTTTAGTTCCCTTATATTCGAAGGTACGCTTGACGCGTGAGTTTAGAGTTGTTATTTCATCCTAAAATCGTCGCGAACTTCTAAACTGAAATAACTGTTTCCGTCGATTTGGATCTTTCAGAGAACGCTACGTCATGTTCTCTACAACAACAGCTTGTGCGCGGGAATATATGTGTAACTCATTAGACACAGTGTTTAGGCCTCAGGGACAAGCATCTGTAAGCCGGTAACTGAACGGCGCGCACGTGCTAATAATTGCCAGTAATTAAATCGCGGATTTGTATTCCGGCTCACTCGGTGTTATGTTAAGACTTTACAACATAAGACGGTACAGGCTGACATTCAGTGTTAGGCTTTTATGACGACGTGATAATGGATTTTGTGCGGCCGCCTGTCTTTCACACTGACACAACGTCAGCATTTCGCATCGCGATCCTGTTCCTTGCTCAATTTATTTCTGCAATATGGTTAAAATATGTTATGGCAGCTTTTCCTTTGGGTCTAACCCGCGTGTTAGTCGCAGTGCCCATTTTTGTGGTACAAATTGTCAGCCCGTGGTTCTTCGATAAGGACACTGAGCCGCTTCAAGTATTCTGCATCATTTTTATTTTGAGCTGGCTCGGTAGTTTTAAAGTACGGTGTTGCCCGCGTTCGCATACAATCGTGTCCCTTGCGGCGGAATGCCCGTCTACCCCTATGACAAGCGGTTCGGCTCTATTAAAGGCAATCAGAGCATATATATTATTTTACAATGCAGGTTCTGGCATTCTGCTGGGGGAGAGCGCCTTTGCGGGTAGGTACTTTGCGTCGTTGGTACCGGTACCGGGGGGAGGGAGTTCAGCTAACGTTCAACAACGTTGCAATAACGGGTGTGCATGTGCGCCGCACCAACGCGGGTGCTGCAGCCCCGCAGCTGAACTGCCACTGTGTTCTTAACAAATTTGTTAACGAACACGGTATCATATCTGATGGGCACGGCGATCAAGTTTACTCCGATGACGCGGATCTTACCGTTATACACATGGCAGGGCCAATATCACTGAAAAGCAATCCTGCGCGGCAACATCCCTGTCACGCATACAGTACTACTGCCCAGAAGGCATCACAATCTATTCCAGCCATCTGACATATAACACTGCGGTTAGCTTGATGTTCGAAATCCCTCAATATTTGGTGCCAGGATCTGGGCCTTTTGCCCAGCCACACGTTCACGCAGCCCACCGTTTAGTGTACGGCTGGTCGCCCCAGCTACTACGTGTAGCGGAATGACGGGCTTGTTCGGTGGTGGGCCCTTTTAAAGGTGGCAGCCGACGCCTCGCAAGTCCCCGCTCTCCATTCCTGTGCCTGGCATCCGCCTTCGCCACCTCGCCCGTGTGCAGCCCCCCCTCATCTCATCACCTCGCGCCTGCGGCCCTTACGCATCGCACGCAGCAGGCCCCCGGTTACCTGTATCGCTGCATCTGCACCCATACCCTCACCACTTTTAAACGCCGCAGGAGTCCATGTCCGTGGCACAAATAACGGCCGCACTGGCGCTGCCGCTGTTTCCTAAGCCACGTAGGTATTGGTAAGGTGGCTCACCCTGCAGATCATTGGCCTGCTTCTTGTCGTCGCGACTTCACACTCCAGGAAGGCAACGCGTACCTTTCCTGGCACTTAGTGGTACAGCTGCGCATGCGCCCATGCAGCAGCCCGATGGCCATACGAGCTCTCCTTACTCGCATGCCACCTTAAGTGCCCACTCGATAAGTTGGGTTTTGCCCCTCCACTTGCATCGGATCGGCATCGTACACCTCCATCACGAGGCGGCGGTTCGTTTGTAATCGTTCCGGTTCCCTCAACTTTCCTTTGTTCTACGATGACTGTCTTAGAGTCCCTGTTGTACACCGGTATTATTATATGGTTCTTATAACGATATACGCACACTCGAGTCCCATCGCAACCAGTAATGCCGTTCCCCCCTTATCCTCTGTCTCTTTTTTTTGAACAGCGTCCCGCAACAAGTCCGGTCCTGAAGGACGATTGCAGGACTCCGCGGGAGAGGGACCCGCACTGGTGGGCCGCTGGCTGGCAAAGACCGGTGCGCGGTGCGGCATCAGGGGGTCAGGGCGGCTGGCCGTCGAATGGAGGATACTGGGGAACGTGCGTTCACGTGCATGATCACGAGACACTGCCTGGCCTGATACTGCGCGTTGTGGGGCTGGCGGTCAACGGTCAACGGTTCCAAACTATTGGCCTTCGCGTTCTTGTAGGGACTCGCATTGCGACGCATCGAGGATCGGGCCTACCCATTTACTGCCACCTGCGTACCCTACCTCATCTGTTACCCTTACCCTCCTCCTCCTCTCTCTCTCTCTCTTCTGTTCCTTCCCGCGAGCCAGCCCTTTGTAACCACAACGCTGCTGTTCAGTTGGCGCAAAACCTGTTGCACCTTCCCTCTTTCCCGCCGTTCCGCAGCGCTGTTGGTTGTCGTGGTCCTGTCTTACACCGAGTACCGGGAAGTCATGCCGGTCGTACTGAACCACTACTTACTCGGTTAGTGGAGGAGAGCTCCGAAACCTGCCCATAGTGCCCATCATAGCAGGCCACTCTCTGCCCTGCAAAGACGGCGTACTGCAGTGTTCCTTTCCCACGCCTGTTGCCAGGCCCCAATTGCATCCACACGCCATCATGACCCGCACGAGCTGCGAACTGCAAGGCACCGGGCTCGGCGCCTATGCGTGTGACCTTTTTCGTGTTCATAACGGATATTGCGGAACCTGTCGGAGCAAATACACGAATACAGCCAGGAGGAGACGTCGTGTCTGGTGCGCCTTCGTTAGGCTCCATCATGGCCGTGGTCTGCAGGAAGCAATCGTCGCTTAACGACGGCCGGCGATGCAGCAGAGCCTTGGTCAGGAATGCGCACACCGCTGCCGCACTATTGCCCCTCAGGAGCCCCCCTTCAGCCCTTGCTCCCATTGCTCGCCCTCTCACTGTTCCTTTCCTCCGACCCACCGGCGCCGCCGCAGCTTTCACAATTTACTCCATGTCCGGCATTATCATGGACGGACCTGCGGCGATAGTGGTGGAACTGCTGGGACTGCCCGTGCTGCCAACCTTCGACCAACCCTGGATGGTGGGTAACCTGAGTGCCAGTGACAGCAGGCTGGTGGGCGTGAAGCAGCGCAGACCGGAGTAGGACCACGTGATCACTAGCTGAGGGTGCTCTCGCTCCACCAGTTCGGCCGGACGGCCGAACTGAGCCCAGTCTATCTTTTAATCCGCTAACGCCTTCCCCTTACCCGCCGCTTCGCACAAGCCCCCCTTCCATATTGCCTTTCCTTTTGTCACTGAGCTGCTGCTCTACAGAGCGCCTCCCTGGGAGAGTTTTGGGCCCGCCGGTGGAATATTCCCACCACGTCCGTACTTCGCACGGTCCTGTACGACACGTGCGTGGAAGGCTCGCTTGTCAACCCGAACCGGCTTCAATCAAGCGCGGCTGAAAAACCCGCCACGCCTAGCAGCCCACCGGGAAATGAGGAACAGAAGCAACACGTGGCACCAGATAGCGGCATTCGCAAGGATACGTTGCCGGTGACGGCAACAGCCGCGACAGCGACAGTGACAGCAGCAGTGACAGCTGCAGCGATGCCATCTCAGACTGGGCCGACACGTCAGGCTCCAAGTATCTTGCGGCGCCAGTTGGGTCTACACGTGGTCTTCTTCGTAAGCGGGGCGGTTCACGAGTACATGGCCTGGCTGCTCACCGGCTCGTGAGTTAAGCCGGAGAGCCTGCGTGGCAGTTTGATGTAGGGCCTAGGAAGCAATACGTACGAGATCCCGCCTCTTTATAAGCACTGCATTATTTCAACCGCTCTGGCCATTCCTGAGACCGTGGTCTCGGAGCCTATCCTATCTGTTTCGCGGACGGTATGTTGCCCACTTCCTTTTCGTCATCAGGTTCCTGACGCGCAAATGGCCATCCCCGTGCCTCGCAGTGCCTGCCGGCAGAAGTGCTTCCCCTAGTTGTATGCATCGATATAAAAGCGACATGCGTAAGCGTATATCTATTATACATAGCATGCACATGTCGCTTACCCTCTGTTCCGCGCTTCGTTATGACCGCTTTTCACACACACCGGGCTTCCCCGTGCCCACCCCGCTCCGCTGCGTGCCTACATTCGCTTTTCTCCCGCCCGCCGCCGCACCTCCTGAAAGCGACAAGTGGGGCTGGAAGTGGACGTTATTCTTCTGGATCCAGGCCCCCATGATAACACTGGAGGCCATCTGTGGCCGCCTGCTGCGGCGTCGGGGGGTGCAGATACCCCGTGCACTGGCCATCTTGCTGACTCATCTGGTGCTGGAGGTGGGGAACCAACCGTTGAATACCGTTGGGAACGGACCGTATATAATATAATATAATATAATATAATATAATATAATATAATATAATATAATATAATATAATATAATATAATATAATATAATATAATATAATATAATATAATATAATATAATATAATATAATATAATATAAAATATATAGTATATATAATATATATTATATATATTTTATATTATATTATATTATATTATATCACTCCCCGGCCTAGCGTGAACACTGCTGGCTGCTGCCAACTTCATTCAGGCTCCCTAGGTATCACTGCTCGATGCGCTGCCTTCTTACTCTTAGTGTAGGTATGCTGCGACATGCCCGTTTCTCATCACGGACATGCCTTAAGTTCATCTCTTGGCCTGCGTTGTAATTATGGCCATATCCTCGCACAGGGCCTCGCGTATGAGCTGTTCTTCGGCTACATGGAGGAACAAGGCATCGCCCAACAGGTCCTAGGCGCTATCGCCAAGTGCATCTGGGGGTTGCTACGGCCCTTGCAATCAATCGCCGTCGGGCTGCTCGGGGCGTACCGACTGTAGCAGCCACCTGCCAGCACCTCTGCTGGAGCCTGCTATAAAGCTTTTGTTACTTTGGAGGTTATCGCCGCTCGCAGCTTCTCTTGGCACGATGCTGTCTGCCACCTGCAGCTCCGTTTCTGGGTGTGCAGGGTTCTAGGTTTTAGGGGATGCTTTAACTTCTTGCTTTTGAACGGACAGCATTGAGATGGGGGTCAAAGTGAAAATGGCATGCCTTAAAAGTTGGTACCAATGCAGAGCCCGCTCAGGACGATGCTGGCGCCGAGGGGTTCTCCTGGCAGTGATCACTTCCTGGCTATGGACAAGATTACTTAAATATCTTATCGACCCACGCAGTGGTGCTAATTTAGTGCAAGAGTATTGCGCGCGTGAGAACTGGGTGGGAAAGGCGGATGTGCATGTGCTGCGGCATGTCAGACGCCGCTGCGTGCGATGGGATTGGGTGATTCGTATGTAGCGGATGCAGTTGTACGCTGATTATTAGCCGGCGCTAGGCATGCATGACCCCTGCTGTGACCCCTGTTCACATTATCTACATTTCTCCCTCGCAAGGAACAAAGGACACATTTTGTCACAACCAAATTTTGCACATTAACGTGCCTATTACGCCGTCTCGGTGCTCATCTAAAGCCCATCGTCGCTGCGCCTGTCCAGCCATCTCGGTCAGGCAGGTTTCCGCGGCCATTCCAGCTGTCACCTTATCCTACCCTGTCCAGCACCGCGTCCGGGTGCCGCTCTATCAGTTCATCGCACCCTACGAGGTGCTCACATGGTGGGTCATGTTGGGATCAGGGACATGTGCCTTTGCTTTGCCGACGACCATGACGGCGCCGGTATGGAGAGGCTTCATGTGTGCTGCCGTTGATAACATGGATATGCGAGGATCCGCGGTTGTTAGAGATTGACCCTGGCCCCTCGTTCCGAGTGAACTGGACCGATGGCTTGGGACTCGGTGGGGATCCAGAGCTGTCCTGTTTAGGCTTCTTTCAATTGGCTGTTTAAATGTTGCTCTGTTTGTGGGGCGGGCCAAGCGTTAGGGCTACACGTCCCAGGAAGGGAAGTGACAGGTTGGACCCCGCTGTTTTCGGGGGATGTTTTCAGAAGTTGACTCTGATGAAAGGCAAGAGGAAACGGTTCTAAAACACGAATAGGAATTAGACACTGGTAGATGACGCTCTTGGGTCGGAACCAGCGATGAATGCCTGGAGGGACTTGAGCTTTCCCCGCACTCGTAATCCACCTGGAGAGTAGGGGTCTTACGTAAGTTTAGTCCGTATTGCTCATAAAAGCAGTAGGCTAAATGCGATTGCTGAGCGATGGTGTCTCCCGCAGCTCCCTAGGCGCGCAGTCACGTTGTAGAGCAGAACACACACCAGACGAACGTCTGCGTTGCAAGGACATCCTGGTTGACGTTATTTGTGTTTTTGTCATGTAAGACGTGTCAAATGCTTTGTTAGAAATTTTTCAAGATCCAGTTCACTCCAGTCTGCTGGATTCCAACCCAGGCTTGCATACAAAATGTGAACATAAAGTACCATCCCTTATGCATCTTGTGTTCAATACCTTCACTGCAGCACCAACATTTTCACGGATTCTTACGATTACTATGGTTTCCTTCCATTAGCCTCACGAAGGATGCTGTGGCGTGGGTACGGTAGATCGTTACGGTAGTTCGGCAGCTGAGGAACAGGTCCGGAGCCAGCCTCTAAAAACCCCAAAGTCCTGGGGTTGAGTTAATTTATCCAGTTTAAATGCGTGTGTTACATGCCGAACCTCGAGTGGCAAGCATACCCTCCTGCCGCTGCAGCGAAGAAATATGGTACTGCGTGCGCGCTTCCACAGCGGCATGGGAGCTTCTTGGGCCACCAGAGCCTTGTCCCATTTAAGTCGAACTGCAAGCATACGTTAAATCATCAAGGTATACAGCTTGTAGTTGGGCATTATGAACGCTAAGAAGGGTACGACACACGCTGGCCCGGCGGGTCACTTCAGATACGGTGATAGTGTTCGTGTTCAAGAAGGATGTGGTTTTTAATGTTGATATAAAAGAACATTTAAAGCAGGGGATCGTCTTCTTGTAAATTTAATACTGGTAGCTTCAGACAGGAAAACTCCCGAATAGACATCAGAAGCCATTATGTTCTGACATATTTAAGGTGGCAAATGAGCTTTATCACGCCAGCAGCAGTCAAAGCTATTGCCTTGAGCGTGGATGTGACACGTTTAACTGAGGATGCTGCAAAGGCGCTTGCCCCTGATGTGGAATACAGGCTCCGAGAGATTATTCAGGTATTTTTAATGTATATTGTGAGCGGTGTATGCTGCACGGGTTCCGAGACATCAATTACTTACGGCAAAATGGTGCGCAGGATGCACTCAAGTTCGCACGACACTGTAAGCGAACTAAGCTCACTACGCAAGACATCAACAATGCGATGCGGCTACGTAATCTTGAGGTGGGAAATGCAAGGCCTTGAACACCTGGGTCGGGCCGCACACAGTCAGGGTGGGCGCAAAGCTGGGCCAACTGAGACAAATGGTTCAGACCGCCTTGATAACCCGTATCCACATGCTGTGGGAGCTTGAGACACTGCTTACGTCGGCTCTGCATGCATGTGCCCCCCCTGTCCCTCAGCCCCTGCACGGCTTTCTCGGGAACAATGACCCGGCCAAGTTCGTCCGAGCCACCGGGCATCCCGATGTGTACTTCGTCCGGGATGCCATGGTTCCCCTAGAACAGGTACGGCAGGATCACTGGCGTGGGTTTTGGAGGCACGTGGATTTCGTCGTCCGGTGTTCATCTGGCGAGTCCTGGCGGGCCGTAAGAGCCTGACTTTGCAAGCTGCGGTGGGGTGCTGGCCCTTCTGCAAGGGGGGTTGATTTGGGGTTCTGCGGGAAAGTGGTCCGGCACAGGAGGCTTGCGGAGTGGAAGCGGAACGCGGAATGTTGGTCCACAGCAAGGTCCGTGGAGGCCGGCCGTAGCTAGTGGAAGGCATATTTAAAGAGAGGCACGATGCATAACACAACGTTGAAAGCTTCTGCTCTCGGTCTTTAGGTGCGCTGACTAAAGACTAGGTTCGTGTTGTAACTCGTACACACCAATCTACGATCTGGGTCGAGAGTCAAAAGGAGAAAACGTAGCTGCATTTGTTGGGGCTTCGTGGGCTGGTGGACTTGACAGTTAAACCCTCTCATGCCTAAGCCCTCCCCGTTAAAGCACCGGCCCGAGGAATTAAAAACCCTAAGCCTGCATCCCCGGCGCTGCAGATAACGTACGCACCGTTGCCCAAGGCGCCCAACCACACCACTGTCATGCCGCACTGGCTTTTCATTGACGGAGTGCAGCCGCAGACGGAGGAGAACGCGGCAGTAGAGCGGCCGCCCCCGCCGGCCAAGCGCCCCCGCCTGACAGCGGCGGGGGCGATGCGCGGGCCCAGCGGTGCGGCTCAGTGCTCGGCACCGGCTGGCGGCACGCTGGGGCAGCAGGACGGTGCCGGCGGACGCGGGCGCCGAGGTATGAGCAGTGCTTGCCAATCAATCTGGTGTAACGGTTTGCTGTGGCCGCATGCCGAGAGCTTGGAACATAGTGTGTATGTATGAGGGAGGGAGCGGGGTGTTGGTTAATCCTGAGAACCATATGATGGCTTAATATCATTACCCTGAGACAGCTCACGTGCGCCGTGGCCATGTCAAGGCGTAACGTGTTGCCCTCTCTCGACACCTCGGGTCCTCTTCCTCTGCAGTAGCTGCGGCCGTAGCAACAGCAGCCGCGACGCCGGGAACAACTGCGGAGGTTGGTGGCCCTGCTAGTCCTGATGCTGGCGGTACGACCGGTTCCGTTTCGGAGCGGGTGCAGCTGCCCGTCCAGCACATCTTGTCAGATGAAATGCAGCGGTTGCTGGAGCAGGTAATTGCGGGTAGTTCGTGTCATTGGAATGCGATAATTTGGGTCCGTACTCCGAAGGCAAGGGGGCTGGCAGGTGGATTGCAGGCCGCGCATCGAACTTCTGATTCCTCACGTTATTCAGAGGAGAGCCCTCGTTGCAGGGCTCTGCCCGTGCCTGTCCACATCTCATTTGGCCCAGAGCCCGCTTAGCTGGCTTGCACAACACTGTGCAAATTGGACTATCGGGGGCCAGACCTGATTGGAAGTCCCCGCGGAAATCTGCGCGTGTGTAGCTAAATATTATATGTCGTAATCTTAGGCAATGCCGGCTGCCGAATATCGTATGTCATGCCTGCTAGGGAAGGAGGGCCTGAGTTCTCTCTCCGCTACCTCCATTGCATGGATGCTGGCATCGCATGTCCCGTGTTCTCACATCCCAATCCAACTCGGACTCCTTTCGGTGTCTCATGGTGTGTCTCACTGGAGGATTTTCCCCCTGTCTCCTTGCGGCGGTGAATCGCAGATAAAGCAGATCTTGGCGACGGCAGCTGGGCCAGCGGCCGGCGGCGGTGAGGGCGCGCTGTGGGGCGACCTGGGGGAGCCGGCCGGCGCCTCCGCGGCGGCAGCCTCCCTGGTCCTGACCCCCATGCAGCGGGCCATCCTAGTGACCATGCAGACCGACCCAGGTGCGTGCGCTGGGGGCCTTGGGGTGCGTGCCCTCGGGAAGTCCTGAATCCCCGGGCTGCCGCAGCAGGTGCGGGCAGTGATACATGGCGGTGTACGGATTCGATCTGCCCATGTGTCTGCATGCGTCATTATTTCGCCGATACCTGAACCGCCATAACCGATCTGCGCTGCTTCACACTTTGTCGAAATGCAGGCATGCAGCAGTTGCTCCCCTACCTAGCCAAGTACGTGTGCGACGATGTAGCTGCGGGGCTGCGACATCTCCCCCGGTTACACATGGTGCTGAGGGTGGTGCAGGTAAGAGGGGTGTTGGGCGGGCGGGCTGGTCGGCGCGCCCATAGTGAGCAGCAGCTTCCCGCCGCGTGGAGGGTGACGTGGGGAAAACAACGAGCACAGACACAGGACGTGGGGCCGGGATTCGGCTCAAGGGTGGCGGTGCCTACAAGGGGTGGAAAAGGATCTCTGTCCCCGGTCCTCACGGAAAGAACCGCTAGGGTGAATGAAACACTGGCCGATGACACGCACACGATGCTCATGCTTTGTCGTGACCTCCGGAACGGACGATGGGCGAACACAACACGCGGTGTTGGTGCTGAGTAGGTAAAAGGAAGGACTCGGACCCAACACGTTCACCGATATGGCCAGCCTGCACGTCGTATCACGGTTTCTTGGCTGCCGTCCGGCGGTGCTACGCCGCCAGCCACATAGAAAGCAGCGCAGGACCCCCGGTGTGATTATTAAGCCCCAGCTAATGTGCATTTGGCTATTCATCATCTTGGTTGTTCCTTTTTCCCCTTCCCACTCACCACCTCGCCCCTTGCCGCGCCAAGACATCATCCATGCCGCGTTTGTTGTGCTCATTTCCGCGCCGCGCTCTTATTTGGATGAGGTAAACTGACTGCGGCGGTTGATGCATGTATCAGGGCTGAATGTCATTGCCCCGTGCGGCGCGCTGCGCTGAGCATTTTTGGCTTAACCCCTCTTTTCGTACATTCGGCGTTTTCATCTTACCCGATCCCTGACCCTCCGCGTCCCCGCGCCCCCAGGCTCTGCTGCTCAACGCTTCTGTGCATTTGGAGCCTTACCTGCATCAGCTCATGCCACCTCTCCTCACCTGCTGTATGGCCAAGGCGCTAGGTGAGTGCTGCTGGGGGCCGATCGCAGCTGCGCAAGGGGGCGCGCGGAGTGCGCCCTGCGGCGGCACGGGCGTGTGCTATATGTGTATTGGGGCTGGGGATGGTTGCATCGGGGGAAGCAGGTCGGTGAAGGACGTGAGAGCTGGTCGTTGCCATTGTTTGCAAACTTGCAGTTTAGCTTCACCTGTGCAAACGCGAGTTAATATGTGCCGACCAAGCTTAGCTTCCGCATCAGGTGGTTCTCCTGCAGACCTCACAAATACCGCGACCAGCTCGCGAGGGTGTCCATTATGCATCCCATACACATGCACGTGCGGGGTACGTGCCGTTCCGTGTGAGAGCATACGCATGCCGACACACACACACGTTGACACAGACACGCGGACATGCGGAAATTCACATGCGAACAAGCTGCCCTTTTTCGTCACACTACGGGTGTAATCCTTCAAGGCATGTTGCAAGTGACCTGGCGCTGTTGCACGAGGGAATAGAGAGCGGTTACGGCTTGGGAGTCATGACGATTTCGCCTTGCCCCTCACACTCTCTCAATACCTTCCCGTGTACGCCGGTCTCGTGTCCTGGCTTCGTATTCAGGTCCAAGTCCCACCTGCGATCACTGGCGGTTGCGCGACTCGGCCGCAGCTCTGGTGGCGCAGCTGTGTGGCCGCTTCGGAGAGCCATTCTATAGTCTCAAGGTGTGTGTCTGAGTGTGTCTGTGTGCGTCTAAGGACCGAACCGCAAGGAATAGAAATCCATTGATGTGTGTATGTGTATGTGTATATGTATGTGTGTGTGTGTGTGTGCGCGCGCGCTGTAAGGAGGGAACAGGTTACCGTGGGTGATCTGGCTCCGATAGCCGGGGGGAACCTAGGGGTTATCCAACCTCTACGAGCATTATTTTTTGTGTATACGTTTTCCACCGTATACAGCATATTCGCCTCTGTCCCCGCATCCGGTTAATAGAAACCCTAAACATGCTGCCCTGGTACTGCCCGTGTCGTGGTCTACCTCCTGTCCCTATCCCCTCTGTCCACCTGTCCGTCCGTGCGATGGACATCGCCACCGTCGTCACCGTCATCATCATTTTCCTCAATAGTGCCTCCCTTTTATATCGTCTTCGCTATCACCAGGTCAAAGTGTCCAAGCAGCTCCTTCGTGCGCTTCTGGACGGCTCCAAGCCTCTCACCAGCCACTACGGTGCAGTGGTGGGGCTTGCAGCTCTGGGGCACGCCACTGTGCGGCTGCTGCTGCTTCCGCAGCTGGAGCCCTACCTGGCAAAGCTGCAGCCGGCACTGGAGGCGCGCAAGGAGGGGCTACGTCAGTACGAGGCGACGCGTGTGTACGGTGCGCTGCTCACGGCAGCGGGCGCGGCAACGTATGACAAGCTCGTTGGGGCCGCCGCTGATGGACTTCTGCCGGTGCATCTCTTCCGGGCGGGAAGGTGCGGGAGTCCGTCTCTATGCGCGTAAAACAAGCTACATGCGTAAGCCAGGGGGGCAGTTCTGAGTTGCTCTCAACCCGTTGTGCTGCCTCGAGCTGTCTCACCTCAACGCCCGCCTCTTACTTACAGGACCCACCTCAACGTGCCTGCGCTGGCGGGTTCATCCACCTCACAAGCTCAAACCCAGCAGCAGCAGCAGAGCAGTACCACGGTTCCGCCGCCTCACCCAAACCCGGAGCTTGAGGCCCTGTGGGAGCAGCTCCGGTCGCAGAACGGCGGCGCGGGGCCGCTGGTCCAGGTGTTCAACGTCATTGTGGCAGACCCCGCCGCCCCCACCGCGAGGTCGCAGTTGGAACAGCTACGTGGCAGCGCCGCAGATCCGTCGCAGCCGTCGCATAAAGCAGCCCAGGCGCTGCTTTACCAGCTGGCAAAGCGAGGTGTGGGGCTGCCAACGCCGCCGCAGGTCCCGCAGGGCAAAGTGAATGGGGCCGCGGTGCCTGCCTCCGGATCGAGGTCGCAGAGCAGCGGCGGAGGCGGCGCGAATGTGAGTGGGGGAGAGGGAGAGGAGAGGGCGGAAGCACGAAGACAGGAGGCTGAAACAACTAGTTCATAGTTAAAAGGTGTGGTGAGTGGGACACCGAGACCGATAGGGGTTACAGATAGTTACGGCAATGTTCAGTCCGTGGGGGCGTTTAGTCGGTTGTTGAGGAAGTTGTCCGCCGTTAGCCACCCGAAATCACTAACCCGTTGGCCACCTCCCAACCGCAGGCCACCAACAGCAACGCCAAAGCTGGCACCAGGACTCCCACTGGCACCGCCATGACTTTGAAAGCTGGTAACAGCGGCGGTGGCAGTGGCTGCGGCACGCGCTCCGCTCGGGCCATTCTTGCTGAGAGTTGGCGGGAAGATGCAGACCCTGGGGAAGTGGTGTGGGCTCTGACGGAGGTGCTGGGGCCGCCCGTTTTGGCGTGGCTTCCACAGCCACCGGTGCTGGCAGCCATGAACATATGAGGGCGCCTTCAGGCGACATCCCGCAATGCTTTTGTAGACGAGCAGGGAAAGGGAGCGTGTAAGTCCGGGAGAAGGACGGTCTGCTTTGCGGGTTAGGCTCCTCGGAGAGCAAAAGCAGGTTGCTGTCCCCAGTTTGGATTTCAAGTGGGTGTCGAACAGCGGGGTCGCAAGAACAGGGAGGCCGTTGCTTCTGTTGGAACGAGTTTTAGACAAGCGTCGTTTCCCGCAACGGCTTCCTAGGGCAAGGTGCTGATGAAAGAGCTGGCGCGGAACCCTCCTGCGCGGACTCTTGCCCCACGTAGCGGTACTGGCTGTAAAGCTCCATTCTGGACCTGCCTTCGCTCCACTCAAGGTTTGCTGCCCCCATGCTGATGGGGAATGTAATGCGAAACGGCAGGGCAATGTGTGCATTACAGCCAATGACGTGAACCTACAACACCAGAAGAAAAATGTGCGGGTTTCCAGGAACGGACGGAACAGCCTGGGAAGTCTCCTGGCATATCGTAAACACTTGGCACAACCGCTGCTACATCAAATGTTCAAATTTCTCGCATGCCAGGTGCGGATATGTACCACATTGTAGCTCACCTTCAGGCAAAATTTTTCACATAACCACCTAATTCCCTTAAACAATAAAAACATTAGAAGAGGTCTGCACTATCCGCCCAAAACCCTCTTGCTACCTTACGACCAAGTCCCGCTCAATAAACTAATCACCCGTTCCCGACCCGCTCACACAATAAACGAATAAACAAGCAAACCGCTGCAGTCAACCACCTCTCTGAAGTACGAAGTATGTGGTATCAAACATAGAACGGTAACATAAAAAAATAGAAGCATGCCCCTTTCAACCGGCGCCTCCTCAACTCTCACGCGTACAATGGACGCCATCCTCTCCAGCTACTGCCACTGATCTCACCCTCCTGCATCTGCCTCCACTCCACTGCTCTGGCTGCTGCTGGCTTCAAAGCCAACCCAATCAACGGGCTAATCGTCCGATGACGTTCAAAACCAATTGACGCCCGCAAACAGCTCCCCAAGCGACCTTACTGGTGCGTCCTTCTCCGCAATCACCTCTACCACTTTATTGGCAGCTGCCGGCTCCGTCAGCGCTGCCACGCATACGTCCGCGACCTGTGGATTTGAAGTTTGCCAGAGGCGGGCCGAGAAGGGAGCGGGTACAGTCGTTGGACAAGGCGAGGAAGAAAGACGATTACCATGGCGCGCGCTCCTTACACAACAAACTGTGCAAAATGGACCGGAAAAGCTTACTGAGCCTGTTACAGTTGACGCCCACCAGTGTTCATTGCACCCTGCAGCATAAGTGCTTTCCTCGGCTGGGCGCCCTTCGTTTGGAGCCCGAAGTGAAAGCGCCCTTCTCCCAGATCCGACGGTAACCCGGTCAGCCCTCCCTCTGGCACGGTACCTGGCTACGCAGGATGCTTCCCGACTTCTTGACCGGGGGTACCCCAAAGGTGCCCGGGGCAGCCATGACAACATTACCGGCCGTTTCACCCTGCCAGATTAGGGGGGGGACAGATCCGGGTAAGTTGGTGCTCATCAACCAGTAACTCGTGGCGGCCAAATGGAAACCAAGCCAACTCCGAAACCACGGGAACGGCCGTAAGTCGCATGAGGCCATAAGCCTACGATTCCAATGATCCGGCGTGCCACCGACCTGCCGCAACTTGGTCTTTAGGCCCCCAGGCCGCACAATGGTGTAGGTGAGGCCGCTCCGTTGCAGCTCCTCCTCTGCACGCTTCTTCCAAAAGAGGATGCCCCAGAACAGGTTCAGCGGGTTGACCAGATCATCGGCGCCAATGCTGCTAACCAGCACAAACTTCTTTACACCCTTCTGCTTGGCAGCTGCGATAAGATTCAAGGTGCCCTGCGCAGGGGAGGGGCGAGAGCAGGAAATGAGGTAAGGGGAGGCTGCGAGCCGTAGGGACGGGGGCAAGACTTAGAATACAGGTGCGCTCTGAAAAACCAGGCGTCGCTGCACAGCCCTCCTCTCCTCCTCCCAAAATATCTTTACGCCTTACATTGCAGGTTAGTTCTTTCTACCGTTCTCGTTAAAATCTTTGTTTTATGTTTGCTGTGTCAGTTGGGCGGCAGCGGGGCCATGAAACAGCCATTAAATAGCAGCAATTTACGGCTTTCGGGAAGTAGTATGCGCCCTTGGAATCATGTGCCCGTGTCCGCTGCTGATGCGAACCCCCCGGTCAATCGCTCTTGTGCTGGGCGACACCAACAGATACGCAGGCACCCATACGCACCCATACACATATCCTGCTACGTATACACACAAATAGATAAACAAGCACATGAATGCCGGGAGGTAATGTTGTTCTGACAGCTTAACCATTACGCCGTGGTGTACCTCATACGCTCAGGGGCGTGATGCGGGTGCCGCAACATTTGTGCAGAATACCCACCTGAAAGTCGACATTGAAGGGACCCAGAGGGTCCCTGGGGTCGCGCGCCCCCGTGCAGCAAATCACTGCCGTGCAGCCCTCCAATGCGGGTGGCAGACTGGCGAACTGGAACACATCCCCCCGGACCATCTCAGTGCTATTGCCCAGGCCAGCCAGGCCGCTGCTGCCACCTTTGGTGGTGTCCCGAACCAGCGCTCGGACCGGCACATTCTTGGCGAACAGGGCCTCTATGACCGCCCTGCAAGGAGTATAATTGGGATTGCGATAGCTCTATAGGTGGGAAAGCAGCGGTTAAGAAGGAGGCGCATAGTGTGGGTCTCATGGACGAAGCACACGATGGAAACGTAGTTTATGCAGTCCGCACACTGTGCACGCGTGATGGAGAGGGCTTCAATATGGAATTTATGTTTGCCGCTACCTACGGCATTGTATGCATCTTTTAGCCCGAAGGGTGGATATGTAGTAGCCTTTGAGGCTTTAACACCGACGGCGGCATCGGACCGAGTCCGAGTCACAGAAACGCTTCGGATAGGGGACCATTTAAGGCGGTGCCGAAGCAAGCGACAATCGCCAAGGCTCACTTTCCGGTACCTCCAGTTGCTCCCGCAACCAGCACCTTGCAATCCTCCAACACATTGGGCGGGGATGAAGCCGCACGCACAGCCAAGACAGGCTGTCGCCTGGGCAATCCTCGTCCTGTCAACGCGTTGTGCAAGTTCAAACTCATGAGCCCCATTATGGATATTTGTACGCATAATGTGGTATCGCATCGGGAGATTTAAAGAAATCCAAGGACAATGGCACCACCCTAAGTGAGTGGCCCCGGTACACACCACGACAACAAATGAATAGAAAGCCCCTGACCTGCAAGGCACCTGCAGGTCGCATCCCTCTTTGTTACAGCATTTACCGATCGCATCATATTATTATATTGGACGCGCATATTCAACCAGCCTGGGACTTCGGGCTTTCTTATGGAAAATTACTGCCACGGGAGGCTACAACATATTAATTACAAAATCCTATGAAAGAGAATCCAAGATGTTATGCAATGGCAAAACCGAAGATGGAGCGGCGGGCGCCCCACAAGCTACAGGAATCGTACATGTCAGTTGCGCCCTCGTCCAAAGGCATAAGCATCCGGCAGGATTCTCGTTGACATACATTTGGACCTACATGTGTAACATAAATTTTACCCAATTTTTAATTTTGTAGTCTCCAATACGACCTGCTCGCATCGCTAGGCCGCAGCTCAGACCGTGCGCCCTCTATGCACGTAGGCTAGATTTTAGAGCTCTTCCACCCATCCGAGCTCCTATTTTATATAGTAGCGTGTCGCCTTTTTGCAATAGTTCACACCATGCAAGGCTGCCACAACCAACGCGCGCTCCGGTACATGGCCGTGCCGGAGCCCTGCAGGCGTGCCCTGAAACAGCAACTGCCGAAGAGTATTACGATGGCGGTTTTAGCCATCGTTGTACTAGTGAGGTAGGTCGATTCCGCTTTTGGGGATGTGGGTTTTGTGCATCTGGGTACATACCCGTGCGTGAGATTCCACAAATCGACAAGGTCCACTTAATATGTATATTTTATCCTTGTTATATGATTAACTTGTAAATGCCGTTCCTACTTGCAGTCTCCAAGGCCTTCGATGGTTATCTAACGGCAACAACGGCGCCGACACAGCATTTCAGGTGAGCCCTTCAACACAAACAAGGCAAACCACATTTATGCAACTTCAAGAAAAATTAGATGGAATTAATTTAGTATGCAAGATGCACGTGCAATTATTGACCCACAAAGGCACCAATTCCCAATTCACCAATTCCCCCAAATCCCTCGTGTCACTGTTTCAATCCGCCTCACAGAGCGCTGACCCGGAAGCAGTCTTTGCGCCGTCTGAAGTTCAGTTCCTTGGTCGCAGCTACCGACAGCGCATTCTCCAAGCGCAGCTCCGTGACAAGGACCTGCAGGTCAAGTACTTGCGCAACCAGCTTGAGACGGCCATCCAGGCCAGCAAGGTGAAGGAGGATTCCATCAAGGCCGCGGAGAATTTAATCCGCTGGCTCCGAGAGCGAGAAGAAGCTGCCAAGCAGGGCCGGAGCAAGGCGCAGCTTGCGCTAGCTGAGAAGGCCTCGGCGCTTCAGAGCTGCCAGGTCCAGACGGAGACACTGTTGGCGGAGGTCACAGAATGCGGGAAAGCGCTGCGACACATGTGAGTCCTGAACGTTTTCGCAACGTATGTTGTAGGCGCGCCGTGTACGTATTTGGTCGTGCGTATGCGTGCGTGGCAAGCAGGTTAGGGCAATGGTGCCGTACAATTATGTCGTAATCCGTGATTGAGATATTATAGACGCATGGTAGGCCATGAAGCAGGGGTCATGTTTTTCGCAGGGTTGGAAAGGGGATAAGCTACCCACATTTATTCCGAGGGACCTGTGGGTTAGCTCGAGCCCTCGAGTTAACATGTGTCTTTTGTGTGTATTTAAAACTCAGAGCCGCGAGACGCAGTGACTTGTGTGTACATGTGGGAAGTTGGCTGGCTGGCTGGACGTTGGGATTGCGAACGTTTGGTGAACACTAAATGCGCCATTGAATGGACGGTGGTTGTGTCTGCGGTGTGGTCTAGACGGAAGTAATGGCTGTAGAAAGTACTGGCGATGGACTGATGGATTTATGCTGCAGGCGGGCGTAAGGATACATGTCCGTTCCTGTTAAGGGCCAAATGAAAAGCGCTGCCTCTCTGCGACGGCAGCTGCGCTTCTCAATCGAGACCTCTTCATGCTGCGACAAGGCAGCTGGCCTTTCCTAGGTGTGACGTTGCAGGTGCGGCTGTCGTATGTTGGGTACTTACTCGTGTGCGGGACTGGTGGTTGCAGGCAATGACACCTATTGCCTGTGCGATCTCAACGGCCCGGGCCCCCCTTACCACGCCCCTTACTGGCCACAGCTGGTGCATGCGTGCGCGCGCGCGTGTGTGTACAGCTGGTTAAGATGGGAACGACACACACCCTTGCCTCAATGACCGCTTCTATCCCTGGGTCAGGGCTCATATTGCTGTTGGGGAAAGCACACTTACAGACCTATCGTAGTGTTGGCTCTAAGGATGATAAATAGATGCGTGGGGCACTTGAGTCCCTATAGAAAGATGACGATTTCGCGGAGCGTCACATAGTGAACTTGTTGACATGCATTTCAGGCGGCTCCGACGAAATATTTACTTAAGCTGCGGGAGGATGCGATCCGTCATGATGCGATGTCCCCGTCTGTAGTGGTTTGATTGTTGGACCGCACATCACGAATTGGCGCATGTGAGATCGAGGCTCGGCTGCTGAGAATTACGTGGCCGTTCCCCATAAGCCGTTGTGATTATTGGGTAATATCGTGTTGCTGACCTTCCGACTAAGGCAGGCAGGCTGTCCCGGTCCCTAGATGGGAAGGACAAGGACGAGCACGAGCGCGTTGCTTGCACAGAACAGGTGTTGGGCGGTTGTTATGGTTTGTTGGCTTCAACGCCGCGTTCCGTACATGATGCCGTAGTGATGTATAGGTAGGGGCGATCCTTCAATGGGTGTTCCGTCAATAAACAAACCGATAATGCATCATACCGTAGTTAAGTCCGGGGCTGTGCTAGGGAGACATTCCAGGGAGATTGCCGTGACTCCCGTTACACCTCTAAAGCTGAGCGGGATGAAAAAATAGCCATCAAGATATATAATTAAGTTCCTCATGTCGTGTAACAGAGACTTAAATATTTTGAGCTGCTTTCTGTGTCACGTCTTCTTCCCACTTCGCCCCGCGCAATAGACTCGAGCCAGCATGGCATCTGGTATTCTTCTTCTCGCTGTGCCTTAGGACTGAGGTGACAACCCGCCTGACGCATCCTCCCACCGCGTCATCATCCATTCTCGCAGCGTTGAGGCATATGATTATATGCACACCCCAATTGTGCAGTCGTACGACGCATTGGCTCCTCTAAAGGAATAGGTTCAGGGTGGCATCGGCTGCTGCAAGTACACATACGGGTAGGTTCTACCGGGCCCAATGACACAACCGCCCCAGTCCGGGCGCAATTGATGCACACTCCCGAACACCCTCACTGCACCTCCTTAACTGTCCCGGATCATTTGCCTGTTTGTAGGCACAGGCTAGTTGCAAACGAGGTGCCGCAGCTGCTGGCATATTACATATCAGTCGACCGGCCTCCAGTAACCGCAGCGCTGAACAGCAGCGCGCTGTACCGGCGCAGTCCAACTGCGGACGTGCCTCATTCCATCATCGCTATGCTCCGCCCTCACCAGGCTAACAGATATACCCAACGTCTTCCGCCGCCACCGTCGCTAGCCCGCTTAGTCGCGGAATGACGGTATCCACGAGATCCAGGTAATCCTGCCCGTCACCGCTGCTGCTGCGTCTGCTTCTCCGCACCGCACTGCTATCATCCTGTCGGGGCTCCGTTGCCGCTAACAGCGACGATGACGACAATGATGCCGCCGACAGCACAACTGATGCGGTCACCGCCGCCACGGCAGCAACCGCACGAAAGCGCGCACGCAGGACCCGACCGATGCTGACACTGGCCAAGCTTGCGCGTCGGCTTCTGCTGCCGCCGCCGCTGCCGCCGGTGGTCCGAACCAATAGACCATTGGCGGACGTCATCATCCCAGATGGCGCAGGAAGTCCGGGGCCAAGGGCAGCAGAGGACGCCCCGCTCATAGCGCCGAGGTCGCGGCTAGGCGGGGCGTCCGGAAAGTTCGCCCAAAGTCCGCCAATCTCCAAAACAACCGCCGACTGTGTCAGCAGCGCGGCAAATGGGTTTGGCAACGGCGGTCTAATGTACGGCTCATCGGCAATGGCCCCGTCCACGACAGCAATATGCGATGGCCGTGGGCTGCCCCAATGCGTACGGCTGCCACCACGACCGGCCAAAAACGCCCGCATATAGGCGCTACGGGTATCACTTGCAAGACTGCTGTTGGGGCTTATGCTAATGGTGCTGTCGTACTCGCAGGGATCATCGTACAAGGCGCCACTGGGTTTGTTGCAGGGAGCGCATTCGGCTTCATTCAAGCTGCTACTGATACTGCTGATACCGCCAGGACCGTTGTAGCCGCCGCTTCCACTACGGGTTATTTTGTAGCTCCGGGAGATGACGCTGCTTAAGACGTACCCTGACATCGCGTGAACGGTACGGAACGTATTGCAGCTTCCGGACGCGCCACCGCTCTCTTCGCTTGCTATATTCATCAAGCACGCCGCCGTATTCGCCACACTCACAGGGACTGGTCGTTCTGGCGGTCTTTCGAAGCCCTTCGATGCAGGCTTCCCTTCGAATGTGTCATCTCGTGAGGGGAAAGGATGCGCGCCATGGTTGACATTCCAGTCTGATTTTGATGTACTGCTGATCGCATTGCCGCACCCGCAGCTGCAGCCGTTGCCAATGCCGCCGTCACCGCTGCCACCGCCGGCTGTTGCGCCCAGTGTTGTGGCAACCGGCACATTGCTGCCCGCCGCCCTCGTAGTCGGCGTTACGGATGTAGCTGGCGCCGGCTCTGGGCAATTTACCGCTTGCCAAGGTCCCGCTGGTTTGTTGCCGTATCTGATTTGCTGGGGACCCCAGTGGACGCCTGCGTCTGCGGGTGGTATGGCCCGGGGGATGTGCGGCCGAACCGCAGGCCACAGTCCCATGCTCTTGTCAAGGGATTGCTCCTGCCATGTCCGATGTTGCTCTTGCTCCTGCTGGTTTTGAGTTTCTACCTCCTGCCCTTGGAAAGTCTGGGCGGACTGGAACTCAGCAATTGACAGGCCTCCCACGTGCTCTGCATCCCGCTCCATAATTCCCGCCGGCATGACACCGCTGCCGCCACCTCCGGCAGTGGCGCCGACGTACGCATGAGTATCAATCACAGCGGCTGCAGAAAGCACCGAGGCAGTAGCAGTCACGGCGGTGGCGACGCAGATATCATCCCCTGACGCCGTCGGCGCCGTTAGCACCTTCGCCCTATCCTTCAACGTCGCCGCAAACGCATTCATTGTATCCTCCTCTGTCACCGTTGGTGTTACAAGCGCGGCCATGGTTGGCACCGTGGCTTTCGACACCGCTGCTACATTGGTGACGCCGAAAACTGCGGCGGCAGTATGGCTGATGGTGGCGGCAGCGACTTCAACATCCCGCGGAGCTGCAGGAACCTCGCGGGCGAGGCATTGCTGGTGCTGGTACTCTTCACGATGCAGCTGCGATGCACTTCGAACGTTGAGGGCAATCTGGCCTTCGAGCGTCGCCGCTTTGAGGGGCAGCAGGCCACGTTCGGCAGCTTGCAGGGTACCCCATCGCATCAAGTTTGCGGAGGCGCACCGCGGTGATAGGATGCTGCCCGCGTCGGCGTCTGTTTGCGGCAGCAGCTTTGGCAGTCCCAAATTCGCAACCGCGCGCAGCATCGGATCGATGGGTGCATAATCTAAACTGCAGGTGGGAGAGGTTCTCGGGTACAACGAATATGGGAAGATGACTTGCAGGCGGGAGCAGGCGGGAGCCGAGGAGAAAAATGAGTTGTCGGGAGTTGAGTGGAACTCGAGCGCGGAGGAACCTAAACTGGTGACAGCGTCCTGGAATGCCGAGTTGGCCAGCAGGGAAAAAGGTTGATGGAGGATGCCAAGTCTGGGTTGGTGGATCGGTTGGAGGTTGGGGTAGGAAGACCGGACGGGCTTGGTGCCAGACTCGGACGACTGGGAAGTTGGCAACGGAGTCCCTAGCGCGTATTGCGTTCGCGGCGCTGAACGCCTGCGTAATGCATGATGATAGCCACAATCGTAGATGGCAACTGCCTGTTCTGAAAGCATTGGTTAGCCACGTGCAGCCTGCTTTGGTTGTTGACTGTTCGTCCTGCACCACTCTTGCAGGTTGCGCAACTCCAGCTCGATCCGTCCCCAGGACCTTCAGAAACCCACGCTGTCCAGAAGGTTGCTTTTATGCTATATCTATTATACGAAGAAGTGGTATCCTTTACAGGGAGATAGGTACATGCGGGTGGTGGTCCGGATAACTTTATGGTGTAGAAGAAACGCCGCAGGCTGCAAGTTTGGCTGCTGCATCTATGTATGTCCTGCCGTATAAGAAGATATGAAGCCGCCCTTTCGCGCCCTTCCATCTTCTACACTTCTGGCCCTATCATGGCCCTTCATTCCTTCCTCTTACCACGCCAGATGCAAGTATCTGGAACTCATGCAGAGATATGGTCCTTGGTGGTCTTCAGCTGGTCACAACGGTCCGGGTTCCACAAGATTATTGGAGCCACGTGACCTCTTCACGTGCAGCCAGCCGAGTTCTACGCTATGACCTTCAGCAGAAGTTGGAGGAGGGAAGGTGTGGTGGCAAAATGACCTCTCACGCGAGGAGTAACTCCAACACAGCACGATGAAAACACACACCTCCTCCTCCTCCCCCTCCTCCTTCCCCTCTCACACTTCAGCGCAGAAGTGAAGCGCCTGAGGTCGGGGTCCCCCCTCCTACTCTGACTTACAAACGATGAACCACCGGGCCCTGGGTCGGCTCAGATTGGCTTGCTAAGCACAAAGATTACCTTCACCGGGAACCTCTCTGCTGTTCTTCCGGATCGGGACATGTCGTTGCGTCGGTTTGCATGTGTTAGAAAGAAAAGCGCCCGGCCCTAGGCCGTATTACTTCTTTCTCATTCCCCTGGTATATCACCGTGTGTCGCTCATTCTCAACAGCATGTAACGGCTTAACCAATGAATGCCATGCACAGCGCAACAAAGCCTAGCCCCACAGAGCTCGGCGCATCTGTCCTTCCTTCACTCATCTTCCTCTTCCCCCTCTTCCTCGCCGTCGTCGTACTCGTCGTCAGAAAATTCCTCCGCACCCACCACCAGCGCATCCACCACCTCGCACCCAATGCCCCCGCTGCCAGCCGCCGCCTCCGTTGCCGCCGCCACTGCACGCTCTGCAGCCGCCGCTGCCGCCGAGCCGCCGCGCACCAGCCGCAGCGCCCACAGCGTCCCCAACGCGCCACCTGCTAGCACTGCCCCTTCATCCGCACTGCCCGCCAAGCAGGTAACTACTCCTGGACCGAGCCGCAGCGTGTATTGGTACTGACACTGGAGCGACGAAGCATTAGCGGCGGTGTTGCTTGTGCCCACGGGCACTCCCACCGCGGATACGTTGAGGCAGGCCATGGGCAGTTTGGCACTCGCCGGAGCCTCCTCCAGCGCCTGAAGGTCCGCCGGAAGGCAGTGAAGCCGAACCCGGAAAGTAGCCATGGCAGTAAGGCAGCAGCCGCACCAACGATGACTGGAGACGCAAATCCCCTACCCTCGGCACGCGGTTTTGCGAACCCGTCAACCCCCAGGAGGGCCTGCATCGTCCGGCCAGTGAAATTTGCGTTCACCCGCTTGTGTTCGTAGAGGATGGGCGAAGGGCAAACCCGTATCCAGCGCCTGGAGATGGGATGCAAGGCCCCCGCTTCTCCGTCCCCCGCCTCCCAACCCCCTAGCTCTTAGCCGCACCTCCTTATTGGATGTCCACCAGGCGATACTGCTGCTGAGAAGCACACTGCTGCGAGGGCCGTGCCACAGCCCCGCGGTGGGGCAGCTATCACCCGCAAAACCCGGTGCGTTGGGCAGGCGGCGGGGCGGCGGCAGCGGGGCCGTGGACGACCGAGAAGTGGAGAACAACGATAGTTGACGAAGATCCTGCGTCAGCCACAGTAGCAGGTAGGATCACCAATGGCAGCAGCCACAGTTTAGGTTCGGGTGGGGAGGACGAGAGCGCAAAAGGACGCTACTGGAAAGGAAGCCGGTGTCCGGATGTCCAGCCTTCCCCTTCACGGGCTAGCCGTTCCTAATTCGTGTTAGGGCACCGTACCCCGCCAATTCGCCGCCTCACGCAGTCCCCTCCAGGGAACTCACTCACCCACATCTTTACGGTGGAGGAGCAGTCCCCGGCTAGCAGGTGGTGCTCTCCCAGAGCCGCCAACGAACAGACACGGCCGCTGAAGAAATGGGTAGGCCGGGTGTTTAGAGATCGAATCATTGGAATATCATCATAAATGCAGCAGTACATGTGGCATTGCCCCTAAGGCAACCAACAGATTCGTTTCATTGAGATCATGTAAGCAGCATACCGCAACTGCCAGAACGACAGGAAGCTTTGCACCTTGCTAGAATGGCCGAAAGAATAGGGATGCGTGCACGGGGGTTGGGCAAAAATGCCTCCATGCCCTTAGCACAAGCGTTTTGGGGTGGGTGACTAGAGGACCATCCACTACTACTGCAGGATGGAGGACGTACAGTCCGGGATTTGAGGGTCAATAGTGGGCCACCCCGCAACCCCGCTCATCTTACCTAAGACCCGTCAGGACAGCAGCGGCGGCTGCGCCTGCAGCTCGCAGATCCCAGAGCCGTACAGTGCCATCCCTGGAGCCGCTAACCGCAACTTGCCCACTACCACCATCGCTACTGTACAGGAACTGCATGTTGTCGGAGGAGTGTGGGGGCGGGGACGGGGAATGGGGACAGGGACGGGTTTGACACATGGACGCGCTGTGATCACAGGTAAAGCGATCGCAACGGAACTTACCCGTTGCGCTCCTTCACAAGCGGATTGCCCCACCCCGATGTCTTCGCCAGCCCCTAGACAGCCATCCAGCGCCCACTACACAGCTACCTTGCAGCCGGCCCCCTCCCAAGATACCGAGTTCAGTTCGGGAGGCCTCTTCGCCGGCCATTAGCTCGAGCTCCGAAACCAGCTTATCCACTTACCCAACGATCACTGTACCTTCCTCCACATGCGCACCTTGATCGCAGTGACCTCATCTTGATGGCCTCGCAGCGCCGCGATCTTTCGGCCCGTGCCGCCAGATCCCAAGGAGTACAGCAGCACGGTGCCGGACCTGGCGGGGACGAACAGACGAGCGGAGAGATAGTGAAATGCCCAGGACCTAGGCACACGGATCCAACCCAGCGGGCGCAGCTCACTGGCCGGAATATGTACGCAGCGTGAGAATGGGGAGGCGAAGAGGCAGGGAGTTGGGTTCCACGTGGACTTCATTATCGCCAAACGCAGCCACTCCAGCACCTCTGCAAATTCCATGCCACCCATGCTTCGAATTCATAATTCACCTTGCCCGTCTACTTGCCTAGGTTGAAATCTCGCCGGGTTAATTGCATCCACGCCCATATTGTCATGTCCACTCAGCCAGCCACCCACCTTGCTCCCAGCAGCACTCTGCCTGCCGACACCGCGCCCTCGCCCACCCAGTCCGTTGCCAGAGACCTCACACTCTCGTACACGTAAGTACTGCACAGCTCCCGGGCGCTGGAACCATCCTTCTCGCTGCCCAGATCCCACACCTTTGGTTAATTGGTGCCGGAGACGCGGGCGCGCATGCAGCCGGGTGCAACAGCTTAGGCACATCGTGTCTCATTTCAATACCGGGAGGCGAACAGCGGAGCAGGGACACGAGAGAAAGACGAATAGCAGACCTGGTAGTGCTGTAGGTACTCAAAGTACTAATTGTGATAACCGCCACTGGGGATCTGGACATGGGGAACACAACGCATCAGTCGTCTTCCGCAGGGGTGACTCATCGGGAGGTCTTAAATGGTGTTGCATGCCTGTTTAGGTTAGCAAGGAAATATCCCGCCGCCCCCCCTCTGCCCTAAAGCAAAGCGAGAGTTGCTCAGGCACGCACTCATGTAAACAAGGCATACCATTACCTTCAGCGTGGAGTCCCTCCCGCTGGTGGCCAGACGGCGGCTCTCCGCGTGGGCTGCCAGGGCTTCCACACGCCCTGTGTGACCGACAAGGGCGCGGGTCACGGTCAGGCGGGGAATCACTCCGCCGCCCGCAGCGCCTGGAGCTGTCCAATGCCAGAGCTGGAGATAAGAGATGGCGTTGGAGGTCGGGGGAGGGCAGGTAAGGTCAAGAGGCGCCAGGCTGGGCACGGAAATGCGAGGCAGGCAGGCGGGCGCAGGAAAGCGGCAACTTGACGAGTTCAGGAAGGCGCTGTCTGATTTAAGACGGAACAAAACTTCCTAGAGGCGAAAGAGGTACCCGCTCTCGGAGCAGCTGACGGTAAGGACCGCTGACTACGGTATTCCAGCCAGCAGCAGCAAAGCAACCTATCCGCGGACGGAGAAGGCGGCGCATTCGCGTAATTGTACAGTGACCATCGCAGGGGGGCACAGTCATCAAAATTATTGAAAACGTGTGCACCTCCCTCCTTTAGGTATCCATACTTGGACAAGCCACGCTGTGTCTAAAGACAAGCTAAATCACGAAACTGCCTTGTCCCCTCCCCCACATGTTGTCAGGGGACAGATAGCGCACCTTCACGGCGCCGTCGTAACCCGCTGATACGGCGATGTCCCCAGCTAGCGCCACCGCTGACACAGTATCCGCGTGCCCCGTAGGTAGCGACTGCATTACAAACTTGCCCCGGTTCCAATCTGAATCGTACTTGATCATCGGCGGCGGCGCTGCCACCGGTGTCGCCGGAGCCGCTGGCGGCACCGGCACTGGCAGCTCCCTGGCAGCGGCCTTCGGTTTGTCCGTTGCCCCTAATGGAGACTTGACTGGTGGCGGCGTGGCAGGCGCTGTGGCAACTTCAGCCGCTGCAGGCAGTGGCGCCTCCGCTGGCGCTTTGGCAAATGACTTTACCACGGCGGGCGCTGTGGCAACTGTGGCTGCAGTGGCCGCGCCGCCCTTTGGTACCTCCGGTTGCTTTTCAACAGCCATCACTGGAGTGGCAGCAGTGGACGGTGGCATCGCCCCCGTCACGGCCAGTTTCTGTTTCTGTTTCTGTTGTTGTTGTTGAGGCTGCTGCTGCTTTTGAGAGTTTGTCGCCGCCCTGGCGGGTGCAGCGGCAGCAGCAGCCTGGGGCTTGTCCTTGTCCGGGGCCTCAGCTGATGCCTGCTTAGCCACTTCCGTCGCTGGCACACGCGGCGATTCTGCTGCTAACTTCTGAGCTGCCGCCTTGGACTTCCGCTTCTTCTTCCCAGGCCCAGCCGCTTTCATAAGTCCTAACAAGACCAGCACCGCTGCCAGACAGCTCCATAGCCACGCGAAGAGGGAAAGCTGCAGAGCCGCTTTGTCAGCGCCAAGTTGCTTTACGCCAGCCTTTGACGTATCCAAGGCGCCGGCGGGTTTGGATCCGCCGGACGTAACGGGAACGGCCTTGCCCGCGCCCGCGTCGTCCTCCGCATCGTCCTCTGCCTGGTTATAGGGATATGGGTTACGAGGTTGTGGCTTAAGGGCACCATGAAGTGAGACTCAAGTAAAAGTTGGCAGTCAGACCGGAAGAGGAGCTTGTTAACATATGGTTTGCGGTTTGCGGTTTTACTCCAAGTCAACGACAGTGGTGCGGATTGCGATGGCTTACACATACCTTGGCCCTTTTGCTCTTCTTCTTCTTTTTGGCCTTGCTTGCATCTGGCGCGGGAGTCTCCTCTGGCTCAGCAAGGGCGTCGAAGGCCAGCGGGACCACCGGGATGGCCAGTTTTTTCAGCTGCTTCTGCGTTCGATTCAGCAACATGGCCCCCCAGACAAAACAATACTTGTATTGAATCGGTTGCGCCTGGCTTGAATGTTATAAATCAGCTTGGGATGGCACGATCATTTCCTACCGAGACTCCGCTTCGGCCTCCACGACGCCGGCGCACGGTGATCCATTCTTCTTCAGAATCTGACATGGTTGTTCAGGCACAATTATTGTGCGCGCTTATTTGTGCTTGCTCAGGCTCCACTGAGTGATACTGTAGTGCTTCGCTGCTCACAGGTGGCCCTCATTTATAGAGGAGAACGTCACTCGTGCCGATCTTTCATGCTCATCGGTTGCGCATAACGCAAGTCCTGCAGCTCTCATGTTGCCCGTGACTGACGGTTAGAAACAACCGTCGCTGTGCGGAGTGCTTGGACGTCACGCAACACCGTCAAGCAACACCTCTTACTCTACGTCAATTCCATAAGTCTGCATCGTATCTTGCTGTAAAGTTATGAATATATGCGCATTAGGCATCGTCGGCTTCGTCGGCTTTTGAAAAGGACGAGACCATCGGCATGGTTCCACCAACCATCCGGTTGTTGGCGCTTCTGGCTTTAGGACTAGTATATGCGACATTCAGTATCAGGCATCAGCCGCCCGGCATCGCGCGGCTCCTAATGAGCCTACCCGTTATGTTGCTATTCACCATGGTGCCTCTGCAGCTGCAAGAGGTGTGCATGTTGAGGGGTCGGGACAGAGGCTACATGTGGTCAGCCATTTATTCGGTGACGTAAAACCCTAGCTGCATATCGATCCTTATTGCCAGCCGCCAACGCCCCCGTCGCCCGCCGGGTAACCTTGGCCGCCAGAGTGTCATCATATCCGGGTCCCTAGGATTTCTGCTCGGCTGGCTGGGCAATTTTAAGGTGAGATTATCTGTGCCAAAGGTTCAAAGCGTCTGCAAGGCTTTTCCATACCGCCTGTTGATCTTCTCGGGTAGCACCCCTCAATATGATTCTGCGCTACATGTGCGGCAAAGCTCCTCCCTCTTTATCCCTCTCCCCCCGAAACCTGAAGCTTCTGGCCTATTCCGCGAACCGTGGGCCCCTGGCGTACCCTGGTCTTAGAGCCTGGCAGTGGCTGCTGTTCCTTCTTCTACCATACTTTCCCGCCAAGCGTAAGTCACATCCGGGGGGAGATCCATGCTGTCTCGAGGACCGACCACATGTAAACAGTAACTCGTAAACAGTACTTCAATGGACTGCGATGACGTCATTCCATGACTCCATCCCGGATTAGCTCGTCCTGGCTGCGTTCGGTCGAGGCCACCTTCGATAAGGCAAACAACAGGGATATATAGACTACTGACAGACAGCGGACACATGGCCGCATGTCCTCTGAGAACCCTGTCCCTTCATCTGCCCCGGACGGCAACGTCCGAGACTCCCCTCGATTTGCACGTGATCTTGATACGGCGCGAGACGACCTGCGGTTCCGATCGTTTTGAATATCGTGAGCTAACCTGCCGTTCTCCTAATTCTTCTCGCCGGATGCCCCCAGGGAGCCGCACTGCCGCACGGGCGCATGCCGTCATCCTGAGCCTGCTGTGCAAGGTGGCCTTGGCGGTGGGCCTTACGTTTTTCTTACTAGGTCCACTGGCCGTTACGTACCGCGTGCTACGACACACGGGTTACGGTACGCCCAGTGATTGGCGCGTTACGTCTCTCACCGGCCCACGCCGTGACTTCGCGATGTGTAGCTGCCACGTAGTGGCACAGGTTTCGATGGCCCGTGCCAGCGTCTGTCTGTCCGTAAGTCTGTCTGTCCGTAAGTCATATGCCATATATGCCATATGCTTTACCTCGCTGCGTCTGTTTCATGGTGTGCCAGGGGAAGGCGGACAAAATGCACCCTCCCACTTTTCTGATCCCTCTTTTGCCGCTTCGGCCTGCGTCCGGTGTATCACCCCCTCTGTCTTCCGCTTCCACTGTTCACAGCCCTGTACGTCTGGCTGTTCGCTAGCATCCTCCTAGACACATCCATGCCACTGGGTTGCGTCCTCCTGGGGCACATAGAGCTTCAGCCCGCGATGGATAAACCCTTCGCATCGGTATCCGTACGGGAGTTCTGGGGTCGGCGGTACAACCAAATTGTCTCCTCCATCCTCAAGGTGCGCGATCGACCTGACCCATGGGTGAATGTGTGGCGGCCTGGGGTGCTAGCGCTGGATGGGGTGCGTTTGAGCGAGAGGGCGGTCATATGTAGGACCCATAATTTCGTCTGTTGTTGACTTGTTGTCTGCATTTCAAGTGGCCTGGCCTTTGAAATAGTGATTATTCCACTCGTTTGGGAATGGTGCTGTATACGATTCCTCTTACAAGTCCCCCCGTTGGCATGTTAGCGTGCGTGCAAGTTCGCTGCAACAAGCATTGTCTTTACAAGGAGATTCATGAGGCCGCAATGGGATATCGAACTGGTTAGGGCGATGATATTCAGCGGTCATGGTGTTTGGCTTCGCTCTTACATTCCTTGCGACCGCCCCCACGTGCCTAAACAGGACACGATTTACGATCCAATCATGGATGGTGCCTGGGTGGCAGTCCGCGGAACTCTTAACCAAAAACGGTCACCAAGTGGCGCGGCAGCTGACATGAATGCTGGCAGCTGTGCGAATACAGCCCAGGTTCCTCTAGAAGAGAACAGCCGCTGCAACAGCAACCTTCCCTCATCGCTGCGACCTCCGGATGCGGGTGTAGTTTCCCGCCGCCGACCCGTCATCGCCGCCGCTGCGGTATCGAATATTGTCGCCTCTGCCAGCCTGCCGCTCGAAGATCGCGACGGCGGCGGTGGCATGATGCACCGCCGTGTGTCTGAGGGGCGTCGTCTGATTGCGGTGTGGGCTGCTTTTGCGGTCAGCGGCGTTATGCATGAGGCCTGCATGATGTAAGACCATCTCCTATGATGGTGATACACGGACCAGTCCACGGACTGTCTCTGCATTGCCTGTTGTTGTGTACTGCTATCCCTTCTCTTAATTAGGCGGTCTTAAGTCCCCCACTCCGCTGTTCTCCTACACCGTGGCCCCACTCCAGCGGGGGTGGGGCCTGCCGGACCTGCTCTTGGTTTTCAAACCTCGCACATGGCGATGTCTCCCTGACAGGTTGTAACTCCTCGACTGCCCCCTTCTTTCCAACATGACCTTCGCATGGCAAGGTACATGTGCCATAACAGGCTGGAGGGCAGCTTCGGTATGATGGCGTTCTTTCTACTGCAACCGCTGATCATCGTTGCACAAGACAATACAGTAGCGGCAGTTTCGGAACTGTTTCCAGAGCGCCTGCGACGCAGCCGGGCTGCAGTGATGCTGCAGATCGTAGTGACCTTGGCCCTGGTGTTGCTAAGCGCGGATCGACTCTTCTGGATTCCATTTGAGTCGTGCCGGGTGGACGAGCGGGGGTTGGCGGAGGCTATGGGGGCGTTCCGGGCGGTTGGTAATTGGTATGATGGGTTGGCAGTGCGGTTCCGAGTTTTAGTCTAGGGAGCTGTACGTGATACGCTGTGAAGTCTGGTATATGTTAGATCTGACATCCAAAGGATGAGACCGTCTTTGATGCCACTTGTTCAGCTATGGAGTGGCGGGGGAGGCAGGGACATCGGCCCGTATTGGGTAAGTAAACATTGGGCAAGTGACATCGACAACCAATGCGTTACAAAGGTGCAAATTTGTGCGTGCTTTTCTCGTTGTACGTATATTATACCGGTATGCATTATTGTCATGTGCACATATTGCATGATCCATGAGAGATACTTGGATGACGGTTTATATACATGCATGACTCGTACATGTGTAGCTATGGGTGAATGAATAAGATATGGCAGCATCTATGATTTTTGGGTTCCCCAAATCTGTTAAAATAACAAAAGTACTGTCCTCCTCAAGTGTCCTCTTACTAAAGTTTGTCCTGCACGTCGACGTGCTCCAGGGTCCCCGGCCCCGAGAGGCAATTTTGTGCTTGGCATGCCATAATCTATGTCAAATCTTATCTCTACTATAAACATTTATTGCTTCTTAAACTTGTGTGAACGAGCGAAAATTGTTACTGCAGGCTCAGCATTGGGCGGCGATTCATTTTAGGGACTTGGAAATCTGCTAATCATACGTTAATTCAGTGTTGGCACCTGCATCGTTTGGTGCGTTTTCTCCTACGTTATGAGCGGAAAGAAGGGTGCGCGCCTACTTGTGAAGCTTGTCAGCACCGCCAAGACGGGATTTTTTTACGTTACAGAGAAAAATCCTCGGAACACCCCATGGAAGATCAAGCTTATGAAGTACGATCCAAAGGTTGGGAAGCATGTCCTCTTTGAGGAGCAAAAGCTCAAGTAGAGCGATGTCATGGGGACTGTGGTCGAAATCCAACGAAATATGTAACGTTTCCTGATCCCATGGGCATTATGAGAAGTATTAGCGGAGTTGGAAGTGGAGGGCACGCTGCTTATGGGTCTTGACGGTTCGGGATGACCGAGGCGGAAATCGAACGAATCTCGTTTGTGACAACAGGAACAACGGCTAATGGGACGCGAGGTGGTTGGGCAGAGCCTCCCTTGTATTTAATCTGTAAACACCCGTTCTGGTATCCACACAAATGACATGTCACACTCTCCATTTGGGAGCATCACGTAATGACTACAGGTGAAGACATACACAAGCTGAGGTATGCAGCACAGGAGAGTCCACACTTCTAGTACTATCAAGGACTGTGTATTGTGATGTGCAATGAGTCATCTCAACAAAGAGACATAAACACAACCCTGTACCACACACTTACTCGTAGGAACCATATTTCATCCCAGGCCCTCGGTGTCGTGCTCCTCTAAGCTGCCCCTTACAAGACCATTCATTCCAAAAAGAGACAAAGCCAGGAACATGTGAGCTCTCTACTATCTTCAGATGTAGGTGCCCATGAAATGACATTCAAAACAACTCACTCACTCTATCTATATAACGTTGTGACACGGATAAGAACTGAAACACTGTTTAAATGAGCACCTTGGAAGATCCGTGTGACTAATAAGCAGCAGCTGGTGTGATAGTGCTGACCACAACCAGCTTCCTGGACAGATCAGAAGCAATGCGACCGTTACAGCTGTTGGTGAATACATATTTACATTGGCTATATGCAACCATTAAGTGGGCGTATTGCCTGACATACATAAATGCACATCATATCACATGGATCACATCACACATCACACTCACACTGGGGGAAAGAAGACATCACAGCTGGTCCCCCAACTGGGATTGGTCCATCATGGAGGTTGGCACCATCTCACAAAATGTCTCCACATAATTTAGCACAGCAATTGGATGCCCCCACAGGTGCCATGCAACACCACAACAAAGCTCACCGTCACAGATCCACAAGAAAACGAACCAAAGCACACACATTCCCCCACAACCTTCCTGGAAGGCAAGCTGGTCCCCATCCGAGACATCATAGAGGTTGCTTGCATAGCATGAGGTGCTGGCCCGGCCACTTCGTCCCTTGTATGTGGCCGGTGGTCAACAACCATCAAAAACAACCACACAGCAGACAGCACTGCACTTGAAAATGGTTAGATGAAAAAGCTGAAAGCTAAATTCCCGACATCCTTCCAACGAACCCAAACTGTCGTCCTAAGGCAACTGGCAATGGTGTCATTTGTCTCTTAAGTTCAACCTTGCACGGTTCACCTGGCATATTGAATGACCAATACGACAATCTCAAACCCTATTGACTCCCTACTGTGCGCATGCTGCCAAGCCATTGACGTTTGAAATTCACGTCGAACGGCCCTCCCTCCCTCCCACCCATCCTCCCTCCCTCCAAAATTCATGTCGAACCGCCCTCCATCTCAGACTTTCCCTTCGTCCCCCCTCCTCATCCACCCCTTCATCAGCTACCCTAATCAGCCGTGGCATGATCAGCTCCATTACCAGCTTGCCACCGAAGCGACTAAGTGGATCAGGGAACTACAGAGAACCAATTCCAGTGAAATCCACAGTACAGAAAATCCAGCACACATGCATAGGTGCACTGCGCCAGGCACCGCATTCAGGCACTCGATTGGTTGCTGAATCCATCTGGATATATAGCTTCATTATAACGGCCGCAAGAAGCCGCCTTGATTTGTAGGAGGTGCCACATTGCACACGCTGCATACATGGCACAGGTGGACGAAATGCATGATTGGGACCTGCGTATCTGAGTCTGAAGATAACCATAGTGGGCGCCATCCAGCCAAACGTGTCTGTCAGGATGCTTGGTGTTAGGGAAGGGCAATGGGGCAGGGTAATGAGGAAGGGGGAGGAAGCGATGGAGGGTCAGTTGGTGGGCAGGAGAAGAAGGGAGGGGTGGAGAGAGGCAGTGAGGGAGGGGTGGAGAGAGGCAGGGAGGGAAGGGTGGAGAGAGGCAGGGAGGGAAGGGTGGAGAGAGGCAGGGAGGGAAGGGTGGAGAGAGGCATGGAGGGAAGGGTGGAGAGAGGCAGGGAGGGAAGGGTGGAGAGAGGCAGGGAGGGAAGGGTGGAGAGAGGCAGGGAGGGAAGGGTGGAGAGAGGCAGGGAGGGAGGGGTGGAGAGAGGCTAGGAGGCTAGGGAGGTGGAGAGAGGCAGGGAGGGAAGGGTGGAGAGCGGCAGGGATGGAGGGATGGAGAGGGAAAGAGTTGATTATTGTAACTTGATTTTCCTTGTCATCTCCCTCCCTCCTCCCTCCCTCCCTTAACTCCGTTCCCTTTCCCCCTCCCACCCTCCTTTTGACTCTCCTCATCTATCCATACCTCGATCAGCTCCCCCCACCAGCAGCAGTTGCAACATGGTAAGCTCCATCACTACTGCTCAGGCAATTGGAAAATTAGTCTGCTGGAAAGAGGAAGCTAGATAGGCAGGGGCCGAGGTAGGTAAGGAGGAGGCGGGAGAGGGAGAGATGGGGCAAGCGAGGAGGGAGAGGGGACTGAACGAGGAAGGCTCGGCGGGATTAAAAGAGGGAGGAAGGGAGTTAGCAGGGAGGGAGGGAAGGAGATAGCGTAAGAGGGAAGAACGGAGGTGGTGATGGTGGGAGAGGGAGGGAGGCGGTGAGGGAGTCCCTCCCTCCCTCCCTCCCCTTTTCCCGCACTGTGATCCATGCGATCATGGGTGATGTATGATCCCTCTCTTTCTGCATGTGTGCGCCGTACTTCCCTTCCCAATACGCTTCACTTCTTCCATTCTTCATGAGCGTGCCGTACGTTTCCATCCCATTATAATTTCTTCCCTCCTTGTTCTGAATACTACTTTGCTTTCTTTCCGCATCTCCACTTAACTTCATCAGCACGGTTTCCTGAGGTGCATGTATGCGTCCTGCCTTGTGCTCTTGCAGCCATGCGCGGCCATGCATTTCCTTATACTGACGCTCTTACTGCTGACTGCATGGACACATCTTGGTTGCTTGCACTGGTTCCGCCACCGCTGCCTTAGATGTGTTCGTGTGGGACCGGGCTTTGTTTGGCTGGTTTGTGCGTCCGGTCATCAAGCTAGCCCGGGTCAGGTGGGTGGGTTGGTCGGATCAGGGCACGTTGTTTCGTAACCAAACAGGGGGTTCACGGAGGAACACGCGCATAACAGCATCCAGCGGTCACCGCAGCTTCTTTCTTTTTCCGCGGTAATTTTTTGCTGCCAGCAGTAAGGCCGATAGGATACACCATGACGGCTTCTATTGCGTTTTTATGTGTTTATTCACGGCCTTGGCGGCAGCCTAATTTATGGCTTTTTTCTCCGAGTCGGCTACCTTGGACGAGCACAACCGTCAGCCAACTTTCACGGTCCTTGGGTGTTGTCAGCAAAAAAACACCAGCTTTCCTTTATTCGCCCTCCCTCCCTTCTTCCCTCCATCCCGCCTGCGCCTTCCCCCCTCTATTCGTCTTCCCCTCCCCAACCATGTTCCTTGCTCCCTCCCTCCCTCGCTGCCTCCCTGGCTTGCCGTGCAGGTTCTTAAGTGGGTAATAATTGTTCGGATTTGGGCTCCGCCCTGAAAGGTTTCCTTAGGTAACCCACCAGACCTCTACCTGGATAGCCCCAGAAGTAGAGTCTCACCTAAGCCCAAAGCGAGCAGCCATACATTTCTGGGGGCATCCAGCAACCATGATGCGTGACATTACTGCCAAGCATCCTTGCAATGGTTAGTTCCTCCATCCTGGGATGAGGTACATAGTTCCCCATCCGGGCCCGCCCGTCGATACACCTTGGCCACTTAGTGCCCTCGGTCGTGCGCGTTCGGGGATTCAACGTACGCCGTGTACAATGTACAAAGTTTATGGCGCAGGCTCTGCTTGCTGTGATGGAATAGCGTTTGAAAATTTCCCATGTCCTTTGTCGTTTACCTGACGTTCGTAATGTTCCACATTTAAGATTAAGCATTAAATCCTGTACCATGATAGCTATGCAAGGATAAATTTTGCGACGTTCACAGTACGTGGGATTCCTTGTATTGTATCGTCTTACGAATCGTATCGACCCGACACTTGACCGGGAAACCTAGCTGCACATGAATATATCATTCATCTACCTTTGAAAGGGAAAAGCATTTTAAGTATAACGAGCTCCCAAGCAAATTCCCTCATCTTTCCCAAATCTTCTCTGGATGCGTCACACTCGTTTCTCTCAGTGGCAGGGCCGGATAATGCTTTACCGTGCCGGCATGGCAATTGCTTAACAAAATCATATGAACATTTACTCAATTAGGATGAAAATACAATATTCCACCGCTCGAAAGATGTACGGTTAACCAGTGAAACTCGGATGGATTTCAAAGGGTCAAATCTCAATACTTATCTACATTTACCTCGACGAGCCAAGAAATATAACCTATTGTTCATATGACATTCTAAGGACTCTGTATATAGTAAGGCCTTGCCCCCTGGCGCCTTTGAGGCCCTTTGTTTGTGTAAACATGGACCCTTCAGGCCTAATCCATAGGCTACTCCAGCTGCATGGTTTGCTCCTGGTGACGTTTGCTTACTGCACTTTAGTCGTGCGGCCACTTCGACCTGGATGGCAGCGAATGGTGGCGAGCCTCCCAGCTTTCGTCGTTTTTAGCCTAAGCCCGTTCTTCGTCAAGGATGTAAGGAATTACTGATGCGAATAACGTTACTGACAGCACCCAAATGCAAGGCTTCACCCAACACCCAGGCCCCAAACAACCCTTGGCCGTCATCCGCCGGGCCAGTCCATATTTTTCCTGCATTAACGGATCCAAAAGGAACATGCTTTCCTTTGTACGTTATCTCCTCAAAACATCTTCCCTCATTGCCTGGCCCCTTGCCGTCGTCCTCTTCCACTCGCCGCCTGTGTTTCGAAGAGCGCCGTGCTCTCTAGTGGGATTGGCCTCATCATCCTGTGGGTGGCGAACTACAAGCTTCTAGCCTACACAGGCGGCAGGGGGGCGCTATCGCACCCGGGGCTCCGCACACCGCTGCAATGGGGCGCAATGCTGGTGCTTCCTTTTTTCCCCGCGAAGAGTGGGTGCATTAGCTTGCGCACTTGAGGATTTCGGGGTAAAGGCTGAAGCCTCATGTTCGAAGGCCGGTCGGGATAGAGGGGCGACGGGAGAGGGCACGCTTGGCAGAGCCTGGGGGAGGCTTCCGTGCGGGTGTAAATTTATGTGGCATGGTGCGGTACTTTCACCACGGACTGAAACCAAGAGAATTCATTCTAGCGCATGAGCAGATGGAAGAGTACAATACGTGTGCGATGCTTTCTTTCAATTCAGACGGCTGCGTTCCAGCTCATTCCGTTTCCGGTCCGGAGGAATCCACATCTGATTGCCTTATCTGACCAATACCGATTTGGGAGGCGGTAGCACATACAGTGCAATTTAGTCCCCTCCGCCGGCCCACCTCACAATAATACGTCTCGTTGCGCCTCAGGCCGCCGTATTTCATTGGCGCCATCCTTCAAGTCGGTGGTTCTAGGCCTTCTTACCAAACTAGGCGTGTGGATGGGCTTGACTGGGGTGCTGTTGAGCGTGGAGTTGTCGTTAACTGCGCGGCATTTGTGCTACGGTAAGGTCAGGGCAAGGGACACGAGTGAGGTATAGCAGTTGACATGTTACGATAGCAAGCACTGAGGTGCAGGTACCCGGGGTTCCCACGCAGCCATCCGGCATCCGGGTTCATGGATTACGCCACATCCACTACCCGCACCACTTGTCAACTAGCATTGGGCGTGCACCCGTATTGCCAGCATATTATTCGACACTTGTGGGAACTAATTGACCATATTTGTTTTAAGGAGGACGGGAGGACTAATAAATTGTCATCGTCGGAGGTGGTGCGGCTCGCATCCCTTCTCCTAATCATGCGCTGGCAGCCCTGCAAGGCCACCATTGGCCGTACTGTCATTTGTGTGTATACCTTATCTTTCTTTTGATTGGAACACGATTCCGAGGCGCATCCTGTCCGGCTGTGCGTGATGCCCTGCCATTCCTGTATCCTTGCCAACGGGGTCCGTCGTTCCACAATCCCCAAACCCTTAACCCAGCCGTGCATTTCTGGATGTTTGTGAGCTTGTGCCTGGACGCGGCCTTGCCGATTGGACGCCAGCTGGTGGCAGGCGTCCCGCTGCAGCCCGCGATGGACGAACCGTACGCAGCAAGGTCCGTACGGGAGTTCTGGGGTCGCCGCTACAACCAGATTGTTTCTGCGACACTTATGGAAACCATCTACAAGCCGATTGCGGAGGGATGCTGGGTTGTCAAGGAGGCGGCTGAGGCGTCAACTGCTGTCAGCGCACAGGCAGGCGATGCGCCGACTGTCAGAGGCAGCGGCAAGGGCTGCAATACACGGCGCTGTACTCCAGCGGCACTGGCGGGATTGTTTGCGTCGTTCCTCGTCAGCGGTATCATGCATGAGATCTGCTTATGGTAAGTGGGCCATCGGTGGTTTAGGCACTGTGATGTGCCCTTTTTTGTTCTGTTTGTACCCTGGAGGACTGGGCTTGCCATGTTTCATGTGATACCATACCCCTCCAGCGGCAGGATCTGATGGCGCTATACCAGATACCCTTGCGCATGCATCAAGTGGCGTCATCAACACCCTCGTCGCTGATGTGGTGACGGGTGTTGTAGGGCGCGTATAGATCTCCACCGGTTACCATTGAGCATGACTGTGAGGCCGCGGCTGAGGATGAATTGTTTGCCCTGACGATTGCCCTGGTGCGCACCGCTGTATCCTCGTTTATGTCGATAGGTTCACTTTCATGATGGATCAGCTATTCTCTTTTGCTTTATCCGATGAACCATTGCCCTTGGTCGCAGGTTCTCCTGCGGCTGCTGGCTCGAGGGCAGCTTCCGCATGTTAGGCTTCTTCTTGCTGCAGCCGCTTATTATCGTGGCGCAGGATGGCGTGGAAGCTGTTGCCAAGACCGTGGTTTCGGAACGCCTTTGCAATAGTTCTGTCTGGGCACTGCTGCAGAAGGTGGTGACCTTGTCGCTGGTGCTGTGGAGTGCTGAGTGGTTTTGGGGTCCCGTGGAGAGATGCGGCGCCGACAAACGGGGCCTGCAGGAAGTAGACAGCGCTATGCGGTGGCTGCTGGCGCAGGTGGGCGCCCCAAGATTGTTGGGGCAGTAAAAATTGTAGCCAAGGCCGCGAATTCGTGCGAAGATTCTGATGTTGGCTTAATTATTAGACATGTGAATCCTGCAGGGTTATTTTGATATAGCAGTCGATTCCAGGGCCAGGATACGTACATCGTGTGATGCGGCTGCGTGATATATCGAGCCATTTGGAGATTAGCCTTAAAAAGCACATGACAAGTGGGTGTCGTTCAGGTAGAATTTATTGCGCGGGGCCTGGGCTTCCTGGCATGGTGAAGAGTTAAGAATTTGGGAAAACCGTGCTCACACTGGTACAACCCGTTGGTTTTTACCTATGAGTGCGCAGTTCATTGAGTTCCTGTACTGTGGCATCGGTTGCAATTGAAGAATACTTGTTGTTGGCTGTTCCGTGCGGGAAGAATGCTGTTTTGTGCTGGCAGGGTTAGCTGGGGAGGCTGTGCTCGACGGCCTTTCCAACATTGTGATGCTTGTGCATGGTGCGGGAGCTAACAATGCCAACAAGACTATATTCCTTTTTATGCGGCGCTTGCCTTTGCTCTTCTACTGTATTGCTCTTCGTTCCGTTGTACGTCCGCGGTTGGTGCCGTGACATATGAAATAGTGACTTTTGCGTGTGATTTACCTTTTTCATTTCGCAGATAGACCCGTATTATGAAGCTTCAACAATAATTAATCTAGGAGCGTTAGAGTGTAACGAAGACTTTAACCTTTTAGTAGCTGTGTAAAGGCTCCCTGCATCCTGAGGTTGTACTTAGCATAACGCGCTCAGTCACAATGATCTATGACGTGAACTCTCACCTGTTCCGCTCTTTCTTGGCTGTCAGCGGGGGCGCCAATATTGGCGCCGCCAAGTAAGTGCTGCTCTGCCGAAAGCTTCACTCTTTACCATTTTGCTGTTTGCAGTCTATTTATGTTTTTTTGTTGGACATCAAACTGCCGCACCGGCGTTAGGTAACTTTGCACATGGTGAGTCGCTTTCGTACCTGTGCCCTGATACCTGCCGTTCCAGGGCGTCAAGCAGACGTGCGCCAGGGGAAAAGGCCAAGGAGAATAAGCACGCGTTCGTGGAGTAATCATTCGGTCACCCAGGACAGCCTGTAAACGACGAGCTGCCGGTTGGCGAATTTTATTAAGTCGAATGGAGAGAGGGTTGACATAGCATAGCCATATCCTGAACTCCATGACAATTTTGTGTCGGAAGGACTTTTCTGTATTGTCTTCGGAGGTTTCAACGCAACTTTGCCATGATATGTAGCTGACATTTTCTATCCGTAGAACTAGTTGGTATCTTCATCTTACTATGGGTATGGCCTACGTTGTAACGGAACCATGTGCGACAGATGGATGGAAAGGGCGACTGCTGCCAACGCTTCGGAATGATGCAGGCTTTTGCAACAGGAGAATGTTAATACTGCAAGGTGTTGTCAGCTATATTCGTCAGTACGTGATGTTTACCCCGATTAAGGACTAATGCTTTACATGGATCGAAGCAGCGCATTCTACATTTAACACTAAGCAATTACTTGTGCTGCTAACTGTAAACTTAGGTATAGAAATTTCCTGGATAACACTGATCAACTTTAATAGCGACCTACGGCGAATTTGACGACGAGGCCAGCGACTGTCACTAGGCATCAGCTACATGATTTCCAATTAATACTCAATATAACTAGGCTTCAGGTTTTCATTTTGCCTGCGCCGAAGCATACACACAGTCTGAAATCTACAACTGGATGCTTTCGAGAGCCGTTTACGCCGCTGCGCTCGCGGAGCGTGTGCTTAGCGGATCTCTCACTCAAACAATCTCACGGGCTACGGAGCGCATCTTCTTTGCTGACTACCTTGCGTGTACTCGGCAACGTCACACGCCGTCCGCGCTACTATTTAGCACTGCAGCGGCAGCAGCAGCCCGCCTCGACAATGAGGACGGACTCCAAATCCACCCCTCCGCTGCGGCGGTGCGTCGAATTGCGATGCGCTCAAACTCATATCGGGGTTGAGACCTCCGGCTCAAGCCCGCACCCCTCATCCATACCATCCCTATTACCCACGACCAAGGCACGCCACAGGACCCTCGCTATTTTGGCCCCATCATCCCTTTGGCTGAAGTATCCCGCTTCAATTCGCCGTCACGCTAATCCCGCTGCCACCTTTTTTTGCTCCTCGTTATTGTGTCGTTCACTCTCCGTGGACCGCCTTCTTATCCCCGTTTACCGTGGTCCATTTTCGTAGCGGCTGCGGGAACTGCAAGCTGCGAAGCCCGGCAGCCGTCTGGCTCTCCGTGTGGAGGTGGAGGGCGGCGGCTGTTCGGGCTTCCAGTATAAATTTAAGCTGGATGAGCAGGTCAAGGAGGACGACATGTGAGTGGCGATGCTGGGCCGGGGCGGTAGAGGACCGTGATGCGTATGCTACGAATCCGTATTTGCTACTGTGTTCATAACGGGGGTTGGATGAAAGTAGCCACCTAGCCGAGGCGGCCAGCAGGACTTATTCCCGAACTGGTGCATGGCCAGTGCGACGTCCGCCGCTTTTCCGAGCTCATTGTTTAGCGTCCCCCCCTGCATGCATTGCATTGTGAGTGTGGCTGAGATGTCCACCATCTTAGGAGCCATGCTTACCTCACTCCGGCTCCAACCCGCTCCGGAACTTCTGCTGACACTCTGCTGCCGCCAGAGTGTTCGAGTCAGATGGCGGCCGGGTGGTTTGCGACGCCATCTCTTTGGAGTTCCTGAGAGGCGCCACCCTGGAGTTCGAGGACACCATCATGCGGGCCGCCTTCACGGTAGGAGGATGAGGTGATGGCGGTGGATGCAGTGGGGTGGACGGGGCGGGAGTGGCGGAACGGTGAGGGTTTTGGGAGTTGCTGCGGACCCATCTTTTCCTTTTTCAACGGGGAGCGAGAAGCGTCGCTGAGGCAACGCTGCCACCAGTCCGACGGGGACGTGAGCCCTGCAGCACTCGGACTGGGGGTTCACGCACCTGCCGTCTTAGAGGTTTTGCATCCGTGCTGAAACCGCGCCACCGGTCTTTAGCCCGCCTCCCGCAACATTCAACAGCCTCATGGTGCCTGCACCCGGGTGGTGATGCAGATCAGTAAGAACCCCAACGCGGAGGCGTCCTGTGGCTGTGGCAGCTCTTTCGCAGCCAAGATGAAATGAAGCACGTTGCCGGAATGCGGTCTGCCTCCCGGAGGGGAGGTGGGCTGCAGGGGATTGAAGCCAATGCGGGAGTAATCGGAAGCCGGAAGCTGGGGCTGAGGGGCTGGGCGGAGAGGGGGCCCCAATTGCACGGGCCAATCTGACAAATTTTCGGCCAGTCGGGGCTTTGCGTGCGTGCGTGCGTCGGCACGTGCGAATGTGCGGGTTTGGACGGAAGGCGCAGGGCCAGGGCCAGGGTCCCACTTGCCAGATTGATATTTACGGAGGTTTTGCTGCCAGGGTTGCCTTAGCATCCGGAAGTTTTCGGAATGGGCGCTCAAGTGGCCCTCAGAGTTACACGGCCCGGAAGTCCAAGCACGGTTCGGCCCCAGGTGTGTGTTGCGTCACGAGGATGACGGAAACATAAGCAGCAGCCCATCTTGAGTAGGCGCAGGCTTGGGAGCTTGGCACGGAGTGGAACGCTGGTTGGATGGTTGGTTGTTGTGTCTTTCTGGTACGAGACGGCCCTACTACCAGTGCGACATAAGTCCCGGCAAAAGAGGTATCCATTCCGCTGCAGCAGAGGCATACGGATGTTGTTCATATTTGCTTAATTGTCTCCGCCGGGGGTGACATATGTCATTTTGCGCGCGAATAGCAACGGGCAAACATTGCGATGATTCCGGTAGGTGTTCGCAGAGGTACTACTAGTGGGCAGGATGGTTTGCGGCTTCACGTCATGACACTTTAGTGTTGTGACTGCCGGTAAATATTCTCAACCTTTTTGGTTCAAAAGGGAGATGCCTCAGCTTTCATTTCCGAGGAAAGGCCAAGGAATTTCCCCCTTCGACCCTTCGCACGTGCAACATTCCCTTCTGATAGTGACGTTCCTTTACCCGTGGCGTGACTTCCCCCGCGCTGAGGTTTCCAACTTTTCGACAATCGCATCATTTAAGATGTTGTGTGACAGCCTGTGAGACTAACTTAAGAAAACTACGCAGCAGCTAAATGAGCTTATTCGTGTCCCGGGCCCCCTCGGCAAAAGGGGGGGACAGTCCCAGGGGCGGATTCCCCGGAACAGTGCTGCCGTTGGCGCCCCGTAACGCAGGAGACCCTAATTTGGCAGATGGATCACGATGGCGAGAGCGGTAGCCCTCATCCCGTTTTACACCACCTCAACCAAAGCCCAGGGGATTTACTACACGCCTACACGCATCCGGTTGCTCGTCAAACCAGTTGCTGCACTCCAAGCCCGGATTCGAAGCATTTCGTGGGAGAGTACAGCATCACAACGAGGGGCATGCACTCGACCCACTGGGGTCCGCGGTGACATTCACAGTTAGCCCTTGAACGTCTCGGACCCCCCTCCCCGTAACTTCGTCTCCTGACCCGTCCTTAGTCCATCGCAATACTGCGAGGTGCATCTGGAGGACCGGAGCACTACTGGATTTCACATCTGTATAGCCGGTTGTGAACATCATCTCCTGAAGCGCTCGTGACCTAAACTATCTATCCGCGCTTTCTACAACCACTTGCCAACCTGATGGTGGCATAGCCCTCCAAGGACTACATGGACCGTATGCACACCAGGACGTCTGCTACGTGCAGAAACCGTAATTACCGTACAGAAACCCTGGGTACGGCAGTTGATCTCCGGTACCTCTTGGCTTCATCCGGCGGCCCGGTGCTCTTCGCCTCTCCATCCGTTTATTAAAGAATATGATTGCCACATCTATACCCAATACGCGCCACTTCCGTACTTCCCAAAGCATAACGCACTCGCTGCAAAAGACAAGAACCTACATAAATCCGTACTCTAACAGCTCAAAAACATCCAGCGGAAAGCATATTCGTGGTGATCACCCGAACCTTGAAGCAATTCCTTTTTTTGGATCTCGAATTCATCTATGCAGCCCCAGCGCTGTACGGCTTGCTCGATTTTTATTAGTTCTGTACTTCGAGAGGGGCTTCGTATCTTTGAAGTAGCCGGGCTCCAACGTGGCTGAATGACAAAATTATACTGATGGTGCCACCGTCACGCGCATGCGCGCGCGCACCTCCACCGACGCACACGTACTCACTTGCTGCTACTACTGTGCCGTATTACATGGTCGTGCATAGCCTTGGAGAAAAGGGTAAATCTGGGCCCCCAGGACCACCGTCGCCATCACCATCACCACGGCCGACATCCCGCCCTTCTTGATTGTTGCCGTCGCCTGGCGGAGGCGTCATGCCAAATGCCGGTATCGTCTCCTCCGGGCTGCCACTGCGCCGCCGCTGGCGATCTAATGCCGTGTTAAGGCGCAGGACATGCCCCGCCGATGCGGCCTGGGCGTCCACAGGGGGCTGCGATACCCCCCTCGTGTCACCACCAGTCATCTGCTGCATAGGTGCCGAGCGGGGGCTGCTTTGCGGCCCCAGTCCCGCAGTACGCAAACCCCCGCCGTCAGCGACCGCAGGCCGCACAGCCGGCGCCGCCGCCGCCCTAGCGCCTAACCCCGTACGGGCAGCTCCCAGGATCCCATTCACCGCCGTTATGTCCGCGGTGTGATCTCGGATGGCCTGATGGGATTGGGAACGTAACCCGGTGGAAAGACGACGACAACAGGTGCGGCTCGGTGCTGCAGAAGCCCGATGCCAAGCCACTCACCGCTGCGAACGTTGCCCAGCCTGTGACCGGGGGCCGTCCCCCGCCTGCCGCTGCCATCTCCGCCTCGGCGTCCGCCTGCCGGCGCCGCAAATCAGCTCGGTTCGCTGCCACCAAGGCACGCAGCCGCTCCCCTCGGACATCCTCCTGCCGTACTCCATCCTCCTCTGCCTCTCCCCTCGATGCGCAGCCCTTGGCCGCACCTGGCGCCCACACCTTGACGAGACCGCCGTGGCCAGATGCGGCAATCAGGGACTCACTTGGGTGCACCTGTGGGCCAGGGAGAAAGAGAACACAAAAACACAACGCAACGCACATGGCGTTAGCCACGTCACGCATTACGATTAACTGAAGCTGAGACACGTCAATAAATCCTGCGTCACGGTAATTGCCACACAGCACAACTTCCAGATTTTCCCGTAAAATACATTCGCATCTCCGAAACCTCATGGCATCACCCCGCACCCTGACAGTTGATCCCATCATTTCTGGTTCCATCGCAATGAGAGAGATACGCCACGATGGGGAAATCGAGGAGGAAAGGGAGCCGCCGCCGCGATGGCGAAGGGTCACAGATGGAAGACGAACACCATCACAACACAAGGATACGACCACTTAGTATTCAATTGGGACCTCACATGCAGTAACATTTCAGGCACTTTTATTAAATCAAAGATACCATTAAAACGCGCCTTGTCACGCACCGCAAGAAAATTGGGGATGGCGTGCTCCTGTACGGGCAACATCCGTACAATCTCGGCAGTGTCGTAGTCCCACATGAACACGTGCCCGTCATCGGAGCCCGAGACCACGTACGATGGTCCGTAACCCGAGCCACCAAAGAAGGCCACCTGTAGAGTAATTGCGGTCGGGAATGATCCTGTTTAACCTCTTCGTTCGAGCGGATCCATTATATGGTGGGGAGAGGTGAGAACTTGGCCTCGGAAACATCGCAACCGGACAACAACGTTGGGACCAGGGAGGGGCGATTAAGCAGACAAAATACATAACTGACACCGAAGTGAAATGGCGCCGCTGATGAACAGAGAGGCAAAGGCGGCAAATCCCGCAACGAGGTGCTCTTTCGTGCCATGTCTGTTTAATTACATCGCCCCGTCCGTCAACGCAGCAGGGTGTACCTGTAGATGTCATTAGGTTTGCTGATTTCCTTCCTTCACGTTGGGGACCCCACTTGCCGCCTCACCTCTTTAATCGTCATCACGTTTTTGTGACCGTCAAAGCACCGCAGGAAGTCTCCAGCGCCGTCATCACTGCCGCCGCCGCCGCCTCCGGAGCCGTCGCTTCGACGGTCTGGCATCGGGATGCTGCCGACGCCGCGACTGGACGGGACAGTAGCCGAGGAGGGGGTGCCGGCATGTGGGATGCTCATTCGGCTAGGAGCCGAGGTCGAGGCGCCGGCCCCTTGACGCTCGCCGTGATCACGTGGAAAAGCGCTGAATGGGATATTATAGGACAGCGGGAAAATAGTCAAAGCACTATGACATCACAATAATCCTTCATGTTACGGCATGAGGTGACTGGAAGAGGAGACTCGCGACACCGACAAATTTATGCAACAGCTACGGAGAGGCCTAAACGGCGTACACATGGCAATGAGGGTTACGCCTTCTTTTCCCCTCTCGTGACGTAAGAGGAGCGCGGAATCGCGGTGGCCCTCTCACACTCTCGTGCAGAATCGACGTATCAACAAAGTCCCAGAACAACCGGAGTTACGATCGACCCACCTCAACGGAGGGAACCCCAAGGACTCGCCAACCAGTGCTGTCGCAAGCACTGCGGCGGACTCTAATAACGAGTTGAATATCTGATCCCTGGGCACGTCTTGGCCCCTGGGCACCTGCTGCTGCTGCTGCTGTTCTTGTTGTTGTTGCTGATGCTGCTCTTGTTGTTGCTGATGCTGTTCTTGTTGTTGTTGCTGATGCTGTTCTTGTTGTTGTTGCTGCTGCTGTTCTTGTTGTTGCTGCTGCTCATCCTGCATCACGGGCCTCGAGAACAGTTGATGCAGCTGCATCACCTGCTGCATCGTGTCGTCAGCTGGCATCAAGTTCCTCGCTAGATTGATCCGCAGGCCAGCACCTGCCGCCGGCCCCACAACAGCTGTGTCTGCTTCGCCCCGCTGTTGCGGTTGAGTTACCATTCTCGCCTGATACGCCTCCCTCCCCGCCCCATCGCCACCACTTGGGGCCAGTGGAGGCGATGGCAGCAGCAGTCGGTCATCATTTGAGGACCTCGGCTGTGACTCAGGACGGCTACCGGGCAGTGCTGGTCGCTGCATCCCGGCAGCTTGGTTCCCGACACCTGCGTCCGCGCCACTGGCGCCCTGTGCAGCTGCAGGCGTCGCAGCGACGGCTTCCGAGTCTGTAAATCTTTGCACACTACCGGTATCTGGGCCGCCGCCTGCACTTCCCTCCATATCCACCTCTCGCACTGCTCCCCGCTCAGCTGGCGGCTGTGAGGAGTGATGGTTGAAGAGCAGGGCCTCAGGGCTGGCGCCGTCTGCTGAACGCAACCTGCGTCGCTTGATCACCCGCCTTCCGCCGTCGCGTGGCCGCCGCTGCCTCCCTGCCCCTGGCCCTCGGTCCTCGCAACCGCTGCTGTCGTCCTCGCATTCATTTCTCTCACCCGTACTTCCGCCGTCGCCGCGGCTTATTGAGTACTGAACGTCAAGTCCGCCGGCCGATGTAGACAGCCCTCCATATCGTGTAGCGACTTCCGGCCCACCTACATCTCTCGGACTACGTACGCCGCCAGCGGCGCCTCCGTCCATTTCTCTGGTCTCCGCATCCGCATCCGCGTCACGGTCGCAAAGCTCAGTACGCAAGTCCGTCAGCGGCTCCCAAAATCGGCGCGGCCGTCGAGAAAATGAATGCCGCCGCACGTCATCAGCGCCGCCGGTACTCCTGCCATGTATTACTCCATTGCCGGAAACATGTGGGTCGCTACTTGGTGGCGGCCGCCTCTCCGCAACAGCGGGGTCCTGCACGGGCCGTTGCTCGATTGCCGGCATCTGCTGCTGCACCTGCTGCAACAAACTCACGCCATGCTCAAGCTCGGTGATCCGTGGGTCAGAGATGTCATCGCCACCACCACTACTGCTGTCGCCGACACGTCGATCCGAACCACCCTGTTCGGATCTGCCGGAGGAATGCTCCTGCTGGTGATGAGGCTGCTGCTGCTGCTGCTGCCTTGGCGGCGGAGGCGGCAATGGTTGTTGTGGTGAATGCTGTCCGCGGCGTTGCGGCAACCCCGTCCCCAGCGCCCGCGGCTGCTCCGCAAGTCCCTCCGTGTGTTCCATCGGCCGTAGAAGCCCCAAGTGTGGACGGCCCGACTGCTGCAGCGGCTGTACGAGGGGCGGCATCGATAGCGGTAGTCCCGCGGCCGCTTCTGCACCCGCCCCAGAGGAACTTCCTGGACCTCCGTCCGCCATCCCAATGCCGCCTCCATTCCCACGCCGGCCGGAGCCGGGTCCAGCACCCTCGGATTCAGCGCGGAATCGCAAAACTGCCGCCACGGCGCTCTGGAATGCCGCGTGGTGCGCGCTCTCGGCCAAAAATGCGCGGCGAGGTAGCCCTCCGCCACCCATCCGATCCGCTAAATTGGGGCGTATGTTTGCGTCACTGCTGTTTGCACAGGGCTCCACCTGCATCTCCTGCGCCTCCGCTTCCCCACCTACTGGACTGTCATCGGCATTAGCAGCATTAGCCCCTGTGTCTTCACCCCAATGCGCGAGACTGTGTTGTCCATATTCCGTAGTTGGTGTCCAACGAAGGACGCCCCTTCCACCTGGTGGTTGCGGTGCGGCTGCTGCTGCTGCAGAGGCGGCAGACGATGGTCCAGCTGTTGTAGCAGCATGTGCTGTGCCGGCTGGCGCCGCCGGGCCCCCTGGTGACAAATTGAAGCGGTAAACAGCGAGCTGCTGCTGCCGCAGCTGCGCGGGGCTGAGGTCGCCAATCATGACGCGGTGGTAGGACCGGATATTAGGGCAGTGCAGGGCACGGTTTCGGAGCAGTGTGTAACTGACGATGTGCGAGGACGAGGTCCAGGCATTCTTCAGACGTTCAGAGGTGTCAGCATCTAAAATTCGCCCTCGTCATCCTCCGGGAATTTATAACTTCAAATGAAGGTCCCCAAGGCGACATTATTAGAGTGCGGATTCTCGTATTAATGCAATCCCCGAATCCGTACATCAAGCCATTCGGACACCAGGGCCGGAGGGAGATGGGGAAAGGACCCTCGGCCCCGGTGATGCTGCAGCTGCCCATCGCTGGCGGCCACAACTCAAGGAGCAATGCAGACCCTCTTGCATGACCTGGCCATAGGTCTTTTGCCAGCTTGTCTGGCAGTCCATTTTCCTAGCTCATCCCTTCCATTGCAAGCACTATGATTATGGACACACGTCAGGTGTGCGAGCACAAGCTGCGAAGTTAGGCAAGAGAGACTGGCTGATCATGGTCACCTTTTTATTTTTTCCATTCCTTTTGCACTCGACATTAAACTCTGCCAACAGCTGAATCGAGTGCCCACTGCCCCTAGGTTTCTTATGACCGGGTATACTTTCGTCGCCCTGTATCTGACCAGCTTCATCTGCTTTCCCCACCTCGCAACAGTCGACGGGGCGGCGCCCAACTCAGCCGGTGATCCAACTCCAGCACCTGTCCATGAAGCTGTGCCCGCAACGGCCGTAGATTCTTCAGCAACTTCAAACCTCTCAGCTCGCCCTGCATCTAAAGGCCCCTGTTGTTCCTGCTGGTGTTCAGGTGCCGGTTCCCCGGCTGCGTCCGTCACGCCTGAGCACACAGGGAAACAGGGGCACAAGCTGCTCTTCCTTAACGTAAGCAGCGGGGCATTTCGAGAAAAAAGAGCAGCTACGGCAACGAGATAGATAGGACAGGCTCCGGGCTGAAGAGGAAAGGAAGCAACTCGCTCGCGGGGTAATTCATCCCTCCCGCCCAAACCGACCGGCGCTAATAGTCATGGTGGCCCCAGGGAGCGCCACATTTAGCAGCGTCCTCATCCTGGAATCTCCCTCCGGTTGCCGCCCGTGATCCTGGTTCTGCAGCGGCGGCGGCTGCCGAAGCTGTTGCTGCAGCCTGGTGTCCTGCAACGGTGACTGCATTAAAGGTGCCAGTGCCTCCTGCTGCGGGTATGGTTGATGCTGCTGTGGCTGTGAGCGGGTTGGGGGCCATACACGTATCCGAATCTGGCGAAAACGCGGCCGCTGCTGCTGCTGCTGTGGCTGCTGCTGTGGCTGCTGCTGTGGCTGCTGCTGCTGCCATGGCATCGACGGCATTGTTCCTTGTGGTGCCGGCGCCAGCCCCAATGCTGACGCCAACAATGCGCGAGAAGCCATTTCGGCTTCCGCCGGCCGGGGCCGTATCGGCTGCCGCCTGACAGGAGCCCGATTGCCGCTGCCCTCCTCGTCATCGCCACTTCCGTTACTGGTCACTAGCGGCGCCGGTTCGTCGTTCAAGCCAGCGGAAACATTCGCCGTGGCTACTCTAGTCGCCGCCATTGTTGCTTGTATCCTTTCCAGCCGTTGCGGCAAGGCGAACTCCCAAGTCGACATGCGCTGCGGTGCCGTCGCTGGCGAGCTGACACGGCCACCAGTGGTGACCGGTTGATGTCGCTCTTCGAATTGCTGGAAGCTCATCCCGTGCACTTTCACATCCATGGCATAGATCGCATCACCACTGTAGCTCAGCAGCAGGTGCTGGCCACCGGCGGCGAATGCCACGCCCGTCATGTTCCGCACACGGCCCAGATGGCTGAATCCGCTGGAGGTCGAGACGTACGGGTTGCACATGGCACGCGGTGCGAAGGCAGAGACCCAACAGGGCTTGCCGTGAGTGCCGCTGGGGTTCAGCTGTGGGGATTAAGGGGGTTACCCGGAAACAGACAGAGGCGGAGAGTGCGTGACTCTCAGCGGGTGTCAATCGCGAGGAGCGGCGAACGCAGTCCTCTAATCCAAGGCACCCCGAGGTGGCAAATGTGAACCCCGAACAGCCGCCGGCAGGTGTAGTGCATTGGTGTCACCTCAGGCGGGGACCTCAGAGGAGCCGCTTCAGAACAAGATTTGGATGAAGGCAACGACGGGCCCGACAGCTTGGGGCATTTGGCACACGACTTGTGCGTCTGCATGAGTGGCCGTCCTCATTGCCCGGGAAAAACCACACACACACGCGCGCGCACGCACGCAAACACAAATTTCAGACGCCCTGTATCCCAGGAATGAAGAGCATTCCACTCAAGCGTACCAACACAGCAAACAAGATGAATGAATAAGAACGCACCTGTCCAGAACCGCTACTGCTGCGCAGCATGCGCATGTCGTATAGTCGGGCGTAAGAGTCACCGCCGCCTGTGACGAACAGGTGGGGCGCCAGGGTCGACACTGCCAGCGCGCTGATGCCAATACGCAAGCTGCTGCGCCCGGCGCGCTCACAGCGCTGCTCCACTGCAGAGGAGCGATGGCATTGGCGTCAGCACCAGGAGGAACGGCAGTGGCGGCCGCATCCGGGAACGGCGATATCATTCGAAGAAACTAGCTTTGATAACGACAGAGCGGCTGCCCGGGTGGCTGCATGCGATCCCCTCAATCCAGCTTAAGAACCGACTTCCATGTATCCCGCCGGGTCAAAAGGTAATGAAGGCCGACCCGATAAAAGATTTGCCCCACATCGGGAACTCCACAGCGAAGGCCTGCCCCTCATTTCCGCCAGCCCTCTCATTGGCGTACCTAGCAAGCTATGCGGGTCCGGCTCTGCCCCGCCGACGCGCGATCCACCCACGAGCCGGATATCGTATAAGCGCACTGTGCCATCCTCGCTGGCAGATAGAAACACATCTGGTTGGAAATTGCAAGGGTGTAGGAAGGCAAGTTAGGGTGGGCTTGTGGATTTTTTTCTGGCCTGCGCATACGGCTGGGCTGGTGCTGGGGGCTGGGAACACATCAGCTGCCTGGAATACACGCTGGGGCAGCTGCTATATCCGGCAAGGCTTATGGGGAATATGTGGCAGGTTACCATACTAATCACAATTATACCAATGCTTTTGAGCACCACTTTGATCCGCTTGAGGCCGGTTCAAACCCCCTCCCCGATCGTTTCAGGGCACATCTGGAATGCCGCTCCAGTCGAGATCTGACCGTTCAACCTGTTCAACCTGTCCAGCCTGTCCAACCATAACACGTCCATTCTTACAACCCCGAATACCAAGGGCAGCATCTTCATTCAGCAACACAGGCGCCTGAGCTGATGCCAGCCCCCCTCACGTTCTAAGATCACCCTTTATGAGTCATGGAGTTCCCGGATGTTCCCTGCCATCATGGGCAATCTGCGCTCGCGGCCGCCGGCCCACTGTTACCTGGGTTGGCACTGGCGAGGGCCTTCACACGGGCGCGGTGGCACACGAATGGCCGCGTCGCACACCGTTGCAAGTCGACCAGGCGCACCTGCCATTAACGGGTGCTTGTGTTACAAAAGCTTGATCAGGATCAATGGGCGGGATAGAAACGGAGCCCGGGTATTCATGCAGTCAAGAAACACAAGATAATTGAGAGCTTGTGATGAGACGTCAGCGACCTTCCTTACCTGCCGGTCAGTGCTGCAACATACAACCTTTGAGCCCCCGCTTCCTAATACGAATCTTGCGCATAGAATGGACCCTGTATGGCCCTGCGTGACGGGGAAGCTCCAACAACTCGGCGACCTCATGGCTGTAGCCGAGCATTTATGACCGTGCTTACCGTGTCAAAAGACTGGGCAACCTTGCCCCGCAAATAATCTGGGTACCACAGCTGTAAACGAGACGTCTCATCTCCGGCAACGAGCTTTGGCCGACCGTCGTCATCGGGACAGAATGCAATTGACGTGCAATAAGAGCCTAACAAGTCACTACCGCGCAGTTCACTAAGGCGTGATACCAAAAGCTCATGATAAGAAATATATTGGCGGCGCGTGCGCCGTTGCTCAAGAAGATAAGGTATTGACTGCATGTCATATGGGTTTTTTCATTAATTGAGCCAAGATTTCGTATCGAAGGTGTTTAATAAAAAGCAGGTAAGTGGCCATGCATCACCAGAAAGGTTTACCTAGGATTACAGTACAGTACGGCGTACTAGTTTGGAATGCCATCTAAACGCCACTATCACCAACATTTTTTGCTGCTCGTTCTCGCCGTCTTTTCAGCCTCCTGGTTCGTATGAGCCGTACGAGCTCTTTCTGAGTTTGTAACATCAGTAGCAGCAAGTGTAAACGCCACCTCCAAAACCTAAAGTCAGCTGCGTGCCATGCATGAGTGCTTTCCAAAGGTGTTAGACGACCATTGGCAGCGTTAGACGCAGACATTCTTGCAAGAATGTCGCTGGAAGGAAACAGTTGGTCCGAGCTGATTGAGCAGCTTAACACGATGGTTCAAAACTTCAACGATTTGGTGAAAGCTTCACGAATTCCCGATGAATCTGCAGACGAGCTGTCGGCATCAAGGGAACGGAAAGTACCAGGTGAGACGTGACAGACACAAAATCCGCTGTGCATGTAAATGCTGGGGGCTTAGTACGCTCAAAGGAAAGGAACCGATTCCCCTTTTGGCGGCTGTATAACCCACAGGGGACTTGCAGGAAGTCCTTGCGGAGAAGCTGCTCTTTTCTGCTTACATGTGCTTGCACCACATTTCCGAGCTGAAAAAGGCGGCCGCCCTGAGCGACCACACCACTCAGATTAGCAACGCTCGTGCGGTTAAGAGCCAGATGCAGCGCACCGAGGACATTATTACGTCAAAGCTGGGTTTAATCAAGGTGGAGGCTCAGGAGCTATTGGGGCAATTGGAGGAGAGCTATTACAGCTCCAAGTTCAAGGGGCGCCCGACGGAAAGTGGCGTCAGCGAGCAGCTCCGGGAGCTATGTGCCCTAGCACTGGAGACTCACACCGGCCATCGCAAGTAATGACATCCGGCAGAATTTGCCAGCTTCGAAAGTTTTACCAACACAATGTTCTGCCATGCACCCCACCCATATATTTTTCCTTCGATGTCATTCAACTAAGCTTTATTTCGTTTGGGTGGCCGCAATGGTGCAAAAGCATTGACGGATGTTGACGCCGTTTGGCCGGCACCCGACCATGCCGCCTTGGGAGCCCCCGTTGCCTTAGCCGCCACTGACTTCTTTCCCAAAGATCCAGGACCAGCGGATTTCTGCATGCCGGGGTTGACGGCCGCCGCTGCATTAGCAGCTCCGCGACAACTTGCACTGCCGCCACCACCACCGCTAATAGCCAAATCCCTAATGGACGGTTCAGCTGCATCGTGTATCCGCAAATTTGACGGTTCCCACGTTTGCATCTCAGGAGGCCTCCGAAACGTCTTGGCCATATCCAAATCACTAATGGACGGCTGTGAACCGGTAGTGACAGTGGTTGCCGGTTCGCCATCCGTGGGCATTTTAAGTTTACCCATGGATGGCCCGAACGACATTCTGCCTGAACGAGATGTGGGTCCCGGGAGGGGTACTGGCTCATATATTACGATGCACCGCCCAGAACTTGATGGCTGCTGGCATGCTGACTCGTTGGCTGCAGCAGCAGGCGTCGCCTATAATTTGGCACCAGTGAAGGAAGGAAAGTTATTCCTTTGGAGGCTTCGACCTAAATTTGCATCCGTGTGAGAATAACATCCCTAGTTGGTATGTACGACAGTACTATCAGGCTGCGTGTTTTTAAAAATTATAATGTTCCGTACAAACGCTTGTGTACTCGTTGGCCGGAGGTGTACACACGAAGCATGAAGCTACATGTCTTAAGCGTGTGTACATGGTATCCTACAAATCTGTAAACCTTGTAAATGGCCGCTGCTCACCTCTGCGTTCTCGCCAGCCGCCTCCGCGGCTGTTTTCACTGCTCCCGTGTCTTCCTCCAATTTTCGCTTCTCCGCCGCCCGCTGCATTAACCATGCTGTATTAGGTCTACAGCTTTGTGGGGTGCTCTGACAAGCAAAGGCGCAGGTGCCCACCTGCATGAAGCGAAGTCCCAGGATTTTACTTGAGAAGCCACTCGCTTTTTGCTGAGACATCGCCGTTGACTTCTTGAACAAGGCTTCCGCCGTCTGTCAAATATTTAGGCAGTCCGTAAGACAATGGAAAAATCAGGGCCTGCTATGCTGCTCAAGGACAAGTTCCTTGTCCTGCTCGGTCTAAGCACTGTACTTATCAGGTTGTTACTCTGCGTTGCAAATGCCGTACCACGTTGCAAATAGGTATGGATTGATAAAAGCAGTACTTGTGCCTAGCTACACCCAGAACAGTAAAACCTTGTCAATAGTCTGGCTCGAGGCCAGAAATCTTAGTGCTCGCACGTCCGGGTTCCGGTACTGGTAGACAGCCATGTCGCAGTCGGCTCTCCGGCGCCTGACGCAGCAGGTGCCGCGGCTCACACGTGGCCTGAAGACTGGCAACCCCCTCAAAGGTGGCGCTGAGAAGTACAGCCACGAGGAGATCGTTTATGGTGATGGGCACCATGGTCTGCGCCCAGGGTACCACTATGTAAGTAGGCAGTTACTGAAGCTGAAAATTATTGGTGATTCATCGTCTGGATATCGAGGAGGCGCGTAATGGCGAGCAGAACGTGCTGATGAAAAGAGCGCAGATACGTTGGCTCACGCGAGTCTCCTTTTGCTCATGTTCTTACGTGTCTCAGGACTACGAGCACGGCCCTCACTATCTTCAACCTGAGTCGGTAAGCGGCGTGTACCGGTTGCTTGTATGGACCGTCTCGCACCAATCCCGGAAGTCTGGTATGTGCCATTTACCCTAACGCCTATTGACGCATGATATAACGCATGTTCTCTCTTCCTAAAAGTTTGCAAGCTTTGGTGAGCTTCTCCTGACGAGTATGGCGCTCTCTTTACGCAGATTCCGAACTTCTGGAGCAAGTTCTACACTTATGCAGGCGCCACTTACGTGTTTGGCCTGGGAATTCCAGTATTTGCAGTTTGGTGGCAGCAGAGCAAGTTGAAGAGTGGTTAAGCCCTTTGTGGCGAGGCGCCCCGACGTTCTGCTGGACTCAGCGCACCGCTATTAACCAAGCCGGTGCTTGAAATCCTGGCTTATCCTATCTTTAAATGAAGAGTGGACGGTTAAATGTGACGGGAAGGGAAACGTGCGTGTTGGTGGTGGGGGGGGTGAAGTGTGTGTGCGCGTGTGAAAATGCGTATTCCCATTGATGGGCGCGGAGCTAGGGCGCTACGGTCATTCGGTCCGCGGCGGTCACCTCCTGTATGTACGTAATACTCTTCATCCGCAGATGTGCCAGGCACTGACAAGGCATTGTACATTGCCTATGTGACGCCTTTGGGGGGTGAACTAGCCCTATTAGCTGCACACGGCCTGGGCTGTAAAGATTTCGTTAAATTAAGTAGAAGCACAGCATCCACACTCAATTGAGCTCAATCGTGTGCAGCAACACTACATCAACCGATATCCTTGTCGTAGTGTCCCTTGATCCTTCCGCTGCATGCGAGCTTCCCAGGACCACGAAATCCACAAAGGCAAACATGCCGCATGGGTTGGGGTACGGTTTCGCCAGCTACAAGGCACAACAAATCATGCCACAACAATTTTACCACAACAATTTGCCAAATTACCACAACCTGAGGTACGACGGCAGTGGCTTCAATAATGCTGAGGATCACGATCATGGGTATCTCTGCTTCATAGTCGCGCAAGCTGGTCTTAAGTACACCTTGCCCTGCTGCACTAAAAGGAACCGCATTTTCACAGCCATTGCGCGAGTTTGCCGGTAAGGCACTATCAAAGGGACTTAGCGCCCTTGCCGCCACGCCACCGCGCCCCCTGCTTCTCCCGGTCCTTCTCAGTGCGGAGCTCCTCGAGCTCGCGATGCAGCTCCCGCATCAGCTCAGTGCGCGAGACTGCAAACCGCCTGCTGCTAGATTCCTCCGGGCCCAGATCCTGCCCCGTCTTCTTTTCACCCAATTGCCCTGCTTGGCGGGCGCTTAACGCCGCCGGTACCTGATCCTTACCAGCCACCGTCTGTGTCGTGCCACGATTGTCTCTGCCACCGGAACGACCCGGCTCCAACCCCGGCGGCAACACCCGCTGCATACGCTGCGCCTTGAGTTTTATCCCGGTAGCCCCCACGCCGGTGGCTGCCGTCGTTACCCCTGCACCCAGCTTCCGTATCTCTGATGGCCGCAGGCGCTTAAAAGCCTGGAGGTCCTCATCCAAGATCTCGTAATCGGCATCATCATCTTCGTCGTCTTCTTCCAGGATAATGTTATCATCCTCGTCCACGATGATATCATATTCGTCGTCCTTGCTCGGGGTTGACGCAGCCTTCTTGCTGGCCACTTTCGCCGCCACAGGAGTTGAGTGGGAACTTGGAGCCGGCACGAGCGCGCTGGATGCCCGGCCGCTGGTTGAGGCCTGTTGATGACGTACGTTCAAACAGCCGGCAAGAACTATGTGTGAATGCGTGGTAAGGCACGAGATGGTATTCTGAAACAAACTCCCACATACCGACAGGAACACAGGAACCGAACCGGCTTTAAATAGAACAGGACACGCTGGCAGGCACAGCTATATACGGTAGATGGCGAGGCATGCAACATTAGACTCCACAACGGCAAGGAACGCACTACCTGCTCCTCGACGCCTTACAGCTGGCAAGCTTGGTCACCTAGCGACACGGCCCCTCTCCTGGCTTTCCGCTCTCTGCCACCTTGTGTCTCGTGGTTGCAACACAATGCAACCACGATCCGCAACGGCGACTGCAATTCCTTTGCCGGACACCTGGAGCAGCCTCTAGCAGCCTCTAGCAGCCCCTCCCCTCCTCGAAGACATCCTCACCTCAGCACCCGCGTCCCGCCTTCCTGCTTCTGAAGCCCCGCTGCCTTCCGCCTTCCGTTCCCGTTGCCGTGGTGTTTGACCTGACGAGTTCGTGTCCTCTGTTCTGTCGCTCTCGTCGTCTTTCTGGAAGCTGTAACCGCCCGGCGGCGGACCGAGCCGAAGCTGCCCATGGGACACGTGGGCCTCCTGTGTGCGGCACGTACGTAGAAAATGTGATGGCGCAAAGAATGCAACACAGCGGTGGAGATGCAAGAACTTCATTCCCCACGCCAAAATACACACGCATACGTGCAGCCTCCCTTCCCTGCGCGTGGTTGCGCTGCGCACCAACGCGTTGGCGTCCTATTAGCGTAATGAAAGCTTAAATGCCGCAGAGAGAGCAATCATACGCCCGTTCGATCCAAGAAGCGCCCAGCCTGCACGGCGGCAGGCCAGCGTATACCCCCAAATCCCTAGTCGCGGCAACCCAAGCAGCCCCCTAATCTCTCATTCTTTCCAATAAATATGATTTAGCAAAATCGCTGTTCCAGCACAGCTCCTCACCAGTAATGGCACCCCCAATTGTGCCGCCAGCTTGTCCACCACAAACCGTTCCGAAGGTGACACAATTGTCACCACCGTCCCGGCGGCCTGCTCAATGAACTCATCCTTAGCTGAGGGCCTCATAGGTGGCAGCGGCTGAGCCGCCTGGGCCGTGTCGCTCACTTCCAATTGTGCAGCAGCTGCGGCGGCGGCGGTAGCGGCCTCCGCCGCAGCCTGCGCCGCAAGTGCGGCGGACAGACGGCCCGTGCGACCGGCACGATGCGCGTAGTGGGCGGCTGAGGAGGGCAGTTCCAAGTGAAAGACGGCATCGCAGGATGGCACGTCAATGCCACGCGCGGCCACGTCCGACACTACCAGTGCACGCAAGCGGCCACGGCGAAAGTCATTCAGCAGGTTGGCGCGCGCCAGGCGAGGCAGCTCGCCGTGTAGGGCGGCGGCCTGCGGGTTGTAGGAGCGCGCGCACGCGCCCAAGCCGGTAGGAGGAGGACGTAATCGTCAAGATAAGAATAAAAAGCGCGGCAAATGCAGTTCGTTCAGAAAGCCCTCAGATATGAGATATCCTAGCGACACGGCATCCACTTCGCAGCGCAACATTATGTGGTTGCAGCAAAGAAGATATAAAATGTTGTAGAGCAAAGAGGTGCACTGAAGGCGTCAGCATTAGGCAAATGCCTAGGACTTGGGGGCGCGGGGTCAGGAGATCTAAATCAAGTACGCGCACCACAGCCTGAATGCCTGCTTGCGAGTCCCCCGTCCCGTTGCTGGACCTGACTTACCATCATCACCCCAACACCCCGCCGCGCACCGAAACTTGAACGTCTTCTCACACCCCTCAATGCAATCCCACGACCTAGTCGGAATGCCGGATGACCACCTAGCAATTCGCATCACCACCAGCCCGTCATCAGCTGCGGCGTACCTTCATGCCTCTCGCCTGCAGCTTAAACTGCGCGTCCTGAAGCCGCTGCTGGAAGTTCATGAACACCAGTGCGCGCTGCACTTTGAGCGCGTGTATTGCGCGGCGGAGCGCGTCCACCTACGACCGGGAGTGGGTGGCGTGGGTGCGTAGGTGAATGGGAGTGGGAAAAACACAACACAGAAGCAGCACCATACTTTCCATACACTCGAAGATCAAACGCGTGCACTCGAATGGGATATGGGTTGTGCGCACAAAGAGAAGTGAATAGAGTTGTCACACGCACTCGCGTTTGCAGCCGCTTTCTCACGGCCACGCACTGCGTCCGTTCTCTTTTCCTCGAGACCGCAGGGATTGAAGCAAGCAACGACCGCGCCAGCACATACACTAGCAGCTGTCTAATTAGGACAAAATGGCAGCAATCCATCACCCAAACCTGCATCCACCCGGTCCTAATGAGAGACCGAATGCAAGGCCTGCGCCGTAACTCACGCAGCTAACACGCACGCCTTCCCAGGCCCACCAAGAAGGCGACCAAAACGTCATATTAACAACTGACCTTATGCCTGGGTTCCACCACGATGTAATAGTGGGCCAGCTGTGGCGGCATCGTGGGAATGAGCTCGTCACTCTCCACGCCGCCTGCAGAACCGCGGATCTTGGGTGCGAAGTCGGAGGCGGGGCCATCCCAGCCGCGCACTCCCCAGCCCCAGGAAGGATTCTGCAAGTCCGGACACGGCGATGATGACCGGGTTCGCTATCGACACCATCGCACCGGGTGCGGCATGGGCAGGTGCAAGAACGGGCGTTGTCGCCAGCTCGCAGATCTACACGCTGGCCACAGGCCCATGGCAGGTTCTTCAGGCGGGCAATATCTTCTTGCCTATTACCAGCAGGCAGATTCACGCAAGCGCCCTCTTCCCACCTTGCAAATTGACGGTTACATAGAGCAGCTATTGCGTTGCAGTAAGACACATGATCAATACCGGACATGCACATGCTCACACAGCACCCGCCAACCCGCCGGCAAGCCAGCCAGCCCCACACTACGCAGGCATAGACACTCGTGGATTTCCCCTCCCCCGGCGTATACCTGGAAAGAAAGCACGTTAATGTTAGGGCAGGTGCACAAGGGCAAATAGCGCCAGCGCCCTGTACCTCACACATACGCACGCATGCATGCGTGTCTCGTGTGCGTGCATGAGAACGCACGCGTCCCTACCTTTCCGCCGCCCTCCGCCGCCTGACCCGCTGCCATCACCCCTGGCACCGCCCCTGCCGAAACGAATTGGGGTTCGGGGCACCAGCGCGCTGCCCGGTTCAGCACACTAGGCGTCAGGGTGGCGCTCACCAGCACCGTCTGGCGCCGGACCGAGGCTAAAGCCCCGCCCGCAATGCTGCTGCCGCCTGCGGTACTGGTGTCGCCGGGTCTGACGATGCTGACTCTCTTGCCACAGTGCTCGTTGATGTGGTTGATGTCCTCGGCAAACGCTGACGCCAGCAGCTGGTCAGCCTGCAGGCAGCAGCCAAAGTGCAAGCGGAAACCGGCCACGGTTTGGGCCATGGAATTGCGCACTGATTCGCTGGTGAACGGGGCCGCGCAGCAGTAGCAGTAGCAGTGGGCCGTGGACAGGGTATAAAGATGTCCAAAGACCGCAGCGAGCCTTGGCCATGCCGTCCCCACATAGGGAGGTGCAAGGACAGCCGGACGTCCAGGGAAAGAAGCTGGCACGGCGGCAGTTCATTCGCGACTCCCGGTTACCGCCCTTCAGCTCGCGTGGGTCCCTATCCACCTCAGACTCCGCCTTCCGGGCCCTTCCAAACCACCCTCTTCTCCGTACAGCTGAAGGTCTACACCCTTCTCCCGCACCCGCCGGGGCTGCATACAGCTCCCCCTCGCACACACCATCCTCTGGCTCGCGGTGCGTCTGGAGGCTGTCAACTGTCAACTGCCAGTGATGTTGGTTGACTTTTAAAGCAGCAACTTGCCCCCTAATTGATTCCGTCTTCGACGCCTTCGCGTTTATTTGCTTACCTGACCCTCCTCTGACCCTCCCCTGACCCTCCCCCGACCCTCCCAACACGCCACACGCACCTCATCTAGCACCATCAGACCGCAATGATGCAGTCTCAGGGAGCCGCTGCGGATCATCTCCGCCAATCGGCCTGTGAAGATGCGCACCGACAGAAAACAGTCAGACACATCGCTTTAGGGTGTTTTGCTTCCTCAACCCCGCCATAATTCCCGTCTTCTTTCCCGCCGGCGCACATACGCACACGGATCTGACGTGTAATTACCAAGTCTCCCCTCCCCGAGTTCCATCCCCAGAAGAGTGATATCCGCCGCCACCCGCCCACCCACCTGGCGTGCCCACCACTATCAGCGGCCCCGGCACCATGGCCAGAGCTTCAGCTTGGCGCTTGGGGTTCGCGCCCCCGATGACCTGCTGCACCGCATAGCGCCCTACGTCGTGTGGCATCAGCGATTTGGCCACCCGCACGATCTGCATGGCCAGCTCCTGGGAGGGGGCAACTACAAGCACCTACAGCACGTGCAGCGCGTTGCCAGGAGCCACAGTATCGAGTCAGCTTGTAACAGTAGTAGCAGTAGAAGGAGCAAAGCGAATACACATGTACTTGGCCGGCCTCGCGGGCTCAGTCATTTCGACATGCGCACCTGAACGGGCACGTCCGGGACGCCACCCCGGCGTGGAGTAGCAGGATCAGCCGCCAACTTCTCCGCGCGCCGCAGCGCCAGAGTCAGCGCCGGCAGCAGGTACGACAGCGTCTGCAGCGGATTCAGACAGCAAACATGGAGGTGCATTGACGAGGTCGGAGTTGAGCCCTGCCCTACCCGCACCCTCTTCAGCACCTTTTCATATCTCCACACTGACAATCGAGCACGCCCTACTTGTCTTGCCCCCGACCCGGTGTGGGAAAAGCTACCACGTACTTTTCCTGAACCCGTGTAACTCTGGATGGCGCAGTTGGCTCCCGACAACACAGTGGGCAGTGCAGCTGTCTGAATTGGAGATGGCCTCATCACGTCGATGGAGGGAAGGGCCGCCTGCGGGAAGGAGCGGTTTCGGAGTTGGACGGACCGGGCACGGGCGACCGACACGGGCAAAGGTTGAGGACCAAAGTTCAATCCCAAACGCTCAGTACGATGATTCACCAGTTTCAGGGGTTGTAAGCGGCGACTGGAAAGGTAAGACGGGAAAGGACGAGGAGTCGAAGGAGGGGATTGCAAGCACGAAGCTGAGGTGCAGGGTTCTCGAGAGGGCTCGACGGGGCCCAGGAGATGGGCATCGCGAGAATACAGATCAGCAAAGCACACGGTTGTAAGGATATAGGTGGGCGGAAAAAATGCGGAAGGGAAGGCTTGCAGGGTGTTGCCACAGCTGGCCGGAGCCGTACGGCGCGGATTACTAAGCCAATCGCCGGATAAGGCTATGGCGAGCCTCCGGAATGCATGCTTAAGGCCGGCTCTGGTGTGACATGCTTGCTCGATACGGAGCCCATACCGTACCGCAAGCATAGGGTCGACGCCTAGCGCAAGAAATGCCGACGGCGCCGTCGATGGAACCGCAGAATTGGCCTGTCTCGCAACTGCTAGCTCCTTTACGACATTTGTTGCTGCTGCACCTGTTGGAGGTGAAGCCACCGCCATCGTTTGAATGTTTGGACCTCGCATTCTACAGTGCGATCCAGAGGCGGCTGACATTCTAAAATGCTGTAAGGAAATCATTAGTTTTTGTTTAGGAATAGTTGTTGCTTTCATAGTTATTTAGGATATGTATAGGAATTTAGGATTGTGTTTAATGAAAACCGTCAAATTAGTGTCTACCGTGTCTTATGTACGCAGCTTGAAGGACGGGGGACAAGCATAACAAAAACGGATGCAATGAGCTCTGGTTGCTGGGTTGTCGTTCCTAACGGCATGTACGGCGGCAGAACGCAAGAGTTCGAGGTCAAGAGATGAGACGGGAAAAAGATGCAACTTGTGCGATTGAGGCGATTCATTGTAGCTCCCGAAAGAATTGCAACACTTTGTCGTGTTTTTTTCTAAATAGGCTTGTCGTGTAGTATCAGCTGCAAGTGTGATATTATGCATTTCCACGCACTAGGCAGCGTCTTAACTACTCTCCTTATTATTCTCACTCCAATTGCTAGTGCCCAGCAGCGCGCCAAATGTAGGACGCTTTACCCACCGTACTCCATCACCGGCGATGATGCGCAATACGTGTCTGATCCTTACTCAGAGGGGACATGGGATGGTCACATGTTTGCGAGCAAGCATTCGAATGGCGAGGGTAGCCTTGAAATACTCCGGCTTTCAATTAACCCTGGGCATGGATGGCCCCCGCATCGCCATTTCGAGGCCGACGAATGGATTTACGTGTTGAGCGGTGCCGGCGCGTATACTTACTGGGCATTTGAGGATTTAGTGCCCAGTGAAGTCAGTATTGGACCGGGTAAGACATATATTAGGAGCCCGGTGGTCCGGTCAACCAACCGCCAAAGTCGTTTATACCCTCCCAACACTTGAACGACTCACACGCATTACTCTGACAGCTGGGATCACCGTTATCAATATCACAAATGAGTTCCGTCGGCTCTTTTGCCAAGCCTTCTGCCAAACGCGGGCGGACGCGTCAACGTCTCACTTCGCCTAAACTACCAAACCATGTGCCGAAGAGCTGGGATGCCTTGTTTTGTCCGCATGGTATCCATAATGCACACGCCTTTGGGGCTCGGAACCTCATTTCTTTTTCCCGCCGATCCCACCCTGCAGGCCAGGCACTATACAACCCGCAGGGGCAGCTGCACAAGGTGCGCTAGCGAAATGATCGCAGCTCATGTTCCGCCGTCTCACCACCTTGCATATCCATCCTGCGGGCGAGCATACACACACGTTATCAGCATGTCCACATACCATTTCAGTTCTCTGGCATTCCGTTATAAAGGGTAACTGGTAGTGACGTGCGAATCTGCTACCCGTGATGAGGTTTCCTCCAAGAAGCTACGCGCACACAAACGATGCATGCACATTTCCTGTATGTATACCGTTATACGTCACACTCATTTTGACAGACGACCGATTGCCGGTTTTTCCCGCCGTCCCCGCTGCCGGCGCCCCCCCCCTGCTCCCGCCTTTCCGCGCCCCTCTCAGATGTGGAACAACGGAAGTGAGCTGCTGATACTGCTGTCGATCTCTAAGTCACTGGCACCCTTCGAGGTGCTCGAAGACTGGCCAGATACGCCTGGTGGGGGTGTGGGCTACGTGCCTCATGTGGCTCCCTGGGAGCTGTCTTGCGCCCCGGGCCACGAGGTGGGCGATGAAGAGGAGGAACCCACGTCTGACGACACCAGCGCAGAGTTCGATGATGGCGATGTGGGCGTGGAAGATCACGGCCAGGCGGCGTGGGGTGAGGCGGGTAAGTGACCTTGTCCCATGCATAGGAGGAGGGAAGCACACACAGGTTCACATTGATGCACGGAACTCGGTCGCTATTTGGCGTTGCAATAAATTCCATGCAGCAAAAGAGTGACAACTGTGTCTTCTGGTTGTCATGTCTGTTACCCGCGCTGAGTGGCTGTGCCCATGGAATCCTGACGCAGGTGAAGATGAAAGTGAAGAAGGTGATGTGGACTTCATGGGGTTTGATGATGATTACGGGCCCAGATCCGAGGACGACGAGTCCGTGAGCTGCGGCTGTGGGGGCGGGGATCCCGATATGAGCGAGGACGACATCACAACTTGCATGGCGGACTTCGATGATGTATTTGACGATGATGTGTATGGCGGCGACGACGACGGTGAGGACGAGCCGGAGTTCCAGTTGGAATCAGAGTTGTACGATAGCAGCCCGCTGTCCAGTCAAGACCATGACGAGTTATGAAGTTGCAAGGGAGACGGAAAGCGGTTGGCGTCGGTCATGACGTCCTGATGGATGTGCTTTCGTAAAGCGGGCGCAGGGTGGATAGTCTTTACTGGATCCTTTGTGGGGGAGTGTCGGATGAGCTTACACATGCCACTGCTGCCAGTCATCATCAAGCATATCCATCGTAAGAGGCTGAATGGGAAGTGACGCGGTCCAGCTAATAGGCCCTGACCGCTGGCATATCCGCTCTGTAGCTCCAATTGGCCCATGACGCCGATGTATGTTAGCGCTGGAATGCGTGCGTGCTGGAACATTGATGGCATCGACGATCATGTGCTAATTTGGATATGCATGATAACTGCATCTATGCTATTGTAAGGGCTCCCGGTGCTGCGTTGTCCTTGCGCTGTCCCATGGACCATGAATGCCTCCATGCCAAAGCCACCGCAGGGATGCGAGCTGGAATCCTCTAAGATTCCTTCTCCTATATCGTGATGGACGAGGCCCAGGAGAGGTCACTGCACAGAACAGAGTTTACACCGGTCGGGATGCTGCACGGCGACCATGGTCTAACCGAAAAGGCAATTATGATGCGGAGGAGCTCTGTGAAATGACCGCCTGCCGCCCGAATAGAGCAGCCCTGGGCGAGAGGAAGAGTTATGCACTCACACGGAGCACGGGCCGCATCTCAACTAAGCGGCGCTGTTCTCGCGGCGCTGTTAACCTACCGCCTGCTCGCAAAGCACGTCGTCCCTTGACGCGTTTCCAAATTTATTTCGTCTTCTTTTCAGTTACTGTCCCCACCACAGTGGGAGTACAGATTCAACACTATACCCAATCTTCCAACTTTTCTACTGTCGAACAACAGACACAACGGTAGGCCCAGCATCAGTCTAGCCAAAACAACCTGCAGCACGCATATACGGGGTTGAGAACTGCAAGCCCCACCAGTTCTGTGCTTTCAATTTAAAAGTTCAACCTATAGCTTGACTAACATATTCACACAAGTTCACGTGGGGGAAAAAGTGGGGAGGAAAAGGCGTCGTGATGCGTGGTGCAATCTAAATCCCACTAAATCGCACAGGGTCTGATGTGGGTCTGTGATGCCGCACAACAGGCGAGGCTAACCTATCCCATTTTCAGTGTCAGGACCATGACGCCACGAACATTGTGGCATACTCGCAGCAAGTACGCGACCTGCTCCACAACCTGTGGAGTCCAGTTCAACTGGGGATGAATTGCACGCCTGTGCAAGCAGGGGATGCGTTTCGGCACATCACTAATAACTTCGGAGCAACGATAGAAAACACTTCAGTTAAAGTATCAGTAAAACAAGATGCGATAAAGGTAAACGTCTTGACCAACACTCTAGAAAGCTCGAAAGACCTTCTAACTGAAATACCCCCCGACAGATCTCGACCTCTTCATAAACACAGTGCATACAACCGCCAACCAAAAGGACGACCAGCAATGCTAAAGGCACATGCACGTGTATGCACGAACTTCAAGAAGCTCCCAACCACACCACAGAGAGCAATAGCCCTGTCGCTTGGCATTTACTCGCTCTCCTACAAGTCCTACCTTAGCACGCGTGCAACCTGCCGCGTTCACACTCCATCGGTAAAACGGCGTCATTATGTCCTTTCCTGCTTTGGCAACAAATCCCTGAAAAATAGAAAAAAATCCCCTACCCGGGAATCCCAAAATACATAGCAACGCACGCAGACATAGCAGGAATACTTTCAGGGACGGCATCACACCAAGGAAAGCACAATTTCTGCGCGGAGGCAGCGAAATGAAATCCCGCCTGCTGACAATATGACTTCGGTAAGATGGTGGAGGAATGTGCCTAAGAATGCTTCAACAGCAAGCGGGCGCCTCGGGGCGTTATGTGAGCAAGGTGTCTTGAGGAATGAGGTATGCACTCACCCTGTGAAGGAGCCCCAGAGGGATTACGTTGCCGTACCACTCTACATCAGTTCGACACTCAGCCTAGTTGCAATAGTTGCTAATGTCCGGCAAAAGCAAAATCTCGCCTTGACACGCCTCATTTATGTTTACGGCAGGTGGCCCACGTCTTCAATCTTAGCCGCCTCACTGCAACCGTCTCAAAATGTAATCCCAAAATTTGCAGCCAAGTGTCCCACCCAGGCAAGACACTCAACCATGCAAGTGTGCAGCCCTTGCGGCCGCCAAGGCAAGAAGACGTGCAATGCGAAAAAAATGTCGTGTTGCCCTCTTTATGCAACGGCCTGCTTGTTAGTGTTATGGAGCCTTGCGCGCAGGGTCAAAGGCGCACATATCTGGCACATCAAACACCGCCTCTTCGGCCGCTCTCTTTAGCCTCTAGCTGTTGCAAGCCCCAACCCATCAACATCCATTAATCAGGGTTTCATTTTGATGTATTAAACTCACTGCTCGTTTATTAGCATACCATGCGGCGTAGCGCAGATCACCAAGTGCAAATCTGAAAAGCTATATGATACACGTCAAGTGATACAGCACGATTACGGTCGTCAGTCCCACAACCGAAAACAAACAATCGGAACTCATGGCGCGAAGTCCCACCTGTATTGGGTGTCATCAGATGCAAATCGTCATCCGTGTCAAATGCCATGTTCGCCGCAGGTGGACGACCTGGAAAACGCATCGCTGGCCACTGGCCACGAAGAGTGCCACGGCGAACCAAGCCGTGTGGGCATAGTATTATCCCCACCCTAAAATGCAGCGGGCATTACCTTGGCGTGCGAGGCGAATAATGCCATGAAGCCATGGCACCAGCCGCACCCCGGTGATCCCTGTAAGTTCGAACCATGTGCGTCCGCCACGATAACGACCGGCGTCTTGTCAGTGCCCTTTACCATGGCCGTGCAGTCGCACACACTGCCAGTGGCAACACTGGCGCTTGTGATGCTCGTGCCGATGCTAACACTGGCGTAAGGGCTGGAGCCCTTGCGCTCAGGTAGCCCTTCCGCCTTGAAGCCCTTGAATTGCCGCAAACGAGCAACCCCCTCCAAGACCTTCTCCACCGCCAATGTGTCTGGGTGGGCCCGCCCCAGAACCCTTCGCCTGCCCTCCAACGCTCGCCGCCACAAACTTTCCGCCTCGTCATACCTGCCCAAGCATCTGGCCAGCCCCGCCAAGGTGTTCACCGACGCGAACGTGTCCGGGTGATCCAAACCCAGCACGCGCTCCCGTCCTTCCAGCGCCCTCCGGCAGGCATTCTCAGCCTTGCCATACTTTCCCTGGCAACGCATAAGCACAGCGAGGTTGTTGAGCGACGCCAGAGTATCGGGGTGATTAGAACCCAGCACGCGTTGGCGGCCGTGCAGCGCACGCACGCACCAAGCCTCCGCCATATCGTACATCCGCCGCCAGCGCATCAGTCCCGCAAAGGCGCTAACGGAGTGGAGCGTGTCCGGGTGATCAGGGCCCAGGACACGCTCCCGGCCCTCCAATGCGCGGCGCAGGAACGGTGCGGCTTCCAGACCATGACCCGCTGCGGTCAATGAGCTCGCCAGGGCGCTGACGGAGCTTAGCGTATCCGGGTGCCGCGCGCCGAGGACCACCTCACGGCTCTCAAGCACCGCCCGGTGCATCTCTGAAGCGTCGCCGTAACGTCCTTGCGCTTTCCGCAGCCCCGCTAGCATGCTGCGGGAGGTAAGCGCGTCGGGGTGGTCAGGGCCCAGTATCCGCGCCCGGCCCTCTAGCGCACGCTCATACAGCGGCGCCGCGTCATCGTACCGCCCACGGGCCTTCAGCACACTTGCCAGCGCGCTCATAGAAGCGAACGTCTCAGGATGGTCGGCACCCAGAACAAGCTCCCTGCCGTATAACGCCCGCCGTGCCAGGCGCTCTGCCTCGTCGTATTTTCCCTGCGCCTTAAGCAGCGTCGCAAGACCGTGAACCGTTGCCAAAGTGTCGGGGTGCTGCGGCCCCAGTAACCGCTCCCGCGCTTCTGTCGCACGAGCATATAACACGTCCGCCTGACGGAAGCGTCCCTGAGCCCTTAGCAGCCCCGCTAGGCCGCACACCGACGCAAGCGTGTCCGGGTGCTCTACGCCCAGTAACCGCTCCCGCCCCTCCAGCGCACGGCGGAAGAGCGGCTCCGCCATATCGTACTTGCCACGCGCGAAGAACACCGTTGCCAGAACGTCCACTGATGCCAGCGCGTCGGGGCTGCGGGGCCCAGATGCACGTTCCCGGTCCCGAAGTGCCGACGTCGCCAGAGTCTCCGCCTCCTCATAACGGCCCAAACATACCAGCAAACCAGCAAAGTCGCTGCGGGACGACAGCGTGTCGGGATGATCCACACCCAGCATCGCATCCCGCCCCGTCAACGCCCGTTCGTACATCGCGGCCGCCTGGTCATACTTGCCACATGCCTTCAGAAGCCCTGCCAAGTTGTGCACACACATAAACGTGCCTGGATGCCTCAGACTCAGCAATCGCTCCTTGCCCTCCAGCGCGCGCGTCATCAGCGGCTCCGCTTCTTTATACTTCCCCTGTGCCTTGAGCGCACCCGCCAGGTTGTTCACGAAGGTGAACGTGTCGTGGTGGTTAGGCCCCAGAGCGCGCTCGCTGGTCGCAACCGCGCGCCGATAGAGTGGCTCCGCCTCGTCGCAGCGCCCGAGCGCCTCCAACATTGTTGCCAGGCAATTGAGCGGGCACAGCGTGCGTGGGTCATCACGCCCTAACATCCGCTCACTGTACTCCAGGCTCCTCCGGTACAACGGCTCCGCAGCGCTGTACTCGCCCTGTGTCTCGTATAATGTCGCCAGGCTGCCAACCGAGGACATCGTACAGGGGTGGTCTGGTCCCAGCACCCGCTCATAGCCCTCCAGGGCTCTCTGATGCAGCGCTTCCGCCTCTGCATTCTTACCCTGAAGCTGCAGCAAAGTCGCGAGGCTGTGCGCTGACTCCAGCGTGTCCTCGTGATCTTCGCCGAGCACGCGTCGGCGGCCCTCCAGCGCCTTCCGACTCAGCTGCTCCGCCCGGAAGTACTTGCCTTGACACTTGAGCAACGCCGCAAAGCTACTGACTGTTGCTAGTGTCTCAGGGTGCTCTGGACCCAGAACTGCTTCTCGGCCCGCCAGCACCCGCCGATACAGCGGCTCCGCCTCCGCGTAATGGCCCTGCACCTCGAGCAGCTCCGCCAGACCGTGAATTGTAGCCAGCGTGTCGGGGTGAGTGGGACCCAGCTCCCGCTCACGGCCCGCCAGCGCGCGTTCGTACAGTGGCCGGGCGTTGTCCAGCCAGCCGTTCAGATGGCAAACCGTGGCAGCTAGGAAAAGTTTCCGACCGAGGTCCTCGCTCCAGGGTGGGCTGCCGTCCTCGCTGCTGATTCGGTGGGCAGCAGCAGCGGCTGCGATAGCTGCCGCGCTGCTGCTGCTGATACTGGTGGCAGCTACAGGCAGCTGAGCCAAAGCTGCGCCGATAATTCCGTCCTTAAGCTCGCGGGTCATGAGGTCCAGGGAGATGGGTGTGCGTCTGATGGCGTCCAGCAGCAACGAGCGGTCAGCATCATGGGTGGTTTGCGCGCTACTGGCGTCCATGCCCATGAAGGCCTGCACCGGGCGAAAGAAACGAATGCGGTGGGAATGATGAAATGATTGCATGAAGTGATATTTTGGTGTAGGGAACTTAAACACGGAGATCCCATGATGGCCGCAACCGACATTTCTATCCCACTGACGAACGGAGCCAGGCTTCACGGTGCGTACCTTTCGGAATTCTGCTCCGACCTGCTGGCCTAGCCTGACCCGCTGCCCCCCCCTGCTTTCGAGGCGTACAGCCCTCCCAGCACAAGAGCTAAACCCTGGCTCTATCTCACCATCCGCAGCTGCTTGATTCCGATTTCGCACGCCAGCAGCCTCAACCGGCCAGGCCCCGCTCGACACGTCTGCCACGCCTCATACAGGCACCACAAGCGCTGAAGTGCGGTACCATAGGGGTCCACAACAAGCAGTGTTTCCTCCGCCTCCGCTAGCGCCGCTCCCAATGCCGCAAACTCTCCGGGGAGTTTGTTCGGCGCGACATGATGGTTCTGTGTATATGGCATTGTCAATGAGTTTTAGGCAGGAGGTGTTAATTACACGCTTACAGAAGCCGACAGAGGATGCCAGGCGGTGTATGATTGTTGTGCAGTGCAGAAGGATTACTGTATTGCGACCGATTGACCACCTCCAACTCCGCAAAACGATCTGGGTCACGTCCTAGTACTTGAGACGAATGCGGCCGCCTCACGCCCATCACGCCGTCACGTCCGTCATCCCGGAAACTCAAGAAAGGTTACATAAAGCGGCGAGCTGCCTCAGTGCAAGACTCTAATATGTATGTTAGACTACTTACTGCTGCAAAGACGTCCAACCAGAGGAAGATGTCCTCGTCGGCAAGCACAGGCAGCTCCTCGCCGTCCGCTCTCCGCCGCCAATACCGCTGCTGCTCCGGATCGAAATGGTGGCAGAGGTTCGTGAGAGTCTCCGCAAAAGGTCGTGATCTGGCGTGGCTTACGAAGAAGTAGGGGCGGCCCTGGGAGACTGCCGCGCGTTCCACTGTGTCCGTCGAGCCCAGCATCAAGGCAGTGAACGCGCACCTGCCGTACGCTGTCCGAGGTATGATATGCTCCGAGATCAACTGCGCGGTTGTTATGCCACGCTGCTGTAGCCGGTGCTTATCGGCGAAGCGCCTCAGCCAGGCAAGAGATACGGCAGACTGCGCGTGCAAACGAGTCAGTAAGCTGATTGCTCTAACAACGTTATTTTCCTTACTGCCGAGTTTCTCCTACAGCTTGATTGTAGCAAACCACCTCGAGTTTTCCGTACCTTTGATGGCAGGCATTCGTTCAGCCTGAACGAGGCTTTCTTCTTTGCCACATCCGGGAAAGTGGCGCTTGCGGGTACGGCGTCACCACACGTGTCCATTTTGTCCATGCGTGTCTCCCGTGCAAAAGTTGTGCCCTCAGGTCACTCCAAGCAATCTGGTTTTCCGTTGTCACCGAAGCAACGCGTAGGATTTAGGTCTGCCGAAGCCGGTTATGCCTGACATCGTACGCAGTGTTTAGGCTATCGTTCATATAAAGCCTTTACTAGTTACATGTTCCACGCCAACATATGGACCGAGTTAGTCGTGCACACGTAAGCGTCGAGCGTGGGCAGCTTACAACTTTGAGCATTGCCTGGCCATTAAGTTAATATTGTTATGAATGTGGTGGTTCTGGCCCCCTCCAGGACCCCAGGAATCGTAAGTACCGTGCGAAGATAGCTCATTTGTGAGGTACATAGCTAGAAAGAACTACATACTAATAGTAACGTTTAGCGCTTTATTATTATTTTGAGTCTTCAGGAACACCTAAGCATGCATGCTTCTTCCTGCTCAAACTTCCACTCATAAGGCCCCGTACATCGCAAGAACATGAAGCGTTTCCTGCTTTCCTCCTACATACGGTGTGAGTCACCTATCCTGGTATACCTTGATATCGTTATATTATCCCCATATGCCAGTAGGATACTTGAGTCGGTTTAACGGTGCCCGGCGAGGAAGCAGCCAACGACCTTAACATTAGCCGAAGGTTCAGAGATGCACCCCAACAGCAGACATTCCGGATCGGTAAGTTGGGTCTGGGCGCAACTAACTTGGAAATTCGGCGGTAAGGTCCTGCAGGCGTACTGCACCTGCCGTACTTTCCCAGTCTTGCTCCAAATATGACCTTCTGTAAGGATAGTACATAGCCACGCAATATTTCTCGCTGATAGACTGGAACTGGCGGCCTGGACGGCCAAACATGGGGGCCGATTAGTGCCAGGCCCCCGGGCTTACAAGTCTGGCTAAATCTGCGATGTGTATAAACCGCAAAATCTATACCCTCACCCCATTATTAGCGTTGCCCAACTTGACATCGCCGAAGATCAGGCATATGGGGTATCACAGATTGCCACATGAGCAGGCAGCCCGAAACTTTGTATAGATGAGAGACCACCGGAAGAGAGGCTAGCTTCCTGAGTATTAGGTAGACTGACAGCCAATGCATGCCGCCCACAAACAAAATGGTCACCCCAAAACCGAAGCAGCTGAAGTTCTCTAAACACCGATGCCTAAAAATAACTCACGTTTCACTAAAAGCCTCCACCCGATATCCCATGCAAGCATGCAACGCATGACCTTCGTCCGTAACCCTTTAACGGTATACAACCGGAACTCGGAGATTAGTCAGGCCAGATGGAAGGCGGTTCCCACTGAGCTCGAAGACCGACCATGACTCCTGAGCTGCCGTTTCTCAAGTACATGCTGCATGCGGCGTCCAAGACTCGCTCAACAATGCTAAGAATAGAAAATCCAAAACAGGCAACCCATACCTATTCCTTCTCTCGCACAAGAACCACCACTCCCTCGCTGCTACAGGAACCCTTGCTGCTGCTGTGCTGTTGCTGCTGCTGCCTCCTACCTGTGCACCATGTAATGATTAACCGCTTGCTTGGCACTTGTCGTAACACGGCTCCAAACACAACCCCCATACATTGACCCAAGGCAGACAGCACTCTACCGAGAACCACTGCATAAGGACCATGCAGGGCCCTTTCTAACGCTTGTGACATCTTGTGACAGGAAACAACCATTTTCTCCAAAAAGAAGACCACATCGCCTTGGCGCCAGTTAGCGATGATGAGCAAATTCTCGCGGCAGGAAAACAACTTGGTGCGCGAGCGCGCGAGTCGACGCAGATGCTCAGCCCGCCATAATATGGCCGACCACTCGCCCATTCAGCGATGTGCCAAGAAGCACCCGCAGATAAAAACGGCTCAGGACTTATCACGCGCATTGTTCCATGCGTGTTTCAACAGCGCCGGGATTAGTATATGCACAAGACGCGTTGCACACCGGTTATACAAGCAGCCCCATTGCGTGACGTCGGTGAGTTCGAGCCGTCGGCTGTCTACCAAAGGCCGCCCTTAGGATACATCCCTACAGCACGGGGTAACGACACGCCGACGAAAGTAACTAAATTAAAACCCATTTCAATTGTGTATGCTGGAGTGCCGGAGGCCCTGCAAATTCCAAGGTCTTAACTCCCACCTGGGTTATGTCCAGTATGGACCAACCCATGGCAGTCTGTTTCAACCGGAGGGCGACGGCATCGACCTTGCTATGGCCGCGTCGCTGGCCCCGCTTCCGTTCCTTTCATTAGTCCATATGCGGCCCAGATAGAAGGGCCCTGAACCGGTACCACCGTGCGCTGTGCGCCCCGCCCTGGCAAGCTTCTGGCAACTGCTGAAGTCCGGGCCTGGAGGCCCGTCCGGAGCTCCCATGAGGCGAGATAAAGCGGCGCTGTCCAGGTACTGCACGCAACCACTGTTTGAGATGTTGGTGCTGATTCCGGTAGCAGCAGCAGTGGTATCACTGGAGGAAGTGGCCACCGATGCCGTAGCCGTCACCGAAGACGACAATGTCGGCGCCGTCGGCACGCCCTTCACCGCTTCCGGCCCTGCTGAGCTGAACGGAAGCACCGGCTGACTGGCTTTCGCAGCGCTATTATCCGCACTGCCCGAAATGGCAGCTGCAGCGCCAGCTCCAAGCGCCTCGGTGATGGCAACAGCAGGCGCGGCCATCAATACCGACACGTCAGTGGTAGATCCCGTCACATTAGTTTGGGGCTTCGCGATCAGAGTCCGCGGCTTTGGCTTCAGTGTGACCACCTCGGCTGCGGGGATGGAGACAGCTGCAGATTGGGTTTCAAGCCTCAGACCATGGTCCACATCCCTTCCCGATTCACCTCGGATCGCATCGAGGGCAACTGTAGACTGCACAGCAGCCGTCCGCACAGGTTCCACCGATGTTGACGCCGACAATACGGTATCAGAAGTGCTCAATGACACTGTGGAGGATGAGGCTGCGAATACGGCTGCGGCGGGTGCCCTCGTTACTCGCGGCCGCTGCAGCAGACCAATGTCTGGTGTCCGGCCGCTGCCACTGGATATCCCGCTGCTGCCGGAGCCCCGGCCCGACATGTCTGTGAAGAGCTCATCATCCCAGCCTCCGCCACCGCTGCGACCACCAGAAGCCCCACCGTCGTCTCCGCCTCCGGGCCCATCCTCTCGCCCGCGGCTGCGGCTCGTGGCACGTGAGCCGTTGCGACTACTATCATCGTTTTTACTGCTCTTCCTATTGCTATTGTCTAGCGCGTTGCGGTCAGCGAGAGTGGCTGTTGTTAGCGCTTCTGACGAGACTGCATCGGAATCCAATAACAATCGCTCCGCTTCAGGTATCCGTTGGATCGACACAGCATTAAAGCCATCAGCGACGCCGTTTACTCCGACCCCAAGATCAGGGATCAATTCATTCCCGGCAACATCGCTGAATAACCCAAAGCCCACGCCTGCAGTGGCATTGTTCAGCCGGGGGCCACAGGGAGCAGCCACTGACAGGACGCCGCCAGCGGCGTGCACAAGTTCCGGCGATATGGGGATGGTGCCATTAAGCTCTACAGGCACTGGACGCTCTCCTGCACCTTTGAGCGGCGCTAGAGCGCTCCGCTTCTGTGCATCCTGCACCTCCGGCTCATCTCCATTTCCAGTTGCTGCCGAGTTATTGTCAGCTGCCACTGCTGTTGACAGGTCGGAGAAATTTGTGGTCAGCGCTGCTGTGTCTGCTGCGCGCGACGACACCGATGCCTCTTGAAGGAACGGAACCTCAGAGTTCGACAGCTTCGCAGATGCGGCAATCGAGAAGACAGCACCAGCATCAGCCACCGATTGCGACGCCACTGCTGCCACTGGAGCCAGAGCTACATCCACCACTGCTTCCACGGGCGCGGGTGCGGGTGCGGATGCTGGCGACATCTCTTGCTGCAAGGCTGTCTCATACTCCGGCTCCGGAACCTGCTGCCGGGTGCTCTGTGGCTGCGCCGCCCGCATGGCGGTCTCTGCAGCGCAAATCTGGATGATCTCATCAAGCCAGGAGCCGTGCGGAGTGAGCGCAGGCAGGCACCCGAAGACCAGGGACAGCTGGGACGAATCGAACGAGTCAAGCTTTGAGTAGGCGGCCATGATGAATGCGTACAGCCACGACGCCTGAAAGGAAGAAACGCAGAGGCGAGCAAGTTACCAGTTTTATTCGTTAATGATAATACTTAAAATGATTTATGAGGATTCACGTCCATCACGTCATGGTTAAGGACAGTAAGCTAGCTGTGCCATCAGGGGGAGCGCGGCGCATGCACTGCCGATGGGCATACATTATCCCAAGTGGAGATGATTACAGAAGTAGAATGGCAGTTGCCGGCCGTTTTGGCACAAAATTTATCTGTCAATATGCATTATGCCAAGCAAGTCCCGCCAAGCCTCACCCCGCCCCGACCCCAGCTCCAGAATTCCAGTATATATGTATCCATCCATTGCAACACTAATACCGCTGTATGAATGAACCCCTGCACCTGTGTGGCCTCAGATACATGAGTACAACCCACTCCCCAGCCGCGCGGAGGTCCATAACAACCCCCGCTTGACTTACCTGTGGCCGGAAGCCCACCTTTGCCAGCGCCGCCAGCGCCTGGCACAGCTCCTCTGTGCTATTCTCCCCCAGCTTTGGGTTCGATTGCTTCTCGTACGCCTCCAGCCAGGCCGCTGACGGCACGAAGCCCAGTTCCACAAGCGCCACAAGCGCGGAGCTCTGTTGCCCCGCAGGCATGAGCGCTAGCTTGCTGCCCATATGCCGCGCCAGTTCCTCCAGCCACAGCGCCTGTGGTCGGCGACCCAATTTGGACAGCGCCACAGCTGTGGCGCAACATTGTTCGGGCGTCTGGAAGGGGAGCCGCTGGAAGGAGGCTGTGAAGTACTGCTGCAACCAAAGCTCCGGGGGCCGGAAGCGAAGGCGCGAAAGGGCAACGAGCGTGTCGGTGAGCTCCTCCGCGGTAGCATCCCCCAGGCTGCGCCGCGTGCCGAGCAAAAGCAGGGAGAGCCATTCGCCAGCAGGCTTGCAATTGAGCTGGGCGAGCGAGGACAACATGACGGCGGCCTGCAACGCACCAGCCATGGTGAACGAGGATAGGTATCCCTTATCGGGTACGGTTTTGTATGTCATGTAGCGCAGTCTACAGTATGTACATGAAAAAGACGCGCTCGTGATATCTTTAAAATAATACAGATCAGATTAACTTGCTGTGCCCAAACCCTACAACCCGGGACGTTTGCCTCTGCACTCGGGTTCAAGGCATGCCCTCTAAAATCCAATCATTTGCAAGGCCTTCCAGTCTGGCATTAGCTATCTGCCACAAAAGAAGTGGGTTACCCTTCCTTGTCCCAAAACGTGATTCTATGCGAAACCCTAACCCACCAGGCGGCCCGTCAGGCCCCCTGCCGTGCCCATGAGCGCCGCCGTGCACGCATAGAAACGCTCAAGCCAAATCTCGCCGGGGCTGCAGCGCATCTTCGCCAGGGACACCACGGTCGATACTAGCTCCCAAGGCGAGTAGTCACCTAGCTGCCGTTCGCTGGCAACCAAGTACTCCCCCATCCATGCATCCCCTGGGTTGTGCTCCATGGCCGAAAGCCCTGCCAGCAGCGCCCGTAGCTGCGCGGGTGGACAGGCCACCAAGCGGGGTCGCATGGCAGCGCATGCCGTACGTAACCAGCCCGGTGGCGGCACCGCGCCAAAGCCGCCGATGTAGGAAATCAGCAGTGGCAGGCGCCCACGGGGTGAGGCAGCATATAAAGAAAGGTATCGCTCCGTAGCTTGCACAGCGGCTGCGCGCCAAGCCGCAGAGGGGCGGTGGCCCATGGCGCCGAATGCTGTAATCATGGTATATATATCGTCCGCGTCCATGCCAGTCCGTATCGCCTCTGCAATTGGTTCTTGTTGCTGCAGCGGCTGTAGCAATGATGCTGTGTTTGATTGCTCCTGCTTCCGTGACCGCTGCAACTGCTGCTTTTGCTTGCTGGTCCGTGGGTCTGTTGTTAAACCAAGATCCCCACGATCAGATGAGTTGTATCTGCCGTTATTGCTACTGCTGCCATTGCCACCGGCTCCAATAGGCCGCTGTCGCTTTCCCCTAACGCGTGTCCCCTGCGTAACCTGGCCCCTGCGCGGGCTGGGCACCTCTTTCATGAGCTTCAGCGCGCGTTGCTCCAAACGCCGTATCAGAGAAGAATCCTGGTAACGGAGCCTTGACAAGGCGCGCGCGGTCTCTGCCACACCCCGGCCATTCAGTCTGTGACAGCTGTGAGACAAGACGGCCACCAAGCCTGAAACCATGGACACCACTAGACGCCGAGGCGGCGGTGGTAACGGTGACGTTGCGCCTGGCTGGTCGTAGCTACTTTCGAATACAGCGCTTGCGGCTCGCTGTGGATCCCCATTGATGCTAGGCGCATGCCTTTCTTCTTCTTGCTGCTGCTGCAGTCCCCGGCCCAGCGCATGGGACATAACACGTTTCCCTCTTTGCGTCACAAGTACCTTTTGCTGGTGTATATGAGGACCTCCACGCGCAGACGGGATCGGCAAAGGCTCCGATGTAGATGCCAAATAATTGCTTTCCCGGCGTTCAACATTCTGGTCCTGCTCGCCGTGCAGCGGCGGCTGTGCAAACTCCTGTCCCTGGTGGACACGAAGTCGCCCGGTCAGCTGCGGCATGTGGCGCAGTGCACCAGAATTGTCGTGCATTTGCCGGCCATCCTGCTCGGACGCCTCGTTAGGGTGTGAGCTTTCTCCGCAGGAGGATGAAGAAGTCACATCCACCAACCGGTTGAGTGCTGAATGCGCATGTAACGCTGTGAATTCCGGTCCACGGCGTCGATATAGATCCAGGATCTGAGACAGGTTGCTGCATGCCCTGATAGCCGCTATGAGCTCGGCACCCGCTTCGAAGGAAGCGCCGGGACTATCTCTCTGCGGCAAGTGTTGCTGAGCCCTGGGCTCTGGACCCTACAAGCACAACACATGCAGAATCATGTGTTGACATGCCGTATCTCGCATTCAGCTTGCCGTATGCAAGTCGGGCAAATTGTCCAATCCACCTACACGCACCTTGGGATCCAATGCCCCATGTTCAGGCACCGAAACCCTCAAAAGAGATCGCTGTCGACTTGGATGCACTTGATACCGCTGACTTGCAGCCCGGTATGAGGTCGCACTTAAGCATCGGTTAGGCGATGTTGCAAGCGTTGTGTTACAATCCCCGCAAAGCTGCAAGTAAGAACAACACAAAATATATATCATGAATAGTTCGTTTGCATGGGATATCACGTCGCGCCTTGCCTGTCGCTGAGGTCGGGAGACAGCCATCACAGTGACGCAAATCGCTGCCCTGGCAATCGCAGCTTAAGCGCCACGAGCTGCAATATATCCAGTGCAACTTCGACGTTTCGGATCTGCTCAAAGCACACTTTGCAAGACTTTGTCCGTCGGCGGGACCGCCGCGGTTGCTGAAGTCCTAGATCAGCTTGCAGGAGTTGTTAGTTTATTCTCATGGTTTCTAAGACGAGGCATCGACAAGGTGCAGGCAAAGGTCAGCCCTATTCACGCAAGTCGACTTGCTCTTCCTACAACACCCTAGATGCTCCTGTATACTTGTCCATTGCTAACTTTATCACATTAAGCGGTAAATTGTGTGAGCACATCTGCAATTCTTCTGAGTACGTAGAGTTACGTACATGAAATCGAGATTGAGAGCAAGATGGCTGCCGTGTACATCCGCGAATGGTTTACATTCCCAACAATAACACCAAGATAATATATATTAATAAAATTTACAAACCCGCATCTCCTAAGAATCGACTGGGCCACGCGACGAAACCAATATTTTGCCAGGCATAACTCCATTGCCCAGGAGATTCACAACACGCCTGGCCCATGGCCAGCTGCAAATGGGATAACTTGACCGGTCCACGGGCGGTCAATCTTCCGCACCATGCAAACTCGGAAAATTGCCCATGTTAGGCAAGCCTCCGTCCAACTTGCAATTCAAGGTATTAACGGTCTAATGTCGTTATCGCTGCATGCCAGCAGACGCAGCTGCCTTTCGCGCACCACCCCCGCCGGACTCTTTCAGCTTCTCCAATTTCAACCGTGCGCGCCACTTCCGAGCTTGGACAAACTTCTCAATCAGCTGGCCGCCCTTGCGCACCAAAATGAACCGATTGGAACCCTTGTTGCGCCGCCGCGTGCGCGTTCCCTTGGTGTAAACGCCCCACGGTGTACATGACGGCCGGCCCCCGTTGGTACGACCACCATGCGGGTGGTCCACAGGGTTCATGGCAATGCCGCGGACGCTGGGACGCCAGCCACGCTTGCGCCGCTCTCCCGCTTTGCCCAAGTTGACAAGGTTCTGCAGGTGGTTGCTGACCAGGCCCACCGTGGCACGGCAGTCAAGCGGGATTAGCCGTATTTCCGCTGCACGCATCCCACCAGCAATGCAGTGAAATACAGCAACGGGAGGATCGTCACGTTCCTGGGAATTTAAGAAAGACATGGCAAAATTGGCCGTAACAGGGCGGGGAAACCTTTCCCAGTACATTTTGTTATTGGCTTAGGTCCAGGGTTCTCACTGCTTTTCTGTTTCCTCAGCCTTGCCCAATTTGCCATCTACTTCACACTCACTTGAAGGCAGCTTCACGACAGCGTAATGTTCTTGCTTGCTCTGTATGACAGCGCTAGTGGATGCCGCCCGAGCCACTCGGGCTCCACCACCAGCTTTAAGCTCCAGGGAGTGAATGGGCACACCGATGGGGATATCCCGCAGCGGCAGCTCGTTTCCAGGCTTCACCGGGGCCCCCGGGCCAGACATCATCACTTCCCCGGGCTTAAGCTCCGCCGGGGCCAAATGATAACGCACGAACGGTAGCTCTCCCTCTGCGAAAACCATGGAACAGCCCAGCAAATAGTTTTATCACTCTGGGAATACTTAGCTAGGTCAGCCCCCAGTGCCGTGGGGCGCCAAACCAGGAATGCCTTCACGCGAGAAAAAACGATAACGGCCAGCAGGTGAAGAAGGAATTAACTAAGCGCGTAACGCCCTGACGTATTCTAAGGCGACAAAAATGGGACTCGCTTGGACCAGTGCACGCACGCGACAACGTCAGAAGTATGGCGTGGATTGGATGCACGTGAAAAAGCAGTGGTGCTGCACGCCCAAACCTGAATTACTCGTGAGAGCTGCATCGAGTCCCCGCCCTGTGGGCGCAGACTGCCAGCAGCTCATTGCCCACCCCCAAACGCTGATCTCAGTGGAACATGCTATTTCCCCCAAACGTGTAGTTCCCAACCACCTGGAGAGTATTTAACCAGCGCAAGGAAACCCGAGCGGTTGGGATCCAGCTCCACCCGCTGAACCACCCCCGGGAGCCCATCTAGCTTCCGGCGGTCAAATTCCACCTCCCGCAAAATCTTGGGCGGGCCGCCGCCACGGTGGCGCGTGGTAATGCGACCTGTGTGGTTCCGGCCACCCGTCTTTTCGACATGCCGTGATAACGCTGCAGTGGGCGGGCCAGTGTAGACGCCCAGGGCTTCATAGTCGATCGTGATTTTATGCCGGAGGCCAGGGGTGGTGGGCTTCCAGTAAACGAGACCTGAGAGGGAAAACGGCGAGGCGTTTTAACGTAGGTGGGGCCAAGGTCCGTAAGCCACCTGTCTCACATGGGTGCATTACCCAACATACCTGGCAGTGGGGCGGCCTTTTTAAACTTGTAGGTGTACTTATTCCTGATCAGCAGCAGCAGGGAGCCCCCGCCTGCGAGCCGACAGGTTGGCAACTGTACTGAAATCATAACCCGGCATACGGAGCTGCAATATATTAAGGGGATGGTTCTTACCTGATTGCAGAGTTTCATAACGAGAACCGAACAAGGAACTGCTTGTGCTCGGTTGCGCAATCTCCTGCATTATCAGTAGCGTAAACTATCAGAACTGATGTCCTGGATCCTTCCAAACCTGAATCAACTGTCTGGTATGTCCCACCGGAAAATTACAAGTCTGCTTCGTGAGTAAATTGGCGCATGACTGCGCCAAGCGACGCAGCATGCCCGCTTAAAGGCAGGCCTCTGCTGGATCCCAATAGCACGTATGAAAAAATTGACGTTAAATATCTATAGGACTAAAATATATGGAAATGGGACTTCCTACATGGCCTCCGCAATCTCCTACCCGACTGTACAACGACAGGGCGCGATTGGAGCGCATCAACACTTGGCTAAGAATCGAAGGTAAATTTTGAAGACGATGTCGCAAGCATCGGTGTTAGGGCCGATTCGTACAAACGGTAACGAAAGTGATTGTCAAACCTTCTCACGTTCTGAGGGGAGCTTGGTTGTCCTTGTCACTGCGTCCTGAAGCTTTTTAGAACGGACCTCCTTTTATATCTAATGGTGCTACATATTTTGCATAAGTCCGGCTACAACAATAGTATTGATACCAAGCAGACGTTCCGTGCAAGCTCTGATTGAATTTGAAGTCGACGGTTTCCAGGATTACGCAATGGATGACTCTAAGAAGAATGCCTATACGATCCTCGAGCTGGAGCCCAGTCCAGAAGTGGACGATACCGCAATTAAGAAGGTATGAAGGTCTGCATGAAGGCGATTCTGCGCGATTCTGGCACTGGATATGTGCGCGTGAGGAACTATGGGCCTACGATCCTGTTCTCGTCCACCTACAGACATTTAATGGGCCGCTCACCGACCGTCGCCGCCCAACCCCGCCCTTGCCGTTGCTTCGGCCCCTAACCACTGTCATCAGGCTTATCGCCGGCTCGCAATCCTTAAGCATCCTGACAAAAACCGTGACAACCCTAAGGCTGGTAAGGTGCAGCCGAATACTGCTAAAGTATCGAATCCTGTAAGCTTGCACCGAGCTGGAGGGCTCGAAGGCTTTCCCTGTGTGCCACCTAGGATTATTGTGTTCGGGGCAAAATGAGAGGAGCATGCCAGAATGTAAAATGCCGGAGGCATGACTGTGCATGTTAGCTGCCGTGAGAATAAGTGCTTAGGCTGTCGAAAATCATCAGCCTTGTGACGGTGTGTTTTGTCAACTCCTATCCTCACGTTGGCTGGTTACACCCGCATGTGCTTGACGTTCCCCTTTGACCCCGCCATCACTGCCATACCCGTCAACTAGCTGAGGAGTTCGCGGAGTTGGAACAGGCATACCGTCTGCTCCTTGATAAGGACGCCAGGAACGCGTTGGATGACTTGCTCAGGTGGGTTTAACGACCCACTGGTCGTACATATGACATCCTCATGGACCGCTAGCGTCGCACGTGCGTGTACAGAAAAATGAGGATCATGCCTGGATTAGCACATTGGATTTTCTTGTGCGCCGTGAGTCCCCGATCCACCGGGTTCAGTGATGCTGCTGTAATATGCAGGGCCTGTACTATTCGAATGGCTGTTCGTCCCCGTCTAAGGCCATGGGTGGGATGTTTCGTAGAGACCTCGGCGCCATGCCCAGCGCAATGCTGATGATTAAGGAAGTCTAATTTAGGTACAGCCTAGCTTGAATACGTATTGGCCGGGGCCAGGAGAGAACTTGTCAGGCGTGTGCCTCCGGCTGGCGTGAATGGGGGCCCAGGGCAAGCAGGTTCTACGGAAGGCGCGGTGCCATGCATCCTTTGGTTTGTAAAGCATTTCATACGAGCTTGAGCGGGATTGCCGTGTGATACCATGTCGGTTCCAGCAGGGAATGCTGCAGCGCAGCGCGATGACCCGTACTGATTATGTCAGTCGACACCTGCTGTAGCTACTCCGTGCACATTCATACCGCCGCTACGCAGGGCCCAGGCACAACGGGCAGCTCGGGTGTCTCAGGTCAGCGAAAAGCGGCGCAAGCTGAAAGAAGAACTTGAGAAGCGTGAGCGGCAGGTGGGTGCACGGAGAACCTGTTTACCCATGCGGGCTATGTGGTAGCTGCGGCCGTGTGAGGGCTAAGCGTCGCGACGATGCCCCAAGATATGGTCAGTAGCTGCAACAACTCTCGAAACCCTAAAGAAGGTAAACCAGCAAATGTAGTAGGTTTTGATTAGCAGGTGGAGGCAGCAGCTGTAGCCAGTGGATTTTGCCGTAGCTCAAATTATGACTTGGGGCCCGCAAAACGGGTCCACGGCATGATTTCTTTCCCGTCACTGGTTGCCGGGTGGGGGACATTCGGTTTAGAGCATTAAATGCCTGAAGATCCTCCTCGCGTTATGTTCCCCCGTTGTGATAATTGGATTCTTGCAAATTACGCACCCACTGACAGCTGGGTTGAGATGCTTCCTTCGTGACGCCCTTCTTCCTGTCGCTGCATGAGCCCGCAGTCAGCCAGTGAGCGCAGCGAGGAGGAGATGGCGCGGCAGCGGCTCAAAGTCAGTGGGATGATGCGGAAAGGTGGTGGTATGGGAGACTGGAGCTAACGGGGAGGGGGGCCACTTGTGTCGGCGAATGAATGCTAGGATCAGACAAAACATCCAACTCCAGACTTCGGGCCGAACATGCCGGAGTGACCAGCAGCAAGTTTCGTCAGCATAATAGGCCGCCTGCAATTGAGGCCCCTTAACATCCTGAGAAGCATGAAGTAGGGCCACCTTGCACCAGGCATGTAGCAGCACACGTGGTAGCCATCCTGGATAGGGAAGTGCGGCACAGGCTGGTCTAGCGTTTCCGGTTTATGCTCCGCAGTTATCAACTACGACCATGCTCATCCCTACGGGATTGCGTGTCATAGATCATAAGCGTTCATACAACTTGCGATAATGATAGGTCGAGCTTGAGCGACTGCGGCAAAAAGCGGAGGAGGAGGAACGGCGGCAGCGCCAACAAGCTGCGGAGCTCTCGGCGGCCATAGCGGTGCAGCGGGCAGCGGCGGTGGCGGCAGCTGGTGTTGCCGGCGGCGGCGGTGCAAGTGCGGCGTACAGCTACGGCGATGGTGAATTCGCCCCCACGGCGGAGGTGCAAGCGCAGCTCCGTCGCACATTGAAGGTAGAGGCCTTGTAATGTCTCTTGTGCCATCAGTTGCATATCAGGCCCAACGCAATGACATGAGCTTCGCAGGGAAGCAACTTTGTGACGTGCTGCGCTGTGGTTCGCAGGTGACGTGGGATCCCACGTGTCGGGAGTACAGTACTGAAGAGCTTCGTTCCATCTTCGGCGGCTTCGGAGCGCCCGTACAGGATGTGGTGCTCCGAGATCGTAAGAAAAAGCGCAAGGTGACGGCGCTGGTAGTCATGGCGACGGAGGCGGCTGCGGTGGCGGCGGCAGGCAGCGTCTGCGGAGATCCCAGTGAGCCCCTGCTGGTTGTACCGCTTGTTGGGAACATGGCGGCAGAAGGGGACCAGCAGCGCGACGGAGGCGACAAAGGGGACCAGGTGGCGGCTGTTGTGTCTGAAGACGGTGGAGGCGCCGGGCTGAAGCAGCAGCAGCGGTTACCTGATGACGGCCTGTTGCCGGGGGATGGCGCCGCGGGTCGTTCAGAGGCAGCAGGGCCAGGACCTCGTTCGCTGCTGCAGCGGCCGGCACGGCTGCCTGACCCACCCGCCGGAACCTCTGCCCGGCCGTTATTTCCCGCAGCTGGAAGAGGGGCAGTAGGGAGTGGCAGCACGGCGGCGTTTCCTGCATTTGGAGGAGGGGGTCTCTTTCCTTCCACGACAGGAGCAGCATCAGCAGCCGCAGCAGGAAGACCAGCTATGAGCTTTCCTTCGGGACCTGGGGAAGGCGGGCCAGGGTTTGGCAGCTGGAGAACGTCGGCACCAGGGGGGATAGGGGGGAGTGCTGGGGGTGGAGGCGGGGCCCCATCTGGGCGCGGCAGCAGCTTTGAGGATGAAGTGCTGGAGAAGATGCGTCGGGCAGCGGCAGCGCGTCAGGCGGCGGCGACTGCTGCGAAGGAAGCGCTTGGATGACATTGTTATATTGTAACACGTCATTCTTCGGGTTGGTTTATCAGTGGTAAACTGCCGCAGAGCTACAGCATTCTATGAGAGGAAACGCGTGCATTTTCCGTAGGCTCCACGGAGCATTGGTCCATTGCAATAGGCAATGTTTGATCGTTGAAATAAGGAAAGTTCACGTATCAGTGCCGGGACCATCTTTAAATATCAGGCCGCAGCGGGCCCTTTCCGGACGTACCTATAATCGTCCTATCTTACCTCTAAAAGACGGTCCATGTCTACATCTGTCCACTCCGGGCGCTTTCAGCACACCGGTAGAACAGGGAAAAATAAGATTAAGGCTCGCCCTATCTCCGTCAATCGTGAGTGTTTGGCCCTAGGCCTGGCTAGACCTGCCGCGATCTCCCCGCCTCATCCCGGCAAAATATTTGCCAGTTGACAAGCGCATTGCGCAAAGATCCGTAGCCAAACTCGCGCGAACAAGCTTGGTAGTAAGTTGGAACTTTAGATCTGCCAACGTCTTGTTCCGTTGGTCCAGCCCGTTAGGATCCGATGGAACCGTTAAATTATGTAAACAGAAGTGCGAAACTTCTCCCCACTTTGGAAACTGAGGTCGAGGGCAATCCTGTGGATTCTTGAAATGAGTGTGACCGGTAGAAGAGTCTTTCCCTTTGTTATCAGTCGCATTCCTATGCGCGCCTTTGCGTCAGAGTAGTTCCCATGCTGCTGGAAAGGAGGTCACGCGTCATTATACACGTAGACCTCGATGCCTTTTATTGTAAGGATTATTGCTTATTATGCCATATATCAGTTACAATTGCCTGTCGGATTCAGTTGGCGCCACGTTGCACGAATCTTGCTCACAGGTCAGGTTGAGCAAAAGCGGCATGGCATTCCTCGCGAGGTGCCCTGTGCCGTGCAGCAATGGTAAGCTAGTCTTCGGTCTTGCGGGATGGCCCAGCGCTTACTTGGATATCCTCAAAGGGATTGCTCAGCTCTCGTCGCCCGCCACAGGGAGGGCCTCATCGCAGTCAACTACGCAGCTCGTGCTGGGGGTGTGACGCGTCACATGCGCGTCACAGAGGCCAAGAAGGTCTGTCCGCAGCTTCGCACCATCCACGTGGAAACAATCGGTGAGGCTCCACGGGCACCCATGCCCTCTGGTCCCAGCCCGCAACAACAGCTTCATCTCAGGCGGATATTTGCCATAGACATATAAGCCAAAAGACCTGCTTGCCCCCGAAGCCGCCTTCGGAAGGTCTCTTAGCCGTATTTACGCCAGAGCGTTGAGCCTAGGGACGCGTGCCGTGCATCATGGCGTGCCCTGCTGCATGCTTTTACCGTGATGTATGAATCTGACATTCGAGTCCATTTGTTATCGTAAGCATGGTAGTAAGGGGCCTTTTGAGGCCGAGGATGGGGGAGCCAGATCTAACAGGTTCTAGATTACTGCCGGAGGGGGGTTAGGCATGCTCGCGATCAGAAGCAAGTTCAGTCCACGCAGGCTTTCCGCACGCCAGCAGCCCCTAACTACCACTGCTGGTCGTGCTTTTAACACTGCGCATATTAAAACGGCTTCCTTGAGTGAACTGCGACCTCTGGCAACTGCGCGCTGCACGTGCGCGGCCCCTCCCTTCTGCGGCACTGCGACTCCTGTCATAGAGTGGGAAATCCAGTGAGCCGCCCGGATGGAGGCTATCTGCAGGAGGGGCGGGGGCCGGTGATCGAGCTCTTGTCGGCTCGGAAAGCCGGCCGGAGACTAGTCAGCCGACATGTACGAGGCGATACACACACGCATTCACAACAAGTCACGTCGCATACAGGGGATAAGAAGGGATATCAGTACCAGCACCTGCTGCGTTTTTCCCGCGGTATAGGTCGTCCTTCAGGGGACAGTGCCTGCAACCAAAACGCCAAGTGGGGGGCACGAGGACCCGACTGTGTGTTTGATGGTACCTTTTGGGAGAGGAGGGGTCCTGTGACCCATGGGTCTGCTGCTGGGGTAGGCGGCTCACGGCGTCTCGCTCCCCTGTCGATGGGCGAGGAGTCATTACAGCCTTGTGTACATGCGGTTAGCGATATGCCACCCACACGCAGGAGAGGGTGATAGTCTATCACCTGGGCGCACCCAGCAGAGCAGTGGGCTCGGGGCTGTTGGCGGCGCGGGGCGGCGCAACGAGGCCAAGGCGAGCTTGCAACCATACCGGCAGGTGCGATCTGCGCAATTTGAACGGAGATCCATTCCTGCTTGGGGTCAATGAATCCATCCCTAAATCCCTTAGCCAATCAACGAACTGTCCCCGATTAACCCCAACACCGTAAGTGCGGATAGTTGCATAGGTATGGCGGAAACGATGCGCTGTGGAGTTCGGCATGTGAAGATTGCGTTGTTTCCTGCCGTACCGTAACAGCATCACTGTACTGCTTTCCTGGCGTCAGGCCTCCGGCGAGATCATGAGGGTGCTGGGCGGCCTGTTGGGTCCGGGCTGTCTGCTGGAGAAGGCATCTGTGGATGAGGCATTCCTGGACGTAACGCCCATGGTGGTGGGTGGGGTTGGGAAGGGGGGTGGGGGTTGCAGGGGCGCAAGACCGCGGATGGGGTCACCCCGTGCCGTGCCAGAAGGTCCGACAGGAACGATTAAGAGCAGAATGACGGGCGAGCAGCAGTGGCAGCAGAAGTAGCCGCAGCAGGGATAGCGCTGGCGGCAGCGGCGGCTCTCGCATTCTACCGCGTCTACATAAGTCCCCTCGATACGGCACCTCAGCCGCATCAGTTGACATCGACTGAGTGGCTGGCCGGTGGCCGGCCATGGGAATCCCCTGCAGGAGGAAGAGCTGCGGCGTCTGGGGCCCGGTGCGGCGATGGAGTCGGACCCAGGACACGTCAGGCCGCAGGAGGTCGAGGAGCTTTTCGCTGCGGAGCACCCGGATCCCTGGGGCTACCTGCCAGCGCTAGAGCACAGCAACGACGGTGATAACGGCAGCGGCTGCGGCGCTGGCGCTGATGATTATGGTGATGGTGGTACCGGTGGTGGCTACGATGGCATGAATGGTGCCGGTAATGAGAACGGCGGCGGCGGCGGCGGTTGCAGCGAAAAAGGTGCAAATAAAGGCAGAGGCGAAGGCAGCGCTTGCGCTGGTGCTGGCGCTGGGGTGGTATGCGGGTCCTTATCGGCGGAGCTGCTCGCGGAGGCTCGAAGGGTGTGTGAAGCGAGTGTGGTGCTGGGGGGTCCGCTGGACTTGCGCAGCGATACGGACAGGCGATTGCTGGCTGGTGAGTGGAGGCTCGGGTATGGGGCCGGCGGCTGGTGTCGGGTGGTGATAGTGGGGGGTATGTGGGATGCGGCGGCGATGAAACGCAATGAGCGAAAAGCCAAGCTGGAAGGGAGGGGATCGGGGATCAGTTGCTAGGTTGCATGAGGACGCTAGCAGGTGCTGTGTGGTCCTCTAGTGGTGCTGGCGGTGTGCCTCCGTGGGTCGCCCTGCGGTGCCCTAGTTCCTGACCTTCTCGCCATTACCAAAACCGGCTGATTGCCTGGCCCGCCGTGACTACGCGCCTTCCTCAGGTGCCATCATAGCGCTGCGGATGCGGCGGGCGGTTCGTTCGGAGTTGGATTTCACCTGCTCAGCTGGTGCGCGCCGCCACTGTGTGTTCGAGACGTCTCAATAGGTTTTAAGACGATACACATGTGCATCGGGATCAGGACAGCAGGTGCATGGTGTATTTACAAGTGAAGCATGCGTATCTCGCATCTCTTACGGACGGTCATGTTGCCATCTGGCGCTCCAGGGGTGGCTACCAACAAGCTGTTGGCCAAAGTGGGCTCCGCACGGAATAAGCCCGATAAACAGACGGTGGTGCTGCCCCGGGGAGTGCCGGACCTTATGCAGGTAAGCAGCCGGGGGGAGCAAGGGGACGGAGAGCGGGAACGTTGGGGACCTGGTCATCAGCGCCCGTCAGGGACCTGGCCGTTGTTCGATGGGCAGCTGGTATCATGACCTGTTTGCAGCCCCGGTATGAGGGTCCCGCAGCGCCTTTTGGTATACGTGGCGTCTATGGCTTGAACGTGCGGTCACTGTAGACATCAGCACCACAGTCGCCGCCATCATTTAGAAGTTGAGGGGATCTCCTTCCCCTCCATCGTCGTTACATGCATCTTCGTCGCCTGCCCCAACTGAGCTTCCGTCCGTTACCGCCACTAACGCTGTCATCTCGTCAGGATATGCCACTGAGCAAGCTGCGCGGTCTGGGCGGCAAGCTGGGGGCCTCCCTAGAGCAGCACTTCGGCGCAACCAACGCAGGGCAGGCGCAGCAGCTGTCCCTGGAGCAATTGCAGCGGGTCCTAGGGGAGCGGACCGGGTGAGGGTGCGTGTGGAGGCGGTCTTTGTGGTGGTGATGTGGTTTGTTAGGGACCGCCTTGTAGCGAGGGGAAGTACGGGGCTGGGCGACCAATCATGACCGGGGTGCCGACGACTTGAGGCGCTGCGGAGCCTGGAGGGGGAATCGCAGGGGGGATCCCCCGTGGCACAAGCTCCTGGCCGGGCGCCGGGCTAATGAGATGTGTCTCATGACACCTGATTTTCCAACAGGTTTATGTACCCGTGTCCGTGTTCTTCATTACGTGAATGGACTGTGGAAGCCCGTATCGTGATTTGTCTCGTGGAATCGGATTGCTGTTGGGTTTAAAAGGGCAGAAAGGGCAAGCTTGGATTACGGATTGCTCATAACAGCTGCCGAAATGCTGAGAAGCAATACCCTAGGCGGTACACACATAGACGCACGCCAGCATGTTTTGATGAAGTCAGAGGCCGCTTCTGCCGTGGCGGTGCCTACACAGGCTGTGGGTGTCGCAAGTCGTTCGGGGGCAATGCTCCGAGCCTGTCACGCCCAAGGTGCGGATCCAGCAAAAGAGAGGGATGTATCCCGGGTTGCTCTGTGGGGACTATACATGGGGGTCGAGGGCCGCGTAAAGGTGGCGCCGTGTTGGGGATGGCATCACTGCCACATCTGGTCCCCAGTTCGAGGCGATGGGGAAGGGGCGCTCCCTTCCTGACAAGGCCGTGTGGCCTAAGGCCTCCAAATCTAAGACTTCAAATTGTGCCGTATCTTCCCCCAGTAGATGTGCCGCTCTGAGGAGTCGCTTGCCTGTTTAGGCGTGATGCTTCGGACGGGTCACGCCTTATCCGCCTCCCCACGCCGCTTACTTCCCTCACTCTCTTGGTATTGCAGGACAAGCCCAAGTCGCTCCTCAGCTGTAAGTCCTTCGAGTCCACACGTGATTTGGGGGATCTGGGCCGTTGGTTGTCCATCCTGGCGGAGGAGCTGGCACAGCGCTGCAGGGAGGACGAGGCAACGCACCGGCGGAGGGCACGGACGCTGGGTGGGTGCGGGTGTGGGTTTTAGGCTTTGGAGCCCCCCCGAAACCCTTATGTCCTTATCGGCCGGGGTAGCTGGCGGGATGGCTTAGACTGCTTACTTCCACCTTCCGGACTGCCGAGACTATTGCCTGTAACTTTGTTACTGGTGTTCGGGGTAGTGGCTCTTGAATTTGCTGTTTTGCTTTCCCCTGTTGCATCACATTGCTTGCGTGCTGCCGTCCGAAGTCGCGCACACTGCGTTTTTTGGATCTCAGACTTATCACTTTTGTTCATCCGCCGCGCTTCCTGTCCCTCCTGCTCCGGCACCGTCGGCTATCCCCAATGCCCTCACGTCGTATGCCCAGTGTTACATTACCGAGGCATAGGGCCCAGAGAACGCAGCGTCCGTTGTCCCATGCCGCAGCACGGCAGGGAGGGCCCCTCTCCGGCCGTCCTGGCTAAGGCCGCCATGGAAATGCTAAGGTATGACCCGTATGCCATGCGGACATGCACTAGCACTGTGGCGCCCGGCGCTAATGTCCGCCTAAGGCTTCAGCGCCTGCACGCGTCCCAACCCTGCATTGATGCAAATCTCTGGCTTTCTAGAATATTCCAACCATTGGGGCAGGGCCGCACTTTGTGGCGCTTCTTTTCTGTGATCATTATGAGCCCTTAGCTCTAAACCGCCCCACCTTGCCCCGCCCCAAACCAAACCGGCACGGCACGGCACGGTACGGTCCACGTCCTTGCCCATGCTCTCTGTCCAGGCGCCAGTCCGATGCGCTTCCTTGCAGCCGTCTGGCCATCGCGGCCACTGAGTTCGATGACCCACCGGCGGCCGGCGCCCAGGCCATCACACGCTTCTTCTCCGCTCAGCCACAACATCCACCATCGGCACTGCAACATCCACTGTCAATCCGGTCGCCGGGGCAACGACTACAGCAGCAGCAGCAGCAGGGGTGCCGGGAACACCAATCGACCCACGAGCAGCCCTGGCACAAAGTGCAGTCGCATCAACTTCAGCAGGAGGAACACCGACAGCAGGATCAAAAGCAACTGCAGCAGCAGCAGCATAATTTGAAATTGTCTGGGGACTGGGCAGAGGGTGAGGGCGGGGAGGAGCTAACCACTTGGCATGGCAATGACTACGAGCACGCGGACATGTGCGCGGGCGATGAAAGTGGGGAAGAGTATAACGAACCGTACGATGATGAGGAGATAAATACCAGTCATACAGTTACCGATCCGGAATGCATAACTGACATACAACACGCTCGTATGTCTGTCCAAGAGCTCGGAGCCCTACATCCACAGCAAGGCCCCCGGCAGCTTCAGAACAAGGATGCGTCGGAGCCTCGGCAAGCTGAGTGTCAGCCGCTCCCGCGGCCTTGTAAGCGGGTTCGTCAATGGGAGATGGGCGGGCATGGACACGGACCTTTGCCAGGAAAGGGGGATTTGGCAGCTAATGCCTTAGCCGAAAACGGCGATGCAGAGGCGCCAGGGGCAGCGCGGATAGCTGCAGCTGCTCGGTCACACGATGTCGGCAGCGCCGCAAATCTGGCAGAGGAGCCTAATGAAGGTGATGTCAGCGGATACCACTGCAGAGACATGGCCGCGCCATCGGGGCCCGCGCCCCGACGAGTGGCGATCACCTGCCAAGGAGATGGCCGTACAGCGAGCAATCCGGGGACAGATTTGGATTCAGATATCGATCCGAATGCGAAACCCAGTGCGGTGGATTTGTTGAGCGATGTGGATCTGAATGAGCAGCGTCGCATCCTGCACGACATAGAGCTGGCGCGGCTGCGGTCCTTGGGCAGGTCTTCGGGATCCGGGACCGGTGCAGGGGCCGGGCTCGCAGGGGAAGCAGGCGGCAGGGGAGTGGCGCCGGGGAGGCGGAGTGGCGGTGGTGGGGTGGCAGGGAGGGGGCGTGGACGTGCGTCGGCAACGACGTCATCGACAAAAGGGCAGATGCGCTTGACGGCGCTTCTGCGGCCCCGGCCCCAGAACGGTTCATAACGTGCTCATACATGTCCGCAGGTAAAGCTGCATGTAGGTTTAGTAAGATGGGACAAGGACGGCTTGCATCCGGCAGTCTGGCGCATTTCGTGGGGCTGTATGTACAAACCAGAAAACATCCTTGTGAGGCTGATAGGCGCGAGGAGGCATGGCAGAGATTTCATATGCGAGAGGAAAATCAAGCTCTAGTGTGCTATACCGAATGTACAAAACAGGCCTGCTTAGCTTTTACGAGTGACGTTATTGCGTTTGTCGCCTGTTATTGTGTACCATGGCAGGGTGCTCTGCTGGACAGGGCAAGGTGTTTCACGAAGGTGTTCATTTGGGTTTCATTCATCCAATTCCTAAGGGACACGATTAAGCGCCGGGGAAGAACAACATCGAGTAAAATTGACGTGACATCGAAGCCTGAAGCTCTGTTAAGGCGAGCGCGCTAGGTCATTGAGGAAAATGCCCTTGCTAGTGAGTATGGATGGAGCTTGATTGTCTGAGTAGATGGGTCCACGTGACATTTAGCTCTGTGGAGATGAGCTTCATTATATGAATGCTGCTGCTTGAGTTCTTGAGTTCTGCGTTTTACGGTCAGTCCGGTCAGTAGTCTCGTATAGCCCTTCTGGACTAGAATGGCAGCACACGTCAAAATCACAATCAACAACCTGGTTATATCGGTGCACCCTTAACGGAGGGCACCTGGATTCATTATTTGCACACGTGGCCAGGCCCTCCAGGGATGGGTCGGGGGATTTCAGATCGGGGGATCCACATACACCTCAGATTTCCGATCCACGCCGAACCTGGGACCTGTTGCCCCGCCGCAATGGAAATCCTATAGCTTATACCCGTGGTAGTTACCAGTCTCGCACCATTGGCTGACCGAGATGCGCGAAAAGTAAATCCTGTGGCCCCGGAGCACTGGCGTCCTATGAAGTAATGCCATTACTTCAACGGGATCTCGTTTGATGCCGGCCCTCCATCCAGGTGCGTCAACACACATAATTCCAGAAACCTCTCCCCTCATGGCATCCCCCTCGATTATATTTTACATTCTTGGTCCTACCTGCCACTCCGCTCAGCAAGTGTTTGCCTCTCACGGCCATGTCAACGAGCCATCTATAGCTGGGCCATGATCGGTCCCCACAGCTCCACCACTGGAGCATAACGAAGGGGGGCCCCTCTAGGTATAACTTTGGTAAATCGTTTATCATCTGCTTGGCCCTTCCCGATCTGATCGTTCGGATCATATTTAGGTCAACTATACATGTGATGGTGGTGGTGGGTGCTGAACCCGGGAAAATCACTGATTTCGGAGAAGTCCGCGGATGAGGGTGAAAGGATGAGTGTGCCCCGAAATACTGGGGAAGGTAGGGACTGCCAGGTAGTGGCCACGGGTGAAGCAAAAAAAAACCCTATCCTACACACATATGACGTGCACGGGGTATACACATCCACACACGTGTACAAATTATTTTCTTCCACCAGCTGGTCGCTATCCTGGACCTGCGTAGCCATTGACATCAGGCTCGACAAACTTCCTCTCCACCCGCTCAATGCTGAGCGCGCACGTTCCCTGCGGCAAAGCAATTAGGGGCAGCCCGAGGGCAGCGCTACACACTTCTGTTCATCCTCACATGCAATAAATCAGCAACTCAATCTTCCGACACAGCAGATCTGTGGATCCATAAAATAGCAATTGTTACGGTTCATTGAGATAATAAATGTACATCCTACGCTCAAGCAGCCCCAGCTTCCCTTACCGTTCAGCCATCTGAACGTGTCATCTCCCCAGGCTCGATGACTATTATCTATCAATCATGTATGCCGCAACATCGGTAGCAGCAGCAGCAGCAACAACAACAACAACAACAAGAATATCACCAATCACACGGTAGCCTGGTTTGCGATCAGTGTCATGTCAAAGTGCACGTAAATCGACATACACAAATACGCACACACGTGCGCACGCGCAAGACGTGCGCCCTCACGAGCGAAATGGCCCAGCATCCGCAAGCTTTCACAATATACAATTGTTTACTAGGAATGCAGCTTTGGTGGTTTCCAAAAGGTTTTGAAACCACCTTGAATTTTTATATCAAATCAACCTTGCAACTTCATGTGCGAAGAAACGTCAGCAATAGTTGCCTAGTATGAGGAAACGCATGAATGCATGACGATGGAGGATAAAATTCCCCAATTGACTCATGAATATAGGCTGCCTGGGATTACGTACAATCTTCCCCGGGTTCCCCCACGCACAGGTGACGATACCTGCCCGTATCCGGCCGCCTGTTGCATTGCGGCTGACGGGCCCCCCTGGACTATTCGCTTCCATCCGCCCCATGACGGCAGCACAAATAGAAACTATAAAGCAGTTTATGAAGGGCCCCAAATCTTGTGATACCACAGCAGCTTAGGTCGCCCTTCCCTCACCCCGCAACAGCCACCAAGAGCCACAGCTGGTTGATGGTCGGCCTGTCTAGTGACCCTACATGAAGCCGTGGTAGACAGTACACCGGATGGACAGCAGCACGTTCTCGGACACGCAGTTGAACCGCATGCGCGGTGCTATACAGCTGCTCACAGTCGGACGGCAGCACCCCTGGAACAGCACCTCCCACGGGTTCGCGTCAGATCTGCCAGTCATTGCTGGCGACTAGTTTACCAGTTTAGTACGTTTGCATGGTTACCTCCCCAACCCCACCCTCCAAGCTACTGGCAGGAGCAAGACAGGGAATGGCCAATAGAAATCTCAAAGGAGCCCCGACGCAGATCTTCAGATCTGCCAGTCAAATTCCTCAGGTTCCAAGTGAGCATCCCAGTTTCCGATCGTGGCGACGGAGTTGTCGGGGGAGGCCGCACTGGCGGCCTCCTCCTCCTCTGCCAACGCTGCTGCACCTGGCCCGTTAAGGAAGACGTAGGTCCGCATCATACCCTTGCCCTTGACCTGCAGCGAAGTAAACGCGTCCACAGTTACTGAGGTATAGCCACTCATCTGCACAACCAGGCCAGCCAGGCCCCAGCACCGCGTGCAGTCCGCAGCGGGCAATAGCTAGATTGCCGACCCTAGTGGGATCCTACGCGTGTCTTCCTGGGCCTCAGCTCACATGTACACTCCTGCGCTCCCCCCAGAGCGCCCGCTCCTGCTCCCCCAGCTGCATATACGTATCCTCACTGATCTGCTCCGAACCGCCAGCATCATGCAGAGGATAGGCACGGGATCGTTGGCGGTGAATGGACGGAGAGCAAGCCGTTGGTCTTCAAGAGGAGAAACAGGCGCAGGCAAGAAACTCCGCAAGCCAGTGAACCGTTGAAAGGGAAGCTACCCGCTGCTGGGCGACTTCGCTGTTCGAGTTAACGGTGGCGAAACGTCGCAGGATTTTAAAATCCAATTGAAATCGTACGACAGCAGCCTTCGCCATGGCACCGTGAAGGCGCTGGCCCAAGAAGTCATGTTTGTCTTGACAGCCATTGGTGGTGACAGATTTTTCCCGCATGAAATCCCGTCAAAGCTCAAGATAATAATTATCTTATTTCCTATCCCCGCCGGCAGTCCACTACTCAGACATGGGCGGGTCCCACACCCGCTGCGGCTTACCTGGATCGTCCCTGGGATACCAGTGGATTCCTGCAGAGGGTCGTTGGGAGCTAACCGTTGGATTGTCGGTGTTTAGGTAATTGTGGGTTGTAAGGGTATGAGGAGGCTCCAAGGTCGGCAACAAAGCAAGCGAAGCGTATGTGTAACGGCGTCGAGGCGTAATTTAGCACACACGATGCAAAGTCGCCACGTCGCACAGTCACGGTTTACATGTCCCTCCTATACCTTCCCGCCACGCCTCTCCTCGCACACACCCAGTCCTTGCTCACCATGCGGCTGGCGGTATTGACGCAGTCGCCATACAGTGTGAAATGTGGTCGCGTCTTGCCTACGATTCCGCTCATGACCCGGCCGCTGTTGATTCCCACACCCGCATCTCAACCTTGCCACCAAGAGGATTGTCCACCTGACTGCATGCCTGCGAAAAGCGTGTCAGCACAATACAAAGATGAAGAACGACAAGTTGTAAGTGTATTTTTCGCACGTAACTGAACCCCCCGAACCAGTATCACCAAGAGCAACAACACCAACGCGTGGCACCTCGCCAGTTACAGATTTATCGACGGACCTGCAGTAGCGCCTTTCCAAACTCCACAAGTTGTTGCGCGTGATCCTCCACCTCAACCAATAGACCCGTACATGCGATATAGCAGTCTGCAGGAGGTGGGAGGCGGGGGGTGGGAGGCGGGAGGACGCCAGAAGACTAAAGTGGCCGTGGACCAGGTTAAGGGAACCCAGAGATGGCACATGAACGGAGGTCGGGAGGTCGAAGTATTAAAACTAGGCGCCCGACGCGTGAGAGGTGCAGCTGCGGCCGGATAAGAGGATGGGGCCGGTTTGGAGCTGAGCCTGTACACGCCTGAGAAGCGGTGTTGCGCTTGCTTAGGTAACACGACCAAGGAAGGCAGGCGCTGTCCGCGCAATGTGGTGGGAGCATTGGGCACAAAGGCGTCCAAGCTTGTGATTGACGTGAGCCTCTTTAGGGCCCCCATGACTCCCCTTTGTTGCCCTCCGTCCCCCTCTCTTCCCTTCCGTCGCCCGCTCTGACGGAAGCCCAACATGCAAACCCATTATCGCAACGCCATGAACACCAAGGCCAACCCAAGCGGTGACTCAAACACAATGGAAAATGATCCCAAGTGGAAAATGGAGCGTGACTTACCACCAATGGTGTTTACCTTGTAGCAGCCGTACTGATCGCATAACGCGTCCAGCTTTGCGAACAGCACATGCAGCAACAACATTACCACTTCAGGCTCTACCTCGCATGACAGTCGTGTGTAGCCCAACATATCCGCGAACAGCACTGAAACCTGCGTTCGGTATTATTTAGCGGTTTGCGGAGCATACATGGGCTAAGGTGAGTACATCACACAGGCCCAGGCACCGAGGAAGTGTGAAGCCCTAAGAAGCTGCTCAACCCTTTCGGAGTGGGAAGGCATCGTGGACGTGGGGAGGTGAGGGTCTTAGTGACAGAGCGGCGAAATGCTTGCGGATGAGAGACGTGACAGGTAGGGGGACAAGCACGTCACAGACATGACCCCATGCTTTCGACCGTCTCACCTGGCGGTGCCAGTGCTTGTAAACGATAGTCTCGGATGCACCAGCTGACATCGTCTGATGGGCGTCGCTGAGCCCGCGCTGCAAACCGGTGAGACCGGGGAACACCAAGCGTGTCATGCTTCATGCTGTGCGTGTGTGCCATGTTAGCGGCTCAACTGGGAACTGGCCCACCAGGGTCTCCATTCATTGAATGAGAGCACACGGAGGACAAAAACACACCAGCGGGCAAACGTAAGCTGGCGGGGAATACATTTTGCGGCCCGACTCGCCTAAAGCACCACACTGTGCGCGCGTGGCGTGGTGCGCAGCCCTCAGCCGCCCTTTCCGCATCATCTCTTTACACAACACACTGGCGCAGTCGCAAACCACTGCTACTGCCAGAGCTAGGCAGACCCCCTTTTGCGCCCCATCAATATGGTATTCACCTGCAGCACCTGTCGCTTGACCTGCTCAGCCACGGCTGAGGGCATAATCTCCAGAAGCAGCCGGTCGCCTGATAGGCGGCGCGGGATTCGGGGATGTGTGTTTGTGTGCAGGACTACGAGGGACATGGCCGACACCGCAAGGCCCGTGTAACCGGTGAGCAGCGGCCCTGTGGGACTTAAACTTAAATGTACGGGATGGGATGTGATCCATCAGGACATGCGCCCCAAAACGCATACAGATCGACCCCGGCACACATGCATGTCTACACGTTTCTGTGTCCAGTTATCTGCTTAACGATCCGTCCATTTGCTCACCCACGGATGCTTCGTGTTCCACCACCTTATTGTAAAGCGCTTGACCCAGCTGAGTGGCAAACTCGACCACAATCCTGTGGGCGCGGGAGTGAAGGGAAGCATGGTATAGAAGTGGGGAAGGATGGAAGGGCGGTTGCCAGCATAGGCTGAGAGATAACCTCATCGCCGTACGGGCTGTGGACGGGAAGGGGTGGTATCCTGGCGGCTCAGAGGACCAACGCATCTGGTTAGTTACCTGAAAGAGCTTGAAAGGTTTGAGCATTATGCAGGGTTATGCAAGGAACCAGTGGCATGGCGTTTCTACCAAGGCTGGAATCATATAGGCAAGCGGGTAGGGCAGCATTTAATGTCAAGAGGGAGAGAGTAAAATATGGATGAGTTTTGGATTCATACATTCGGTTGTGGGTCTGACGTACTTAGTGTACTAAGGTTTTTGCAAAGAGTATGCGCTAGCAGCCGCAGGCACCAGGCAGAGCGTTTGCAGTCGAAGCATACCTTTGACACTTTACGGCGTAGCAATCCGGGAGGCAAGCTTGTGGGTATTTTGCATTATGAGACAGCGCACCCCTGACAGCGGGGAAGGGCCTATCCCAGCGGGTAAGATGCTGATCTACCATCAGCGAAACCACCCGTACACCCATGGGTCGATCTGATACACACAAGGATCAGGCGGCAAGACCATTTCCTGATTCAAATTGCTTCATGTAATAGCCCACTCATTCCCCCACCGCTCACTGAGCCATATACACACTGCTTACTGTCGCTCCTTACCTGCGCATCTGCTCGTCAAACACGTCCGGCCGGGGTGACACGATCTCCAGGGCCCCCAGGTCTCTACCGTTGAAAACCAGTGGCACCTGCACCAAGGGAAAAAAGAAGACCGAGGCAGTGCTCATATGAAACAGTATTGGTACGGTCAAACAGCGCATGTCTTAACTAAGACATAAGCCTTAAGAAATAGAACCCGTCAAAGCGAAATGTTTGTAGCTGGCAGCAATACGCGAAGAACCATTCGATGAAATCTCAGCAAATCGGGTAGCAAAGCCGGCAGACCTAAACCCCCAACCGTACACAGACTCGGCTTGCACGGACCTAAAATCACAGTCCCCTTATCCGCGCAATCCCTGGATCCCTTTGTGCTGCCCTTACCACCATCATCGCCGCTCCTGCCCTCGACTTGTATAACACCGTCCAGTCCTGGAAGAGCAACGAGCTTGTGGAGTAGTCATTAGTGAACACGATAAGCCGCTGCGAAGTGGCGTACGCCAGGGACTCCAGGGCGTTGAGCGGCAACCATCGGACCTGTCCACGTACCCATATCGTACCGTAATGATGCCGTACACATGCGAGGCAGAATGCACGCAACAAGAAGTGAGCGCGTCAGGGCGAGCCCAGGCGTCCGAGGGCCAGCGGACCTCGAGTGGTGGTGGGATGGGATGGGGCTTATGAGTTATGGTACTGGATCATAGCTTTACTGAACCTCGTCACTGAACAGAATGCGGCGTTTTCCCCCCTCTCCGGGCGGGGGGAAGGAAGTCTGAATCCAGCGGAAGCATTCCGACGGGAGGTGGAGGCGGTAGCTAGGGCAGGCTACCCTAACCTGAATGAGTCAAAGAGCTATTTGACCTGAAGGGGACTCAATAGGTTCGGACATCTCTTGACTGCAGGATCCATCCCACCACCGAGATGCCATTGTCAATGAAAGAGTGTTCCAGATGATCATAATGTCGCGCACTGACCTTGTGCCAACGCCCTTCCTGGTCCTACGATCGTCTGCCGTGGATGCATTCCACTAGCCCCCTCCCTCCCTGCAGTCATCCCATACCCAGTCGAGCACCGTTTACGCTGCGCACCCATGGCACACCTGCTGCCGTTTTCGCGGGCTCGTGCCCAACGCCGCACGCGACGGCAGCGTTCCAGATGTCTGCAGCACGCTATCCTCTCCTGCAACCGATCCCGTTCCGCAGGCCTCCCCAGCGGCCGCGGCAGCAGCAGCCTGATCACGGTGTGAGCTCCATGAACGCGTGCCCTCGTGGACTCGGTGCAATGCCACTGAGGTGCTCACCGCCGCCGGCAGCGGCGGCTCAGCCGCGTGCCCGTCCTTGCCGTACTCGTCGTCGTACTCTGCGTCGTCTGCAACCAGTAACGCCACGTCTACGGAAAATCCGGCAAAGGCCTCCGCTGTGGCGCACTTAAAAGCCGCCAGGATTGCCGTCACGGAGTTGTCGGAAAGCATCACAGCGTCCATAAAGGACATTACCTGAGAGGCAGGTCGGTAAGCAATCTGATTGGCAGGTAAGGGGGTAGGTGGGCAGGTAGCTACCTAACTAGGTCGGTTGGTAAGTTAGGTACGTTGGTAGGTAGGTAGGTTAGGTAGGTTGTTATCGGTACGGCGAATACTCTAATTACGTCGTGTTGAGTCCTTCCTCATCAGTGATCAGTATTCCTCTGTGGGGCGAACACCCAACCCTAGGGGGCAAATATCCCGTTATCGTCGCCGACGTAAGTAATGATCCATGCAACGAACGCAAAGCGTAAAGGACACGGGAGCAGCGCACAGGTCGGGCAGGTCAGGTGGTACGAGTCAGTGACGCGGGAGGGGCCTGGGATGGGGCGGGGGAAGGAAGAAGAAGGGCAAGCATTGTCTGGGTTCGGTAGCTCTGAGTAGCTCAGAGGTGGGGGCGCTGTGCACTGTCCTCCAAGGACATGAACATATATGTTATGACCCCTATCATATGAGCGCAGTGGCGGCACCTACGAATTGTAGTTAGGGTCCCCTGCTCGTCTGCCGCGCCCTCACCTTGACGTGCTGCTTACAATACCACATGTGACGTGGGCTCTGGAGGAAGGGCAGCCGCAGCACCAGCGCCTGCGCAACACATGAGGGTGTGCGGCTCCTGATACGATGGAGAGACATATCTATTAACAACGCATTGGGAAATGACGGGCAGCGCAGCTCGATTGCCGAGCTCTTGATGCACATGCACCACCTCCTCTTGCTTCTGGTCGCCACGTAATGGTTCAAACACTTACCCACCTAATCCCCAAGTGGTAGAAACCAATATGCTATCCAGTTGTGGGATTGTTATCTGAGGGCAGCCGTGGGCGGACCCGGGCAAGGGGCAACGGGACCCGGGCATTTCACCCACCGGCAACCAGGTGCGATGTGACAGGCTCTTTTCCTCATTGCCATAGCCAGATCTCACACCACCATCACCACCACAACAACAAACACAACCATCACAGCTGCAGCCATCGCAGCCGATATGATGTTAGCCACTGCGCCACTGGCCTTGTACCTCTAGTCCCGCTAGTTCCCAGGTGCTGCTAGTTCCCAGGTGCTGCTAGTTCCCAGGTGCTGCTAGTTCCCAGGTGCTGCTAGTTCCCAGGTGCTGCTAGTTCCCAGGTGCTGCTAGTTCCCAGGTGCTGCTAGTTCCCAGGTGCTGCTAGTTCCCAGGTGCTGCTAGTGCAGGAACCTTTGGCAAATGTTGGAGGTCTGAATCATTAGCCCGCTATGTTGTTCGGCCTCCCTTGCGTACGCCACAAATCTTTACCTACCCAATCATGTCCCCGTCCGTCCCATACTCCCGTGCACCCACACGCTGAATTCTGAAAACAGCACAAAACCAATGCGCTGACCTGTAGGGCGCTGACCCCGAGGAACAGGGCCACCACAGCTCCCACCGCCAGACCGTTGTTCTGCGACCCGCGGATTGCTGAAACCGGAACCATCATCAGGCTCCCCAGCCCCGCACGGTTCAGCTGCCCAGCCAGCCAGGACATCAGGGCGGCCTGACAGCGAGTGAGCGGGCGATTATCATATCATATGTTGCAATGCTGCAATGTAGGAAAGGCTAAGAAAATCTGTGATTCCTACCTACCCACTGACCAACTGACCCGTGGGTCAGTGGATGGGCAGGGATCACGCGCTGTCCGCTGAGGGGGGTCGATCATAAGCCGAGAACGGGCAACAAGGCGAAAGATTACTATGCTATTCGAAAGGATATTAGAAAGCTCCAAGACTGCTTATCAGGCCTCACGTTTCAGTGACCTTGAAATTCTGAAATTTTGTTCACCGCTGGCATCATATGCTGGTACTTCCATCACCAGGGGATTTCACTGAGCATCATCAATGCGCATACATGCATACGCAAACACATGCAGATGCTGCGTTACACACATGTACGTTTCCTGCCGAATATTACCTGCTTCGAAATTAGCTGCGGTATGAACTGCAGGGCAATGGCGAACACTAATACTGCTTGAGCAAGTTGCCTGGGCTCTGTGAAGCCTCTGTGGGCAGAAGAACAGTGAGGGCAGTGTACTCCGTGAATATGAAGACGTGGGTGGGCCATAGGCTTTAACATCGGTGCAGCGAAGGCGGGAATGCAGAGACCTTCGTATTAATGATCGCTGCGAATTGGCCCCAAACGACAGGAAGAGCTTGAATCAGCTCAGCATTGTGCATTCGGAAGCCCTGGTAAGCAGCAAGATGTGAAAGTCCTATTGATCATCGTGCCGGACAGCGGCCGTGCATCGGTTCCAATCAGCCAGGTGTGGTGCCGTCAGCCTGCAAAACCTGACACATCCAAAAACGGCTGGGTCGCCAGCATCTGTCTCCTGTCAGGGTGGACACATCCAACTCCATCCGATACCCCACCAGGCAGCCAGCCACCCACCCAGAACACTACCTACCTAGCCGCCCATCGCATCGCCTGCCTACCCACGCACCCGGCGATCCACCCGGTAACCTACGCAGTAGGCCGACCCAGTCACTACCTAGTCACCCGGCCGCCCAGCCACCAACCCACCCGCCCACCAACCTGCGTAGTAACCCACCCGTCCACTCACCCCACTGACGCCAGCACCCTACGCCCCGATGCCGTTGAACGGAGGTGCCTCAGCATCCACGCCAAACCCATCATTGCTGTTGCCGTGACCACGTACGACAATAAAGGATCCAGGTGGAAGCGAATCAGGTCGTACAGCCGGCCGTAAGGTGTCGAGGTACGCCAGTACCGAAGCTCATGGACGGCATAATAAGCCAAGGCCTGGTTCGCGGCGTTGATATGGATTGGGAAATGGCGGATGGGTCTCGAGTTCAGGGTTTCATCATAGCATTCAGGAATCATGCCGACCAACACAGTGCTTGCTCTCCCTTCTAGGGCTCCCTTTTTCCATCGTCTCCTCCCTTTCCCAAATTTTTGGGGACTCACCGTTAGTGGGAACACTTGCAGGAACAACCGCTGTCGCAGCCGCAATATGGCCCACAGAGCGCCCACCAACGCCCATGCCCGCCGTGGTGTCACCCGGTGCTCGTGACCAACAGCCGCTAGCGCGCCGTGCAGCAGCAGCCGGCAAAGAACCTGCCGCAGAATATGCAGCAGTTGGCGGCGGCGGTGCACTGCTGCGGCCCAGCGGGGGCTGAACAGCGCGGCGGCGTGCGCTAGGCAGGCGATGCAGTACGCACTGACAGCGACTGCCGGAAGAGCCCGGCTTGCCAGCAGACCATTGCCGGAAATGCGTTCGGTGCAGAGCTTTAGAAGTGCATCCAGCGTGTTGGTGATTACTACTGGAACCTGTTCGGGGCAAAGGAAATGGAAAGAAGGGTAGGTAGGCGTGGCAAGGAGGAGGAAAGGGTGAGGTATTGAAGAGGACAACGGTTTCATACGTCGGTTTCGCTACCTATGCGTGAGTGAACAGTGGTTTGACGTGGCAGGCGCCCTTGCGCAGTCATATAAAGTTAAGACGTGCGGAAGTGGCGCTGGGACAACGATGCGCAATCTGGGTGGAGTCTTCGTGTCATCCGCGAGTCCCCGAGTCCAGCATAACGTTATCTTGTCAGGGTCCGACACCAGCTGAAACCGAATCGCACATCCTTCATTCCATGCCACGCTGTCCGACCTCAAATGCGATCCACAACTTGTCTTCGCCCAGTGTCTGCTCATCCTCAGACTGCACCGGTCCCACTACAGGCTCGGCGGCGACGGCGGTGAGAACCGCGGCGCCGCCGCTGGCGGCTACAGCGGCGTCCCCGCTCCCGACGCTGGCGCTGCCGCTCATTGCCGTCGGCGTTGCCGCCGACGGCTGTATTGGCAGCGCCGGCAGTGGCCCAGAGAATGTGTCCCCCGATCCAGTGTTGGAAGCCTGCGAAATGTGCATCTTAGTGACATAGTTCTGAAGAGAACACAGCACGCGGCACGACTCATATTATGATGATTTGTGTCGCCCCTGAAACGGTCAAAACTTACTGTTGAGATCAAGAAGAGTAAAAGGATTTGTTGCTCTAGTTGGTGTTATGTAAACGCCAGTGTTTCATGACTTGCTGCTAGGAATCCAGGATCGTGATCCAAAACCACACGATTGAGGAGCGCAGCGACCTCTCACCTGACGGCTCCTGCAGGTTGGTGGAACGCGGGTCCGCAAACACGTCCCGCTTGTGTTCCAGCCGCATCCGTGATCAGCGAAAGGGGCGTTGGCTGAGGCTGCAGCCGCCGACGGACCCTCCAACCTCGCACCACAGTTGTTGATTGCCCTTGGCATGGGAGAGGCCAGACATTCTACGGGCTGCTCCGATGGGGGCGACATCGAGGCCCGGCCCCGAGCAGCACTGCCATCCAGCTTGACAGCTTCCACTGCCACTTCCGTCACCTCCATCGTCGCCGCGGCGGCGGTCGCGGCCTCCTGATGCTGCAAGCTGGTGGTGCGTAACAACGGCAGCATGGATGTCGTCGCCACACCGCCGCTATACATTCTTGGTTGATCCGTGGGAGAGCCGCCATCTCCGGGGAGACCGGCCCCGGAAATGGAGGGCGAGCGGGAGTGATGAGTGGCAGGCGGGCTGCCAAAGCAACCGCCGCCACCACTTGAGCCGCTTGGCTGGGCCTTATATGATTTAAACACTTTGGACGCGTCCAACGCCTGCAACGTCGTGGTGGTGGTGCGAGGCTGCTTGGCAGTCGCTGGGGGCCAGGGTGCAGAAGTGGTAGGGCCGGCGGCATCGAACCATGGGTCGGCACCGGTGTTCGCGATTGAGGTGAGGCCGTCGTCAGTGGTGTGGCTTGGTATTCCGCCAGTGATACCGCCGGGGCCGCTGTCAGCAGCGCTATTGTCGGAGGCCGATCGCGTCTCCGCTTGGGCGGGCCATGTGGCCCAACTGCTGGTGCTGATGGAGTGGCAGTTGCAAGTTTGGGAGGTTGACATTTAGAAACAATGGATTTTCACCGTACGTTCTATAACTGCGGTCGGTGCTGGGGCTTGGGGCCTCATCGATACAGAGGGCATGAATGGCGTCAGGCGTTCAACGGAGCTCTTCTCACCTACCGCAACTCATGGGGTGTTCTGGCCCCCAAAGCCATGAGGCATGTCTCTTAGGTTGTCCGATCTCCAGACTGAAAGTGCAGCTTGGAAGTCCTACCGCAAACATGCCTCAAAACATGCCTTAAAACCTCCAACCGCATGCCATTAGTGTGCCAAACCAAGGCACCGAATTTACCTGTCTCTCCCGCCTCCGTACCGCCAGGACTTGGCAAAGCTGAAGGAGAGGATGGACGCCTGTCGGAATCCGCTCGGCGTCGGCGTCCTCGGAAACAGCTCCGGGGCATTTACTGCGCGGTTGTGAAGCCCGAGAACATGAGCTGACAGGGCCTTTAGCTTCAGCCAGCTGCTGCCCATATGGCTGTTGTCTGTATTCATCGTCGCCACCAATGGTGATATCTCTGTCGCCACTGCCGCTGACGCTGCGACGGCGGCCGCAGCGGTTGCCGCTGCCGTGTGCGATCCCAACGATGCTTGTGCGACGGCTGAGCTGGCGTTCTCGTTGTCTGTGGCGGTTATCGATACCGTCGGAAAGCAGTCCGAATGGTCATCGGGATGAAGATCCGGGCGTTGCATCCCCGGAGGCCCGCCATCGTGCTTTTGCGGCGGCGGCAGGTTCCTAAACGGCGAAGGAAGCGTTCGTGACGGCAACGCTCTGGCAGCAACGGCAGGCACTGGACATCTGCTAATATTGAACTGTGACTGTACGTTGCCCGCGTTGCAAACATTATTATCGCTGCTGCCGTCGCGGTCACCGCTTTTATTCTCCCCCTCTCTGCCAGATGTGAGGATCTCCGTCCCCGTCTCTCCACTGCCGCCGCTGCCACCGCTGCTGCCACTGGCGCTATCGCAACCGCTGCCGCCGCTGAACGAGCTCCAGCTGGGACAGCATGGAACTCGGCCCCCAAACTCCAACATATGTGATGGTGATTGAGACGCGAGACCAGCGGCAGTGAGGTTGGTGGCGGCGCCGCCGCCCGCCACACCGTCATCCGGCAGTGATCGAAACCGGTAGCAGCTGGGATATTTAGCGAGCTTCCTCAGCTTATTTGCCTCTTCCCCGTTGTTGTCATCATCGTCGTCCTCTTCAACCCTTCCTCCCAAGGGAACAACAAGATCCAGGTTGCTGCTGGTGCCACGGCAACGAGTAGTTGGCACTGTAACGTCAGTATGGAGGTGTGCACTGAGGCGGTCTGATGCCATAGAGGGCGGGTTAGATCCTCCAGAACACTCCCGCAGGTTCTTATCCATAGTCTTTGCTGACGCGTCCCATGCGGCCGCAGGCATGGCTGCAAGCGACGTTACTGATGCCGGGGGCGACGCCACGACGGGCGCTTCCGCTGTCACCAATGTTGTTCCGGCCCTCGCTCCTCTTGGCATTGCCATCGGTTCTGCCGCCGTTGCATCTGTCTCCGATGCGGCTCCCTTTAAATGCATCGCATTATTGCCCTCTGGAGAGTGCGCTATGTATTGGGGAAGCACTTGTAGCGGAAAACGTCGCGGCGGCGGCAACCCAATACAGCCATGCGCTGGCGCAGAAAGGGTACGCCTGTTCAATTCATCTTCAATGACCGACTGCGCTGTACCAGTCTCAGGACGTGGCTCCGACGCCGCCGTAACTGTCTCTATTACCGTGCGTGTGCGCTTCGGTGCTGACAGCAGCCGCTCTGGTGTGTTGCCGCCAGGATCGCTAACGCCAACTTGTCCACTGCTCGCCAGTCCATCAACCAGAAGCCGCCGGATCACGGCGATGCCGTTGCCGCTGCCGCCACCATTCACACGGACACAAACGCCGACGCCGACGCCGCTGGCCCCACCGCAGCTCTTCAAGTAACCGCCATTGCCGGTATTTGGGAGGGCGCGGGAAGGACACGGCCCTGCGGACAAAGATGCAAGAGGTGCTCGCGCCCTAGCATACCTGTCCCTTGTACGGCCAATGGCGGCGAATGGCGCCGCCGCAACCGGCGCCGCCGCCGCCGCCGCCGCCGTTGCGTCCATACCTGGACAGCTGGTGGAGAATCGAGCCGGGGAGGTTAGCCAGCTGCTACCGCCGCCTCCGCCTAGCCCGCAAATGCCACCGCCGCGGTGGAGGCGGTCACTAGCAGAATGCAGGTCGGCGGGGTTCAAAGTCGACAGCCGTTGCTGCGGCTGCTGCTGCCGGGACTGTTTGCACTGGGAGCCCGTTGGCGTACGCGAGAGGGAGGTTCTCGTGGCTGCACCGCTAGTTGCGTTGGCCGCAGTAGCGCTCTCAGCGCTGGCTACCCACTTGGGCACGTGTACGGCAGGGAAGATCAAAGACGCCAGAAGCGGCATCAGGTAGATAAATAATGGGCTGGCGGGCAGCGCGGACAGCATGCTTCGTACAGTAGCAATTACAGTTGTCAGGAACGTAGGAAGACCGCTGCTGACGGCGCCCAAATTGGGCCTGCTATTGTCGTCGATGCCGCCGCCAGCGACTCTGAACCGCGCCGCACGAAGCAGCATCGCCGCGTGAAACATAACAGTGATTGCCAATAGCTGTGCATTGAAGGTACCGGGGGAGCCGGAGACTGACAACAGGGTCAGTGCCACGATCGCCAGGCTGCAGAAAAGCGACGCACCGGCTGCACCACCTAGCTTGGTTGTTGTGAGTGGTTGCGCTTGGGCTGCAGATGCGGACGCAGCCACAGCTTTTACGCTGATGAAGCTCCTATCACTGTCATTGCCGGCAGTTGGGAGGTCCCCACATCCCCTGTGAAAGATCTCGATCAACCGGTTTAGCACTAAAAATGCCGCACCCGCAAACCAGAACGCATTTGTACCACCCAACGTCCCTGCGCCGCCACGCGAGCGCTGCAGCGATAATATAGCACCCGCCGCCAGTGAGAGGACTGACAGTGCCTGCGCCGCCAGGGCGGGAGTTGGTGGCCACACCCGGGGCGTGTAACGTACGGAAACGGCCAGTGCCTGAGCATGCAACACCGCAACCGCCGCTAACCGCCAACCAAATGCACGTGACAATGACCCAGGCGGTGGGTGGTCAACCGTCCCACCGGCAGTGCTGCCCAACGCCCCGAAGCCGTCGCAACCACTGTCTCCGTCACAGTCACCTCTGCTGCCGAATTGCTGTTGCGAGGAGAGCCGGTGCTGGTGCTGGTTATGCTGGTGGTGGTGCGGATGGTGGTGGTGGTGGTGGTGGTGGTGGTGAAAAGCCGCGACCCAGGAACGCGTGCTTCCAGGATTACGAGGTGGCAAGGCCCATGTCGGTGTGATTATCCGCCGGACAGATGAAGGGGATGATGGTGACTCCCGGTCGCGTACGCTACCGCTATCAGCGCCGCTAGGGCCTCGCGCGTGCCTGTGCTGCGGCGCCACGTCTTGCTCCTTATCACCCACCAGCTCCCGGTAAGCCCTGTCAGGGACCGAACAAGTAATCCCCTCGCGTGACCGTGACATGGTCACAAGGTAATAGTCACAAAATTTGTTATCCTAACGTAGACATATATGGTCAGACAAGATTCCTAAGGCAGCAAGTTCAAGATTCGATTCGGACCAGGAATCGAGTCGACGTTGAACAATCAAATTCCTCAGGATGCTGATGGTGGGTGCTGAACCTGGTGGGGATAATCACTGGTTTCGGAGAAGTCCGCGGATGAGGGTGAATGGATGAGTGTGCCCCGAAATACTGGGGTAGGTAGGGACTGCCAGGTAGTGGCCACGGGTGAAGCAAAACCCCCCTATGCCACACATATAAATGGTGTGGAAATGTGCAGTATGGTATTACTAATGCTAATACTGTGCGGGATACAGCGGAAGGTGGCACAACCCCTCGTGTGTGGACCCTGGTATCAGGTATGCACGGCTGTTCTCGAACGGGCCCGCCAACCCACTTGTGCGCCGCTACCGTCGCCATCAGCATCGCCAAGCCACCTAGAAGATCCTCCTGGGGGCTCCGTGCAGGCCTCGCTGCGGATCCGGGGGCTGGCGGTGTGACGGGCGGAAGGCCCGAAGCACCGATCACCCAGCCGGGGCCGTATGGGCTGGCCATCAACGCGGCCATAAGCCAGTTCACCAAGGGCACCAGGCCGTGCAGCGCCACCATGGCGAATACGAGTGGCATGTACTGATCCAGCTCGTCCTGCAAGGTGGTCGTGGGCTGTTAGCGGGCCGTTGCTGAAGACGGGCTGGGGAACATGCGGTGCCAGTTCGCGTTGCCAGGTGTGCATTACGTCAGGCTAACAACGGGCCTAGATTTATCAGTATCTCGCCCAGGTGGTGGACATCTTGGGGCTGACCTCCCGATGACAGCTCTTTGGTGGCGTTTCCCCACTGTGTGACCGTCATCAAGTCTCATAAAAAGGGATAGTGATGGTCTTAATAGTACAGGGTTGGGCAAAATAACATCATCTGATGGGACAAAGCCCAATAAGGGAATTATGTACGGTTACGGACCTGACGTGGCGAATCGTGCGACGGATAAAGATCGTAATGTCACGTGATGGGGACTTGAGACAGTTAATTTAAGCAGTGGGAAACCCTTCATTAGCATACTTAAATGCACCAATTCGGTTGCTGGTGTACAGGAGGGGGTTTTCCAGGGGGCAAATGGTGAACATCGCACCTGGTGGACCAGGTACAACAGCAGGTCCCCTAAGAGGTGTGCCCGCAGCTTGGGGAGACGTGCACAGCACGCCGTCACCGCCCGGGCGACTGCGCCAACTATCACGATGGTCCGATTGATCTCTAGATGACGCCTTTCGAAGAAAGCGATGCTAACGAGCGGTATCACTGCTGCGACCGCTTGCACCACGACGGCCAGCGTGTGCAGCAGCAGGAACGCGCGCTCCGCCGTGCCCCATATTGAAGGCGGTGATGACGCTGGGTGGCAGTTATAAGAAAGCTTTATATATCGTTAAGCAATATGTCGTTTACATGAGTTGTTCTTTCCTTGCATACTTTCAGTACTTATACTGCCACCCAGCCCCTCTCAGTCAGGCTACTTTCCCTACCTAAGGTAGAGGCAAAACTGTCCAGCTCCACAACATTGAGTGCCAGCATAAAAACCCTGCAATGATGGTTCTGAATAACCTGTTATGGCGGAACATGTTGCCAGGCCTGACAGCTTTATCTACAGCTCCAAGTCCGACTCGCCTGAGACACCACCAACGTAGAAGGTAAGGAACAGTTAGAACCTGAGGTCGCATACAACCTAAGAAGTGATGGGTTAAAAGCATGTCTGGAGGTCTGGAGGACTGGAGGGCTAGAGGCCGGATGACCTCCGTAAGCACACATCGATTACCTGTCGCAATAACCAATTGTTTATGTGAGGAATGAATAGCATAATATCACTATCTCGGGCGGAAAGCTTGTGCAAAGGTTATTAACCATGTCGTATAGCCCGACAGCATTTTAACCCTTTTTAACCCGGCTACATGGAGGCAGTTCTGTGCTTCGCCTAACTCTCCTTAATAAAAACGCCATTATTCATAAAGTCTCGAACTCTGTAGCCGATATATGTGTTGCGTAATATGTGTTACGTTTCGGCCTGCCTACCTCGCCGCTACCCCCCTATCCCGCCAACCTGGAAGTAGGTAACGATGACAATTTTGGTAACCAAGTCGATCATATAGTAAATTCAGCATTTCATTAACCTGCTAGGCCATACATGGCCGAGTCAAGGGCGGTGATCCCCACACCCTCGTCATCTGCATTCCAGTATCCATTCATGTTGCATTACAATAACGTCGATCCTCTGCTTCAGAATATCAGGGAGGGCTACACAATGGGCACAATTTATGATAATGGGCAAGTGGATGTATCCGGAACCAGAGACCATCAGACACCTGACTAAACGCAAGCGTTGCCTTTCCTTGCCTTTCCGTGTCGACGGGTGGAGACGCCGTCTGTGGCTTTTTTGTGGCGATGCCTGGGTGGCGATGGGTGGCGAAGCTTAGCCTTCTTCAGGAAGCTGAGTTTGCACGAAGATTTCACAACTTAAGCGATGGCTAGTCTGGATAATCTATAATGTAGCAGCTCAAAGATGCTCCATGATGCTGTGTTACCGATACCGTCTGGTACATGCAAGTTGCAGGTTGTATGATGTACGGGCAAGGCACTACGCTCGCTGTCAATACAAAGTATCGTGAAATACAAATGCGCGACTCGGCGAGGAGAATTGTAAAGGCACGGCACGAATGCCAACTTGCTTCATATGGACAGGTATGAAAGGTATAGATGTGTCACAGCACACTGCGTGACTAGCGCACATACATTGCGTGACGGTGCAACCGCGCGTGCGCGATGCACAACGGCTAGCAACCGCTGCCCTGGCGGCCCCAAAACTCATAAAACCAAACCAACTGTTAGATGTTTAACTATCTTTAGCCCTGATAGCTGTGCGGGTTTTGCGTAGGCCAAGATAGAAGCTGGTCACGGAACGATTAGAGATGTAAAGAGCCAATTGCGCAAGAATGTGAATGGACTTTCGTTAGGAGTGCAGCAGTGTTAAGTAAGACAGCTGTCTCTTACCTTTGTAGCTATGAAGCAATTGTAAATGTCTGGTAGCGCCCAGCCAATCGCCATCCCCTCAAGTCAGTATCGGGGTGACGAGCCAAGCCAAGATTGTTCTCCCTGAGCTAAAGAGCTAAGCTGCAGTGATCAGCGTATAGTTGCATCACGACTATCAGCTACTACCTTCCCTGCCAGCCGCTGGGCAGCTCGGGCAACGCGTAAACGTCCAAGGAGGCAAAGCCTTGGACGAGCAAGTAACCAAAGGCCAGCCTGCAGTCTCCTTTCCAAAGTTTACTGCACGGCCAGGAGCCCGGTCTTTAGAAGACAAAACACCGTCTACTCCCAAGTTTTGCAGGCCGTTGGAGGCTTTCCTCTACAAGGAAGTCCACTTCATAGGCGATTGTGTGGGAATGCAAGGGAACGCAGTACTCAAAGCGTGAATCCTCCCCTCCTCTCCTCCATGCCTAGCCCTCCCACTTCTCCGCTAACCTCCAACCTTATCCATCCTATCTATTCTCGGCCTCCCTAAGACCCCAGCCCTGCTTGCTCTATCTGCTCCTTAGTTCTCCACTGGTGCTGTACACCATATTTTTGCTCCAACCACCTCCAGGATGGGGTGCTGTGGCCCTACCCAGTCCCATCCCGTGCCCCGCATGAGGATACCTAGCACAGCAAATGAATGCACGTACACAGGTGCACTTAAAAGTTAGCAACTGTTTGGGCACGTGCACTATCCAGCGGTGATGAGGCTGCGGCTGCTGTTACCACATTTACTGCTGGCACCTCTGTGTTGGTCTGTATTGGAGTGAGGGGTGCCTAGCTGGGTGTCGATGATGTCACCTTCCTGCATCATATATATATATTCCCTGGTGCTCGTCTGCACTCGCATTTACAATTATAATTATGTCCTATAGCTTCCCTGGCTTGCTGTACGGGGCAAAGCTGGCGGTGACTTAGGCCCGAAGCAACGGACGCTGTCTGCCAAGGGCCTTACACCACTGCAGGAGCTAAAGCTCTCTGAGCATCAGAAGCGCGTGGGCGCCAAAGCACAGGCTGGCGCCACAGGGCGCAGTCAGAACGCACTAGGCGCGGCCACACCGGCACGGCCTGAAAAACACACACAGGCACTACACAAGTAAGCGCAGCATCGATAAGCATGCTCCTCTTGACACCCGCCCCAAGGGCAAACTCGCAAGTGTGTCAGCGACGCCCACACCGCAAGCTGAACGGAAGAACTGAACAACTGACAACTAACACCAGCAAGACTAGGCCGTGCGGTGTGCTCTGTCCTGAAAGCACTGGGCACCACAACCGCCGCGCCCTCGTCCATTAGGCACCCCTCAAGGCTGAAACCTTTGGGTAGCTGGATGTCCAGGAGGGCATGCTGGCTTTTGTCCATGGTTGATGGGCTGAGCCTGGTCAGGGAGTTTGTGATGGCCGCTTTGGCAGGAGGGTAGGAAGTAAGAGAACTTTAAAAGCTCCAGTAGTGAAGGCAAAATGCCAAAACGAAGGAGCTGACAAATTTAAACAGGAAAAACAGCAAACCATATGGCTACCGTACATAAACTAGCTAGATAGAGGCTATACTCGCTTTGCTCATGCCGCATCTAAGCTACAATTATGTTCTATAGCCTCCCTGGCTTGTTGTACGGAGCAAAGCTGGTGGTGACTTAGGGCCGAAGCAACGGACACTGTCTGCCAAGGGCCTTACACCACTGCAGACCGAAAAGATAGCAGGAGTCCCCTTGGCTGGTCCGTGCTCGGGCGAAGCCCAGGTTGCATGTTGCCTCCAGAGCTGTGTCATCCTCTAGCCGCGTGAAAAGCTGGACCAACGAGCCTGACTTCCAACGGCTATGTGCTTCACGGCCATTTGCTTAGGATGTATGGCAAGCAGTCCGCCGGGTCAGTAGTCCAAGGCTGCCAAGGCCGACTCCAGCACGGCTTTACTAGCCTTTGAGCGCACAAGCGCGCCAGCAAACATACGGAGACCATGCTCCTGTACCAGATCAAACTTGCAACTCCATCCCGTCCAAAGGAGAAATTGTAACCACCAACATTGCCACGGTCCAGCTATCACGAGGAAACACCAGTGTCAGCCACACAAGGTTAAGCGCCATGTTGGACGACCCCTGCAACTGACCAACAAAACTAAACAGAAAGGCAACCATGGTTGGCACCTTAGCTTGTGGAAAACCAGAGGCGGCATGGCACACAAGAGGACAGACGTCGGCATTTGACTGGGCTGTGTGAACTGTTACAGTTGCGGCTGGTGCGCTAAACCAACCCATCAAAGCAGTTGCGATCAAATTGCCATCCATTCTCAAATAAAACTTGTAGGCCGCCCTGCCTGGCCTTACCACCAGCCTTGTCTCCCGTCCCCAGTTAGATAGCGAGTCTTAGCCAGCACACTCGACGTCACCCTTGTCTATGGCCTCAGGCTTAAATTCTGGTTTAGCAAATTTGCACCTCTTGCCGTGCCAGATCTCGTACGGTGCGGCAAAGTTGCCATTCACCCCTGGGCCAGCCTTGGCCAACACTACGGAATAGCACTTGAGTCGACGTTGGGCGATCTTCAAACACTCAATGGCTACGGTTGGCAGGGGGTCGTTAGCCTCAAGTGCGGTGAAGGTGACGTCAAGGAGCATAAGGGTGCCCTCGTCTAGTTGCTCGTGTTGCTCGTGTGGGGCTGTCAACTTGGGTGCGTCATTAGCCTGCACTTCAGCCCGAATTGCCACAAGCTGTTCACGTGCAGATGGTCAGGTATTGGTATCCCCCACTAACATGACTTCTGGCGTTAGGTTGCAAACTGGCTGATCGTGCGTCGGAGCAGGTTGAGTGTTGGCTTGTGCTGCGGACAGCACATTCTGTAGGAGTCGTTGCAAAAAAGCCGGATCTACCATATTTTAGACCAGCTCTGCGGCGGCGTCGAGATCACGCTGTGTAGCTGGTGGCAGCGCCTGATGCTGGCCTGATCCCGTGGCTCCAGCTTCGGCTTCCATGGCATTAACTTCGGCATTGCGTCTACATGTACCACGTCCGCAGCCGGCAAGCGTGCTGGGGATGCCTTACGTGCTGCCGCCGCTACTGCTGTAATGGGAGAGTTCGCACCTCAGAAATCTTTTGCTGAAGTTCGAAATGGATATGAGATGGGGCGCCGTCGGTGGTGGAGCATGGCGCCAGCCTATGTCAAAGAATTATTATGAGGAAGAGGTAGCTAAATCTCCAAGGCCTGTCATCTCGTCAAGTGGTGCTTACGGTGCAAATTCCTTTCCGGCTTTCTGCGGCAAGATATCTTTCCGTTCTGAATTCTGACTGTCCCTTACCGGCTCCCATCTCATAATAGGACCCTTGTCCACTGCCAGGTACACCTGGGGTGCGGATTGGCATGAACATGAGGATACGGCCGACAGAGGTGGGTAAATGAAACGGCAATTACCTCACAGAAGACGTCGCCAAGAGCAGTAAGGCATTCGGCAATCAGGAGTGGTCGCATGGCTTGGAATGATGGGAAGCCCAGTGCCAACAATGCAGGAACGAAAGGAAATGCCCTTCAGGACGTGAATCATACATGCATGGCCATTTCCTGCTCCACCCACCAGCCACCCCGCACCTCCTCCCCAACGCTCGCCACCAGCTCCGTGTCCGCCGCCGCGGAGCCCAGACAGAACCAGCATCCCTCCACGGGCTTGCCTTCACCACTACCGCCTGCACCGCCCTCAGCGGCTTCCGTGGCCCGGCGATTGCTGCCGGCGGTGCCTGACGTATTTATCGAAACCCGTCGACCACCATGCGGTGACGGAATGCCAGTATGGGAAAGGGGAGCACGGCGCGCAGCATCGTTGAATTCACGTAGAAAAGGGCACAGGCAAAGCACATCGGCTGTGTAGTGAGGTACAGGAGGGGAGGGAGGGGATGAGAAGGCAAGCGAAGCCCCGCCTTCGAGCACGTGCAGGGCAGCTAGCATAGGATGCTGGGCCTAGTCTACGGACCAGAACCTCCGACCCGAAAAGTTCATTTTGCCCAGCCCACCATCCCGAAGCTGTTCGGGTGAAACAAGGACGGTCGCAAATTCATCCATCACGCTTAATTATGCCCTCCTCTTCACACGCACCATCTCCTCTTGGTCCTGCTTCGCCTTCCGTAACTCGAACGGTGACGGCGTGCAGCCCTCGGGTACCACACTTAGTGCCTCCGGCTCCATGTTGGCCGCGGGCACCAGGCTCAGGGCATGCAGCGCCTTGGCCTTTGAGGGGTGGCCTTGCGGCGCCAGTCCGACAAAGCGCGTCACACGAATACCGGCGCCCAGATCGCGGTGGAAAAAGGGAGGCCGCGTATAATGTATTACTTCTCCACCGGCGATGTGGTAACGGGGCCGTGCCAGGTCCACCAGCTCGGATACCACATCAGATCCGGAGGCGTCAGGGCGGAAGTCTGGGGGATTAGGCGTCCGGCCACGAAGGAATGGCACTGGGTGGAGGAGAGTGCAGCAGTTGTGTACTTACGTGCGTTAGCCACATGCCAAGGACACCGCGTGCTGCCTTGCTTGCTCAGTCGGCAATACATCATTTGCGCCAGCTAAGCCGGGTACTAGCCGTTCAATGCTGCCATGCACACACAACCGAATGGCTATCCGACACTTGCAGGCACTCACTTTGAGGCAACGGCAGTGGCCCCTCAATACCAGTCGTAATGCCACGGGGCCACTCGCAGGTCAGCAGGACGTCTACCTCCCCCTGAAGGGCCTGAAGCTGGGCCTGAAGTGGGTAGAAGCGGAACACCGAAACTGTTCGTGGTTGCGATTACGGTTGCAGTTGCAGTGGCTTGTCGAACGTGCTGCGGTTATGGTTACAAGTGGCTAGTGTGGGCTGGGAAGATTTCGTCTGACCAATGAATCCGCAAGAGCAGCGGTTCCATCGTTCGGCATCCTTGATGAATCACCGTTTTTGCTTCCGCCTGCCTGTCGCAGCCTGTTGCACATGTATAGCTCCGTACCTTGAGCCACTCCACATCTTCCTTGGTGTAATACGGGCAGGAGCCGCTCTGGCTGGACGCCTGCTTGCTTCCCGTGAAGATGGGGTGGTTGTAAGTCCCGTCCAAGAAGGCCACGTTTAGTCCATTGATGTTCGCCTGGGTTTAGGGACAGAGGCAAGGAGCCAGGGTGGGAAATCGACTGCGAGATGGGAGGGACATCAAACTGGGGAACACGAACGCAGTAACGTGTTTTGCTTGATAGCACTGGGGTGGAACTGTCGGGGCCCTAGAGTGTGCAGCAGAAAGGCAAGGGCAGGGGGTTGATAACGGCTCAGTTTAACGGTAGACTGATAGATTAATCTGCCCGCGCGGGCTGAGCTGCACATGCCTGGCCCTCCATTTATTTACACGAGGAAATAAACATGCAATCGATGAATGCGGGAGGAACGATACGTACGAAGCCAGGTAGGTTAATACACAAATGATTGGCTGCGGTTTAACGAGCACAACCTGCTTGACCAAGCACCTGCCCATACGGGTGTCCATTTAAGTGCTTGGAGCGCTCTCAGCATGCAAACGAACGGCAATGTGGGTTTGCGTGCATAATATGCGTCCGGATAACTGATTAGTTTTCTGAAGCGTAGCGAAGAAAACTACGGTTTTCTGCTACACTCGAGGTACGAACGGTTGTGGTTCTGGAGCAGCAGGGGAGGTTTGTAGGCGGCGGTGTGTCATTGGTGTTACTTTTCGAGTTGCGTACGTACGTAGTCATCGGTGTAGGTGCTGGGCCTTTGGCTGGCCATTCTTCGTCGCATCTGCATCGGTGTTCCCTTTCGGCTCGACCCATCCCTTTGTTTATTACCCCACTGGGGACAATAGTGTGTAACGAGATTTAGCAGAAAACCATGCTGTTATGCAGATCGTCCCATGGGACGCTTACCGAAGCGCGTCCGTTACCCATCTTCTTGACAGAATACACCCGTGCAATTTCGAATGAATGCTTCAACCATTGCGGAAATCTTAAAGTGCGCTAACACGGAACCACATCCTGCGTGCGACACGTACCGAAACCCCCGATGAAGTAGGTGGGTACAAGAATGATTCCCTCTCCGGTTACGTATGATACCAGCGCATCATTTGGCTCCGCAGTATCATTACCTGGGCCTGTTCGCCCAAGGACGGCGCACCAACCGATGCAGGGACAGCGCCAAGCCGGCCGGCCGGCGGCATAGCGGTATCAGGTCGGTCGTTAGTATCATATAGACGCAGCAGTCGCCCAATAGAAATGCAATGGTTAACTCTTACCGAAAAACTGTCCCGTACAGAACAGCGCCTCAATATGGGCCGTTCTTCTTAGTCACACCTTCAGTCTTTATTGGAATAAACCTTGCAACAGCCAAGTGGAAAGCAAGCTATTCATTTGCCAAGTTTAAGGTCTTACATGCACTTTTCCCGCTTTGCAACTGGCACACTGTTGGGGCAAAACGACTGGTAGGACCAAAGTTTATACAGCTCCCAGTTGGTTGTGCTCGATATTACACTTCAAGCTGTCCCGGACGGATAATTTTAAACCTGCATATAATAACCTGCATCTATAAGACGTTTGCTGAAGTTCGAAATGGCTATGGGATGGGGCGCCGTTGGTGGTGGAGCATGGGGCCAGCCAACGTCAAAGAATTATGAGGAAGAGCAAGCTGAACCTCCAAGGCCTGCCGTCTCGTCGAGTGGTGCTTACGGTGCAAATTCCTTTCCAGCAGCGGGAGCTCAGCAACCTGAGCTCGCAACTACTAGCCAGCGAAGTCAGAGCACTAATTATGGAGGGTTTGGATCAGCATCTGGTGCCTATGGTCAGGCTGCTGCTGGAAGCCAGCCATCGTTCAACACAGGTCCGGGCAGTACCACGCAGGTGCGCGCGCCTAACCGAGCTTGGCCGGCTGGCTTGAAAGTGCAGGCCTACTCATCTTGGTTTAGCATCGCTCTTGGAAGTAAGTTGCAACTGTCATCTGGTTTCTAACACTTGCTCAGGTCGACAACGCTGCGCTCAGGCGCAAGGAGGCGGAGCTGGCAGCAAAAGAGAAGCAGCTGAAGGACTTGGAGACGAAACTTTCTGGTCAGGACAAGAAGAACTGGCCGATATGCTATCCCATTTTGTACCATAACATCAGCGAGGAAATCCCTGAAAAGGCGCGGCGCATTGTCCGTGAGGGGTATGTAGCTTGGTGGGTAAGTGATGCGTGTTGCTCATTGCGCAGCTCAGACCAAAGCCATCAAACCCTAGCACTCTGCATGCCTGAAATTCCCGCAGGGCCTGGTGATCTGCCTCCTGTGGAACTGGATCTGCACCTGCTCCATTCTTGGCGAGAAGGCGGACCAGAAGGTGCCAAGCTGGTTCCTGGCATGTAAGGTTAAGCCTGGGGAATGCTTATCTTGGCCGTATCTGAGGGTCTGTGAGAAGGGTAAATGCAGCCATATGAAGCGTTTTTTACAGGACTGACATGATTTGTAAGTTTGGCGCGAACATTCAAGGGCGACCTAAGCATTTGTGGGTCGGACGCCTTCCTTGACAATTCTGTTGTCCTGCCGTCTGTAGTGCTGTATCTCATCTGTGGCGTGCCCCTGAGCTGGTGGCTCTGGTATAAGAGGCTCTACAATGCCGCAAAGGCTGACTCAGCCTTCAGCTTCGTTTGGTTTTTCCTTTGGTTCGGGATCCACACAGCTTTCTGCATCTGGGCGGCCATTGGTAAGGTCTAGCAAACGGGATCTTCTGAGGCAGGATACGTTTGCGTGGAGGATGCCATTTGCGGTTGAGTTATAAAACCTGCGAAGTAGGCAGACGAATAGACTCTAGCCGCTACCTGCATCGTGTATACCTCCTCGCGTGTAGATGTGACCGTCAAGAGCATCTGTGCAGCATTTCACTTAGCACTGTGCTGAGTATATGCATCCGCATCCCAACTCCAGTCTTTGTCACTCCACCCGATACTGGCGTTGCTGGTGAAACTGACTGCACTGCTCCCTGCCTTTGCAGCGGTGCCCTTCAGTGTCAACCAGTGGTCGTTTGCGGGCTTCGTGACGGCGCTGAACGCGCTAGATAAGAGCAACTCTGTAGGCATCGTGTATCTTGTGGGTGCGGGTTTCTGGGCAGCGCTGGCAACCTGGTCATGCTGGGTCATCGTAGATGTTTTCATGTTCTTCCGGTGAGCCTTGAGGACTGGAGAGTAAGGGTCCATGGTGGTTCGATGCATCAACATGCCTTTTAATGGTTTGTGCGCACTCAGCTCATGAGCAGCCCGTCTCCTTATGGATAAGGCCCTAGAAGCACCCTAGATGGCAAATCCGCAAATGGTCACCACGAGTTTGACAGCTTGCTGCTAATTGGCGTGTACTCTCTTCGACGATGCCACTACGAGTGCATGTGTGAATTTTGATAGTACATGTCAATACAGCAAGGGGTACATGCAAATTAATTATTTAACTCGTTCCCTTGCTGATTGTTTGCACGTCCGTTTGAGCATTTTCAGGGGCAAGGGCGGAATCAAGGAGGCTAAAGAGCAACAGGCAAAAGAGGCAGCCCTGGCCGCATTCCGGCAGGGCACGGTTAACCAGGCTTGAGAGACATTTCCGCGGTACGACATGCAGCGGTGCAGCTTGGTACTGCATCTACCCTAAATCAGCATGGCTTCCCTGCTCAAGACACTGCATGAGCGTGGCTTAATGACTAAGTGATTGTACTGGAACCAAGACTGGATTTCCGTAATGTATAGAAGAGTCCTGCCTGTTATGTGTGTAAGTAGATTCGACTTAAATTTCGTGGATCTCTGTCTGAACAGAGTCCTTGTCGATGCCACCTTTGTTTCGGGTAAAGCCTTGACCGGCATAGTGAAGCCGGGCAAGTGTATCCTTGCAGGAGTCTTATATTTAGGGCATACAGGTGTCCTCAGCCACGGGCGTGGTGAACATTCCATGCCCGTATTTCATGTACAAATCGTATGCAAGTGGTGGATACGTGAAATTGTTGGCCATATACACTGGTATTGTGCACTGTGCGATATCTGATAGTTCTTACTTAACAGTCGCGTGCTGTACGGCACATTGCTTGCAGGTCAGCAAAGAACTGGGTTGTGCACTGTCGAAAACGCGCAATTGTGCATGCGCGTGGCAAATGCCACGGAAGCATGATTAGCTTATGATCGCCTAAGTTTCAAACGTTGCCTTTTCCACATATCATGGGCGGTGCGATTTAAGGCTGAAGCTGCTGCTTTATGTACGAGGCATATTCATTTTGCATGGTCCAGACCTATATAGGATGACGAATAGACAACTTACAGTACTACCGGCTGTTGGTGCGTATTAAGCAAGAGGTTTCGGTGTTGCACAGCTCAGTTGGCATCCTTTGAGAAGCTCATCAAAACTGCTCATCATCAAAACTGCTTGGCGTACCGATGGCTTTGCCGAAGCGCGTATGCATGGGTTTCTAGGCCGCCCTAGCTAGGAAGCGAACAAATATAGCACTGCATTTCCACCGGCACACTGTTGCGGCAAAACTCTCACAGGTCTGGGCTGGCAGGGCCAAAGCTTATACAATTCCCAGCTGGTTATGCTTAACCTTACACCTGAACTGTCCAAGACATATATTTGGTGTTTTGGTGTTGCGATAGGCGTGGCCGTAACCTTAATTAACCAACACAACTGTCAGTCCCCACCTTTACCCACGATGTCTCGGTCAGGCCGGATATAATAACCTTATGTTAATGAAACTCCTCTGAACCTGCGTTTACTTCAGAAGCTACGCTTTCTACAGTGGCAACGATGTCATTGCTCTTTGAATTCACATGCACCTCGGGGGCCAGATCTAGCAAGAGCAGATGTCATTCGAATGACAAACAAGGCGGGTCATGGTGAGGCCTTGAAGTGCAGGCGGCCCAACGTTCTGAATTTGCGTTGCAAAAGCGGACATTCACCCGAATGCCTGGAGCTAGCCACACCTGTTCTTCAGCCGTTTGCTGCAGGACTGTACACAAGGCCGCGGCATGAAGGCGACGTTATGTCTGGAGGTCATAAATGAAACCATAATCGTGCATAAACCACGGGGGACATTGATTTTGATAGCAAATATGCAGGTGCAGAACAGGATTCCACAGGATCCCTCGCCATGGATGCCGCTCTCCCTGATCTGACAGCCATGGCGATGTTGGAGACGATAATGGGCTTCGTCGGGACACATCAGTGATTTTTCCTTAGCCGTTTGTTCAGCAATTTGGGAGGTGAAATATGTACATGGCGCAGCAAAACTCGCATCTTAGGAGGTCATACGGAAACTGAATCCACGTTTACTGTGACACAGTGGTCATCTTAACGAGCATTAGCCGTTACCATGTAATCCTGGGGTTGATGCATTCTCACAACACCAAGAACACCCAAAGGCAATCCACGGACGAAAGGGGTTGGTTCCCAAGTCAACTTTTGCCAGAGCGATGCAGCTATGAGCTGCTGGGTTTTAAGGCCAGCCACTTATGGCAGGTTGTGGCTGCATGGGCATGTTTGCTCATGACGCCCTTATGGCGCCCAACTGCCTAACCTATCGCGCGAGGCCCCTCTAGCTGTCATGACATAGAAGCGTACTGAACCTCCTCTGTGTCATGCACATTTCGTTTACGTACGTAAACGAACAATACATAATTTTGTTATTGTTATTTGCCATTAACCAATCTTTGTATTAATTTGCCGTTTGAGTTAGTGAAATAGCAGCGGTTAAGTACATAACTGCACATGATATGTGCGATTTTCATTAATATGTTGTTACAGAGCAAATTAACCTACCCTGCGAGTATATGGGACGCAGCTGCATCTCGCATGTACCAGAGCTGCAACCTTAGAAACCCCAACCTCCTCTCCGGTTTCCGATTACCCCTTTCCCCATCCCATCTCCCCCTTAAAGTTCCGTCTGGATGTGGCCGGTTGCAGCTTCATGAATACCACCACCCTACTTTCGGTTCACACTCCTCAGGCATCATCCCGCACGATCCCCCAGGCTCCAGACCTTAACGAACACAATCTCGCTGTAAACCAGAACCACAACCTCAACCGCAGCTGTATTCACTGTGTCGCGAAATTTGCATGCAGCTTGTTCCGCGCCCAGCCACCCTCCACGCCATGGGGTGCAGCTCCTACAGGCTTCGCGATGGTATAGCAACTGCCGGAAATAATAATAATATATATACCTGGTTTTTCTAATTACGGAGAGAGCGAACATTCTGAGTTCATCCAAGTAATGGTAGTAGTTTTTGCAATAGGCAGTCAATCATCTCAAGTAGGATCCAGCGGCCAACTCAATTGGTCAAACTGGCTTAGTGCCAAATTGTTCGTCATCAGCTTGAGAACTATTAACCGAGAGACCGGGGCTATCCAGGCAGGTATCGGGAGCTGGCGATGTGAGGGTAACGGCGCCGCCACCAGTGGTCCCGGCACCGCCAGTTGCATCCGTACCGTCGCCATCACTCAACCGTAGCGGCTGAGAGTTGGAGCTGGCCTCACTACCGCCGCCGCTGCAGCTGCCGGCTGCCTTCCCATCTGCATTAATATTGGTTGGCATTGCCGACAAATCCGGTGAAGCAGCGCTAGAGCTGATGGTGGTGCCGTCAGATTCACCGCCATCATCGGTGCCATTAGCAGTGGCCGATCGCCAGCCTTGCATGGAGGGGGAACTGGCCGCAGCCTCACCCTCACCTTCCGCAAGAGATGCCGCGAAGCTGGCGGCAGCGAATTGCCGCATGAGCTTGGTGTTAGCAGCCCGCATGTCCTGATAGCGCAGCGTGAATGGCAATAGAGATTGAGCATCGAAGGTTGTGGCACGTGGGAGTCAGACTATAAGTCAGAGAGGCACTTCACACCGCCGCATGCAATGAGTCTAGTATCAGTCTCGTAATTACCTAATCATTTGGAATGGCCCTGATGAAGCAAACTCTTCCCGCAGGTGGTGCGGCCTAAATATCTCGCACACGCGCCTCTGTAAGGGCACCGCTGCCGCCACTAACTGCTGCTGTCTATGCAGCTCTCTGTATAATGTGTGAGCCCCTGTGCAGGGCAAGCACCTTTTTTGAGACTTGTTGCAACTGGTCCCACTCAAACGCCTCCTCGCAGTAGTGGTCGCGGACCTCCATCAACCGAAGCCCTACAACGATTTCGAAAGGGGCAGGGGCCGAGGAACCGGCTTGGCTTATGTAAACATGACGAACAAGCGCGCCCGGAGGTTACCCCTGACTGTGGACGCTTCCTGTCATTTGCGCACCCCACAGTTGGGGGTAGGGGTTCACCACGGGGTAGGGATGCATAGGCGGATGGGCGCAAGTGACACATAATTTTCCTGAAAGGCGCACCCAGAGAAGTGTTTTGTCGCATGAGCTGAGCCAGCCATTCGTCTCCGTCTTTCATGGACACATTCTGAAGGAAATTGTGCAGGTCAGTGGCGGCCTGCGAGTCGTAAGCGCCCAGCGCGCCACGTCCCGAGCCCTCCAGCTGAGACAACACAACCCTGTGGCGCAGCAGGGGCCGCAGCAGCGGAAAGGGCGATCGCGGCAGCAAGGGAAACGGCAATAATAGCAAATAGGGCCAGCAGTAGCAGCGCTCGCAGTAGCAAGACCCGACGCGGTCGCCGCAACAGCACCGTGCTATATGTAGTACACGGTCCAACTATTTGTGATATGGTCAACATCGTAAATAATATATATCCCAAGGAAACACGCGTTGCATCCGACAATGTTCACAGATCGCATACTAGCACGGCAGCTAAGCGCCCTGGCAAGGCGACCACGCAACCGGCTGAAGGCCCAGCACGGATACAAAGAAACACCCGGTGGCTGTAATCGCACGTATGTGTTTATTCATTTTTGGTCTTGGAATGACGGGACGGGGTTTCGACCACATGGACTGTACTCAATCTGTTACCGTACGCCACGGTTTTGCCATCCTGTATAACGATTCTATCAGGTTCTGCTAGCTGGTTCGTATTGGATTTTGTCCCATACAGGTGTGGAGTTCACAGCGGGTAAAATATGATTTGGCCTTGTAATCCGTACGCATTCCACAATTGTCCTACCTACCCGCGCTGACCTTGCCGACACCATCGCCCACCTGGCTGCAACGAATGTGAAGAATGTCCGGAGTATTCCTGCAGCCTTTCGTTCTGGGCTCTGACCTCCGAAGCTGTCCGACGGCACGTACACGCCGCCCTTGGCGCGGACGTTCCGAAGGTTTGCCGGCACTGTGGGGGCGACCAGTCCACGGACGACCAGCCTCCCGCAGGCGCGGTGGGCTGGCGCGCAACAAGTATCCCGGACGGATCGCATTGCAAGTTTGGGATGAACGAATCAACTTCGGTCTTTCATGATGTGATTAAGGTGACCGACCTCAGCTCAACATCTTTTACATGCATTCTTCAACAATCTTAGCAACGATCTTTTCCAAGAAAGACATTGAAATATTTTTACCAATATGATTTGCAGGATGCGCCATGTTTTTGGTAACCGAGCATTTCTAATGCCAACGCCCTTTTGAAACCTCCAACACCACGCAGCACGTCGGGTCGGTTGGTACTTTCGAATATTATGAGGACGGCCACCAAAACATATCACATTAGATTGAGTCATGTATGCAATGTACTGGATGTTCAACTGTTGTGAAAATGCGACCCCCGGGTCGGGTCCCGACCCACAGCTCTAATGTATTGAGACCATATATAGGTTTCGGTACTGGATTCACCTAGCAAGGAATGGCCAATGACCATTGTGAGTGTACGAAGAGGTCCCACGCTACATCCCGAAGCAAACAGCTCGCACAGAACTGCAAATGTTGCCTCGTGGTAGGGCTACCTTCTAGGGCTACCTTCTAGTCTCCTCACTTGCCGTTATCCCCGTGCACAGCTGAAGTAACCCATATCTGTAACGATTACCACCTCTTGATGAGAGTGGAGCTGTAGTACCTTCGCGTTTTTACCGTTGGGAGCGGTTATTAAAGCACGTGTCAGTGGGATATGCAGATGGCCTCAGCAGCATGTCAAGCTGGAACTGGATAAAGCATATGATAAGCGAATCCGGTGTGTCTTAATGTCCGCGATCTTTAACACTGTGGCCACGGGTTCAAGACTGCATTGGGAATGACGACCTTTGTCCACAGGTGAACCCAGCGCAGGTTGCAGCAACAGGGGCATCGCCCGGACTGAAGGGTATGTGCGAACGTCATGCAAACGCTCGCATACATCCCTTAACCCAATAAACTTAGGACGAGCCCCTCCCCGCTCCCACCCAATATAGCCAGGAAAACAAATCCCTCTCCATGTTGACAGCCGGTACGCTGCAGACCGCAAAACCAAAACAGGAAACAGCGCTCCGAAAGAACGACCTACAATCCGTGAATCCGCAAATGCACCGCCAGCTACAAGTCTTTCCTTGTAATGTTCCCATCACCTGCGTTCCTAAACCTCCGCTTTGGCCGTATGAAGGAAAGATATGGTCCAGCGAGTGGTTTGGCTCCCACACTAGTAGATCGCTATGCCGCCAACACCGACCAGGGTTCCCAGATTGCTCTAAAGTAAAGACGGCAGGTGCTCCAGCTCTTATGCCCCATCTACAATACTAAGCCTGCACTTCCTCTCTGCATATCCCGTTATCGATTGCTTCCTCCCTCCTCGGAAGCGCCTGTTTCTAACTTAAGCTCCCTGCGGTGGACCTAACGCGCTGCGTTAAGCATAAAAGCGGCAACGGGACTGTGTCTGTACTCTCTGCCCCGCCATAGTCGAAGCCTTCGGATGCCTTGCCCCGCTCCACTCCCCGCCACCCCAAAATTGAGCCACTTTGCAGTGGTTCTGGAAGACTACCCTTGAATCGCCACCCCTAACCTGCCGCTACCTACTCTCGCACTTGCTGTCCCTGCCCCTTTTCCCTTTTTTCCCCCCCATCTTCTGCCTGCTGCATGACGTCGAAAGGCTTAAACAGCTGTCTGAACTGCTCCACCCGCTGCCGCTCCTCCTCGGGACTGGAGGAACATTGCTTCCAGGAGGCCCGCTCTGGAACCCCTGCCAGGTCCGCAAGCACCTCCCGCCCCAGAGCCATGGGCCACCTCTCACCTGCATAGCAGCAGCAGCGGCGGCAGGAACAGCGAACAGGATGGCGATGAAAGTAATAACAGCGACAGCAGTAACTAGGGCAGCAGTGGCCGGAAGGTTACCCTATGGACGGCAATGGTGTCTGCGCCGACAAAACCCTTGTTGCGCAGTAGGCATCAACGGAAGCCATAGGGGAACAGCAGCACATACCTACCACCATTAAATGACTACCGCAGCTGCAGCAGGCGCAAAGTCCCTCATCCTCACCCCGTCCGCCTTTGGCAAACCCTTTCCTCCCGCTTCAACCACAGCCCAGCTGCCTCAGCACGCCACACCTCACCTCGCATGAGAGGCCGCACCAATCGTGACCCGTCAGGCAGCAGTGCCATGAAGTATTCTGTATCGGCGCCGCCCAGCGCCTGGAGCAGTTGCTGCCGTAGCTCGTCTGGCCCCGAACCGCGGGCAAGCGGCGGCAGCAGCTCAAGTGTGTAGCCCGCAGTAGCGGCGGCAGCACGGAAAGCATCCCCAGCACGCTTGCCAGCTGCGGGCGTGACTCCCACGACATTTATATGACAGTGGTTGCCGCCTTTGGTACGCAGATATAAGTGGCGCTCAAAGGCCACCAACTCACGACCCAAGGAGGTGTACATGGAGCGCAGGGCGGAAAGGTACCTGCGCCGCATTAGTGTGGGCGCGGAGTAGCGCGGGTGAGGATGGGCAGGGGTTAAAAGTGCATCAAGTGAACATGAAGAGGGCATAAGGCAATAGTCGGTTATACGCAAGGAGGCATGAAGCAATTATTACGTGGCAAATGGGGCTGGTTGGACCTGAGTAGGATGTAACGCGTGCGCTGAGTGCGGCAGGATATCTTTCCGTTCCGAATCCATATTGTCCCCTACCAGCTTCCACCTCAATCACTCCAAAGGCCACCGTGCCCGTGTCTACAATGTTTGTCCGTAATGATGGATTGGTTACCCCCTCACCTCTCAACTTCCGCAAAGCACCGGGGCGACAACGCTACGGAAGCGGATAGATGATCAATAGGCACAATCAGCACGTGCTCCGGGGTAATAGGACCCTTGTCCACTGCCAGGTACACCTGGGGTGCGGATTAGCATGAACATGAGGATACGGCCGACAGAGGTGGGTAAATGAAACGGCAATTACCTCACAGAAGACGTCGCCAAGAGCAGTAAGGCATTCGGCAATCAGGAGTGGTCGCATGGCTTGGAATGATGGGAAGCCCAGTGCCAACAATGCAGGAACGAAAGGAAATGCCCTTCAGGACGTGAATCATACATGCATGGCCATTTCCTGCTCCACCCACCAGCCACCCCGCACCTCCTCCCCAACGCTCGCCACCAGCTCCGTGTCCGCCGCCGCGGAGCCCAGACAGAACCAGCATCCCTCCACGGGCTTGCCTTCACCACTACCGCCTGCACCGCCCTCAGCGGCTTCCGTGGCCCGGCGATTGCTGCCGGCGGTGCCTGACGTATTTATCGAAACCCGTCGACCACCATGCGGTGACGGAATGCCAGTATGGGAAAGGGGAGCACGGCGCGCAGCATCGTTGAATTCACGTAGAAAAGGGCACAGGCAAAGCACATCGGCTGTGTAGTGAGGTACAGGAGGGGAGGGAGGGGATGAGAAGGCAAGCGAAGCCCCGCCTTCGAGCACGTGCAGGGCAGCTAGCATAGGATGCTGGGCCTAGTCTACGGACCAGAACCTCCGACCCGAAAAGTTCATTTTGCCCAGCCCACCATCCCGAAGCTGTTCGGGTGAAACAAGGACGGTCGCAAATTCATCCATCACGCTTGGTTATGACTCATCGCGGAGTGGCCTGGTGACCCATCCGCGCCAATCACCCGGCCCAGCCCCCGGCCCCACCTGCCGTGGACGGCTCCACAAACACCTGACGGCCATTGAAGTCGGCACCATTCAGCTGCAGCGACCGACTCGCCTCCTCGCGACTGCCGAACTGCACGAACGTTATGTGCTGCACGCGACCGTCCCTGTGGGTGCCCCGCCACACATTGGCCACCTGCAGCGAGCGGGGAAGCCGATAGGGACCGAAAGGGGCAGGATGAAGGTGATATGCTAAAAGGCCAGCAAGGCTGCCGGAGAAAGAACGTTCTTGGAGAGTGATTTTAAAAGGATTGTTTTCCGCGGCCCGGTATCCCAAGCTCCATCCTCCACTAGTAAATTGAATGAGGGTACAAATACAGATTGGGTATATGGTGTTTGTGTCCGGCCCTTATGCGTCGTTCCCCCGTCAATTGAACCTTACTTTCTCCCTAACGCAAACGAACCTGCCCGGCCTGCGAAAAGAATGCTGCGATGTCATTCTCCCCTGCTGCCCACGGCACATTCTTGACCGCCACCGTCTTCCAAGGGTCGCGCGGTACATCTGTCCGCCCGGGAAGGGGCTGCGGTGTGGCAGCTGCCTCACGTTTCTGTTTCTTAGCCGCACCGCCAGGCTGCTGCCACCGGCTGAACTCCCCTCCGGCGTTCTGCAACGTCCATGGCATTTGCAGAGAGTGGCTTTATTTTTACCGAGGCAACAATACCCGCAGCAATTTGCAGAAAGGAAAATAACGGATTTCCTGCAGTTCATAACACAAGCTGGAATCGGGCGCAAAGCTGGTCCTCGCCGCTTGCTGCCACATTCCTGCTGCTCTGCACTGCCTTGCTGCGAAGCCCGCCCATCTATTGGGCCCCCCAGTTCCTAAGTCTTCCCACCGTTTCCCCTAATATTTCTTCCCCTGCTAAGGACCTCATCTCATCATCCGGCCCTGATCCCCATTCCCAAACCTATCTGGCCAAAGAAGGTCATACCGACATATCGTCATATAACACGGGCCGTTCACCTTCATGTTCCCAGCTAATGTCACCCACCCCGCCTCCCCCTCCCACGCCCACTTTCTGCTGCCCGCCTCTTCACACGTACCATCTCCTCTTGGTCCCGCTTCGCCTTCCGTAACTCGAACGGTGACGGCGTGCAGCCCTCGGGTACCACACTTAGTGCCTCCGGCTCCATGTTGGCCGCGGGCACCAGGCTCAGGGCATGCAGCGCCTTGGCCTTTGAGGGGTGGCCTTGCGGCGCCAGTCCGACAAAGCGCGTCACACGAATACCGGCGCCCAGGTCGCGGTGGGAAAAGGGAGGCCGCGTATAATGTATTACTTCTCCACCGGCAATGTGGTAACGGGGCCGTGCCAGGTCCACCAGCTCGGATACCACATCAGATCCGGAGGCGTTAGGGCGGAAGTCTGGGGGATTAGGCGTCCGGCCACGAAGGAAGGGCACTGGGTGGAGGAGAGTGCAGCAGCTGTGTACTTACGTGCGTTAGCCACATGCCAAGGACACCGGGTGCTGCCTTGCTTGCTCAGTCGGCAATACATCATTTGCGCCAGCTAAGCCGGGTACTAGCCGTTCAATGCTGCCATGCACACACAACCGAATGGCTATCCGACACTTGCAGCTACCTGCAGGATAGCGGCGCACGTGATCCCGAATGGGTCCCAGGTCACTGAGGCTTTTGCTCGCGTCATACCAGCCCCTCAGCCCGGTCAATGCCGTTCTTTTGTACACTCGGACTCACTTTGAGGCAACGGCAGTGGCCCCTCAATACCAGTCGTAATGCCACGGGGCCACTCGCAGGTCAGCAGGACGTCTACCTCCCCCTGAAGGGCCTGAAGCTGGGCCTGAAGTGGGTAGAAGCGGAACACCGAAACTGTTCGTGGTTGCGATTACGGTTGCAGTTGCGGTGGCTTGTCGAACGTGCTGCGGTTATGGTTACAAGTGGCTAGTGTGGGCTGGGAAGATTTCGTCTGACCAATGAATCCGCAAGAGCAGCGGTTCCATCGTTCGGCATCCTTGATGAATCACCGTTTTTGCTTCCGCCTGCCTGTCGCAGCCTGTTGCACATGTATAGCTCCGTACCTTGAGCCACTCCACATCTTCCTTGGTGTAATACGGGCAGGAGCCGCTCTGGCTGGACGCCTGCTTGCTTCCCGTGAAGATGGGGTGGTTGTAAGTCCCGTCCAAGAAGGCCACGTTTAGGCCATTGATGTTCGCCTGGGTTTAGGGACAGAGGCAAGGAGCCAGGGTGGGAAATCGACTGCGAGATGGGAGGGACATCAAACTGGGGAACACGAACGCAGTAACGTGTTTTGCTTGATAGCACTGGGGTGGAACTGTCGGGGCCCTAGAGTGTGCAGCAGAAAGGCAAGGGCAGGGGGTTGATAACGGCTCAGTTTAACGGTAGACTGATAGATTAATCTGCCCGCGCGGGCTGAGCTGCACATGCCTGGCCCTCCATTTATTTCTACTATATGTAACGAGCGACAATGCGCCGCATTGCCCCTAGTAAATACGGGCAGACAGCATCTAAGAACTACTTCGGTACGCCCCAACCCACCACGCCTGAACGACCCAAATATTTGAAGGGGGCTTTCGCTGCAGGCAGGGCCGTCAATACTGCTGAGCTCCCCGAGCCTGAGGCATGGAGCGGGTTTCAAACACGGATGGCAGATTTCAGGCTGTAATGGTCCAGAGGCGAGCGTGGGGGAGCTCATGTGAAGTCAAATTCGTCCCAAGGGACGCTTACCGAAGCGCGTCCGTTACCCATCTTCTTGACAGAATACACCCGTGCAATTTCGAATGACTGCTTCGACCATTGCGAAACCCTTAAAGTGCGCTAACACGGAACCACACCCTGCGTGCGACACGTACCGAAGCCCCCGATGAAGTAGGTGGGTACAGGAATGATTCCCTCTCCGGTTACGTATGATACCAGCGCATCATTTGGCTCCGCAGTATCATCACCTGGGCCTGTTCGCCCAAGGACGGCGCACCAACCGACACAGGCACAGCGCCAAGCCGGCCGGCCGGCGGCATAGCGGTACCAAGTCGGTCGTTAGTATCATATAGACGCAGCAGTCGCCCAATAGAAATGCAATGGTAAACTCTTACCAAAAAACTGTCCCGTACAGAACAGCGCCTCAAATGGGCCGTTCTTCTTATTCACACCTTCAATCTTTTTAAATAAGCCAGGTAAATCACCCTCTACAGCTCCCGAAAAGAGAACTTTTACCGCCGACATATTTGGGCATGTACAGGAGCCAGACGCCGATCACGAGGGCAGAGTATAGACCCGACCTTATGCAAAACAAAAAAGCTGGGTTGGAAGGCATCCTTGATGCTGCTAGACATGACAGATAGATAGGCTATCCATCATCGTGTTTTTGCTCCAGATCCAGTACGGCACACAAAACCTTGACTGCTTAGTTCCCGCGGCCCTTACTATTAGAAATTAACTGTCATAAAAATCTTACAAAATAATTGATCTTGTCTGACGGATTTCGAAGTTTTTTCACAAGGCACGAGACGTTGACCTTTGCAATTCTGACGCTATGTATCAGTGACGGTGAGTTTCTGGAAATTTAAGAACATGACATGATTTTAGAATATTTAATTAATTATTGGTTTTGTACCGGAGAGCTCCTTTAGCATTTCATGTGGGTCAGCCTGTAGCGGACGAAGATGAGCTAAAGCATTCTTCTTTGACGATAGCCACGTCTTATAACCGTCTTAAATCCTGTTATAAATTATTACAGATAGACCCTTTGCTTCGATTTGTGACGCAGTGCGGCCATAGTCGTCGTCGGCGTTCGTTGCCAGTTGCGGCGACAGCAGTATGAGGGTCGGCGAAACACCGCAGCAGGTGCGCCCAAGGGGCGCAGAGAGGCTTCATATGGCGTTCCAAGGGCTGTTTGCAGATCAAGAGGGCGATGCTTGGGTGCTTCGAGCCAGTAAGTTCAAGGGACATCGCGGCCCCTGTGGTCCACGAATCGTGAAAACAAGGCTAAAATAACCACAATTACCTGCAACATATTGCAGGTAAAGCTGATTCAAGCCGATTTGGCGTCGCTCCGGGTTCAACGCGCACATCGGCGCAGTCGTCAAGGACGTCAAACGTGTTACGACGCAACGCACAGGGGCCAAGTGTACATGACCGCATTGCATCACCAGTAGATAAATTTTCAAGTCCAATTCGTGGAGGCAGAAAAAATGCTTCCGCAACCAAGTCGCCGGTCGGGCCACAAGGCGAAGCGAACCGGCACACGAACCGTCCAGTGTACACAGCTGTGGGCATTTCTACACCAAGAGTGTCAAATATGCCTTTGATGAACAAATTAGGTACTCCAGGCACGCGAGCGTCCGGTTCAACAACTTCGCCAGGCCGTCAACGCAGGACACAAAGGCAGCTGCAGCCCGCAGTGCAAGATGCCAACGCCAAGTCGTCCCCTGCAAAGTAAGTCGGCTTGCATTGCATTGCAATAGCATCCCTTACTGTCATTCTTGAGATTGCAATTATTGGCTCTTATCCTCTTGGTCCTTTATCCCAGCTATTGATAACAGGGCGCGAAAACCTAATACGACACCAACCCGATGACCACTACTATCACAAATAATCAACTTGGGCATGCCAATGAATGCAATCGCTGGCCCGCTTACCCGCCCGGCTATTGCAGGGGAGCACCCGTTGGCAACACTACTTCTGCGGTCATCGCGGCCCTCGCCATGGATGCCGCGCTCCCTGATCTAGATGCGACAGCCATGGCAATGTTGGAGACCATCATGGGCGGCGTCGGGACACCCTCCCCTTGCCAATCCCCTTCCTTCAACTACCTGGCCCCTGCTGCCGTGACTCCGGTCAAGACCCCGGCGTCCGTGGTGCCGCGTTCCCCACTTGGGCCCGTGGCGAAACCTGCGAAGATTCCAATGTCACCGTCCGGACTCGGGATCGGGAGAGCTGCGGCTATGGGTCCGGAGGATACCACTGGGGCGGCGCCACTGACGCAGCAATTGTTGCAGCACCACCAGCAACAGTTTTCTCAGACGATGCAGCAACAACTGCACCCGGGAGCTGGTGGGCAGAACGTGGCCACTACCGGCGGCGGCCCAGAGGCGGCCAGTGCTGGTGCTAGTTCCAGCCGGCAGCGTAGCCTCCAGATGCAGCTCCAGTCCCCGAAGACTCAGCAGTCACGGGTAACTTCCTCGCCCCGGTCTCATTACGCTCCGGTGCAGCAGCAGGTTCAGTTTGGCACTGGCGCATTGGGCTCGGTAGGGAGCAGCAGTGGCGGCGCGGGCCGCAAGTTCAAAACGCCCCCAACGCAATCTCTGCCTGCAGATTATGCCTCTGTGCTGCCACCGCACTTTCAAGAGCTGCCGCGGCCACCTGCCCCGGCTCAGCCGCAGATGCATCAGCCGGTGCTGCCCATACCATCGGAAGGCAGCTTCCTTACCAGCAGGGAGATGGGGACAGACGCGAAACCTCACCCTGCTGAGGAATCGCTGCAAGGTAGGTGCGGCGTCGTCACAGCCATGATCCCTCATGTCTCCGCACCCCAGGTTTCATGCCACCTCGCCTCTTTCCCCATTCGTACCGGAATTCCCTAAGACCCCAGCCATCGTCGCGCTCTAACGCGTTCAGCTTCCGTAAGAGAAGCAATTGCGTCCTTAAGTGCCCAAACCCGCACCCCGCCCACCCGCACAAACTCCCCTTACCCTTATTCCAATTCCGCGGTGAATGGAAATCGCTGCGTCCGCACCGCCCCCTGCAGCTCGCACCTGCCGCCTGCTGGCGCACGCCAGCGATTGTCCGTCCGCGCGCCGCTCGGCCGGTAGCCATAGCGCCACGCACTTCCACGACACCAGCTCAGCAACTGTTAGTAACGCCGCAGCTGGTGGCGGCATTACGCCTGCGTCTCCCGGCAGCCGTGCAGTCATGAAGCGGCTGTATCGGTCGCACATCACAGGCAGCCTGTCCTCAAGGACGCTGAAGTCTCCCAAGGACGATCCACGGCGCCCAACGACCTACGCTGAGCTGCAGGGTGAGGGAGGGTCGGCGGCTGTGTCGGGTCTATAAATCAGGTCGTTGGTTATGGCACGGCGTGACATGGCATGGCCTGACCATCCCGTTCCTAACTGACTATCCCGTTCCGCTCTGCTGTGCAGGCACCTCAAAGCTACACCATGGCCAACATCATCAACATGATCGGCCGTCCACAGCAGGACAGCCGCAGCAGCAGGACCTTCAGCAAAACTCGAAATTCTCGTTGCCGGTGGCAGCGGCGCCCTCCTCAGAGGCCCAAGACAAGGACGACCACCTCAAATTCATTAAAAATGTTGCCGCCTCAACGATTGCCACTGGCGAGCGAACTGACGGTTTTCCCAACCAGCCAGTGATCAACGAAATCACCGCTACTTCGGAGGGTCCGGCCTCGCGGCGCAGCTGCCCCGACATGGAAAGGTTGTCGATGCCTTCATCGGCCGCCGCAACCGCGTGCACGTCGCCATCCGGACGATTCCCCAGTGGCAACGGTAGCAACGGACGATTCCCTGGCGGCCCCGACCTCGCACTTCCAGAGGCCATTGCAGAGCGCACTGGCATGGGTTTGAAGCTTAAGAAGCTGCAGAAGTCCAGGGGACAGCAGCAGGCAGTCCTGCGGCAGCGGAAGCAGCAGCAGGACTCCGTGGCGGCGCCCGAACGTAACGGCGGTCCAGGATTGAGCCCAGCTCGTACCAAAACAAACCTCAAGCGCGGCGGCGGTTTGCTTGGGGGGCTTTTTTCCTGCTTCGGTTTTGGCGGATCCAGTGAAGAGCCTAGCAGCGGCACACCGAGGCCGCCTTTCGAGGACGTTGCTCTGGACGATGGTCCGGAGGTGCAGCAAGCTGCCGATGACATCTCCCCGGCGACGGTTGTGAAAGCAAATCCGCCATCGGCGCCAGCGCCAGTTGTTCCTGACCTCGTCAAGTATCCTCAGATCCACGCGCCTGTGAAGACCACCTCACCATTTGTCCCCATCAAAACTGTAGCGGCGGTAGCGGCGGCCTTGTCTATGTCTCCGACCTCAGCAGCTGCACATGTGGGCGCTGATAGCCGGCTTTTAATGCTTCTGCAAGCTGAGCTGGCGACGATGAGGCCGGCGGCTTGCAGGGCGGCGACGGCATCGTATAGCAGTCCTCCCAGCCGGACCACCACTGTCCCAGCTGCTGATGCCGCTGACAAAACCGAAGATAACCCTGGAGGTGCTCAGCAGCATCCTCAATCATTGGAGGACGGCAATCTGGATGGGGCATCTCCATGCACACCACGCCCATCTGGCGGTGGTGCAGTCAGCAGTGGCGGGCAGCCGTCTGAAACGTTGCAAGTGGCGGCCGTCCAGCCCTTGCAGTCTAAAAGCCCTTTGCTGCCGGGACTTGGCAACCGCCAGCCGCCTGGCATGATGCCTTGCAGCCCCGATGCACCAGGCAACGCGATCAATGCTTCCCGCAGCCCAATTGGGCCTGCTCATCTGCGGTACGAGGACGGTGACTCGGTGCTCCGCGGCAGTGTGGACGTTCACACCACCGTCGCCGCCAGCCTGTCATTTTCCCCCCCTGTCCCAATGCCACGGCCACAGACCTACATGCGCGCATGCTCTGTCGTTCCGAATGGCGGTGTTAGGTCCGGGCAGCCATTGAACGCGGCACTGGAAGCAGCCGCAACCGCAGGCAGTGGCAGTGGAAACGGAGTCAACTTTCTGGAGCCGCCGAAACCTGAAAGCCGTGGCGCGCCATCGAGGACTCCCGCGCCATTGCAGGGGCAAGAGCTAGGGCTCGGTCTAGATCCGGGCCTCGGCCTCACATTACAAGCTCCACTAGCGGGACCCAATCTGCATAGCAATCTTCAAGGGCAGGTGCAGCAGCGCTTGGCAGGTGGTGATGCCGAAACGATGTGCATGAACCTATCTATGTCCGACAGCAGCGCCGGCGCATCCGCGGCTGCTGTCCCGACGGTACCATTCCCGGGGCCGTCCGATCCCATTGGATCCACTACGCCACAAGCACAGCGCAGCAACCGCAAACGCAACCGCGCCACACATGCGGGCTTTAGCAGCAGCGCACTATCACAGCTGGACGCACGAAAACTTGCTGCGATGCCACTGGAGGAAATGCTGGAGCAGATACAGGCGGCCATCGTAGCGGAGGACCTGGCCGCTGGTCGTACACCACAGCACGGCACATCCGGCGGCGGCCTGTCGGATGACGGCTCTATCTTGCCGATGCCGCCGGTCCTGGCCAAAGCGCGGTCGAGCTCACTGAGGCGGCGCAAGTCCATTGCCGGCGGCCGTGCGACTGGCGCTGGGCTGCACAGTGGAGGTGGCGGCGGTGGCAATCCGTCGCGCGGCGGTCGCAGCAGTGATGGTGGCACGCGGGGGGGAGCTGCCGGTGTCGGTACCGTGCAAACAACCTTGATGAAGGCTGCGTCAACGACAGCGCTATTAGGTCATGGTCGGCGGCGTCGACGGGTGAAGAACCGTTCGCCAGCAGCTGCCCGCCGACGGCAATTGCTGGCCTCAAATATTGCCCCTCCAGCATCCCAATTATGTTATTTCCATGGCAGCCAAGCGGCACCAGTTTCACCTTACAATCGTAAGAGCGATGGAGCTGGAAACGCAGGCCAGCCTGTATGGCGCCACGGTGGCCGCGCGCTTGCATTCAACGGGCTTGGCTTTGCGGGCAGCACTAGCAGCATCTCTCCCCGCATCTCCGGCTATGACTCGTTCGTGCGGCAGCCACCTTACAAAAGGCCTCAGTTATCCACACCTGGGGCACTACCGGCTGTCCCGCCATCTGGCTTTACTTCTGCCAACCCTTCGTACGGTGGTACTACAGGCGGCGGCGCTGGCGGCAGCCCGTCATGGCTGCGTCCCTCCTTGACGTTGTCCCCGCCGCCTCCTATCGCCATCGCCAAAAGCCCCGTTCCTGCCAGGGCGCAAGGTGCCTCACACACACACGTCCGTGCCGCCCGGCGAATCCTTGATGTTGACGACGCCCCGGTGGTGCGACCACCAGGATACCCTGCAACATTGGTAGGCACATCCAGCACTATCAAGGACGTGGCGCCGAACGTCACAACAAAGAAAGCCACACCCTCCGACTTTGTGTCAGCGCCCATTACCAGCTGCTTAAATATTTCGGACCTTCTGTCTCGGTGCAACACAAATGGCATAGTTCAATCGGCTGGTGGCGCCTTGACTATTGCCATGCCCGAAGACCGTTCGAGCACCTGCGACCTTGCGCCAAACGTCCTGGGCCGCCCGAAAAAACAGCACCAGCTTTCTGACCGTCGGAGCGAATGCATCATATGCCGCGGCGTTGCCACCATGGGAGGAGCAATACCGGCCGCTGCATCGATCGTAGCGCCGTCTATGGATACACTGCTACGGGGCGGGGTGCCACTGACCCTCGCGTCCTCAACGACCTCAGCTCCGCCAGAGGATGCCGTGGAGGTCAGACACTCCTGCGACGCCAACAGCAATGAGCCGTACAAACCGCGAGTCGTATCCGTTAGCCTGACGGAGCTGTTTCGTCAGGTGGCAGGGCGGTCGGGTGATTACATTAGCGAAGGCGGTCACAACAGCAACCTGGCAAACGGTGCGGCGGGCAGCGATATGGCTGTGCCTGGGCGGACGACGCGGCGCAGCGCGGGAGGAGCGGCCAAGTCCAACCCTGTTTTAGAGCAGGCCACGACAGCTGCAGCTCCAGCAGTTGCCACTGCTGCTAGCATTACTGGATTATCGTGCAGACAGGAGCTGCGCGCGTCGAAAGGTGCATTGCTGCCTCACACATTTGCCGCAGGATCGTCCGGTGGTGGCTCTGAGGAACGGGCAGCTCCGGAGCCGGCACGTAGTCCAGTAGGATACCTGGCGTTGCTGCAAGCTTACGGCCAGGTGATCGGCAGTCGTGCCGCGGCTTTACCGCATTATGCCATGCCAGTTACTTCCAGGGGTACAAGTGCTGCCAGTGGTGGCAGCAGTAGTGGTGCCGCGGGGCGGACGTCTACGACAGCAGTCGAAGGTGATGGCGGTGACAGCAGCCCCGCGTGTTCACCGCGAGGCCGGCCTGCAGCATGCAGTGTCGTTGGACGGCTGGCAAGTGGCAGCTATGCGCAGACGACTGGCAGCAGCGATGGGCAGACAGTGGCCCCCGGGCCCTGCACCTCCGCCACTGCTGCCGTTGCGAGTTCCGCCGCTGGAGAACCGGCGGGGATACAAATGCAAGAGCCTATCCCTTGTGATGCTACAGATGCCCACGCTGGAGGCGGCACACCACTCGTTTTGGCGCTGGCGGACGCAGCAAGCGCAACAGCCAGCCCAACCCATGGGCCAGGTGCGCCTGCAGCGCCGTCCACTACCTCGAGCGTTCTGGCCCAAGCGCCCAGCACACTCAAGCAGGAGGGAACGGAGGGGCGAGAATCCATTGCGGCAGTGCGCGGCGGCAGCACACGAGTTCTAGAGGACACTGCAGACAGCGGCGGCAGCGGCCATATGAAGCCTGATTTTAAGTTAGAAGTGGTAACTGGTTTGGACGCTGGCGATATACCCACCTGCGGTGGCATCAACTCAGCGAGGATGGAGTCACGCCGGCCTGCCTTGCGAGAGGAAGGGGAGCCTGCGAAGATGGACGGGATACGTGAGGGCCTGGGCCCACCGCCTTCAGAGTTGATGCCAGTGCAGTCCTTGGGTGTGAAATCTGCCTCTTGGGTGTCGCGACCGACAGAGGAGGCGCAACAGCTGCCGTCAATAATAGGGGAGCTGCTAATGCGGCCGCAATCACCGACCAAAAATGCTGTATCGCAGCCGCCGTCATCGACACAGGAGGCTCCAGCGCAGCCGCCGGCACTAGAGGAGGCACTAGAAGAGCTGCCGCAATCGACGGAGTACGCAGTAACGCAGCCGACGCCACCGATGGAGGATGCAGCACTGCAGCTGCCATCACTGACGGAGAACGCAGTAGTGCAGCCGACGCCACCGACGGAGGACGCAGCAGTGCAGTCGCCGGCACCGACGGAAGACGCAGTAATGCAGCCGATGCCAGCGACGGAGGACGCAGCAGTGCAGCCGCCGGCATCGACGGAGGACGCAGCAGTGCAGCCGATGCCACCGACGGAGGACGCAGCAGTGCAGCCGATGCCACCGACGGAGGACGCAGCAGTGCAGCCGATGCCACCGACGGAGGACGCGGCAGTGCAGCCGCCCGCACCGATGGAGAACGCAATAATACAGCCGATGCCACTGGAGCAGTCATCGGCGGGTCAGGTCTCGCCCGTGACGTCTCGGCGGCAATCAGGTACACCGTTTGGGGACTGGCGCTGCGTACCTCTTGAGGCATACGAGAGGTCGCTGAATGAGAAAGATGTCGTCCTGGCCACAACCACTGTTTCGAACGCGATATGAAGGAATGATAGAGGAAGCCACGGCAGATCTAGATAGTCGCATGGAGATGGTGAAATTCGCGTTTCCGTAGAACTGCTTACCATGTTTGAGCCATACTTGCTCATTTCGTTTTTAAGTTGTGTCCTTTCCCAAGAAGGGAAAGGACACAATATCTCAGGTGCTGGTAAATGACATCACGAGCGAATGTTTTCACAAACTGGCGTTTGGGCGTACGGCTGGCGCAGGGGTTATCCTGAAATATGCCTAATGAGCATGTGCTGTAGCGTCGCAAGATGCATGAATGGCCCAGTGCCTACCTCGCTGCCTGTTGAAATATATAACGGCGGGACGCTGTGACATGCGTAAATTTTGTCCGTGCCGGATTGGTTCAACTAGACAGAAGCCGCTGCATCGCCCTTCTGCTGATAATGTCGGAGCACCCTAGCCATGATCAGAGCAGATATAAAACCAGTAGGAAGATCACCTTATAGAGGACGCAGATGCCTGGTCGACAAAGCGTTATGTAGTGCGTGCTGCTAGGCAGCAACGACGGTAATACGCAATCATTACTTAGGGAGTACTTTTCACGGTTGTTAAGACCTAGGCATCGGCATTGTCATGTACACACATGGTATCTTCTCTGTCAAGGTAGCAAATTTCCACTTTGTGACACATGGGGACATGGGGATTTGTTACATTATCCCGTGCCTAGACAAATGTAATCTGTACTTCACAGTGTTATGCACATGATTTGCTCCGAACCCGCCGTATTCCGGTCCCTTCTAGTGTATACCACCATACACAACCATCAACGAAATGGGGTTCATGCACGCTCATGGCAGTGGCCTTGCTGTACAAGTCTCAGACGCCCCTCTCGCGGGAGGATATATGTTTGTCGCATTCCGGGTAATAACCAAGGCCCCGTGCAGTCAGCACGGTCCATGACTGTCCATCACAACCCGAGAAGCACATTAAATTGCAGTGACGGATTTAGCACTGTGTCAACTTGTAAGCAAATGCGAGGCTCTCAGACAGGTGGTGCTTCGACTATCGTAACATTCAATCATGTTTGCCACCGCATAGACAAGTGCGTGCCCACTTTGCACGATAACATCGAAGGCGCCTGAGACACAAATAGACAGTTAACAGCGACGCTTTCAACGGGTGCTGAAACCACTCGCGTTCACTACTCCTGGCACTGCACCAAACGCAAAACCCTAATTTCCATGTGGGAATCAGGTCAATACAGCTGTCCCCTTCCGATCCCACAAAAAAACGCAACCATGTAAGCAATGCTATCGAGGTGACGCACGAGACGTACGGCGCATTGTCGCCACACAGGCCAGCAGTCCCAAGCTGCACTATTCTGGGCGCTTCAGGTATGCTAAAAGCATATGTCTGTTACGGCCCACTCTCTTGAGGCGGTATCTACAAGCACAATTCTTAACAAAACGCATCCCACGACGAGAATGTCTTAAAGCAACGGCCTATGATACACTGCAAAACTATAGCTGGTAGTGGGAGCAGAATACTGACAGATGAAGGGACTCTACAATAGCGCGGATGGGGTCACTACGCAGGAATAGGCAAGGCGAGCAGCAACAAAGCTTATCAGCAAGCTTTGCCACGCGAATTGGAGTCCAAGCCTCAACCGCATGGCGTCACACCGAAACGCCATAATCTGCCTTCCAACCTTTTGTGAGCAGCAGCCCACGTACCGGTTGCCACCAGCACTCGGTGTGGCGACACCCGGGTACCGCACATTCTCACTGGTTCACTCATTTACGCGTAATGGCCTGGTGCACACGCTCCCGCATCTCGCTCTCCCCGGCATCCCTGGTGTCTGTTGCCTGCAACTCGGCACCAAGGCCATCCAAGAACGACTTGAGGAAATCCTTGGTTGAAGCATACATCATCTTGCTTTTCGTTGTCGAGCTGTCGGGTGCCCTGTAGGTATGATCCCATTAACAGATAATTATAAACGTGGCGTTCACCTTTTGCAAGAAGGTCTAGCAAGATCCAAACCATACAGGCATAACCTTCCATCTAAATGACAACCAGACATGAAGCATTTGGCCGCTTGAGCTCTCTGCAACCAGAGATTATACCCCAGCGGACTGTGGACTCCTTACCAATGGACGAACACCAGCTTGTTGGTCGTCTGGTTTGTGTCAGCATTCTTGTATGCGTAGTCATAGACTGCGAACCGACATGGCAAATTAATATTCTCCAAATGCACACCATGCAGGTAATGGTGTAGGTGGCAATCAGCCGCAGGGTTACCAAGTGAAACCATGAAGAGCAGATGGTGCACGATTCATAATGGGCTACCGTTCCCAAACCGCGTGGCCTCTGCCGTCCATAACTGCAAGCATATCCACGCATGACACGATTGTGCATGTCTGCTGCATGATGTGCGGCATCATTGGACCGTGAGGCAAAATGGGTGACGAGTAATTATCTCGTTCGAACAGTAGCCACATACAACGGAATCCTGCGAGCAAAACATTGTCTTCCAACGCGAAACATGAAAAAAGATGGCTAAAACAGCGGGCCTTCTCCAGCCGGATTCGTTAGACATTTAAGCCCATCTCAGCCAAATTCACGAAGTTTTAGGGAGCGCAAAAGGACTGTCTAAAGACTGATTGCCTGCTGCGTCGCCTCCGTCATGGCGATGTACAAGAAACAGTCTTCACCAACGTCCGAAGCTTGGTACTGCACATACAAGGTACCACAATTATGCAACGGCCAGCCTGCTAAGGTAGCTTACCTGCGTATCGGCAGTTGCTTTCAGGTAGTACGTTGATAAACTGCTCGTAGGTTGCGTCAGGAGCTCCGAGTTGGTCAACGATGACCTACAAAAGAACGTGAAGAAGCCAATAGGGCAGCTTGGAATTTGTGGTGGCAGACCTCGAATGATAAGTTCTGACGACAGATAACAACTTGACCAGACATCGAAAAGCAAATACCAATGTATTAGCGCAATCAAGCCGCCTACCTCATTTCCTGCGTCGTTAACTTTGAAGGTCACCCATTTGTACTGCACAAAAGAAAATCACAAGGCGTTTGGTGGCATATTATGGTGGTCATGGTCGTACTAAGTTGACACCAGTAGCAAACTGCATGCGGCAAGGATGCGTCTAACGGATGGAACCCACCTAGGCGACATGCTTACCGCCGATTTGGTCTTGATGTAGTCGAAGATTGCGATACACTGCTCGTTGACGCAGATGCCGGACATCGACGTCTGACCAGAAATAGGATGACGGATAGGGGCACGCAAATCGAGCGAGGTATGGCAACACACAAATGGGCTGTGCGGAAACGAAAGACTCCTATTACTGGAACAACCTAAAGACGCTGCACACATTTTCACAATATATTTTACTATGCACAGCTTAGACCAAAGGTAAGGAATTGCAGAAGCGTGCTGCCAGGGGGGAACCATAGGGGCAACGCCCAAACCGCACCTTGGGTGCAATGGCTAAGACGCGTGAGCCACGTGCTGACGGTAGGTCAGTTGGAATTGGCACTGTGCCTGCAGCTGCAAGGATGTGCTGACCGCTGTTCGTCCGGGAACCAAGCCCAGAAGGCTGGGCCGTTGGCTGTGGCGCCGACGGTCCTGCCGTTTGTGTCCCTGGGGGACACTCCCTCAATTGGGGCAACGAAAACTTTAGAGATGGATTTTTTGCCGTCAAGCGGGCAGTAATAGGCTGAAGCGGCTGGGCCGCTGCTGATGCGCCTTTGGGACTGCCCGGCCTCGATTGCTGTGAAGGGGGCACACTTGAAGAATTCCCAACGAGGGCGAAGTCTAGGGAGTGCAAGAAGGAATCACGGGCTTGCACGTAGTCGTCCTCCTTTATGAAACCAGCATCCAATCCCGCCTTGATCTGCTGCGCACGAAGGAATGCCTTCTTTATGAATTCATAATCGTCAGCGTTTACGAGGCCTTCATCAAGCGCCTGTTTAGCTGTCCGTAGAACCGCCAGATCTGCCATGCGTGCTGTATTGGTGTGATTCCAAGTTAGTTGAAACAAGCTCAGCCCCAAGCCACGTAAGTCTAGTAAATTTAGAGTTAGCGAACAGTCAGTTTCAGTCAAAGTCTGGGACAAATTGGATGTTAACTGTTTCGTTTGATTTGACTGCGGACCGCACGAAGTACTGCTATATACGGCGGACATCCCCGGACGCGACAGGCATTGCAAAGTGCTTCCATGTGCAGTGCCAGGGAAGTTATATATGCATATATGTAGATATGTTATCCTAAGATCAAAAAGTGCCTCCTATCGCGGTATTGGAAAAGCAACAGCTTGTGGTTGGCAGCGGGCCCCGAATTTTGCTGCGTTTGCCATCCACAACAGCAAAGTAAGCTCTTAATTGCGAATCTAAATAAATGTTGTAGAACGTACATAATGAACTGTTGAGCGCTTGGCGGACGTCCCCCTTAGTAGAGTGGCAACTGCAAACGCCGCTGGTCGCCTGCCAGTTACAGAATGGGAGATGCTAGATAAGATAATGCATAGTCTCTTTTGGTACTGCTACCCTCGCTCCACACGGTAGTAAACACGCACTTTCGTGGAACAACTCTGATGCTTAGGAGAATGGGAGCAATGGTCTGCCGTAACAGTTTGCCCCAGGGGAGCCCCAGGGGTTTGACCCTGGTTTGCCCGGTAGCAATTTGTCACAACACATCCGACGGCTGCGCTGTTTCCAGCTGTGTAACGTTACCCAGGGTTGAACTTGCCGTTACCTTTCCCCAGACACGAGGAAGGAGGTCTGCAGATACGGGGACACCTGCGACGGGAGCGGCACACCTAAGTCCTTACCTTACAATCATGACTGGATCAGGTCAACATCACCCAAAGCCCCGACCAAATGGGATCACACATCCTAGGTGCAAAGCACACATTAGGGCATTCCACAGGAGAGGCCCCCTGTTCCACAGCTCCAAGCGGACAAGCATCGCGTCTTCAAGGCGTTGGTATCAGATACACACCGTCCTGGCAGCCAAGCGGACAGATCAATCAGGCACGATGACACATTTGTTTCATAAAGCACAACGAAGTCCTTAAGCTTGTTATGCGAACATGTGATAAGTACGCCAGCAGGCATTTACTGTCATGAGCGCTTTTGTTGCATAATCAATGGCCCTGCTGTAAACTGAGTCAGAACCAATACCCCCGTAATCCGTTTACGTGGTGCCGGTAGCATTGGGTAGTACACGGTGTGCCGCCGTTCCAATGACAGGAAGAGACCTAAACTAACCACCGCTGCACTGTACAGTCTCATGCCTAAAGATGCAAGCTTTACGCTGACCTACCCTTGACACCCAATCAAGTCCCCAGATGCACGTAGTAAAAAAGATACTGAGCTGAAATAATCACCACAGCTACTGATCTGCCAATGGGTCTGGTGTGGGACGCAGCTGGCGTCGACACAGTGCATTTCTAATCCGCGAGGCCCAAAACCGCATGGAACGTTAAGATGTTCCCGATCCCTTTTGGCACTCCTCCCCTGTTGCAATACCTCGATCACCTCTCCAGAAAGCTTCCCATCAGCAGCGCGTCTTCTTGATATGCTAGTGCCAACGTGCCTTCAACCCCCCGACCCTCCTCTTTCGGCTGCTGGCGACAGACGCTGCCCAGGGCCGTCGGATTGTAATTGCAGTTCAGTTTGGGGGCCCTACCAATTGCCGAAAAGTTTCCTCGTACTAGCGACAACCTTGGCCTCGGCACCACGCTCAAGAAGGGTTCCGCCCAAGGTTATGTTGCTGGGGCAGGACTCCGGGACCCGCAGCTGCAGGCAGCCGCCCTGCCGTGAGCCCGGCCCGGTGGCGACTGCGGTCCATCTTCCATCGCCTAACGTCCGCCATTAGGCCACCCAGGTCAGAGCTTATCGCTGGCGCCACTGCTGCTTGCCCGTTCCGCTGCCCCAATGGCGCTGCTGCAGTCATCCTGGGCGGCGCTGGGGACACTGGCCGGACACCACCACCTACACTGCCGATAGCGGCCGCCAACGCCTGACCCTGTCCCTGCCCCAGATTGGGATGCAGCGGCGGCAGCGGCGGACAGCTGTTGGCGTGCGATGGCATCGCGGCTGCCCTGTCGTCCAGGCGAGCGTACAAAGGGCCGCTGCAGCCCGCCTGCGTCGTTTCCTCCAGATCGACACCGCCCCACATATCCTCCGAGCCATCGCCACAGCCATCGTCTCCCAGGCTGCCGACGCCGCCATAGGCGGAAGCAGAGCCGTTAGCCCCATTGTTGTATGACGGCGTCCGCGACACCCTCGCGCTGGATGGCTGGGAGTTACACCCAGGGTGCCACCTACCGGTTATAAGCGGCGAGCCAATTGAAGCTGCCGTAGAAGACGTGCTCACTGCTGCCGCCGCGGCCTGGGCAGCCGTGATCGTACCGGATGCCTTTGGCAGCCCGCTTGCAGGCGCGGTCACTTGCAATGGAGGCAAGAGCGGTGAGTTACTAGCGGTACGGTTCGTTGCCGATAGCCGACCAACAACTCCTGGATCGCTGACGGGCTCCGCGTCGACCTCGGACGCATCACCAGCGCCACCGTGGCCCCACTGACCGGCAGCGCTGCCAAAGCCCGACCCTCCGACGCATGTACCCGTGAATGAATGGTGGCGACAACCGTTTATGGAGCCTTGGAACCCACTCTGCACCGTCAGCAAACTCCCACCGCCGCCGCCGTCACCGCCACCGCTGCTGGGCCCGTAGACCCCTGCGCCACCCATTTGTGACGGGGAAACGTGGAAGATGCGGTGTGATAGAGAACGGAGATGCGGTGCCGCCGAGGACGACACGCCCTGCAGCGTGGCACTGTTCAACAGCATCTGGTCGTATGGGTCCGGCATGGGGAAAGGCGGCTGATGGTTGGGTGATAGGGAGTGATGGCTATTGCCGCTGTTGCCCTGGTAGTGAAAATGACCAGGCGCCGTGGATGTTGCTAAATCATCACTCGCTACCCCGCTGTCGACAGCGACAGACAGCACGCCACCACCGCTGCCGCAGCGCGATGGGCCCTGGCGCCGGCGGTGCAAGCTCAAGGGGTTTACGGGTGGCAACAACAGGGTACCATCCTGCGAGGAGGGCCGCTGAGGCGACATTACCCGCGGGCCTGACGCGCCCGTGTAGCTTGCCTGACGGCCTTCCGGCGCCGTCAGCTCTGCCATAGATGGTGGCAGAGGCGGCGGCGGCGGTGTAAGCTGCAACATCCCTAATGTGAGTGCCGACGGCGCCGATACCGATGCCGCTAGGCCGCCTGCGCTGGAAGCGCGGGGCCAAACATCCAGCCGTAGTGGTGCAAGGTTGACGCGGGCTCCGGCGTTATACACGAGTGCGCCTGTGGGACCCACTGGCTGGGGGGGATACAGTGGCGGCGGCTGCGGCGGCTGCAGCCGAGGCGGTGAAATGGAAGCGTCCTCGGCATCCGAGGCCGCCTCGGCTCCGCCACCAGCGGCAGTACTACCGCTGCCTGGGCGCGAGGTCCACAAAGGTGCAAGGCTGCGGAGGCCGCCGCCGCCAGGCGCAATGACCGACATGGTCATTAGGGGATCCTGCGGACCCAACCGCCGCCGCGTCTGCAAGGTGGATACCGTCGCCACCTGGGCCCCGGAATCCACTTCCTCAGCCGGAGGGTTCCGCTCCAATGGAGACCGGATGCATGCCAGAGAGCTCTGGCGCAGGTGGTGCAACCGTTCCGGACTGCCATACTCAGCACCGCCGGGCGGTGATAGTGAGAGCGGGGGGGCCAACGGTGCAAGCAGCGCGGACGCAGCCTGCGATGGGGACATGGGCGGCGAGGAGAAGCGGAGCGGCGCATCCAGGTCCCACGGAGGCTGCAGCAGCTGAGAGGCGTCCAGCACGGGGCACTCAAGTGCCTCGCCCGGCTCTGTTGCAAAGGGAACATCTGCGTCGGCCTCCACAAATCGGTTTTCGTCTTCGCCCTCACCGTTGCCCTGATGGCTTGGCAAATACCTGTCTGCCTCCTCGGCTGCCCGCTCCGCTGCCAAGCTCCCGAACGGCGGTGGAGGTGGTCTGGTCAGGGACGCAGCGACTGACATACCGCCCTCCACCTGGGCCCCGAAGCTTAGGCTACTACTAGTGCGGGTGTCGGTGCGCAGGGAGGAGCTGCAGCAGCTCGGCGCGACTGGCGGCTGCACTGGAGGGGCCGATGCCGACAATAACGGCGGAACTTGAGATGCAGAGCTGGCGGCTCTTCCGGCGCTTGCGCCATCGTCACCGTCATCCTCGTCGCGCTCGGGTTCTCCACCTTGCTGCATTAGCGTCAGCGACCAAATACGGTCCACGACACGGCGCATTGCACCCTCATCCTTCTCGTCCCACACCGCCCGTAGCTCCCGCTCGAGATCGTGGAATGACCGAGCCAACATCTGTTGATCCGGTGTCGGCCCACGACCCGATCTTGCCGACCGGGAGCGCTGCTGCAGCTGCTGCTGCCGCGCACGCCGTTCCATGGCGGTGCTGTTGCCTAGCGACAAGCGCAAGCTAGCTGAGCCGCGTCGCGATGACGGCGGGGCATCTTGCGGTCTGCTGTCTAATGCCTTATTTAGCTCCAGGCGCATGGACACCCGAAGGCGGGATTCGTTGGCCGCTGCACCGCCACCATCGTTGGCGTACTCATCGGGCGACTCCGCCTTTATCGCCACCTCCGATCGCTGGGATGCATCTCCTGTCTGTAGAATGAGAACCAATGAACGACGCGACGCCGTTGCCGCTGCCAGGTCGGTATCACCCTCAGGCGCTACACAGTGGCCGCTTTCCTCCACCTCCCCGCCTTTGCCGGCTTCCTCCCGCAGCACCTTCTCCTCTACAGCCGTAGCCATATCCTCCCCCTCCTCTGCAAGTCCCTCCTCCTCCTCCTCCTCCTCGTCTTCCTCAGATTCCTCCTCCTCGTCCTCACTGCTGCCCTCAAGCTCGCTACCCTCTTCCTCGCTCTCCGCCTCTTCCTCCTCCTCGTCCTCCTCCTCTTCCTCCTCCTCGTCCTCCTCCTCGTCCTCCTCTTCAATCTCCTCCTCACTGGAGTCTTCGCAATCGTCCCCCGCGTCATGTTCACTGATGGCACCGGATGACGGATAACTCGCCACACGGTCCAGAACCGAGCAATTGTGCCCTGCTCGGTCATCCTTCGCAGCAAGCTGCCGTGGAGCTGCAGTGGCACCGCTCCGCGCTACGCCAGCATCTCCGGCAATAAGAAGCCTGGCGGCGACTGGAAATGGCTCAATGTCACTGGGCTCCTGCGAAATGAGTTCCAGTGGAAGTGGGCTTAAGTGCGCCGCAGCGCATTGGGGTAGCCTCGGCGGCAACACCGCCGCCACCGTCACGGACCGTTCCAGACCAGGTGCGGAATCAGGCCTGCTGCCGCTTCCTTTAACACCACCACCGCTAGTGCCGCCAACTGCAGAAGGCGCTGAATTGTTGACGATGGTGCCATTCGAGTTCGCCAGCGACGCAGATGCTTCAGGACCTGCAACATCGTCCCCTGAGTTTCCGCTAACACCGTCATCAATTCCCTCAGCGGTACCCACTGCCAACGCGCCCCCCTGCGCAGTATCCGAGGTTTGGGCTGAGGCAGCGTCAGTAGCATCCAGATGCTCCAGCACCTCATCGTCGGTGCAGGCCCCTTCACCTTTTGATCCCGCCGTTCTGGTCGCTTCCAAGACCAGAAACTGCCGTGACTGACGGTGCTGTTTCCGCAAAGTCCCGGGCAGTCGCAACAGTTGCTGGTGGTGGTACGGTCCTTGGTCATTCTCGGATACCTGATCCTGCTGCTGCTTTTGCTGCCTCGCGGCTGCTTGCCGATGCATTTGCCACTGTTGCTGTTCTGCAAGTTGTTGCATACCTCCAGCTGCGTCGCCATTATTGACGGAGGGTTGCTCTACGTTGAACGCGTCGGCATCGGAACTGGGGATTGCGGGATCCGAAGCCATCTCAGAAATAACTGTGTGAGGGGACAGCCGGGCTATAGACATCGGCGTGGTCACCTCCATCGTCGGGTCCCCGGGTGTTGTCACCACCATGGATGCTCCACCTGAGGCTCCTTTTCCCACGTAAGCTGCTCTGGCCGACGCCGACGAAACCGTCCTTGACATGCTGGTTGCCCGTGCTGAGGAGCTGGTGGTGGCGTATAATTCCCGGCCCGCCAGGGAGGGGAGTGCCTCATGCCACTCCACGGAGCCGTTTAGCACTGAAAGGGCGGGGCCCCGGCAGGAATAACGAATTAACTCAAGCAGCGGAATAAGCAGGGACAAGAACGGAGGCCGAGTTTTGACCTACAGCTTACGGGTAAGGCTAAGCCTTACGGGGTCAGGAATGCCAATGTTGTAACATGAAAAAGCAACCATGTAAACGCCAAGCTCGCGGGTGCACCGCAACCCCAACAATGAGCCACGCCCAGCCCCTGTCTAGAACCCCGCCCCATCCGCATCCCCTTGGAGGAACCCACTCACATGCGCTGGCTCGTTGCCGCTCCTCCTCCGCAAGGCTGTCCAGCAACGCCTGATCCATCAGCTCCTGACCGATGTCCGATATGAGCGGCACCTCCGCCCCCAGCCCCACTACCGGCACAATCGCTTCAGCTGTGCGCCTAACACGGCCTCCTGCTGCATCGCCCTCAGGGACGCAGCCGGATGGCGTTGCTGCAATGCGGCCAGCAGCACCGTCACTGCCAGGGGCAATGGCATCGCCGGCGGCTGAAGGATCGCCACCATCGCCGCCAGCCCCTGCGACGGCAGATCGGCCACTGGCATAGTGCAGGCCATCTTCGTACCTAACCTCGTCCTCGCCTTCGATGCATGCAAAGTCGTATTCCTCGGGAATATCCACATCGACATCGTCTCCATCCTGGAGATAATGTTCGTCCGCCCATTCACCTTCATCACAGTTGAATCCTGCAGCACAAAGACATGATGTTCTGCTTACGTTCGGGAACCAATTCCATATCAGCACTGCAGCAGGGCAGAGCGCCGGAGTCTGGCGCCAAATCTCTAGGACTAAGCAAAGGTGAAATCCGCAGGAAGGTTAGGGTGGGGACAAGCACCGCAAACCCTAAGTCCCTAGCAGTAATAGATCAACAGTTAGCACATTACATCTGCGAATACCCTCAGATACCCTCACACGTATGTACACGCAAAAGTAAGCCTAGAAACTCCTACCAGCCACATATTGCAGCCCGGTTCTATAATCCCCCCCGGCTGCTGACCTGGAGACTCCGCTCCCGGGGAGGCTGGCCCCAGCCGGGTGCGCCGCAGCTTGTCCCGCGTGCGGAACGCCGCCAGCTCGTCTCCAAGGTCCAGGTGCGGCTCGCTGAGGCGCTCCTCCAGGATCTCCTGCTCCGCAACCTGCGCGGAAAGCAGTTTCGGCGCATGTAGCATGAAAGGACCAAGCGGGCCTAAGTCCGTGATCAGGACACACTTTGCCCCGTCTCGTCCCGTCCTAAAAGTCGTCTCCCGAAGCCAAAGCCGGACAAATCAACTGCGTATCCGTGCGGTGCCCGGAAGCCTGAAGGATAACGAATGAAGGGTCAAACCCGATAGCAAAGGGTCGGTCGGGACGCCGACACGTCTGGCCACTCAAAAGGATTTTCATACTCGGCGCATCCTCCTGAGCCTACACCCTCCTTTAAAGCGCCTTACAGCATTCCGGGCACAAGGAAAGAAACAGATGCCACGGACAGAAGCAGCAACAAACCTCTGGTTCACCTACCTGCGCCTGCTTGCGCTCCCTCCTAGCCAACAGCTCTTGCCGTACCGCCTCGAGCTCCGCCGCACGGGCCCGCACTGCCGGGTCACGCTCGCGCCGTTGCTGCCGCACCTGCAAACACACAGCGTAACGGCAACGATAGCAAAGTTCAATTCCCTCATGAACCGCCTCGCCATGCATCCTAAAGATCACAATCATAATCAGCAACAGCAGCTGTCCTAAAGCCTCCTCGAAGGTGGCCAAACCATCCACATCCACATCTCCCTCAGCGGTAACCAACACCGCTGCGCTGCTACCAGCCTTTGTGGGGTGGTAGAACGCCCAAGTAGCCGAGCTAGTGTTGCCCCCGCATCACTCCCATTGTCACTTCAATATAATCCGAAGCTACTGCGCACTACTAGTTTGCCCCCATTTACGACAACCAGCCTCCCCTGTCCCCTCCCGGCTTTCCCCACCTGCTCCCGGGTGATCCGCTGCTCGAACTCTCGCGCGCGAAAGCGCATCTCGACCTGCTGCTGTCGCCGCGCCTCGTAGCGTGCTCCACTGTCCCACTGTAGTACGTTCTTGACGCGTGCCCCACCACCGCCGGCCCCCGAGCAGCCAGCTGCAGGCCCCGGACCTACGGCAACTCCGTAAGCGCTTGGGCTGTTGAGCCGTGCGCCTGCGCCCCCGCCGCCTGCACCGCCGGTCGAGAACGGTCGCAGCCCGACTCCGGCAGCAAGGTCGTCGACGGCAGCGGCGGCAGCGTTCATCCCACGGCGTTTCTTGCCACCACCGCTGGCGCGTTCGAGCTTCTTTACTGCCGAACGCGCCTCGCTAGGCTTCACCTTGGGGGGCATCGCCGAAACGCGATCTACGGAATAGCAACAGAAGCCGGTTCACGGGTGAAGCAGTCTTGACGATCTTCCCAGGGGTGGCAAGGCAATAGGACGAGTACAGGAAGATTGATATCTCCATCAGGGGGAGGAAATGCCTAGCCTTAGCAGGTCAGTGACGCCATTGTTGATTAGACTAAACCCAGGAAGTACGAGGCTGCCTAGGCTGTACTCAACAGCCCCAAAGGAGCTTCATGTAGTGTCTTGGACACCGGGCATGCCGACCCTCGCACCTGCCGGCCCGCTGGAAATAACCTTGCGCGCACTGATGTCCAGCAGGCGCTTAAGGTGACGACGGACGAAGGGGTGTGACAGAAGATCCTGCAAGCCAGGGTGAGGACATGTAGCAATATATGATTATGGTTTTGCAAAAATACTAAAATGAATTGGAAGAGAATAAAAATTGACATAACTAATTGTGCTTTAAAAATATTTAGCGGTAAACCTCTTCATCCTCGATACAAAAACGTAATTAATATAATCTCTTTGCTATCAGCTCAAAGTCTCTCAGTTACCTTTCAGCTTTCAGAACCCCTTTCCCTTCCCTGCCCTTCCCCGTCACAACTCCTGTCGATCATCGCCCAGATCGCTCCATGCGGCGCACCAGGGTGGTGGGGCGGTCGTCCGGGTCCGCCCTCAGCATGCTGTTGACCAGCTGCTGGAAGGGCCGACTGAATTGGGGCGGCAGGGGGTCATACGCAACCCGCAAGATCTTGAACTGTTGGGCAGGGTTGGAGACATGGACAGGGGATTGCTGGACCAGAGTGTGCGACGGAGCTCTGAGTCCAAGGTAAGGGTGGATGGGGGCCTGAAGGGCGGCGGATGCTGGGTGCTTGGAGTTTCTAGTACGCAGATGGGGTCCTCAGCACAAGCTTGCCGGCTAACATATGAGGCAAGGGAGCATACATAGGTAAGTGCGCATCCCCATCTATACGATGGTTGCTCGCAACGGGCTTTTAATAAGGGAAGTATTATGTGCGGCATTAATCTGGGAGTCGATATCATCCTACCGCCCTGCATGCCCTGCAGAGGTATAACACCGGAAAACCAAACGCCATACCATGAGCTGTGGCAGGCCAAGCGCTTCAAAGGCTGTACGGCGTGCCGCCATCTCGTATAACACGCAACCCAATGACCAGATATCTGCAGCAGCGGAGAACATGGTGTTAAAAACGGGGTTTCAGAGACAGGACTTTGCCTGCATGCCAGATATCCTTCCGTCATGCAGGTGAAAGAGTCATACAATTCTTCCTGCCAGAGGCGCCTTCCTGCCCCGCCAGCTCTACATATGACGTGTGACCACTCCTAAGCCCGCACCTTGACCCAATTATCTATCCCAGACAAGGTGGCATCCTGAAGCCCCAATGCTTCTTCAATACCACGTGTAAATAATCATATGTTCCCAACGGTGGGACCGCTGGGTGCATCTGTTTCAGCCCCGAGCTCCTCAGGCCGGCCCAGTCCCACCTGACGCGTATGTGTATGGCCGACTGGCGAGGCATTCCGGACTCATATAGTACGGCGTGCTGCACGGAACCAGAGGCAGTGGCGGAAAGCGATTGAGCGACCAACCGATTGGTGCGTGGCAGCGGTAGCAGTCATCCACCACAGAGGTGGAAGCAAGGCCATGGGACCACCGCAGCAGACACCTGGGATTCCCGTCGTCAAGGCCTGTGTCCCAAAGCCCAACCCAGTCCCAACCCCAACCCCAGCCCGCAGCCACCCACCCCAGGCAAGTGATGGCCAGCTCGAATGTACCTTCCAGCTGCTTAGCCACTCCCAGATCGCCCAGCTTGATTACTCTCCGGTTGGAAGCTAAGAAGATATTGTCCGGCTTCAGGTCTGGAGGTCGAATTGGGGTCACCACAGAAGAGATAACGTCTAAGATATTAAGGGCGGCAGCTGCACAACATTTTCGCTGAGATGCCGCCTGCTATGCCCACGCGTAACCTCCGTACGGGGCGGCATCCCATGCAATCCGACTGAGCGGCATCCTCACCTCGGTGCATAATCTTGCGGCCATGCAGGTGGTGCAGCGCTAGCAGCAGCTGCACAAACCATAACATGACCACATCCTCCGGGAAGTATGATGCACGCTGCAACGCCGCCGCCGCCAGTGCATCGGCCTCCAGCGTGCCGCCCAGTGCGGCGCTCCCACCTGCACCTCCAGCGCTAACAATCGTGCCGAAGGCTCCTGCGGCATCACTGCCGCCACCAGGCCCCCGGCCGGCCTCGCAAGCAGGGGGATTCTGCGGAGGGTTCAGCGCGTGAATACCACGCACCAATTAGGGTGATGGATGCAGATTAAGCAGCCCGGGTTAGTAGGAGAGCAAAGAATGCATAAGCCAGACCCAGCATCGGCTGGCTGGCAGCCACTACGAGTAGAAGCAATACGAAAATTAACCCACTATGGAGCTGACTGATCATGGCACAAGGCGCAAGTTTCCCATGCTCAACCCACACAGGCTCAACCCGCAAGCCAACCTCTCCGACCTTAATGAGCTGCGCCAAAGTGCCGCCGGCGCAGTAGCCCATGACCAGGCACATGACGCCATCTTTTGGATCCCGATACCAGCCACGAAATTCCACCAAGTTGGGATGGGAGCCAGCCCGAGTGAGGATCGCAACCTCGTTCTCGGCCTGCGCATGGTAGAAGAGGAGTGGGGAAGGAGGTGGGCTTCAACAGTGAGATGTACGGAGCAAAGGGAACCATGTCGGGCCTTGCAGGGCTGCAACTTCTTTGACCCGAGATAAATGCAGGTTCCCAGCTGCAAATGCTCTGCACCAGCTGAACGAAGGCCCAGTCACCGTGAGGCTACCGCCAGAGGCACACACGCTTGCAGTAGCTTGGTCGTCTACTTCTGACCCTCCAAAGGTCCCGTCCCCAATCCTCACCTCCGACTGTGCGGCCCGGCCCCCCGGCCTGCAAGCAGCGGCGCAACAGGTTCGGGTGACAGCTGTAATTAGCCAATCCAGGGCCGTGTGTGCTGTGCTACTGTCAGAATAGGCATGGAATTGGACAGCATGCACTTCCTATCCGCTACTCAAGGCGCATGCTTCTGGCAAGCTCCTACAGCCCCAACTGCAGTAAGGGCCACAGCATAACACGTATCGACCCATTACTGAACTGAGCCTCTACTGAGATGTGTCCCCACCACAGTCCTCCGCTGATACCCGGCTGACGACGTGCACATGCTTTTCCCAGACCCAAGGCCATCTCCACTCCGCTCCGTGCCGGGCCTAAAACCCCTCTCGCGCCCAGCTTTGCCTTCAGAAGGTTCGGGAGTTGGCCATGAAGGTGGCCTCGCAGCCTCGCTCACCTGCGATCAAGCCGTTTAACGACTACCTTAGCTCCTGTGTCCACCTGCCGCGCCAGATACACAGTGGCAAAGGATCCCGATCCGAGAATCCTGCCCAGTTGGAACAACTCTGCATCCAGCTCCCGTGGTACACCGCGCCGCGCCTTCTCCTTGCGAGGAATCTCTGTAAAGGCAGGCGTCTCTGGAACAGACCCTGATAACAACGCGCCCGCGCCTGCGGGCATCCCCGACGACGCCAGGAGAATGCTGAAAGTGGCAGCTTTGGAGCTATCGACAGCCTCCTGGGCGTCCACGCTTTGCGGTTCGATCTGCTGTGCCATCTGTCCGGATCCAGCTTCTGGTGCACCCATGGATCCAGATGCAGACCCGGTCTCTTCCGGGATGACACTGAGGTCCGGCGCGACGCGCCGCAACAGCAAGCCCCCAGCAACGCCAAGCCCGGCAGGCCGGCCATTTTCAGCCGAGCCCCCGGCTCCCGCCGCCGTCCCAACCGTTCCAGCTGCTCCACTTTTGCTTATAGCCCCAGCACCCCCTGCCGGTCCTTCAGCGCTTGTAAGCGCTTGTGCACGCGCTGCCTTCGCCTTCGTCCCCGAAGAGCCTCGCTTCACTGCCTTTGCAGCTTTGCCACCACCGCTGCCTCCTGCGGCCGCCGCAGCCGCCTTGCTGAAGCCTTTCCTTCCCCCGACCGTCTTTGCAGCGGCGCTGCCACTGCTGCTACCGACCTTTATTGCACTACCAGCAGCGCCGCTTGCAGCGAGGGCGGACGACTTTTTCTTGACCATCGCTGCGGCGCGTGCGGTCTCTTCGACTACATGGTGCTCTGTAGCTCCGGCGCCGGCGCTGCTGACACGAGCCCGGCGGTGCAGACCGGCGGGGCTAGGGGCTTCATCATGGGGAATCGGGCTGCTCGATCCAGATCCATCCACAGACGCCGCCCGGCGCACCTGCTGAAGAAGATCTCGCGGATGGCTAGTCCGTGCGGGCCGCAAGGACGTCGGCCGCCGCCATGCAGGCACCACTGTACCATCCACTGCTGTCCCCGTGTCTGCAACAGCACTGCCAGCGCCGGCAGCTGCTGCAGCAGCGGCAGCAGCCCGGGCTGCGGCCGCTGACGACGCCCGTGCTTCCGGTGGTAGTGCAGGTTTGCGCGACGCCGGGGCCTGTGGCGATGACGCCCAGCCCGTCACGTGGCGCGATTCCATCACCGCGACCCCACTGCCTCCTTCGCCACCTGCTTCCGCGCCTGTTCCATTGTGCTCCGTCACAGTCTTTCCTGATGTTTCCTGATTTGCGAGTGTGGCCCTGGCAGGGGCTTCTTGAGAGACAGACGTTCGCACCGACGTGCCCACAGCACAGAGCGCCAAAGGCTGGTGGTGACTGTAGTGGCAAGGTCCAAATGGAACTTGCGGTTGAACCGCCACCTGTGGTGGCGGCTCAGCTTGACCTGAGGCACCTACCGCAGCAGTAGGACTCGGCCAGGCTGTTGAGGCGGTGAGTGCGGCGGGTGGTGACCCACGGGGCGCCCCTGCTGACATTGCGGCAGCAGGGCTCATGGATTGGTGGCCTTGGGCCCCCAAGAACGATGTCAGCGAGGCCGCCCTGAGGTGTGGAGGCCGCCCTGTCGTCCGACCAACGACGACCCTGCCGCCACCCACCATGGCATTAAAGCCGCCACCGACGCCCACGCTTCCTATCAGGTGCTGTGGTGCAGCTGCGGTTGCGGCGGAGGCGGCGCCGCAGCCTGTGCCATTGCTACTGCAGCCACGGCCAGCTCCGCTGCAATTGTTGAGATCCGGCGGCAGCGCGCGAATTGTCGGGACCCCTTCAAGTCCTTCCCCAACCGCCGCAGAAGTCGCCATTGCCGCAGACATATGCACCGGCGCCGCCGCCCAACCGTCGGTCTCATTATCTTTCGTATCACCACCTTCCAGGAAGCGAGTATGGCGCCATTCTGGCGCCGAGCAAGGCCTATCCATGCGCCCCGAACCATGAGTTGCTGAAGCCAAGTTTGCAGGGTCCGTAATGGCTACCCCGGCAACCCCTGCGCCATTTGGAGCCGTCGTCACCGCAGCCGCTGCCGTCGCTGCCGCCGCTGCTGCTGCTGCTGCCGCTTCCCTTTCCGCCATGTCTCCTTCACGCCAAGGCCGCGGCTGTTGTTACGTTGTCCCCTTTGATCAAAAGCAGGCTGCTGCAGTTCCCGGCTGCTGCTCTGTCCCTTTGGCTCTACGCTTAATACGCGCGTGGCCTAGTTTGCGCTGTTGACACCTCTGCTGCCCGCGGCACTGCCGCAACCTCCGCTAGGCAACCCGCGGGTCCAAGCACGTCGTTGCCGGTGCCATGAGGTGGGGCTGCTCAGCGGGCGCAACAGCAGGGCGGATCCACTGCGCCGCCCGGCGGCCCAAAGTCAGAAGCAGCGGCGCGAGCAGCTCATTGTTGGAGCTTAGACAGCGCAGTGGCCGCCCTCATTGCCTGTTGCAAACCCAATTTCAATTCCGTCCGGAAAATAGCACTTATAAAATGATGTAAAGAATTCCGGGGATGAAAAATGTAATGTGGATGCGGGGCAATAATGCTTTTTTCAGGGCAGCAGCTCAGGCAGTCAGTAAGTAAAAATCAACCCAAGGGAAAGCTTAACAAAGGGTTTCGCCCGGCAGAATATTCAGGTGTGGGCAAACATAAGGCCATGAGGACAAAACAATGGATGCAGAAGGACGGCACGATGGTGGTTAAGCAACTGAGTCGCCGAAGAGCGTGCGAACTAGGACGAAGGTTGCGGGGCTGCCAAGTTGCAGGTTGGGGCTCAATAACCCTACGCCGCGTACAACCAGGCCTATCAGAGGAATGTTTATCCCACGACATAATTCACCGTCTAATAAAATGCCATAGGCTAGCTGTGGCCGAGCGATGGTGTAAGATGCACATGGAAGCAAATGCCATTATGGATCCTTGAGACAATGACCCAATGCCACCTTCTCTTCGACCGTGAGGCCAAAAGGGCGAGCAAATATCTTACCACGCCACAGACGTGGAGCGCATGTACCTCCCCAGACCAGCAACTTTTCAAAAGCGAGCAAATGAGCTAATATAATGAGTACTATTTATTGTCGTAGCTGATTTCGAACCGGGAAGCTTAAACTTCTCATTTCCGGCTTGTCATCACGGCCATACGAAAATTTATCACTGTGGTCAAATTCAACGGATTCTCTTTCCTTGAGTGTCATATTAATAATCTGCCAAAACGGTATGCGTGAAAAAGCGTGAGGTCTACATTGACGTACGAGAAGCAGTAGTCCTGGCTTGACTGTTAAACAAGAAATGCGGACAAACCAGCCTAGCTTTTTATGTTTTCTCTGTAGCGCATGTCGGATGAACTTAACGGATTTCCGATGCTCCCCATAAGCTGCAAGTGGGCAGGTAGGAGCGCCTCCCCGTTCTTTGGGTGCATTGAAGTCACCCCGGCAACAAAAAGCCCGTATTATTTATAAAATGCACCTACCCCGAGGGTGCGATATGTCTCCGTGCACTTGGGGACCATAGCGAAAATCGAACGTATCGAAGGACACTTGCAGCTAGAGGCAAAACAACTTAGATATATTTGCACATTTGTTGAACAGGTTAACATGGCCACACAACTTTGAGGTGCGTCCGGAAGGACAAAGGAAGGCGGCCCGGCACGCGGCCAGCTGCCGTGTGCAGGGGGGTAAAGTCGTTGGGCATTTCCGCATACAAGCCACGAGCAGGATCGCTTCTGCAATAGAGGAGCAATGTTTGAGTCGCATGACAGGAAGACCCGAGAGTACGGAAACGACCTGGCCTGGCAACCGAACCGTGCCTGGCCTGGAAACCAATTTAAAAGGACCTATAGCAAGCCGTAGCAAGCTAGAATTCTGAGGGCCGTCACGGACATTTACCTGCAGCCGCAACGCTCCGAGCGGTCCCGGAGAAGTCAACATAAACCGTCTTATTCAGCAGTGTTAAGTGGCAATTAAATGTCTTCAAGTTGACTGCGCCGGGGTAAGGAGTGGCTGGCGCTGATCAACGTCAGTAAAGCAAGCGCACGGACAACACCCTGAGCGGGTCCATTAAGCGGTCGGTGGAAGGGGTTCAAAATGGTCGGTTTAAAGCTAAAACCCTAATAAAACCCAAAAACCTTCGACCGACCATTTGGGGTACTATCAACCCTTACATATCTTTAAAAAGTATATAACTTGCCCGGTACGGCAAGCCCGAAAGACAACCTTAGACGCATATCTAATGTGGCATCGTGCTTCAGGGAAGTCCAGGGCTTTACGATGTACACGCTTCTTAAGACAGGCAACTAAAAAGGCGCAATTATCCGAAGGCGGCCAAAACCCTAAAGCCGAGGTCATGCAGCTCACAATTCTGATGACTTTGTCCTGGCAGGGGGTCCTGCCGCCCCCGTTGCCGTCTCAACGCTGCGCTCCTCTGCGGTTTCCACAAAAGTCTTGTACAGTGGCTCGTTGAAAAGCACGAAGCGCACCTCTTTGACGCTGCCGCCCTCACCCGCCGCATCCAGGGCCTTGTCAACAGCCGTCAGCGCGACCTGCATCATCAATCGGCAATCATTTCCACTCACGACTTGCCATTGCTTTGACGATACGGCGATCCCAGCCGCCGTCATCCCAAAGACAGTTACAACAGGTCATGCAATGTCGAGGCGCAATGGTGCACGCGGCCCCAGAGTGACACATTATTCGCTTTTAAAAACATTTTCTCATTGCAATGTGCCTAGTGGATGGGTGGAACGCAACGGATCGTCCAACAGGCCGGACTCAGTGGGGACTGCATTTGGGACCACGTATTCGCTTGTTCCATCGCTGACGTCGTGCATATATGTTTCAGTTAGCCTTCATGCCTAGCCAGCCTTGGTCTTCGTTATTAGTGACTACACGACGGTATAGATACGATATACAAGCCAAGCTTGTAATCGGTCATGCATGGCCAGTTTGCTACCGCTGTATCCACATTTTTTCATCTTGGCACACCGCAATACCGCGCGACGGCTGCACATGGGAACACCCCAACACTGCTTTTCAGTCCTCACTCCGCTTTCCCTGTCTCCCTTGCTACGCATGTCCCATGCATGGGGACGTTTCCGAGCCCAAAACAACCCGACCCACCTCTGCCGCCTCATCGAACGGGTATCCGAACACACCAGTGCTGATGCCTGGGAAGGACACGCTTTTAAGGCCGTGCTCTAACGCCAGCTTCAGAGAATTGCGATAAGCGCTGGCTAGCAGCGGTGCCGAGTACTTTGGGTTCTCGTAGATTGGTCCCACAGTGTGGATGACGTGGCGAGCTTTAAGCTTAAAGCCTCTGTAGGCCCCACGGAATCGAAGATGTGGGAAGGCAGACAATGGTTGCAAGAAAGTATACAAAAGATCAAGGAGCCCGGAAAACATAGTAGTCGGGATAACGTAGACAAGACGGGGGGAATTGTGGACAAGCGGAGCACTAGGAGCGCCAGGACCACGTGGTTACAAGGGATTATATCAACAATACAGCAAACCTCTTGATAATCGGACACTCACGGGGTGATCCTGGCCTCCCCTGTTGGACACCTCACGCCCGAAGCAACTTCCGGCACAGCGGCACATGCGCGAACGAGCTCGCCACCGGCCGCCCGATGAATGGCGCCGTCCACTCCCCCGCCGCCCAGCATGCGCTCATTGGCTGAAGGCATTGAGTGTCATAGGGCGCAATGGGATGATTATCCCATGGACGATGTTACATCTGGCGCCGTGCGACGGGCACAGGGTAGGATTCAAAGGTGTTCTGACGAATGTGGGCACAAACAATATGTTTCACTTTGGGGTGAATGGCCTCACATGCGAGGCCATAATCGGGGGAAGGCGTTTGACGCATTGACAGCATCCCGGGAATTATCCGAGACCCTACCTTTGCCCCTAGCTTTCGCCTCCTTATTACCTCACCCGCGTTCACAATAGCATCCACATCCTCGGTCGTAATATCGCCCTGCTTAATGACGAGCCTAGCACCGTGGCATAGTGAAAAGACCCGCTCAGACGGAACCATCTTCTTATCAGGTGGAATACTTTTATTCGCTGCAGATCCAGCAAAGCATGCCAGCCTGCAAAAGAGTTAACTCTTAATAATTAACAATGACCGAAATTATGACTATTACTTCGCTTCTTACATTATAAAAGTTTTATATTGACGCTGGCTACGCGCCACTGCAGAAACCCTCGGCGCAAGGCTGAGCATGCGTATGCGTTACAATTTATCCTAAATTAATGTGTGTTTGGGCTACAACGAAGACGAGCAATTACGATCAGTGGCAGTCGTCGGTTTCGGGGCACCCTGGCCCGTATGGGTCCCCGTCCAACTTCCGATACCGGAACCAAATACTGAATCCAATCCGGCCTGCTTCTAAAGGGTACGGGCTTGGAAGTTTTGCTTTATTTCTGTACGCAAACATACGTAAACATCGTTTCGAAAACCAAGTGTGCCGATACGCAAACTAGGTCAAAATCCTTCATATTGTCAAATACACACTACTTATTTTATAACCCTCCTTTACAGCGCGAACCCAGAAAGCTTTAGCGGCTTTGGGCGAGTCGACACGCAAGGCGGCCAAGCCTCAGACGCGTAGACACCTTACCGACCTTAAGGCCAACCGATATTTTGAATGGCTAAATGAATTATCGTTTCCTCCAACATCGTAAACATGCCAGTCAAAGTGATATAAGCATTCGCCGTGATCTGTATGCACACACGAGCCGTTGCCTCCGCGGCAGTGCGCGGCCTGTCCTGCTCCTTGCCCCTGCGCAGTTGAGCATCCTTCTCTGCCCTGCCGTCCGCTAAGCTAATCCAAGACTGTTATGGAGACGAATTGAAGCTAGTTGCGAAAGCAGCGACTCAACCTGCTTTTGACATTAACCCAACTGTGCCATCATCAATATTCCCGTTCACAAATCCTTGCGGCCGCATCGTCCGATTGGCAGCTTGCAACCTACCACACACTTGTATCTAAGCGTTATGTCCCCTAGCTTCACCATCCGTTGTGGTATCCTTCCCTGCTTACGATGCGACGCCCACACCCGCACCAGCAGGTCAATTTGTCACTGTCGCCTGGATCTGCACCCGTGCAGCCGAGCGCATCTGCGCGTGCAACGCCGCCAGCTGGTGCCGCTGCTCCTCTGGCCCCAGTGCCAGCCATCGCTCCACGCGCACACAAGCTACTAGCCAGCCGCGCAGCAGCAGCAGCCGTGCCGCTACCGCGGTGTCCCCCAGTGGTGGCGGTGGAACCACCGCATCCGTCCTTTGTCGCTGTTCTTGCTGCCGGTAGCCTTCCCCTTCCTCCTCCCACGGTGGAACCACCAGCAGCGCGCAGGCGCTACGGCTATCTAACCGGAGCACTCCATGGCGGTCACCTTCGTATGTATTCCGCCATTCCAGCAGCAGCCCGGCTGCCTCCGCCGCTGCATCCAGCGACGCACGGCAGCGCAGCAACCTACGCCCCAACGCCGGTTGTGCCTCCGCCAGCAGCGTCGCCGGCAGCACGTTCCAGGTGGATCCTGATTTCTGTCGGCGCCTCCAGCGCACTCGGAGCCGCAGGCGGCGCCAGGCGGAGGGACGCTGTCGTGCCACTAGTGCGCGCACCTGCACCAGTGCCCGAAGCAACGAAGGGCGATCCTCCAGCGGGGTAGTAGAACAGCACATTGCGCGTGCAGCGCAGTAGCGGAAGAGCCTTCGGAGGGGAGGTGATTAAGATAATGAACGCAATTTAACCAGTGATAATTACCATGCAGACGGGTACCGCAAAAAGGGTCGTGGAGGAGGGGAATGTCACATAAGGAAAGGGCACGCGGGACCGACAGGTGCCGGGCGGGGAAGGTGAGGTTGCGAGAGGGGGCGTAGACAGAATTGAATCAGGAAGGAGAAACCAACCAACAAGAAGACATGCTTCAAACAATCCTACAAAGAATTGCCGCCACCACCTCGCTACTTGCGCTTTCATCGCAATTGATATCCGGTCCTCCAGTGCCTCTCCAGCGCCCCATGAATCGGACGCTGACGCAATCCACCACACACCTGTTTGTTGCCTGCGCAACCTGACTACCTCAAGTTCTCATCATCCATCATGCACCCACGTCTCACCTAGGTGTGTACATCCGTAGCACACACATGGCCCAGGATACCTTGATCAACGACTCGAGCGTCAGCACCTCAGAGCGCTCTACGCACAGTCGCCGACCCAGGAGTCGCAGGCAGCTTGCCAGCAGCTGCTGCGAGCTGACCTGATTAGCTGGGACCGTATGGCGTGGCGGGTAAATAGGTGCGACATGGGACGCGCGCGGCGTTGGCAGCGCCACAATCCTTACTGCCATTGGTTGCGTTCCTGTACGCTTTTGCCATTCAAAAATCGCATCAGCATCACCGACCTGCGGGTCACGTTTGCAGCTAGCGTATTTATTCGCGGATGTCTGCGCCGTGCACGCCGCCGTCATCACTGCAGCACCCGCTCCCGGCTGCGTCAGCGGTACACTGTTATCCCGGCCTGACCGCGGGCACGGCAACAGCATCCTCCGCCTCCGCCGCTGCAGCTCCACAAGCACAAGGGGAACCTCAGGCCGGGCCCATCTCAGCGCCCGCGGCAGCCTCAGCCTTGCGATGCGGTCAGAACCGTTCTCAGCGTTACCCCCCACCCCGCCGCCTGTGCTGCCATCCCCACCATCCCGCCGTTCCACCGGCTTGGTTGTCGCGGTGGCCTCGCTATGAATACTGGCGGCCGCAACACTAGTATTGCTTCTACGGGATGCATCGGCATCGGCATCAAACGGCGTCCTTTTTCCAGTATGCCTTTGTGCATCATCGCTATTTTCGCCTAAAGAGCTGGCATGGGCCTTGCCACCGCGGTTGAAACCGCTCGCAGCCCTTTGGCCAGCGCACTGCGACGGGAGAGCGGGGTAAAGCCCTGCTGTTGCCCTTGCCATGGCGGCTGTTGTTAAAGCGCCTCCCGACAACTTCGATCCTTGTACGAGCGGCAGCATGGCGTGGACGCCAATGTCGCCACCCTTGGGCAGCCGCAGTACCGCCAGCGCCCAGGCTATTTCGCAGAGTGTATGGGAAGCTAAGGACCGCAGGCCGCGGCGCAGCAGCAAGCTAGTAGCTTCCAGAACGATGGCTGCTGGGCGGTGCCGGTGTGATACACAGGCAATAAGGAACATGGATAGCAGACCGCCGTCCAGAGCAGCTCCAAGGCCAGCACCAGCTCTGCCAGCACCAGCGGTGGCGGCTGCGGTGCCACCGCCTCGTCGCTGAGTTCGACGAGAAGATGTCGAAGGCGTTTGGGCGGAGGCCAAAATCGCACGCTCGATGACCTCCGTCAGGCCTGCGATAACATCTGGCGGGACCCCACAACCATCTCGGGAGCCGCTATTGCAACGGGTCCGAATCATACCGTGCTTTTTATCGATGCCAGAAGCCACGCCACCGGCGCGTCTGGCGATGACGCCCAGGCCCCACAAGAGCGGGATGGCCTCTCGGGGAGACAACATGGGTGCTAAGAGGCGCGCCTGGCGGCATGCCATATCCAGAAACCGTGCATCATGCACTCCCAGGCGTCCAAGGCTACAAGCCATTGAAGATAGCCAAACGCCCTCTGCGATACTAGCCTGCTCCAAATGGCTTTTGACGCCTTGCGGCACATTGGCGGACCGCGGCGTATGATTTTCTGGCAGTGACAGAGAGACGGGCTGAAGCGCCGCTGCCATATGCACATCCGCCGCAGCAAGCACCGCACACGTAAGACGCTCATGGCGGCATCGGAACTCAGCCATCGCACCTGCCACCATTGCCAGAGCCTGACCTGTGTCCCGCCCGTTTTTGCCTGACGCTGCGGCTGCCACCTCCACCGCGCGTTCCCATAGCATCGCCATGGCGGCGTCACCAAGGTTTACTCCCGCCGTCGCGTATGCCCACGCAACCATGGCGATGCCCTGAGGTGTAAGCTGCGGAAGCGCCACCGTCAGCGGGCCGCGGCTAGCCTGAAAGAAGCACAGCACGGACATGCTAGGCAGCGACTTGCGATTGGCGGTTGTCATGAGCTTGGCAATAGACCAGAGCGCCATCGGCAGTTGCTCAGTGTCCAGGGAAGGCAGCAGCGTTGCCAGACGGCCCACCACGAGCTCCAGTGTGGCATTGCCAGGGCATCCCAGGTTCGCTAAGCCCCAAATGGTTACCAGCAGCGACTGCGGGCCAATGCACGCGCGGGGCCCAAGGGATGATGGCGATGTTAAGGCATGGTCAGTAATTAGGAGACGTCGAGGATGGGACTCGGGGAGAATAATTCTCGTGACGTAACGAGGTTGAGGTAGCTGGATAATCCCACGAGTATGGGGCCGAGGAGAGCTTGGAATGAGGGCGCGCGGGAGTATATGACCGGTTGCGGCGCTCGGATATGCTCGGGAAAAGCCCGAGATATGAGGAATCATACGGGTGGGATTAATGACGTGAGGTGGAGAAATAAGTGTAACTGGAAAGGAGCCAGCGGAGCCTCTTAAGGGGACCGTCAGGGACAACTGCAGTCAGATTCCCTTGTTTGTTTCAAGACCAAAACATGTTCTTCTATATCTTTATCCTGACATTAGCAGCAAAAGCAGCCTACCTTGGTATCAAAATGCGCAACTTGGCCTTGAAGCGCGGCGCACAGCCTTCGCAGCCCCCGATCTGGCACCCGCGCATCCAGCTTTGCCAGCGCCCACACCAACTGGGATATCTGCATCGGCGGTAAGGATTCAAGGTCGAGGACCATGCCCCGGCAAGTGCCTTCCGTCCTCTGCATTTCTATGGTGCGACCCGACTGCGGCGCTTGCTGCCTATGCTGCGCCTTATGCTTTTGGTGTCCCCGCCTCTGTCGCTGCTGCTGCTGCGGCTGATGGCTGCGGCTCAAGGTACCTTGAGGTCCATCGTTTCCACCGAGACGTACTGTGGTCCCATTTGCTCTACACACGGACCCAAGTAGCTGCCCAGGTGCTTCATGTAAAGGTGGCAGCTCAGCGACTGCCGGGTCATCCTGTATCTGACCAGTACGGTCCTTCCCGTAAGGCCGGGAAGCCAGCGCGGCTACGACCGCCGATAGTAAACTCGCAGGTGGGTGTCCAAGGTGCGTGAAGGCCCACAGCATTGTCGCCACCTGGTAAGTTGGGCAGTCGGGCAGCACTTCCATGCAGCGCCGCTCCAGGAGCGCCCAAAGCTCCGGATCCTGCAGAGGCTCCAATCCATGGACGATACCGTCGGCGACGCGTGTGGTGTTATCAGTGCTCATGGCAGCGCCTATTTTCTGCCGCGGCAACGGCAGCAGCTGCCGTTCCCGCACAAAAGCTGCAATAGGCTGGCTTGACCCACGTGGCAGCACTGGTGCCATCGCTGTAGCTGCGATTGCGTACGCATACAGCAGCTCCGCCACATCGTGTGGCCGAAGCTCCCCCAGCCGAAGGCGCGCGTATGTCCGGCAGGCGTCCAGCAGGGATATGACTTGAGGGTCAGTGAATGTACCCAGCGCGGCAAGCCCGCCCAACAGATTGGCGAGCTCTCGCGGTTTGAAGTGGTCCAACTGCCGCATTGCGGCCTTCGCCAGCTCAACGCACGCAGCCAGCTCCGGGGCATTAGAATCGCATAAAGATGACGAGGACCCCTGGGCATGGCGACGCTTTTGCGGTTGCAGCGGCTGAAGAGAAAGCGTGGCTCCTTGCGACGTCACTGCGGCAGCAGGCCTCACGGCCGGCCCTGCCGACGGCGATGCCATGCGAGAGAGCCCCCACGCAATGTTTGCCAACGCCTGCGGCTTGCAACCCCGCGGCCCTGATTCAGAAGCTGCCGCCACAACAGCCGCCGCCACGGCCCTCCGCACGTGCATGTCCGCGTACGGCAAACCAACTTTACCCATGCCATACACCACCATTGACAAGCCAACGGTTGACATGCGATCCAAGAGGCCCGGCTCCGCCAGGCGCGCCATTAGGGCCACTAGCAGCTGACGTACTGGAGGCAGGTCTTTTATGGATGCGCCTAATTTGCCCAACGCCCAAATAAGGTCCTGCAGCGAACGGCTATCAAGAGACGGGACCAGAGCCTGCCGCGCGGCAGCTATGGCCTCAGCCAGCCGCTGCATTCCGCCGCCGTAACTGACGCTACCGCCGCCCAGCTTCACTAGGTTGTGAAAAATCGCAGCAGCACAGCACGCGGCGACTGCAACATCGGCTTCGCCATCAAGACCATCACAGTGGGAGATGGTGTCACTGATCACATGGCACCCATCGACAGACGGCGACGATTCAGCGCTCCCCTTCTCTTCCTTGGCTGTTCCCAAACGGCATGCTGTCGACACCGCCAATTGATCGACTAGAGCATAAAGTTCGGCAGTGGCGGCTGCGTCGCTGGCAGCGATGGAGTTTGTCCGGCGATTCGGTGACCTAGCAAACGGCTTCTCTGCTACCGCCGGCCCCTGAAATGCTAGTTCAACGCCGCCAGCGCTCAGCTCTTGACTTCGAGGTCGCAGCCGCACCAACTGGCGGCTCACATGGAGCAGGTGCTGGAGCGACAGGCCGCTGCTGTGGCCGATGCGACAATGGCCCCGCAGCGCGAGAAGCAGTGCAGGGAGTAGATCTCTCGGCGGAGGGACAGCCGCAGTCCTTGCACGGGTCAGGCGATCCAGCGCCACGAAGCAAGCATCCTGCCGGAACACCAGGTAACCGTACGAATTCTTATCAGGTGTTTCCGGACGATTTCCAGCAAGTGGAGCTCTGTCTCTTCATCAACTTTCTTTCAAGATTTCTGTGTGCAGCGACGCAGTAAGTTTGATACAGCTATTTACATGGGCGCATGGGCGACTGGAGCAGCAATTAGTATATGTGGAGCATAAAAGAAATTAACCAGGGCAAACCGCCGTGGGGATGCCACTAGGGCCTGACCGGTCTCAAATTTGCACGGGTGCCGGTACGCATGCAAAACTCGACGCGCGTGGGTCAAAACCTTAGGACGAACAAAAGCGCTTCGCCCGACGCACAGTGGAACCCGATGGCCGCGACGTACCTGGTTCTGGGCAAGCAATTCCGCATCTCTCTCAAGTCCATTTAGCACATATCGTGAGTTTGTGCAGGAAGTCCAAGGGATGGTACTGACCTGACCGCCACGAGCCGCAGGGGGGCTGCGACGCCATTGCACTTGCCCAGATTCGGGCCTGGTCCCGTAATCAGTGGGCTCTGTAAGTTCTGTGCCCGCCCCGCCAACATGGCCATGCGCTAAGTATTGCGCTGCATGGTAACGTGAGTCATTTATCGGGGTCATGCCCGGCAGAATTTGGACCCGTTCGACGCATGAGGACGGCGGGTAAGGTAGCGTGATGCCATCGGAAGGCAATATTGCATTATGAGGCAGGCGCGATGGACCAGGGCTTGCGACAGCTTTTCTTCGAGGTGACGGTGCGAGCACAAATACCTCCTCGGTACATAGAACGGTAGGCCTATCATTAAGATATTTTACGTTTGACAATTCAGCGTCATTAGGTTTTCGCGGCCTGCCAAAATGTGTGGCTGCGCCGACCAATTTCGATGTCTGCTCTGCCCTTCTACGTGCGCTGTATACTAAATTATTTCGACTAGATTGTAGATCTATTATTGAATTTGTATTACGGGTTGACATTAGAGTATTTATGTCCATACGTTCAGCAAAAATTTCATAAACCCTGACTTGAGTTGCATTTGCGTTGACAATAATCGGTTATCATTATAATAATTCTGCATTGACAGCACTCTCACTGCGGGGGGCGCTTTAACCTTTCGGTTAGCTTGCAACGGTGTTTGTACGCGCTGTGTACGCCACTTTGTTCAGGTACAAACTGTAGATCCCTATTGCTTTGGGTAATCTAAGTAATTAGTCAGGGACAGGTTCTTAAGACGCTAGAATTAAGCATCTCGGACGACCTTGGGATAAAGGAGAACATGCAGTGCCAAATGAGCCGTCAATGCAACCTATGCAGCACCAAATCTGTGCGACAGGTGAAGCTGATGGTGCACGCCCAAGCCGTGTCAGGTGAGAAAGTCAGTGCTTTCGAACGGGTATAGCTGCCGCACCAACCCAAGGCTCCCCAGCGACCTATAAAGGGGACCCAGCATTGCGCAAGATTATGTATTACCAAGATAGATTTTGCCTGGGAGAAAGGTAACTTGGAAATGCTGCGATGCGTCGCGCTGTCAACCCGGGACATTGGTCATCCTTGGTTTACGCAACAGGTTCCTCTGTGCAAGCTGTCAGTATTCCCTATCCGTTATGACTGCCTTTGCTCGCTATCTTAACATGTGTCTTAATCATGGCATGGAAACGTCTTAATGCGTGCACACCCTGACATGACCCGACAGAGACAACGCCAGCTTTTAAGCTGCCGAAGGTTCAGCTGCCGAAGGATCCAGAGGGAATTAAGTCCTTCATCGCACAATCTCATCAGATGCACGGCCAGGGCCGGTCCATGTGGTTCTGCCTGTCTGGGCCAGGGAAGCGAGCCACCGTTGGCACGTATCTGGCCCACGCTGACACGCTGGACTGGAACACGGCGTCCAGCGGTTCTATCGATTCATACAACATCTTCAGCTAACGCCTCTGCCTTGACATGCTTGATTGTGTATTTGCCGCCGAAGTCTGGGGGTGATAAGCGTGCTAGGAAGTTGAGGATTATACGGAAGAATTCGGCCATAACACAACACGGTTGAAGATAACTGAAGGTTGTCAGCGCGCTTGGTGAAAATGAATAAGCTTTGCTGGTTCCTTTATATGAATTCCAGGAGTCTGCTTGTAGGTTTGTCGAATCCGCTAGGTACAGGTTGGCCATTATTATGGGGCTGGGCTGTAGGTTTGTTCTCAACACTTAGTTTGGCGTTGCCAGGGTGGCAGTAAACATAACATGATCCTATTTACAAATG